>CM066032.1:518808132-521208132 GCA_033557465.1 Ichthyophis bannanicus | reverse complement strand
TCATGAAATCTACTAATAGACCAAGAGAACTTTTAGCATTGTCCAAAAGCTCACCAAGGACGACACACAAAGAAGCACCCACCATCTTGACCCACAAAAATATGCAGACTACATGAAGTCAAAAAACACCAACCAAACATACTCTGCTTCACCACAAACGATCACACGATAAAAAAGCAACATCAAGCATGGGAGAGCTTCAACATACCAACAAAACAGCAAGTAGAAGACATTATATCTAGACTAAACAACAACTTTACCATCAGACCCATGCCCAGTGTCTTGGATCAAAGCCACAAAAAGCCAGCTCTCACCACATTCATAAAATCATCAATGATTCACTCCAACGATACATGCTGCAACCCTTAAAGCACACAATGATACAACCAACACTTAAAAGTAGCAATTTGAGCCCATCCGAACCAACATTATACCGTCCCATCTCCAGCCTGCCATTCCTTGCTAAAATCATGGAAAAAAAGCAGTCCAAAAGCAACTTTAGGACCATATAGATATCAATGCCCCACTGGACATACATCAGCATGGATTTAAGCCCCAACACGGCGTGGAAACACTACTTGCCTCCTTCTTTGACAATCTCCTAAGAGGCATGGACAACATAAAAAACGACTTCCTGCTAGTGTTCATGGACACATCGGCGGCCTTTGACACTGTCACACCCTAAGCTATTGCAATGCCTACAACAGATAGGACTATGCAAGAATACCCTGAAGTGGTTTACATCATACCTGGAAGGGCGAACGCAACAAGTCAAATGCGACCAAAAAAAATCACTACAATTCCCCATCACGCAGGGAATACCTCAAGGCTCAGACCTATCTTCAATGCTCTTTAACATCTACATACAGCCCATATGCAACATCATCAAGCACCACAAATTACACTACCACATTTATGCTGACGACATCATGGTGTACGTGCCAATCAACTTACTAGCACTAAACACTGCAACAATAACAAAATGCCTCGTAGACATGAATGACTGGCTCATAGCCAATAACTTAACAGTCAACTATGACAAAACTGAGGCAATGTTCGTCACCAGGAATCCCACCTTCATACCTCCACAAACCATCAGCATCCTAGACAAACACATAGTAGTCAAAGAAGAAGTTAAATATCTGGGCATAACAACACTAGACAGAGCTCTGAACCTAAAATCCCACATCACCAAAACCGCAAACAAGGCATATCATCGATTGAAAAACAGTCAGACAAATCAAACCAATGCTCCGTCAAGACCACTTCCACACAGTGTGTCAAGCACTCATTACACCACTGCTTGATTATGGAAACTCACTATATCAGGCCTTCCTCAGCAGACACTCCACCCACTACAGATGGTACAAAACACCACAGCACGCATCATTACAGACACATCACTCCCGTCCTACAACTACACTGGCTCCCAATGGTGGCAAGAGCTAAATACAAAACAATCATGATCATCTTCAAAGTCATTCACCATCTCTCAGCAGACGTACTCCAAAACGTTATAACAAGGGACATCAGCAATAGACCAAGAAGAACCAATAACATGATCGGCACACCTGCAGGCTATCACAAAACCAAACAACTTCCAAAAGAGCACCATCACTACTGGCATCCACTCTATGGAACTCCCTACCAATGAGCCTGAGAGCTTTAGATGATCTCAGAAACTTCCGCAAAGTCCTCAAAAAACATTGTTTTTTTATAGAAACCTATGAACATTCAGGCAACATCCCCTAACCAAACAGTAACACTACTACCTCCGCCAACTAAACACACACCCATCTCATCCACACATACACAAATCTATCAAACCACGTTATTAAATACCTTTATGTTAAATGTTACTTCAATTGTACTGGCTAAATTCTGTTAAGTAACTGTACTGTCTAAATGTTTACATGTATCCTAATGTTGAATGTAACCCTCCAATTGTGATGACGTGACCACCATGATTGAAGGAAAAGGTGACATACAAATGTCTAAATAAACATACCCCTTAGGGCTAAATAACATACTATCACAGAAAACTAATTTATGCTAATATTTCCACTATGTTTTGCTATCAGAAATAAAGTCTAATTTTATATACAAACACAGGATTGGTTCTGGTTTTATTACGTGGTTTGTTTGCCAGGTAGTCCTATGGAATCCTAGGAAAAGGAATGTAGCAGTTTTTCCCTAGACAGACCGAGTATTTATACATGTGTTTATCTGCTACTGATAATAACGCCTATAGAAGTCTCAGGCGCCAGCCCCGGCCCAGCCTGGGGAGAGGCTTTTGATTGCCTAGGCTCAACTCTCCTAACCCTAGGGGGTCCTCTGTTGCCCATAAGGGAGCGCGCCTAGCCATGTTTGCCCACAGGTGGAGAGCTATCACCACCCATACCTGGGTGCTACAGTTGGTCAAGCTTGTCTACTTCCTCCACTTACATTGGGTACCACCCACATACTTCCCAGGGGAAACCACAAGCTGGCAGGCCTAATCAAGGACACAGCAGTCAAGCCAGTGCCAAAACATCTTTGGGGCAGAGGCTTCTATTCCAGATATTTCCTCAACCCCAAAAGGACGGGGGGGGGGGGGGGGCTGAGGCCCATCCTAGATCTACGAGAGCTCAACAGGTTTCTGATCAGGGAGACATTCAAGATGATCTCCCTTGGGATTCTACTGCCATTCTTCCAGCAGGGAGATAGGATGCATACATCCTAATCCATCCCAACCACAGAAAGTACCTCTGGTTCATGGTGGAAGGATAGCACTACCAATACAGGGTGCTGCCCTTCTGTCTGGCCTCGTCACCAAGGGTCTTCACAAAATGCCTTGTGGTGGTCGCAGCCCACCTCCAGCTCCAAGGGGCCCTTTGTCTTCCCCTATCTGGACGACTGACTCATAAAGGTGCACATGTCTGCAGAGGCACAATGCGCCACCAGATACACCATCAATGCCCTGCAGCACCCGGGATTCATCATAAACTACCCCAAGTCCCATCTCACTCCGGCCAAGCACCTAGAGTTTATAAGGGCACAATTAGATACCCTCCAGGCAAAAGCCTTCCTCCCCAGGAGAGGTCAGAATGCCTCAGGGAGCTAGCCGCAGATGTACGCCGAGGCTGAACGCTATCAGCCCGGCTCCTACTCTGCCTGTTGGGACACATGACCTCCATGGTTCATATAACCCCATATGTCCACCTGCACATGAAGGCATCCTAGAGGTGCCTCTGCTCTCAGTGGACTCAAGCCACAGGTAGACTAAGGGACAGAGTGAAAGTGACCCACCAGCTGCTGGACTCCCTTGGATGGTGGCAGAATCCATGCCACCTTCAGGCTGGGATGCCCTTCCAGGCACCCAACCCCCAAGATGGTTCTCATCAGATGCCTCTCTAATGGGCTGGGGAGTGCATTGCAGGAGCCTTAAGACGCAAGGCTGCTGGTCCCAGGAGGAATCTCAGCTGCAATATCAATCTGCTGGAATTCCGGGTAATATACTTAACCCTCTGAGCCTTTCCCCACCAACTTCAACACCGCTCAGTACCGATGCAGACTTACAAACAGGTCTCGATGTTCTACATGAACAAACAGGGATACAGGGTCATACCCCCTCTGCTGGGAGGCGGTAGCCCTCTGCTCCTACGCTGCAGACAAAGGGATGCTCCTAAGTGTGGTGTACCTCCCGCACCAGTGCATGCCCCAGACGACAAATTGAGCAGGGTCCTCCAGCCGCACAAGTAGCACCTGGATCCAGCAGTAGCCTCATGACTGTTCCATCCCTCAGGCGTCCCCTTAATGGACCTGTTCACTAACCCTGACAACATGCAATTGCCCGGATTCTGCTTACGCCAGCTGCACCCATCTCGGGTGGCAGCAGATGTGTTCCTCATCCTGTGGATGGAAGGCCTCATGTACAACTTCTCACTGACACCGCTTGTAGCCAAAATATTATTCAAGATCCAGCACAACAGAGCATCGCTAGTGCTGATAGCCCCTCGGTGGTCCAGGCAGCCCTGGTTCCCACTGCTCCTCTCCCTAGTAGCAGCATTGCTGATTCCCCTGGGCCAAGGTCCAGGGCTACTCACAGGAGCAGGGCTCTCAACCTGCACCCCAATCTGGGGTCCCTCTCACTCACTGCTTGGCTGCTGAAAGGGTAGCGTTAGCTCTCTTCAACCATTCACAGGACATGGAAGAGATTCTTCTGGCCTCTCACAAGGTCTCCACTAGAAGGGCATATGCCTTCAAATGGCACCGATTCTCTGTGTGGTATGCTAAAAGATGGATGAACCAATTTTCCTGCTCATTACAGGTGATAGATACTTCAGTACCTTCTTTACCTATCGCAGGTGGGATCAAAGTCCAATTCGATCAGAGTACACCTGAGTGCCATCACAGCGAATCACCATTCCATTGAGGGGAAACCCCTTTCGGCTCAGCCCGTTGTTTCCTGATTCCTGCGGGGCCTCATGTTATCCAAACCCCCCAACCACACCCCAGTGGCAGAATGGGATCTCAATGTGTTGCTCTCGCAACTCATTAGGCCTCCGTTTGAGCCTCGGGCTACCTGCCACCTTCAGTATCTATCCTGGAAGGTCACCTTCCTAAAAGCACTCATCAGCTCGCAGTCAGCAAGCTGCAGGCTCTGATGGCAGAGCCCCCCTACATGAGGTTCTATAAGATCAGGGTGGTGCTCCGCACCCACACCAAATTTCTGCCAAAGGTGGTATCCCCATGCCACCTCAACCAGGTGGTACTTCCCACCTTTTTTCCAAGGCCTCACGCTGGTTAAGCAGAGACCATTCTCCACAATCTGGATTGTAAGAGTGCCTTGTCCTTTTACTTGCAAAAGACCCAGAGCTACAGCAAATTGCCTCAGCTTTTCATATCCTATGACCCCCATCACATGGGACACCCAGTAACTAAACAAACTCTGTCCACTTGAGTGGCAGACTGCATTACCCATGTCTATGAGCACACAGGAATCTCACTAAATCAGAGGGTCATGGCCGCTTCAGGCCAAGCACCTCGTCAGGGCCATGGCCGCTTCAGTGGCAAATCTGCATTCTGGACCTGTGACAATATCTGCTGGGCCACCACCTGGTCTTCGGTCCATACCTTGGCAGTTCACTACTGACTGGAGAGGGAGTCCTGAAGGGACAGTGCCTTCAAGCCAGGTCGTACTCCATAAACTCTTTGGGGTGTAGAGAGATTCAACTGCTGCTGCTCACGGCTCACTCTATGCAGTTTACCGTGGCATTTTTCTTTTGATTACAGGTTCTCCGTAGCCTGTAGCTGGGGAGTCCAATATGTGAGGACTGACCTCCCGCTTGTTACAGAAGAAATTGTAGTTATTTACCTGTAACAGGTGTTCTCTGGGGGCAGCAGGAATCAGTTCTCACAGTGGACCACACATGCATGGTGCATCTCCCAAAAGCTTTCTTTGAAAGCTGATCAGATGCTTCTGTGTGGGCTCTGTCAGTGCTGACGTCACCCATATGTGAGGACCGATTCCTTCTGTCCCCAAAGAAAGCGTAGTTACTCACCTTTAACAGGTGATCTCCGGGAACAGTAGGAATAAGTCTTCACATATGGGTACCGTCGGCACCGACAGAGTGCGCGCAGGAACGCTCCCCAGTGTCCCAAAAGGAAACCTTTTGGGAGCATTCACCACGCATGCGTGCTGCCTTCCCGCCCAACTACTTCTCTCACTTCAGTTGAGTTGAAAGCTGAGACCAAAGGAGAGAAGTAGAAGAAAAATAGAGAATAGAGAAAGACAACTCCTAGGGGAGGTGGGTGGGTTGTGAAGACTTATTCCTGCTGTTCCCGGAGATCACCTGTTACAGGTGAGTAACTACACTATCTCCAGGAACAAGCAGGAAAGTAGTCTTCACATATTGGGACTCCCCAGCTAAAATGCCTTGGGATGACCCCAGCATGTTGCGGATCAAAGTAAGATGGGCCATGCTTCCTCCCAGGGACCTCAGGCATCCAAGAGTGGATGGTGGGAAGGAGTTGATCTAGGAATAGAAGTTTTGCAGGAAACAAAATTTGCTGTAGAATCTCTATGGATTGAAATTCCATGTAAAAAGGGGAAGGCGATGGCAGTGGGGGTGTACTATCGACCACTTGCCAGAATGAACAAATGGATGATGAAATGTTAAAATAAATCAAGGAAGCTAACAAAAGTTACAGCGCAGTAATAATAATGGGCGATTTCAATTACCCCGGTATCGACTGAGTCAGTGTCACGGCAGGACATGCTAGGGAGATAAAGTTCCTAGATGAAATAAATGACTGCTTCTTGGAGCAGCTGGTTCATGAACCGACCAGAGGGGAAGCAATATTAGACCTAGTCCTTAGCGGAACACCAGATCTAGTGCAAGAGATAAGGGTGTTGGGGCCACTTGGCAATAGTGATCATAGCATGATCGTGTTTGATTTAATCAGTGGAGGAGGGATAGTAAGGAAATCCACAGTACTACCTTTTAACTTTCGAAAGGGAGACTATGATAAAATGAGGAAAACAGTTAAGAAAAAACTAAAAGGAGCAGTTGCAAAGGTTAAAGACTTACATCAAGCTTGGGTGTTGTTGAAAAATACTATATTGGAAGCCCAAACCAGCTTTATTCCACGCTTTAAGAAAAGTGGAAGGAAGTCCAAAAAACTGCCAGCATGGCATGCTTTCCTTTCTTAATGAAGAGCGTACCGCTCATGATCAAGGCCATATTTCCACTGGCGTTTCCCTAGACTTATCTGCCGCTTTCGACATTGTAGATCACTCTACTCTTCTAGCACGTTTACATGACACGCTGGGCTTTCTGGCACTGTTCTCTCTTGGTTTTATTCATTTCTCTCCATTAGATCTTTTTCCATTTCCACGGGTCTCTCCTCGTCACCTCCCACCTCTCTTCCATGCGGTGTCCCTCAGCGTTCTGTCCTTGCCCCTCTCCTGTTCAATGTTTGCATGGCCCCCCTTGCACTTGTAGTTCAGCAGCACAACATCTCTGCCCACTATTATGCTGATATTCTTCTCCACCATACAGACCCCTCTACCCCGGATCTCGCCCCCCTCAACTCCTGCTTAGCTTTGGTGTCCTCCTGGTTTTCTGCTAATTTTTTGCATGTGAATCCCTCTAAAACGTCCGCCATTTGGTTCACCTCTGGTGCCCCAACTCCCTCTCTCGCTCCTATCTTGTTCTGCTCTCCCTTGCCAGTAGTTGCTTCCCTGCGCTGTTTAGGAGTCACTCTGGACTCCTCTCTGTCTTTCAAAGAACATATTTCCTCCGTCGTACAACGGTCCTTTCACAATCTACGACAACTTCGCTCCATCCGCCCCTTCATATCAGTTTCCTCCTTGACCACATTAATGCTGTCCCTGGTAGTATCTCGATTGGACTACTGCAATGTTGTGTTGGCTGGCCTCCCTCAAACCCAGTTGCGCAGACTACAACTTGTCCACCACACAGCTGCTCGTATTCTCACTCACGCTTCCCGTTTCAATCATATCACCCCCATTCTGATTCATCTTCACTGGCTTCCCTTGGTCTATTGTATACAGTTCAAAGTACTCATATACGTGCACAGAACCATCCACACCGGTGTCCCCCTTTATCTCGCCAATTTAATACACCTTAACTCAGCTCACCGTTCTCTTAGGTCTGTTCACTTGAATCGTATGTCCCTTCCCTCCCCATTCCTCAGCATTTTTCTTCTTGGGTCCCCGACTCTAGGACTCGCTCCCCTCCGCCCTTCGTCTGGAGCCCTCCTACAAAACCTTTAAAGCCAGATTGAAGACCCATCTTTTCTGCACCGCTTTCAATCTTCCCCCTCCCTCCATCCCCCTCTCTCCCCCGCCTCGATAGTTTTAGTTGTACCAATTTTTGTTGCCGTGCACTTTGCTTGCTCTGTCTGTTGCTTTACTCTTCCTCTATACTCTATCCTTTTTTTTAATCCCTTATGGCGTTCCTTTTCAGCAGCTCATATATTTTTGTTATTGTACACCGCTTTGATGCCACTGGTAAAAGCGATATATTAAATGCACCAAGATAAAAGATAAAGAAAAGGTGAGGTCAGAGAGGTTGTTGTCAAAAAAAGCATCTTTCAGGAAATGGAAAAAAGAGCCAAACGACAAAACCTGGAAACAGCACAAGCACTGGCAAGTCAAATGCAAGGCATTGATAAAGCAGGCAAAGGGAGAATTTGAGAAGAAGCTTGCTGCGGAATCAGAAACGTGAAATAAAGATTTTTTTCAAGTACATTCGTAGCAAAAAAACCTGTGAGAGTGTCAGTTGGTCCATTAGATGATAGAGGAGTTAAAGGGGCACTAAGAGTCGACAAGGCGAGAGCAGAGAGACTGAATGAATTCTTTGCTTCGGTCTTTACTGAGGAAGATGTAGGGATGTTACCCATGACTCAAGTGGTATCTAAAGGTGCGGAAGAATTGAAGGAAATATCGATACATCGGGAAGATGTATTACAACTATTAGATAAACTGAAGAGTAGCAAATCACCTGGGCCGGATGGTATACATCCAAGGGCGTTGAAAACTGAAATATGAGATTGCAGACCTCTTATTAGTAATCTGTGAACTATCATTAAAATCATCTCTAATACATTGGCGATCCTCCAATCTTCAGGTAACACCAATTTTTAAAAAGGGTTCCAGGGGTGATCCGGGAAACTACAGACCGGTGAGTCTGATGTCAGTACCGGGAAAAATGATAGAAATCAAAGAACAAAATTACTGAGCACGTAGATAGTCATGGCCTAATGGGAGACAGCCAACATGGCTTTAAACAAGGAAGATCTTGTCTTACTAATCTGTTATGTTTTTTTGAAGGTGTGAATAAACAGGTGGACAAAGGTGAGTCGGCTGATATAGTGTATCTGGACTTTCAGAAAGCCTTTGACAAGGTCCCTCATCAGAGAGTTTTGGCAAAACTAAAGGGTCATGGGATAGGAGGCAGTGTACGTCTGTGGATCAGGAACTGGTTAAAAGGTAGAAAGCAGAGGGTTGGGCTAAATGGCCAATTTTCCCAATGGAGAAAGGTGAATAGTGGTGTACCCCAAGGATCTGTGCTGGGTCCGCTGCTTTTTGACATATTCATAAATGACCTGGAAAGTGGAATAACGAGTGAGGTTATCAAATTTGCAGATGACACAAAAACTATTTAAAGTTGTTAAGACCCAAGAGGATTGTGGAAAATTGCAAGAGGATCTTGATAAATTGTAAGACTGGGCATCAAAATGGCAGATGAAATTTAATGTGGACAAGTGCAAAGTTATGCACCTAGGGAACAACCCAAACTATGGTTACACGATGCAAGGTTCCACATTAGGAACCACCACCCAGGAAAAAGATTTAGGCGTCATTGTGGATAACATGTTAAAACCCTCGGCCCAGTGTGCAGCGGCAGCCAAGAGAGCAAATAGAATGCTAGGTATCATAAGGAAAGGAATGGAAAATAAAACAAGATATTATAATGTCTCTATATCATTCCATGGTGAGACCGCACCTTGAATATTGTGTGCAATTCTGGTCGCCATATCTTAAAAAGGATATAGAGTTATTAAAAAAGGTTCAGAGAAGAGCCACCAAAATGGTAAAGGGGATGGAAGGATACTCCTATGAAGAAAGGCTAAAAAGGTTAGGGCTCTTTAACCTGGAAAAGAGACAGCTGAGGGGAGATATGATAGAAGTCTATAAATTAATGAACGGAGTGGAACGGGTAAACGTAGATCGATAGTTTACATTATCAGAATATAGAAAGACTAGGGGACAAGCAATGAAGCTACAGGGCAAACAATTTAAGACTAATAAAAGAAAATATTTTTTCACTCAACGTGTAATCAAACTCTGGAATTTGTTACCGGAGGATGTAGTAAAGGCTGTTAGTGTATCTGGGTTTAAAAAAGGATTGGACAAGTTCCTGGAGGAAAGGTCCACAAACCGTTATTAAGAAGGGACCCAGGATATCAATGCTTGACCCAGTACAAGCATTGTGGAACCTGTGTCTTTTGGAGAAGCTGCTAGGTACATATGACCTAGATTGGCCACTGTTGGAAAAAGGATACTGGGCTTGATGGACCTTGGTCTGACCCAGTATAGCATATCTTATGTTCTTATGTAATGGAAGAGATGCTGTAGAACAGCCTGACCGAACAAGGCATCCTGACGGGAGTCCTTGTCCAAACAATAGTGGGCAGTGAAAGTATGAACAGAAGCCCAAGTTGCTGCTTTGCAGATCTCATCAATAGCAACTGAATTAAGATTAGCTGTTGAGGCTGCTATGGCTCTAACATTATGAGCTGCGACATGGCCTTCAAGAGGGATTCCCTTACTCTGATAGGTAAAAGAAATACAGTCTGCAATCCACTTAGAGTTCTCTGGAAGTCCTAAATGACTAGAGTCAAAAGCCAGAAAAAGCTGAGAAGACTTTCTAAATGGCTGAGTTCTGTGAAGATAAAAAGCCAGAGCTCGTTTACAATCTAAGGTATGAAGGTTTCTTTCTGCACTGGAGGCATGAGGCCTAGGAAAGAAGACTGGAAAATAAACCGATTGGTTTAAATGAAAAGGTGATACCACCTTTGGCATAAAACGAGGATGAGTTCTCAAGACTACTTTGTCATGATGAAACCTCGTATAAGGCAGGTCAGCTACTATAGCCTGCAGTTCACTAATGTGTCTTGCAGAAGTGATAGCAATTAGGAAAATGACTTTCCATGAAAGGAATTTTAACTCTGAAGTAGCTAAAAGTTCAAAAGGTGGCTTCATGAGTTGACCCAGAACAATATTAAGATCCCACACCACCGGAGGTAGTTTGATGGGAGGTTTAGTTAAAAGGAGACCCCTCAAATCTTGACACAAGAGGATGAGAGGAAATTGGTTGTCCATCATGGGGTTTATGAGATGCAGCAATAGCACTAAGATGGACCCTAACAGAATTGGTCTTGAGACCAGAAGCTGATAAGTGAAGGAGATAGTCCAGAAGGGACTCTACTGGTACCAAGAACACCAGATTGAAAACCTCTTCCACTTAAAAGCGTAAGAACGCCTTGTGGAAGGTTTTCTGAAAGCCAGAAGAATATCCTTCACTTGTTGTTGATCTTGAAGTTCTACGCCTTGAGTAGCCAGGCCTTGAGATGAAGGGACTGGGGATTTGGGTGCAGTAGGGATCCGTTCTGGGACAGAAGATCCGGAGCACTCCCCAACTCCAGAGGAATGGCTCGAGAGAGACCTAAGAGAAGAGGATACCATGCTTGCCTTGGCCAGAAGGGAGCTATGAGTATCATGCGACCTCTGTCTCTCTGGAGTTTGAATAAGGTTTTGGGAATTAAGGGAATTGGTGGGAAAGCATAGAGAAAATCCTGGCCCCAATGGAGCAGGAATGCATCCCTTGCTTGACAATTCTGAGCTGGCAGTCTGGAACAGTACCGGGGAAGTTTGGCAGTCTGTGGACTTGCAAAGAGGTCTATGTCTGACTTGCAAAGAGGTTAGTGTAAGACTTGAAATACTCAGGCAAGTTGATATGAGTGGACAGACCACTCATGTGGCAATGTAAACAACAGGACTCGACTGAGCCTGTCCACCCAAACATTTTGAATGCCTGGAAGGTATACTGCCAACAAGTGAATGTGATGCTCTCTGGCAAAGGCCCACAGTTGCAAAGCTTCGTTGCATAATTGCAGAGAGCCTGTTCCGCCTTGTTTGTTTAGGCAAAACATGCCCACTTGATTGTCGGTTTGCACTAGAACTGTTTTGCTTACGAGATGAAAGCAAAAGACCCGAATAGCATTGGAAATGGCCCTTAGTTCCAGGAGGTTTATTTGAAGAGAAGACTCCTGTGGGTCCAGAGACCCTGGGTGGACAGATCGCCCAAGTGGGCTCCCCAACCCAACTTGGAGGCATCTGTCGTCAAGAAAGCCTGAGGTAGGGATTGCTGAAAAGGAGAGCCTACTGTAAGGTTTTCCAGAGATTGCCACCAAGTCAGAGACGCAATCAGGCGTTTGGTAACTCTGATTTTGTCTGACAGGCGTCCTGAGGCCTGGGACCATTGGGAAGCCAAGGTCCACTGGGCCGCTCGCATATGAAGGCGTGCATAAGGAATCACATGGACTATAGATGCCATGTGTCCTAAAAGTCGAAGCATCTGTCGAGCAGTGAGGAAGGTTTGTAGCACTGCTTGAGATGCCAGTTCGATGATGCGCAGACAACGAGGCTGAGGAAGGAAAACCCTTGACTGCTGTGTGTCCAAGCGAGCCCCTATAAACTCGAGGGATTGAGATGGGATGAGCTGGGACTTTGGAAGGTTTATGATCCATCCTAAGTACTGCAGAATTTGCATTGCTCGGGAAAGAGCATGACTTGCCTCTGGAGCTGACGGTGCTCGTATGAGCCAATCGTCTAAGTAAGGGAAGACAAAGATTCCCAGAGCTCTCAAATGCTGCTACTACTGCCATGCATTTTGTGAAGACCCTTGGAGCAGAGGCCAGCCCGAAAGGAAGGACCCTGTACTGAAAATGTCTTCCCTTGACTAGGAATCAAAGGAATTTTCTGTGATCTGCATGAATAAGGATATGCATGTAAGCATCCCTTAAATCCAGATAATACAGCCAATCTTGTTCATGACGGTATGGCAGGAGAGTGCTGAGGGAGATCTTGAACCTTTATCGGACTAAATATTTGTTCAGTTCTCTGAGGTCCAGGATAGGTCTTAGTCCCCCCTGACTTCTTTGGAATGAGAAAATAAGGGGAATAGAATCCTGTACCCTGCTGGGACTTTGGAACCTCTTCTATAGCCCCTTTGCCCAGAAGAGTGGTGCCCTCTTGCCACCATAGGTCTGAGACCAGTGGTTGATATTGGAACTGTTTTATTAATTTGGATGAGGGCAAGCTGAGGAAATGAAGCTTGTATCCCAGACTCACTATAGATACAGTCCATTTTTCTGAAGTGATTAGTTGCCATCTTTTGGCAAAATGGCAAATACGACCTGGAATATTTAAAGGTTCTGGGCTTAGAACAGGAAGAGTAGCTAAGTTCTCTAGACAACAGTCAAAGACCCTGAGGAGGCTGAGCCTGCTGAGCTTGTGTCTTTGTCTAGTTTGTTGTTGCCCCTTCTAGGGAACATGTGCTTGCTGGGTGGAAGATGGATAGAATTCCTTCTTCTTAGAGAAAAAAGGTTTTTTGAAAAACTTTTTCTTAGCTGGGTTAGCTGTAGATTTTGACAACCTGTCTAAAGTTGTATTATCAGTGTCAATTTCATTAGCTTTAAGCTGCCAATCCTTGCCAAAGAGATTTTCTCCTGTGCAAAGAATGTTACCCAGCTTATCTTGCACCCATTCCTCCAAGTCTGAAGCTTGGAGCCAAGCAATACGACGTGCTCCTATGGATATTGCAGAAGTCCTGCTAATACATTCAAAACAGTCAAAGGTAGCACGATTCATAAACTTAGACATTTTGAGCATGTTTGACCAAAGCCACTCTGTTCGTTTATCCTCTTGAAGAAAAGGGTTCAAAAGTTCCAAATCTTTTGCAACCTGCTCAAGAAACATTCTCATGTATAATATATAGGAACTGATTCTTGCTGATAGCATGGAGGACTGAAAGCATCGACAACCAAAGGCATCCAGTGTTCTAGACTCACGACCTGGTGGATTGGAAGTGTGTCGTTTAGCACTCTTAATCCGCCTCATGGCGGACTCTACCACCATAGAATGATGTGGTAACTGAGTCTTCTGAAACCCTGAGAAAGGTGGTACTCGATACATTGTGCCAAGACGTCTAGAATGTGGGGATACTGTTAAAGGAGCTTCCCAGATTCTTAACATTAGATCATGTAAGATCTGGTGTATAGGAAGCATAGCTGCCTCCTTTGGAGCCAAAGGATATTGAAGAATTCTCAATTCTTCTGCTCTAGGCTCCTTTTCTGGTACTACTGTTATGGCAAGACCCTTTGCCATATCACGTAAAAAATCATGACAAGATATATCCTCAGGAGGTGACATTCTGCTTTGAGAAGAAAGATGAATCTTGCAAAAGTTCAGCTCTGGTACCGGTGGAATCATCTGAGTCATCAGAATCGGAAGACTCAAAAGGAGGAAGTGTTTTTTTTTCTGTAAACACAAAGTACCGTTGAATTGTGTAACTCCTTGTTTATTGTAAACCGCGCTGATGCTGAATAGTGCGGTATATAAGAGACTATAAATAAATAAATAAGTACTGGGTTCTCCCAAAGCAGATGGCGTCAGTACCGAAACGAGTCGATACCTGATTCCCCCATACTGGAGAGAGATTCCAGGCTCGGCATCGGGGGAAGCATGCCTGCTGAAACAGGTACCGAGGGCACCGGCACCGGCATCGGTACTGGTGCCTGCAGAACGATCTGCAGCGACTTTAGCGGTACCGAAGTAGCTAAAAGAGACGCTAGACTGTGTTCGATAGCGAGGAGTCTTGTCCATCGCTACTGCCGATGCTGGGACGTGGGTACCGGCGGAAGCGGCCACGACCCCCGAGCATGGCACCAGTAGTTCCATCGAGGTCGAGGCCTCAGGAACATCCTGGAGCCCGATAAAGCTTTGGAGCCCGAAGACTCCCGCCGGGGCTGTTTAGCCGGTGAGGTGTCCTCGAGGGCAACACCTGTGGCATCTCGATACTTAGAGGGAGATCTACCCTTCGAGGACCGGCTAGTCTTAGAAGACTTGTGTTCAGTTACCTGAGATCCCTGGAAAGAAGTAGAAGCCCTGGAAGACATCGATGCAACAGACATCGTGTCTGAAGCAAATAGGGCACCGAGTTGATTTGCTCAAATTTGAAGACTTCTTTTAGTCAACTTCCTGCAGGAGAGATACTCTGTAGGGCAATGTTCAGGACCTAAACATTTAAGACACCAGTCATGGGTGTCGGTAATATTAATTGTACCACCACATTTTGAACATTTTTTTTAAACCAGTGGCTGGCTTTTCCATGGTAAGGAAAAAGAGGGCCTAATGCCCAAAATGGCACCAAGCACCACAGCAGGGAAGAATCCCTGAGAAAAATTAAAAGTAAGTTATTTTTAGAAAAAAAAGAAAGCAAGCACCGGTGGTACCGGTAGGTGTCGATGGAAGGCAGACACGACCACAAAAAAAATATAAATTTAAGAAAAGATTTTCTGCGGTGACAGGGGACACGTCCTGTCGGCTCCACGAAAAACGAAGAACTGAAGTGAGAGGTAGTTGGGCGGGAAGGCAGCATGCATGCGAGGTGAATGCTCCCAAAAGTTTTCCTTTTGGGATGCAGGGGTGCGTTCCTGCGCGGGCTCCGTCGGTACCCATATGTGAAGACAACATTCCTGCTTGTTCCTGGAGATCACCTGTTACAGGTGAGTAACTATGCTGTCTCAGACACATAAGGCCACAGGAACATGGTCTGGGCCAGGGGAGACAGGCCCATCTACACTGCTGCACCAAATCCACATACCTCACCACCTGCTAGAGGTGGACAATACTGGCCTCTGTGCTGCACCAACAGATGTGTCACATGATGACATCACTGAAAGAGTAATTACTCACCTGTAACAGGTGTTCTCCAGGAGCAGCAGGAATCAGTCCTCACATATGGGTGTCATCGGCGCCGATGAAGCCCCAGCGGAGCATTTCCCCAGCTTTCCATGAAAGCCTTTGGGAATGCTGGCAAGCATGCATGGTTCCCTTCCCACCTAAAGGTGCCATCTTACCTCAGTCAAATGACATAGCTAAGAAGAGCACACAAAATGTAAAAACACAAACTATGTACAACTGCAACTCCAAGAGGAGGAGGGAGGGTTGTGAGGACTGATTCCTGCTGTTAATGGAGAACACCTGTTACAGGTGAGTAACTACTCTTTCTCCAGGACCAAGCAGGAAGTCAGTCCTCACATATGGGTGACTCCCTAGCTCTGGGCTACCAAGTAACCCAGGCTGAACAAGATAACTCCCTTTAGTCCCAGTAGCAAAGAAAGGCTTTTCAAGGACACAACCTCCACCGGTAGCCCAACAGAGGGCAGGAGTTGCCTAAGCCTCAAAGAGATTCCGGAGTACTGCTTGGCCAAAAGCACTGTCCCTACGGGAATCCCTTTCCAGACAGTAGTGGGCTGCAAATGTCTGGCTTGAAGACCAAGTTGCAGCCCTGCAGATGTCTACCAAGGGCACAGAGCGGAGATGAGCCACTGAGGCAGCCATTGCCCTGACACGATAGGCCATGACCCTACCCTGCAAAGGAAGGTCAGCCGCCTTGTAAGCCCAGGTGATAGTCAGCCACCCAGATAGACAAGGTACGCTTGGACACAGCTAACCCCAACTTATTGGGGTCAAAGGATACGAAGAGCTGAGTAGCCCTTCTATGCCCCTGCGTACGGTCAAGGTAGAAGGATAAGGCCCTCCTACAGTCCAGGGTATGCAGGACTGCTTCAGCCTGGCTTGCATGAGGCCTAGGGAAGAATGTTGGAAGAACCACCTCCTGATTGAGGTGGAAAGAGGAGACAAACTTAGGGAGGAACTTGGGATGAGTCCTGAGGACTACCCTGTTCCTATAAATCCTGGTGTAAGGCCTATCACAGACCAGGGCCTGAAGCTCACTCACTCGCCTAGCCGAGGTAAGGGCTATCAGGAAGAGTGTCTTCGAGGAGAGGAAGCGCAGTGGACAAGTAGCCATCGGCTCAAAGGGTGGGCGAGTCAGTTGCTGCAAGACCACATTCAGCTCCCACTCAGGAGCAGGACGACGGATGGGGGGCTTGAGCAAATGCAAGCCCCTGAGAAAGCGGGACACCAAGGGGTGACCTGACAAAGAATGTCCCTTCACCAGTGAGTGGTGAGCTGCTGAAGATGAGAGGTGGACCCGAACAGAATTGGACTTAAGTCCCTGATTTGATAAGTGCAGTAAGTACTGAAGCACTACTGGCACAGTACAGGAGAAAGGATCCTCTGTACGTAGCTGACACCACACAGAAAACCTTCCATTTGAGAGCATAGGCTTTCCTAGTGGACTGTTTTCTAGAGATTAGGACAACCTCCTCAACTTCTTGAGGCAGGCCCCAGGGAGCTAAGACTACCCTTGCAGCCTCCAGGCCATCAAATTGAGAGTCTTGAGATTGGGGTGTAGTAAGGAACCCTGCTCCTGAGAGAGAACGTCGGGTTGCAACACCAGAGGCAGTGGGGGGATCCACCGCCAGTTGAAGCAGAAGAGGAAACCAAGGCTGTCTCAGCCATCTGGGAGTTACCAGCAGGACCGAGGCCTTGTCCCGAAGAATCTTGAACAGAGTTCGGGCCACCAAGGGCGTGGGAGGAAACGCATACAGAAGGGCCCTGAGACCAGGACATCAGAAAAGCATCTGGTGCGATCCTCAAAGGACGTGGTTGCCTGGAGCAGAACTTGGGTAGCTGCTTATTTAGTGGACTGGCAAAGAGATCTATCCAAGGGAGACCCCACTTCAGGAAGATCTTTTGAACCACCAAGGGATGCAGCTGCCACTCGTGGGGCTGCAGAATCCTGCTCAACCGGTCGGCCAGGCAGTTCTCCTGGCCTGGGAGGTACACCGCCTTGAGAAGCATGTTGTGCTTCAGGGCAAAGGAACAAAGGTCCTGAGGTCTCTCGACAAAGGATCTGGGACCCAGTGCCACCCTGCTTGTTCACATAAAACATGGGCACCTGGTTGTCTGTTTGAATCAAGACTGAGCGGTGAGCCAGGGCTGGAGAAAAAACTGAGAGCCAAGCGGATAGCTCGAAGTTTTAGCAGATTGATCTGTTGGGCTGCCTCCCAGGGAGACCAGAAGCCTTGGGTGCATTTGTCCAGACAATGAGCACCCCAGCCCTTCAGAGAGGCATCGGTGGTGAGGACCACTGAGTATTCTGGCATTTGGAAGGGCATGCCTTTGAGTAGATTGGGTGGATGTAGCCACCAGCTGAGGGAGGCCAAAAGGGGTTTGGACACCTTTATCTTGTCTCGTAAGTGGCCTATGGCTTGAGACCACTGAGTCCGAAGGCACTACTGTGCAGGCCTCATATGGAGCCTGGCATTGGGAGTCACATGTACTGTCGAAGCCATGTGACCCAGAAGCCTGAGGCAGAGTCTGGCAGAGACCAGGGACTTGTTCAGAAAGTGCTTTGCCACGTCCATCAGCCTCTGAGCCTTGTCTTCTGGCAAGAATGCCTTTGCCAGTTGAGAATCCAACCTTGCCCCTATGAACTCCAAGTTCTGGGATGGGAGCAAAGTGGACTTTGCGAAGTTTATGACAAAGCCCACCTTTTGAAGCAGAGCAATTGTGTTGAGGGTGGCTTGTCTGGCCTCCAGGGACGTCTGACCCCTGATGAGCCAGTCGTCCAGATAGGGAAAGACAAAGATGCCTTGATTTCTTAGGTAGGCCGCAACCACTGCCAGGCACTTGGTAAAGACCATGGGAGCAGAGGATAGGCCAAAAGGTAGTACTCTGTACTGATAATGGTCTCCTCCCACAATGAAACTGAGGTACTTTCTGTGGTCTGGATGAATGAGGATGTGAGTGTATGCATCCTTTAGATCTAAGGAGCATAGCCAATCTCCCTGCTGGAGGTAGGGCAGAAGCGTTCCAAAAGTAAGCATCTTGAACTTTTCTTTCTCTAGGAACTTGTTGAGGTTTCTGAGGTCCAGAATGGGTCGAAGGCCACCGGTTCATTTGGGTATGAGGAAATACCTAGAGTAGAATCCGTGACCTTGCAAGCGGGGAGGCACAGGCTCCACCGCCCTGTCCACCAACAGACCATGAAGCTCTTTTAGAAGGAGGTCTGTGTGCAGGAGAGGCCTCAAGGGCTCCCCTGGAAAATATGGTGGAGGCAGTTGGTGAAAATGGAGGGCATAGCCATTGTGGACTATGTCCAGCACCCAACAGTCCCCGGTGATAAGGGGCCACTGGTGGGCAAAGAGGGCGAGGCGACCTCCTGTGCAGGGTGGGGAGAGCAGTGGAGGAGAGGCTACACTCAAGGAGTCAAAAACCACCACCCTGCTGAGTTGGAGCAGGGGCCTGAGGTTTGGGGGTCCTCTGCCTACGGGGCCCATTACCCTGGCCCTTGGCTTGCTGACCCTGGGGGGCAGCTTGGGCAGCCTGATACTGAGGGTACTATTTGTAGGCAGTGCCCTTCCTCGGGTAAAAGGACTTTTTACCCGAGCCCTTCTTCTTATGTGAAAGGGCAGAGGTCTTCCTCAACAGCCTTGTCCTGGTACGGTGCTCTGTCTTGAGCTGAGCAGTCTTCTCGGTCACGGGTTTGCCAAAAAGGTTCTCACCTTGGCAGGGGACATCGACCAACTTGTCCTGAACCCATGGTTCGAGGTCCGATGACTGCAGCCACGCCTGGCGTCAAGCCGCTATGCCAGCAGCCGCTACTCAGGCCGAAGCCTCGAAGCCATCGTAGGCGGCGCAGGTAATGAACTTCGAGCATTCCCGAATCCCCGAGGACAAGGTCTGAAATCTCTGCAAAGGTTCCCCGGAGAGACCAGCAGAGAAGCCGGCCAGTTCTTTGGCCAGGTCCCGCAAGTACATGCCCATGTACATCTGGTAAGACTGGACACGGCAAGCATCGACCCCTGGAAGCACTTCCTACCGATGCCATCGAGGTTGCGGGACTCCCTGCCGGGGGGCACCACGGAGTGCATCTTCTGGTTCTTCAGACGATGCATGGCCGATTCCCCAACCATGGAATGGTGTGATAGCTGTACTTTCTGGAAACCAGGGCTTTTGCGGAGTCGACTCGCTTACTTAGAACCGGCGCCGAGGCCGGGGCCTCCCACATTCGGAAGAGGAGCCGTTCCAGCATCGGAAGAACCGGGACAGTAAAGGCCTCCTTCGGAAGAGAGTCGTACTGTAGAGCATCGAGCTCCTCGGCTCGAGGCTCTTCCTCGGGATCGGCAGGGATAGCCAAGGCAGCTGCCATATCCCGGACGAACTCCGAGAACCTAGTGTCCTCCGGAGGGGATCTACTCCGGGGATCAGACTGCGGTGAGTCCGACAGGACACACCGAGTCTTAAAAGTATCGGGGGACTCCTCGTCCTCCGTCTCCCAGGCGGACTCGTCCGAGGAGGAGTAAGGGTCCAACCCCGCGGGGCCCCGAGACACCCGCCCCGACGCCGGAGGCACCAGCGTCGACACCCTTGGTCCCAAACGGGAGGTCGAGGGAGACCTCGACCGATGACGACTTCGAGCCACGAGGGTCTCGAGTATCGGCTCGGTCTCCGGGGTTGACTTCAAAGTTGACGTCCCGGTGGTTGGGGCAGATGCACCTGATAGGCTGGCCATCAGTGCCCGCTGCTGCTCCATGAAGGCAGACAGTCTGCACTCCAAGGCTGTCATCCTGAGACTCAGCTCGAGAGATGCAGCAGCCACCGATTTGGGCCCCGGCGGCGCCGGGCCCGACGTCGGCTCTCTGGGAGGACAGTCCACGAGGACTACGGGGCTTACGTGTCCAGCAGACTCCGGCTCCACGCGAGGAACTTTGGCAGGCTTCTCTTGGTCCACAGGCCCGGGACGGCGGTTGGGGGTCTTAGACCTGGCCCTCGAGGGACCAGGGACCTCCTCCGACGCCACCCTCACGAGCCTCTTCTTCCTCTTACTTTCCTGGTCGGAGGACCCCCTGTCTGAGGAGCTTCGACGGCGCTCGGGATCGGAATCCCGAGATGTCGAGGCCTCAGACAAGGTCCGGGCCCGGCCGGAGGCAGAGTCCGAGAAAAACCTTTCCTTTTGATGCTGTCTACTCTTTAGTGCCTTGGAAGACATCTTCCCACATGGCCCACACGATTTTGGGTCGTGGTCAGGGCCGAGGCACCGAAGGCAGCAGTCGTGTGTCGGTGAGAGACATAATTTTCTTACACCGATCACACTTTTTGAAACCACTGGAAGCCATCGGGGAAAAAATAGCCCCAGCGAGGTCAAAAGACCGGCCTTCCAGTGAAAAATGAAAAAAGGGTGCGAACGCCAGCCACGAAGGGCAAAAACCGAAAAATGAAGAAAACGGGCTCGATACCAGTGTACCGAACCCGGCGGGAGGGGAACCGGCGTCGAACCGGAGGAAAAAAAGAGCGAAAATCGCCGAAAAAAAAAATCACTTTTATCCGGGAGAACAGGACACACGTCCGATGGGCTTCTCGGAAAAAAAAAAAGACTGAGGTAAGACGGCACCTTTAGGCGGGAAGGGAACCGCGCATGCGTGCCAGCATTCCCAAAGGCTTTCATGGAAAGCTGGGGAAATGCTCCGCTGAGGCTTCATCGGCGCCGATGACACCAATATGTGAGGACTGACTTCCTGCTTGGTCCTGTAGAATTGCTCAAATCTGCCTCCATCTGCTGGCAAGGGAGCATAATCAACTCATATGAACAGGTCTAGTAGGATAAGAAATGCACGTCCCTCCTTTAAAAAATGTTTGAAGACTTACTTTCTTTGGAATGCTTTCAGGATCTGATTTTTGCTAGGTTACGGCTGTTTTAAACACTGTATTGTGCCGATGTACTGTATATTGAATTGTACCTGCTCAAGTGTTCTGAAGAGAGGACTGCAAATTAAATATAACAATAATACCACTTTTGCACATACTTAGATTTAGAAAAGGCTCTATGTTCAACGAGCTTTTTGTAAAATACCTAGAAATTATAAGCACCCCAATTCAGAAGTCCTATGCAAAAAAGGGCTCAACATCTATAATACTATTTAGTTTTGCCTGTCTGGAAACATGAGAGGCTACAGTATTAACAATGGCCACAAGGCATCATTACTACAATAATTGCTAGGCTTTGTCTGCTTTAGACATACAAGTGCATATATAGTCAGGCCAAGGGGAGTCAGTTTGCAGCTTGGGCTGCAGGATCATGTCACCGGAGTATGCTGCCTAGAAAGCAGAAGCATCAGTGACATGTGCTGCAGCAGGGAGAATGAGGAACGCCAAGATAATACTGCAGTTGCTAGTTCAGTCTGTCACCAGCAAAGGCAAAGGAGAAAGAGACGGTGTTATGACAGCAGCGGCAACTGTGATGAGGAACACAGAACTGACCACATTGAGAAGTGATGGCTGATGTGCTGTAGGGCTGGAAGCTGAACAAGCCACAGGTGGCAAGAGGAAACATCAGAGGGGATCAGCAGTCATTTGGGGAATTTGAAACAAGTGATCTTAAGGAATGGTTGGGGAGACAGAGGTGGGGGGAGGGGGTATAGCAGTATATATCTATGAGACAGTGCAGAAGGATTATCTTACTGCAGGTGAGGGGTTATCTACAGACTTTTTTTTTTTGAGAGGGGGGTTATATCCTCCTATCAAACTTACTAAGCAGATTACAAAAATTACAAATACATTATTATATTGAGGACGACAAACTCAAAACTAAGCAATTCAAAAAACAATAGATCAGCTAAAAGCTAATAGAAAAAGATGGGTTTTAATGCCCTTCCAGAAATCCAGGTAGTCACAGATCCCTCGGAGGGTTCCACAGCTTTGGGCCCACAAGCGAGAAAACTCTCTGGCAAGTGGTCTCATTAGGAACTGAGGCAGTGGGAATGAAGGTGAAATTAGACTTACCTGCTAATTGTTGTTCCTGGAGTAGATACAGTCTAGTCCCAGACCTCTGGGTTGTCCACCTTATTCAGCAGCTTGGAGACTGAGGAACCTCCTTCTTTTAATGATGTCACCAGTATATCTTCCTGGGAGCCGCCTCTATTCACCAGTTTCCTATTGACAGAGCAGACTCACCGGAACAACAAATAAGCATAAACTGAAATTAAGAACGACAACTTTGTCAACATAGCTAACCCACCAAACAAATAACTCTAACCTTTAAACCAGCAGAGGCCATCTCCCCACCCATCCGGAGGACCTAAGGGTGTTGGTTTTTTTTGTTTGTTTTTTTTTGTAAATACACTCCTCCCACACCCGGGGACGTAATCCCCCGCCAAAAAGAAAAATCTTCTCACCTGTAAAATTTCCAGACCTTCCGCTCTCAGCCCTTCAGGCTGGAACCGCAAGTATACAGAACTGAGGAGGGACACGGGACTAGATTGTATCTACTCCAGGAACAACAATTAGCAGGTAAGTTTAATTTCACCTTCCTGATCGTATCTCCAGTCTAGTCCCGGACCTCTGGGTATGTACCAGAGCAGTAAATCAACGGGAGGGCCCTGCCTTTCCAGCCTGAAGGACTGCCGCTCCAAAACAAGCGTCCTGCTGCGCTTGCATATCAAGTCAGTAATGCTTTACAAAAGAATTCAAGGATGACCATGTCGCCGCCTTACAGATCTCCAGCGGAGTCACCGACCTGAATTCCGCCCACGATGCCGCGTGGGCCCTAGTAGAGTGAGCCCGAAGCCTCTGAGGTACCGGCCTACCCTTCAACATGTACGCCGAAGCAATCGCCTCCTTGATCCACCAGGCAATGGAAGCCTTTGAAGCAGATTCACCCTTCCGCGGTCCGGCGAAAAGAACAAAGTCTCTCAGACTTGCAAAACTCTGACGTCCGACTTAAGTACTTCTTCAACGCTCGCCGGACATCTAAGGGATTCGGACTGTTCGGGTGCGATCCCCCAGCGTCACTCCGAAACACCGGCAAAGAAATCTCCTGATTTAGATGGAATGCGGACACCACCTTGGGCAGAAACCCTGGAACAGGCCTCAACACCACTCGAGATTCAAAGAACGATAGGTAAGGTTCTTTGCAAGATAACGCTTGCAACTCTGAGACCCTCCTAGCTGAGCAGATTGCCACCAAGACCACCACCTTCAAGGTAAGATCCTTCAACGAAGCACGAGAGAGAGATTCAAACGGCTCCCGTTTCAACACCTCCAAAATGAATGGAAGAAGCCACGTAGGCACAAGCGGTCGAGCTGGCGGCCTTAACAGAGACACCGCTCTTAAGAAACGCTTAATATCCAAGTGCTCCCCGAGCAACCGCCAACCTATCTTACCCCTGAAACACGACAGAGCCGCGACCTGTACCCTAAGAGACGCTGCTGCCAACCCCTTGTCGAAGCCATTTTGCAGAAATTCCAAGATCTGCGGAACAATCGCTCTCAAAGGTTCGAGCGCTCTTCTGCTGCACCATTCTTCAAATACTCTCCAGACACGAACATATGCCAAGGATGTCGATCGCCTCCGTTCCTTCAACAAGGTGGAAGTTACTGGCAGAGAATAACCCCTCGCTGTTAACCTAGCCCTTTCAATAGCCAAGCCGTAAGCGAGAAGCGATCCACGTGCGGCATGACCAGAGGCCCCTGAGACAACAAATCCGCCCTGGCCGGAAGACGCCACGGCCGTGCTACCAGGAGCCTTATCAAATCCGCGTACCACGGGCAGCTGGGCCAATCTGGAGCTATAAGTATCACCTGTCCTCTGTACCTTTCTATCCGCTGTACTACCCTGCCTATCAAGACCCACGGCGGAAAAATGTACAGGAGTTGCTCCTCTGGCCAGCCCTGGATGAGAGCATCTAGACCTTCTGACATCCTTTCTCTTCTCCTGCTGTAAAACCGACTGACCTTGGCCGACTGAAAGGTTGCCATGAGATCCATGACCGGCAGACCCCACCGATGCGTCAGCATGTGGAACACTTCTGGATGAAGAACCCACTCTCCGGGATCCACCTTCACTCGACTGAGAAAGTCGGCCTCTACGTTGTCTACTCCTGCAACATGAGCTGTCGATAGCGCTGCTAGATTCTCCTCGGCCCAGCCGCATAAGTCCTATGCCTCGGACTCCAGAGCTAGACTGTTTGTTCCCCCCTGGCGATTGACATACGCCACTGCGGTCGCGTTGTCGGAAAACACCCGAACCGCCGTCCCCGGAGGAAGACTTGAAAACTCTGCAGGGCTAACGATACCGCTCGCAACTCTAACCTGTTGATCGACCAAGACTGCTCCTGCGGACTCCATTGTCCCTGAGTAAACTGGCCTTGGCAGTGCGCTCCCCAGCCCCAAAGGCTGGCATCCGTCGTCAAAGGTAACCAGACTGGATCCTCCAGCGGTCTTCCCTTCTGCAATGACTCGGGCAGTAATCACCAGCGCAGGGACAGCCTTGTCTTCTCCGGACAAGGGAGCCGCCGCGATAGCGGGTCCTGTTGGTGAGACCAGCGCCTGAGCAACGCCCTCTGTAACGGCCTCATGTGCGCTCTCGCCCAGGGCACCACCTCTATAGTGGATGCCATTGTGCCCAACAACTGAAGGTACTGCCAGGCCATGGGAGCCTTGCTGCTCAAGAACAGTCGTACTAGCTGCCGCAGACCCTGCGCTCTTAGCTGAGGCAGAAACACCTGCCCCTTCTGTGTGTCGAACCGAGCACCTAAATACTCCAGGCATTGCGAGGGAACCAGGTGGCTCTTTGACATATTCACCACCCAACCCAGGCTCTCTAGGAACTCTACTACCCTGGCCGTCGCCGTCTCGGTTTCCCTTCTCGATTTCGCTCGGATCAACCAATCGTCCAGGTAAGGGTGCACCAGAATTCCTTCCCGACGCAAGGCTGCCGCAACCACCACCATGATCTTGATAAACGTGCGCAGCGCCGGCGCCAAGCCAAACGGTAAGGCCCGGAACTGGAACTGCCCGAAGGGAACCGCAAAACGGAGGTACTTTTGATGATCCGGCCTTATGGGAATGTGAAGATATGCCTCTGACAGATCTAGGGAGGTAAGGAACTCCCCTGCTCGGACTGCGACTATGACTGAACGCAGGGTTTCCATGTGAAAATGCGACACTCGAAGACACCGATTCACTCCTTTGAGATCCAAAATAGGTCGGACCCCGCCGTCCTTTCAGAACCACGAAATAAATGGAGAATCGACCGCAGCCGGACTGGTCGGAAGGCACCGGAACTATTGCCCTGAGATCTAGAAGCCTCTGCAAGGTCCCCCTTACCGCCGCACCCTTGCTCGCCGACTTGCAGGGTGACTATACAAAGGCCTCCCGCACGGGACACCGCAGCTCCAGCGCGTATCCTTCTCAGATGACTTCCAGCACCCATTGATCAGACGTGACACGGACCCAGGCGTCGTAGAACTCCTGCAACCGCCCTCCTACAGGAACTAGCGGCGCCTGGGTCCCCCTGACATCATTGTGATTTCCTAACACTAGAGACAGAGGAAGATCCGGCCGCTCCAAATCCTCTCCCTGCCCCTCGAAACCCCCGGAACCCTTGATTTCGGCTTGGGAACCTGCCTCTCTGGCTGGGAGTAAACCTTTGGAACCAAAAACGACGAAAATCATGCTGCTGGCCCTTGCCCGTGGGTGCCGACCGCCCAGTCTTGGGTTTGTCCTCTGGTATTCTGCCCCCTTTAGATTCACCAAGGTTCTTATTTTCTCCAAATCCTCGCCAAACAAGAGCTTTCCTTTAAAGGGAAGCTTACTTAGCCTTGACTTAGACGAATTGTCTGCTGCCCAATTACAAAGCCACAAATAGCGCCTCGCCGCTACTGCGGACGCCATACTCTTTGACAGGGCTCGCATTAGATCATAATGAATATCCGCCAAGTATGCCGTTCCGGACTCCAATCAGGATGCCTCCCCGACCTGATCACTCTCGAGCATTGTGGGCCCTCTGAGACCACCTTAAACACGCTCTGGCCACCCAGGCTCCGCAGATAGCCGCTTGGAGCGCCACGGCATTCACATCAAAGATCTGCCGCAGAAGGACATCCAACTTCCTGTCCTGCGTGTCCTTAAGGGCCGTACTGCCCTCAACCGGGATCGTGGTCTTCTTCGTTACTGCCACAACTGCCGCGTCCACCTTGGGAGGCTTAAACACTTCTTTATCTTTCTCCATGAGGGGGTAAAGTCTACTCATAACTCTAGATCCCCTAAGAGGCGCCTCTGGCACATTCCACTCTTCCTGAATCATCTCCTGGAAGACCCTGTGCACCAGGAATGCCCTTTGATTCTTCCTAAAACTTGTAACAAGGGGTCCTCAAGAGTCTCATCCTCCCCCGACCCCGGGACCGGCATGTTTAACGCCATCAGCGATTCACCAATGAGCGCTGGCAGCTCCTCCCTACAGAAGACCCATACAACTCTCGCCTGATCCTCCTTATCGGCGAGCTCACCTTCCTCTAGCTCCTCTTCTATGTCCAGACTTCGACTCTCGTCATCTGATAGTTGTCCCTCTGACTCCCCCAAGGGATCCTTAGGGCTCTCAGTTATCCTTGATTTCTTAGCGCCTCCCAGCAACTCGCCCACACTCTGAGCAAGCGCCGACCTCTTCACCCCGCGTATCTGGGATTGCTCCTTAACCTGCCCCTGCGAGACGCTACCAACCGCGTGCTGCAAGAGCGCTATGAATTCCGCAGAAAAAATAGATTCCAGCCCTTTAGGCCAGGCCAGCAGAGTGGGCGAGACGTCCGGCGCAGAAGAAGGACCTTCTAATGGATCCTCCAGAGGTGTACTATTTGCTGGAAGGACCGACCCCCCTGTTTCGGAGGCCATGCGCCCCTCTTTGTTCTCCTCAGCGCTGTCCATGATAGAGGTCTCCTTTACACAACTTCTGCACACACCCGAATCCGCAGCCGAGGCCCTCCTAGCCCCATAGACAAAACACTGGGGCCTAGAGGGCATCCCAGCCCTAAACTGCACCTGCTAGCCGCCTCTAAATATAAAAATTACACTTACCTGGTAATTGTCTTTCCTTGAGTTACGACAGTTTAGTCCTCTACTTCTGGGTTGTGCACCTCTTCCTGCAGCTAGGAGACTGGGCATGTCAAAGTCGTGACATCACTGGATATAGCCTGCTGGTATCTCCCATCAGCCTCCAGTGTACTATTGACAAAGCAAACTCAAAGGAACAACAAATAAGTAACTATACCATAACTTTAAATAACTCCCCATTCTTCAACCGGAGGAGCCTTTTAAACCGTATCCGTCTTATATTTTCTTTTCTCTTTTTTTTTTTTTTTTACTTTACATTCATGTCCCCCCTATGCAAACACGTATCCTATACCATCACCTCGTTTAAATAAGAGAAAAGAAAGAAAGAACAGAGAGGGATACTCACTGCGATCTAGAAACTGAAAGGATCTGTCTACTCCTTGAGATTGATGCTTCACTCCGCCTGAAAATAAACTCTGAAGAAATCACACTCCTGGGCGGGAATGAGGACTAAACTGTCGTAACTCAAGGAACGACAATTACCAGGTAAGTGTAATTTCTATTTCCTTATCGTTCCTCCAGTTTAGTCCTCTACTTCTGGGATGTAACAGAGCAGTAATCATTGGGAGGGACCTATCAAGCCAACTCACCACACTGCTGACCCGGAACAGGCTTCCTTTACTGCCAAAACATTTAGGCAGTAGTGGTTACTGAGGAAATGGAGACGACCTGGAAGCTGCTCTACAAATCCCTCCTGGTGGAATGACACGGTGATTCACCAATGAAGCCGCTTGTGCCCTGGTAGCAAGAGTCAGAAAGCCCCCCGGAATCATACAACCTCGCCAGCAGAAAGCTGAGGCAACCACCGCCTTAACTCAGTGCGAAATGGCCGCCTTCACTGCTGCTTCCCCTTTGTGGGGACCTCCAACCAGCACACAAAAACAAAGAAAGGAACATCGCACCCTGCATGTAATGTTTCCTATCGGTGTAAGCTACGAATAAAAACCTCCCCTTCCAGAAAAACCGAGAACTGGAAGAGAAACCAATAGGCTCAGGAGAAAAATCAGAAAACCACCTTTTGGAAGGACGACAGGACTGCTCGCAAACACCACCCTCTATCCAGAAAGGGTGAAAACGGCTCATTAGACAACGCCTGAAACCCCGAAACTCGTCGCACCGAACAACGAGCTATCAAAGCCACTGTCTATAACAGCAAATCCTTTACCGACGCCTGGAGTAAAGAATCAAAGGACTCTTTAGCTAACGCCTCTAAGGCCCAATCGGGATCCCCCGGCGGCACCTGAACTCTCCTTGAGTAGCGCAGTCGGATCCCAACTTAAGGAAACGCTACACATCGATCCGAACACCTAGCGCTATTCCCTTCACAGACTCCTACAGCCGGAAACAGTCGCCCGCTGGATCCTCTAAGGAACTGGCCGCTAGTTCCTTCAGACACTGTCCTGCAGAGAACTCAGACCAAGGATACAGACACCTTTGTTGCCCGGACTTGCCGCCATGAACAGCAGCCTTCCAAAAGGCGCTAAGCATGGACCTACGTAGCAGAAGCAGCCTGCCTCCTTGCTCTCAACAAGGCGGCGAAGACTGACGCAGAATAACCCTTCTACTTGGGCCCCGCCCATACAAAGGCCAAACCGTAGGCGGCACAGATCCACCTGAGACATTCGTCACGGACCTAGCTGCAGCAGAACGTCTGCTACCGACAACTTCTAGGAAAAGCCTGTCGAGTAGATGAATGAGAAAAGACTAGTACGGCCGTCTCGCCCAACCGGGCGCTACCAAGAGCACCTTTCTCCGAAAGCCCCGATACGCCAATTAGTTGCCCTATGAGAGCCCACGGGGAAAGGACAAGACAGACTTAATGGGAGCTTACTGACCCTCGACTGGGACGAACCATCAGCTGCCCCATTCCTCCACCAGAGAGACCTCTGGGTGAACCCCAAGGAAGCCAATAATATTAGCTAGCGCTTGAATCAAGCCATAATGCACATTTGCCCCATAAAGCAAATCAGGTTGTAGTCGATTCAACTCCCTGATCCTTTCCTGTTCCAGGCGAGTAGACTGCCGTAACACTGCGACCAGCGGAAGCATGCTCTCGCCTCCCCAGGCTCCAAAAATGGGAGCTTGTAAGGCCAGAGCAATGCCCCCAACGATCGCTTCAGTGAACCATCTACTTTCCCATCTTGTGATAAAGAAGATTGCTAGGGCTCTGTTCCATACAGTGAGTCCGCACACCCTGGAAGTGCAAGGTGTGCACCCAGCCACGTGGTATCCAGGCGTGCCCCTGCTTAGCCTCAAAATGTCAAGAAGAACAGGCGAATTCAGGACAGCTGAATACTTTCTTTATTTTCCTTCCTTCTTTATTTATTTTTACAAAGACACCTCTAAACCAAAAATGCCTTCAGCATATGTTAAGAGACGCTCTTTCCGTGCCAACAATATGAAGTAGAAAGAACTCCCAAACACAGGCATACTAATCCACGGCCGTCCTGCTAGAGTAACGCCCCATTCCATCTGACTGCACAAAGATGGACTTTATATTTTAAGTTCAACTAGCACCTGGTGATATGAAATGCAGCTCTCATTCTGCAGTGGCAATTGAGTCAGCAATAAAGAAGCCGAGAAACTGCAAACAAGTTCCCATTATACCACCTGGTAAAGACTCCACTTTTAGACCACTGAAGCAAAAAAAGCATGCGAGCGTGCCTTGTGTCCTGCCAGCAGCTGATCGAATTGAAGGGATTCAGTGTATGCAGGGCATTGTCCAGAGAACGCAAGGCCCCTCCTCCAGGCTGACTCCACATTCACAGTCTAAACCGGCAGTCACCTTGGCTGATGCCGATCAGCGCAGAAGCCATCCTGTAAGCCCAGCATATGAAGTATGCCTACTAGAGTCTGAGCCGCTGCCATTGCTGCTAGAGAACTAGCCTAGCTGTTCTGGCACCCCATTAAGGCATTCACTGAACACTAGCAGAGACTCTCCGTACTGGAGAACCTCTGATAAATGGAATGGGAGCATAGATAGCTCCAAAGGCCAGAGTTCTATTTCGCAATCCCTCTCCGCTGAGCTACCTTTTCCATATGTAAAATTAAACCCCATATAGCCAAAATTAAGACATTACAAATCTACTGTAAAATCTTATAATTTGGCAAAGTCAAACTAAACGGGAACATTTTCCATTAAGAAACCACACAACTATAATATTTGTCCCATGACATAATGCTTATGGCAGAGCATTCCACATCTGTGGACTGGCCATGGCGCTCACCCAAGCACCTGTTACAACTGTCCAAGAGAGTTATCACCATAATTCCTTTTGACCTGAATAGGTTTGCAGTGGAACATAGCGCTATATCACAGCAGCTAAGCCAAAATATTATCCTACCATATAAATCGACTTTAACGCTGTATAGGACCTTCTATGGATAGCGGAAGGAGATTCTGGTAAATCAACATAGCTATGCCCTTTTTTTTTTTCCCCCCCAAGATAGGACTCCAAAAACCAAGTTTCCGCCAACTCCAATGAAATCAGAGCAGATCCGCTAAAATTACCCAAACTGCTACTATAGCTTTGCAAGAAGCTACCAGCCCCCGCTGCACCCAGTGGTCCTTCCCCCCTTATCCTGGGAGATTCTGCATTGCAGGAGGCGTTGCCCACCCCCTGCCAGCCTACTGCATCTGCCAGGGAGCTGAAGAGCAAAATAGAAAGTACCCCTGGAAGCAAACAATGTCCCATCCTTGGGATCCAGGCGCAAAAGGTAAAAATCAAAAGTAAAATCAACAGTGTTAGCTAAAAATGAACAAGGCTCTCTCTGACTAAAGCGAGTTTCTTTTTCTTTTTGAAATCCCACCGAAGTCCATGGGACCCAAGCTTTCGAACACAGCCCCTGACGCTGTGCATTAACCGCAACCAGAGAAATGAAATGAAATCCTGCTCTAGTAATAGATGAGAATTTCTCGGGAAGGGCCTGCTAAGTGTTGCTATGAAACCCACAAGCACCTCACCAGGCCTCCCTGCAGTCAGAGAAATAGCAGTGGGATACACCGCCCACCTTGCAAATGGAGGTCTGAGAGGTTGTTGCCTGTGTGAACCTGATGAGTAATATGATATTGTATGGTACCACTCACCCCCCAGGGATGGGGGCACTGAATACTTTATGTGATTCATGAGCAGCGCTGTCATTCGGTGGCCTTTAGGGCAGCAGAGCCCAACCAATGATACAGAAATTAAGAGCTTTAAATCTTGGTCATATAAACTGGATTCTCAGACCTTACATCACATCACGGAGACTCTGTGGTGATTTATTTCCTGATCTGCAGATAATGGCTGCCTGCACAGTCATAGAAAGGCACTATTGAGTGTACCAGCTGCCCTCTGGTGGCCATAGACCGTAGCACAGGCACTTCCCGGTTGGCAGTTTAACTGCCAGTCTATTTTTGTACATTCTAAGGTTTGCTAAACCTGTCCCTGTGAATTTTGGGCAACTTTCACTATAGACTACATAAAGGCACACTTCTAGGCTTTCCCTCCTGCAAACTACAAGTTAGGGCTCTGCCCTTGAAACTAAAAGCTGGCAATTTGCCTAATATCCTGGGCCTGAACAGATGCTCCTCAGAGACATGATTAGGAGGGAAAGAACATGTGGTATCAGGGATCAATGCCAAAACTGCTGTCCTGTTTTTAAGTTTATTCTTATTTATTCTATAAAGAGGATTGACAACAGTCCCCCTTAATGCTGAGGAACCCCCTGGCCTCAAAAAACACACTACAAACAAAAGAAACAAACAAACACTAGGCCCAAAAATTTAGCTATTCTGCCTGTTTTCCTCACGCAGGCAACTTTCGCGATGCGGTCCAAATACCTAGAGAGGAAATGGCCGCCCCTTCGCCAATGAATTTTGGTGCCAAGAACAGCCGCTGCTGCAAAAATGAGGCCTCAGCAGACCAACAGAGCCCGAAGGCCTTACCTGCAGGGCCGAAAGCCACACAGCCTGCTCCTACCACCTTGAATTCCTCCGATCCTCAAACTGCGCTGATGTGCCTGGCAGCCGCAGCGAGGATCGCTCAGCCGGTTCCACAGAGTAAAATTAAAATCCCGCAGCAACGGAGAGGCTCCGTCTCACACAGCTTCAGTGTGGCTGTACGGGTCCCAGAGCTTTCTCCTGTACAGTCCAGGGAGAGAGATCCGCACCGGCAAATGCCTGCAGCAAGTGAAAATCACTGACAAGGAGGGAAGGCAAGAACTGCTACTAATTTAAAGAACCAGGCTCAAATTTAAAATTACTGTAAATAAGGAAATTTGCTCCTAACTAAAGGGAACTAATCCCCGATTGTCAATTAACCAAAGGTAACTGAATTAAAAGTAAAATCAAAAGTAAATTAAAGGTACAAATCAAAAGAAAAATCAGAATAGAATTTGTCACACTAAATGCTCCTATCTGTTCCCCCCCAAGTGAGCCCAGAAGCTAGGCTCACTATGTCCTCCTGCTGCAAGGAGACTGGACACACTGGAGGCTGATGGGAGATACCAGCAGGCTATATCCAGTGATGTCACGACTTTGACATGCCCAGTCTCCTAGCTGCAGGAAGAGGTGCACAACCCAGAAGTAGAGGACTAAACTGGAGGAACGATAAGGAACACTCAGGTTCGGGGTAGACACCAACAGCAAGGCCCACACCTGCTTTAAAAATGAAATTCAACAAGCCCGGAGGAAGCCCTAAGGGCCGAAATCCCCTAATCCGGTAAATGCTGATGCTGCCGCTATCAAGGCTCTCCTCGCCCCGCCCCGCCCCCGCGAGCACTCCGTACTAGGCCAGACGCTGCGCAGGATCTTCCCGCGCCATCACCATAGGGCCGGGCCTGCCGCCCGTTTCGCACTCAAACGCGCTGACGGGAAAATTACTTCCAACAGACCCTCTTACCTTTTGTCGGCCTGCCGTTCCCCGACACAGGACAATTTGAGTGCCTGCCCCTGCCGCCTATCACAGTCCCTGACCGGACTTGCACCGTGGTGGTGGTGGGGGGGGTGTGTGTGAGGGAGACAGAGGGCCGAGTATGCTCACGCGTTCACTGCCTGACAGGCAACACGCTCAGCCAAGGCGTATAGACAGGCAGGGCCTCTGTACAAACGCCGGCTGTGACTCTCTCTGCCGCTACTCCGCTGGAATCGGTCCTCCCAGCTGCAGCACTCCGGAGAATATCTCCACTCCGTTAGAGGGAACCCCTCAACCCCCCGGGCGCAGGGAACACCTCCAGGAGGGGGAGAGAGCCTTCTGTCCCAACTTAAAGGTACAGCCTTTGATAGCTGGACTGATTCCCTTCAGCAATAATTCTTATTGTTTTTAAATTCTCTCCACTATTCCTAACACTACACTCAGTTGCTCCTCTAGTGAACCTGGACGTCCCAGGCTTACCGTCCCTTCAGCTGCTTGGAGACTGAGGTAACTGGTGAATAGAGGCGGCTCCCAGGAAGATATACTGGTGACATCATTAAAAGAAGGAGGTTCCTCAGTCTCCAAGCTGCTGAATAAGGTGGACAACCCAGAGGTCCGGGACTAGACTGGAGATACGATCAGGAACAGCAAGTTTTGTGATGCTGACCACAAAGCACAAGTTGGGGTATACAAGGACAACAATGTACAAAGATCAGATGAAACAGACAAAAGGATTTGAACACACATACACATTTACACTGTAGACAGAATGCAACTGGTAGCTAATGAAGACTAAACAGGACAGGCATAATGTGGTCAAACTTCCTTAAACTTATCAATTGAGATAGTAACTCATTAGTCAACTGGATCAGTTCAGGGAAGGGTGATACACAAATTGTGTGCATTTGTGCTTATCAAATGGGACTCGTGCCAGTAATAGGCATGTATTTAACTGGGGAAGCAAGAATAAGAAATGAAAAGAACTATGGGCAGAGATGGTATGAAATTGGGAGAACTGGATATGAGGGTGGAACACCTCCCACTCTTTCAGTCCTGACCATCTCTTGACACCTAATCCTAACCGAAGATCCTTCTCCCAGCAGAACTGACATATTTAAATTGGGATCACAGACACAAATAATGCCAAAGACAGTGCATATATGTTGTACAGAACTCATTTTGCTTGTTAATGTTTGAATTGGACATTTTGTTGCAGTAAAGAGAATTGGAGCACCCAATTCAAAGTAAAAAGCTCTTAATTTTAAGCCCCCTCATGGAAACCTGATCCCTGGTGATAAGAGTGTGTACTACCCAGGGCCGTACGAAGCCAGAATCGCACCCTTTGCGTCTTGCACATCGGGCGTACGCCACCCTCCTCCCCATACCTCCATCCAGCCGCTGTCTACCATTGCCCTGCTGCTGCCACTCTGTTTTCTCCACGGCGGCGTTACCAGCAGGGCAAGAGCAGGCAACAACTGGACGGAGGTATGGGGAGGAAGGGGGACACACGCCCAATGTACAAGTCGCCAGCAGCAGCGGCAGAGCAGAGCAGAACCAAGCAGATATGATCCCTTCCTGCGCTGTATCAGAGGAGGGAGGGACCAGACCTGCAGAAAGACCCGTGCAAAGGCTTAGGTGGTGCATTGCAGCTATCTGCTGTTGCCACGGAGAGAACAAAAAGTGACGGCAGAAGGGCAACAGCAGGCAGTCGAAATGCACCCCCTAAGCCTTTGTGCCCTGTGTGGCTGCACCACTCACACAGGACTAGATACAGTACTGGTGCTATGTAGCTGAGTGAAAGAGAAGGAGAAAGCTGGGGATAAAAATGTTCTGTGGCCTGGCCCCTGCAGGAACTGCCTGTCACCCTAGGGGAAGGGGAGGGTTACACTAGAGAATTATGCAACATATTCTAGTCTTGACCTCTCCTATCAGTGGCTCATGGCAGCATATGCCATCATAAAAATGCAAAGCTCTGCCTCTTGGGGTTTCCTACACCAAATGTTTTTCATGTCTTTGTAATTTTAACAGAAAATCTTCCAAAAGAAAGAAAAATTAATCTTTTGGAAGAAAAGTATCATTAAGTGAAGAAACTGAACAATGTATTACTACAAAATATGTATGAACATAATTATATACAAAGCAAAATAAAACCAGCAGCACAAACATTTTCACAAATACCATCTAACAAATTGGAAAAAAATACAAAAATGAAAAACATACACGCGTATAGACTCATAGGGTAGCAGAATGCCCAGGAGGCTCCCTTAAAGGAAATGTAACAAATTAAAAGGATACTTACCTTCAACCATCATTTCATTAGCACGCGAGAGGTTATATAGTTTCCCATCATATTCATAAGTCGTTTCACAAGTGTAGTTTCCTGCATCAGACTCGGTCACATTTTGCACAATGAGTGTGAAGCCCATAGTCACAAACTTTGAACTGTCAATATTCAGAGGTTCACACTCCTAACAAAAAACAGGTTGATGCCAAATTACTTATGAAACACATTAGTTTTCGTCTCTCATTTTCAATACAGTATGTGCCAAGAATTTTACTTCTGCTTTAATATAGGTACCTGAATATAAAGGAAAAAAGTGTCCTCTGCTCAGGCTACAGTCATAGGCATAATTTGAAGACTATGAAATACTGCAAACAATTACCAATATTAAAATACCAAAGCACAAAGTACAGTGAGGCACTTGTTTCAAACCAAGACTCAAGAACTTTATAAGAATGAGTCTTCTCCCTTTCTCCAGCATTTGGAGATATCTTTTCTCTGTGGTAGGGAACTGGAATTTGCATAAGAACATAAGATATGCCATACTGGGTCAGACCAAGGTCCATCAAGCCCAGTATTCTGTTTCCAACAGTGGCCAATCTAGGTCATATGTACCTAGCAGTTTCCCCAAGAGACACAAGTTCCACAATGCTTGTACTGGGTCAAGCATTGATATCTTCGGTCACTTCTTAATAATGGTTTATGGACCTTTCCTCCAGGAACTTGTCCAAACCTTTTTTAAACCCAGCTACACTAACAGCCTTTACTACATCCTCCGGTAACAAATTCCAGAGTTTGATTTCACGTTGAGTGAAAACATTTTCTTTTATTAGTCTTAAATAGTTTACCCTGTAGCTTCATTGCATGTCCCCTAGTCTTTCTATATTCTGATAAGGTAAACAATCGATCTACGTTTACCCGTTCCACTCCGTTCATTAATTTATAGACTATCATATCTCCCCTCAGCCGTCTCTTTTCCAGGTTAAAGAGCCCTAACCTTTTTAGCCTTTCATAGGAGTATCCTTCCATCCCCTTTACCATTTTGGTGGCTCTTCTCTGTACCTTTTCTAAAATCGCTATATCCTTTTTAAGATACGGCGACCAGAATTGCACACAATATTCAAGGTGCGGTCTCACCATGGAACGATAGAGGCATTATAATATCTTTTGTTTTATTTTCCATTCCTTTCCTTATCATACCTAGCATTCTATTTGCTCTCTTGGCCGCCGCTGCACACTGGGCCGAGGGTTTTAACATGGTATCCACAATGACGCCTAAATCTTTTTCCTGGGTGGTGGTTCCTAATGTGGAACCTTGCATTGTGTAACCATATTCTCTTGCTCTGAATGAAGCCTACAGTTTTGAACTTGTCCCATCAGAAAATTAAATTTTGCCTACAGAAACTCTTAAGTGATTGTTGCCTCCAAAACAAATGGGGAGCGACTATTATCCAGCTTGTTTACATGAAAAAAAGCACTTCACAACGCAAACTCAAGAGTTGAGAAACAATTCTTACTGCCTGTTCCAACCCAACCATCTTCTCACAAAGCTTTCTAGCACAGTGTTCTAATGTACACGCTAATACACATTTTTTTTCTCCTGATCCAATAAACTAATGGCATTCAAAAACTGTCTGCTGTAAGAAAAAACTGCACAGGATGAGCCTGGGAGACTCGGCAGATATAACTTCATGTGGACAAGTGCAAAGTGATGTACTTTGGGAAGAATAACCAACTACAGATATGCACTGCTAGGTTCCACATTAGAAAATCACAACCCGGCAAAAGGATTTAGATGTCATTATGGGTGATACATTGAAATCTTCTGTTCAGTGTGTAGTGGTAGCCAAATAAAAAGCAAAACAGAATGTTAGGAATCACTAGAAATGAATAGAAAATAAAACAAAGAGGCATGTCTATTAAACCATGGTAGGGTTTGATAGCTATCATGGTGCATTAGCTGCCAAAACCATGCAGCAAGTCAAAACCCCAGTGACATTCCCAGATTATTCCGTGAATATACCGCAACAGTTCTGGATTTAGCCTCAGATATCTGGGTTACCTGTCTTGGCAGGTAGAATGAGAAAATTCCCGTGCTGCCAGTTGATGCAGGAACTGCGAGTCCCTACGGTAAATCCAAGGGGAGGGATAGCAGTGATTGGGTGCACAAAGTTATCAGTAGCTCTGTGCCCCGATTGCTACCGTGCACCCCTCAACAGCTGAGATCAGGCCTCCCCCCTCAACAATATTGTCAGCCCCGCAGTGTTGCAATCCATGCAACAGACAATATGAATCAAGAATGACCTGGTCCTCTTGCAGCACAGATTCTTCATGGACAACTCCCCATCCTCATCCCCCCCCCCCCCCCCAATCATACGTTTGAAATCCTGGTGGTCTAATGGGAAGATGGGGCAAAACAGTCCTCTCCACTCCTGTCCCAGTCAGTCATCAGCCTGTTCAAAATGGCTGCAATCACGGAGTGCTGCTTCCCTCTAGACTCACACTCCTGCCCTCCTTGATATTACTAAAAAATATGGCCATGATCTCACAGTGCTGCCCCCTAGAGTGAGGCTAGAGGGCAGCACCCCATGATCATGGCCATTTTGAACAGGTTGATGACGAGGGCAGGAGTGGAGAGGAATGCCCCTGGCCCCATCTTCCTACTAGACCAACAGGATTTCAAAAGGTATGACTAGGGGGGATTCAGGAGGGTGAGGCAGAGCTGTGGTGCACCCCTCTTTGACGGCTGGATAGCTAGCTGGGATTTTTTTTTTTTTGTAAACAGAGAGGTGGGAGGGGGCTACCAATTGGCTAGCTAGGACTTTGTCTAGTGGATCAGGAAGGGAAGGGGCTTTCCCCGGCTGGCTAGCCAGGATCTTAGTTTGCCTGGTGGGTGCACTGATCTAATAAAAAAATTAATTAATCGGTGCTGCGGGCAGGGGGGGGGGGGCAGGTCATTCTTAATTCATACTACTGGTGCCACGGATTGCAACACTGTGGCACCACCAATACTACTGTTGAGGGGGGAGGTTTGACTACCTTCAGGACAGATGGCCATTGCCGATCAATGGCCACACTACAATATCATCATCATCATCAGGCCTTCAGGCAGGTAACACCACCTCCTGAGGTAGCATTATCTGCTGCTGCGATCAGGCCAGATTTTGGCAGCCATCGTGTGAAAACATTTTGCATGGTGGCTGTCAACCATCACCACCCCCATTCCCCAACCCAATCCTAAAGACCTGAACCTCGCTAATAACATATCACAGAAAAGTACTTGCAATTATTGATTTTCTCGTGCATTAGCTGCTACCATATCTGTATTAGCCCTGTGGCAGCAGACATACCACAAAATGGTAATTACACTTACCTAGTAATTGTTCTTCCTTGAGGGACGACAGTTTAGTCCTCCACCTCTGGGTTGTGCACCTCCTCCTGCAGCTTGGAGACTGGCATGCCACAAAAAAGTGACATCATTGGATATAGCCTGCTGCTCTCTCTCATCCTCCCCAGTGAACTATTGACAAAGCACACTTAAAGGAGCAACAAATAAGTAACTAATAAAACATTCTCAGTGAACGCATAACAACCACTTTAACCAAAAAAACATTGTCATCTTGGAAGGTAGGCTTTTCTTCTTGTGCCCTTGGCCTTCCGCCTGTTCCAAAGACAGATCAGGAAGAATCAGAAGCGACAAAACATATTAGGCAAAAACGATGTAACTACCAGTAATCTCATCCTGCAGCCGGCTGAACCTCCACTGCTTAGCTCCATACTACCCCGGGTGGGATTGAGGACTAAACTGTCGTCCCTCAAGGAAGAACAATTACCAGGTAAGTGTAATTACCATTTCCTTATCGGTCCTCCAGTTTAGTCCTCCACCTCTGGGATGTAACAGAGCAGTACTCACCAGGAGGGACCCTTCCAGCCGGCCTGCAACACCACCGCCCCAAATACAGCATCCTTTGCTGCCAAAACATCTAAGCGGTAGTGCTTACTGAAAGCGGGAAGAGAGGCCCAAGTAGCCGCCCTACAAATTTCCACAGGTGATACCAAACTGTTCCACCCAAGAAGCCGCTTGTGCCCTGGTAGAATGAGCTCACAAGCCAGCTGGCACCTGTCATCCCGACAACAGATAAGCCAAAGCAATCGCTTCTCTAATCCATCGAGATATGGACGCTTTCGCCGCTGCCTTCCCCTTAGACTCCACCGAACAAAACAAACAAGCAGTCGGATTTACGAAACGCCTCTGAGACCTTCAAATACCAACACAACACTCGCTTTAAGTCCAACCGACGCAAACCCCGGTCCGTCGTGCCGTCTTCCAATGAACCCAGCACTGACAGGGAAACCATCTGGTTTATATGAAATGGAGACACCACTTTGGGCAAAAAGGAGGGAACCGGATGGAGCACCACCTTCTCCTTAGAAAAGACAACAGAAAAGGCTTTCTACACGACAACGCCTGTAACTCAGAAATTCGCCTCGCTGAGCAAATGGCCAGTAAACACACCATTTTCAAGGTTAAATCCTTCACGGACGCTTGCTGTAAGGGCTCAAAAGGCTCCCTAGCCAGGGCTGCAAAACCAAGTTGAGATCCCACGGAGGAACCACAATCCTACCGAAGGACGTAACCTCGTCACTGCCCTGAGAAAACGCAACACATCAGCATGTGCCCCTAAGGCTATTCCCTGCACCTTGCCTCTATAGCAAGCCAGCGTGGCTAACTGAACCCTCAAGGAGCTGGCCGCCAGGCCCTTTTCGAAACCATTCTGCAAGAAGCTCAAAATCGCTGCAACGGACGCAGTCACCACTTGCACTTGCCTCCTTGAACACCAATCCTCAAATATGCCCCAAATCTGAACATATGTCAGAGACGTAGACGACTTCCGAGCCTTAAGCAAAGAAGCAATGACTGTTCCTGAATAACCTCTTTTCTTCAAACGTGCCCTTTCAATGGCCAAACTGTAAGCGAGAACCTATCCACTTGAGGCATCCGCAGCGGCCCTTGAAGTAGCAGACTGTCTGACGTTGACAATCTCCACAGATCCCCGTCTAGAAGCGCATGAGGTCGGCATACCATGGACGCCGTGGCCAGTCCATAGCTACCAACACCACTCTTCCCTGGTGGGCCTCGATCCGCTGTACCACCCAACCTATGATAGCCCACAGAGGGAATACATAGAGGAGACCCGACACCGGCCAGCGTTGCAGCAGAGCGTTGATCCCTTCCGACATCCTTTCTCATCGCCTGCTGAAAAACCGACTGGCCTTTGCTGAGTGGAAGGTTCAACAAGGAGACGTGGATAGCAAGGAAGGTGACGTGAATGAACCTTTATTGAACTAACATCAGCCACTGGCCCAACACAGGCCGTGTTTCGGAGATCCCTTCTTCAGGGGCTTAAATGGCTAAGACAAAATATAATACAAACAGCATAACAAATGTTATACAGTTAAAACAAACAATCTAAAAACAGCGGACTAAAACGAATATATAATGTGTATAAAATATATATATAGTGTTATTCTTAAATGGTGGAACGAATAAGTACGGCTAACAAATACAAAGAAAGATAAAATGTTTTCAATTAAACATGGTAAGAAGAGTCTAATATAAGGTTAATTAAAAACAAGTATAAGAATAAATTAAATAGAAAAGAACATATAAGTTACACATACCTGTGTCACTAACCTGTATGACTCAGACAAGAGTATAAAATTATACACTCAATAATGAGCTAATAAAAAACAAATAAAATAGTTTATGAACTTATTACAATATACACTTAAAAAATAAAGGTACATCCATATAAAAAAGATCCCTATGTACTGCAATAACAAATATAAAATAAATCTATAAAAGATCAAAATACGTAAATATGGATAAAACAAAATGCAAGAGAGATGAAGACAAATTATATCTATAAACATGTAAAAACTGGTAGACCAGGAAGATAAAAATGAAAAATATAAAATATATGTATATATAACTCTGTTACCTGACCGTGGGTAATCCTTCTATAGGTTTAAATGTGCAATCTGTGAGGTATAAATAAAATAATGACATGTATTGTGTGAATTAAAACTGAGCAGTGTGATGCATGTTTAGAAACTCAACAAATTAAAACTCAAACATGAAAATGTTATAAATCTGACTCCCTGAGATGATTGTAGTGCAAAAAAAAAGGAGGTGTAAAATTAAGAGAATGAAAAAATAACACGACCACCCACATGGGAGACATAAGGAGTAGTGCACACGCCTATTTGTTAAAAAATGTAGAAGATAAATAAAAATAAAAACCATATCAACAATATGCCAAAATTTTCTTAGAAGTACTGTGAAATAGGTGAATGATATCTATATGAACTAATTGTAAATAAACGTGAAATTTTGAAGCAGCTATATAGCTGTATTATGAAAAGTGTTAAAGTGTGTGAAAATAGTTAATGCAAACTTCAAACCTGCGATGTTGATATTTTAAACAACTGAAAGTAAAAAATGAAAAAGGATAACTAATGGAAAATGCTATAAATAGTGTCATTGAACAAATAAGTAAGTAGCTTCAAAAATTGCAAGCTCTCATGCTAGATAACGAATAAGAGAAGGCAAAAAGAGAATACAGTCTAAATAATGTGACCGTGTAGTGCAGTGAAAACAATAGAATGAAAAACCATACAAAAAAAGTTGGATTACAATGTAAGCAATGTAAGACAAATTTATAAACAATAGAAACATTGAAACAGGTGTATCATACTGTGTTTGAAAAAAAAGGGGGGGGGGAACTAAAAACAGTGTAGCAAATTGATTGTAAAGAGCCAAACGATCCAAACATGCAATATTACTAATTACAGCCAATTAAAAATGAACCACGGAGTGAATAAAAAAGTGTCTAATAATAAAAAATACTGTAAACCGTGCCAATGAGTAATTATAACACTACAAGTAAACAACCACGCTGTATAGCAAGTCGGACAATCTCCGATCTAAAATGGAATACTACTATTGCAGCCTATCAAAAGTCAACCACGGAATAAAATGGTATCTGATAAAAAATGTGAGCTATGCTGATAAATAAGAGGCGAGGCAGGGCAGGGCTGCGGTGAAATTGAGCAGGAGCCCTCCGAATCGGCAGCAGAGGAGGTCTGAAGGTTTTCCTCGATGCTGCATACAGCACACCACCTCCGATCTCAGGCCCGGCCAGAGAGGGGGGGGGGGGGGAGGAGCAGGGAGAAACTTAAAGGTACAGATGCAGAAAGGAAAACAAAAGGTAACTAAAGGTAAATAAAGGTAAATAAAGTAGATCAAGTAAATAATACAAAAGAAATTTAAACTAAAGGAAGACTCCAGTAAGCCCTAGGCTTACGGAACCCTCCAGCTGCTTGGAGGCTGAGAATACTGGGGTCTGTGGGTGGTTACAGTGGTATTTATACCGCTCCAGCCCCAAAAAGGTTGGGCTCAGCCTCCAAGCTGCTGGAAGGGTTACGCAACCCAGAAGTAAGGGACTGGACTGGAGTGACGATAAGGAATGTGAGCTATGCTGATAAATAATTATATAAATATAACTTTATAAAATCCTAGCGACCGCGTTATATAGCAAGTCGGGCAACCTCAACTAGGGAGTATAAACAATGTAATGGAAAAGGGGGGGTTGGAGGTGCAGGAATCAAATTGCAACTCAACAGTGTAATACAAACTTATAAAACGAACCAAAGCATTGAATGGCATGAATGTCAATAGCTGTGCCGTTCTGCATTTAAAAGGAAAAAAAAATAAATAAATGGTCTATATAAACAGATGACTTTAAAAGGCTGTAAAATCAGTGAAAATAAAACTTGCTCCAAGTAAAACACAAAACAGACAAAAAACAAAACACAAAATTGGTGGTAAAACTATTAGAAACTAACATAATAAAAACTTACTACCACAAAATGTGAGATTGCACAGCCAGCAACAAACGCGCCAAATACAGCTTTCTCTTTGTAATCTCAAAACGCCGACGGCTGCGCAGTGCAAGGACTGATCAGGGGGGAGAGATCGCTGCCGGCAGAGAAGTGAATAACAGACAAATAAAGGTAGAGGGAAGCAGACCAGGCACAAGAGGCAGCACTCTTTTCCTGAGGAGTTTCTTTTTTTTTTGGGGGGGGGGGGGGGGAGGGGGCTGTGCCTTAAAAAAAAAAAAAAGGGGACAAAATAAAAAAAGACCCATTGGAGCAAACAAACCAAAAACCTTATCTAACTGTTCCTTATCCGCTCTCAAGTGAGCCCAGAATCTAGGCTCACTACATCCTCCTGCTGCATAGAGACTGGACACACTGGGAAGGATGAGAGAGAGCAGCAGGCTATATCCAGTGATGTCACTTTTTTGTTGCATGCCAGTCTCCAAGCTGCAGGAGGAGGTGCACAACCCAGAGGTGGAGGACTAAACTGGAGGACCAATAAAAAAAGAATGTGATAATTCCTCTGTATCACTCCATGGGATGACAGCACCTTGAGTCCTGTCTCCGCATCTCAAAAAAAGATACAGGCATTTAAAAAAAAAGATAGAGAGAAGGGCAACCAAGATAATGAAGGGTATGGAACGACTATGAGGAAAGGCTAAAGAGTTTAGGGTTCTCCAGCTTGAAGATGAGATGGCTGAGAGGAGATATGATAAAGGTCTATAAAATCCTGAGTGGAGTGGAACAGGTAAACACAAATCTATTGTTTACTCTTTCAAAAAGTACAAGGACTAGAGGACACATTATGAAACTACAAAGTGATATGTTTAAAAGAAATAAATATTTTCTCTCAATGTATAATTAAGCTTTGGAAATCTATCCGGGAGGATGTCATAAAAGCAAGTTGTGTAGCTGGGATTAAAAAAAAAAAAAAAAAGCTTTGGACACTGCTTATCCCTGGGGATAAGTAGCATGGCACTGGCTACTTTTGGGATATGTTAGGTACTTGGATTAGCCACTGTTGAAACAGGATTCTGAGCTTGATGGATCCTGGTCTGACAGTATATAGCAGTTCTTATGTAAAAATAATTATAAAATCATTCCCTATGAGTCTACATTTTTCTTCTGCTTCATCTTTATCGTTTACCTTTACTGTTTATAAGCCATCTGTTTATACTGCTTTTTCAATTTTATGATCACTGGAGGTTACATTAACATCTAACCTTCACACCTCCAAATATCAACTAAACTTTAAAATATCTGTAGAAGTTAGAAATGCGACTTCTAGATCCCGATGTCCATCCAATATTACTTTACTCAAAATAAAGATTAACCCTGAAAAAACATGCACGCCAAAAAGCAGGTGCAAATGGGGTAACTTTCAGAGCAAAAGTATGCAAATATATTTGCACTGAAAGGTCAAACATGGAAAGCTATGCATATAATTTTACATGTGCAGAGTTATAAAATGACTTCCTCCGCATATTTGTATTACTAATGGGAGGGAGGAGTGGTCTAGTGGTTAGGACAAGGTACTTCAGGCCGGAGGGCCAGGGGTTCAAGTCCCACCTGGGGACAGCAATCTCAGGCCGGAGGGACTGGGATTTCTAGTCCTATAGGCACTCCTTGTGGTCTTGGGCAAGCCACTTAACCCTCCATTGCCCATGTTCCCTGTAAGTATTAACGTATGTGTGTCATATCCCCTCGTGTTAAATGTATCCCCCAATTGACCGCTTTGACCCGGTGAAAAGCGGAATATAAATACAGCTAAATAAATAAATAAATTACTAATGCTTGGATTTTGGGAAGAGCAGCAATAGTGATGACTATTCCATTTGGTTATTCAGTCTAGTCCAGCTCACTAGTAATAATTTAGGAATGTTCAGAGTATGGGTATTTATACTGCTGCATTTTGTATTTGCACTTTTATAATGGTGTATTTGGTGATTATATTATTATATCATGTATGTGTAGAGGCTTGGAACAGCAGCACTATCCAGTTTCCCTACTAAAATACTACACTGTAGATAGGGAAGAAATCTAGCATTTTCCAGAAACGGGGAGTTTTTGTTTGCCTAGTTATATCATTGAGGAGCAGACTCCTCTGGAATAGAAACCCAAGCCATATATAAACCACTCCCAAAGGCAGAGATCTCTTTGGCATACAGCCACTGTGACACAACCAAGGAGAAAAAGAGCAGTTTGCCCTTAAGGAAAATCAGCTGTTGATAGACAGCCTGAACTCCTCATACTATCTAGGAAGTCACAGGCCCAGGAGCACCAGAAGGCAAGGAAGGTGTCTCGTGCTCCAGCCTACACCTTGAACTCCCAAGTGACTTGTCTACTCAGCTAGCACCCTCTTTGGCTCAAGGAGGAGAGCAGCTCTGCCTGTTTAGGAAGAGAATGAGAGAGGGGTCCAATACACCTATCTCTGCCATCCAGGCACACCAGAGCCAGGAGTACCTGCAAGGCAGAATCAGGAACCTGCAACTACAGGAGCAACCATCTCAGAGCAGAACAGGAACTACATGAGGTTATCTACAACCAGTGAAATCAAAGCCAGGAGTGAACACAGGCAGCAATGGATACCTTAAGCTGGCAGTTTTGCAGGCAGAGGTTAACTATGAACAAAATATTAAAGAAAGAGGTTCTCACTAATGGGAAGCCACCAGAAGTATTGGAGTAACACAACAGCAACAAGGAAATATGACAGGAAGGAGAGGGAGTTATCTGATTGTAATAGTTCTATTTTTGTTGTCACTACCTTGATGTTGTTGTTAAATGTAGCAGTGACCCTTAAATTTTAAGTAAATCCTTGATTCAGGACACAAAATCAGGACTGGTCTCATTCATTTTGATAAGAGGTAGGAGTGCAGTTTAAGTGCCAAGCCTTCCCAATATATACTGCTCCCATTCAATGAACCCTGTAATAAACTCCAGAAGTACAGAATGAAAGACTGTAAAACTCTTGGGACTCCTTGTCTGCCATACAGGAATAGGACCACTGTAGGGACCACTTACAGCAAGGGGATTACAAATATGTTATTAGGACCAATACAACATGTGTTCGGTGTGTGCTTTGCCAACACAAAGATGAGTAAACTGAAATTACAAAATTATGCATTTGGACGAAATTAGTTAATGTACTGAATCCATGCTTTGAAGTTTAAGCCTCTTAGCTCAAGAACTTGGATAGAGCAAGTACTAAAAGATCCTTAGAGCAAAATTACTCAATATCAAACTTGCCCATTATTCATTTGTTTCCTCATTGTTTTCTCCATTCACCCCATGATACACACATAGTTTCACACTAGAGTTAAGCTGGTATGCCAGTTATGATAGTCATACTCCATTTTCAAAAATCTTTTAAATTTTCTTTTTTTTTTTTAATCTGAAGACAACAAAGATCCTGACAACTGGCAAATTAATAAGTTCATCATTGATGTAAGATAGAAATAGTGGACAACTTTAACCTGCTTGGATCAATAATGAATAAAGAAATGATATGCTGTCAAGAAATCAGATAATGCATTGCTCTTGGCAGAATAGCTAAGACAGACCTAGACAAGATTCTCAATAGCAGAGATGTAACTCTCCACACAGAGTCAGCTTGTCCAAGGCATGATATTTTCAATAATGCTATAAGGATGTGAAACTAGTACAGTAAAAAAATGATTGACAGGAAGAAAATTGGTGCCTTTGATTTATGGTGCTGGCGAAGAATACCGTGTATCCCATGGATACACGGTATTCTTCACTTTCTTTAGAAGTTCAGACGACAAGACTTCAACTTTCATACTATGGACATATCATTCGAGGAGAGAGCTCATTAGAGAAAGACATCATGCTTGGCAAGACTGGAAGTCAAAGCAAGAGAGGAAGGACAGCCCATACAATGGATTGATACAACAGCAGCAGCTATGGATGCCACTATCAGCAATTAGCTACTTGACTGAACACATTTTAGAACAACTATCCTGAGGGTTGCCAAAAGTGGGCACTTAAGAACAATATTCTGCAGAAGAAATCAGTCTTATATATTATGGTTTATTTAGCTCTTAGTGGCCCTGGGTGGTCTTATTGTCACTTTTGCAGAATACCACAGATACTCAGCAGTATGCAGATTATGGGGTATGTTTACTAAAGTGCAGTTAGTTTTTGCATTTACCGCACATTAGGAGTGAAAACCAACACGTGGTAAGTGCAAAGGTTATGCAGTAAACTTAGGGGCATGACAAGCATATCCCCCTACAGGTACTGCACTGAAACGTACATCACTGTGCTGTAACTTCATTTGCAATTAACACGGATACACTAAGTGCCACCCAGAGGGCATTAAGGGCACCCATGCCAACTGCAACATTGACAATTAGCATACGTTAATTTCCCCTGGACTAACTGCAATGTGCAGTCAATACCCACTTGACACCTTTAACCCAACTCCTTGTGCGCTAAACAGTTATTACAGGATCTTTACCGGACTGACTGTTTTTAGCACATGGTAGTTGTTACCGTGGTCCTGTGCTCCAGTGCTTTTTAACAATTAATGCATTTTAGTGAACACACTCCTATGAATTTTGGCTGCTTCTATATGAACAAAAAAAGAGAACTTTGCTCATCAAAAGGGATCTCTCCAAGGTAATATCATCTAAGAGAGGCAAGATTAGTGGACACTAAAGGGGGATTTTTCTCCTCTAGGCCCTGTCTTATAGAATTTCTAATTAATGATTTATGGGCAATGGGGGAAAACCCAACAACTACATAAGGCCTGGTTGTTGTGGGCTAAATTTGAGATGATTTCTTTTTTTGATTTAGAAACAGGATTAGGAATCTGATTTTAATTGGCCTATTTATTATGCCTGAAAGTTACTGTTGCTCACCTTTTAAAAATACAAAAAAATAAATAAAATTTCTGATGCCCATGCATTCCTTAAGAAAAAAAGTTTGTTTCTCCATATATTTATGGAGATTCTTGACATTTTAGCATTATCGGAGTGATCTTAGAGGCAAAGCATTTCCTTGTACATTTACTAGACTGACTTATATTAACAGTATGGCAGTTCAAGTTAGAATATATGCATATCAACATACTACTGTAGAAAAAGTGTAATTTTTACCTTGTACCACTGTATCTGTGCACTGTTTTCATCTACATAATCTTTCAGATTGGCACATTCCACTTTCGTATTGAATCCCATATATCCTCTACGCCTATACATCGTACTCTCATTGTAACACAAACCATTGTCATTCTTGAAAATTTTTACTTCTATACGTTTTTTAAAACAGTATGTTGAATTCCTGTATTAAAAATAAAGCAATTTAAACATTTAAACAAAGAAACATTTTGACAAAATTCAGTATTTCAGAAAAATTAAATTAAATCTGCAATAGAGAAGACCCACAGGAAGGAGTAGATAACATGAGGAGGTATCTAGCTAAGCTTGAATTTTGCAGCTGAAATTTAACGCTAAAAAAATACAGGGTCATGCATTTGGGCTGCAAAAATCTAAGGGAGCAGTACAATGTAGGGGGTGAAGTACTTCTGTCAACAAAAGAAGAGTAAGACCTGGTCGTGATTGCGTCTGACAATCTTAAAGTAGCTAAACAAGTAGAAAAGGCGCCTGCAAAAGCCAGAAGGATGCTTGGGCGCATAGGGAGAGAAATGACCTGAGAAAAAAAAGGAGGTGATAGTGCCTCTGTATAAGTCTCTGGTTCAACCTCATCTGGGATATTGTGTGCATTTCTGGAGACATCTTCAAACGGACAAACAAGTTGGAGTCAGTGCAGAAGGTGATTACTAAAATGGTTAGTGGTCATCGTTATAAAGCACATGAGGACAGACTTAAAGATCTTAATATGTACTGTATACTTTAGAGGAAAGGTGGGATAGAAGAGATATGACAGATGTGTAAATACCTCTGTGGCATAAATGCACAGGAGGAGAGTCTCTTTCGATTGAAAGCAAGCTCTGCTACAAGGGGACATAGGATGAGGGTGAAAGGGAATAGATTTAGGAGTAATATGTGGAAATATTTCTTTACGTAAAGAGTGGTAAATACATAGAATAGTCTCCCAGTGGAGGTGGTAGAGACGAGGATAGTATCTGAATTCAAAAATGCATGGGATAAACAGAGGCTCTCTAAAGGTTAAAAAGGAGAACTATTGTAGTTTATATGGAAGGGCAGACTAGATAGGCCCATCTGGTCTTTTTCTGCTGTCATATTTCTATTGGTCACACTACTGCTAAACATATTTGCATCATCTACCATTCTATGTTATAAAATTTATTCCATGAAATATTCTTTGTCTACTGCTTGAGCCCAGGGGCACTAGAGCAACTATACCTAAAGATACTGGACATTCACAGCACAAAACAGTCTTAAATTCTGATCCATGCTACCTTTGTTGCATTAAGTACTGTGCCAACACATTCCTTCTCTTCCATCTTCAATTCTTGCTACAGTACACTGATCACATGCCTCAATTTCATTCCCCATCTTTCTCTTCTTACTCTGAACCTGTAAACATCACCCATTACTTGCTAAACCTACACCAGTCATACCATGTCTGCAGCTATCAAAAAGCTCTCTCCCTCTTTCGAGTTTGTAGTACTTTTTCTGCAGTCTTTCCAGTCCATTCACTTCTAGTCCTGTATTAAATATAGGCTTGTGTAATAATAGGTACAGACAACGGTTTTTCTATAATACTCTCCCTTACAAATGTAACTTTTGAAACAAATAAAAATGGAGTATTTTAGTATTAAGGATCCTTACCATACAACACATTGATAGTACCCAGAGTCTTCTAATTTTGCAGGGATAAATTTCATCATACTCCCATCCTGATGAAGTCTGGCATGTTTATCAGTGGTTATATGAGCTGTACTTCCATTTTTAGACCAAGTAAAATTGTAGTGCCCATTTTCTTCAGCAATATCCACCTGATAGCACAGAGGACAGTGCACTATACCAGGCTGACCATCAGTTACAAATGAACGCTGAAAAGGCACACCACAGTCCAGACAATCCTCTTTGTAAGGAGAAAAAAAAAGCAAGAACCAAAATATACAAATGTGTTCATGTGATACTAAAAACAATGCACACATTTTTACAAACCACACATTACATCTCACACTTTATCACTTGTTCTTAGCCTAGTGGTTAGAGCAGCAGCCTGGAACCAAGAAACCAGGTTTTAATTCCCATTGGCACTCTTTTTGGTCTTGGGCAAGTCACTGTAACCTCCATTGCCTTGGAAGGAAGGTCTGGTAATCTACTTCGTCACACCTTGCCAAGAAAACCGAGGGGCTGCTGGATCACCAGGAGTCAGCATTGACTCAATGGCACACACCGCATTGCTTTTCCAATAGTGCTGTAAAGGCCATGTCAAGTATCAAAATGCATGATACAAACGCACCATAAACAAGGGTACTTAATAATTTTTACCCAAGCCAATCACCTCAAATGTGGCTATAAGTCTATGTGTTGTGCCACAACACCCATGCTTTTAGCTTCATTGAAAAGATGCATTTTCAGGCTGTATATACAGCTAGGAAATCAAAATACATGGCACTTTTAAAACCTTCATGTGTACTTTTCCAAAATTGTACCTGCAGACAAAAGTCTGTGCAAGCGACAGAACATTAAACCTTATTTTGTACAGGGCGTTCAGGTTGGAAATGGGGAATGCAGATTAGGATTTGTATGATTCTCCAAGTATTATACAAAAGGCTCACTGAATGCAGAGCCTTTTGCAAAATACATACGAGGACGCTAGGAAACGTGTGTAGGAGTACAACATGCCCAACAGGAACAGCCATTTTACAAAGGAACATGTTAAAAAAAAAAAAAAAAAAAAGAGGCTTCACACTGAGTTTTGAATGTATACGTGTATTTTTGACAAAACTGGACTCCCAAAAAAAATCCAATTAAAGAGCCAAAGTAACTTTTTGAATTTGTGAGGTGTTTTAAAAACACTAGAGAGGTAGGCGTAACCACCTTTTGAATCACTGGTGCAAATTACAGGTGCAAACAAGCAATTAGCTGACGCTTTTGCCTATTTCAGAGCAGGCATAAATGCCAGTGTCCAGATTTGTTAAAATATGCATGTATTGCTGTTGTAAAATTGGAACAAACATGCATCCACTTGAAAACTGTGCAGGCTGTGTATCTACAAGTGTAAACAGCAGTTTCTAAAATAGTTCTTTATGTGTTGATCATTTACAAATGTAAACATTGCTCTTTACATGTGTAAATGCCATAGAAGCTTTCTAAAATGGCCTCCATAAATCTGCACCCACTGCAAGTTTCAAACCAAAGTACACACATTTTCAAATAGGTGCAAAGCCTGCAAGTAAAAATTACGTTCCCCCCCCCCCCAAAATTCAAACAGTTTAAAATTTGCCTCTTTAAAATCATATTACTTGTCGTTTGTACAGTCAGAAAATAAAGGAAAAATATTTATTTGATTTTATTTCACAAAGTGTAACTGGACAAAGTACTTGTCAATATAACAGTGGCCACTAGTTTGCAATGAAGTAATGAGACATCGCCGCCGCCGCTGGCTAACCCGATGGACATCGGGGAAGGGAACAGGAATGAGATCCCCTTCCTGCTCCCCACCACAAGGCCAATCAGAGCAGATCCGGGACTTTTAAATTTCAAAGTGCATCCAGGCACGAGACACCATTGGCGCCACTGCCGGCTGACCCAGTCAGCATCGGGGAAGGGAGCAGGAACAAGAGCCCCTCCCTGCTCCCCCCCCTTACGGCCAATCAGAGCAGAGCCGAGACTTTTAAAATTTCAAAGCGGCTCTGGGTGCGCCCGTGCCTGGAGGGCCTCGCCTGAGAGCCCTCCGGCATGGCCGTTCGCCGGGACAGAGGTGGAGAAAACAACCCATGCTCCTTCACTGATCATCACTGCAGATAAGTGGTGGGTCGGATAGAGCTCTGCTCTCCCCGCACAGGAAAAGTGCTGCAGAAGGTGAAGAGCTGAGGTAGCATGCAGCCTGAAGATGTCCCCCCCCCCCTTCACTGGATCACCAGCACCTCTAACCACCAGTGCCAGACTCCACTGCCACCACTGATATGAGTACACCTATAACGTGTCAGTACTGCACATATTTTACCACAGAACAAACCCAAACAAGAACAAAGGACAACAAATGTATCCAGCACTATTGAAGTGGAACACAAGGTACGTGCTAATACTCCCCTCTTGTGAGCAGTGACAGCCCCACCCCCAATATAGCCTTTATACATTCGAACAGCTAAGTAATAATGACATATTGATCTCTTTGCAACAAGACTGTCACACAAGATACCTCTAATTGCACTTTGAGAACCAAAGGCAATAAAGTCTTCATCCTATCTAAAAACTTACTTCACAAGCCTCACAGGACCAACACTGAATACCATTGAAATCCTGAGGTCAAGATACAGAACCCTAACCACCCTTACACTCATTTTACTTGTTATAGCAGCCATCACTACCGAGGCAACTCAAGCAAACCATCTAGCTTACATTCTTATCATCCAACCTCAATTTCTCACGCAATTAGATTACACACATTTAATTTCAGAGATCTGCACGCCAACTAGAATCAAACCACAGGACTATACCACACAGAGCTACACCAAGCCAAAGCCCTTGCTCCACACATTGAAATGTGCCCTAATCAACCGTTGCTCAGTATGGAATAAAATCCCAACAATAATTGACCTCATCCAGGACTGTAAACTAGACATCCTATATATCACCGAAACCGGGCTCTCTGATACAGACACTGTTTCCAGTGGAGGTAGAGATAAGGACAGTAACTGAATTCAAAAAAGCATGGGACAAACACAGAGGATCTCTAAAGGTAAAAAGAGGACTGTTGTAGTTGTTGATATGGAAGGACAGACTAGATAGGCCATGTGGTCTTTTTCTGTCATCATATTCCTATGTTTCTATGTTTTACTCAACCAACTCTGCCCTCCCTCATACAACATTCACTTCTGCAACAGGAAAACTAGTCGAGGTGGGAGTGTCTGCATTCTAGCTAAAAAAATCTCATCCTTCTGACAACAGACTCCATGTCCTCAAATAACCTAGATAGAAACTTTTCTATATGCTTAATTTACAGACTTCCACAAGGAAACACCTCTAAACTAGCCACTATCCCAGAGACGGCCTGTACAACACCGACCCCCCATAAACCCCTCATCTTCCTGGAAGACTTATTTATTTAGTCAGTTTTGTATACTACCTTATCCTTCAATCAAAGTGGTTAACAGGACAACAAAAGGGTTTACATTGGGGCATGGAGGACAGAGACAAGACATTGTAATAAATTACAGTAAAAAGATAAACTATAATATTATACTATAACATAACAAAATCGAGTAGAAACAGTTAGTAAGGTATCTTGAACTTATGTGATAGGTTGTTTGCCATAAGCCTCGATGAACAGATGTGTCTTAAGGGGCTTGCGGAAGTCTCATGTCAGTCTGAAATCTTAATTCCTTAGGAATAGAGTTCCATAGTTTTGGTGCCATAACTGAAAAAGCCATTTTAGAAGCCATTTGTTTAGATTTATTAAAATTAAGATGGGTATTAAGTCTGTTGGTAGCTTGGGAACGTCTGGGTCTTGAGCTTGTGTCTTTAGAAATAATAGATTTTAGAATATCTGCTGATGGTCCGTGAAGAATTTTAAAAATGATCAGATTTTTGTACTTTGATCTTGCAGTGATTGGAAGCCAATGAAGTTCTTCAAGCAAGGGAGTTACATGTTCATATTTTGTGGATCCCATTATAATTCTTGCAGTGGTGTTTTGAACCATTTGAAGGGGGTGGATGGTATTTTTTGGGAAGACCTTGATAAAGGATGTTTCCAAAGTCAAGTAAAGGTGTAATAACTGCTTGGCATACTGTTCGGAAATGATTTGTATGCAAAATTGGTTTTAGTCTTCTAATGATTTTTAAACGATGGTAAGAGTTATTTGTAATTTCATTTAAATTTATTTAAACTTAAATCTCACATCCCTTCCTCCTAGCCAAGCCACTTCATTCTTGGAAGTCATGGATACCTTCCATTACACACAAATTGTCTCCAAACCAACACACATTAAAGGAAACTTACTTGACATATTCTTACCCAACAACATCCATATTGCCAACAATCAGATCCCACCCAGAATCAAGCCTGTACCTTCATCTGACCATGGAGGAATCATATTTCTGATCCCTAGAAAACTCTGCTGGTCCACCGATAACAGTTCACCTCGCCCAAACCACAGATCCATAAACTAGACACTGAAGCATTTGTCAAAACAGTGGTCCCTCAACTGAAGCAAGCTATTTCTCAAGAAAATATCGAGACACGAATCGATCTTTGGAATACAATAATGGAATCTGCAGCCAGAAACACCCCAAGAAAAAAACCTTACCAAGAGAAGTAATATTGCCCGTGATACTCTGGAGTAGCCACCTAGTGGTTAGAACACTGGCTTGGTAACCAAGCAACCAGGGTTCAATTCCCACTAGCACTCCTTGTGGCCTTGGGCAAGTCACTTAACCCTCCATTGCCTCGGAAGAAAGGCCTGGCAATCTACTTCCAGTGACACTGCCAAGAAAACCCAGGAGCTTTTGGGTCGCCACGAGTCAGGACTGATTCGAAGGCACACATTGCATTTACTCTGCCACATTACAAAAACAGAAGAGTAATTTACGATAGCTAGAACGCAAATAGCAATGCTCAGAAGACCAGTACCTCAAGAACATACGCCAGAAAACACAGAAATCTTAAGAAAAGAAGACTACACTAGGACCATTATGAATTCCCTAAACAAACCCTGAGAACTTTTTCTCATCACAAGGAACCTACTAAAAGATCCTAGTGACCAAAACTCACCACAAAAGATATGCCCACAGGAAACGGTAACTACCTTTGCACTAAACAAAAGACTAACATTATCAGTAGTCCCACCCCAACCCCCCCCCCTCTTATGATCCTCCCCCAAATAAGTGAACAAAATTCTACCTTTCATCCCAAAAGAACAGAGAAGTTATTATAATGATCCTTGACACAACATCAATTCTCGAACCCTGCCCTGTGAGCTGAGTGAAAATCACAAGAACACATCTTAGCACCTACATCCAGCACATAATCCATAAGTCTTATTCAAGAACAGGTACCAAGCCAAATAAAACACAGTTCAGTTCGACCAATACTAAAAAATACCAAACTCAATCAAAATGCTCCTACCTCATATAGACCAATATCATCAATCCCATTCACATCAAAAATATGGAGAAGTCAGAACTAATGCAGCTCCAAGCCATATCGACATCTATGCACCCCTAGATCCTCATCAGCACAGCTTCAGACCAAACCATGGAATCGAGACACTCCTCTCATCACTACTTAACACAATACTGATCTGCACCCAGACACCCACTGAAGGATTTCTGTTCACTTCCTGAATATATCATCCGCATTTGATTCTTTCCCATATCACCAAAATTACACAGAGACTCAAGATATCGGCCTATGTGAAACAACCTTAAACTGATTCCACTCATATCTGACCGACAGAAGATAACAAGTCCAATGTGACATCACATCCGTTTAAACAACTACAGGACGTACCACAGGGATCAAGTCTGTCAGCCTTGCTGTTTAACATATTTCTCCAACCCATAAGTTGCATTTTCAAAAGCACAAACTGCACTACCAAATATATGCAGATGACATTATGTTCTAAACATCATTCAATACCAAGAACCCAGTCTCCAACATCCATAATTGCTTTTCCGACATAAAGCTGTAGCTCCAACACCACAACTTTCTTATCAACCAGGAGAAGACTGAAGCCCTCTACATATTCACAGACCCCTCTTTCTCACTACCACGCTCACTGAACTTCAATGACAACCACAAAGTGAAATCGGAAATCAGATACCTGGGAATCATCTTAGAACAGAAAGCGTAGTTACTCACCTGTAACAGGTGTTCTCCAGGAGCAGCAGGAATCAGTCCTCACATATGGGTGACGTCGGGTGCCATCTTAGCCAGTCTGATGACATAGCTAAAAGACAGCATAAAAATATGCAAAAAACTTAAATGATATGATTGCAACTCCAAGGGGAGGAGGGAGGGTTGTGAGGACTGATTCCTGCTGCTCCTGGAGAACACCTGTTACAGGTGAGTAACTACGCTTTCTCCAGGACCAAGCAGGAAGTCAGTCCTCACATATGGGACTCCCAAGCTTAAGGCTACCGGAGACCCTAAGCACAAAAATGAGCTCCCTCAAGCTCAGAAGCACAGAAGGAAGGAATCTTCACTGAATTATCTCCCACCGGTAGCCCAACATCCGGGATGGAGGGTAGGAGTTGCTCAAACCTCGAAGAGATTCCGGAGGACTGCCTGTCCGAAAGCACTGTCCCTGCGGGACTCCCTCTCGAGGCAGTAATGGGCGGCAAAAGTCTGGCCCGAAGACCAAGTAGCGGCCTGGCAGATGTCTGCCAACGGAACAGAGCGGAGGTAAGCCACCGACGTAGCTTTTGCCCGAACACGATGAGCCGTGACCCGACTCTCTAACGAGAGTCCCGCTGCTCCATAAGCCCAAGCGATACAGTCAGCTACCCATATGGACAAAGTACGTTTGGAGACAGGAAGCCCCAACTTATTGGGGTCAAAAGACACGAAGAGCTGGGAAGCCTTGCGGTGTTCTCACGTACGGTCAAGGTAGAAGGTTAACGCCCTCCTACAGTCCAGGGTATGCAGGACCGTTTCAGCTCGGCTGGAGTGAGGCCTGGGAAAGAAGGTCGGAAGTACCACCTCCTGATTAATGTGAAAGGGGGAAACCACTTTTGGTAGGAATTTTGGGTGAGTCCGTAGAACCACCCTATTCTTATAGAACCGAGTGTAAGGGGGATCAGACACGAGGGCCTGTAGTTCACTAACGCGTCTAGCGGAAGTGAGGGCTACCAAGAATAAGGTTTTCCAAGAAAGAAAACAAAGGGGACAGGTAGCCAGAGGTTCAAAAGGTGGACAGGTGATCCGCTGCAAAACCACATTCAGATCCCAGTCCGGAGCTGGGGGGCGCAAAGGTGGTTTAAGGAGAAGGAGACCTCTGAGAAATCGGGCCACCAGAGGGTGGTTCGAAAGAGGTCTATCGTCTACCGGTACATGATGTGCGGAGAGAGCACCGAGATGAACCTTGACGGAGTTGGACTTAGAGAGGTAGAGCAAGTACTGCAGCACCACCGTCACCGAGCAGGCGAAGGGACCCTGAGAACGCTCAGCGCACCAGACGGAGAAGCGACGCCATTTAAGGGCGTAACACTTTCGGGTAGAAGGTCGCCGGGAAGCCAAGACGACCTCTTCCACCTCAGCAGGCAGCATAAGGGGAGCTAAGACTATCCTTTCAGCAGCCAGGCCATCAGATGAAGGGATCTGAGGTTGGGGTGTAGCAGAGACCCATGATCCTGCGTTAGGAGAGTGGGTCGAAATCCCAGAGGTAACGGGCAATCTACCGCCAGTTGCAGCAGTAGAGGAAACCACGGTTGTCAGGGCCACCGAGGAGCTATGAGGATCATGGAAGCCTTGTCCTGAAGAACTTTGAAAAGAGTTCGAGATACTAGCGGCATTGGAGGGAAGGCATATAGAAGGCCTTCCGACCATGATAGCAGAAAGGCATCCGCTGCTACTCGAAGGGGATGCGGCTGTCGGGAGCAGAAACGAGGAAGTTGTCTGTTCAGGGGACTGGCAAAGAGATCCAATGTGGGGAGGCCCCATTTCAGAAAAATTTCCTGAACCACTAATGGATCCAGCCGCCACTCGTGCGGTTGTAGGATTCTGCTGAGTTTGTCCGCTAGGTAATTTTCCTGGCCCGGGAGATAAACTGCTTTTAGGAGGATGCCGTGGCTGACGGCCCAAGAGCAGAGTTTCTGTGCTTCCCAACAGAGAAGAGAGGAACCCGTGCCCCCCTGCTTGTTCACATAGAACATGGCCACTTGATTGTCCGTCTGGACAAGGACGGACTGGTGAGACACTAGGTGGGAGAAAGCTTTTAGAGCTAGACGGATTGCTCTGAGTTCTAGGAAGTTGATCTGCTGTGCAGACTCCCACGAGGTCCAGAGGCCTTGAGTACGTGCCTCTTGGCAATGTGCTCCCCAACCGAGGAAGGAAGCATCGGTCGTCAGCACTTGGGTAGGCGGAGGAGATTGAAAACGCATTCCGAGCACGAGGTTCGGCAGATGAAGCCACCATTGTAGAGACGCAGCCAGTTGGGTGGAGACCTTCACTGAGTCTTTCAGGCTGCCTGTGGCTTGAGTCCACTGTTTGCGAAGGCACCATTGAGCAGGCCGCATGTGGAGGCGGGCGTTGGGGGTTACATGCACCGTGGAAGCCATATGGCCGAGCAGTTTTAGAAAGTGCTGTGCTGACACCAGGGACTGGCTGCGAAATTGGCCGGCTAGGTCCATGAGCCGTTGAGCTCTGTCGAGCGGCAGAAAAGCCCTCGCCTGAGGAGTGTGCAACCTGGCGCCGATGAATTCGAGATCTTGAGAGGGGAGCAAAGTGGACTTTGCGAAGTTTATGACAAAGCCCAAATACTGGAGAAGATCCATAGTGTGTTGAGTGGCTTTCGTGGCCTCTGGAGAGGACGGCGCTCTGACGAGCCAGTCGTCCAGGTAAGGAAAGACAGAGGCCTTGAAGGCGTAGATAAGCCGCCACTACTGCGAGACATTTTGTAAAGACTCGCGGTGCAGAGGATAGGCCAAAGGGGAGTACTCTGTACTGGTAATGATTTCCTGCCACCACAAACCGTAGGTATTGGCGGTGGCTGGGGTGGATGAGGATGTGAGTATAAGCATCCTTTAGATCCAAGGAGCATAGCCAATCTCCCTGCCGGAGGTAGGGCAGTAGTATTCCAAGGGTAAGCATCTTGAACTTTTCCCTCTCGAGGAACTTGAGGTTGCGCAGGTCCAGGATGGGTCTGAGGTCTTCTGTTCTTTGGTATCAGAAAGTACCGAGAATAAAACCCTTGACCTCTCAGGTGGTGGGGCACCGGTTCCACGGCCTGTTCCTGTAGAAGACCTGCTAACTCCCGAAGGAGTAAATCCCTGTGCAGAGGGGTTCTTGGAGGCTCCCCTGGAAAATAGGAGGGGGGTACCTGGTGGAAGTGAAGGAGATAGCCTTCCTGGACTATTCGAAGAACCCAGGTATCTGATGTGATGCTGGACCACCTGTGGGCGAAGTGAACCAGCCGGCCTCCTGTGCTGGAAGGAACCAGTGGAAGGGGAGAGGCTATGCGGATGAAGTAAAAAAAAAAACACCCTGCTGAGCAGGGGCCGGTGGTGCAGGCTTGGGAGCTTGCTGCTTACGGGACCCATTACCCCGTCCCTTGGCCTGCTGACCCTGTTGGGGAGCAGTGGAGGCCTGATAGTGAGGGTAGTGTTTGTAGGCAGTCGCCTTCCTCGGGTAAAAGGGCTTTTTTTCCCAAGCCCTTCTTTTGAGAAGGAGCAGAGGTCTTTCGAGAGAGCCGAGTCCTGGTGAGAGTCTCCGTCTCGATTTGTGCAGCCTTTTCAGCCATAGGCTTGCCAAAGAGGTTTTCACCCCTGCAGGGGACATCGACCAACTTGTCCTGTACCCATGGCTCAAGGTCTGATGACTGAAGCCAAGCTTGTCGGCGGGCACCGATGCCAGCTGCGGCTACTTGAGCCGACGCCTCAAAGCCATCATAGGCTGCTCGAGAGATGAACTTGGAGCACTCTCGAATTCCAGTGGTCAGGGCCAGGAACCTCTGCAAAGGCTCCTCGGAGAGTCCAGCAGAGAACCCGGCTAGTTCCTTAGCCAGGTCTCTAAGATACATGCCCATGTAGAGCTGGTAAGTCTGGACCAGACAAGCAAGCATAGAGCCTTGGAAGCACTTCTTACCGAGGCCATCCAGGTTGCGGGCTTCCCTGGCGGGAGGCACCGAGGAGTGCATTTTTTGGCTCTTGAGCCTATGCATGGCCGATTGCACCACCATGGAATGGTGCGGCAGCTGCGCTTTTTGGAAGCCAGGGCTCTTGCGGACTCGATAGATGGAATCGACCCGCTTGCTTAACACCGGCGACGAAGCCGGACTCTCCCACATGCGGAAGAGTAGTCGTTCCAGCATGGGAGGAACCGGTACAGTAAAGTGCTCCTTAGCTGGAGAGTCGTACTGGAGGGCGTCGAGCTCTTCGGCTCGAGGCTCCTCCTCGGGATCCGCAGGGAAGGCCAAAGCTTTGGCCATATCCCTGACGAAGTCCGAGAACCGGGCATCCTCCGGGGGGGACTGCTTCCGAGGTTCGGACTCAGGGGAGTCCGAAGGGACACACCGAATCCGAAAGGAATCAGGTGACTCTTCCACTTCAGATTCCCAAGCCGACTCCGAGGAGGAATCGGTGGGGTCGTGTCGGGCGGGCGTAGGCGTCGGCGTCGACGACCTCTGCCCCGAACGGGAGGCCGAGGGAGACCTCGACCGAGGATTGACTCGAGCCCGCATGGACTCGAGGATCGGCTCGGTCTCCGGGGTCGACTTAGACGTCGACGTCCCGGCGGTCAGGGCAGAGGCGCCAGCGAGGCTAGCGATCAGTGCCCGCTGCTGGTCCATGAAGGCAGACAGTCTGCTCTCCAAGGCCGTCAACCTGAGTCCGACCTCAGGTGACCCAGCAGCCCCCGACTCAGGCCCCGACGGCGTCGGGCCTGACGTCGGACCCCTTGGAGGCGAGTCCACGAGGACTACAGGGCTTACCCGATCAGGCGAGTCCGCTTCCAGACGAGGTCGCTTCGTGAGACGATCCGGCTCCAAAGACCCGGGACGGCTATCGGGGCTATGCGACCTGGCTCTCGCGGAACCAGGAGCGTCCGACGCCGCCCTCGCGGGTTTAGTCCTCCGATGATGATCCCCCGAGGGTGACCCTCTGTCTGAGGAACTTCGGCGATGCTCAGAGCTGGAGCCTCTGGACGCCAAAGCCTCCGACAAGGTCCGGGTACGGGTGGGATCCGTGAAGATTCTTTCCCGCTGATGCCTCCGACTCTGTAAAGCTTTGGAGGACATCTTGCTGCAGGCTCCACAGATCAGTTCTTCGTGATCTGGGCCTAGGCAGCGAAGACAATGACACTGAACACACCGTTTGAAGCCACTGGCAGCCATCGGGGGAAAAAGGGCCCCTGCGAGGTCAAAGGACCGGGCTGCCAGCGAAAAAAAATCGAAGAAAAAACGAAACTGACAGAAAAGTCAGAAAAACCGAAAAAATAAGGGAAGGACTCGCAACCGGCATCGCGAGTCCGGGCAGGAAAGAGACCGGCGTCGAACCGAAGAAAAAAGGTAAAATAATTGAAGAAAATCAACTTTTTCAGCGGGTACTGTGAGACAACGTCTGAAGGGCTCCGCGGAAAAAAGAAGACTGGCTAAGATGGCACCCTTGGGCGGGAAGGGGACCGCGCATGCGCGCTGCAATTCCCAAAGGCTTTCTTTGAAAGCTGGGGAAAATTGCTCCGCGAGGGCTCCGTCGGCGCCGACGTCACCCATATGTGAGGGCTGACTTCCTGCTTGGTCCTGGAGAAACTAAACTTCCAATCCCAGATAAAGAAAATAAGCAGCTCAGTCTACCTCAAGTTAAGAACTCTGAGAAACTTCCGTCCCCTCTTAAGTCCAGATCTCTTCTGTACTGTATGCCAAACACTAATCACACTGATCTTAGCTTATTCCATCATATCATGGACTCCCTAAACAGACTCTCCACCCCTTACAAATGGCACAGAATATGGCGGCAATAATAATCACTGGAGCCTCACAACAATCACACATCACCCCCATACTTTCACCTCCACTGGCTACTCATCCTGGCCAGAATAAGATGCAAAGCACTCGTTATCTTCAAAATCATATACAACAGTTCAGCTGCCCTGCCTCCAACCATTGATTTCAACACCAAAAAATGATAGAGTCTGAAGGTAGAGCTCCCTTTATCTCCTTGCCATATTCGCACAAAAATCAAAAAGTAAGCAAAGAATGTGTAACTGCACGCTGTCGCTATTTGCCCCTTCAATATGGAACATACTATCCCCAGTGCTAAGAGGATGCCATGACATAACTGAATTTCACAAAAAATTGAAAACTTTCCTAGTCCAGGACCACTATAAACCAGACAACAACCACCTTATAACCAGACATCCAACCGGATCCCCAAGTAGCTAACACTAACATAAGGGCACCTCCCGACTACTTATGATGGACAACTGGACATACTTACATAATCCTAGCCTGACAGACTCATTGTTAAAGTAATGACCATACTACACTGCCCCTTGTACATAGTTATATGATGTTTTAAGTTAATTATTTACAACTGTTCATGTTATTGCCCTAAATTTTCTTGTGTTCAGTTCCCTAAACAACAGGATGCATTATTGCACTGTTAGAATTTGTTATATGTATACTGCTTTGAATTTGAGAAAGGCGGTATAGAAATTATTTCAAATAAATAAAATAACGAACCTGCTCACAGTGACCAACATTCCCCCAGTATTACGCTCTGATGGAAAGAATTATGTACCCACAAGCAGTTCTGGCAGCATGGGTAACACCCAGTCAGCTACCATTTCCTCTATACCTTTATTCAAGTCACCTCATGGAGCTGTCTTTGCTGATCCAGGCCATAGCTAAAGCAGTAAACTGCACAGGTTTGCATCAGTCCAGGCAAATGAGATCACTGCATGAATTTCAATGGCACGGTACATTGCAAAGACCACTGAGACCATGACCACAGACTCATTGCGATACTGGGCACACAAACCTGCAGTATGGCCAGATCTGGCTAAGGTCACCCAGCATTTTCTTTCATATTTACCAACCAGCGTACCCAGTGAATGGGCATTCTCAATGCCAGGGGATATTAGTCAGTCAGTCAGTATCATTCAGAGCTAGTACAAGACTTGCTCGTAAAACTAGTGTTCCTAAAGTTGAACCTCCATCTGCTTGATTTCCTTCAATTTCCATGTAAAGTGGAAAGATGGCCGAGTGCACAGCTCCACTGAAGCAATGCATGTGCAGTTGCCATATTCACTGGCTTGATGTGTTTGCCAGTTGACACTGTAGTTGCTGCTGCCTACTCTCCTGGTTTCAGTGGGATATTTAGCCCCAAATACACATAAAGCAAAGTAAAACTTCCGCATCCCTCCTCTGCTGCTGATGCTGGTGTAACTACCCAGCTTGCTCTAAACCCTGCCACTGCTCAGTCTGCTCTCTTGCTATAGCATCCTGCAGTTTTGCTGGTAGCTGAACACACAAAACAGGAAAAAAACACCAATACCAGTAGGGTTTACTCTTGATGTGTCTGAAACCTGCCGACAAGATTAAAGCAAGTTTCATAAAAATATGAAAAATCTCTAATGGAGTGCAAAATTGCTTCCTCCTATTGACTTTAATGGAAAAGAATGAGACAAACAAAATGAAGAGTTTTGGGATTCAAAAATGACTATTAACTTAGCTGATCCAAAAATAAACTGAAATGAAAATAATTTCTCCAGGCACATCCCTATCAACATTTTTCGCAACATCAGCCAAGGACCTCTGTAGTTCTTTTAAAATATTCAGCCTACATAAGAACATAAGAAATGTCACTCTGGTTCAGACCAGGGTCCATCAAGCCCAGTATCCTGTTTCCAACATTGGCCAATCCAGGACACAAGTACCTGACAGGTTCCCAAAATGTTACACAGGTTCCACAATGCTTTTCCCCTCGGTAAACAGTGAATTTCTAATCTTTTGCCAGCCCCAATATGCTCATATAACCCCTCTTCTCAAGTCACTTCACTGGCTCCTCATCAGTTTCCATATCCGGTTCAAACTTCTCTTACTGACCTATAAATGCACTCATTTTGTTGCTTTTCACTACCATTCCTCTTTTATCTCTCTCTACACCCCTCCACGTGAACTCTGCTCTTCTGGTGGATTCCTTCTGTTTATGCCCTTTTCTTCCACCTTCAGCTCCAGACTTCGATCCTTTCACCTTGCTGCTCCTTATGCCTGGAACACACTACCTGAATATACATGCCAGGCTTCATTCCTGGCCCTTTTCAAACCCATGCTAAAAGCTCACCTCTTTGAGGGTGCTTTTGGATCCTGACCTCCTTAGTCTCCTATGTATCTACTTATCTTCCCTAGTTGTTTCCATATCCTCAGCTGTTGTATTGTGTCTCTTATTTTGCAGCACTGCGTACGCCTTGTAGTGCTATATAATCAGTACTGGTAGTATTTCTCAGTTTATAGAACTTTCCCAAGCCTTTTTTAAAGTCGAGCTACACACTAACAGCATTTACTACATCCTCCAGTAATCAAACTCTGGAATTTGTTACATGTTCAGTGAAAAAATATTCTCTTATTAGTCTTAAATAGGTTACACTGTAGCTTCATTGTTTGTCCCCTACTCGTTCTACTTTCGATGGCACAAACCATCAAATTAGCGTTTACCCGTTCCACTCCATTCATTAATTTATAGATCTCTATCATATCTCCCCTCAGCCATCTTTTTTCAAAGTTGAAGAGCCCTAACCTTTTAAGCTTTTCCTCATAGGGATATCCTTCCAACTCCTTTACCATTCTGGTGGCTCTTCTCTGTAGCTTTAATTCTGCTATTTCTTTTTAAGATATGGTGACTAGAATTGTACAAAATATTCAAGGTGTGGTCGCACCATGGAACGATACAGAAGCATTATAAAATAGTTTATTTTATTCTCCATTCCTTTCCTTATGATTCTTAGCACTCTATTTGCTTTCTTGGCCACCGCTATACACTAGGGTGGAGGATTTCAACGTATTATCCACAATAATGCCTAAATCCTTTTCCTGGGTGGTGGTTCCTAATGTAGAACCCTGCATCGTGAAACCGTAGTTTCGGTTGTTCTTTCCTATAGGTGCATAGCTTTGCACTTTTATACATCAAATTTCATCTGCCATTTGGACATCCAGTCTTCCAATTTATCAAGGTTCTCTTGCAATTTTCACTATCCTTTTGTGTTTTTAACAACTGAATAATTGTCTCATCTACAAATTTGATCACCTCATTCGTTATTCCCATTTCCAGGTTATTTATGAATACGTTAAAATACAGCAGGCTCAGCACAAATCCCTGGGGTACTCCCCCTTTCTCCATTAATTGGCCATTTTGCCATATTCTCTGCTTTCTATCTTTTAACCAGTACAGTAGTACACTGCCTCCTATCCCATGACTTTTTAATTTCACCAAGAATCTCTCACAAGGGACCTTGTCAAAGGCTTTCAGAAAATTCAGATATACTATAATCAGTTGGCTCACCTTTGTCTACCTGTTTATTCACACCTTCAAAAAATATAACAGATTAGTAACACAAGATTTTCCTTGGCTGTCTCCCATTAAACCATGACTACATGTTCAGTAATTTTATACTTTATAATGGTTTCTACAATTTTTTCCAGTACGGACATCAGGCTCAGTGGTCTGTAGCTTCCCAGATAACCCTGGAACTCTTTAAAAATTGACATTACATTGACTTCACAGTGATCTTCCTCAGCAGAGTCTTGATGGTGCCAAATTGTTTATACTTCACAATCATAGACCTGGCAATGCCCTAAGGGATATTCAAACATACAATTTTCTTATAGCTTTCCCCCAATTTGTATCTTTGAATAAATTTATCCCAGAATTATTTTGTCAGCTCCATGTGTGGCATGGCTCAAATTCACTTCACATCATAAAAACAAAAAATCCCATGTCCTGGGTCTCTCTCAAGTTGGATACAGAATTCCAGGTGGAAGCCTCTGGGTTTTCTCCAAGCAGTATATTCCCGATGTAGCTCAAGAGAAATCTGGAAAATATTCTTGGAGAGGAGTACATGAGGCTCCATACTCTGATAGGGATTTATTACCAAAGCTCGGTGGAGGTTCAAGAGTCAAATTGTTGTGTGTCCATCCTACCTGGAAACTGCAGAACCCTTGCAGTCAAGGGGAAGAGTAAAGCAGAACTTTCTCCAGTTGGAATTTGGATCGAGGAAGAAAGAGTAGTTACTCACCTGTAACAAGTGTTCTCCAGGAGCAGCAGGAATCAGTTCTCACATATGGGTGTCATCGGCGCCGATGAAGCCCCAGCGGAGCATTTCCCCAGCTTTCCATGAAAGCCTTTGGGAATACTGGCACACATGTGCGGTTCCCTTCCCGCCTAAAGGTGCCATCTTACCTCAGTCAAATGACATAGCTAAGAATAGCACACAAAAATGTAAAACAAACTATGTACAACTGCAACTCCAAGGGGAGGAGAGAGGGTTGTGAGGACTGATTCCTGCTGCTCCTGGAGAACACCTGTTACAGGTGAGTAACTACTCTTTCTCCAGGACCAAGCAGGAAGTCAGTCCTCACATATGGGTGACTCCCTAGCTCTGGGCTACCAGGACCCCAGCCTGAACAAGAGAACTCCCTCTAGTCACAGCATCAAAGAAAGGCTTTTCAAGGACACAACCTCCACCGGTAGCCCAACAGAGGGCAGGAGTTGCCTAAACCTCAAAGAGATTCCAGAGTACTGCTTGGCCAAAAGTACTGTCCCTACAGGACTCCCTCTCCAGACAGTAATGGGCCGCAAAGGTCTGACTTGAAGACCAAGTTGCAGCCCTGCAGATGTCTACCAAGGGCACAGAGCGGAGATGAGCCACTGAGGCAGCCATTGCCCTGGCACGATGGGCCGTGACCCTACCCTGGAAAGGAAGGTCAGCCGCCTTGTAAGCCCAGGTGATACAGTCAGCCACCCAGATGGACAAGGTACGCTTGGACACAGCCAACCCCAACTTATTGGGGTCAAAGGAGACGAAGAGCTGAGTAGCCCTTCTATGTCCCTGCATACGGTCAAGATAGAAGGATAAGGCCCTCCTACAGTCCAGGGTATGCAGGACTGCTTCAGCCTGGCTAGCATGAGGCCTAGGGAAGAATGTTGGAAGAACCACCTCATGGTTGAGGTGGAAAGAGGAGACAACCTTGGGGAGGAACTTTGGATGAGTCCTAAGGACTACCCTGTTCCTATAAATCCTGGTGTAAGGTCTATCACACACCAGGGCCTGAAGCTCACTCACTCGCCTAGCCGAGGTGAGGGCTATCAGGAAGAGAGAGTCTTCCAGGAAAGGAAGCATAGAGGGCAAGTAGCCATCGGCTCAAAGGGTGGGCGAGTCAGTTGCTGCAAGAGCACATTCAGCTCCCACTCAGGAGCAGGACGAGGGATGGGGAGCTTGAGCAAAAGCAAGCCCCTGAGAAAGCGGGACACCAAAGGGTGACCTGACAGAGTGTCCCTCCACCAGTGAGTGGTGAGCTGCTAAAGCTGAGAAGTGGACCCGAACAGAATTGGACTTAAGTCCCTGATTTGATAAGTGCAGTAAGTACTGAAGCACTACTGGCACAGTACAGGAGAAAGGATCTTCTGTACGTAGCTGACACCACACAGAAAACCTCTTCCATTTGAGGGCATAGGTTTTCCTAGTGGACTGTTTCCTAGAGGCTAGGACAACCTCCTCAACTTCCTGAGGTAGACCCCAGGGAGCCAAAACTACCCTTGCAACCTCCAGGCCATCAAATTGAGAGCTTTGAGATTGGGGTGCAGAAGGGAACCCTGCTCCTGTGAGAGAAGGTCGTGCTGCAACCCCAGAGGTAGTGGGGAATCCACTGCCAGCTCAAGCAGAAGTGGAAACCAAGGCTGCCTCGGCCACCTGGGAGCTACCAGCAGGACCGAGGCCTTGTCCTGAAGAGTCTTGAAAAGAGTTCGGGCCACCAAGGGCGTGGGAGGAAATGCATACAGGAGGCCCTGAGACCAGGACATCAGAAAAGCATCTAGTGCTATCCTCAAAGGATGCGGTTGCCTGGAGCAGAACTTGGGCAGTTGCTTATTCAGCGGACTGGCAAAGAGATCTATCCAAGGGAGGCCCCACTTTAGGAAGATCTTCTGAACGACCAAGGGATGCAGCTGCCACTTGTGGGGCTGCAGAATTCTGCTCAACCGGTCAGTCAGGCAGTTCTCCTGGCCTGGAAGGTATACCGCCTTGAGAAGCATGTTGTGCTTTATGGCAAAGGAACAAAGGTCTTGAGTCTCCCGACAAAGGAGCTTTGACCCAGTCCCGCCCTGTTTGTTCACATAAAACATGGCTACCTGGTTGTCTGTTTGAATCAAGACTGAGCGGTGAGCTAGGGCCGGAGAAAAAGCCTTGAGAGCTAAGCGGATAGCTCGAAGTTCTAGGAGATTGATCTGTTGGTCTGCCTCCCAGGGAGACCAGAGGCCTTGAGTGCACTTGTCCAGACAATGAGCACCCCAGCCCCGCAGAGAGGCGTCGGTGGTGAGGACCACCGAGTATTCTGGCATTTGGAAGGGCATCCCCTTCAGCAGATTGGGTGGATGTAGCCACCAGTTGAGGGAGGCCAAAAGGGGTCTGGACACCCTTATGCTGTCTCTTAGGCGGCCTGTGGCCTGAGACCACCGAGTCCGAAGGCGCCACTCTGCAGGCCTCATATGGAGCCTGGCATTGGGAGTCACATGCACTGTCGAAGCCACATGGCCCAGAAGTCTGAGGCAGAGTCTGGCGGAGACCAGGGACCTGTTTAGAAACTGTTTGGCCACGTCCATCAGTCTTTGAGCCCTGTCTTCTGGCAAGAAAGCCTTTGCCAGTTGAGAATCCAACCTTGCCCCTATGAACTCCAAGTTCTGGGAGGGGAGCAAAGTGGACTTTGCGAAGTTTATGACAAAGCCCACGTTTTGAAGCAGAGCAATGGTTCTGAGGGTGGCTTGTCTGGCCTCCAGGGACGTCTGACCCCTGATGAGCCAGTCGTCCAGATAGGGAAAGACAAAGATGCCTTGATTTCTCAGGTAGGCCGCAACCACTGCCAGGCACTTGGTAAAGACCCTGGGAGCGGAGGTCAGGCCAAAAGGCAGTACTCTGTACTGATAATGGTTTCCTCCCACAATGAACCTGAGGTACTTTCTGTGGTCTGGATGAATGAGGGTGTGAGTGTACGCATCCTTTAGATCTAAGGAGCATAGCCAGTCTCCCTGCTGGAGGTAGGGCAGAAGTGTTTCAAGAGTAAGCATCTTGAGCTTTTCTCTCTAGGAACTTGTTGAGGTTCCTGGAGGTACAGAATGGGTCGAAGGCCACCGGTCCTTTTGGGTACCAGGAAATACCTGGAGTAGAATCCGTAACCTTGCAAGTGGGGAGGCACAGGCTCCACCGCCCTGTCCACCAACAGACCTTGGAGCTCTCGAAGGAGGTCTGGTCTGTGTGCAGGGGAGGCCTCAAGGGCTCCCCTGGGAAGTAAGGAGGCGGCAGTTGATGAAAATGCAGGGCATAGCCCTTTTGGACTATGTCCAGCACCCAACTGTCGGTGGTAATGAGAGGCCACTGGTGGGCAAAGAGTACAAGGCGACCGCCTGTGCAGGGCTGGGAAAGCAGGGACGGAGTGGCTACGCTCAAGGAGTCAAAAACCCCCACCCTGCTGAGTGGAAGCAAAGGCAGAAGGCTTGGGGGTCCTCTGCCTACGGGGCCCATTACCCTGGCCCTTGGCTTGCTGACCCTGGGGGGCATCTTGGGCACCCTGATACCGAGGGTACTGTTTGTAGGCAGTGCCCTTCCTCGTGTAAAAGGACTTTTTACCCGAGCCCTTCTTTTTATGTGAAGGGGCAGAGGTCTTCCTCGACAGCCTTGTCTGGGTAAAAGGTGCTCGGTGTCAAACTGAGCGTCCTTCTCGGTCACGGGTTTGCCAAGAAGGTTCTCACCTCGGCAGGTGACATTGACCAACTTGTCCTGAACCCATGGCTCGAGGTCCGATGATTGCAGCCACGCCTGGCGTCGAGCCGCGATGCCGGCAGCCGCAACTCGGGCCGAAGACTTGAAGCCAACGTAAGCGGCGCAGGAAATGAACTTTGAGCATTCCCGAATCCCCGAGGACAAGGTCTTAAATCTCTGCAAGGGTTCCCCGGAGAGACCAGCAGAGAATCCGGCCAATTCCTTGGCCAGGTCTTGCAAGTACATGCCCATGTACAGCTGGTAAGACTGGACACGGCAAGCAAGCATAGACCCCTGGAAGCACTTTCTACCGACGCCATTGAGGTTGCGGGCCTCCCTGCCGGGGGGCACCGCAGAGTGCATCCTCTGGCTCTTCAGACGATGCATGGCCGATTCCACAACCATGGAATGGTGTGGTAGCTGTGCTTTCTGGAAACCAGGGCTTTTGCGGAGTCGATAGATGGAATTGACTCGCTTGCTCAGAACCGGCGCCGAGGCCGGTGCCTCCCACATCCGGAAGAGGAGCCGTTCCAGCATCGGAGGAACCGGGACAGTAAAGGCCTCCTTCAGAAGAGAGTCGTACTGTAGAGCATCGAGCTCCTCGGCTTGAGGCTCTTCCTCGGGATCGGCAGGGATAGCCAAGGCAGCGGCCATATCCCGGACGAACTCCGAGAACCTAGTGTCCTCCGGAGGGGATCTACTCTGGGGCTCAGACTGCGGTGAGTCTGACAGGACGCACCGAGTCTTAAAAGTATCGGGAGACTCCTCGTCCTCCATCTCCCAGGCGGACTCATCCGAGGAGGAGTCAGGGTCCGACCCCGCGGGGCCCCGAGGCACTCGCCCCAACACCGGGGGCACCGGCGTCGACACCCTCGGTCCCGAACGGGAGGTCGAGGGAGACCTCGACCGAGGACAACTTCGAGCCACGAGGGTCTCGAGTATCGGCTCGGTCTCTGGGGTTGACTTTGAAGGCGACGTCCCGGTGGTCGGGGCAGATGCACCAGACAGGCTGGCCATCAGTGCCCGCTGCTGCTCCAGACAGACAATCTGCACTCCAAGGCTGTCATCCTGAGACTCAGCTCGGGAGACGCAGTAGCCACCGACTCGGGCCCCGGCGGCTCCGGGCCCAACGTCGGCTCTCTGGGAGTCCACGAGGACTACGGGGCTGACGTGTCCAGCAGACTCCGGCTCCACGCGAGGAACTTTGGCAGGCTTCTCTTGGTCCACAGGACCGGGACGGCGGTCGGGGGTCTTAGACCTGGCCCTTGAGGTACCAGGGGCCTCCTCCGACACCGCCCTCGCGAGCCGCTTCTTCCTCTTGCGTTCCCGGTCGGGGGACCCCCTGTCTGAGGAGCTTCGACGGCTGCTCACCGGCTCACTCCTCCACCCTTCTTCACCGCCCCGGCAGGAAGCGATGCCCTTTGTCACTGATGAGCTGGGCCGACTCCTCGTCCTCCCACTCGCACGCTCAGCCGCCTTAAGGACTTCGGCGGCAAGGCGGGAAGGACGGCACAGGCTTCCCCCAGGCTCTGCGCGGCGCAGAAATGCAGAGATGGGGTTCCTTCACCGGCTCTCTTCCTTTCCTCCCACTGCTGCAGGGCAATCGCTGGCTGCCAAGGCTCCTTCTCCCAAACCCCCGAACAAGCCAACAGGGAGAGGGGAGGGGGGAAGTCTCCTAAACCAGATAAAACTTAATAAAATTAAATACAATTAAATAAACCTGAATAAAATAAAATAAATTAAACAAACAGTACAGGAACCCCAAAGACCTGCACTACTGCTAGTCTCTCCAGTAAGACAGATCCTTGGCTTGCTGCAACCCCTTCCAGCTGCTAAAAGACTGAGCACAAAACTGGAGCTGGTGGGAGGTGCCAGGTCTATTTATACCCCAGGATCATCAAAAGGATGACGTGCTCAGTCTACATGCTGCTGACGCTAATGAACAAACATTAGGAACAAGTGTTTGGCTATCTTACCATAACTGACTCAGTATTGATACTGATTATGAAATTAAAAGGCAATCACAAAGCAGCAAGGTTTCCAAATCTGACGGAACAGTCATCCAGGGTGGGTCCTGGACTGGTCTAGCAGGATTCAAGGAATGAAAATTAGGTAAAATGTCTCCTTCCTTATTCTGCTAAACTGAGCCAAATAAATGGGATATACCCAAAGTTAGAACAATGGATGGGAGGAAAATGACACTCTGAGCGGTCAGAGAGTCAGGAGCAGTCCCAGAGGACTGAAGGCAGGCACATGTGATCCCTTTGTTTGAAACCATATGGGGATAGACTTAAAGATCTCAATACTGTATGTATACTTTAGAGCAGGGGTCTCAAACACGCGGCCCGCGGGCCGCATGCGGCCCGCGAGAGACCTTTGTGCGGCCCGCGATGCCGAAGAAACAAAAAACTCCCCCCGGCTTCCCATCTGCCCGGCAAAGCATTTTTCTCAGCTCCTCTCCGCTGCCGACCGGCTAATCCCCGGCGCTCGTCCCTCCTGTGCCGCCACAGTCACATCGGATGAACGGAAGAAGCACCGGCGGCGGCAGAAGCGCGCTGACAGGTAGCGAGGCGGAGCCACAGGCGAGACGAGCAACAATTGCTGCTGGAGCCTCTGCTGCCTCTTCGCCAACAAGTCCTCGCCCGGGGAGGAGCGCGAAGCAGTAGTAGTGGTATGGCCGTGGGTCGGATCTGCGTATGGATACGCACACATTTTTCTTGTCTGGATTACTCAGGGACTGCAGTTTTTGAGCATATAGCGCTTTTTTGGAAAGGGAAGAACGTTTGTAGGTTCTACTTGGGAGCAAAAAAAAAATAGTTATGTTATGTATTGATTCAATTTTATTTATAACGTGTTACTTGATAACTATTTTAACACCATAGTAACCAAGTGTGGGTAATACCTCCTTTCACCAAAGCAGGCTTTGGAGATCTTTAGCAGTGAATTGGTCTTTTGAGGTACCCTTCCTTGCTAGAGATGACTTTCTTTCTGGGGACAATGTTTCCAGATTTAATTAAAAATGTAGGCATTCACAGTGCAAGTAGATTTTCAAAGAAGCCAATGTAGGGTTATGTGGGTTAGGTTTGCACATACTATGGCAGTAATCAACCATCTCACTCTGTGATATTATATGCAGGCTATTCAAAGTAATAATCCAGGCCAAGGATTCAGTTCTCATTCTTGTTCCTTCTGTTTTTAAATTTGTATTTATTACATAAATATGCATGTATTTCTTCTTTGAAAATTTCTACAGGGAATTTATGCATTTATATATGCACTTGCTCTTGACTACATACAAATTTCCAAGGTTGATTTATGCATATAGGTGCCTATTTTCTAAGTCTGCATGTAAACACTAGCATTTCCTCAACTCCACCAACTGGGAAAACCTCCATGCAGTTCAGGCAAACTTATGCACCCACAGATTGTATGTGTGACATTGCCACTTGTTCTCTTTCCCGAATAGGTCATGTATTGTTATTCTCTGAAATGTGTTGATTTAATATTTGCAGTGTTGCCTTTTGACAGTTAGGGTATGGTGCTTTGTGAGTCCTGGTAGTGCTGTTAGGACATGGCAGGTTTGCTATGGGTTCTAAATGGGCAGTGTTTCTAGTAGTTCCTAATGTGCCTGGCAGTTGGCACTGGATTATAGTAATGTAGAAATCTTTTAGTCTTTCTTTATCCATACACTCATTAAGAAGCATGTTTACTAAAAGTTAGTGTGTGGTAACATTATGCAAATATTTATGCAAATGATGCCCTTATGCAAATGATGCCCTTATGCAAATGAGGCCTGCGTCTTGTGCGGCCCCCGGGTTACTCTACAAGTCCTCATTTGGCCCTCAAAGCAATTTGAGTTTGAGACCCCTGCTTTAGAGGAAAGGCAGGATAGAGAAGATATGATAAAGACATTAAACACAGTACCTCCATGGCATAAATGCACAGGAGAGCAGCCTCTTTAAATTGAAAGTAAGCTCTGCAATGAGGAAACATAGGATGAGGGTGAAAGGAGATAGACTCAGGAGTAATATGCAGAAATATTTCTTTAAGGAAAGAGTGACAGATGCATGGAATAGTCTCCCAGTGGAGGTAGTAGAGATGAGATCAGTATCTGAATTCAAGAAAGCATGGGACCAACACAGAAGATCTCTAAATGAAAAAAAAGGGACTAAAGTAGTTTATATGGAAGGGCAAACTAGTTGGCCCATATGGTCTTTCTGCCGTCATGTTTCTATACTTATCATAATCAATAAAAAAAGGGAAGAATGTGTGTGAAATGATAATTACACTTACCTGGTAATTGTAGTTCCTTGAGTGACGACAGTTCAGTCCTCTACTCCTGGGTTGTCAACCTCCTCCTGCAGCCTGGAGACTGGTATGTCAGAATGATGACATCACTGGATATAGCCTGCTGCTCTCCACCTTCCCTTCCAGTGTAAACTATTAACAAAGCAGACTCAAAGGAGCAACAAATAATTGTTTACATGAGTTAAAACTACTTAACTCAAGATAACTATGGTATGAGAACCGTTTACAAACCAAGCTTGCATACACCGTGCCCTGTCACCAAACCCACCAGGCAGATGCGTACGTGCAGCGCAAACAAGGATATTGACTTACCTGCACCAACAGTGCACGTGTTGTCTGGCTGCCCCTTCACTGAAAAACAAAACATCTGGGCGGGATGGAGGACTGAACTGTTGTCATTCAAGGAACTACAATTACCAGGTAAGTGTAATTATTTCCTTATCATACCTCCAGTTCAGTCCTCTACTCCTGGGATGTACCAGAGCAGTAATCATTGGGAGGGACCTTTCCAGCCAGAACGCAACACCGCAGCCCCGAAACAAGCATCCCGAGACGCTGCCACATCAAGACGGTAATGTCTACTGAACGTATGAAGAGATGACCAAGTGGCCGCCCGACATATTTCACTCGGAGGCACCAAGCCATGCTCTGCCCACAAAGCCGCTTGCGCTCTGGTGGAATGTGCCCATAATCCCGCCGGAGCTGCACGACCTTGGAGCAAACAGGCGGAGGAGATCGCCTCCCGAATCCACCTCGCAATGGACACCTTAGACGCTGCCTCCCCCTTGCGCTGACCACCGAACAGAAATAGTCGATCTGACTTGTGAAAAGATTCCGCAGTTTTCAAATACTGACGCAGCGTTCTCTTGTCATCTAGCCTCCGTAAGCTGCGGTCCCCCGCATTACCCTCAGAGGACCCCAGAACCGGCAGGCACACGGACTGCTGCAAGTGAAAGGGAGAAACCACCTTGGGCAAAAAACGACGGAACTGGCCGAAGAACCACCTTTTCTTTTGAAAAAACAAAAACGGTTCTCTAGCAGACAAAGCTTGCAACTCCGAAATACGCCGCACTGAGCAAATCGCCACCAGAAAACACCGTTTTCAAAGTTAAATCCTTCAACGACGAGCGATGTACGGGCTCAAAGGGAGGCTCAACCAAAGCTGACAAAACCAAATTAAGATCCCAAGACGGTACCGTCACTCTAAGCGAGGGGCGCATACTAGCCACCGCCCTCAGAAAACTCAACACATCAGTATGAGCCCCCAACGCTATGCCCTGAACTTTGCCGCGATAACATGACAGCGCTGCTAACTGCACCCGCAAAGAGCTAGCTGCCAAGCCCTTCTCAAAGCCCTCTTGCAGGAAGCTGAGGACCGAAGCTACAGAGACAGTCGCCGCCCGGATCTGCTTGCGCGAGCACCAATCTTCAAAAATACACCAGATGCGCAAATAAGCTAAGGACGTGGAATGCTTGCGCGCTCTCAGTAGCGTAGAAATAACAGATGCCGAATAGCCCTTCTTCAACTGAGCCCTTTCAATGGCCATGCCGTAAGCGAGAACCGATCCACCTGGGACATGAAGAGGGGACCTTGCCGCAACAGGTCCGGCCGTACTGGAAGTCTCCAAGGTCGCCCATCGAGCAGGCGCACCAGATCCGCGTACCATGGTCACCGGGGCCAGTCAGGCGCACTCAGAAGCACTCTGCCCTGGTGCCTCTCTATCCTTTGAACCACCCGACCGATTAACGCCCACGGCGGGAAAACATACAGGAGACCCCCGGTTGGCCACTGCTGTAAGAGTGCGTCTATGCCCTCGGACTCTCTCGTCTCCTGCTGAAGAACTGCGTGACCTTTGCTGACCGAAAGGACGCCATCAAGTCCATGATGGGCAGCTCCCAGCGTAGTATCAACTGTGCGAATACCTCGGGGTGCAACTCCCACTCCCCGGCATCCACCTGAATTCTGCTGAGGAAGTCCGCCATCACATTGTCCTTCCCTGCAATGTGCGCCGCTGAAATCGCCGTCAACCAACTCTCCGCCCAGGCGAACAGCAAATCCGACTCGTCCTCCATTGCTGCACTCCCTGGGCCGCCTTGACGGTTTATGTAGGTGACCGTGGCGGAATTGTCGGATAGCACTCCCACTGGATGCCCGAACACTAAGTCCTTGAATGCCTGCAGGGCCCTGACTACCACTCTTAACTCCAAACGATTTAATCGACCATGTCATTTCCAGGGGGGCCAACGCCCCTGCGAGAAGCAGCCCATGCAGTGAGCTACCCATCCCGCTAGACTGGCATCAGTCATCAATGGAATCCACTCCGGCTGTTCCAGGGGCATCCCGGCTGCTAACGAGGCCGGAACCAACCACCACCGGAGCGACTGCCTCACCTTGAACGGGCACGGAAGTCGCTTGCTCAAGGGGTCCCGCTGATGCGACCAGCGCCGGAGCGAGGCTCTCTGCAAGGGACGCATATGCACCTTGGCCCAAGGTACCGCCTCCAGCGTCGCCGCCATCGTTCCGAGGACGCGAAGATACATCCATGCCGTCTGAGCTGGAGTAGCTCTGAAGCTGCGCACCAGACTGCGGAGAGCCTGTGCCCTCCTGACCGGCAAAAACACCTGCCCTTTATTTATTTAACTATTTATATCCCGCTTTTCACCGGGTCAAAGCGGCTTTACATATAAGCGGGGGGGGGGGGGAATTAAGCATTGGGGTGGGGCCATCACCGGGGAGACAACATTGATGATTGTGACATGAGACAGACATTGGACATGGTAGATTAGCTTTGGATCAGAGGTTTAGGGCAGTTTTGGATCAGAGATTCATGGTGGGCGGTCAAAGGTTGATGTGTTTCTTGGTGGGAGTCGTGTTGAAGTATTGCTGGAATAGGATGGTTTTCAGCTGCTTTCTGAAGGACAGTAGATCTGCATTGTTTCTGAGATGGGTCGGTAGAGAGTTCCATAAGGATGGAGCATACAGTTCAAAGGCTCGGTTGCATGTCCGTTGAGAACATTTGGTTCTTTTGTGGGGGATGGTGAGGGAATTACTGGAGGCATGTCTGGTTATTTTGCCGTGGGCTGGACGAGATAGTAGAGTGCGAAGCTGGGTGTTTTGTGTTTGGTGAATGGCTTTGTGGGTAAGTAGAATGAATTTGTATTTAGTTCTTGCTTCAAGGGGAAGTAAGTGAAGGTCTTTTAGAATTGGGGTGATGTGGTCGGATTTCTTTGCTCCCTGAATGATCCTTGCTGTGGTGTTCAGTGCTGTTCGGAGAGGGTTGGTCTGTGTTGCTGGCAGGCCATGGTAGAGTACGTTGCAATAATCCAGATGTGGAAGTGTCATGGCTTGCATTATCGTCCAGAAGTCCTGATGTTCAAGAAGGGGTTTGAGACGTTGTATGGTTTTCGCCTTGTGAAATATAGTTCCAGATGTTTTCGTAATTTGTTGTTTTAGGGTGAGGGCTTGGTCGATGATGATGCCCAGATATCTTATATGTGGCTGTATTTGGATGCTTGTGGATCCAACGATGAGGTGTGTAGGTGGTTTGAAGTCTGGGTCTCTTGTCACTATGAGGGCTTCAGTTTTCTTTATGTTGATGGATAGGTTATTTTCTTGTAACCAGTCAGACACCTCGGAGAAGCATGCTGTCAGATGCGAGTTGGTTGGGTTAGTGGTCGTAATGGGGGCATAGAGCATGATATCGTCGGCATATATGTGGAAGCTGACGTTGTGAGAGCATATGACTGAGCAGAGTGGCTGGAGGTAAATATTGAAGAGCATGGCTGACAGGGTAGATCCTTGTGGTACCCCTTGGTATTGCTGGAAGGGAGGCGAGGTCGAGGTGCTGGTGCGGATTAATTGTTGTCTGTTAGATAGGTAGGATTGGAACCACTTAAATACAGTGTCGTTGATCCCAATTGTCTGAAGTCTATGTAGGAGGATGTTGTGAGATATGGTGTCGAAAGCTGCAGATATATCGAGGAAGATCATGGCATATCCAGAATGTTTTCCTTGTGTTCCTATGAGGAGGGTATTCATCAGTGTGGTCATGAGGGTCTCAACCCCATGAAGTGGGCGGAAGCCATGTTGTTGTGGATCCAGTGTGTCGTTGATGTCTAGGTGTTCTTGAAGCTGTTGCTGGACGATTTTTTCTATTATCTTTGCGGCAAAAGGTAGGCTCGCTATTGGTCTGTAGGATGCTGGGTCTAGGGGGTCCAGGTTATGCTTTTTTAGGGATGGTCGGATGACCGTAGTTTTGAGAGAGTCTGGCATGTGGCCTTGAGAGAAGGATTCATTGATGATGTGAGTTAGTGGGGTGCTTAGTTCGTCTTTGGATTTCTTTATACAGTCAGTGGGGCAGGGGTCCAGCGGAGAGGTGGTGGTGTTGAGGTGGGAGATGGTGGATGATACTTCATCTGTAGTGGTTTCTTTGAAGGTAATCCAGTCACTGTGTATGACGGGGTGGTGGTCTGTTGTAGTTGTCTATACGTGTGGTTGCGGGTTTTGAGGCAGTTGTAGTTGTTTGTATTGACGGGCTAGTATCTCTGGTGGAATCTGGTAATTGGTCAAAGTTGTTAGGTGCTTTTGTCAGTTTTTTGGCAATCTGGAAGAGTTCATGGGGTCTATTTAAGGCAGAGTTCAGGACTTTGGCGTAGTAGGTTCTTTGCTTTGTCGGTCTCATAGTGGTATGTGTTAAGTTCATATAGGTATTTTGTTTTGTTACTGTCATCTTTGGTTTTTCTCCATTTTCTTTCGGATCTTCTGAGTTTTGTTTTGAGCTTTCGGAGATTGGGAGTAAACCATCTGGCCTTTGTGGGTGGAGGTCTGGTGTTGGCTTTGTTTGTTGTTGTTTCAGCTGCTGTGGAGATTGTGGAGTTCCAGTTGTGTATTAGGTCATCGATGTTACTGGAATTTGTTTGTAGTTTAGGTAGAGTTTGTGCTAAGAAGTCTGCTTTGTTAAATGTTTTAAATCTTCTCGTGTGGTGTCCATCTTCCCTGTTGGGGGTATGTATGTAGCTGTAGGATATTGTGATGAGGTGGTGGTCAGACCAGGGTACCGGGGAGATCCGCAGGTTTTTGTCTGAGGCGGCGGCTATGGAGTTTAGGAATATGAGGTCTAGCGTATTGCCTTTTTCATGTGTGGGTTGTTGTATGATTTGCACCAGATTCATTGCAGTCATGGCGGTGCGGAAGGTTGCTGCTTGATCTTCTTGAAGTGAGGGGAGGTTAAGGTCTCCTAGGATGATTTGTTCTTTTGCCGAGCTGGTGCTCTCTGATATGTATTGTAGTATCTTCGGTAGGTCAGCATTTGTGGTGGGTGCTCGGTAGATTAGACATATTGATAGACGTTTATTGGTGAGGGTGATGAGGTCTGCTTCATTGGTGGTTTCTGAGAAAAGGATCCTGAGGTGGAGGTCGGCTTTTGCTATGATGGCGACACCTCCTCCTTTTGTATGTGCTCTTGAGCAGTGATGGAGGCTGTATCCTTCTGGGGTTAGCTGGTTCATTAGCACTGTGTCAGTATCCGTTAGCCAGGTTTCTGTTACGCATAGGATGTCTATTTTCTCGGTTGTGATGAGATCGTGGAGCATGTGGTACTTATTCCTAACAGAGCGTGCGTTTATGAGTGAGATGGTGATATGTTGATATGATGGGGGGTTGGGGGTGTGTGTTGGTGTATACTGTGGGTGGGAGTTGGCTTGTTTCGAGTTGTAGGTGTGTGAGGGTTGTGTCGCTAAGTTAGGGCAGGGTAGGTTGTTGAGTGTGCTTGGGGGGGGGTGGAGAGAGGGTCAGGTTAGGGGTGAGGAGGTAGACGGGGGCTAAGAAAGGGGGCATGTTCTATGAGAGTACCTGGCGTTTGGGGTCAGGTTGTGCTTCAGTGCTGATTCCTCGGGGCGGTGAGGTCTTTGGTTGCCGCTGTTGCCTTTCTGTTGCTGTAGAGGGCTGTGGCGATTTCTGATTCTGTAGTTGCAGTTGTTGTTGTGGTGTCTCTTTCACTGTTTCTGGGATTTCCGTCTGGTTGGGTCTGGTTAGTCTTTTTGTTTGCGCCTCTGTGCCGCGCCAAAGGGCCCTCTGGCGAGGCCCTCAGGCGCGGGCGCGCCCTGTAGGGACGCCGCTTTTAAGCGGATGTTTACTGCCTCAGGGCTTGCTCCCACTGCCCCGATTGGGCAGGAGCTCTGCAGGGGGTCGGGCAGGCAAGCCCTTTGAGAGTGTCGAATTGCACGCCTAAGTACTCTAGCACCTGGGAAGGCTGGAGACGGCTTTTGGTCAGATTGACCACCCAACCAAGACTCTGCAAAAACTCTACCACCCTGCCAGTTACCTGACGACTTTCCGCCTCGGACTTCGCCCGAATCAACCAATCGTCCAGGTAAGGGTGCACCAAGACACCTTCTCTGCGCAATGCCGCCGCCACTACCACCATGATCTTGGTAAATGTGCACGGAGCCGTCACGAGACCGAAGGGCAACGCCTGGAACTGGTAATGACCCCAGGGCAAAGCAAACCTTAGCTAGCGCTGATGTGCCTCTCGGATGGGAATGTGCAAGTAAGCCTCTGTCAGATCCAACGATGTCAAGTACTCCCCCTGACGCACCGCCACGATCACCGACCGTAATGTTTCCATTCGGAAGCGAGGCACCCGGAGACAGCGATTCACGCCCTTGAGATCTAAGATAGGCCGCAGTGCTCCACCTTTCTTTGGCACCACGAAATAAATGGAATACTGACCCAAACCGTACTCCGCCTTCGGGACTTTCACGACTGCCCCTAACTGCAGCAGTTGTATCAAAGTGCTGCGGACCGCCAAAGACTTCCTTCGACCCCTGCAAGGAGACATGATGAAAGAATCTCGTACGGGCCGCGTGAGCTCCAGAGCATAGCCCTGACGAATCACCTCTAGAACCCACTGATCGGACGTGATAAGGGTCCAGGAGGACAGAAACTCCCGGAGCCTCCCCCCTATGGACGTTTCCTCCACTGGGACCCGCCTCATCTCATTGCGGGCTGCGAGCTGCTGGTGCGGAGCTGGAGGAGAAACCTCTAGCAGCTCCTCGAAACCCCTGAAAACCCTGCGCTCGGGAAGCAAATCTACCCCTCTGAAAAGACCCGTAGCGCGGTGACCGAAACCTGCGAAAATCCCGAAACTGGCTTCAAAACCCTTGCGCGGACTTTCCTTGCTTCGGTTTGTCCTCTGGGAGTCTACCCGCCTTTGTCTCCCTGAGGTCCTTCACTAACTTATCCAGATCTTCACCGAACAGCAACCTACCTTTGAACGGAAGCTTACTAAGCCTAGACTTAGAAGAACCGTACGCCGCCCAATTACGCAACCACACTGATCTGCGGGCGGCTACTACGGATGCCATGCTATTCGCGAGTGCTCTTATCAAATCATAGTGGACATCCGCCAAATAAGCTGCTCCGGACTCAAGACGCCCCAGCTCCTTCAGCTCCTCTAAATCTAAAGGAGGGGAAAGACGCAACCGTTGCACCCGGCGCAAACATGCCCGAGCCACCCAGGCACCACATATAGATATCTGCAAGGACAGAGAGTCAGCCTCGAAGATCTGCTTGAGGAGACAGTCAACCCTACGGTCCTGGGCATCTTTCAGCGCTGCGCTGCCCTCTACTGGAATGGTCGTCCTCTTGGTGACTGCCGACACCACCGCGTCCACTCGAGGTGTCCGAAACCACTCCTTGTCCTTATCGGCCAGAGGGTACAGCCTACTCAATGTGCGGACGCCTCGGAGCCCCGCCTCCGGCTGGTCCCATTCTTCCTGAATCATCTTATCAACCACCTTATGGACTGGAACCACCACCTGCGTCTGCCGGACCAAATGAATGACAGGATCTTCGACGTCCTCTCCCGGGGACGGCTGAGCTGCCAGCTTCAACATTTGCCTGGACTCCGTAATCAACGCCGGAAGCTCCTCTCTACGAAAGACCCTGATGATTTTAGACTGCTCCTCAGGCTCCAGAATCTCCCCTTCCTCTAGATCCTGCAGCCCCTCCTCATTTTCGCAATCATACTCCTCGACGTCCGGCCACTCAGACTCCACAGTCGGGGAGGTTTTGACCCTAGGCGTTTTAGATGCTGAGGGGCCCTCACCGGCGTCGGCAGAAGCCACGATTGGTGCCGTCGGTCCGTTAAGGGGTGAATCGTCCGTCGCCTTACCTTGGCGCCGTAAGCAGAACGCCTTATGAAGCATCAGTATGAATTCTGGACAAAAGTCCATGGGAATCTCCACCCGCTCTCCTGGGACAGCCGCCGAAGACCCCGCCAGCTCTTCCACGAGACACTCCTGCAGTGGGGCAAGAGGTGACTCAGCCCGAGCCCCTTTCAGGCCCCCCGGTATCTCCACAGTCTCTTTAAGGTCCATCTGCTGCTCCACTGTGGACGAAAGGGAGGCAGAGTCATTGCACACCACAGATTCAGCCACAGTGCCTCTTCGGGTACCAGATTACACACTGGGGATGCCCCGCCATAAATGTGACCAGCTCAACTGTTCTTAGCTGTCAGCAGTGTCTGTGTTTTTCTCTTGTTTTCTTTTTGTTTTGTTTTTTTGAAAACTGAAAGCACAGCTAGCTGAAAGAACAGGACAAACTACAAGCTACAAACTACACTGTCCCTACACATGACTAACAGCCCGGGCTGTAGCAGCCACGAGGAAGAGCCCCCCCCTTCCCTCAGCGGCCGGCCCTGAGCCTCGTCTGAATCCGAAAGGAATCCGAAAGCCCCCAATTCAAGCCAGGATCAGCTTCAAGACCTTAGTGATGACATTCAAGGCCATCAAGGGGCTCTCATCCTCTTTACTATGTGACCTCATCCAACCACCCACACCCAACAGGCTAAGAAGAACCGCAGTAGCCAACATGCTAGTGATACCGAGAGACATGACAAAATGCTCCAGGGCAACATCGAACAGAGCCTTTAGACTATGCGCCCCAAGTCTCTGGAACTCCCTACCACCACATCAGAGCAACCTCCAATTTGAGCCAGTTCAGGAAGGCCTTAAAACACTTTCTCTTTATCAAACACCTCACTGACTGCCCCGAACCTGAACCCCAGCCACCAATTATGATCAGTACCCAATAACTCCATCTGACATGTATATAGTTACCTATTCAACACCACGCATATGTATATAGTTTTCCCGGTTATCCAAGTTACTTGTTCCTGTTCAATGTAATGACCTGACTTTTGTTTATTGTCGGATACTGTTTGTTTTATGTAAACCGCGCTGATCGCAAATAGTGCGGTATATAAGAAATGAAAATAAATAAATAAATAAAAATAAACTGTACACCAACTAAATCCACGGAGGGAAAATCGCACCCCCAAAATAAAGGCCCAAAGAAACCCGGAGACTGCCTACCTGCTCCTTGTACAGCGACGCTGAGCAGCCACACGGTTTCTCGTGCTGCTTAAAATGGCCGCCGGGAGCTCAGACTGAAAAGGGCGCCAAATGCACCAGCGTGCTTTCACTGCCTGGGGCTGCCTCTATCACCGCAGCCTGCCGCCGGTGAAAAGCTGACCGGGCAGGTCTGCGGAACTCCCGTCCGCGCTCCGTAGCCATGCGTGCAGCCCCGAACGCTGAAGAAAATGAAGAACAACTTGCCTGCAGCCACAAAGACGCGCGAGGCCGAAATCAGCAACCTCATCGGTCCATCAGAGCACAGCGTGGTCAGAGAGGGCTCTCCCCTGAAGAGTCCAGGGGGAGAGATTCTCCTGCTGCCAAGGCTCAAGTCCTTCCCCTGCAAACACCACTTGTGAATCTGGTAACAGGCAGGGGGCAAAGCAAGCTAAGTAATCAGGCTCCCTGAGTCCGTTTCTTCTTTTTTTTTTTTTTGCTTATTAAAGGAACATCCACTCCAAAAAAAAAAAAACCCCTCTAAAACCAATTAAATTAACTACACTAGGCTAAACCTAATCTCTCCTTATCTGTTACTCCAGTGAGCCCTCTCACGGGCTCACAAAGTCCTCCTGCTGCATGGAGACTGGTAACACTGGAAGGGAAGGTGGAGAGCAGCAGGCTATATCCAGTGATGTCATCATTCTGACATACCAGTCTCCAGGCTGCAGGAGGAGGTTGACAACACAGGAGTAGAGGACTGAACTGGAGGAACGATAAGGAACATGTAAATTATAGCGAGCAACCGTATAATAGATGAACAATATTCCACTCCTCACCAACGCAAAAATACTGAACTTTGGGAACAGGTCTCAGACTGTGGTGGGGGTGGGACCCAGAAGGTAAACCTTTGCTGTGGTCACCCTAACCCCTGTTCTGCATCAAGGACCCGATGTTCCCTAGACATTTAAAAACTATTCAAAAAAGCCTCTCGGGCCATTAAACGGTGTTAATCTTAGAAATGGATAAGTGTTATCCGTTCAAATTTAATGTCCAAGTGAATTAGCTACTGTTTACATATGAAAACTAAAATTTGAAAGTCTTTCCAACTTATCTCAAAACAGGTAGTCAAACTAGTCTTCAATCCCGACGTCAATCCAACGCGCTGATACGTTTCACCGCACATCAGCAGTTTCTTCGGGGGATGCACTTCTCACATTAAATCTGTGATATGGACAACCCTATGGCTACAATCCTCTTGATGCGGCCAATTCGGCTCTTAAACACAGTTAGCTGTCACCGCCGCGCTTTCACCCGTAAAAAACGCCGCACATGCGTGGCGTTTTTTACGGGTGAAAGCGCGGCGGTGACAGCTAACTGTGTTTAAGAGCCGAATTGGCCGCATCAAGAGGATTGTAGCCATAGGGTTGTCCATATCACAGATTTAATGTGAGAAGTGCATCCCCCGAAGAAACTGCTGATGTGCGGTGAAACGTATCAGCGCGTTGGATTGACGTCGGGATTGAAGACTAGTTTGACTACCTGTTTTGAGATAAGTTGGAAAGACTTTCAAATTTTAGTTTTCATATGTAAACAGTAGCTAATTCACTTGGACATTAAATTTGAACGGATAACACTTATCCATTTCTAAGATTAACACCGTTTAATGGCCCGAGAGGCTTTTTTGAATATTTTTTAAATGTCTAGGGAACATCGGGTCCTTGATGCAGAACAGGGGTTAGGGTGACCACAGCAAAGGTTTACCTTCTGGGTCCCGCCCCCACCACAGTCTGAGACCTGTTCCCAAAGTTCAGTATTTTTGCGTTGGTGAGGAGTGGAGTATTGTTCATCTATTATACGATTTTTTGCTCCAGTAAGACCCAATACACATTTTTTGTTTGACACAATTATAGCGAGCAAACACACAAACACAATACATATACATATTTAAAAGGTACTACAGCACATTAGCCCATGTCAATATATGTTATTTACCACAAGTCATATTTTTATGGAATGGACCCCATTTACTAACATGCAGTAAAGTACTTTGGTAAATCTGGTCCAAACTCATTTAAGATTCATTAACAGAATTTCAAATATTCTGTGAACAATACAATACATTCATAAATGCATAAAAATACATTTTACAGTTGAGTAATTTCCCATACTTAGACAGTTAAAAATTGCAAATACATACACACCCCCTCCAACTTTTGTAAGTCACTGAGAAAAGTGTGATCAACTTACCTGCACTGGAAGCAGCAAGACATGCAAAAAATATGCAGATGGAAACAACTGTTGACTTCATATTTTGCTACAAAGAACAGAAAATACATCTTGTAAATTTTCTTAATCTGCCCTTCCGCTTAAGTTTAGAAATATACAGCCATCATATCATTGAAAAGGTCAGAACGTAACATAAGATATGCTATACTGAATCAGACCAAGTTTCCATCAAGTCAAGTATCCTATTTCCAACAGTGGCCAATCCAGGTCACAAGTACCTGTCAGGATCCCAAAAGCTACACCGATTCCATGCTACTTGTCCCAGGATTAAGCAGGGGATTTCCCTGATCCTCTTTAATAATGGTTTATGGGCTTTCCCTCCAGAAACTTGTCCAAACCTCTTTTAAATTCAGCTACACTAACAGCTGGTAACAAATTCCAGAGTTTGATTACACTGAGTGAAAACATTTTCTCCGATTGGTCTTAAATGTGCTACATTCTAGCTTCATTGCATGTCCAATAGTTTCTACTTTTTGAAGGAACAAACAACCGATCTACATTTACCCGTTCCACTCCATTCATTATTTTATAGATCTCTCTCTCGCCTCAGCTGTCTTTTCCAAGAAGAGCCCTAACCTTTTAAGTCCTTCCTCATAGGGAAGGTCTTCAATCCTATTTATCATTTGTTGTTGCCCTTCTCTGTACCTTTTCTAATTCCGCTATATCCCTCTTTTTAAGAAATGGCGACCAGAATTGCACACAATATTCAATACACAGAGACATTATAGTATCCTTCATTTTATTCCCCATTTCTCTCTTTATGATTCTTAGCATTCTATTTGCTTTCTTGGCCATCGCTGCACACTGGGCAGAGGGTTTCAATGTATTATCCACAAGGACACCTAAATCTTTTTTCTAGCTGGTGATTCCTAATGTGGAACCTTGCATTGTGTAATAGTAGTTTGGGCTGTTCTTTCCTTTGCAATTGTCCACATTAAATTTCATCTGCCATTTGAACGTCCAGACTTCCAATTTGTCAAAGTCCTCTTGCAATTTTCACAATCCTCTTGTGTTTTAACAACTTTGAATAATTTTGTCTCATCTGCAAATTTGATCACCTCACTCATTCCCATTTCCAGGTCATTTATGACTATATTAAAAAGCAGCGGACTCAGCATACATCCCTATGGTACTTCACTATTCAACTTTTTCCACTGAGAAAATTGGGCATTTAGCCCTACTCTCCAATTTCTGTCAACCAGTTCCTAATACAAAAATACCACATTGCCTCCTATTCCATGGCTTTTTAAATTCCCCAAGAATCTCTCATGAAGGACTGTCAAAGCCTTTCTGAAAATCCAGATACACTATCAACTGGCTCACCTTTGCTACCTGTTTATTCAAAAAACATAAGAGATTAGTGAGTCAAGACTTTCCTAGGCTAAAACCACGTTAGCTTTCTGACACTAAACCAGGACTATCTACATGTTCAGTCATTTTGTTTTTTATAATGGTTTCTACCATTTTGCCTGGTACTTATGTTAGACTCACTGATCTATAGTTTCCCAAATCACTCCTAGAATCCTTTTTAAAAATTGGTGTTCAGTTGGCCACTCTGCAATCTTCGGGTACTACAGATGATTTTAACAACAGATCACAGATTACTGATAACTGAAATATAAGAGGGTAGAACTACTATTTTAGCACCCTGGGATGTACAGTGTGCCATCTCGTGCAGATTTGCTGCTCTTTGATTTATCAAGCTGTACTACATCTTTCTGATTTATCAAGATTTGTTTCAATTCCTCTGAGACATCAACTTTAAATATAATTTCTGGCATGGGTCGGTTTCCTACATCATCTTTAGTAAAGTCTGAAGCAAAAATTCATTCAGTTTCTCCTCTGTGATCTTGTCCTCTCTCAGTGCACTTTTTACCCCTTCATCATCGAATGGTCCAATTGACTCCCTTATAGGTGTTTTGCTACAAATATACTTGAAAGTTTTTATTATATGCTTTTGCTTCCACAGCAAGCTTCTTTTCAAATGTTTTCTTATCAATGCCTTGTATTTCACTTGCTGTATTTATGTTTTTTCCTGCTTGTGTCATTTGGTTTTTTTTCCATTTTCTGATTCTCTTAGCTACAACAGCCTCTCTGACTTCACCTTTAAGCCATGCTAGCTGTCGTTTGGCCTTTTGTACCTATTTTTAAGCCTGGAATACATCTGGTCTGGGTTTCCAAGAAAATATTTTTAAAAGCTGCCCGTGTTTGATGCAAACTCTTAACCTTTGCCCCTTTTAGTTTTTTCTTAACCATTTTCCTTATTTTATTATAGTCTCCTTTGTGAAAGTTAAACGTTAGCAAAGTCAATTTCCTTGCTATCCTTCCTCCATTTATTAAATTAAATGTGATATTATTGATATTACCAAGTGGCCCCAAAATAGTTACCTTTTGCATTAGATCCTGTGTTCCACTGAGGACTAGGTCTAAAATATCATCCTCTGTCAGTTCCTGAACCAGATGCTCCATGAAGCAGTCATTTACTTCATCTAGGAACTTCATCCTGATTAGACACTGACCCAGCCAATACCGTGGTAACTGAAATCTCCCATTATTACTGTTGTAAACTTTGCTAGCTTCCCTAATTTCTGTTAGCATTTCATCACCTGCCTGTTCATTCTGTCCAGGCAGACAGTAGTACACCCCCACTGCCATTTCTTTCCCTTTTTCACGTGTTATTTCTATCTATAAAGATTCTACAGTGTATTTTGTTTCATGCAAAACCTTTATACTATGACTTGATGCTCTAACATATAGGGTACACCTCCACCAATGTGATCTACCCTATCATTGCAATAATTTTTGTAGCCTGTTATCATAGTGTCCCATTTGTTATCCTCCTTCCACCAGGTCTCTGAAATGCCACCTTGTGACCCTGCTGCAGAAATAAAATGCAGCTCTATTTTTGTACCTGATCCATGATGGCTCTCTAAAGGAAACGACACTTGGGAAGAGCAGAAAAGTGAGTTGTAAACGATGAACATATAGGTCTTTATGCAAAAGCACTTATATGTTTAGCAAGAGGCACCATCTGGGCAGAGTACAGGTAGAGTTTGAAAGTACACATTGATCATAACACACCTTAATTTCATGTGCACTTGAGAACTTTAGATGCATTCATTTACATCTGCTTTAGAGCAGGTGTAAACATTTGCGCCTTAATTTAAGACACAAACGTATGCTAGTATTTTATAAAGACAAGTAGGCACCAACTTATCTTTATAAAATAGGCATATTATGGCTGCCTTAACATGGGTGCTGTATTATAAAATTACCCTCAGAATGCCACTGAAAATTCTTACAGACTGCGGCCGAGTGAGGGCAGAGAATTTGGGCATTACACCCACATATATGGATAGTGCCCATATTCAGTCCACTGTCCATATTTTTGCTGTGCTAAATTAATTCACTTAGCTATACGGACTTAGTTTAGTGGACTGAGGTGTTTAAAGTATGCTAATGTTAATGCACATTATTAGTAACTAGGTCTCATTGAATAACATGGGACCTGTACTAAAATAACGCTTGTTAATAGTGAATTAACATGTGTTAATGTTAGTGCACCTTAATAACTAGACAACTGAACATCACTGCTATCCATAGAGCAGTGGTAGTCACCAGTCTCTATGTATATTCAGTGCCAATGCTTCAACGTATAGCAGGAGTGAATATATTAAAAACATTTAAACCCTGCAATCAGAATATTTTTTAATCATTAACCATAGGGTTTATATATTGACTTGATAGCTACTGAGGTCCCTCTGCTACTGTTCATAACACAGGTCTGCGACTAAAAAGCTGTTTGATTATTGTCATCTAATTTCCATGTATTTTGGTGTGCTGAAAACAAATAAAATATTGAAAAAACTCCTAGATGTCATGATTTGCCACAATATGCAAAATTGTCTTCAAATTTATCATATTTTTTCAAATTACTATTAATTCACATAAGTGCATTTAAGATATAAAATGCCAAAAAAACCTTAAAGAGGTTGTCCGAGTTATATTGTTTTTTTACATAGCACTGTAAATCTGATGGTCAGCAATATATACATAAGCTAAGCAAGTTTTAAGTCCGTGCTTCTAATGGTAGAAGGGGTTCATCTTTCCTGAAGGATCCAGTGGGAGGGAGACACAGGGCAGATAGCAGCAGCAGCTCCAGTCAGTGCAGGGGGGCGTGGCCAGCACTGTGACATCTCTTGTACAGACACACAGCTGCTCTGTCCTGCATGCCACACTTGTGCACGAATCATCGGGTTCTTGGTTCTAGGCTGTTCACACTTTCAGCGGAATTCGTGTTAGCTCGTCATTCTTCAACTGTTATGTTATGGCTCCGTGAAAGTGTATTAATTCGCCAGACAGTTTCTGTTTCATCTGTGGTGAATATACAGTGTTGAAGCAACAGCAGATTACTACAGACTTTGTGAAAAAAGTATACTTTGCATATACTTTGGAATAAAAATTGGAGATCAAGATAAAGTCTGGGCGCCTCAAAGCGTGCAAACGGTGTGTTGAGGACCTCCGAAACTGGTTCAAGGGTAAGAAAACAATCTTTCCATTATGGGATTCCTATGGTATGGCGAGAGCAAAAGAAACCATAGTGACGACTGTTACTTTTGTTCATGCGATGTGAAAGGGTTTAATTCCAAAAGGGAAGCATTCCATTTCATACCCCAATCTTCACTCGGCAGTTCGTCCCATTCCCCCATGGCACAGATATACCAGTACCCAAGCCCCCTGCTACCCTGGAAGAGATCTCTAGTTCCGATGAAGGTGAAGTCATACCTGAACCAGATGACGAATCAAGTTCTGACTTTGAAGATGATACAAGACCAAAACTGTTTTCTCAGGAGGAGATGAATGATTTGGTAAGAGACTTGAATCTTCCCAAAGATGCCGCTGAGTTACTCAGATCAAGGCTGAAAAGCAGGAATTTATTGTTGCCAGGAGTGTCATCTTCATGGTTCAGACACCGTGAAAAGGAGTTTGTTCCTTACTTCACCCAGGAAGACAAGTTGGTTTATTGCATCGATGTCTAAGGTCTGATGGGTCAATTTAAAATCCAATATGATTCAGAGCAATGGCGTCTTTTTATAGATTCTTCAAAAAGTAGTCTCAAAGCAGTTTTACTCCACAACGGTTTTTACGCTTCCATACCTGTAGGTCATTCCGTACACTTGAAGGAAACCTACGAGAACTTGGAATTGGTTCTTCGTAAACTTAAATATGAAGACCATGGTTGGCAAGTGTGTGGGGACTTGAAGGTCTTGTGCATGCTGCTCGAGCAACAAGCTGGGTATACCAAAATATCCTTGTTTTCTGTCTCTATGGGACAGTCGAGACCGACAAAATCACTGGACCAAGAAGAGTTGGCAGCCGAGGGTGCTAACAGTCGGTAAAAAAAATGTCCTCCGAGAAACTTTGGTACCTTCCCATAAAGTTCTACCACCTCTCCACATAAAATTGGGATTGATGAAGCAATTCATAAAATCACTTCCAAGAGATGGAGAATGCTTCAAATACTTGGTCACCAAGTTGCCTGTTGGAGGCAAAACTGAAGGAAGGTGTGTTCGTCGGACCAGACATTAGAAGGCTTATAGTTGATCAAGCGTTTGTCAATACCATGACGGATCCTCAAAAAGAAGGGTGGATTGCATTTAAAGAAGTCGTACAGAAATTTTTAGGCAACAACAAAGATCCTCACTACAAGAAGATCGTCGGACGAATGCTGAAAGCATTTCAAGCTTTAGGATGCCTGATGAGTTTGAAAGTACATTTCCTCCAGTCCCACCTTGACTACTTTCCTGAAAATTTGGGAGCTGTGAGTGAGGAACAAGGTGAACAATTCCACCAAGACATTAAAGAGATGGAAAGGAGATACCAGGGAAAATGGAGCATTACAATGATGGCAGCCTACTGTTGGATGCTTCAGAGAGACATTCCAGATGCTACTCACGAGAGTAAATGCACCAAGAGGAGCCTCACAAGGAAGAAGAATTGAGTTTAGTGTGTGTAGGTGAGCTCATTTCAGTTCAAAAAAGGATTTTCATGAAAATATTGTAATAAAACTTTAATTTTATAAGTCTATTTCCATTTATTTTGGAGGTATTGCCTTATTTAACATAGGGGCATGCTTACTAAACCTTCTTAATGTGCGCTCTGTGATATTACTGCGCGCTAAGGTACCTTAACGCGCATTAATGGCGCTTTAGCAGGCACAGAGGTACCTTAGCGCACGCTAACACGCGCAGAGGCACAAACAAGTGCTTAAGGCGGAGAAAGGCTTCCCAGGGGCGGAGAGATGGGGTCAATGGGTGGAGAGTGGGAGGGGAGAGGCTCCCCGCACGCTAACGATGTGAAATCCGAGGCTCAAAACTAACGCCAGTGAAACGCTGGCATTAGATCTGATTTAAAGGGAAGAGAAACCATTTCTGTCAGCAATGTACAGCAAAACCAGGGAAACCTACAAAAAAGTGATAAGTGTGATACATGTGCACGGAACAAAAGGGCAAATAAACAGTGAAAATGAACAGAAGAAAATGGAAAAATAAAATAACCAAGCTGGGCAATAGTGATCTCCATGGGAAACATCAAACACACTCCCAAGAAAGCACCAAAAAAAGGATATGAATTCTGGATGAGTCCATGCTCCACCCCCATACAAGGTGAATGAGTCCACAGTGAAATTGCGCTGTGCAGGGATTTCCTCTCCATCAGACAGGTTTCCTATGGCGTGCACATGTGCGGCAACAACAGGGTGGGCATGTCGGAACGGCCAAATGGACAGATGCTTGAAAATGGGATACAGAGGGCTGCAGGCGGCACATGCTGTGGTGCAGCTGGGGCACAGTGCGGACTAGGTAGATGCCTAGGTGGCACTTAGGAATGCTGAAACTGTACAGCAGCCAGACAGCAACTGATGAGGGCCCAACATGGGCACGAGTGTGTTTAGCACAGTGTCACAGGGGATAGTACCCAGCAGGTACCTCCAAGGGCACAAAACATTGGCAGGCGGTGTTGGGGGGGGGGAAGCGTGGATGTCTATGCAGGCACCCCTACCCCAGAACATGCACTATAGGCAGCCGCCTACCTGCACACTGGATGGCCTGAGACTACGCACCACCAGCAGAAGGGCATGTCAGCATGGTGGCAGAGGGGTACTGGTGGTGGAGGGGGGCAGTGGCAGCTGCCCAGAGCAGACCATGGCCTAGCCCTGTGTAGGTGGGTGCCATGCACTGCAACAGACAAGCCCTGCCGGACAAACAGTCATGGTATGACCAGGGAATGCCCTGTCTCTGTAGCAACACGGTGGTGCAGTGCACACAACCAGTGTGTTCAGAGGCAGAAGGTCACAGGTTCAAGTTCCAGCGGTGGTTCCTGCCAACCCAGTCCCCATATTTTACCCACTACTAAAACGTGCTAATACAGACAGAACCTTTATTGCAGATGACGTAAACATGCCCAAAACACCTACATTTTACCCTACAGAGCACAGACACCATAAAACAGGGGCATTACCTAGAGCAGAGTCTCCCAAATGCAGTCCTGGAGGGCCAATCATCATTCAGGTTCCATGCTGCCTCTAATAAAGATGCCTGTGCTGCATTTCTATGTGCCGCCCCCATGGTATGCAGATGTATCTCATGCATATTCATGAGGGACAGCATGAAAACCCGAACAGTGTTTGGCACACCAGGACAGGAGTTGGGAACCTCTGCCGTAAAGCAGCAGCCAACAGGGGCAGACACACCCGCACCCACAGGTTCCATTATCCAATGCCTCCTGGAGAGGCAGGACATTGGGCCCTGCATGCATCTCCCAATACTAGCACTTGCATACCTTAGCAATGCCACCCTAAACCTGGGAATACGGTACACAGCTATCAAAAGGTTGCTATGATTACTGGCAGATAGCAATTCCGAAGTTAAGTACAATTTTTTGATTGAGCCGCATCATGGCAACCTTTCTGATGTCTGTGGAGTGTGCCTCAGGTCTGGTGTCTGACAGATTGACCCCAACAGTATTGCGTACCATAGCCATGCCTGCACTGTGCCCAGGACTGGTGTGGTGCCCAGGGCTGCCAAACACCTCTATAGTTGCACAATGCTGGCATAGTTGTGTGGAGTGTGTGTCTGTCTATCCAGTGTGTGGTGGCTGCCAACACCCTCCACAACCCACACTGCTAGCACTGTTGCCAGTATTGGCCTGCCAATGTGCTTAATGAGGAGCAAGGTACTGTGGGAATAGCCTTGATAGTGTGGCCTGGCCTGGCCGCATCTGCACAGGGCATAGGGCAATGGCTCCGACATTGTAGTGCCCGGCCACCACCTGCACGAACAGAGTGGCCACAGCATGTCCTGCTGGGAGGTCACTCTCACCCTGACTGAGCAGTGACCACGGCATGGCTAGGTTCCCCTATAGTGCTATATAGTATTTCTCTCATGTGACATTTATGGGTCCCTTTTGGGACCCAATCACTGACTTATCTGCTTGGTGTGAATGCTGACATCCCAGTTCTGGGTACATGCATCTCCTCCAGGACCATGTACTATGGACTAGCTAGTAGACTGTCTGCAGCTAGTATGTGTCTTGCTGGAACACCTTGCAGGGTGCAGCAGCTGGAGGCTTGCTGCTGGTGAATGTCATATAGTGGTGGGGGGGGGCAGCTGAGCATTTCCAGGTCTACTGTCTGTCTGCTATTGCCTTATGGATGTGTACAGCTCTGCATTGCCTGCCCTGTGGCGTGTCTGTTCCCCAGCAGGACTGGAGTTGATGGTCCTCTCTACAACTAGCATTGCAGGGAGGTAGAATGTGGATCTATTGGTGGGTGATCCTGTTTCCCACCCTGAGCCCCAGAGGGTGGTTTGTGTGGTGGTACATAATCCACCTCTGGGTCCAAACACCCCCCCCCCCCCTTCAACTACATGGCACCAACACAGGATATGCACAATTCTGGGTGCATCATAGCCCATAAGGGCTAAACATGACTGAGAAATACAAAAGGACACAGATGTAACCTAGGTGTGTCTGCAGGAACTACCTATCACACACAGTAGCACTGATGGGAACCTGCAGCATGGCGTATTTCAGCCATGAAAGGTGTGTGGACCTGGTGCTGGGCACCTCACCTCACCCTCAGGGTGAGCACAGTACCCGCACAATGTGACGGTCTGTAGCTACTCTGTGCCAGTACCACACATGGTCAGTTCCCCCTACCTGGCCGTGGTGCTGTGGGGGTGCATACCTCATCTTGTGCCCATCTGTCGATTGCTGCTTTGCATGTGCAGTGCATCACGGGTACAGGTGGGTTAACCCTATCCTGGTAACCACAGCAGACAGTATGTGTGGTGACGTGCAGTCCTTCTGCAGCCAACCAGGGATTTGTTAACAGCTATAGAGCTGTAGCCCACTGGTTACTTCACTGCCTGTGAAGCCAGAGGTCATGGGTTCAAACCCATGGTGGGGTTATTTGATAGGGCTGTCAGAGGCATTGTCTATTTTTAATGTACATTAGTGCTGCCAGCAAAAACACCCTCAGAGTACTGTAACCTTAAGGTGCCTCATAAGGCGCACCTTATAGGGCGCCCTATCAAACGCCTTATAAGGTGTCCTATAGGGGACATTATAGGGTGCCTTGGCGGACAGTGCACTTTATAATGTGCCCTATGGAGTGCGTTATGAGGTGCCTCCTTATGTGGCACCTTAGGTTACACCACCGTGAGGGTGTGTTTGCTGGCAGCACCAATTAAAACAGTAAAATGCCTCAAAAATCACTGCCTAGAAGTAAAGGGTGATGGCTCAACCAGCCTTATGCATTAGGCACACTGGGGGATTGAACTCATGACCCCTGTACTATCAGTCAGTGTATTGACCATTGTGCTACACCTTTGTTTTTATGTTTGCATCTCTGGGCGCCTACTTAAGATTACCACGCGTTAATGCGCTTAGTGGCGCTTCACCCGATAATGTGCGCATAAACATATGCTTCATAAATAACTAGGCATTAGTTTGCTGAAGCTGCTGCCAAAGTATTTAAATTATTCATGTTCACTAAATAGTTGTAAATATACCAAATCTATTGCAGGCACAAATTTAAGCATCCACCTAGTTCTCTAGCCTTTTAAAGGGCGGGTGAAGGGAGCCTGCAAAACAAGTTTCAGGGTTTTTACAGTTTTTGAAGCCATACTCACTTGAGCAATAGTCATTTATCTAAATCTGATTTGGAAGGAGTGTGAGATGTCACAGCCACCTGCTCTGCATTTTACTCCACTCCAGTCACTGTTGATAGTTATTTTTTCTTTATAAAGAATACTCCTTTACAAAATGGCAACATTTGAAAAGCATACATAATTTTCCATTTTTCAAGGAAAAATCTCACAGTGTGCAATGCACAAAAGCAAAAAAATGAATCTCAGACTATATTTTTGGTAGTATGATAATTTTCTGATACTTTTGAGATATGTTTACTAAAGGGCATTAAGAGAGCAGCCACTGGCAAGTGCTAAGTGCAGTGATAAGGAGTTTCCATGAGAAAAGGGCTCTGGGCGTGTAGGAGGCATTCCAACATTAAGGACACTATGGGACACTTTAAAGCCCAATGCCCTGTTAACGCACGTTAAGTGTCAAGCATGCACCTTAATGTCCAAAAATGGTTATCACCCTACTGCTGGATAAGGGAGCATCAAGGAAAGTCAATGTAAAGGTGATGGATGTAAGGACAGGTGGGAGCCAATGGACCTGCCAGATCCGTGGGCACCCTACATGGCAGCCAGTGATCTGGATGAGCATGTGGGAGGCAGCTGTACCAATGTACTGGGGGGTGCCAATGTAAAACGGTGCAGTGTGGCATAGGATGGTGAAGACGTGTCCCACAGTGGAGTCAGAAGTGGCAGGATGTGTGAAGCAAAGAAGGAGGACAGAGAAGGACTTGTGACATGCAGATCAGGCACAGGAGAGGTGTGTGTGAAGAGCTGAAATGCAGGAAAAAGAGTACCTGTGTAGGCCATGATGCAACAGCTTGCACAAGACATGACTGCACACAGCCGACAGAGGCAGATGGAAGGACTGAAGGAAGGATGGTGGCAGGAGAGGGTGGTATGGGCTGGCAGCACCAAAGTGCCATAGGTGCCATCCCCAACATATGTGTACTGTGTGGGAAAATGTGCATCAGTGCCGCATGGAGGCCTGATACCAGATGTGGGTAACATACTTGTCCCAGCCACAGAGCCACCAAACACCCCAAACAAATGTGCAGATAACTGGACAGGTGTCATCCAAACTGGGCAAATGGAGCACCTATGGACATGAGGTGATACCCGCAGGTGACTGAGGAGTAGGATGTGTCCACATGTACTGCGGAGATGTGATGGAGCCAAAGCTGTACAGTCACAGTCCTGATGTCTCACATGTAAGTTACGGCTGTATGCCTGTAACTGCCTGTTAGTATACCACTGTAGCAGTGCAGTCACATCATGGTACAGAGTACCGGTGAATTGGTAATGTCCGATTATAGACAGGGACTGTATGGACCTGCAGTCAGCTGAGCCATTGGTAGGTTAAGTGCCAAGCACCCTTGGACCACCCAATGTGGCACACCATCTTTCTGCAGCAGCAGCATGTCTGTGTGCCACCACTGTCACTGTAGGATCAGGACGGTCATCACAGATGTGCCACTTGGGCAGCTGCCTGGTCTGCCTTGTGCACCAACAGCCTCCATTGCATGACCCACGTGCCGCCTCCTTTGCCACATTTGCACCATCAGCTGCTCAGCAAGGTGCCCTTTCATACCTGGGCAGTATGTCGTTGCTGCTAATGGAGCACTACTATCACTGTCTGGGGCTCCCCTGCATGTGGATCACATAGCTGACATAGAAACAGCAGAAAAAGAACACATGGCCTATCTAGTCTGTCCTTCCATATCAACTACTACAATAGTCCCTTTTTTTCCTTTTGTTTGTCCCAAGCTTTTTTGAATTCAGATACCATCCTCATCTCTACCACCTCCACTGGGAGACTATTCCACGCATCTACCACTCTTTGTAAAGAAATATTTCTGCATATTACTCATGAGTCTATCCCTATGTTCACTCGTAGCAGAGCTTGCTTTCAATCGAAAGAGGTTCTCCTCCTGTGCATTTATACCATGGAGGTATTTAAACGTCTATATCATATAGAATGCACAATTAATGCACCACAGTTTTGTCACTATGTGCAATACCCCTCATTAACTGTCAGAGGTGTGGAAAGCATTTCCATCGCAGTTAATGCGGAGCCCTGTCCCATTGCACATGCCACATTATCGAGGTGGTGTTAGGTGAATCCATGCTAATGCAGTTATTGTGCAGTGTCACAGCGCTAACTGCACTGAGTTCACTATGCCCACTCAGCCCCTACCCTGTCCATTCACGCCTCTAAACATCGGTTGCACAGTTATTGCAGGAATCATCCTGCACTATCGTGGCCCTGCATTACCTGGTCTTTAGTGTGCGCCAGAATATGCACTGCCAGGTAGCATCCTTTAGTAAAAGACCTTCATAGTGTCCGATTAATACCAGTTGTTGCCTTGAGCATTTTGAAGTCACTGAGGTGTAGATTATGAGTTGATTGGCATATATAAGTTTGTAATGTGTTATAATGTTCATGAATTGCACAATCTGTGAATCATTTCTTTGAAGACTTGTTTGTTTTTTATAAGCAACAATGTATTCTACCCTGTGCGGAATTTGTATTAGCTAGGAAGTTGATTGGAGACAGGAAAAGAACACAGTCTTCATGTTCTTTTATTGTTGCAAAGACAATCAAAGATCATTGTTTTTAAAACAGAGGGTGCCATACATAAAAGGGCACAACTGAATACAGTAAGAGGCGGATTCCACATAAAGGGTCGTCTCCGGTGGACATGTTCAAATCAGGCAGGGATGCGATTCAGTCCATCTTCTCTACACTCTCTGGATGTTTTAAGGTGAAAAACAAACAGTTACAACACCTTAGTGCCCATTAGTAAAAGTTCCCTTATACTGTATGCCATTTGACTGTTTTCATGTTTGCCATGAATGATGGGAATCCACGCTCAAAGGTTCTAATGAAAAAGACATCCTTATCGTGAAGCAAACCTTCGAAATTTAACCCAACAATGTAAGTCAGGTGTCAAAATGTTAGAAAATCAGATGCTGCCAATGAAAATAAAAGCATCTCAAGTATGGATTTCTTCCTTTCTTTGATTTCATAATCCAATTCACTTCAACACTAAGAGCCCACTCTTTTTCAATTGCAAAATCATGACATTGTAGCTAATCTTCCTGCGTCTCCTTTTATAGTACCATAAGAATCACTATATAATAAATGCATTAACATGACAGAATAGGCTGAAAAGAAATTACTATGTTTATCCATCTCCTCATTAAGCAATAATTTCATTTTATTTTAATTAATTTGGATTTAGCTCAAACATTCTCAATAATACTTTTTCAGACAAGTAGATTTCTCTCTCTCATAGAGAAGGCTTATGATATTCCTGGCTCTATACCTTAGAAAGGAAGAATGGAGATACTTCTTTCTACTAGTTTAAACTAGCCACATTCTGGAGTCTGAGACTGTAAAACAGCACGCTGATTGCCTCTTTTACACTTGATTCAGACAGAGCTGGTACCAATGCCTCTCTTTATAAATAGTAAATTTTAGTTTTATAGTCATACAATACATATTTTCCCAGATCTGGACTCTAACTACTCAGGTTGTAAGAAAATAATGTGTGTGACTTTTAGCAAATTCCTTTGATGTTTCTTGCATTCTGAAATGTCTATGTAAATCAATTACTAAGTATCAAGGAAACACATTTAGGGGGCTCGTTTCTAAGGTGCACTACCATTAACATGTGTTATTTCACCATTCACCATTGTCTTTCTATTGGGATCTCTGGCTCAGCACTATCTTGGTTTCAGTCTTATCTTACTGGTCGCTCTTTTCAGGTCTCTTGGTCCTGTCCCCTTCTTTTCCCCTGCACTGTGGGGTTCAGTATTGAGTCCCATCTTGTTTAATATCTATTTGACCCCTTTAGCCTTCTTAATCTCTCTCTTGGATATTACGTTGGAGATGCAGTCGTGGGATCTGCTGTGGAGTGAGCCATCCGGAGGAGCTACAGTGTCACAGGCACCAGCTTCCCTCTCTTTGGGCTTTGCTCCCAGATCCTAGCCCTCTTTCTCTCTGATGTCCAGGACACAAGCTCCCCGGCCCACTGGACAATCTATTCTCAGCCTTTTCTCAATGGCAGGAGGACTGTGGGAGCGAGAAAGGAAGAACAGGAAACAGCACCAGCTCTGATGTCTCTCCACTGCCAGTGTTTGCTACGGTCACATATTCCCAGTTATTTGAGTATACTGATTGCCTACAGGTCAGGGTGGCATACAGTCGATTATGGTATTTTTATTTCCCTTGTCCCTGAAGGGCTCACAATTTATGTTTTGGTACCCGAGGCAGAGAGTTAAGTCGCTTAACGAAGGCAGGAAGGACCACCTGTGGGACCGACCAGAAACCCCAGTTTTTATGGCCCAAGGTTGGTGGTCTCGATTGGAATTCAAACCCTTGGTCCTCTGGCAACTTGCCTCAACCACTAGGCCGCACTGCTCTGTGTGAGCTAGCCACAGGGCCAGGCGCAGCCTGTTACTTCCAAGGCAGAGATCTTGGGGAAGTTCCGTTCATAAGGATACAAGAAATGCCATACTGGGTCAGACCAAGCTCTTTCAGGTCCAGTATCCTGTTTCCTAGGGTAGCCAATCCAGGTCTTAAGGACCTGGCTGGTTTCCAAAGACAAATAGGCTACTCAATGCTTGTATCGGGGCAAGCGGTGGATTCATGTATGCTCATATTTTAAGGGTTCCATTGCATGTACAACAGATGTGATGCTCTTTTTGGGTTGTGTGCCTTGTAGAACATCTTGAATTGGTGAAAGTTGGTATAAAGTATAAATTTTCTAGCTTCTCTCTAATAAAAAGGTTATGGACCTATCCTCCGGGAGCTTGGCCAAAAACTTTGTTAAACTCCACTACGTTCGGAGATCGTTTCGTGCAAGGCTCTTGGAGTACACAGGAGACCCAGTGGTCAATCAACAGACTGGAAATGCGAGCGATACACCGGGTGCTGGAAGCTACGGTGACAGGTCGAGCGGTGCAAGTACTGTCAGACAACTCCACAGCGGTGGCCTACATCAAATCGGCAGGGCAGAACCGGAAGTGTGGCCATAGAGGCCGCAGCAGAGGGTCTGTGTGTGTGGATAGATCTTTGGCTGTCAGCATTTTCGGTGGCGCATGTTGCGGGTAAGGACACTGACGGCGGATTTCCTCAGCTGGGTCCGAGTAGATGCCAGAGAAAGGGAGTGGCATCCGGAGGTGTTCGCACAGATCGGTCGCATATGGGGACAGCCAGTAATGGACCTCATGGCGGCGTTTCACTCTGCGTAAACAGGTCACTTCTTCAGCAGATAACACGAAAGGAGGTATTATGTCTTATCTATGCATTGCTTTTTCACTTTACATCAGATTTGTTCTGTGCACAAGCTCTTGGATCAGTCCCCCCTGCGTCATAGTCTTCTCTCTCTTGTTCTTACACGTCTTGATTTTGCTAACTCCCTCCTCTCTGGACTTCCTCTCTATCAGGTTCATCGTCTTCAGTTAGTCCAAAACACGGCTCTTAAGCTTCTCTATGGTGCTTGTCGGTTCACTCATGTCACTCCCTTCGTTCTCTCCGAACATTGGTTACCGGTCTCCTTTCATATTAAGTACAAGGTCCTCTTGTTGACTTTTCATGCCCTCCACTCTGGTTTCCCTGACTTTCCTTTCTGATCTCTTGGTTCCTTATACTCCACCACAGGTTCTTCGCTCTCCTCTTCCTTTCAACTCCTAACTGTTCCTATCGTTCGCTTTGACTGTTCAATTACTGTTCATACTTCTTTTCGTGTGATTACCCCTATCCTCTGGAACTCTTCCCCTACCTTTGTAGTCCGAACTCTCTCCTTCCTGATTTAAGGCTGAATTTGGCCTTCTCTTCTGAGAGCTAGTTTTCTCTTCCCTTTTTCTTTCTGTGGCTCTGGCCCTTAGCTCTCTTCATACCCTCCCTATTGTTTTTCTTAGTTTACTTTTGCCACTATTGTAACCTAGACCCTACAGTTGTTCCTCCCTTTTTGTTTCTAGATTCCCTCTTTTGGTTGCTCTTGTCTTTTGTATCCCTTTTTCTTTTTTTTTCCTGGTTATATTATGTTCCTTTTTCTATTGTATTATGAACCACCTAGCTGCTATCCGCTATAGGCGGTATATCAAATTTTAATAAACTAAAACTAAACTACACGTTATTTTAGCACAGGCCCCATGTTATCCAATGATATCTAGCTACTAATAAAGTGCAGTAACAGTGAATTAATGAGCATTAAGGTTAGCGCACCATAGTAATGTCCCCTTGTATTCACTGAACCCTAGACATATCCTAGTCCCCAGTGCTGTGTTGTCTTGATTAGAATGTAAGCTCTGAGAAGGGATGCTTTCTTATATTTAAAACATTTCTTATGATATCAAGGCGGTTTACATTGAACAAACAAATTACATTGAACAGGGCATTATAACTTGGAGATAACTATTTTATAGGGAACATGGGCAAAGAAGGGTTAAGCGGCTTGCCCAAGACCACAAGAAGCACCTGTGGGAATAGAAACCCCAGTCCTTCCGGCCCAAGGTTGCTGTCCTCTAGTGAGATTTGAACCCCCGACCTTCCAGCCTGAGGTAACTTGCCCCAACCACTAGGCCCATATGTGTCTCTGTATAGTGCTGCATATGCCTTGTAGCACTATACAAATGATTCGTAGTAGTAGCAGCAGCAAGTCATTTTAAAACATTCCTTTAGGACAGTGGTTCTCAACCCAGTCCTCGGGACACACCTAGTCAGTCAGATTTTCTGGATAACCACAATGAATATGCATAAGAAAGATTTGCATGCACTGCCTCCATTGTATGAAGGTCTCATATGCATATTATTTGTGGTTCTCCTGAAAATCTTATTGACTAGGTGTGTCCCAAGGACTGGGTTGAGAACCCCTGCTTTAGGATAAACACACCCTTCCCCCCATCCCACTCAGTGTGTCTGGTTCAATTATATTGATTAACATTAGTGCCTGTTCTAAAGAAAATTGTTCAGCGGTTACTTTTTCTTATCTGCTCTCCTCCTGACTTCAGATCATACATGTAATTTATATTTTTCCTAATTATGTAATCTCTTTGATTTTGGTTCTTGTACTATGGTCCCTATTTACTAATGCTTAGCATGAGAATTATTTGCCACAAGTCTGGTTTGCACAATAAGGTCATTTTATACAAAAAGGTACAACATTATCACATGCTAAGCAGCAGTAAATAAGGGTTTGTGAATGTCCTTTCGTTTTCTACGAAATGTAAATTTAAAATAAACGTTATTTAAATTTTAAAAGAGACAAAATATAAGGAACAATTATCAAAATGAATGCCGTATATTTTGTTGAATGGATTCCAGAGTTGGTTTATTTATATTCTGGATTCCCTTCATGCCTTTTTAGTACTAGCTCAAGGTGAGTAGATACTGTTTTCTACAAAGGGAAACAATTTAAAGTAAAGTAAAGCATATTCTTTACAGATATTGTAAAAGGGTCTTCATTAATGTCCACCCATCCACCCTACTATTTCTTTAAGAGGCAAATATGCAACACCCAACTTTCTGGCCTTTGAATACTATAATCAACCCTTTCTTCCTCCATTTGCTGATATTGAAGCCCTAACCCATTCCTCAGATCCTGTTAGGCTTCAAAGGTTTATCTCCAAACAGCACCTTCATCCAAAGAACACAACTTGCACAAAAACAAAATTTAAAATGTTTGTCTGTGGTCCGCTCTTTCACTTGCAGTGGTGTCGGGTGCTTCAGCAAAAAGGCAGGGAGAATACTTTTCAACAGGTATTTCTATTTTTTGCAATGTGCAGCAAACAAATAAGTTTGACACTCTCTGGAATGTACACATCACTGCTGTGTTCCAGATACTAGAACTGGCTTTTCAGTGCCTGAAATGCACAGTGACTTAATAGTTATCAAATTAGGAGGTCAGTGAACCTCCTTTCTGCAGCTAATTGTGGTGCCAGAACAAGCATAACTGTGGCTTACATCCACAGCTTGCATATCCTACAAGAAAAAAAAAATTATATGCTCACATGTGTCAGTGCCTAATCTTTCTGTATTAAATTTCCATGGAATAAAGGCCAAGAAAGATTCTCTCAGGCCTACTAACGGGGCTCAATGCAGTACTATCAGTTCTGTGTGCAGTGCTCTCGTGCGTGAAACCAAGAGTGCTGGTTGACAACCTCCCTTATCGAGGAGTGATGCATACAGGGACAAAAGGGTGCAGGAAACAAGGCTCCTGTGATAGTGACAAAATAGCCGATATGTCTTGCAGGTACCTATCAAAATAAAGTGCCTGCACAGAAACTAGCCATCGTCATACTTATCCCCCTGCAAAATTCATGCCAGTCACTGACTGGAGCAGGTTATAAGAATTATGGCAACATCCTGAAATTTGGCAAGCAAGCTGAGGTTCTTCAAATTGGCATCACACATGGCTCAAACATTTAGGGAAAGAAAATGCTGCCAATTCTGATATACCATCTCCCACAGTGCTGAAGACACATGAACCGCAGGGGTGCAGTCTAATGGTCCTCTCTCATTAGGTAAACCAGCAGAGTCATAGAAAGCACAGTTACTTACCTGTAACAGGTGATCTCTGGGAACAGCAGGAATTAGTCCTCACATATGGGTACGTCGGAACCGACGGAGCCTGCGCGGGAAAGCTCCCCAGCTTTTCAGATGAAAAGCTTTTGGGGCTTCCCACAGCGCATGCGCGCTGCCTTCCCGCCTTCCTGACCAGCTCTCCTCAGTTCGAGTTTATAGCTGAGACAATAGAGAGAGAGGAAAGGAAGATAGAGATACAACTCCTAGGGGAGGTGGATGGGTTGTGAGGACTAATTCCTGCTGTTCCCAGAGATCACCTGTTACAGGTAAGTAACTGTGCTATCTCCAGGAACAAGCAGGAATAAGTCCTCACATATGGGGACTCCCTAGCTAAGATGCCTGGGAGATCCCCCTCCAAGGGTAAACCATCTCCGTATGGATCTCAGGCATCCATCCAGGGAAGGTGGGCAGGAGTTGTTTAAGTATGGAACAGGTGTTTGAGGACAGCCTGACCAAACAAGGCATCCCGGCGGGAGTCCTTGTCCAAACAGTAATGGGCTGTGAAGGTATGAACTGAGGCCCAAGTGGCTGCTCGACAGATCTGATCTATGGATACAGAGTGAAGATGAGCCATAGAAGTAGCCATGGCTCTCACATTGTGAGCTGTGACATGGCCTTCCAGAGAAATGTTCTTACTCTGGAAAGCAAAAGAAATACACTGAGCAATCCAATTGGAAAGTGTACGTTTGGAGACTGGAAGTCCCAAATGAGAAGGATCAAAAGCCACAAAAAGTTGGGAAGACTTTCGATGTGGCCGAGTCCTGTTGAGGTAAAAGGCGAGAGCTCTTTTACAATCAAGGGTATGAAGGTTCCTCTCTGCACTGGATGCATGAGGAGCCGGGAAAAAAAACAGGTAGATATACCTCTTGATTAAGATGAAAAGGCGAGACCACTTTAGGCATAAAGTGGGGATTCGTCCTAAGGACCACCTTATGATGATGGAATCTGGTATAAGGTGGATTAGCCACCAAAGCCTGCAGTTCACTGATGCGGCGAGCCGAAGTGACTGCAATAAGGAAAAGAACCTTCCAGGAAAGAAATTTCAGGGAGGTAGATACCAACGGTTCAAAAGGTGGCTTCATAAGTTGACCCAGAACTAGATTCAAGTCCCATGCTACCGGAGGAGGTCGGATGGGAGGTTTAGTGAGGGTCAGACCTCTCATGAATCTTGCAATAAGAGGATGAGAGGAGACAGGTTGTCCATTTATAGGTTTTAAGGATGCTGCAATAGCACTTAAATGGACTCGTACAGAATTCGTCTTGAGGCCTGCATTGGAAAGATGCAGGAGATAGTCCAGTAGAGAATTCAAAGGAAGTGCTAGAGGGTCAAGACCCTGTTGAGCACACCAAATGGAAAAACGTTTCCATTTGAAAGCATAGGAACGCCTGGTAGAGGGTTTCCTAGAGGCATAAAGGATATCTTTTACTGGTTGAGAAAGATTAAACTCATGAAGGCTTAAGCCTTCAGTAACCAAGCTCGGAGATGTAGGGACTTGGGGTTTGGGTGCCACAAGGTCCCCTTCTCCTGAGACAGGAGGTCTGGCGCAGCTCCTAGGTCCAGGGAGGAGCCCTGGGAGAGCTGTAGAAGTAGAGGGAACCACACTTGGCGTGGCCAGCGTGGAGCGATGAGGATCATCGATCCGTCATCCCTCTGAAGTTTGAACAGAGTCTTGGGAATCAAAGGAATGGGTGGAAAAGCATACAGGAATTCCTGACCCCAATGCAGGAGAAAGGCGTCGTTGGCCTGAGCTCCCTGACACGGAGTCCTGGAACAGAACCGGGGAAGTTTGGCATTCCACGGACTTGCAAAAAGGTCTATGTCCGGGGTCCCCCATTCCTGAAAGATTCTGCGTATTTGGTCCATATGCAGGGACCATTCGTGTGGGAGCAGAACGCGACTGAGTCTGTCTGCCCGAGAGTTTTGAACTCCTGGAAGATATACTGCCAGAAGATGAGTTTGATGCTCTCTGGCGAAGGCCCATAATCTGAGAGCTTCGTTGCAAAGCGACAGAGAGCCCATCCCTCCTTGTTTGTTGACATAGAACATGGCTACCTAATTGTCTGTCTGGACTAGGACAGTCAGGTTGACAAGGAGGGTATGGAAGACTGTGAGGGCAAGGAAGATTGCTCGCAGTTCCAGAAGGTTGATGTGAAGGGTGGTCTCCTGAGGAGACCAGGTGCCCTGAATGGAGAGGTGTTGGAGATGAGCTCCCCACCCTGTTTGGGAGGCATCTGTTGTGAGGGTTGCTTGGGGCAACGAAGGTTGGAAGGGGGTCCCCAACAACAGATTTTTGGAGGATGTCCACCACTGGAGAGACCAAAACAGTCGTTTTGAGGTGAGTATTTGGTCTGAGAGCAGTCCTGATGCTTGAGACCACTGGGTGGCCAAAGTCCATTGAGCTGCCCTCATATGAAGACGAGCGTAGGGCACCACATGAACCGCGGAGGCCATGTGGCCCAGAAGATGCAGCATTTCCCTGGCTGACAAGTGACTTCTGGACTGAGCCTGGGAGGCCAAGCTTATTAGCCTTTGGCCTCGGACCAGAGGGAGGTAGGCCCTTGCAGTGGTGGAGTCCAGTTGGGCCCCTATGAATTCCAGGGACTGAGTAGGGATGAATTGGGACTTGGGAACGTTTACCACCAGTCCCAGATATTGAAGAATACGCCTTGTGCGGTCCAGAGAAATCTGGGCTTCTGACTGAGATGGAGCTCGGATGAGCCAGTCGTCCAGATATGGGAAGACAAAGATTCCCATGCCTCTTAGAAATGCGGCTACGACTGCCATGCATTTTGTGAATACTCTTGGAGCAGAGGCTAGACCGAAGGGTAGTACTCTGTACTGGAAATGTTTTCCCTGGAACAGAAAGCGAAGATATTTTCTGTGGGATGGATGGATGAGTATATGAGTGTACACATCCTTGAGATCTAGAGAACAAAGCCAATCCTGACTCTGAAGGTATGGAAGGAGAATGCCCAGAGAGAGCATTTTGAATTTCTCCTTGAATAGAAACTTGTTCAATTCTCTCAGATCTAGGATAGGTCTGAAGCCCCCTGTCTTCTTTGTTATGAGAAAATAAGGGGAGTAGAAACCTAACCCCTGTTGAGGAAGAGGAACCTCTTCTATTGCCCCTTGGGCAAGGAGAGAAGAGACTTCCTGACCCAACAGGGTCAGAAGAGATGGGGGAGAACTGAATTGCCTCACCATGGTATGGGGAGGAAGGCTGGAGAAATGAAGTTTGTAGCCCTCCCTGATAATAGAGAGGGTCCATTGCTCTGATGTGATTTGTTCCCATCTGGGAGCAAAATGAGCTAGCCTTCCAGGAATGGTGAGGGGCTCTGGTTGGTCTAGAGCCAGAAACGGTAAGTTCTCTAGGGGCAAGTCAAAACCCCTGAGGGGGTTGAGCCTGCTGGGGTGCAGCAGACACTGCAGGCTTTGGACTTTACTTGCTTAGATTGCTGACGCTTAGCAGCAAAGCGAGGCTGAGCAGATTGTTGGCCAGTATTTGTGGAAAATCTGGCCTTCTTGTAGTAAGGCCTTTTAAAAGGCTTCTTTTTGGCAGGAGTAGAAGTAGACTTAGAAAGTCTATCTAAAGTGGCATTTTCTGCGTCCATTTGAGCAGCTTTAATTTGCCAGTCCTCACCAAATAAGTTCTCACCTGTACAGGGCAGATTCCTGAGAACATCTACAACCCAGGGTTCTAGGTCAGAAGCCTGGAGCCAAGCAAGACGTCGGGCTGCAATAGCAATTCCCGAAGCCCTGCCAGCAACCTCAAAGGAATCAAAGGCTGCCCTGTTGGAGAACTTGGAGACCTCTGAAAGTTGTGTCACCACAGAAAAGAAGTCCGCCTTTTTATTCTCAGGGATAAAGGGGGCAAAATGCTGTACCTTTAGGGCAAATTCTCTGAGAAACATGCCCATATAAAGGCTGTAAGAATTGATCCTGGCTATAAGCATACTAGCCTGGAAAATCTTTCTACCAAAAGAGTCAAGGGTCTTACATTCTCGCCCTGGAGGGGTAGAAGAGTGTCTTTTAGGACTCTTTATCTTCTTCATGGCAGACTTCACCACAATGGAGTGGTGAGGCAGCTGAGTTTTTTGAAACCCAGGAGAAGGAGGGACCCGATACATGGTGTCCAACCTACGGGAATGGGGAGACAGTGTTAGAGGAGTCTCCCACAAATCCATCAAGTGTTCTTGAAGGATTTCATGGATAGGCAGAGTGACTGCCTCTTTAGGAGCTTTAGAGTATCCTAAAATATCCAATTTTTTTGATCTGGGTTCTTTTTCAGAAGATGTAGCAATAGAAAGTCCTTTAGCTACATCAACAATGAAATCCTGAAAGGATAAATCCTCTGGAGGAGACATCCTCCTCTTTGGAGAAGAGGGCTCCTCAGGAAGATCAAGCTCAGCAGAGTCATCAGAGGAATTGAAGTCATCAAAAGAATCTGAGTATTCTCTCTGTGCTTGCAATGCACGATACGCGTACCGATCGATATCGACATCGGGTGTATCGGGCATGGGATCGGTATCGGGCGAAAGCCTGAATCCGGCATGCGGAACCGATCGACGCTTGGAAGTCGATGGTCTCGGTTCCGGTGTGGATACCGGAACCCGAGTCGGTACCGATGGAATCGGTACCGAGGGCGTCGCAGCCTTAATGAAAGCCAGAACGGCCTGCTGCATGGTCTGGACAGTATTGCCCATAGACGCCACTGCTGCCTGGATGTCGGTACCGGTATGGGCCGGTACCCCAAAGCAGTCCAACAGGTGATCAGTCGAGGCCGTGCCATCGATGTCAACCTGTGACCCCATGGGTGCTTTGGAGGCCGGAGCCTCCCGCCGGGGTTTTTTGGCCTGGGCAGAATCCTCGAACTCAAGATTGAGAGCCTCTCGATCTTTTGAAAGAGATTTGCTTTTAGAGGATTTGCCCACAGAAAGTTTGGTTACCTGAGATCCATCCGGAGAGGAAGACCTGGATGACTGTGATGCTGGATTATCTGAAGCACACAGCACATGGAACTTGTTGGCCAGGTTCTGCAAACCACGTTTAGACATCTGGGAGCAGGATGGGCAGTCCGGTATGGAGTGGTCAGGTCCCAAACATTTAAGACACTATTCATGGGTGTCTGTGACAGAAATGACAGCACTGCACTTGGTACACTTTTTGAAACCAGGGGCTGGCTTCTCCATGAGGAGAATTTGTGTAGGCCTGAAGGCCTAACAAAGGTTACCAAGCTGTGCTGAAGAAAATAAAAAAGATTTTTTTTTTTTTTTTTTTAGAAAGAAAGAAAGAGACCGGCGGTACCGGTTTCGGTATGGGGAAGGCAGGTACGCGGTCTAAAAAAACAAACAAAATTAACAATTTCTTCAGCGGTGACAGGAACACGACCTGCTGGCTCCGCGGAAAAAGAGAAACTGAGGAGAGCTGGTCAGGAAGGCGGGAAGGCAGCGCGCATGCGCTGTGGGAAGCCCCAAAAGCTTTTCATCTGAAAAGCTGGGGAGCTTTCCCGCGCAGGCTCCGTCGGTTCCGACGTACCCATATGTGAGGACTTATTCCTGCTTGTTCCTGGAGATAGCCCATTTCTCAGTTCCCATTCCATAACGTCTGAGGATACCAAAATGTATTGAGGGAACTTCCTTTTGACTTTTTTTCCAGAAAAAAAAAAAAAGGAAGAATGAAAAAGACCAGCAGCATGTCTCACAGCAGCAAAGCAGCAGCAGCAGTGTCCAGGTAGCCTGTCAATCACTGGCCCACATTTTATGGGGGGCACTTTAGAAGTCTTATTTATGAGCTGGACGGCTGAAAAACACACACTTAGACATGGAAAGCATGGAGACATCCCTGGAGCCACTTTAGAAGCTGGGTATGTAGACATGTCCAGCAGGAGAACAGCCACATAGCACAGGGGTGTAATGGAGGTGTGACCTGGGCAGAGCAAGGGATAGGCACCCCACAGCACGATTTGGAAAAGCATAAGAGTATGTCTGACCCTTGTAGGTGAGATGCCCATGCCTATACCTACTTCTGACCACAAATAAAGGTGAAGAAAAGTGCTTGTTTCATGGATTTAACTCTTCCAGGGAAAGCATAATGTGCTTTCAACACCAATCAGTATTATTTCCTGCCTGAAGAAATGAGAGCATAAATACATACTCCAAAGTTATTACTGGCCAACTGCCACACATCTGAGTATCTGAAATGGCAACCAGAACATGCAAATGTCATAGTACAGATGCCCTCCTTCTGAAATACCCTTCAGCAGTCCAAGTACCTGATTCTGAGGCCATGCCATTCAGGGGTGTCCACGTTTGTAAAATAGTCTACACCCATGAACATACCAGTCATGCTATCTGTACAGGGCCCATTTTCAGATCCTGTTACTGGGAAATTCATTTTTCGAGTTGGAGGATGTAGCGATTCAGAAGGCACTTATATATGCCTCCCTTCACTCCTCCCACTCCACTGAATTCTGCTCTAGACATCCCTTTTAAAAATCCAACCTTATATCTGACTTGAAGCAAAACTTCAGGGTTAAATTTGACATCACATCCAGGGATAAGGTAAAAATTTACAGTGAAAGTGGAAGAAAAAGTATATAAAATTTGGCACACTACTGTATTCTAATTCATTCCATTGCAACTCATCAGCATGGAAAACATGCAAAAATTAACTCACATTTCTATTTCCCATTTAGTGCACATTTTTGAGCTAAAATACTTCCTGTATCAGAAGTAGTTTTTGCAAACCAAAGTATGCACTAAAACTAAAGTAACAAATGTGCTAAGCATACCAGACTTATTATATTGGCCCTCTTTAAACAGTACTAAGGACTTATTCTCTAAAGCTCATCTTTCATTTCAATCTACCATAAGTGGCAAAGAGGACGACAGATATATTTTTTAAACATGCAATTTTGTTTTAGGACAATATTTTCCTCATAAGTTTCAACTTTGTAGTACTATGCAGTAGCATTTTTACAATCATGCTTGTTCAAAAATGCTTTCGTTATAAGAACATAAGATATGCCATACTGCGTCAGACCAAGGTCCATCAAGCCTAGTATCCCGTTTCCAACAGTGGCCAATCTAGGTCATACGTACCTAGCAGTATCCCCAAGAGACAGGTTACTCAATGCTTGTATTAGATCAAGCGTTGATAGCCTGGGTCCCTTTTTAATAATGATTTATGGACCTTTACTCCAGGAACTTGTCCAAACCTTTTTTAAACCCAGCTACACTAACAGCATTTACTACATCCTCCAGTAACAAATTCCAGAGTTTGATTACACGTTGAGTGAAAAAATATTTTCTCTTGTCTTAAATAGTTTACCCTGTAGCTTCATTACATGTCCCCTAGTCTTTCAATATTCTGATAGCGTAAACAATTGATCTATGTTTACCTGTTCCACTCCATTCATTAATTTATAGACTTCTATCATATCTCCCCTCAGCCGTCTCTTTTCCAGGTTGAAGAGCCCTAACCTTTGTAGCATCTCTTCATAGGAGTAGCCCTCCATCCCCTTTACCATTTTGGTGGCTCTTCTCTGTACCTTTTCTAATAATGCTATATCCTTTTTAAGATACGGCGACCAGAATTGCACACAATAGTCAAGGTGCGGTTGTACCATGGAACGATACAGAGGCATTATAATATTTTGTTTTATTTTCCATTCCTTTCCTTATGATACCTAGCATTCTATTTGCTTTCTTGGCCGCTGCTGCACACTGGGCGGAGGGTTTTAACATGTTATTCACGATGACGCCTAAATCTTTTTCCTGGGTGCTGGTTCCCAATGTGGAACCTTGCATCATGTAACCATAGTGTGGGTTGTTCTTTCCTAGGTGCATAACTTTGCACTTGTCCACATTAAATTTCATCTGCCATTTTGATGCCCAGTCTTCCAATTTATCCAGATCCTCCTGCAGTTTTCCGCAATCCCCTTGGGTTTTAACAACTTGAAACAGTTTTGTGTCATCTGCAAATTTGATAACCTCACTAGTTATTCCCTTTTCCAGGTCATTTATGAATATGTCAAAAAGCAGCAGACCCAGTACAGATCCCTGGGGTACTCCACTATTCACCTTTTTCCATTGGCAAAATTGGCCATTTAGTCCTACCCTCTGCTTTCTATCTTTTAACCAGTTCCTGATCCACAATAGTACACTGCCTCCTATCCCATGACTTTTTAGTTTTGCCAAAAGTCTCTGATGAGGGACCTTGTCAAAGGCATTCTGAAAGTCCAGATACACTATATCAACCGACTCACCTTTGTCTACCTGCTTGCTTATTCACACCTTCAAAAAAACATAACAGATTAGTAAGACAAGATCTTCCTTGTCTAAAGCCAAGTTGGCTGTCTCCCATTAGGCCATGACTATCTACATGCCGAGTAATTTTGTTTATGATGGTTTCTACCACCATTTTTCCCGGTACTGAAGTCAGGCTCACCGTCTGTAGTTTCCCAGATCACCCCTGGAACCCTTTTTAAAAATTGGCGTTACATTGGCGATCCTCCAATCTTCAGGTATTACAGATGATTTTAATGAAAGTTCACAGATTACTAATAGCAGGTCTGCAATCTCATATTTCAGTTCTTTCAACACCCTTGGACGTATACCATCCGGTCCAGGTGATTTGCTACTATTCAGTTTATCAAATAGATGTAATACATCTTCCTGGTGTAGCGATATTTCTCTCAATTCCTGTGCAATATCAGCTTTAAATACCACTTCAGTCTTGGGTAACATCCCTACATCTTCCTCAGTAAAGACTGAAGCAAAGAATTCATTCAGTCTCTCCGCTATAGCCTTGTCTCCTCTTACTGACCCTTTTACCCCTCTATCATCTAACGATCCAATTGACTCTCACAGGCTTTTTGCTACGAATGTTCTTGAAAACATTATTTCACGTTTTTGCTTCTATAGCAAGTTTCTTCTCAAATTCTCGCTTTGCCTGCCTTATCAATGCTTTGCATTTAACTTGCCAGTTCTTGTGCTGTTTCCAGTTTGTCGTTTGGCTCTTTTATCCATTTCCTGAAATATGCTTTTTTGGCAGCAGCAGCCTCTGACCTCACCTTTAAACCATGCTGGCAGTTTTTTGGACTTTCTTCCACTTTTCTTAAAGCGTGGAATACAGCTGGTCTGAGCTTCCAGGATAGTATTTTTAAACAATACACAAGCTTGATATAAGTCTTTAACCTTTGCAACTGCTCCTTTTAGTTTTTTCTTAACCATTTTCCTCATTTTATCATAGTCTCCCTTTCAAAAGTTAAAAGGTAATACTGTGGATTTCCTTACTATCCTGCCTCCACTAATTAAATCAAACGCGATCATGCTATGATCACTATTGTCAAGTGGCCCCAACACCCTTATCTCCTGCACCAGATCTGGTGTTCCACTAAGGACTAGGTCCAATATGGCTTCCCCTCTGGTCGGTTCATGAACCAGCTGCTCCAAGAAGCAGTCATGATTTCAGGTAATACTACTTGTAACAATCTTCAAAATATTCCTTTCAGCCTTCCCTATATTCAGCAACAAGATCTTGCCCACCTCACATTCTGTTAAGATGCAAAAGATCAAGCAGTCATGACCTGGATCAGGTACTTTCAAGTTACTGCACCTAGTGATTGGGAAGAGGTAGCAAGGAATGTCAGAGCAACATTTGGAACAAAATTTAACAAATACTTACTCTTGCCCCTCCCCCAAAAAATGAAAAACTGACAAACCACCTGACAGGAAGACCCAAGTCCCAGCAGCCATTACGCCACAAGCAATTGTGTGCACAAAAAAAAAAAAAAAAAAAATTACCAGCATTCACACAATCACACTAAAAAGGCATGTTTACCAAAAAGCAGGTGCTTACCGCATGGTCAGTCCAAACATTTAGCACAGGGCGATGCTGGGACCATGCTAAAACATGGAGGTGTGCCCGGCCTGTCCACATGTAGCTAGCATGGCTTCTGTGCCAGTCCTGTGTTCAGTGCACCCGCGTAAATCGCTGCAAACTGCTTGATGTCACTCACTGAGGTAGAAGTAAGTGCACTCATGCTAAATACAACATTGCCGGTTAGCATGCATCAAAGACACCCAAGCTAATCACAATGCTCATGCCCACCCCTGAACCCCAGTCACTGCCCCAACCCACACTAAGTGATTAGCATGGGATTTAGCAAAAGTCACATTTTTGGTGTGTGGTAATTGTTACCGTGGCATGCTTAGCTCTTTAGTAAATGTGCCCTGAAGTGGGTTATTTTAGTTTGGCTTAGTCAAGAATTTGATAAACTGCTGTTTAGCCAAAAGGATATTTCAAAGTGCATAACAATAAACTACTTAAACAGAAAAAGGAAAAAATTTACAAAAAATAAAAAAGCCTTATTCACAACTTAGATGTGTAAATACCAGCACTTACACTTGAAAATGGCAATTTTAAAAAGGGCCAATCCCTGAGGCACACCACTAGGCATCCAGCCTTGGCTGATAATATTCTTGTGACCATGAGAGAAGCCCTTATGAAATACTAGGGCAAAAACTGCACAAATAGAGTTAAAATCTTTCTGTATGTAAGAATGAGCCAAAATTCCTAAAAGATGAAGAGAATGGATCAGCAGTTAAAGAAAATTTTTAGTTGAAGTTGTTGCTGCTCAAAGATGTGCCATCAGTTACCGCAAGGAGGACTTGCGCACTATATTTATTCTTGGTTCTTTCTATTGAACAAATAAATCACAAAATATCCTTTTTGTCCAAGTCATTTTTTCAATGGTATATTCTCTCTCTCTTACTAAGCTTCAGATCAGAATCTAATCACATTTTGAGTATAAATTGTGCTAAATTACAGCCATTCTAGGGAGTTCAAAACATTTTTTCAGTACTGTATACATAGAACAAAATGTAAATACTGGACAAGAGGATTCTATTGTTTGAAGCAGATAAAAATGATGAAATAAAACAAACTGATCTCTTATTTGAGGAATATGGTGTTGACTGGTTTGCCATCAGCAAAACTCAATGCACTGTATGATTTTGATTTTATATGTGCTCACTGTACTGTTATATATGGTATTTTGTAAGCCACCAAGAACAAGGCATTCCAACCGGTGGGCTAAAATGTATGCAAAAAGAAATCAAATATGCAGCTGTTTTAGCTGCCCTAGAATACATTTAAAAGGAAAATCACTGCCAAATCAGAAGTATTCATACTGAAACTGGGATATTAGCTCATTACAAGACCGCAAATATGCAGTGTGCAGGGTTAGTTTCCACAGTCCCTACCAGCATCTCTCTCCATTTCCTGGTGGTGCCGCCCCCCCCCCCCCCCCAACAATCTCCAAGCACAGAGATATCTTCAGTCGAGCCTAGCTTCTTTAAAAAGGATGCGGTCTGAACGTGCTCAGAACAGTGGAGAGACTGAAATCCCACAGGAACGTCGATTTGTGGATGGAATTTCCAGTAAGCCACCTTTTACAGGCCATTTTCAAGGAAGTGAATTAACCTTTAAGAAGAAATCCCTCGCCTATCTCCACCTACCTATTTTACACCCAAAATAAAAGCACAGTAAAGAACTGAATCTAGTTTTCAAGAGGATCAAAAGGTAGCTAAACATGAAACTAATTACTTGGTCTTTTCAGTAGTTCAAAAAGACAACTAATTACTAACGATATTTACATAGCAGAGAAATAATGGTTTTCCAAGTTTTTCTTAAGAAAACTAGCATTCAATACTTACATTTAAGGAATATAAAAAGTTTTCTGTGTGCTCAATGTCCAAATGATATCTTTTCTACATTAACTACACACTGCAAAATTCAATAGCAATAAAATGACTAAAAATGATTGATAGATTCTGTCGCTATTAGTCAGAAAATGAGTTTTTTTTACTTTAAGAAAATTTCCTTTACTTTCACAGGATGAGAAAGGGTATTCAACACATCTGATCTAACACAGTCTTCAACAGGAAACATCTTCCCATTGGATAAGTACAGCAATAACAATTTCACTGTTATTGCACGCAGTGTTTTTCCTTTAGAGAAAAGCCAGCCTCTTCATAAAAAAGGGAAACCTATCTTAAAAGCAATGTTGACTATTGATTTGAAGCTCTTGTGCTCCATCCTAGTTCCATTTGAAGGAAAAATGAAGGAAATAAAACCGGTCATATTTTCATTCTGTGTTAAAAATGAATGAGTCATTATATTTCATGAGGGTTTAATTAAGTAATTCTGCAAAAGGAACAACTATACACTTCAGATATATAAAAATACATTTTTGTAATCTGAAGAGCTAAGATAAATTATTGCATATACCAACAGAGGGTGGGGGATACAGTGAATCAGAACAGAAGACTTAAAATCTCACATAAAGAAAGGATTATCCGTTTTGATGCAGAAAACATCCAAGGGAATGGTAAGGATTTTGGTAGGTTTTTTTCTCATTTCTTTCAACGGGTACCAAAGCTGGGAAACATCATGTCAAAGTTGTTGCCTCCATTACAGTTTCTGCCGCTATCCAAATTGACAGCTTGATCCCAGGCAAGGGACCGGTTTTGTGCATTAGATACCTACAAGTTGTATCCCTCATGAAACAAGTGGAGGCACTAAGGCCAGTTTAACAGGAGAGCCAGTGAGGCAATGGCTCAGGGCACACAACCTTTAATTTAAGGCTGCCAGAGGCCTGCCTCACTGACTTGCCCCTTTCACAGCCATAGGAGGGTTTTCCCTTGGTCCTATGGCTGTACTGTCTTGGAAGCCTCGGACACTGCAATGTTTCTAAAGGCACTTCCTGTTTATGAGAAACAGGAAGTACTTGTGTTTCCTTTAAAAATGCCATGGTACTGGTGGCATGCAAGGCAACACAGCCATGGAAACAAAAAGAAAATGCTTCCGCCAGAGCTGAGGGGAGAGGAAGCTGGCTGGGACTCGGGCTGATACTGTGTGGGGGGGGGGGGGGGGGACTAAAAACAGAGGGCTCGTTTTTGGTCTAGGAGAGGACATAGGCTGATGCTCAGCTATTGGAACTGGAAGGAGGCTGACACAGAGGAGTACTGGAACTGGAAGGGAGCTGGACACGGGAGGGAGCTAGAAGGGAACGTAAGCTGGTAGGTGCTAGGGTCAGGTTAGGAAAAAGAAGAGGCAGAAGTTAGGAGAGTGAAAAGGAAGAGGGGGACAGATTCTGTATGTTTGTTTGTCTTTATTTGATATGGTGAAATTAGACCTTACCTGCTAATTGTCTTTCCTTAAGTCTCTCCAGTCCAGTACATGTGGTTATCTCCCACTATTGGTAGGGGAACACACCCCACTTGTCTGGACTGGTCTAGCAGGACAATATGGAAGGTGAGATTTTACTTAATAGATAATATCCTTTCCTTGAGTCCTGCTAAGACAGTCCAGACAAGTGAGTTATGTTCCCCTACCAGCAGGGGGAGACCACCACACCTACTGGACTGGACAGACGATAAGGAAACCGCAATTTCTGAGGATAAGCATTGTGGTTTACAATAAAATTATAAAAAACAGGGAGGAAAGAAATGCTAATTTCAAGATAGGAGACTAAAAGCAGGAAACTTGAGGAGGGGAAGGGTATAAAAAGGGAGGGAAACAAATGGAACGGGGGTAGGCCCTGTCTGATTGCAGATAATAGAGAACATCTGATGGGGTTAATTTAGAAGGGGCCAGAGGCTTCCTTGAACAAGTATGTTTTCAGTGCATTTCTGAAGTTCTTGAAATTTTGTTCTGTGCGTAGTGGGGAGAGTAGACAGCTCCACAATGTGGGAGGGTTGCAGCAAAAAAAAGGCAATTTTCCAAGTGGACTCAAATCTGACTAAAGCTGGCGGGGAGATATGCAACCGATAGCCATGCAAAGAGCACAGTGCCATAGCAGGGGCTTAGAGGGTGATAAGGGAAGAAATATACTCAGAAGCCACATCATGGAGAACTTTATGTACAAGAGTCAAGGTCTTAAATTGGATACGAGAGCTAATTGGGAGCCAATGATACTGCATCAATAGTGGGGTAACGTGATCGAATTTATGCAAATGGATGAGAGTGCTTATGGCTGTATTTTGTAAGGTCTGTAAGCAACTGAGTTGGAAATGTAGAAGTCCCAAATAGGAAATGTTGCACTAATCCAAGCAGGAGATTACTGTATGGAGAACAGTTGTTTGTGAGGATTTATTGAGAAAAACGGCTGGATGACAAGAAAGTGGCATAGGGCACAGAAAGAGGACCTGATGATGCACCGCAGTTGAGGAGACAAGGAAAGTTCAGATTTCTAACACATCTCAGTAATGAAGGATGGGCTGTAGTTGCACCAGAGTACCTTCCAGGACCGAAGCAAGAGTAAGACTATTTGGAGAGCTTGTAAACCATGTGGCTATGGTTTTTGATAGGCTAAATTGAGTGAGTGAGTGTGCAGCCACTGCGCAATCCTGTGCAAACGTGTTTAAAAGGGGTAGGGTTCAGGGAAAAGAGCATCCGTGGAAAATAAAAGGAGGATCTAATCTGCAGAGACATAACTGGAAATACCGAGACACTGGATTAGAGTAATCAGGGAGCTTACAAAAATGTTGAAAAGGGGAGAGAGGGTCGACCCTTGCGGAACACCACAGAGGAGAGCAGGGGGGATAACGTCATCATGAATACTAACCTGGTAAGAGCAGTCTGGCAGGAAAGATAAAAATCAGGAGAGTACCATACCACAAATACCTATGTTATACAGGCATGCAAGAAACAGGTCATGGTCAATTAAATCAAAAGTGGCCGATAGATCTAAGGAGAGCGATGACTGATTTCCCTTGGTTATGGGCCTTGTAGATCTCATTCAGGACTGCCATGATGACAGTCTTCCTGCATTGAGGGGGGGGGGGGGAGAAACAAGGTCATATATGAGAGAAGATTAATAGGGAGGTATAAGAATGGATAGGAGTAGAATGAGGAAAGATAGGGTTAATGTATATTGGAGAAGGAAATAGATGGGCAAGTGCTGGGGAAGGGGATTAGGAGGCAGGAAGGCAAGTATTGGGGACATGGGAATGCAGGAGGACACTGACTGATTAGGTGGTTATTCTAAAATTGGATGGGGAACAGAAGAGGACAGGTCTCTATGAATAGCAGAAAATTGGGGGTGTAAGTGGGGACTGAGGGACTGGGTAAGGTAGAAGAGCGGGAGTCTTAAAGATAGATGGGAGGAGAGTGAGGACTAAGAAATTGACCAGAGATTATGAGAACAATGGGAACTAGGTGTTGGCAGGGCCAGCCCTAGATTTGGTCTAAAATGTGTTGGAGCCCTAGGCGAACCTCAATCTTCACACCCCTTCTGGCTCAGCCAGTCATTTGTGCAGCTTGTACCACAAGATCAGCCCCAAGGGAGTGGGGGTGCTAAAGCAAATGTTGGCTCGGGGCTCCACAACCCTTTAAGCTGGCCCAAGGAGGTGGAAATGCTGAGAAGCATCCGTGACAGCAAGAACTATATATGCAGTACCTTAATGTACACCGCTTTGACTAGTAGAAAAGCGGTATATAAGCCTAGTTAAATAAAGAAAGAAAGAAAAATTAAACACTACATTGATGAAATGCTTCTTAAGGCATCAAAGATTTCCAGCAGAGGATAACTGGACATAGATCACCACAGCCTGCAGAATCAATACTCCAACTCCACATCTCTTTGAACTAAAGAATCGATGTGCAACCCTAGAAGTGGAAAAGGGAAGAATATTCCAGAAACAGGCGACACTGAACTCAAAAACCTTAAAGTTGCTGTATCAGTAACCATTAGGAAATGAAGGATAATGGTAGTTGGTGACTCCTTTCTGAGGGGTACAGAGATGTCCATTTGTCGACCAGATAAGATGTCCAGGAAGGTGTGCTGTCTACCAAGTAAAAAAAATCTGATATAGGGGATTTCAATATACTGGAGGCTGTAAAAGGGGGTGCTTGTTATGAAGGTACCACCATCTTGGCAAGTATGCAAATTAACTGTCTTGGAAAGGATTGTGGTTATTGAAGTCCATTCACACAAAGCTTGCCTTTTTAGAATAATGAAACTCTTGTAGTTGGTCGAGTGTAGACAAAATTAGAGTTTATTTATGGGGTGATTATCCCACACACAGATATGCTTGGTAACACCTTCCAGATAACTTCTCCAGGGTTTTATTCAACACAAAATAAGGCAACTGAAATATCTTATGCAAATAAGAATCAAAGTCCTTTATAGAACAGAAAAAGGCTTCTTTCAGCCACTGCTAATAAACTCCTTAGCAGTGCTGGGGAAAAACAAATCAAAGAGGGAAACTTCTTTATACAAAAACAATGCTCACTTTCTCCATACAGAAAAGAACTTTTTAAACCTACGTGTGCACGGCTTGTGCTGGGCTCTCTCCCACTAACAGGTGACAATTAACTGCAATCAGTAGCTGGATTTCAGCACACGTGCAAAACTTTCCCAAAAGCTTTTCCATTCAACAAAACTTTATGGGAAACTAATATTTAGAATGTTTCCTTTTGATGTTTGCTCTGATATTTAGGATTTTCCTAAAAACAACAACTTATTCAAAGAACAGTCCATATAATTATCCTCTGTATCAGATATTGAACCTTGCTCTTGAAATTGCATAGATTCTGTTTCTCCGTCTGACTCAGAGGGCTTTAGGAACTGACCTCTACACGGAGAGAAACTGTTTCCCTGCTGTTTGCACTGCTCAAAGCTAGAGAAACGTTCACAGTTCCTACCCGAATCTAGGCAAGCTTCAGGCTGCTTCTTCTGGTATTCTGGCCAGTATGCAATAGAGCTTCTGTGTCCTGTCCTCCAGCTGGTATCTCTGGACCTCAGGATCTTTTCTCCAGATGTCCAAGAGGTATTTGGACTCCTTTCCTCCTTAGATGCAACAAACCTCTTCCTAGGTGTTGCTTGAGGGTCCCTGGCTGTGGATCTACAGACCTCTGGCTTTCTCCAGTCCTCTGATCCTTTCCCCCAGGTATCTCTCCAGGCATAGGTACTTTTCTGAGCTCCTCTCTTGGACCGTCTGCTTCCTTGTCCTTGTTCCTTCAGGTTCCGGTTCTTCCTTCTGTTCTCATTCTCCTTCAGATTCCCCTTCTCCTTCTGTCTTCCTGAAGATTCCCCCTTTAGCTTTAAAGGGCTTGGATTGCAACTCCACCCTTGCATTCTTCAGGTGTTGTGGATTAAGAATTCTTTTAGGGGCTGTTTGATTAGGGATGACATAATGCTTTCTCTGATTAGACACATGCTTTTCCACTCTAGCTCCCCTAGGGACTTTCTGCATACAGGTGCATTCTGGATCATGTAGTCTTTTAGGGAAACAAGCTGTCTTAGTTCTATAACCTGCCAGCACAGGTCCCTTGATCAGAGTAAATTCTCCTCTTTTGTCATTACTCCCTGAGCTTTGATAAGCTTCCTTATCACAAGGCTGACTGGGACATCCCCGCTACAGTGTCATCTAGAAGTACGGAGATCCTGAATTCTGTACAGGACAAACTATTCTAATGGCACCCATGTAGTAAAGGGTCATGCAGGATGCGCTGCTTAAGAATGGGGAAAGTATTTCCGTTGTCATAGTGGGTAATCCTAAGACATCCAGTGATCACTGGATAGTGCGGTTCAGTACTGGATCAGTGGAGATGGTTCATTCAAAAATAAGGGTCCTAGACCTCAGGAAAATTAACTTTGTCAAGGTGGGGAAATCTCAAGGTATCCTTACTAGAAGAAAACATCTAGGGGAAGTAGAAAAAGAGTGGGAAAAAAATGAAAGGGAAACAAACTTTTTTGTTAGGAATGCAAATAAAAGTAAGAGAAGGCGGCGGAAGCTATGGTTCAAAGGAATAAGCTGAAAAGGTAATGAAAGAGATTAGCTTCAAAAAGTACAAGAAACTATATCTGGAAAATTTGAGAGAGACTGGGAAAGTAATAAGGAAAAAAAATAACCAATACTGTAAAAAGGGGGGAGGGGGCGGGGGAATCAGACTTATTTTTAGAAACACAAGTGATAGGAAGAGATGCAAAAAATGTTACTGCCAAATTCAAGCATGAAGGGGAGGAATATATAGAAGCTGATGAGGAATCACTGAACAAATATTTATGTTCTGTGTTCACAGATGAAGGGCATAGAGAGGAGCTTCAGAAAAACAAATAGGAAGAGAGGAAGATCTTGAATGACTTTCAGAAGACTGCATTTGTGAGGAGCTAGCTAACTAAAAGTAGACAAAGCAACAGGGCTAGATGGAATACATCCAAGGGTACTGAAGGACATAGGGAAGTTCTGGCAGCTTTACTGCCCGACATTTTCAATGCCTATTTAGAGTTGTAAGTGGTCCTGGAGGACTACAGAACCTCCACAAAGGCAGGAGGAGGTTAAGAACGACAGGCCTATTAAATTTACTCACCACAGAGGTCAGTCTAATGGAAATGCTGATAAACGCAGAGAATGCAGTTTCTAAAACCTAATGAATTGCAGGATCTAAAGCAGCATTTCACTAGAGGTAGGTCTTGTCAAATACAATTAATTTCTTTGATTAGGTGACCAGAGTTGGATTGAGGGGAGAGCATTAGATGTGGTGTACTGAGATTTCAGCAAAGCTTTAGACATGTTTTTGCATAGATACCTTATAAATAAGCTGAGCACCCTTGGGATGTACCCTAAAGTGACTGACTGAATCAAAAATTGGTTGAGTGGGAAGCGACATAGGGCTGTGGTAAACTGAGTTCACTCTGAGAATACAGAAGTTACCTGGGCATGCTGCAAGGATCTGTCTTTGGTCCAGTTCTTTTAAATATTATTGTTAAGTAATATTGTGGAAGAGCTGTAGGGTAAAGCTGCCTCATTGTGGAAGATGCCAAACATAAGGAGGGATGCCAAGATCCCTCCTTATGTTAGCTACACCCTGGAAAGTGTAGATAAACATAAGGAGAGATCTAGCAAAGCTTGAAGAACGGTCTAGAATTTGGCAGCTAAAATTTAATGTTAAATTGCAAGGTCATACATTTGGGCTACAAAACCCCAAGGCAGCAGTACAACATAGTGGGTAAAGTACTTCTGTGCATGAAAAGACCTGGGGGTGATTATATCTGAAAAACTTAACACTAGCCAAACAGGTAGAAAAGCCAACAGCAAAAGCTCAAAAGGAACTTTAGTGTACAATGAGCAATTCTGGAGACCCCCACCTTCAAAAAGAGATAAATAGGATGAAGTTGGTCCACAGGGCAGCTATTAAAATAGTGAGTGGTCATCATAAAGCATATGTATACTTTCGAAGAAAGGTATGAAGAGGGGTAACATGGAGACATTTAAAATACCACCATGGTATAAATACAGAGGAGAAAAGCCTCTTTCAATTGAAAAAAAAGCTCTGGGATGAGGGATCATAGAATGAAGATGAAAGGAGATTTACTCCTGACTCTAAGAGAAATTTCACTTACCATTAATTTCCTTTCCTGGAATACTGCTAGACCAGTCCAGACAAGCGGGTTATGCTCCCCTGCCAGCAGATGTTGGAGACAGAGAAAAAAAACACTCCAGATCTGTGATTGGCCAAGCTCTGGGTGGTATAGGTGTACCCCTAGGGGTCCTACTCAGTATCTTTTTGACAAGCAATAACTTAGGGAGAAGCCCTGACTAATAGGAACGCAACTACTACTGAAATGGCGCTGCAGGCTTCTGGAAGGGAGTCCATGCGAATGAGCCAATCGTTCAAGTAAGGGTGAACTCTGATGCCCTGCTTGCATAAGGCCGCTGCCACCACCACCATCACTTTGGAGAAGGTCTGAGGCGCTGAGACTAGGCCGAACGGCATTGCCTGAAATTGAAAATGTTGTCCGAGAACTGCGAATCGCAAGAAGCGCCGATGGTCCTCCTGAATGGGAATATGAAAATAGGCCTCCGCTAGATCTAAGGAAGTCAGAAACTCTCCCTTGCGCACTGCCTGGATAACAGACTGCAGGGTCTCCATTTGGAAATGTGGCACTCGAAGGCTGCGATTTATGCCTCTTGAGGTCCAGAATTGGATGAAAGGAGCCATCCTTCTTGGGCACCACGAAACAGATAGAATAACGGCAGTGTCCTCTTTCCAATGGTGGGACAGGACGAATGGCTTCTAGCAAAAGGAGTCTCTGAATGGTAGATTGAATGGCCACCTTTTTCCCCCGACGAGCGTACTGGAGATACCAGGAAGGTGTCGCGAATGGGTCGACAACATTCGAGAGAGTAACCGTGAGAAACTGTGTCGAGGACTCACTGATCTGAAGATATGCATGCCCACTGTCGAGAAAAAAAAAAAAAAAAAAAAAGGGCCAACCGACCTAGTGGCGGAAGCGCCTTGAGTGGGCGTCCCATCAGCGGGAAGGATGGGAGGCTTCAGTAAACTTTCCTGAGCCTGAATAGGAATCAGTGCCTTTGCGGGCTCCCCGAAAGGACTGCGACCTCTGTCCAAAGCAACTGGCAGGAGCGGAAGTAGTACCTAGTTTAAAAGGACCGGTATCTCCGAGAATTGCGCAATCTAGGAAATCGCCGAAAGACCTGGGAACGAGACCCGCGGCGTGATGACACCTTTGATTTATCCTCTGGTAAGCATTGAGGCTTAACCTCCCCCATATCCTTTACCAACTTATCCAGATCTTCGCCAAAGAGGAGTCTCCCTTTAAAGGGAATCTTTGACAGACGCATCTTGGAGGCAACATCCGCTGCCCATTGACACGGTCAAAGCCATCTCCTAGCCCCCATCACCGCTGCTAATAAGCAAGCTGAGAGACGTAAGAGATCATAAAAAGCATCTACTAAGAACGCTGCGACGGATTCCAGATGACCCACATCCAGATCGTCTGGAAGCTGCTGAATCCATCGTAGGGAGGCACGAACCGCCACCTGGAGAGAAAGAGCGGAAGACAAAAAGGCCGTCTTAAGCAGACTTTCGATCTTAAGGTCTTGTTGGTCCACCCTCGACCGGAATGGTGTATGCTTGGTCACTCCAGTCACCAATGCATCCACTTTCAGGTATGTCAGCCAACGGTCCAGGTCGGAGAGAGACCAAAGGTATAACTGATCAATAAGGCATGCCGTACAGAGAGGAATCCGGAGATTCCCATTCCTGAGATACCATTTGCTGTGATTCGGCTGGAAAGGGAAAGGCATTGAAAGGCTTACGTATGCCCTGCAAAATAGGATCCGGCTGCAACAGAGCCTGGGAACTCTGTGGATCAGGTGTGTCGGCAAGGCGTAGCGACTCTACCACCTTTGCAATTAAGGCCGATAACTTCTTTCTGAAAGAGTCTGATATCTTGAGAGTCCTCTTGTGCTGTCATCAAAAAATCTGAAGGAGAATATTCCCCATCTTCGCGATCTGACAAATCCAGGCTCACTTCTGCCTTAGACTTGTGGTCTTCATGGATGTCCGGACTGTCCCACAAGCCCCATGAAACTTCTTGGGGAGGACACACACCTTTGAGGTCTGTGGTCTTATGGGACCACCTGCAAGACCCAGACATGCCCCTGTCTGGAGCCAGGCTGGTCACTGGAGGTACCCCTAAAGATTCTGAGCGCCACAGGTTCAATGCGTGGCGAAACAGCGCCAGGAACTGGCTATCCGCCGTATCTATCGTGGCCTCTAGAGTTTGTGGAAGCAAAATAGGAGCTGACAGAGCCTTCTGTAGGTGGAGAACTCTGCAGCGCTTCCAGCGAGGGAGGTGCCAAGGAGCTGATGTCTACAGCCGGCAGTGCACCTGACATGGAGGAAGAAGATTCACATGGGTGCGTAAGACACGAACACAAGCGATTAAATCCTTTTGCTTCTTATTACAGGCTACACACCTGTGCAGTGAAGCAGGCATGGTGCCTTGTGTTTGCTTTATTTTATTTATTTAATTTAGCAAACTAACTTTGATTCTTGTCTTAGCTTGAGAACTGAAGAGTTACACCAGAAAGGCGTTCTTGAATGGCCCAGGGTCTACTCAGCTTGCAAAAGCAGCACAAAATGTCTGCACAGAGCTGTTCCCGCCAAAAGAGCTGAGGAGAACGCGATCCCGCGTTTCCAAAATGTCCACCAGCAACAAGATGCTGCAGAAAAAGGGATCCCCTGCCCAGAAAACACTTCCGAAAGCGGCAACTCTAGCCAGAGGGAGGAGAGCTGCCGGCTGCTGCAGGGACTGAAGTCCCGTTGAGCTCCGCACTGCCGAAACCAGAAGTAAAAAAAGGGGAAACAAAGCTGCCACTCACGGTGCTGGTGCAGAGACGCCGAGATCCAACGGAGGTGCAGGGAACTGCTTCAATGTAATTTAAAGTTAAGAAAACTAACTAAATTAAAGAAACTGATCCTCCTCCAGCCACCTTGGCCCTCGTGGCAGAGGCTGGGATTCCTTCGATGGAGGGAGCTCTACTGACCCCGGGATCAGGAGCGCACCTCAGGATGTATTGCCACTAAATAGTAATTAGATCTTACCTGCTAATTAGTGTTCCTGAAGGAACGACAGTCCAGTCCCTTTACTACTGGGTTGCGCAACCCTTCCAGCAGCTTGGAGGCTGAGCCCAACCTTTTTGGGGATGGAGCGGTATAAATACCACTGGGACCACCCCCCAACTCCAGTATTCGAATGAAAAAGCAGATATAACAAACTATCGTAAACGACCTAACTAACCAAACATTGTAAGATATATAAAGCACTCGCTTATTTAACGAAAGAAAATTATTATTTTTTTTTTATATCATAGGAAAGGATATGAGGGAAAGGCCACGGGTGGAGGGGGTTTGCCCGAGCTTGCCGCCCCTGGTCTGCGCTCGTTCCGATGGTCCGCGTTCGCTCCGAAGTTCTGCGTTCGTTCCTATGCTTTCCTATAATCAAAGATTTTAACTTTAGCCGGAATCGGGAGGGATCAGGGACTGGACTGTCGTTCCTTCAGGAACACTAATTAGCAGGTAAGATCTAATTACTATTTCCTTATCGTCACTCCAGTCCAGTCCCTTTACTACTGGGACGTACCCGAGCAGTTCAACCCTGAGTGGGGTCCGGCATACCAGAATGAAGAACCGCCAGGCCAAAACGAGCATCCGCTGCACTCTGAACGTCTATCCTGTAATGCTTGGTGAAGGTATGGAGAGAGGACCAAGTCGCCGCCCTGCATATGTCCAGAGGTGGAACTAGGCTGAATTCCACCCAAGAGGTAGCCTGCGCCCTAGTAGAATGCGCCCGCAGGCCCACGGGAACTTGCTTCCCCTTCAGGATATAGGCGGAGGCTATTGCCCCCCTGATCCATCTAGAAATGGAGGCCTTGGCCGCCGCCTCCCCTTTGTGTGGGCCCCCGAACTGAATGGTCGGTCGGACTTTCGGAAGGGTGCTGTGCGAGAGAGGTAACGCTTCAGGGTTCTCCTGATGTCTAGGAGTCGAAGCTTGCTATCCCTGGCTTCCAACCCTTCTTTGGCGAAGGCCGGGAGGGTAACTGTCTGGTTCACGTGGAAGGGCGACACAACTTTAGGCAAGAAGGAGGGAACCGTGCACAGAACTAACTTTGTCCTTGAGAAATGACAGAAAGGGTGGCTGAGAGGACAGCGCTTGTAGTTCCGAGATCCTTCTGGCCGAACAGATGGCTATTAGGAAGACAGTCTTCAAGGTTAAATCTTTTAGGGAGGCCTTCTTCAATGGTTCGAAGGGATTCCCGATCAAGGCATTTAGCACCAGGTTAAGATCCCAAGGGGGAATGATCGACCTCCGTTGCGGACGTAGACGTCTAACCGCCCTTAGGAACCTTGATACATCCGCGTGGGCCCCTAGGGGTTTGCCACGGACCTTGCCTCGGTAGCAAGCGATGGCCGCGAGCTGGACCCTTAAGGAGCTGTGGGCCAGACCCTTGTCGAACCCTGCCTGCAAGAATTCCAGGACCTCCGGGACAGAGGTCGAGAGTGGCTTCTTTTGGTGTTCCGCGCACCAGGATTCGAAGATGCGCCAAACTCTTACGTAAGATAGGCAGGTCGAGTGTTTCTTGGCTTGCAGCAGAGTTGAGACTACTGCCCCTGAGTAGCCTTGTTTCAGGAGCCGTGCCCTTTCAATAGCCAAGCCGTAAGCGAGAACCGATCCACGTGTGGCATCCGCACCGGACCTTGACTTAGCAGATCCCTTTTGCAAGGGAGCCGCCAAGGATGGTCGGCGATCATCCTCACCAGATCCGCGTACCAGGGTCGGCGAGGCCAATCCGGGGCTATGAGGATTACCAATCCTTGGTGTGACTCTACCCGCTGGAGGACCTTTCCGATCAGAGCCCAAGGGGGGAATACATAGAGGAGACCCTCCGACGGCCACTTTTGGGAGAGGGCATCCAGGCCCTCTGACATTCTTTCCTTCCGCCGACTGAAGAATCTGTCCACCTTGGCTGACGAGAAGCGTGCCATGAGGTCCATGACTGGGACTCCCCAACGCGCTACTATTTGGTTGAAGGTCTCCTGGTCCAGTTCCCACTCTCCGTGGTCTATCTTGCACCTGCTGAGGAAGTCGGCCGTGACATTGTCCGCGCCCGCCACGTGTTGAGCTGATAGTGCCAGCAGATGGGCTTCCGCCCACTGGAAGAGGGTGTCCGCCTCCTTCGAGGGCGTGGCTGCTGGTGCCTTCCTGGTGATTGATGTAGGCCACCGCGGTGACATTGTCGGAGAGGACGCGAATTGCTCGCCCCTGTACCAAGGCTTCCATAGCCTTGAGCGCTAGGGTGACTGCCCGTAATTCCAGTCTGTTGATGGGCCATTGCGATTCCAACGGTGTCCAGTGTCCCTGGACAAATCGGTCTCCGCAGTGTGCTCCCCAGCCTGATAGGCTGGCATCTGTCGTCAATAGTAACCACTGAGGGGGTTCTAAAGGTATCCCGCGATCCAGGTTCCTTGGGCATCTCCACCAGTGGAGTGCCTGTTTGGTCCGTGGAGCCACTGTTCCCTCTAAGCTGTGCGCGTGCACACACCTCGCTGAGCGAGCGCACATACTTTACAACAGAGTGCACAAAAATTACGGCTCTGATTCTGATAGAAAACACAGACGTCTTAAAATTTAAAAGTTATGATTGTAATTACTAGAAATTTCCCGCTTCATTTAGTAATCGTCTATTTTCATTTAATTTGATTAAAATCAGTGTGGTGTACATACTGTATTCTGACATGTTGTCAAATTTTAAAGTATATAACTCCGAGTGTCGTTATGTGGCGCACAAAAATTTAACCTTCCTTCAAAAGCTGTACACAGCTGATATTTTATGCGCACACAGCCTACAGAAAATTAGAGGGAAACATTGCGTGGAGCGCAAGGTAACTGCAGAGAGAGGATGATGCTGGGGTGACCACCGCCGTAACAGTGACCGCTGCAATGGTCGCATGTGGGCCCTGGCCCATGGTACTACCTCTATTGACGCCGCCATAGTTCCCAGGAGCTGAAGATAATGCCACGCTGAGGGGCTTCTTCTGGCCAGAAACTGAGAGACTAGAAGTCTCAGATCCCTTGACCTTGTTCGCGACAAGAATACTCTGCCGCTGTTGGTGTCGAATCTTGCCCCGAGGTACTCGAGTTCCTGGGAGGGAGTCAGCCTGCTCTTTGCTCGATTGATGATCCACCCCAGGTCCTCCAGGATCTGAATCACTCTGGCCGTTGTCGAGAGACTTTCTTCGGACTTTGCCCGGATCAGCCAGTCGTCTAAGTAAGGGTGAACTAATATTCCCTCCTTCCGAAGGAAGGCCGCTACAACCACCATTACCTTGGTGAATGTTCTGGGAGCCGTAGCTAGGCCGAAGGGTAGGGCCTGGAATTGAAAGTGGCCTCCTGGCACGGCGAATCTCAGGAACTGTTGGTGAGACTTCCTGACCGGGATATGCAGGTAGGCTTCTGTCAAATCGAGGGATGTTAGGAACTCCCCTTCCCTGACGGCTGCTATGACCGAACGTAGAGTCTCCATCCGGAAGTGCGGCACCCTGAGGCGGCGATTGACCTGTTTTAGATCCAGGATCGGTCGCAAGGAGCCTCCCTTCTTTGGCACCACGAAATAGATCGAGTATCGACCTGAGCCGGGCTGGTTTGGCGGCACCGGGATCACGGCTCCGAGCGCTCTTAGGCGTGCGAGTTTTTCCTCTACTGCCGCCCTTTTTGCAGCGGATCCGCAGGGGGAATCGGACAAAGGCCGGGGGTATTCTTTCTGCGAATTCGAGGGCATAGCCTTCTCTGATTACCTCTAGGACCCATTGATCGGACGTGACACGGGACCAGGCGGGAAGAAAGAGCATCAAGCAACTGCCTATCGGACGCCTTCCCTCCTGGACCCCCGTCATCTCATTGTTGTTTTCTGGAGCCCGAGAAGGAGGAAGAGGATGTGCCAAAGCCTCTGCCAGCTCCACGGAACCCCCTGAAACCTTGACCCTTTGAGGGAAAACGGCCCTTGGAAAAGGGGGGTGGCCTAGTTGGACGAAACCTCCGGGGGTCCCTAGGCTGGGTACGTACTGGGGGAAGGGAGCACCCCTGTTTTTGTCTGTCCTCCGGAAGCCTGCCTCCCTTTGACTCCCCCAGGTCCTTGACTAACTTCTCTAAATCTTCACCGAATAACAGCTTGCCCTTAAAGGGAAGTCGGCTCAGGCGCGACTTAGAGGCGGCATCCGCTGCCCAATTCCTTAGCCAAAGATACCGCCTAGCCGCCACCACCGAGGCCATGTTCTTGGCCAAACTTCTGATGAGGTCATACTGGCTATCCGCTAAATAGGCTGCTCCGGATTCCACCCTAGCCGAGTTGGCCTGTGTTTCGGCCGATGATCCCTCTGTGGTCTGCATCTGTTGTGCCCACCTTAAACAGGCCCGAGCCACCCAAGCTCCTGACACGGAGGCCTGCAAGGCGAGGGCGCTTATATCAAAGGCCTGTTTCAGGAGCGTATCCACCTTCCTGTCTTGAGCATCTCTTAAGGCCGTGGCACCCTCCACTGGGATAGTGGTCTTTTTGGTGACTGCTGATACTGCTGCATCCACCCTGGGGGACTTCAGCAGTTCCTTGTCAGACTCCGGGAGAGGGTAGAGGCGAGCCATGGTTCGTACTCCTCTCAAGCTTGATTCTGGTTGATCCCATTCCTCCTGTATCATCTGACGTACCACCCTGTGGACAGGGAAAACTTTCTGGGATCTTCTGATGGCCTGAATCAAGGGATCTTCTAGTGTCTCGTCCTCTGCCGGGGAGCCAGAGGCTACGTTGAGGGCTTTTAGGGACTCATTAAGGAAGGGAGCTCTTCTCGGCGAAAAACTCTAACAATGCGAGAATGGTCCTCCTCTGGGATCTCTCCTTCCTCCAGCTCCTCCTCTTCGTCCTCCAGCTCAATTTCAGAGCCCTCTTCCTCTGGGGTGCCTTGAGAAAGGGGTGGGAGGATCTCTTCACTCATTAGCCTAGTATGTTTGGGGGGTACCCCTGAATCCTGACCGCTCGCTCTCCTAGGTCTGGCTGGTCTGGTTTCAACTGTGGGAACTGTATCGCCTGGCCCAAGTCCCTGCTTGCGCATGCAGTATGCTTGGTGCAGCAGTAAGATGAAGTCAGGGGAGAAGAGATCTCCAACCCCCCCGTCCACCGTGGAACGGGACGGAGGGGGTGCGAGGGCCTCTGAGCTAGCCGTCGGGGGTAATTGGGCCCTCGGGCATCTGAGGACCTTGGGTCATGGGCAAACTGAGTTCTTGCTCTACGGAGGTGGAGACTGCCGCACAGGCTCTACAGATGCCTGTTTCCGAGGATGTGCCCCTCCGTGTGCCACAGGATGGGCACTTTGACTTAGTGGCCATGCTCTCCAGGAGGCTCAATGGGGCGGAGTGTAAGCGCCCCGGTCTACTCAATGCGTTGTAGGAAGACAACCCCAAAATCACCCCACAATTCAAACCAAAGGTAATCCCCCCAAAAATCTGTGCAAAACGAAATGCTGTAGGGTGCAGGGAAGCTCTCCCAGCTCTGTCCCCTCTCCCAAGTATTGTCAGCGTTAACGCGGGCAAAGGAATGGCTTTGGAGCTGTAGGAAGGCCGGCCAACAATAAAGCAAATTAAAGTAAGGAACAATAAATAAAATGAATTTTAACATTAAATGAGAAAATGCTGCCGATCCAGGCTAATACTTGCTGTTTGTAGATTGTTCTGCCAGCAGGATCAGCTCCGCGATTCCTCTCCGTTGGCTCAACACGTGTTGGGCCTCAGCCACGTGGAGTCCGGAACGGGGGATCGCGCGTCTGCCCGCTGCCTGCGCTCTGGCCTTTACCGCTGTGAAGAGAGGGTCGGGCTCCGCGTTGCCGCCGCTGCAGACGCCGCCGCTTGTGAGTCCTCCGAAACCGTCGGTTTTTCGATTCGGGGCTCTGGGAAGCTCAGCCGCACCCCGCTGCACTGAGGGGGGGGGCGAGTAGGTTCCCCTCGCGTCGCTGCCTCCAGCGCTCAGCCGCCTCGGGGCTTCGGCGCGAGGCAGGGCAGCTCCTGGAAATGAAGGAATGGCCCCGGCAGAGAGGGTAAGGAGAGCCTTCTTTCCCCCTGCAGCAGGCAGCTCAGGCAAGTCCTCCGGTCTCCAGCCCGGCCCGGCGGGGGAGGGGGGAGGGAGAGAGTGATGAGAGATGCAGAAAATTAAAAGGTACAGGACTAAAATAAATGAAACAATTTCCTTAAGCAAAATAAAGAATAAATAGCTAACTAGGATAAAATTAGTTGACTTAGGAGAAGGCAGGACTCCAGTAAGCCCTAGGCTTACGGAACCCTCCAGCTGCTTGGAGGCTGAGAATACTGGAGTTGGGGGGTGGTCCCAGTGGTATTTATACCGCTCCATCCCCAAAAAGGTTGGGCTCAGCCTCCAAGCTGCTGGAAGGGTTGCGCAACCCAGTAGTAAAGGGACTGGACTGGAGTGACGATAAGGAAACTGCTGTTTTAAATTCTTAAAACCTGGCAATGGAGGGGCCTGGGAAACCCAGAGAAAACACCTCTTGTGTGCTCTGGGTGTAGCCAGGAGTCAATGAATGATAGGAAAGGTAAATTAAATTAATAGACAAGCTTGTCTAACACCTTCATCTGCTGGAGACAGAGAAAATACTGAGTAGGACCCCTAGGGGTACACCTATACCACCCAGAGCCTGGCCAATCACAGCGCTGGAGTTTTTTCTCCATCTCCAACATCTGCTGGTGGGGGAGCATAACCCGCTTGTCTGGACTGGTCTAGCAGTATGAACTGGAAAACATTTTCTTTATGGAAAGAGTGGTGGATTCGTGGAATAGTCTCCCAAGAAAGGAGGTGGAGATGAAGATTGTATCTGAATTCATGAAAGCATGGGAGAAGCACATAGTATCCCTAAGGGAGAGGAAGGGATTGTAGACCTTAGTCGCCGATATGGACAGCAGACTGAACAGGCCATATGGTCTTTATCTGTTCACCAGGTCTTAATTCATAATCTCTGCTTGCCCTCTCTACCTTAATTTAACATTTGCTACCTAGCAGGCTAAAAGAAAGGATTATAAATTAGGGATGTATAGGCAAAATGTTTTCTTTTTTTTTCCATCACTCATTTTAGTAATAGCACAAAATATTCAGTAAAACATTATGCACACTAAACAAAATAGCGCATGCTATTACAGACTAAAATGAAACAAAATAAAATGCACATCCCCTATTGTAAACACATGGGGACATGAGAGTTGGAAAAGTCCCAGGCACCTAAATTTTGGGTCAGATACACAATGGAAGAGATGCCAGTAGGACCTAGAAGATCAAGTCAGTCACACAGGCAGGCTGCTGACAGCAGGGCCTTAGTGCTGAGAAAAAAAAAAGAGTGTCTGGAAGCAAAGAAAGGAGAGAGGAAGGATTCTGGGAGAGAGAGAAGTAAATATAGTAAAAAAGATCATAAAAAGTAGAACAAACATTTCACTAGTGCTTAAAGTTTTCTACATATTTTTCAACACTCACCTTTAGGCTTTCTTGACCAGTCTTCACAGCTGAACAACTGCAATTGTTTTACTGATCACAAGCCCCATAAGAAAGAGGGGACATGCCCACTATCTTAAAAGCCCAGGATGGGGTCATAGGTATGCTTAATACCACATGAGCTTTCCTTTTTGAAGAGAAAAACAGAGATTGGCTTGTATTTGCAGAGTGAAATTGAAGCACTGAAGTGGAATTCAAGGCAGTTTATCCAGTGCAGCTCTCTCTCGTCACCTGAATGTAGGCAGTCCATTTTCATTGACATGACTGTGCAGAAACTTACTTCTATCACCCCTATAGTTACAGCAGTAGCAGCATGATGCCCCAGGTGGTTCCCATCTTGCCCTAACTACTGACAATTTTGCTATACAAGACAAAAATCACAAGTTTGCAAAGTTCCTGCATTAAAATGCTTGCAATCAAAACACACAGGAAAGTTACATTACTTATTCAAGGTGACAGTGGATAATCACCCTGATCTCTACATTTAAAAACAGGTCCTGTAAACTTACCATTATATCCCACTTTACTAAAACATGCAATGTTAGCACACATTCAACTCTAAAAGATCAGCGCAAAGGCTGGCGCTAACTCTTTGGGGTTTGTCCGCTTGTCTCTCTTCTATTAGGAGCCATGTTAAATGGCAAGCAGGTGCACTTACCACCCAATCTAAGGGCAATACTAATGATCAGAATACGCCAATGATGCCCGCACTATCATGATTGGCTGTCGCCACCTACATTCTGCCCCTAACCTGGCCAATCCCAATCCCATCCCACACTAAACAGTTAGCATAGGACTTTTATCACACTGCCCCATACTTCAGCCCAACGTGCAGCCAGTAAAACTGCCCTTTAGTACTAAAAAGAATCAGAGCCCAGGTTCATATAGTCCCCACCAAGATTTTGAATATTAAAGCAATAATCATGAACACGCCCCGCCCTAAAATGATCCCAATAAATCTTGTGAAGACACAGCTGGATATCATATTCTTAATATATTCATTTAAACATTTAATATTAAATTTTAGCATCTCCTTAATAGTAGCAATACAACTTCGTTCCTTCAGTACCAACTGCCAAGTAACAGAAAATCCTACAAAAAGACCACTCAGAGCCTTTAACATGCCATACCACAATGGCAAGAAATATACTAATAGGGATTACAATAAATCCCAAAAAACTATAATCAGTTACAATTCCATACAGTGAACAAAATTTGAGAGAGACATATAAGCTAGCTTAGGAGTGAGGTTCATTGCTATCATAGTATGTGCAAAACTAACCCATTTTGAGAAGTTACCTTCATGAGAAATCACATAAAACAATGCAAAAATCATTAACATATACCATTTTAAAATGAAATGAAATGCATACCAACCACCATTTCATATTACACAAGCCCCTAAAATCGTTGCCAGGTCTTGAGGAACTACAGAAAGATAATCATTATATTAGAAATCCATACTTGAAAACTGGATCCATTTTCAAGTTGGTCTTAAGGACATTTAGAGCAGTTGCTACAAAAAGGGCATACTGGTCAAGATAAAGTCAGTCATCCTGCTTGTCACCGAGCTTTCACATTTTACCATGAGTACTTCCTGATGCTGTCAAAAATTCACAATGGCAGAATTAGAGCATCTCCCTCCTCCGCCTATATCTTCCTACCATCCTTCTCTTTCTGTTGTCACCATTCTGCCATAGTCTATGCCCAGGGTCCTCACCCTCTACCTCAGGTCTTTTACTCCTACCCAGTCCCAGGTCCTCTACCCCCAATCCTCCAGTTCTTGATGGCCCATCGTTTCCAGTCCCTGAGTTTCTCTCTGCCTCCGCCCCTAGTCTTTTTTTCTCTCCCCACCCCAATCCTGTTAGTTATTCCTACCTTCTGCTCTGCGCCTGTCAGCCCCCTGCCCATACTCAGGCTACAATCAAAGCTGCCCTCAGTGAAGGCCGACTCTTATGTCTCTTTCTGTCACGTGCCTCTGGCTCCTCCTATGACATGGTCTGCTCCAACCAGTTGAGATCTTCTCAGGGCCACAGCATGAACCACATGGTGGACCCTGCACAGTGCATACTGTGAAATGGATGAATTGACAGTAATAGTTTACTCTCGTCAGGCATCATCACACCACCAATTGCCACAAATCGGATATTAGAAAGGGAGAACTTAAAAGAACGTCCAAGCCAATAACCAAGGATTAGGGAGTGGTTAAGGGGAAAAGGAAGAGCTCTGTGATGACTTTAGTGCTCCAGCCAACTGGCCCGATTGCCACCTATTAAATTTCAGTTCTGCATGCCACTATGCTTAGTCCTTCAATCCAAACTGATAGCACTTTCCTACATGGCATCATTAAGCAGTAGCCTTACAAGGAGTGGATAACTACTTCCATAGGAAATAGTTCTCAAAATCTGCCACGGGTACAAAAGCTGACAAACATTTTAAACAAACAAAACCAAAAAGAGCTCACAGCACATTAGCATTATTATGATGTGATTAAACCGCAATGGACAAAAATGTCATTATTCAAAGAATTCCACAGTGCCTTTGTTTCATAAATGGTCATTTGCATAGGAGCCAACTTTTCAGACTCAGCATAAAATTACCTCTCCCTGGACACAATGAATGAGATAGCTCAACAATGAAGTTGTTCAAGCACTTACTACACCAGAGAGGCACCTGTGGTCATTTGCACACCCATGCCAAAATAGACTCAATGATTCAACTGTGCCAATGAAAATTCTTAAGGGGGAAAGAAATTAGCATATAAGCACATATTTATGGCCACAGATGTGCTGTGGGTATAAACAAACAGCTAATTCTGACACATAAATAATTAAAACTGTACTCTTTCATTAATAATCGTGAAACCCACACAGACTCCTGTAAAGACAAACAGCAAAGGTTAATTTTACAAAATGTTTGTGTATTAAGAAAATAGAGTCACGGTTCCACCATCCCAGAGTCAAATACAATATAAAAGCCAAGGGTAATCAATCTGATTCCACATGACCTGTATCTGGTGCAGATCAGTGAGAAATTACTCGTGTGACATGCCTCATAGTAAAGCTTCTTGAAAGATGTATTTATTAGTATTTAGCTCACAGCTTTCCAGTAATAGTTCAAGACACGTTATATTCAGGTACAGTAGGCATTTCCCTATTCCCAGAGGGTTTCCAGTCTAATGAGTGCAGAAAGACTAGCGTACCCTCTGCACTCAGATAATGCAACATACGCACAAGTTCCGCCACACTAAATGCAGAAGAGATTGACACACGCACGTAAAACACCAAAGTATATGCACACATGCCAAGAATATTTGCATATGCAAATGAATTGTGCATATTAAAATGGCTCACTAGTAAGGTCTGTGCCCAATGCAGAGAAATGCATAGAGGATTACATAACCAGGAGTAGCGCCAATATTTCTACCCCTGGACTGAGGTGACAAACATCTTGCGCATGTAGGGAAAGACTGTTTCAGGGTATGTACCAGTGAACAGGTATCTTCGGGTACAAATTTTCTGTGTGTTTCTTTCAGTGTAAGTGAAAGTTCGGTGTTCAAGAACAAATCTCTGGCTTTTTATCCTTGTGTGCATTTTGGACTCACATATTCTCCATTTGGTATTAGGTCTCTGTTGTGATTTCATGAAAAAATGTTTTTGGGTGAAATAGGGTTTACTATGGGCTGAGCCTGCACGTCCTTTGCGCATAACATGAGCATTAGCCATTTATGCACATATACATACAGCCGTCTGTGCACGCGTTGGTATCCCTCCTTTCAACTTTACACTGACGTTTTATGTACAACTCAGTTGCATACACACCCTCTGCTGCATATTGATGCTAAAGTCTCAAGCTATTGGGCACTATGAAAATGCATACACAGCTAATAACATACAATGTCAGCATTGGCTTTCTGCATCGGCCTGTAAGTTTGTACCTTAGGCTGTGGAGGGTTACGATAGTGGGCTGATATTTAGCAGCAACTAGCCAGGATATTCAGTAAGAAATCCAGATAGCTTAGTGCTACTGAAAATAGTGGGCTAAAGATATCCAAATACATTAAAATTTGGTCTGCTGTATCTATGATTGATATGTGCAGCTATCCAGATAGCTTTATCTCCATAAGGACTATACGGTTAACTTTATGAAATGCTGCCCTCCCCCTCCTCAAAAGCTTTTTGCCTATTCCTTGGATATTTTTGGAATAGCACGGAGATATCCAACCAAAAGTTATCCATTTGCCAGGACATAATTATGTAAACGATATAATCCTTTTGAATAGCGTTCCACTGAGTTCACTACCCGAAAATCTGTTGTTTAACTGCTGGACAAAAGTCGACATGGTAACCAGTGTTTATAACTTAAAGCATTTTATGTCTGTTCTTCGTTTTTTCCTGCCTTTCTGTATTACCGCTGAAAATGGGTTACAAATTATCTAGCATAAATATAAATATAGAGATCCATCACAATAATTCTAAACAAAAAAAAGACAATAGCCACTCTTATTGCACACTTTTTCATCTGCAGCTGGAACATAAACAAAAAAAAACTCTTAGCAAAAGTGTACTTACTATGTGTAGCTCCCACTCTAATGAGGCAAAAACTTCACAATGAGCTATGTAAAGACTCAACAAGCCACGGATCATCTACAAACCTAAAAGGACTGAAGGAAACTCACCTATTGTCGTCTGTCCCCACATAAACAAGTGCGAGGCCGAGGAATACAGTCGACAGACACCGTGTTGGTGGCTATTTCGAAATCAAATTCTTCAGAGGAGGGAAAAGTCTCTCCCCGGAATTTCATGAGCAACCTCCATGGGCTCTATAACCACTCCAGTTCCGTTCTCACCTGAAGGGTTTTCTTTCAGGCACAAGCGCTTACACTCCGCAGAACCCGCCCACGCTTGGCTTCCATCTGCCCGAGCAAGGGTTGCCGCTCCGTGGAAACCATCCAAACTAACCTCGCGCCGCCAGCTATATAGCATTTTGTACTGCGCACGCGCCGCGCGAGAACAGGGAAAGGCAGCAACTTGAGCCCCGTCTGGATCACGTGATCTAGAGGGAAGCAGCAGGGATTGGGAAGCAAAAGCGTTCGATGCCGTTACTCGCCGGCTTGTTAGTGTCTGTAGCAAAGCGATGATAATTCCGAGAGTAATGTGTGTCTGAAGCTTCAGACTTCTGATGCCTCAGTAGACAAACTTAAAAATTTTAATGAGAGACGTGTTGTTGCTAAAGAGCGTTAGGGAGGATTGAGAGCTGGCAGCCACAATGTTTGAAAGTTTTCCTATTTACAAATATCTATGGAAATGAAGTAATCTGTATGTGACATAATAGAGAGCAACGGAAATGATTGCGGCATCTTGGAGTAGTTGGATGTCAACCTTACAGACTCACGAATACCACTAACCGGTAATTTTTCTGTAAATGTCATGAAAGGGGAATATCACATTTTGCCCAGCTTTAGGGGGAAATGCTTACATTGTTATCATTACATCATTTGGTTTTTGCATAAGTACCCTACAAAATAATAAGCAGCATGGCAATAGGACAAAGGTAAAGTAATAAAATAGAGGCGTTAAATGTCTATATATGCAAATTCATAGCAGAAGTCATTTACTCTTGATAAATGTATGTTAATGCCCTTGTTTACCAGAGCCATTACCAATCTATATCAGTTCAGAAAGGCTCTCAAAACATACCTTTTCTGCCAATATTTCCCAGACAGCAACTGAACTAGATATCCCCTCCAAGAAATGACCCAATCTAGAAATGCCCTCACACTGCAGTGTAGATAGTTATGTATATAGTTAACCCAGTTATCCAAGTTTGTACTTCTGTTCAATGTAAAACCTGACAGTTTGTCGTTATGGTCGTTTTTGTTATGATGTAAACCGCGCTGATTCTAAATAGCGCGGTATATAAGAAACTGTAATAAATAAAATAAATAAATAAGACCCCCTAGGAGATATATATATATATATATGCTTACCGTTAGCAAATGATGTTAATCATGAACCCTGTAGATATATGTATATACAGTGGTGTGCAAAAGTCTGGAATCACTTGTGAGTTTTGCGTTTTTCGTACTTTCTAATGTGTTTTTGTTTTTTGTTTTTTTAATTTTGCGTTAGCTCAGCATATTCATCTTTCTACCACGTTAAAAGGATACATTTGGCTATTAGAGTTGACTTTTTTTGCATTCCTTACTTCCAATTTAAATACTTTACAGACACTGGGAGATAGCTACTGCAATTTTTCTAGATCCTGCGTCAAAACTGGATCGAGATTATCCAAAATGCATGCGTTATTTCTGACCAATCAGGAGGCTGGTTTCACTAACCAATCACAATGCAGATATCTAGCCAACAGTGCAGCTATAAAAACGCACGGAATTTTTGAATTTCATACGCTTTCTGGATCGACCATGAAGATGACTCAGACCCTGACGTTGGAGGAGCATGTTCGTGTGTCCTTTATGAGCGAGGAAGGATTTTCAAGCCGTCAGATAGCCAAGAAAGTTGGCTGCAGTCAGAGCGCTGCTGTTAAGATTGTAGAGAAGAAAGAAACGGGTTCAGTGGTGGACAAGCCTCGTTCAGGTCATCCACGTGCATCAACATCACGCCAGGACCGCGCATTATGACGCATTTCACTGACTTAATCACAAGTTAACCTCTCCTCAGCTACTTCGAGAGTGGTCAGACAAGAGTGAGGTCAGTGTCAGCTCATCAACAGTTCGTCGCCGGTACCTGCAGTTTGGTCTCCAGGGCTGCAAAGCACGGAATAAGCCACTGATGACTGACATACAAAGGTGCAACTGGATCGTGTGGGCGAGAAAGCACTCAACCTGGTTGAATGAAATGTGGGAAAAGGTGCTATTCAGCGATGAAAGCACCTTCTGCCAGTTTGGTAGCCAGGCCCACACCTATGTGAGGAGACTTCCTGGAGAGCAATTCAAGCCTGAGTGTCTCAACCTCGCTGTGAAGCATCCTTTGAAGGTCATGGTCTGGGGCTGCATGGCTGCCAGTGACATTGGACGTCTTCACATCGTCGATGGAATGGTCATCAGTGCCAAGTACATCACCATACTGCAAAAGTGCATGGTGCCATCAGCACACCAGCTGTTTCCTGGCCAGTTCCTGTTCCAAGATGACAATGCACCCTGCCATCGCTCCAGACAGGTGATCATCTGGAAGCAGCGGAACAACTTCAAGTCAACGGACTGGCCTGCCCAGTCTCCAGATCTGAATCCAATTGAGAACCTGTGGCACAAGGTGGCCTTGGAAATATCCAAGAGGCATCCAACATCAAAGCATGAGCTGATTGAGTCACTCATTGCAGCTTGGAACCGCATTGTCACCAACGATCACCTTGTCAGATTAGTTCATTCAATGCTGACAAGGTGCAGTCAGGTGATCAAGAACAAAGGGTGGCCCATCAAATACTGAGCCTTCAATGAAACATAAAAACGGCCTTTTTCAAGACCACATACATTAATTTGAAGGAAACCTGGCATGCGTCCATAATATTTTAAAGTATACTTACAATAATATATTGTTGGCCAACAATATACATTATGCGATTTTCACAGAAAATCTATCAACAGGACAACTATGGGGAACAAACTCCGAAAATAAGGGCCAAACCAATACTAAAAGTTGGCCCTAATAGCCAAATCTATCACTTATCATGAGTTACACAGAAAAAGCCACTGGGAGGAAAAAGAAATTAAGATATAAGGTCACGAAGTTGAAAAAACGTCAAATTTACAAATGATTCCAGACTTTTGCACACCACTGTACTTATGGGTTGATAGTCAAAGACATTATCTGAATAACATCAGCTATTATTTGTTTGCTGTATATTAAAAAGGATATAGCGTTATTAAAAAAAAGTACAGAGAAGAGCCACCAAAATGGTAAAGGAGATGGAAGGATACCCCTATGAAGAGAGGAGTAGCCTAGTGGTTGGGACAAGGTACTTCAGGCCGGAAGGTCGGCGGTTCAAATCCCACTAGAGGACAGCAACCTTGGGCCGGAAGGACTGGGGTTTCTAGTCCCACAGATGCTCCTTGTGGTCTTGGGCAAGCCACTTAACCCTCCATTGCCCATGTTCCCTGTAAGTATTAGTGTATGTGTCTCAAAATCCCCATGTGTTAAATGTATCTCCCACTTGTGTTGTGACCGCTTTGATTGAAGGATAAGGCGGTATATAAATACCATTAAATAAATAAATAAAATAAAAAGGTTAGGGCTCTTCAACCTGGAAAAGAGATGGCTGAGGGAAGAAATGATAGAGGTCTTTAAATTAATGAATGGAGTGGAACAGGTAAACGTAGATGGATTGTTTACATCATCAGAATATAGAAAGACTATTGGACATGCAATGAAGCTACAGGGTAACCTATTTAAGACTAATAAGAGAAATATTTTTTCACTCGACGTGTAATCAAACTCTGGAATTTGTTACCGGATGATGTAGTAAAAGCTGTTAGTGTAGCTGGGTTTAAAAACGGTTTGGACACGTTCCTGGAGGAAAGGTCCATAAACCATTATTAAAAGGGACCCAGCATATCACTGCTTGACCCAATACAAGCATTGTGGAACCTGTCTCTTTTGGGGAAACTGCTAGGTACTTATGACCTTGATTAGCCACCGTTGGAAACGGTACTGGGCTTGATGGACCTTGGTCTGACCCAGTATGGCATATTTTATGTTCTTATGGATAAATGCTTTAACCAGCACTATCCATGGATATTCAGCTCTTATTAGCTCTTTTTGCTAACCTAATTCAAGGCCTAGATAAATCAAGAGAAGCCTTTGTACTTGTATTCCTTGACATTACCTCTGCGTTTGATAATATCAGCCATAATAAACTACTCACAAGACTACAACAAATAGGAATACACGGAAATGTCTTTAAGTGTTTTCAATCCTACCTTACCGATCATACCCAACAGGTACGAATTGGCTGCCAGACATCCCTATCATACAGTCAAGTACAAGGTATCCCTCAAGGATCTGCCCTCTTAGCGTTATTATTTAATATTTACTTACAATCTATATGTAACATCTTCAAGAAGTTCAAATTAGGCTATCACATCTATACAGATGATATAATGTTGTATCTACCGATAGACATTATGAATCTCACTTATCATCTTCTATAAACAGGTTTAAGCAGAGTAACACAGTAGCATCAGTGTGTGCATCAGTGATGCTGAGAGCTAAACTATTGGTAGTTTAACTACTGGCAGGGTCTCCCAAGATGGACAGGTCTCAGCTGAGGTGCCAGACCAAGACAAACCACCCATCTGGGCAGCAGCAGAATGGGATAGTGTTGACGGCGGAGGATCACATTTCTGTGACAACGGCAACAACACCAAACTTAAACTGCGTGGAAGAAAGGCCCAGCAATCTACTTCTGTATCTTGCCATGAAAACCCAATGGATAGTTACAACAAAACAAATTGTGCTATAGTGCTGGAAGATGAGACCCCCCAGGTCCGAAGGCACTCAACTAGCTACTGGGGAAGAGCTGAAGGCTTCTCAGAGTAAAGCCAGCATTTATGATGTGGTTGGATCAAAGCCCTCAGGACGTCTGACTGCTGATGTAGCTGCGCATGAAATGAGAGTCAGAAGCTGTAAAGATGTCTTACGCATTGGAACATGGAACGTACGAAGCATGAACCAAGGGAAGTTGGAGGTGGTCAAGAATGAAATGGAACGTCTACAACTTGATCTGTTGGGTGTCAGCGAACTGAAATGGACTGGCATCGGGCACTTTGCATCAGATGATCACATGGTCTACTATGCTGGAAATGAAAGACAAAGAAGAAATGGTGTTGCATTTATAATAAAGAAGAAACTTGCAAGAACTGTAATGAAATACAATGCAGTCAGCGAACGCTTAATCTCTATTCGTCTACGAGGAATGCCTATCAACACAACTATAATTCAAGTATATGCCCCAACAACAGCTGCAGAAGAGAATGAAATTGAAGAGTTCTATGAACAAGTACAAGCTGAAATTGACAGAACATGCAAACAGGATATCCTGATAGTCATGGGTGACTGGAACGCAAAAGTTGGCAACAAAGAAGAAGGCAAAGTAGTTGGAAAATATGGACTTGGGAACAGAAATGAAGTTGGAGAAAGACTGATAGAATTCTGCAAGACCAACAATCTATTCATCTCAAACACCTTCTTCCAGCAACACAAGCGGCGACTGTACACATGGACTTCACCCAATGGATTGTATAAAAATCAAATTGGCTACATCTGTGGAAGTCAACGATGGAAAAGTTCTATAACATCAACAAAGACAAAACCTGGAGCTGACTGTGGTACAGATCATCAACTACTAGTATGCAAACTCAAGCTAAAGTTGAAAAAGAGCAAACCACTCATGAATGCAGCAAAATATGACCTTGAGAATATACCACTGGAATTTAAAGACTGCCTGCAAAATCGATTTGCTGCTTTAGATACAAATGACAGAGCTCCAGAAGAGTTATGGAATGACATCAAGACGGTTGTGTTGGAAGAAAGCGAGAAGTCTCTACAAAAGGTGAAAAAGCAAAAACGGCCAAAATGGATGACGGAAGAAACTCTGAAAATTGCCCAGAAACGCAGAGAAGCTAAAGCCAGAGGAGAAAGAAAGACAATAACAGAACTCAACAGAGATTTCCAACATGCAGCAAGACAGGACAAGGAAAAGTACTACAACGATGCATTCAAGGAAATAGAAGCAGAAACTATTAGAGGAAGAACACGATCGGCTTTCCTAAAGCTACGAGAGTTAAAGAAAAAGTTCCAGCCTCGAATTGGAATGTTACAAGATGCTCAAGGTTCTATGTTGAATGATGCTGAGAAGATCAAGAAAAGGTGGAAGGAATATACAGAGTTTTTATATGATAAAGATCAAGTGGACCAACAGCCGTTTCAACCTGTACCTTATGATCGAGAACCATTGGTGATGAAAGAAGACGTTAAAGCAGCATTGAAAGCCTTATCAAAGAACAAAGCACCAGGCATTGATAGCATTCCCATAGAAGTATTACAGCAATCTGATGCAGCTGTTACCGTACTTACAAGGCTCTACCAAGAAATATGGAAGACAGCATCATGGCCAACTGACTGGAAAAGATCTGTGTTATACCAATACTAAAGAAAGGTGATCCAACTGACTGTGGAAATTATCGCACAATCGCTCTGATCCCATATGCCAGCAAGATTCTACTGAAGATTATTCAAAAGAGACTACAGCCATACCTGGAACAAGAACTACCTGAAGTGCAAGCAGGGTTCAGGAAAGGGCGAGGAACGAGAGACATCATTGCAGATGTGAGATAGATCCTTGAAAAGACTAAAAGAATACCAAAAGGATATCTATTTGTGCTTTATCGACTATAGCAAGGCTTTTGACTGTGTAAACCATGAGAAACTCTGAGCCACATTAAGAAGCATGGGTATACCAGAACATCTGATCGTACTCTTGCATAATCTGTACATTGATCAAAAAGCAGCAGTTTGAACGGAACAAGGAGAAACAGAATGGTTTAAAATAAGCAAAGGTGTAAGAAAAGGCTGCATACTTTCCCCCTACCTGTTTAATTTATATGCAGAACAAATCATCAGAGAAGCAGGATTGTATGAAGACAACAGAGGTGTGAAGATTGGTGGAAGACTCATCAACAACCTTAGCTATGCTGATGATACCACATTACTGGCTGAAAGTGAAGATGATCTGAAACATTTGCTTCTCACAATCAAAGAACATAGTCTCAAAATGGGCCTGCACTTTAATGTAAAGAAGACAAAGATCATGACAACTGGCATAATCAACAGGTTCATCGTTGAAGGAGAAGAAATTGAAGCCATGAACAACTTTAACCTACTTGGATCAACTGTCAATAAAGAAGCAACAAGCAGTCAAGAAATCCGACGACGCATTGCTCTTGGCAGAATGGCTATGAAAGACCTAGATAAGATCCTCAAGAGCAGAGATGTCTCTCTCCATACAAAGATTCGATTTGTTCAAGCCATGGTATTTTCAATAACATCATATGGATGTGAAAGCTGGACAGTGAAAAAGATAGACAGGAAGAAAATTGATGCCTTTGAATTATGGTGCTGGCGGCGAATACTGTGTATACCATGGCGTGCCCGAAGAACAAACCAGTCGGTACTAGAGGAGATCAAACCTAAGCTTTCTTTAGAAGCTCAGATGACAAGACATCGACTTTCATACTTTGGACACATCATGCGAAGAGAGAGATCATTAGAGAAGGACATCATGTTTGGCAAGATAGAAGGTCAGCGCAAAAGAGGAAGGCCAGCAATGAGATGGATCGATACAATAACAGCAGCTACGGGTACCAGTCTGTCAACAATGAGCCGCCTGACTCAAGACCGAACACAATTTAGGATAGCTATCCAGAGGGTCGCCATGAGTCGACTCCGACTCGACGGCCCTTAACAACAACAACACCACCACAGTAGCTAAAACTGCATAACTTAAACATAAATTATAACGAGGCGGAGCCTGCGGGAAGACAAGGTGGCTGCCTAATCTATGAGCTCCGGTTTCCCTTATCGTGAATCCTGACAATAGAGTATCACTTTTACCCTTCCAGCTGCCCAATTCTCCTGCGTTAGTGCCTGATACCTCGGGCTGCATGGCGGGGGGAAAACCGATCAAATTGGACTTCACCGCGGTGGTAAATGCTGGGTCGAAGAGGGCGAAATCCGACCCCCTCTCCCCACACAAGATGGCGACTCCGTGGGAAGCGGGAGACAGCATGAAGGAGCTGTTAGCAGAGATTCGGGCGGTTAAGGACCTGGTGTTAGCGAACGGCGATGCACTGTGTCGGGTGCAGACGGAGCTTGGGGAAATGAAAGCTTGTTACCAAGATCTATCGGAGCGTCTGGTGAAGGCAGAGAAAACTATTGCGGAGCACGGAGAGTCGCTGGTGCCACTACCTAAGCTCTGGAAACGCGTGGAGCGCCTCGAACTCCAGATTGAGGACTTAAGCAACCGCAGCCGGAGGAACAACATTCGGATGGTGGGCTTGCCTGAGGGTGCTGAAGGCCCGGATATCTTCGCGTTCCTAGCAAAGCTTCTCCCCTCTCTGCTTAATTTGAAACTTGTGGGCCTATTGGATATCGAGCGTGCGCACCGGGTGCCGACACTGCGGCCTGCAAATGGTAAATTCCCGCGCCCGATTATCTTCTGCTTGCTTCATCACCAGCAAGCACGGCAAATCCTGTCTGCAGCTAAAAGCCAGAATGCATGGGAGTTTGAAGGCCATAAGCTCTCCTTCTACCCAGATGTCTGCAAAGCCACGGCGGACAAGCGGCGGCAGTTCCTGGCTCTCCGTCCCCGTCTCCAGCGTCTACAAGCGAAGTTCGGCCTCTTCTATCCTGCACGCCTGAGGGTCACCCTGAATAACAGCTCGAGAGCGTTTGATGACCCGGCTGATGCGCTTCTCTTCCTTGAAGAGCAGGAAGCTTTACAAATGCAGTGACTTTGGGACTCTCTTGTTTGTTGCTGATTCTCTGTTTAATGGTGCCTTTCTTCGCTCCACGCTCTTCATGGAGTCTCCTTTTCCCTGGAGCTTACAGATGGTTTAGTTTTTCCCTAGCCAGTAACCTGACTAGCCAGTTAATTGTCCCCCTTGTACTATCTCTTGGGCGTAGTATGAGGCGCGGGCACTCTCTTTGTACTTCTCTGTTTCCCCCAAGTTTTCGTTATGTTTCCATTTGTGTACGGGGGTTGTCTAAGGGGGTCTGTCTGGAGGGTTCAGGGGAGGTGTAGCAACCTTGTGCTATTACTACTTTGCTCATTGTTTTTGCTCTACCTATTCCCCTCTGAATGTCTTGCTTTTACTCTGTATTGGTTTAAGTGTGTGGGTTACCGGTGTGCCCCTTGTGCTCTTTGCTGGCTCACCCTGTTGACAGTCTTTGTTGGGTAATGTTTAGCATAGCACCTCCGTGGCCGTCGCTTGATTTCCATCTGAGCCAGATCTATTTGTTTGAAGCGATCCAGGGCTTGCGGGCTCTCCAGTATGTCTTCTCATATGCTTTCCCTTAAAGTCCTGTCCTTGAATGTGAAGGGCATTAGACTCCCTGCCAAACGCAAAAAAATTCTTGCTTATTGTCATAAACAAGGTGCTGACCTGGTCATGTTACAGGAAACGCACCTATCTGCTGCAGAAACAGCGAAACTGGGCGCTGGCAAGTACGCCTTAGTGGCCCAGGCCCCGGCAATTGGAAAAAAAAATGGTGTGGCCATCCTAATCAATAAGGCTGTCAAGGCTCAAGCCCAACTGCTCCGCGCGGATCCTGAAGGGAGGTGGGCCAGTGTCCAAATTACTGTGGGCCTACAGCAAGTTGTGTTCCTGAATGTATATGCGCCTAACTGTGACAACCCTGTCTTTTTTCACAGGCTTGCAGAGGTGCTCGAAGAGTACGCCTCGTCTCCTATTATGATCGGTGGCGACTTCAACCTGGTCTTAGACCCGTTGATCGACTGCCAGCCTTGCCGGAGATCTCGGAGGTGCAGAGCTCTGGAGGCATTGGAGTCTATTATGGAAGAAAAGGGCCTCGTCGACATTTGGAGGATTCTGCATCCTGCTGAAAAAGATTTTACGTTCTACTCCTTTCCACACTCGTCCCACTCTAGAATTGATTTTTTTCTGGTATCTCGTTCCCTAGCTTCAGCTATTCCTAGTGCGGAGATCCTCAGCTCTCACATCTCCGATCATGCCGCTATCGGGCTTACGCTGGATGTCTCCTCTTCTCCGCCATCCCCCGGAGGATGGTTCTTCCCACGTCATCTTCTTGCAGACGACTCCTTCAGGCAATTTATCCGGCACGAAATAAAAGATTACTTTGACTTCAACCGGCTGGAGGATACGTCCGCCTGGGCTTGGTGGGAAGCTTTCAAAGCCTCCATCAGGGCTAAAGTCACCAGCTTCAATATTGCCCTTAAGAGGAAAGCGAGGGCTGAATTACGGTCTCTTGACCAGCAGATTCGGGCCGGGGAACGCTTATTACAACGGCAGTCTAACCCCTTGGTTCTCACCAGATTGCAGAATCTTCGTTTCCAATACAATGCTTTACTTAGTAAGGAAGTTGAGCAGTACTCTTTTGCCCAGAAAGCTCGCTACTATACGGAGACGAATAAATCGGGCAAACTGTTGGCGGCCAGCCTGAAACCTAGGCATGAAAAGGCTTATGTTGTGGCGTTGTTGGACGAGCAGAAGGTCCTTCGAACCGGAAATTTGGAGATTCTCGACATCTTTAGAAACTTCTACGACTCCTTATATACCTCTGAGGTGGAGAGTGACCAGTGCGGTATGAGATCCTGGCTACAATCAATTGACCATCCGACTCTGAGTCCGGATCAAGTCGAGAGTCTTGATCACCCTTTTGATCTGAGGGAAATTGAAGAGGTTTTGGCCAGTCTACAAGGGTGTAAGGCGGCGGGGCCGGATGGCATACCGTCTGAATTCTACCAGGTGTTCGCGAAGGACCTTTCTCCTTTCTTGTTGCAATATTTCCAGCTCCTACAAGAAGAGGGTTCGGATCCCGGCGCCTTCGCTGAGGCCACAGTGGTTGTCCTGGAAAAACCAGGAAAAGATCCGAAGTCTGTGGGCAGCTACAGACCCATTTCCCTTTTAAACGCAGATTACAAGCTATATGCTGCGGTTCTGGCTAACAGACTTAATAAAATCCTCCACCATCTCATTCATCCGGATCAATGTGGTTTTGTGTCCGGAAGGTCGACGACTGACAACGCCCGTCTGCTATGTAATCTCCTAGATTTGGCTGCACAGGCCGAAGAGCCCTTTATCGGGCTATCCTTGGACGCAGAAAAGGCCTTCGATAGGCTTGAGTGGCCTTTTCTTTTCCTGGTTTTAGAGTGGTTTGGCATCCCTGCAAGTTTTGTTAACATGATTCGCCCAATGTATGCCCGGCCCAGGGCTAGGATTTTTGCCAATCAAGAGCTGTCTCGGCCTTTTTCTTTGCACAGAGGCACAAGGCAGGGGTGTCCTATGTCCCCCCTGCTTTTCAACCTGGCCCTGGAACCTTTAGTCTTGTGCATTCGTCAACAGCAGTCCATTCGGGGATTTGAGGTAGCTGACCTACAACTCAAGCTTTCAGCCTACGCCGATGATCTCCTCTTTTTCTTACAGCCTTCCTCGGTAGCGCCTCTCCTCCGAGTGATTGAGCAGTACGCCAGTTTTTTCCGGGTACAAGGTAAATTGGTCTAAGTCAGTGGCTTTCCCGCTGAACCAGCGCACACACAGCGACCTGATCCAGGATTTTTCCTTCCAGTGGGCGGGGTCATCTGTACAATATCTCGGAACGCAATTTGCAGCCCCGATGGAGCAGACTATAAAGTTAAATGCCGCAAAGATTGTGGAAATTGCTCGAACCTTCACTACGAAATGGTCTCCTTTACACCTTACCTGGTGAGGCCGGCTCGAGTCAATCAAGATGGTTCTTGTTCCCAAAATAAATTATATTCTTGGCATGGTTCCGGTCCTTTTTGCCGCTGAGGTCTACAAGAAGGTTGAGCGGGCCCTAAGTTCCTTTTTATGGGGTGGGAAGACCCCCAGAATTGCGCTCAAGAAGCTTAAGGCTCACAAACTGCAGGGAGGGGTACAATTCCCTGATTTCCATTGGTACCACCTTGCTGCACTTCTAAAGCAGGGGGGTCTGTGGGGGGCCGACATTACCCCTTCCATGAAACCATCCTGGCTCTCCCTGGAAGAACGCCTACTCCTCCCCTGCCCGGCTCACCTCTGTATGAATATGCGGCACTCTGGGGTACCTGGTCTGACCAAGGTTATTGTTGCTACACAACAAGCGTTCCATGCGCTACTCCCGCTTATTGCTCAAGACAATCCCCCTTCTCTCCAGGTTCCTATTTGGCACAACCCGGCTTTTCGAATCAACAAACTCCCCTTTTTTGGCAGACCTGGCAGCGCTGTGGTGTCTGGACCATGGGTCACTTGATCGCGTCTGGCGAATGGAAACCCTTTCGTTTGTTACAAGAGGAGTTTAAGCTTCCGGGGACCTGCTTCTTCCAATATCTTCAGCTTAGACATTGTCTGTCTCAATTGCGGATCAATCCTCGAGAGCTTCAGGAGTCCTGGGGCTTACACAAGCTTGTAATGGATTTTTGCCTGCGGAAGGGAGGAATGTCTCGCTTTTACGCTCTTTTTCGAGACTCCTGCGCCGATCAGACCCTGGGCCTCCGTAAGGTTTGGGAGGCTGAGGCGAATCTACCTCCCACCACTCTGGATTGGAGCAATTTGTGGGGCCCTGTTACTCGAGTCTCACGTTCGGCCTCCCTCACACAAGCTATGTTTTTTTTGCTCACCGAGCATTTATTACTCCCTTAAAGCTCTCCAAATGGTCCTTAGATCAATCCTCAACTTGCTGGTCCTGTCAGAGAGCGGTTGGTACAATGAGCCACATGTTCCTGGATTGCCCCTGCATTCAGGGCTTTTGGTCTCGTGTCTGGGAAAGAATTCAGAGTGTGTTGGGCTTCTCCTATCCCCTGTCCTGGCGTATTATTGCGCTACGTTCTTCTGCAGTGATCCCAGGATTGGACAGGGAAGACTTTTTCGTATTGAATTTTATGCTAGCTGTTGCTGTAAAGGAAATTTTATACTCCTGGAAGGACCCTTCGAACCTCCACTGGGGCAGATGGTGGAACCAAGTCTGCCTTTACAGTAGATACGAAAAAGCTTATGACCATTCCTACTTTCTGAAGGGGAGGGGTAAGCCTCAGACTAGGTGGGCTGCCCTGGATCGCTTCACTTCTGTTTCAGATCTTACTTCTGTTTAGATCTCGCTTTTATATATGATGTTGTCTTTGTTTACGCTGCTTCCATAGACTAACATGTCATGTTCTGTATGGCCACTGAGGTGCTGGGGTGGGTTTGGTTTTCTTTTCTGTTTTTTCTCAATTATGTATTTGTTAACTGCTGAAACTGTTTGTACCTTTGTAAAACTGGAATAAACATAATCTTAAAAAAAAAAAAAAAACCCATAAATTATAACAAAACTGAGGTGCTATTCGTTATAAGGAACCTAAATTTTAGCCACCCGCCCCTCCCCCTCCCCAAAGCTTCAACTTCGCGATGTCAAGCTTGAAGTAAAAACTGAAGTAAAATATCTTGGGGTTACCTTGGATCAGTCACTCTCCATGACTTCCTATATAAAACTAATGACTAAATATATCTTCTATAAACTGCAAATGCTTCAGCAGCTTAGACCATTCATGGATAGTCATGTCTTCTGTTCGGTCCTCCAAGTCATGATCATTCCACATTTTGATTTTTCAAATGCTATCTTACAAGGTCTACCAAAGCAAACTATTAATCACCTGCAACTGGCTCAAAATGTTGCTGCTCGTATCATCTAAAAGGTTAACAGCACAGAACATATCACATTAATACTTTACACTGGTTACCAATTTTGAGCCGGATTAAATATAAAATACTCATGATCACATTTAAACTGCTAAGGGAAATAGCTCTATCATACGTAATCTCTCATCAGTATCCCTTCTCACGAAAGAACTAGAAGAAGTCACAACAATAATACCATGGCAGTCCCCATTAACTACTGCAATACAAACTGTTCCACAAGTAACAGAGCATTCACCTATTGCTCACCTACAGTGCCTTGTGAAAGTATTCATCCCCTTGGCTTTTATCCTGGTTTGTCACATTACATACAACCTGGAATGAAAATGAAGGTTCATTTCGATGTTAGGTAATGGACCTAACAATATAGTCCAAATTGGTGAAGTGAAATGACAATAAAATACCTTGCATATATAAAAACAAAAACATGTAAAAACGGAAAAGTTGTAAGTGCATATGCATTCATCCCTTTTGCTATGAAACCCCTAAGTAAGATCTGGTCCAACCAATTAACCTCAAAAGTCACATAATTAGTTGATTAGGCTTCACCTGTGTACAATCAGTGTCACATGTTGCCTGTATAAATATACCTGTTCTGAAAGGCCCCTGACTCTGCAACACCACTAAGCAAGCAATATGAAGACCAAGGAGCACTCCAAACAGGTCAAAGACAAAGTTGTGGAGATGTATAGATCAGGGTTGCATTATAAAAAAAATCCCAAATTCTGAATATCCCACAGAGCACCATTAAATCCATGATAACAAAATAGAAAGACTATAGCACCACTACAAACCTGACAAGAGAAGGCCACCCACTGAAACTCGCAGACCGGGCAAGGAGGGCATTAATCAGAGATGCTACAAAGAAACCAAGGATAACACTGAAGGAGCTGCAAAGATTCACAGCGAAGATGGGCGTACCTGTCCATAGGACCACTTTAAGCCATACACTCCACAGAGTGGGGCTTTATGGAAGAGTGGCCAGAAAAAAGCCATTGCTTAAAGAAATAAATAAAACACATTTGGAGTTTGCACAGCAGTATGTGTGGAACGCCCCCCCCCCCCCCCCAAACACATGGAAGAAGGTTCTCTGGTCAGATGAGATAAAAATTGAACTTTTTGGCCGTCATGGGAAATACCATGTGTGGCGCAAACCCAACATTTCCCATCACTCTGAGATCACCATTCCCACAGTGAAACATGATGGCAGCATCATGCTATGGGGATGTTTTTCATTGGCAGGGATAGGAAAACTGGTCAGGATTGAAGGAATGATGGATGGTACTAAATACAGAGCAATTCTTGAGGAAAACCTGTTTCAGTCTGTCAGCGATTTGAGACTGGGACGAAGGTTCACCTTCCTGTAGGACAATGACCATAAACATCATGCTAAAGCTGGTTTAAAGGGAAACATTTAAATGTCTTGGAATGGCTTAGCCAAAGCCCAGCCCTCAATCCAATTGAGAATCTGTGGCATTACTTGAAGATTGCTGTATACCAATGCAACCCATCTAACTTGAAGGAGCAGTTTGGCCTTAAGGAATGGGTGAAAATCCCAGTGGCTAGATGTGCTAAGCTAATAGAGGCATACCCCAAGAAACTTGCAGCTGTAATAGCAGCAAAAGGTGGCTTTACAGCGTATTGACTTTGGGGGGTGAATACATATGCACACTCCTGCTTTCAGTTTGTTTGACTTTTTTTGTCTTAATTATTGTTTGTGTCACAGTAAAGAATATTTTGCACCTTCAAAGTCGTAGGCATGTTGTGTATATTACATGGTGCGAACCCCCAAAACGTCATTTTAATTCCAGGTTGTAATGCAACAAAAGGACAAACACAGAGGGGATGAATACTTCTGCAATGCACTGTATACCCTGGAATTCCCTACAAGATAAGCTAAGAGCTATTATGGATATTAAAGACTTTAGAAAATAAATTAAAACATATTTGTTCATAGAACACTTCGGTGATTTATCTGATGGAAACAAAATATACCCAACATAACAATGATCCTTTTAGAAAAGATACCCTGATCCCTCCTACTTAAGTTCTTCATGATTCCCAACTACCAAATCCAACTGCCCTATCCACTAAGCTTGCTGCAGTAATTATTACTGTATGTTTAAAATGTGGCTGGTATGAAATTCCCATGCCGTCTGTCTGTCTCTATTGAGATATATATGCAGCACCATACCTAGCCCTGTGTGAGCGGTGTAGCCGCATAGGGCACAAAGGATATAGGGGCGCATTTAAGGCTGACAGCCTCGGCTTCCCCCCACGCTGCTTGCTGTTTCCCTGCTGCTGCCACCTTTTGTTTTCTCAGTGGTGGCGGCTCTGGCAACAGCAGAGGAGACCTGACATCAAATTTTAAAAAAACAAAACACAACACTCGGGTCTTTCTGACTCTGCGCTTGTAGGCAGGTCTGGTCCTTCCCTCCCTTCTCTGATGTAGATCATGTCAGAGGAGGGAGGGATCAGGCCAGCCATTCAAGTGCGGAGTTACAAAGACCCGCGTTTGAATGGCTGCTCTGGTCCTTCCATCCTCTGACGTGATCTACAGCAGAGAAGGGAGAGATCAGATCTGAATTCAAGCATGGATTCAAAGGATCCACATTTTTTTTTTCCATATGAAGTCATGTCTGCCTCTGCTTTCGCCGCCTCCAAGAAAACAAAAAGTGGCAGCAGCAGGGTAAGGGCAGGCAGCTTGCTGGACATGGAGGTATGGGTGAGATGGGGGGGGGGAGATGCCAGAAGTGCTAGTAGCACGGTGCACAATTATGGCTCGGTGCGGCCCTGATCGTTAGTGTGCTTTTTACCTTATCTGTATTTTTCTGTAATATTGGTCAACTTCCTCCTATCTTCAGTTGCCTGTTCTTATTATCCCACCCCCTGGCTAACAGTCTTTCCTTATCGTCCCTCCAGTTCAGTCCCTCACCTCTGGGTAGTGAACCTCCTCCTGCAGCATGGAGACTGGGCATGTCAAAACTGTGACATCACTGGATGTATCCTGCTGGCCTCTCCCACCAGCCCCCAGTGTGCCCAGTCTGCTTGCAGCAGGAGGACTTAGTGAGCCTAGGTACTGGGCTCACTAGAAGGACACATAAGGAGCATTTTCATTTGGATAGCTTAGTTTTGGAGTTTAATTTAGCTTAATTTCAGTTAATTTTATTTGGGATTTAGATTACATTCATTTAAAATTGTTTGGTTTTTTTTTTCAAATGGGTTATTTAAGGGAACGGGCTATAACGGGAGGATTGCTTCTCCTTCTCCTTGGCCTCTCCCTTCGATCTTGCCGGTCCTCCTCTCCAGGGCTGTACGGGGAGGGCAGGGGGAGTTGAGCAGCAGTGGTGGACAGCTCCTCTCGATCGGCGGTTCAGGCGGCGATTATTGCAGCAGCCAGCGTTTGATTCCTCTCAGCTGCAGCTGCTTGAAGTAGTGTTCATAACAGCTGCGCTGATGGTAGGACATGCCACAAGTGCTGCAAAGTATATTTATAACGGAGTTCAGACTGCCGGACGATGAGGTGAGTGCCCCGGGGTATTTTCCTGGTGCGGGGCAGTCTTGGGCCTACATGGACGTCGGCAGCGTTAGTTTAAGCGGGAAGCTGAGTTCGAGACCTTGAGACTGTTTCTTTCCGCGTTTTTTCACATCAGAGGCATTTTTGTTGAGAGAGACACCGGATATCTCAAATTTCTCTTCAGGAGATATGCAAATTTACTATATTTGTGATTTTTGTGTGAAAATCAAGCTTGACCGGGTTTAAAAAAAAACAAATTAATTGTATGGTCGGTGGCTTCTGGGGTCAGGTGCTGCCTTCTTACGTACTTAGACTTAGTTTGCTCTGTTGTTTAGGGTGATAAAAAAAAAGAATCAAGAGAGTTTACTTTTATTTACTTTTATTTCCAGATTGCCTCTTTACTGTTATTTTATCTGGATTGGGTTACAGTATTGGTTATCTGATGTCTTCGCGCCTACAATGTTTAGTGTGTGGGGCGCGTAGGGGTACAGTATCAGAAGCGGGGGTTTGTCGAGGCTGTGCGACGGAATCGTCCATTATGGAACAGGTGATTCAAGACAAGGCTGGTGAAGGAGTTCAAGGTCCATCTAGTGCGATAGAAGGGATCTCGCCCCAACAGTCTCCATCCATACCCCTGCTGGATAGCCCGATGGAGGCGGGTAGTTCAGTGCCTATTACATCAGCAGGGACGGCACTTGGGGGTTTTTCCCCGGATTTTGTACTGGTAATGCATCAGGCTTATTGCTTGAGGCAGCAGGCGGCGGTCTCAGATCCTTCGGTGGGGGGGGGGGTGGCAGGACCGCCGGCTGGCTCTGAAAAGGTTGGGAGTGGTCTAGGGAGACCTCTTAAGAGGCCTAGGCCGATAGAGGATCAACCTTTAGGTTCAGACTGGTTGGAAGGAGAGGACATGGACCTGGAGCTGGAATCTGGTTTGGAAGAGCTTGAGGAAGGTGAGATACAGGAGCCTGAGGATCAGGCAAGGATTATAAGAGTTTTTAGAAGAGAAGAGCTAACGGCGCTCATTGCAGAGTCATTCCAAGCTCTCAACCTGTCTTCAGTTCAACCAGCGGAGGAAGAAGGGCTTGAAGATCCCCTCATTCAGGCGGTACGTAATACTCAGGCGGTTTTTCCTATACACCAAGTGGTTAAACAGATGATTCAGAATGAATGGGATTTGCCAGAGTCTGGGTTGAGGGGTGTAAGGTCTATGAATCGACTTTACCTCTTAGCCGATTTAGAGAAAGAGATGTTTCGGTCTCCGCGTGTAGATGCAGCAGTTTCTGCGGTCACAAAGAAAACAACTATCCCGGTAGAGTGCAGCGCAGCCCTGAAGGATGCGCAGGATAGAAAGCTGGATGTCTTGTTGAAGCAAGCTTTTGAAGTTAATGCTTGGCGCTGCAAGCCTCTATTTGCGGGGCTTGGGTAGTGAGAGCTTGTCTGTGATGGTTTCAGCGTTTGCAGCAGCAGGTGCAGGAGTGTTTATCGGATGAGACACGGCTGAAGTCCAGTTCGGCGTACTTAGCAGATGTCCATTATGATTTGATCAGAGCCTTGGCAAATAGTATGGCTTTGCTCGTCGCCGCACGCCATTATCTTTGATTAAGAAATTGGGCGGCAGATACTTCCTCCAAATCTCAACTCAGTAAGCTTCCGTTTAAGGGGAAGTTGTTGTTTGGTGAGGATTTGGACAAGCTGGTCAAAGATTTGGGGGAATCCAAAGGAGGACGCCTGCCGGAGGATAGACCTAAGCAGGGTCGAGGACAGGCGACAGCCCGGGGTCAGTTTTGAGACTTCAGGCGCTTTCAGACCTCTTGGTTGGGAGGTTTTAAAAGTTTTCAAGGATTTCGAGGAGCGGGCAGGGGGTTTAGTAGTCCCTCCACCGCAACCCTCAGAAAGCCACAATGAAGCGAGGCGGGCCCGGGCATGGGTTCAACCGATAGGAGAGCGGCTTTGGGAATTTCTCTCTGCCTTGGTCCAGATAACATCCAATCAGTGGGTGCTAGAGATCATTCGCGAAGGTTATTCTCTCGAGTTCTCTCGTCCAGTAACAGACTTGTTTGTGCTTTCGCCTTGCAGGGGAAGGGAGAAATTGATTGCAGTACAGGGGACGTTGGTTCATCTTCTGCAATTAGGAGCAGTAGTATCGGTGCCTTGAGAGTTATACGGCGTCGGTCACTACTCTATTTATTTCGTAGTGCCCAAGAAAGACGGGGCTCTCCGTCCCATTCTAGACCTCAAGGACATAAATCGCTGTCTCCAAGTGCCGCATTTGCAATCGGTTATATTGGTGGTCCGACAAGGAGAATTCTTAACATCTCTCGATCTTACCAAGGCGTATTTACATATTCCCATCAGGCCAGCGCATCAAAGGTTCCTAAGGTTTGCGCTACTGTGGGGTCATTTTCAGTTTCAAGCGTTGCCCTTCGGGTTGGCGACAGCTCCGCACACCTTCACCAAAATAATGGTGGTAGCGGTGGCGGCACTGTGAAAGGAAGGAATATTAGTTCATCCTTATCTCGACGACTGGTTGATACGCGTGACATCAAGGGCCGAGAGTATCAGGGTGACAGACAGAGCGGTGCAGTTCCTGCAGAGTCTCAACTTGGTAGTCAACGTAGCCAAGAGCCATTTGGTTCTGTCACAGGTTCTGGAATACTTAGGAGTACGGTTTGACACTCAAGTGGGGGCAGTGTTTCTGCCAGACCTGCGAGCCCAGGCTCTTCAGAGTCAAGTTTGCAAGTTTTTAAAGACTACAGCTCCATCAGCATGGGACTTCCTTCGCATTCTGGGGACCATGACAGCGACGCTAGAAGTGGCACCATGGGCCAGAGCGCACATGCGGCCATTGCAGAGGTCTCTACTTCAGCGTTGGTTGCACCAGAATGACAGTCTGAACAAGCGGCTTCCCTGTCCGTTGAAGGTATGAAGAGCGCTTCAATGGTGGCTTTGCCCAAGAAATGTGGGAGTGGGCATGCCACTCGAGCAACCACAATGGCTTCCAGTGTTGTCATATGCCAGTTTTGCAGGTTGGGGAGCTCATTGTGAGGGTCTATTCGCACAGGGAACCTGGACCGAGCAGGAGGCCAAGTGGTCGATCAACTGTCTGGAATTGCGAGCGGTAGCGCTAGCGCTTCGGGCGTTCGAATCCTCGGTGCGGGGTCGAGTGGTGCGAGTGCTGTCGGACAATGCCACAACAGTGGCTTATCTCAATCAGCAAGGGGGCACAGGAAGCGCTGCTATGGAAGAGGAAGCAGAAATGTTGTTTGCTTGGGTGGAGCCTCGGCTTCAAGCATTGTCGGCAGCACACATTGTGGGAACGGACAATGTGATGGCAGATTTTCTCAGCAGAGTCCGAGTGGATGCCGGCGAATGGGAGCTCCATCCGGAAGTGTTTGCTCAGATAGTCAACAGATGGGGTCCTCCAATTATGGACCTCATGGCTACGTTCGTGTCAGCCAAGACAAGTCGATTTTTCTGCAGAAGGCGAGAAAGGATGTCGGAGGGTATCGATGCCTTAATGCAACGATGGCCCACACAAGGTCTGCGCTATGTCTTTCCCCCTTGGGCTCTCATAGGACGAGTGATTCAGTGCATTGAATCTCATCAGGGGAAAGTAGTGTTGGTAGCACCGGATTGGCCGTGATGTCCCTGGTATGCCAATCTGGTGCGGCTTCTGAACGGGACTCCTTGGCGGATTCCCGCAACAGCGGATCTGCTGACACAAGGACCTCTAAGAATGCCACATGTGGATCGGTTCTCGCTTACGGCTTGGCCATTGAAAGGGCTAGGTTAAGAAAGAAAGGTTATTTGGGTGCAGTGATTGCTACCTTACTTTTGGCCAGAAAGAAGTCTACATCCTTAGCATATGTGCGTGTATGGCGTATTTTTGAGGACTGGTGTGAACGACATCAAGTCCGACCAACCATGGCTTCAGTCCCTGTCATTTTAAGTTTTTTTGCAAGATGGTTTTGCTAAGGGTTTGGCGGGCAGTTCCTTAAGGGTTCAGCTGGGGGTGATTTTTTGCTCTTGAGGAAAGGTCCAGGGATTAGCATTGGAGTCGCATTCGGAGGTGATACGATTCCTGAAAGCTGTGACTCATTTATGGCCTTCCCGAAGATTGATGTCTCCTCCGTGGGATCTCAACTTAGTCCTTGGAGCGCTGACAAGGGAACCTTTTGAACCATTGCACATGGCTTCCCTCGAGGATTTAACTTTAAAAATAGTGTTTTTAGTGGCCATTTGTTCTGCACGAAGGATTTCGGAATTGCAAGCGGCAGGAATGTTGGCAGCGGAACCAGCACAGGTTAGCGGGAACATTGCTCACAGTTGCTTCCTAATCCCCTGAGATCTCTTTCTCCTGCCTGTCTTCATAGATTTCTTCTGCTCTCCTTTCCATCCTTCTTATGGATCCTATTGTTGACACTCCCTAACCTTCTCCCCTCATACCAATAACTTCAAGGCCCCCCTCCTTGTCATCCCCTCTTTACCATCCTCACTTCTCCCATCATCTTGTCCTCCATCCTGTCTTTGTTGTCCTCTCATTCATCTCTCTCCTCTCTCTCTGAAAGAACCTCTCCCTCCTTTACGCCATGCTGTCTCCTCTCTGCCCACGCTCTTCTGCTCCTTCTATCATCTGGAGATATCAACCCCAACCCTGGCCCCCCTCAACGTTTGTCACACTCTCAGGACAGATCCTCACACAAGCGCTCAAATCTTATTCATATCCCACTCCTTTCCCCCTCCTCTCTCACTTTCTCAGGTACCTTGTGGAATGCACACTCCATTTCAAATGAGCTTGCCTTTATTTATGATCTCTTTGGGCCCGATATTGAATTGGGCAGGTTATGCACCACTATGGCGCATAGCCCTGCCCGCCAACCTTTAATCCCAGATATTCAATGTCAGGGTCATATGCGACCCTGGTATTGAATATTCAGGGATCGCCACACACACCAGAAGCTGCAGTAGCTTACCAGGCAGCAGCGATATTACATGCTGCCAGGTTAGCTCCTGCACCTAAAAGATAGCTGAGTTTTTTTCTCACCTATCTTATAGGTGCAAGTCATTAACTGGGCAGCATGCAATATTGCTGCTGCCCGATTATTGATCATCTCCACCTGCGCACCTCTCTGGAATGCTCCCGAAACGCCCTGATGCTAAGCGGTTAGCATCTGGGTGCATAAGGGCCATAATCAGGGATATTCAGCAGCACTAACCATGTTAGTGCCACTAAATATCCCTCTCAGTGGCAGTTACATGGTTTACAGGGCAGCAAATCATGTAACTGCCCTTTGAATATCGGGCCCTTTGTTTCTAATGCTCTCCATCTTCTTGCTGTGAGACCGGGCTCTTCCCAGAAGACTCAGCATCAGTCGCTACCCTCTGTCATGGCGCTTACCACTTCTCCTACATGCTTTGTCCCTCTGGCCATGGTGGTGGTGTTGGGCTTCTATTCTTTTGCTTCTGCCAATTTCACTCTCTTCTTCTGCCTCAGTCTCACTCCTTTCCCTCCTTTGAAGTCCACTCCATCTGGCTTTATACTCCACTACCTCTCCAGATAGCTGTTATTTATCAACCCCCTGACAAATCCACCTTTACCTTTCTCACTGATTTTGATTCACGGCTTTCATTCTTTCTGGATTTATCTTTCTTTTCCTTATTTTGGGGGTTTTATTTATTTATTTATTTAGACATACTTGTATACCACCTTATCCTACAATCAAAGTGGTTACATCACATCACAATTGCGTAACACTTAACAAGTGGGTGTTTTACAACATTTAACATGAGGGAAGTTAACAACATTAAGACAACACAATTTGAGGGTTACATTTATCATGATGGTGTCATGAGTCTAACTGGGTTGGTTAATTATTGAGCTTGCAGTGTAGTTTACATTGCAATCCTTCTCGGATGGGGGCTGTTGTGTATCTGGTTGGGACTGTTGTCTATCTGCTTGTAAGTTTCTGTGAAGAGCAGGGTTTTAAGGGCCTTGTGGAAGTCGTGATGTCTTCTAATTCCCTTAGGCTCATTGGGAGGGAGTTCCATAATGTGGATGCCATTAGTGATGGAGCTCTTCTTGACGTATTTTGTTTTGTCTTGTGATATCCTGAAGGTGTGCTGATCATATTGTCATAATTGTTCCTTCTTGGTCTGTTACTGATGTTCCTTGTTACTATTCTTTGTAGTACATCTGCTTAAAGATGGTGGATGATCTTGAAAATGATCAAGATTATTTTAAATTTTTCTGTGGCTACCATTGGTAGCCAGTGCAGTTGCTGTAAGATAGGGGGGATGTGTTCTGATCTTGGGGTGTCAGTGATGATGCGTGCTGTAGTATTTTGCACCATTTGGAGTGGGTGTAAGGTCTGCTGGGGGAGGCCTTGATATAAAGAATTTCCGTAATCAAGCAGAGGTGTGATGAGTGCTTGGCATACTGTGCTGAAGTGGTCCTGGCGGAGTGGTGGTTTTATCTTTCTTATGGTCCTCAAACGTTGATAGGCCTTGTTTGCGGTTTTGGCGAGATGAGAGTTCATGTTTAGAGCTCTGTCCATTGTGATGCCTAAGTACCTAACTTCATCTTTGACTATTATAAGTTTGTTTAGAATGCTGATATTCTGTGGTGGAATGAAGCTTGGGTTCCTTTAACATTCATGTTGATAACCCCTCTGATTGTTATGCTCTAAAGCTCCTTTCCCTTGCCTCCTCATTCAACCTCCAGTTTTGCTGTACTGCCCCCACTCACCGGCATGACCACTTGTCCCAATCTTGTCTTCTTCTCTAATTGCTTTCCCTTAAACCTCTGTACTTCAGTTCTTCCCCTATCTACCCATCACCTCCTTAGCTTCATTCTTCATCACCCCTGCCTCAGTCTCTCCCAGTGTCCTCCAACCTCTTTGGAAAACTTTATGCTATTGATCCATTGGCTCTCTCCACCTCTTTCTTCCATTATGTCATCTGAGTCTGTTGATGAGGCAGTAGCTTGCCATAACACTGCACACTCCTCTGCTCTGGATATGTGGATCAGGATCCAAAAGCAGCCTCGAAGAGGTGAGTTTTCAGCCTGGATTTGAAAAGGGCCAGAGATGAAGCCTGATGCACAGACATAGGTAGTTTGTTCCAGGCATAAGGAACAACAAGGTGGAAGGATCAAAGTCTGGAGTTGGCAGTAGAAGAGAAAGGCATAGATTGAAGATATTTGTCAGAAGAGTGGAGCTCCCGAGGATAGGCATAGGGAGAGATAAGAGAGAAAAGGTAGTGAGGAGCAGCAGAATGAGTGCACTTATAGGTGAGTAGGAGAAGTTTGAACCAGATGCAGAAATGGACTGGGAGCCAGTGAAGCGATTTGAGAAGAGGGGTTATATGAACATATTGAGGATGGTGGAGGATTAGCTGCACAGCTGAGTTTTAAACAGATTGGAGAGAGATGATTGAGAGGAAGACCAACAAAGAGGAGGTTGCAATAGTCTAGAAGGGAGGTGACTAAAGAGTGGATAGGTGTCTTAGTAATGTGTATAGAAAGGAAGGGACAAATTTGGCAGTGTTATAGAGAAAGAAGCGACAGGTTTTAGCTATCTGTTGGATGTTTGCAGAGAGAGAGTAGAGTCAAAGATGACCCCAAGGTTGCAAACTGAGAAAACAGGGAGGAGTGTAGTGTTATCCACAGAAACAGAGAATGGAGGAAGGAGGGAGGTGGCCTTAGGGCAAAAGATAAAGAGCTCAGTTTTGGCCAGTTTCAGACGGTAGTGAAACATCCAGGCAGCAATGTCAGAAAAGCGGGCAAAGATCCGGGTCTGGATTCCTAGAGCGATTTCAGGCACAGAAAAGTAGATCTGTAAGTTGTCAGCATAAAAATGGTACTGAAAACCATGGGAGGAAATAAGTACACCAAGGGATCAAGTGTAGAGAGAGGGAAGGAGATGTCCCAAGACAGAGCCCTGAGGTACACCAACTGAAAGTGGAATGGCAGTAGAGGAGCAACCACCAGAACATACACTAAACTGTGATGGGAGAGATAAGAAGAAAACCAGGACAGAACAGAGTCCCTAAATCCAAACGAGGACAGGGTATCGAGGAGAAGGTGGTGATCAACAGTGTCAAAAACAGCAGAAATGTCAAGAAGGATGAGAATCCATTAGAGATCTTTGGATTTGGCAAGGAGCAAGTTGTTGGAGACTTTGGCAAGAACCGTTTCTGTGGAATGTAGAGAACAAAAGTCAGATTGCAGAGGGTCCAGAAGGTCTTGAGAGGAAAGAAAGTCAAAACAGTGGCCGTGAACTACTCGTTCAAGTTGTTTTGAAGCAAAGGGGAGGAGAGAGATAGGTCAGTAACTGAAAGGACAGATAGGATCTAGTGAAGGCTTTTTGAGAAGAAGTGTAACCTTGTGGACTTTCTACCCTTCAAATTCATGCTTGCCTCTTACCAATCAGCCATGGCATTCGCCAAACAAGACTATTATGCCCACTTGACTAACTCTCTTGCCTCTGACCCTTGCTGTCTCTTTAGAACTCTCAACTCTCTCCTCAAAGTTTCACCTCCCCCGACCCATCCTTTCCTTTCTGCCTAAACTTTGGCTAACTATTTCTCTTCCTAACATCAGATCTATTTCAGAACATATGCCAAGCTGTAATTACACTCATCCTAGACTATTGCAACAGCATCTATCGTGGCCTTCCCAAGAATGCACTACTCCCACTTCAGATAGCACAGAACACCGCAACAAGAATAATCCAAGGAACTTCTCATTGAACGTACATCACTCCAGAACTAATGGAACTCCACTGGCCCCCCATTGTAGCAAGAATAAAATATTCTTGCTACAACATTCAAGATCAGACACAAAGAATCAGCAGATTGCCTCTATCTACTGCTCTCACAACCTAAGAACGACAGACTTCGCAGACATACTTTGATTAATTTCTTATTCCTACTCAAAAGAACAAGATCAATCACAGTACTTGCAAGCATGCATTCTCCCTCTTTGCCCCAACCATATGGAATTCCTTACCACCTGACCTACAAGGATGCACTGACCACTCAGGCTTTCAGCTTCTTCCAGAATTCTGTTTCAAGAATACTATAATGTGTCCATAGTATCTGCAATCCAAGCTAATGTACTGTAACCCACCCAGTGATCTGAACCTCAGGACCACATAACCCATACCCTCTACAATGTGAATTATATCTTTTGTTAAAACTTCAATGTATATAATTTACTTAAATGTTAAAACTAAATTTATATGTTCTGTTTATTGTAAAACAGTGTGCATTCCTGCCCTGTTAATGTTTTGAGTTATATATAAACCACTTTGAATAGCAGAAAGGCGATATAAAAGTAGTTTAAAAAAAATAAATGAATAAAGTCCACCAGATTACACTCTAATTCCCCACGAGATCAGCTCTATCCCTTCTTCACTTCCAGCTCTTCCCCTCAACCTCTGCTACCCTTTTGTCCTTTTCTATGATCTTTGAGAAGGAAACCATTCATCTTTCATCCTCCAAACTCACTGATCCTCTTTCTACCACCTCCTAAATTCCATCTCCTCCACTGTCATCCTTTCCATCTTTCATATTCTCAATCTATCGCTTTCCACTGCAACTGTTCCTGCAGCCTTCAAGCATGCTATGGTTACACCTCTCCTCAAGAAACTCTCACAACCCTACCTGTCCTTCTAATTATCAACCCATCTAATTATCAACCCAATTATCTAGTTAACAGACCATATACTCCATGTAAATAGTTCTCCCATGTTTGTCCAAGTTTATGGTCCTGTTATATGTAACACCAAACAGCTTGTTGTTCTGGTCTTTGTTTTGTTCTCTGTGAACCGCGCTGATCCTGAATAGCACGGTATAGAAGAAATATAAATAAATAAATAAATCTCCCTCCTCCCCTTCATTTCTAAACTACTTGAATGTGTGGTTCACTGCCATTGCCTTGACCTTTTCTCCTCTCAAGCCCTTCTGGAGCCATTGTAAAGCGATGTTACTTACCTGTAACAGGAGTTCTCCGTGGACAGCAGGATAAGTCAGCCACACTTGGTGACGTCATCCGACGGCGCCGAGACGGAAGTACTCTCCATAGCTCAGAAGGGCTTTGCCCTTCTGAGCATGAGCCAACTGGCCCCACCCTCTAGCCCGCCCCTAGCTAGCCAGTTCGTCAATAGCTGAGCCTTTGCCGCTAGGAGGCGGGCACTGGTCAGAGGCCGACCCCTTCCAAGGGGAGGAGGGTGGGTATGTGTGGCTGACTTATCCTGCTGTCCACGGAGAACTCCTGTTACAGGTAAGTAACATTGCTTTCTCCAAGGACAAGCAGGATGAGTCAGCCACACTTGGTGCCTCCCAAGCTACCCAGTGATGCGGTGGAAGGGGTAGCCGAAGACTTTTTCCGGTACAGGATTCTGTAATGGTGTATCCTTGAACACCTTGTAACATTTACCAGATTGCTACACCACCATTAGGTGTGGCTAACCACAGTCTGCCTGGTGGCGGCATCAACGCGCAATGTACAAACGTGCAGTGTGTATACGCCCATGGGATGCAGCATGCAGTAACAGTGAACATGTAACCTGCAGTCCCCATGCGTGAATGTGCCATAGGCGTGATTAAGAGACTATACAGTCCCGACGGGTGGTGGCAGCTGCAGGGTAGACTACTTAAGTCTAATCAAGATACTTTTTTTTTTTTTTTTTTTTAATGAAACAAACTCTGGAATTTGTTGCCGGAGGATATAGTAAAGGCTGTTAGTGTAGCCGGGATTAAAGGTTTGGACAAGTTCCAGGAGGAAAGGTCCATAAACCATTATTAAGAAGGTACCCAGGATATCACTGCTTGACCCAGTACAGGCATTGTGGAACCTGTGTCTTTTGGGGGACTGGAAGGTACGTAAGACCTAGTTGGCCACTGTTGGAAACCGGACACTGGGCTTGATGGATCTTGGTCCGACCCAGTATGGCATATCTTATTCTCTTATGGAGTCCTATTGAGCAGTAGCAGTGAGGAAGTGACTACGAAGGATAGCCACAACGTTGGGTGCGCTACAAGAGCGGTGCAAATTAGAGCAGTAATACCGCCACAGTAAGAGGAGGACACTGTGAGCAAGGATATGAAATAGCATCAATATTGACTGTGCTACAAGAGCGATGCAAAAGGAGCACCAAGACCGCAATGGACATGGGTCAGTCCGTGTCATGGTCAGGTGTGCCTAGGCCAGAGGTAGCGGTCTAGACGTCGAGACTGCCAGGTGGTATGTTTGTTCATGCCGCAAGTTCTTGGACAGTGTGCAGTGTTGGCTAGGTGGCCCCGGCACACCTACGGGCCGTCGGTTGGCGATGGACCTTAGAGTTCCATGTTTGCCATTGGCGTGGATAGAGCCCTTGTTTGTGCTCCTGGCCGAGGTGGAGGAGCATGTGGAATCTCTGGAGGTGGGTACGCTGGGAGGCCAGGTTTATTGGGAGGTCACACGTGGCAAAGAGTGTGTCCCTTGTTACAGGTGCACTGTTTTGTGTATGCCCTGGGCATATATTTGCATAGGGCTGTGATGTTATTCGGAACATGGAGATTCCACTCGGATCCCGCCGTCCGGTGGCCCGGCCGATATGCCGCCAGGGACCCAAGAATAGTTTGGTCGTGGTGGCATAGCATGTGAGGTGTATCATCAGGATTAGCGGTAGGACCGCTATCCAAAACCTTCGGGACTAGCATGTTGGATAGTAATCCAAATGATCTTACGGAAGGTCTAGGCTGTCGTAAGGGTAGAATTTGAGGTGCCCACCATAATAGCGCGAGGGTAGTCTTTGAGGTGCCCACCATAATAGCATGTGGGTAGTCCTCAAGGTGTTCACTATGTTAGCTGGCTGAGGGCCAGCAGTAGTGCGGCCATGAGGCTGCTGTACACAGTCACCGGAGGCGGCGATCCCAGGGATTGGGGGATCTGTCTGGTTGCTGGTACTTGCGCCCGGCGCTGTAGGGCTTGCATGACGATGATGCCAAGGCGCGAATTTCATACATAGAAGGCTGCGGTCAGCTCTGAGATATCGCCTGTCAATCGGGTCAGGCTATCAGATTTTTCTTGTCCACTAGCCTTGATGAGGGGGGAAGGGGAGGGGTTGTCCAAGGGCCCTGGTCAGAAGCTTAGGGAGCCGCACTGGTACTGGCCTGGGTATAATGAAGATGAACTGGGATCTGTCCATTCTAAGCCACTAAGCTGTTGTCTTTCATAATGTCCACATGGCGGGCCGATCGATTAGTGGTCCGCCCGCTGAGGTAAGAAGGAAGCCGATAGCCAAGGGTCCAGTTCCCACCTGCGGTTCATCTGAGAGCTGAGTCTGGTTGGCAGCTCTTCCTGGGAGCATGAGGGCACAAGCCGAAGTATAGGGTCTTCCTGCAGAGTAGTGGGAACATGTCCCCTTGTGCGCAAGTTCGGGTCTGTGACCCCTTGTTGACTATCGGAGCAGGCCCTAGAGTGCAGAGTTGTGCGGCAATCAGCTGATGTGCTTCATCCCTACCCCGACCTGCAGGCAGGTCTCCTTTGAATGCTCATAAGGGGGAGGATCCCCGGACTCGGCATCCCCAGGCAGGAGCCGAGTCTGCCACCCTGTGTCATTGACCTAGGTTTAGTGCCATGGATCTTGTTGGGCCTGCTTGCGCCTTTAAATGTGGAGCCTGGAATGCCAGAGCCACAGCTGGGATTTGAACCTGTGGCCTTCTGCTCTTGAGTGCACTGTCCGTGTGTACTGCACCGCACTGTGGCCACTGTGTAGGAGTCTCCCCGTTTTCGGGAGTAGCCAGAGGTTTTGGTACTGTCACAGCCCTCTGCAGAGTGCAGTTGCGCCGGGGATGTAGGCCTCGCACAGTAGGCCATGGTGTTCAGGTAGTGCAGAGACGAGTACTGCAAGATCCACAGTTAGGACCTGAACCTGTGACTCTACTCCAAGACACAGTGGCTGTGAATAGTGTACCATACTATGGAAGCAGCAGGGCTGAGGGAGATTGTCATCTTCTCCAGTGTTGCGGGAGGATTGCCTCAGGAACTGTGGTGTTGATGAGCGACAGCATCAGTTAGTGAGTGGCTTCCCCAGGGAGCCAAGTTAGATAGGTATGGTTGTAGGCTTCTCATGATGGCCACTAACTTCCCAGGGAGTCCACTGCTGCCACTATTGTTGGGAGCGCACCGGTGTATGGACCTTCTGACTGTCCATGAACTCCCCCTTTTTACACTGTGGAGTGCTCACTTTCTCCTTGGGCAACCCTATGTTGCCCTACCCTGGGGAAAGAGGCTGGATGCCAGCTGCCCTTTGCTTACCACTTGTTGTCACTAAACTGGTCTGGGGTCGATTGTGTATGGGTGAAACCATAGACTGTGGTTATCTTGATTGATGTAGGGTAAGAGGCTTGCCCAAACCCTTGCTAAGTTGAATAAGCTACTTTGTGGTTAGACAGTAGAGCGTTATTTTATTTTATTCTGACTATGCAAGACCACAAGGAGCACTTGTGTGACTAGAAACTCCAGTCCTTCTGGCCCAAGGTTGCTGTCCTCTAGTGGGATTTGAACCCTTAACTTCCTGGCAATTTGACCAAGGCTGCAAGGAGTGCTAGGGAATCAACCCTGGTCTCGGGATTCCCAAGTCAGTGCTGTAATCATTAGGCTACTCCTCCATTCATACCATGGGACAACTTGTGAGGTTAGGAGGCATAACTAATGGGGAAGTATTGTTCCATATGGAAGCGGTAAGTAACCTTTCTTCCAGCACTCACCGCTGCGATGCCAAGCCTTTCGGGTGCAGCAGCGATGGAGTACTACAGTAAGAAGCGGGAGTGCAATGCGAGGGGAGGATGGAGAATCCATGCACCTTATTTGGGAACCTATTCCCAGTGCCTAGGCGCATGCTGGTTGAGGCTCAAAGCCGTGGATGAGGCTCAAGGCCATAGGGTAATGGGCTCACTATCACGGTGCGATGGTCAAAGAGCAGCGACTGGAGGAGTTCTGGAGGCCATGTGGTCTGTTTCTGTCGTCATATTTCTATGTTTCTACTTATTTAGGGATTACGGAGACTTTTCAAAGGTTCCCAGGGTTGATGATGGGACCCAGGACTCCTGGATCTCCACCTTGGGCTTCTCTGCACCCAAGAGAGTCTGCAGGTGGCAGGTGCCTGGAGTTGTTTCTGGAGCTGTGGATGGCACTGCGGGTATGGCCATCCCGGTGCTGAGTGAGATGTAGGGCCAACAATATAAGGGTGAACCTTATGTCATGCTGGTGCGTTGGACATGATAGTATACCGAACTTCCTCTTCTCTTTTCATGCCTGAGAGGGAATCCCAGAAGGAACTATGGTGCAGGTTAACCTTGCACAAGACATACATTTGTCATGAAGCCTGGAGTTGGGCTGCTGGGTTTGTGCTCTCTACAGCAAGGGAAGCCGCCTAACTAAGCTGCTTCTGATGCGTGCACCTGGGCCCATGCAGGTGACCCCAAATTATCAGGTTCATAACACAGAGCCTGTGCAAGGAGGAACAGGGGTGGCCATCTCCAGCTCCAGCATAAAGCAGCGGCAGGATCCAATTTCTGCGCCCCGGAGCAGGAGAGCTGACACTCACAGCCGCCGCCAGCCACAGCCTGACGAGGGCAACACTGCAGAGCAGCGAACTCGCCTGGCATCGGTGCGACCCCGTTTCTGGGACCATCGGCAATGGGAGTCTGCGAGTGGCTCCTCCTCCCCTGATGCTGGATCGGCGCCGACCAATGGCGCCGTAGGAGGGAGGAGCCGGGCTTGTGGAAACAATCCTCTGTGATCTGCAAGCCTTGTTTAGAGTGCCCAGAGCGTCAGCGCTGTCCGCGCTGACGCCTCCACGCTGTCCGCGCCAGACGGGACCATCAGCAGTGGGAGTCTGCGAGCGGCTCCTCCTCCCTTGAAGCTGGATCGGCGCCGACCAATGGCGCCGTAGGAGGGAGGAGCCGGGGCTTGTGAAAAACATCCTCTGTCGGCAGTGGGAGTCTGCGAGCTGTGATCGGGCAATGGCTGCCGCCATGAGAGACACGTGGCAGGCCGGATCGGGGGTGCAGGAAGCTTACCGGAGGCCTGCGGCTGGTGATGCAGTCGAGTCGCCGGAGTCTCCTGAACGATGCCCCTGAAGGGGAGGAGCCGGGCTGTGACGACAGCAGCAAAATGGCCGCCGCCATAGGAGCCATGTGGTTGGCAAGATGGCCGCCCCCGTAGTCTCCACGTGTGAGGGAAATGCAGAGCGGCGGCGGATCAAGAAGGTTTTTCCCCGGGAACGGAGGCCTTACTCGGCACGTCCCAGGCGCCGAGGGGGCATCCGCTTGAACCAACCAGCTCATCCTCTGGATTCCTTTTAAGTTCATACCATCTCGATCGGGACACTTCTGGCGAGGGCAGAGAGAGAAGTAAGGCTGGCTAGCCGGGGATGGAGGCCTAATAGGCACATCCTGGACTGCCGCCCAAGCGATTTACAGTTGGAGCTTCGTCATCCAGGCCGTTTCCCTGAAGCTTGCCACTCAGGAGCAGCGTCGGCAGCTAGTGTCCCCCGCTCTTCAGCACTCAGCCGCAGATTTTGAAACGGAGGCCTGTTAGAGGGCTAGCCGAGGATGGAGGCCTATAGGCACGTCCTGGGCTGCCGTGCTGGCTGGGCTTCCTAGCCCTGGAGACCTTTCACTGCTGACTGCTCCCCGAAGGCATGAGCATGAAGATTTTGAAGAGAAGGTAATTTAACTGAATACATACGTTAAGGAAGAGAAATTCAGATTATTTTCAGTTTGATTAAAGATTGACTTCTGGAGAGTAGCAAAGTCCGTCTTGCTGGCAAGGCGGAAGAACTGAAACTGGCTAGCTAGGGGCGGGCTAGAGGGTGGGGCCAGTTGGCTCATGCTCAGAAGGGCAAAGCCCTTCTGAGCTATGGAGAGTACTTCCGTCTCGGCGCCGTCGGATGACGTCACCAAGTGTGGCTGATTCATCCTGCTTGTCCTTGGAGAATCTGGCTTTCGTCCTTTACATTCTACTGAAACGGCTCTTGCCTAAGTCTCTAGTGACCTGTTCCTGGCAAAATCCAAGGGCCTTTACTCAGTCCTCATTCTTCCTGAACTTTCTGCTGCTTTTGACACTATTGACCACCACCTTCCCCTCAATACCTTGTCCTCACTTGATTTTAAGGGCTCTGTGCTATCCTAGTTCTCATCTTATCTCTCCAACTGCGCTTTTAGTGTTTGTTCTGGCGGATCCTCCTCTACTGCTATCCTGCTCTCAGTTGGTGTACCCCAAGCGTTGATCTTGAATCCACTCCTTTTCTCTCTATATACACAGTCCCTGAGTGCACTCATCTCCTCCCATGGTTTTCAGTATCATCTTTACACTGATGACTCTCAGATCTACCTCTCTACACCTGAAATCTCTCTGACAATCCAGGCTCAGATCTCTACTTGACTATCTGACATTGCTGGTTGGATGTCTCACCGCTATTTGAAATTGAATATGGCCAAAACAGAACTTCTTATTTTTCCCTCTAAACCTACCTCGCCCCTTCCTCTTTTCTCAATCTCTGTGGATAAACCCTCTACTCCTCCCTGTTTCCTCGGCTCACAACCTTGGGGTCGTCTTTGACTCTTTCCTCTCCTTCTCCACACATATCCAGTTAATAGCTAAAACCTGTCGTCATTTCGTTCTCTATATCAGCAGCAAAATTCACCCCTTCCTTTCAGAATACACCACTAAGACACTTATCCACTCTTTAGTCACTTCCCATCTAGACTATGCAACCTCCTCCTTGCTGGTCTCCCTCTGAATCATCTCTCTCCCCTTCAATCTGGTCAAAACTCAGCTGCGTGGCTAATCTTTCGCCAGCTTTGATATATTCATATAACCCCTTTTCTCAAGTTTCTTCATTTCCTCCCTATCCATTTCCATATCCAGTTCAAACTTCTCCTACTGACCTATAAGTGCAATCATTCTGCTGTTCCTCACTATCTTTCCTCTCTTATCTCTCCCTACACTCCTCCTCGGCAACTCCGCTCTTCTAGCAGATTGCTTTATCTGTGCCCTTCTCTTCTACTGAACTCCAGATTTTGATCCTTCCATCTTGCTGCTCCTTATGCCTGGAACAAACTACATGAGTCTGTAGGTGAGGCTTCATCTCTGGCCCTTTTCAAATCTAGGCTGAAAACTCACCTTTTTGAGGCTGCTTTGGATCCTGATCCGCTTAGTCTCCTATGTGTTTTCTTGCCATTCCCCTAGATATAATCTTGTCCTCAACTGTTGTGTTGTCTGTCTTGACTAGATTGTAAGCTCTGACAAGCAGGGATAGTCTTTTTCATATGTCTGTACAGCTATACGTACACCTTGTAGTGCTATACAGATGATCAGTAGTAGTAGTAGCAATTGTTTAGCAAGGGTTGGGGCAGAGACTGAGTTGTTCAGAACAGAGCATATGCATTGTGATTAGCGCAGGCTTCTTTAGAACACACTATCTGGCAATATTACAGTAAATGCAGATGCACTTACCACCACCTCAATAAGTGGAAGCAAGTGCGCCTGCATTAATCATAGCAGACTACTTAGTGAAACTGGTGCCAGTTCATGCTAACTGCATGAGGATATGTCAGGCACCCCTCCGTTCATTAGTGGGGTCCAACTCCATCCCTGTACTGTTTTGGGGCTTAATGCATGCAAATACAGGGCAGCATGATTGCTATGGAAATATAGCTACATTTTCGTACATTGGGCACACATTATCAGGAGAATCAATATTTTGTGCAGAAATTGTACAAGAAATCAGAGAAACATTGCATGCGCATATATGATTATGCACATTAGATGTGCAAATACTAAACACGTATTTTACACATAAATATTATGTACAAAATATCATCGTATAAATTTCTGTAGTTTACATCATTGCCCATCATACCTTGACCACGGCACATTCCCCTCAATCACTCATCCTACTGTCGTTCCCCCCCCCCCCATTTTATTGAATGGATTATCTACCCATCCCCTTCAATAAAACAAGAAAAACGTTGTGAGTAGTTCATGCTGGCACAAGAAACTGACACAAACCAGCAAGCTAACGTTTTTACGCTTTCTCAAACCACTCACTACATTCCCAGTGTTAAAAACAGGTATTAAGCCTTTGGAACTCGTATGTGTGTACTTCTTTGCATCCAGGCTTAACAGTTAATGCTTTCATTAGTATTGGATTTAAATAAACATAGAAACATGATGACAGAAAAGACCACATGGCCTATCTAGTTTGCGCTTCCATATCAACTACAATAGTCCTCTTTTTACCTTTAGAGATTCTCCGTGTTAGTCCCATGCGTTTTTGAATTCAGATACTGTCCTCATCTCTACCGCCTCAACTGGGAGACTATTCCATGCATCTACCACTCTTTCTGTAAAGAAATATTTCCGAATGTTATCCTGAGTCTGTCCCCTTTCACCCTCATCCTATGTTCCCTCGTAGCAGAGCTTGCTTTTAATCAAAAGAGGCTCTCCTCCTGTGCATTTATGCCATGGAGGTATTAAAACATCTCTATTGTATCTCTTCTATCCCACCTTTCCTCTAAAATATACTTATTACAATCTTTACGTCTGTCCTCATATGCTTTATAACAAAGACTGCAAACCATTTTAGTAGCCATCCTCTGCACCAACTCCAACCTGTTTATATCCTTTTGAAGGTGCGGTCTTCAGAATTGCACACAGTACTTCAATGAGGTCGCCCCAGAGACTTATACAGAGGCACTATCACCTCCTTTTTTCTGCTGGCCATTCCTCTCCCTATGCACCCAAGCTTTCTTCTGGCTTTCACCACTGCCTTTTCTATCTGTTTAGCTATTTTAAGATCATCAGACACAATCACACCCAGGTCCCGCTCTTCTTTTGTGGACAAAAGTACTTCACACCCTACACTGTACCACTCCCTTGGACTTTTGCAGCCTAGATGCATGACCCTGCATTTTTTAGCATTAAATCTCAACTGCCAAATTCTAGATCATTCTTCAAGTTTAGCTAGATCCTTCCTCATGCTATCTACTTCTTCCTGGGTGTCTACTGCAGATTTTGGTATCATCCTCAAACAGGCAAACCTTACCCAACAACCATTTCGCAATATCACTAACAAAGATGTTAAAAAGAATTGGACCAAGGAGAGCTCCCTGCCACACACCACTGGTAACCGCCTTCTCCTCAGTGTATTGATGACTATGAAATTAATTGTGCACAGTTTTCTATTGCAATAAACTGTCTGCAATAGGGCAACAATAATAGTGCAGAAACGTGTGTGTAGAACCCACACCAAGCTGTGCATGAAGCCTTCCTCCCTTTATGAAATTGGCCTCTTTGGGGCTGATTTTATAAGAGGGCACACAGAAAGTTACACACTATTTATGTATATAAGCCCTCTTTTAAAGGACTTAGGCATACACTTTGGGCAGTTGCTATTCTGTAAGTGCACATGTAAATTCCATCAAGCATGCTTTCTGTTGGGGTGTGCATGTATGTGAAACTTGGGCAGAGTATATGTAGGGCTCAATTTACCCGCATAAGTTATCAAATGCTATCTTATGTATGTTTTTGGCAAACCTAGGTGGGGCAGTTACACCTACTCTAAAGCATGCATAATTGCTGTGACTAGGTTAAGGCACATCAGTATGACCCAATTTTATAAAGTAAAGTACATGCCTGCTTCACTTTATAAAACAGTGCCCAAATACACATGTGGTAATGCGCATTGACTGTGCACATGGGTTTGTAAAATTACCCTTCTTGTGTGTGTGAGAAAAGTGGTTTGTACGTATGGCCTTTAACAAATGGAATAAATCGATGGAATCAGAGTTCAAATAGAAAACAAAATGATAAATTTATTCATCATTAAAGTAGGGTACCTATAAGGAGTTCATGAATCAGATATAGCCATTCCAGGCTATAATCTGTTTAGGAAGGATAAGAAGAAAGAAAAGAGGAAGAAGTAGTTCTGTGTCAAGAAAACTATCTAACCTCTTTTAAAGCCGCATGGAAAGCAATTAGTCTTTTCTGGGTTGAAGTTAAAGCGAGAATATTGTGTGGTACTTTTCCAGCTCCCTTTAATACTGTTGTTGTTTTAAAGGTAAGGTTATATTTATTTATTTTTATTTTTTATTTCTTGCTTTTATATACCGCGCTCTTTAAAATCAGTGCGGTTTACATTTAACATGTCTGCGCATTGGGAGTGCATTCCAACAGCTGGGGGCATAGAATTTGAAAGCTCGGTTTTTGTTGCCTGGGTACATTTTGTTATTTCGTTGGGAGTCTGAAGGGTGTTGGTGGCGAATGTTCTCCTTGCTCTGTTCGCTGGAGTGGGGTGGAGGAGGTCCGATAGGGAGGTGGCTGACGTCTTGTTAATGGCCTTGAAGGTCATCATGACTACTTTATAGGTGAGACGGAAGTAGATTGGGAGCCAGTGTAAGTCTTTTAAGATGGGGGTGATGTGATCTCTTCTAGAGGATCCATGTAGGAAGCGTGCTGCAGCGTTCATTGCCAGCTGTAATGGGTTTAGCGTGTGTTTGGGTAGTCCATGCAGGATCACGTTGGCGTAGTCGAAGTGGGGGGTCACCAGTGCCTGAAAAACTGTTCTGAAGTCGTCCAGTTACAGCATGGGTCGGAGATGTCGCAGTGTTTGTAGTAGATTTGTTTGATGGTGTTGCTGATGTGCGTTTTGAAGGTTCAGTGGGACCTGCCCCTTAATCCTTGTGTGTCTCGATCTTTCTATCCTTCACAAATGATTTGCAATGATTTATCCTGACCAACTAGTTTCTTGTCCTGTTCTTTCCATTTTAAAACCTTAGTTTAGCTAGATTTATTTAGATTTCTTTTTAATTTTACTGATTTGACACGTGGATTGAAAGGCAGTATAGAAAATTTATTAAATTAACAGGTCAATATTCGTGTAGATTTTTGGAGTCCACCAGGGCATCTATGGACCCCTAATCTCCTATAAGTGAACAATACAATGCTCTCACTCCTACCCACCCAGTTTTCATGTCAATGTTGCATGAATGTTCCACATAATTATATATTATCCAATGGGTTGTAGTTCTCCCAGTAGATGGCACCCTCAGGAGTGGTTATATTAGCCCTGGACAAAGCACGCAGCAGCAGCATAAATGTGGAGGAGTAGCCTCCTAGTGGAGGAGTAGCCTAGTGGTTAGAACACTGGCTTGGTAACCAAGCAAACAGGGTTCGATTCCCACTAGCACTCCTTGTGGCCTTGGGCAAGTCACTTAACCCTCAGAAGAAAGGCCTGGCAATCTACTTCCGGTGACACTGCCAAGAAAACCCAGGAGCTTCTGGGTCGCCAGGAGTCAGGACTGACTCGAAGGCACTTAAAAAAAAAAAAGAAGCATAAATGTGAGGGGGTCAAGGCTGAAACCACATAGCTGGGCTTCCTATGCCATGGCACACACCCACGGCACATGTAGCAATTTGAACAGAGATCATCAAGTGGTGCAGTGCTAATTTGGGCAGAGAGATGGGCAGAACTAGAAGCAGCTCATGCACCCCAATAGCAGAGAGGCATAGATGTGGCCTTGTTGTCCCTTGGCAGTTCCTTTCATTTGCTACCTTCCCCTGTGCCACTGCAGTGGTGGGGAGCTGTGAGATATAGTGTTTTGTCAATGTACACACAGGTGGAGAGGGTATCAGAGCCCAGGCTGCCAATACAGCGGCCCAGCCAGGGAGTATGGGGACAACCACAGTGCATGCCTCTCAGATGTATGGTTACTGGGACCCAGGGCACCTTCATTGCATGCAGTCTTGTGAGAACATCATGCATACATATTTGTTATGTGAAGCCCACAATGTTTTTGGTGATAGGTGTTTCAAACCCCAAATAGTACATGTAGGTGGAAGGGAGGCAGTAACACAAGGTGGCACAGCATACAGGAAGGGGGAGAAGAGGGGTACAGTCCATATACTCACTGTGTTCATGGGAGACCCTCGATGTATCTAGGTCTACCACTCCTCTCACTGTCTCTCCTCATCAACAGAGAGTACACTTGCTGCTCCAGCACTATCAAGGTTTGTGGCTTGCCATATGATCTCCTTGGCAGGGTCTTGAACCTTGTCTTCCTCCTGACCTCTCTACATTTCCTCTTTAGGTCCTCTTTATGATTGTGATGGTAGATTGCATTGAACTTCTGGCACAAGCCGAGCCACACCCTCTGTTTCTGGTAGGCACTGATATGCACCTTCTCGTGGCCCAGGAGCACCCTTTATTTATTTATTTATTTATTTAACACTTTTTATATACCGCACTATTCATCATCAGTGCGGTTTACATTGAAACAACAATATACCTGCCAATACATGACTGATCTAGGTTTACAGATAACAGGGAAGATAAACTGGGTGTGAACTGGGGATAACTATCTACATAATTATGCATAATTATATATACATTGAATAGGTTACATCAAGATTCGAATTTGACAAGAATACAGAATACAAGAATACAGTGTTTTCACATTTTGATCCTTTGTTCTGGATTGCTGTTATGTGTAGGAGTTATCTGAGTGGGCGATAGCCGGTTCTATTGTGTGTATGGTAGCCTGAAGTGCAAAGTGAATAAGTAGTGCTTGATGGACTTTCTAAATTGGGTGATATCCCTGATTGATCTGATGTTTGGAGGTAGATTGTTCCAGCACTTGGGAACATAGGACACAAAAGCTCTGTTAGTAGTTTGTTGTGTCCATTTTGTGGAGATACTAGGAGTAACTAGTGTGTTTTCTGCTACTAGTCTCCTGGGTCTGTTGTTTGGTGTCAGGGTGATGAGATTTGAGATCGATGCAGGAGATAATTTATTAATAGCTTTGAATGTGATGAGGGTTTTGTATGTTATTCTGTAGTTTATCGGAAGCCAGTGCAGATCGATCAGTATTGGTGTTATATGATCTCTTATAGAACCTCCTGCAACAGGAAATAAACCTTCCCTTTGCAGAGGTTATCCTTCCTGGTGAGCACTTTCTATTTGGGAACCATGGCATACTCTCCAACACAGAAATAATTACAGCATTTAAAAAATGGGGCCACACACATCTATCTGGCCATTAGATCCACATGCAAAGTGGTGGTGCAAACATGTCTCCAATTTACACATGTGCATTTCTGAAATAGGGCATTTCTGAAATAGGGCATTCCCAGGCATGTCTATGGCATAAACATGTGTGCAAAAGCCATTTTAGAAATGGGTGGCAGAGGCATGCAGGTCAGAGAGGTATGTGATAGGAGTAGTCCTGCTTCTGTTCCCTCAGTTGCTTCCCATTCAACTGAGGGACATGGGTGCAGTGCATAGTGCCTTGAAAGACATTGTACATGTAAGGGGTGTATGCTGTTAGCACATGTCTGGGAGAGCAATAAATGGTGCAACATTTACAGGAACCTGCCTCATATTGTATGGCTATCTGTTGTGGGTGGAGGGTGAGGTGCTTAGGAAAACTGCTCAGTGTGGTGCACTGTGTCACCCGGTGAAGGTCCCCAGAGGCTAAAGCGTGGGTTTTTCACTGGGGCCTCTTCTTAACTAGCAAGGAGATGGTACAAAAAGGCGTTGCAATGCCCTCTGGGAGTTGCAGTCCCGCAAGCTAAGTAAAGAATTGAGTTGTAGTCGAATGGTAAGGCTTAAGACAGGATTTTTTTATTCCCCTTCCGGGCAGATTTCCAAAGCCATAGAAACAAAGACAAAAGGACCATACGTCTGGTACAAAATAAAGGAACAACAGGAACCAAAAGTATTGCTTATCTTCAGCTTTACAGAGGAACAAAAAGGTAACTCAAACAGCCTTTTTCCTACACAGGTAAGTTTCTTCACTTCTGTTTCTTTAGAAAACTTCCAACAGCCTCTTTAACATAAAGAAGTGATTTCATCAGAAATAATTAGTGTACAATCCATACAACTATCAGAGGCTGGTTCCTCATAGCAAGCAAACTGCATTTCTTCACATTCCTCTTCTGAATGATTTTCTTTTGGATTGTAATTAATGCTATTATTGAACAGTCTCTCTTCACGGCTACGAGAGTTCCCCTCCTCCTCTCTGAGTGAGTGGAATGGGAAGCTACCACATTCTCTTGAGTTTCTCTTTTGAGAGCCACACAATTCTTGATAGGTGCAGGGAAAATCTTTACATTCTGTTTCTCTTATATTAGAAGCAATAAGCCTACCTTTAAGCGCCCTTTTCTCGGAGTTTCTCAGTACAGAAAAATTAGCAGAGTTCTGCCATGACGGAAGCGTCTTACTGCCTTTCTCTCTCAGCTTTCCTTTAGGCATAAAATTGCCTTCAGGACAGAAGCTCTTTCCCTTCTTGTACCTGTTGCTGGGAAGGCTGTTCTCCTCGGCTTTCCTAAGCCTGGCTCCTGGAATATCTCCTCTGTCACCTTCGTGGTAAACTTCACTGAACTTTTGTTTGGCTGTGCACTGCTCTCTAAAGCAGTCTCCCGTGGTTCTCTCAGCTACCCTGGTTCTACCGGGTCTCCAACTTCCTCCCGTCCTCCAGTTATCAGCTGTTCTCTCGATACCACGACTCTCTGCTGGTCTCCTCCAGTTACCAGCTGTTCTGTAATTCCCTGGTGGTCTCTCTTCACTAACCTCCGGTGAGTGAATTTTATCTGCGTGTGTCCCGGTGTTTGCCTGGGCTCCGCCCCCTCCCAGCTGCCCTTCATTATCTAATGAACTGTGAGTTAGCTTGCTGCTTGGGTGTGCTCTCACACCTTGTGATGCAGTTTGTATATGTTGCCTATAGCAACTCTGGGCCATGTGCTGCTCTGAGCTGTCAGTGTCAGATCTATTATCCTCAGTAGTACCTATCTCCATAGGTTCTGACCGATCTACACCATGAGAACTGCCAGATACCAGTTGCTAAGACTGTTTTCTCTACACCTCCTACAGATGACATCCAGAGACATTGAAAAGGAGAGAACCTGAGAGGGCAGGAGGGTGATGGGAGCCAGGGCTTTTAAGTGTTTTTGAGCTGTGTAAATATGTGCTCAGCAGGGCTCCCACAGTCTGTTTTTAGCTGTAGATAGGGGTAGGGTGCCAGAATACTATCATAGGTGCCTGCCACTTACCATGTTTTCTATACATGCAGGTCATAAAGTTTACATCCGCACTGAGTACTTGTCTGCTGCCTTACTTCCATATCTGTGGTGCCTGGTATCTTGCAATGCCCCTGATCTGATGAAGTAGTGTCATCCTCTGCACATGTGGTGGGCACACTGGCAGCTCAGTGTCAGTGTATGGGCTGTAGCCCAATGCTGGATGGATGGGTGCATGGCCAGTGGCAGTCTACAGACATGATGACACCTATATAGTCATTGGACACCCCACACAGACTGCACACAACCATTGTTGGCTATGGACACCTCCTTCCACAGGAGCCCTGTGTAGCATGTATTTATTTGTTTTGTTTAATAGTATTTAGCTCATGCCTTTCCAGCAGTAGTTCAAGGTGAGTTACAATCAGGTACAGTAAGTATTTCCCTGTCCTCAGTGGGCTTACAATCCAAGTTTGTACTGAGACAATGGAGGTTTAAGTGACTTGCTCAAGGCTACAAGGAGTGCCAATGGGATTTGAATCCTGGTATCTTTGTCACCAGGCCACTGTTCTAGCCTCTAGTGCACAGTGCATTTATGCGGCTGCACAGTGGTCATCTCTGGACATTGTGTGCATGCTGGCATGGATGTCTCTGAGCCCAAAACAAACATTTGTCTGCATACTTGTTCTACTTCTCCTGTACCATCGTGTGGGGATGGTAGTTATAACCATATCCCACATGGAGAGGGTGCCCTGGCCAAGAGTTGGGGATACATGTCCTGTTCTGCAGTGCAGTTTTGGAGCCAAAGAGCTCAGTGGGAGGACAGGCTGCAAGGGAGAGTGTTCCTAGGCCCTTGGCAGGGTCTCATGTTGCCACAGTGCCATGGGTTGCCAGGGGTCAATGTGTCAGTTAGGGCCACACTGGCAGGCATACAGCTCGCTGTGCATCAGTGGGTTGTGTCATCAGGCACATGCTGTGTTCAAAGAATGGTGGGGAGCTATAGAGGTGGTCAGGTGCACACTAAAGAACAATACAGGAAGCAATCTTTAAATGAATGTAAATATTTGTTGCCAACATGGCCTGCCAAGAAGGGTACATAGAGCTCATGAGTCCCTACTCTGCATTCTCTACCCTTCTGGCTGGAGCAGAGATGCACACCTTGAGTTGGTTTAGTGCCACAACCACTCTCAGGCCTTGCAGGTACACAACCATAATATCCTATGACCTGATGAGCACATCAAAACCCTACTGTGCCACCCATTCAAGGGTTGAGAGGTGCTGCAGGACTTTAGCATCAACCAAGGGTTGGGAGATCTCAGGGTGATGCACCTGACCCAGCTTGGAGGAAGGCTGGACAGGCTGGATCACCAGTTGCTGCACTGGTGCAGCAGCCGGTCTACCTGCCTCCTCCCCCCAACCACCCCTCCCACACTTCCAACGCCTCCCCACTCTTTTCCTACTCTCCCACCTTGCCCTCTTACCCAACTCTTTCTCTCTTGCTCCCCACCCACTTCATCTCCGACCTCTTCCGGACCCCCAAAACATTGTCCATTCTGCTGTTGCCCCTGCTTTAGGTACTTGCTAGCCCTCCTGCCCCTGCTCCTTGACAAGGGTGATGACCACATCTGTTATGTCCTTTTCCTCTCTTCCCTCTTCCTCAGATATGGCCACCACAGATGCTGGTGAACCACCTCTGCTGCTGCCACCGCCACTTTCTCCCTCTTCCTCTGCCCATGAAGATGCTGTTCTCTGCAATGGTGGGAATGGAGGTGCCACAGTACTGGTGACAGTAGGGTTACCAGCCTGTCTGTTGGTGGTGGCCATGGCTGCTGTTGGGTTACTGGCAGCAATAGAGGAACATCTCCAACTGGGACTCCAGATATGGCACAGAGAGGTCATGCTTTAAGCATTACTGCATTACAGTGCCTCAATGACATTGACATATAATGGCTGGCTGCTGTCAGTAGGGGTGTGCAGGCAAAAACATAATTGTGCTTAGTTTCCTGGTTCATTTGCAGGTTTCTTCCATTATGCTTCAAAAACATCCTTTCTGGCAAATACCTTCCCTGAAGGGATGACTGTGGCAGCTGATCAGACCAACTCCACATAGAAAAAAACACATTCCAACATCCAACATGCAATGTTTGTTTTTTTCTTTCTATCTGCCATTGCTGGGCATTGAAGCCCATTGTTTTTCAGGCATAGCTATTTTATCTCCAAGTTAGCTGACTTTAACCAGCCTGCTTTTGACTGTGTATTGTATCTCTGGTATACCTCATACCTGTGTTTTGAGTGGCTCACAACTTGTTGTTCTTGTGCTCTTTGAACCAGTGCATATTTCCCAGAAAGAAATGTGCTAGTACTCATATGCAGGGCTCGTTCATTAACACATGAGGATCATGGGTCAATTTTAGCAGACAATGGAAAAAAGTTCTGGTACTCTGTACTGCCGCATACCCCCCTCAAAAAAGTCCTACTTTGTATAGCCTTTCCAGAATCATTAACCTTATGTATTTCTTCACTTCTACTTCAGAGGCTTACACCACAGCCTTTTCAATTTGAATTGTCCCATCTGAACTTTCCTAGCAAACATATCTATGTATATTATCAGAGAAATTTCATAGGCCTCTCTTAGAAGGCTAGATGTCTAGCAAGCTGGACAAGCGTCGACTAGAGTTTTGTCCATCACTGCTATACGGGAATTCTTGAGAAGCTGGCACTTTCCTGTCCTGATGCAGCTCATATAGTAGTGACGGATGAAACTCGAGTTGACGCTTGTCCAGCTTGCTAGACATCTAGCCTTTAAAGAGTGTGAAGTACAGCCTTCTAAGAGATACTGCTGCTAAGCTAAGTGTTTTCTTGTGTTTTTAAATGCATTTAGAAAATTGTAAAATATATTTTGGCCTATGAATGATATTTGAGGAAAACGGGTGTTATTGGCTTGAGGCTTACTGCCTATTTAGATAATTTTTCTCTTTCACTCCCTCCTGTCTGAGGCCTCTCAATAATATTGGCAGGCAGATTTCTCTAGTCGGCTGCCTCTTATGCGTTTAAGCGTTGTGGAAGTTAGATCACCCCCCCCCCCCTTCATCGCTTAGAGTTTGCACTCAGTAACTCTTTTTGTATTGGCTGTTTGAGTGAGTGAGTGAGAGTCCCAGAGGATTTTTTTCATGTTTTTGTAGCTTTATGATATTGTGTAAAAACAGTTCTTTATCTTTATTAAGTTTCTTGCTATACCGCAACTTCAGGAACCAGCAGGGCGGTTTACAATAAAAACAAATTACAGAAATGGCCGAAGTAGGCCAGAAGCAGAGAGGAACTACAACAATAGGAAAGCAACAATCACACTCAAGGTAGGGGAGAGAGGTGTGGAGATAGGGTGGGTAGAGAAAGGGCTAGCTAGAGGGATCCAATGAGAGGTCATAGGCTAGGCTATTTTTAAGTTATTATTTTTATTGTTTTTATATTTTTATTTTATCAGTTTTACTGTCTTACTGTTTTGCTTTCTCTTTATTCTTTGCTATTTCTTTTGCTGTTCTATTATTTTTTGGCGTTCTTTTCTCTCCTTCCTTCCTCAGCAGCTGTCACATTTTATGATTGTACACCGCCCTGACGCTTCGGCCTGGGCGGTCTATCAAGTGTTTTAATAAAGATAAAGATAAAAGGTGAGTTTTAAGGAGCGCCTTGAATTTAGGGTATGAATATTCCTGATGGAGGGGGAGAGGAAGGGAGTTCCAAAGGGATGGTGCCAGGAAGAAAAATGTCAAATTGCAAGTTTGTTCCAGCTGAGCACGGGCTGGGGAAGGGAGCTCCAGGTGGTTGATGTGTACAGAGCGGAGGCTGCAGGGCATCAGATGGAACTGTAGAGAGTCAGCCAGATATTGTGGGGTGTGGGTGTAAAGAGCTCTGTGAGTTAGAATTAGGAGTTTGAAGATAATACGTTGTGGAACCGGTAGTCAATGGAGTTGAATTAGGTGGGGCACAATATGGCTATAATAGGTGGTATGAGATATGATCCGAGCAGCACTGTTTTGGATCATCTGCAGGCGATGGATTTGGTGTTAAGGAAGACCATCAAAAACGAAAATTGCAATAATCAATACAGGAAATTACCAGTGAGAGGAGAAGAGTGGTGAGAGAGGAAGGGGACAAAACATCGCTAACTGCTCTAATTTGACAGAGAAAGAAGAACGAACAGCATGCTAGTGTGGAGATGAGGCCTTGAAAAGACAGCTGTGGGTCCAGTATCACACCTAAGTATCGAAAGGAGGATACCAGGGGGATTGGGTTGCCAAGGAGTGTAGGGGCCAGTGAAAGGGAGGATTCCCAAAGGTGAACCACATTGCTGATGTTTTGGAGGGGTTGAGGTGAAGGAGGTTTGTGGAAAGCCAGTCTGCAACATGCATCAAGCAAGTGTTGAGGGGGGAAAGATCTGGGGAGGTGGGGGTGGTGTGGTGAAGGAGAATAATGACATCCACATAATAGTATGCTGACATACCAGACTGCTGCACCAGGAGAGTGAGGGGGGTCAGAAAGATGTTAAAGAGGAGAGGAGTAAGGACTGAAGCCTAGGGAACTCAGCAGGGCAATGATAGGGAAGTAGAGGTACTAGATGGGGAGGTTATAGAGAAGGAACGGGAGTGAAGAAGAGTGGAACCAACGAAAGACAGTGCCCTGCTGCCCAGCATCCCAAAGTCAGGAGAAGAGGATAGGATAATCTACGAGGTCAAAAGCGGCTGAAAGGTCTAAGGATACAGCTAACGAGACATCACCCCGGTCATGCGCAATGCAAAGCTCATTGTGGAGAGATAAAAGGATAGACTTGGTGCTGTGACGAGCGGAAACCAGACTGCCGAGGGTGTAGGAAGTGAATAGAATCCAGGTGAGTGGAGAGCTGGGAGAAGACTGACTTTTCAAGGATTTTAGAGATAAAGTGGAGATTGGAGACTGGACAGTAACGGGCAAGATCGGTAGGGCCGAGAGAGGGATTCTTGATAAGGGGGCAAACCAGGGCATGCTTGCAGGGGGTGGTAAAAGTGCCAGAGGTTAAGCAGGAATAGAGCATGGAAAACAGAAAAGGGATGAGGGATGGCTCCAAAACTCATTTCGAGGGGATGGGGTCTAGAATACAGTTAGTTTTGTGTGGGGCAGCAATGGTTCTGAAGAGTTCAATGGGGTAGATGCGCCGGAAGGAGGACCAGGTGTGTGACATGGAAGGGCTGGGGGTGGTGCAGGAGGAGAGGGGACCCCAGTGGGGGAGGGATGACTGGCAGAGAGGAGTGGAGGCATTGGACGTTTGCGGCAAAGGAGGCCCAGTCAGAGGAACTAGGAGAGGATGACTGATCTTTATTAGCAGAAGGAGTATGGAGAGAAGAGAGAAGTTTAAGAGATGAATAGAATTAGCAAGTAGAGTTTGAAGGAGAGGAAATAAGATCAGAAAAGTAGGAACATTTGTCTTCGGTAATGAGGGAGCGGTAATGGTGATGGGAGTAATTGAAATGCTGAAGGTACTCAGAAATCCTGTCCTTTCTCCCCGTCGCTTTGCGCAGCGGAGTTGTCGACTCTGCAGGAATAGGCCTGGGTGATACCATGGACATCAGGAAGTATGCCAAGGTCAATGGGGATACAGGGGGGACAAGAATGTTGAGGGCAGTAGATAAAGCATAGTTACTCACTTGTAACAGGTGTTCGCCAGGGAGAGCAAGAATCAGTCCTCACTTATGGGTGACATCGGCACCGACAGAGCCCACACGGGGCAATTCCCCAGCTTTCAAAGAAAGCCTTTGGGATTGCTGCCACGCATGCGTGGTCCTCTTCCTGCCCAAGGGTGCCATCTTGCTCAGTCAAGTCCCTTAGCTCAAGCCCTACCAAGCAGATGACAAGGGAAGGACAAAAATTCCGCAACTCATCAGGGGAGGCAGGAGGGTAGTGAGGACTGATTCCTGCTGTCCCTGGAGAACACCTGTTACAGGTGAGTAACTACACTTTCTCCAGGAACAAGCAGGAAGTCAGTCCTCACTTATGGGACTCCCCAGCTACAGGCTACCGAACCTGTAACCAAAAAATGCCTCCGCGAAGCCGTGAGCAGAAGCAGAAGCCGAAGCCCGAAGGAGCCCGGATCCTCAGGGCGAAGCCCTCAGTAGCCATGAAGAAGGGTCGGAGGGCAGGAGTTGCTTATAACCCGAACAGATTACGGAATACAGCCTGGCCAAAGGCGCTGTCCCGGCTGGACTCCCTCTCCAGGCAGTAGTGAGCAGCGAAGGTATTTGTGGAAGACCAGGACGCCGCCCGGCAGATGTCCATTAGGGGCATGGAGCGTAGCGAGGCCACTGAGGCCGCTTTGGCCTGGACCCCGTGTGCATTGACTCGACGATCCAGCAGGGCACCCACCTTCGCATGGGCGAAAGCGATGCAGTCCGCCACCCAAACAGAGAGGGTGCCCCAGCCTATTGGGATTGTAGGTAACAAAGAGCCGGTCAGACTTGCGGAAAGAAAGTCGGCAGGACTATCTCCTGGTTAAGATGGAAGTCCAAGACGACTTTAGGCAGGAATTTGGAGTGGGTGCGGAGGACCACCCTGTTTTGATAATCCTGGTGTAAGGGGCATCAGCCATGAGAGCCTGGAGCTCACTGACTCGACGGGCCGAGGTCAGCGCCTCCAGAAAGCCTACCTTCCAGGACAGGTGCCGGAGAGAGCATGTCGCCATTGGCTCGAAAGGTGAACGGGTGAGCTGCATGAGCACCACATTCAGGTCCCATTCCGCCGGGGGAGGGCGGATGGGTGGCTTGGAAAGTCAAAGACCCCACATAAAGTGAAAGACCAATGGCTGCCCTGAGAGGGGTTTTCCCTCGATCGGAAGGTGATTTGCCGAGATGGCACTCAGGTGTACCCTGACAGAGTTCAACTTCAGCCCTTCCCTCAAGAGATGGAGGAGGTACTGGAGGACCCATCGAACAGGGCACGAGAAGGGGTCGATCTGGCGCTCCGAGCACCAGACAGAGAAGCGTCTCCACGTAAAGGCGTAGGCTCACCTAGTGGAGTCCTTCCTCGAGGCGAGGAGGACTTCCTCAACCTCCGCTGAAAGGGCCAGAGAGGCTAGAGAGACCTGTTCAGCCGCCACACCATGAGGGCTAGGGAGGTTATGTTTGGGTGCAGCACTCAACCCTCTTCCTGTATTGGCAGAGCCCAGGGGGAACAGGAGTGGGAACCAAGGCTGAGGGGGCCACGAGAATCAACGATACCCTGTCCCGCTGGGCCTTGAAAATTGTCCTCGCAATGAGGGGGAAGGGAGGGAATGCATAGAGTAGGCTGGACGACCAGTCCAGGAGAAATGCATCGGGGCTCTCCCTGCTTTGATGCGGCACCGGCCCGCAAAAGCGAGGGAGCTGCGCATTCTGGGGGCCTACGAAGAAGTCTATCACTGGCATCCCCCAGTGGAGAAACAGCCAGTCTGCTACTCTGGGATCCAGCCGCCATTCGTGGGGGCGGAGGATTCTGCTGTGTCTGTCCGCCAGGCCATTCTCCTGAACCAGGAGGTAGGTCGCCTTGAGGGACATCCTCCATCGGACAGCAAAAGTGCTGATGAAGACCACTTCCCAGCAGAGGAACCGCAATCCTGTGCCTCCCCCTCCTTGTTGATGTATTACATTGCCACACGGTTGTCGGTCTGCAGGAGAACCGACCTCCCGCTGAGGTGTTCCTGGAAGGCCCTCAGGGCCCACCAAATCGCCCGGAATTTGAGCAAGTTTATTTGTTGCTGAGATTCCTCGGGTGACCATTGCCCCTGTGTGCATAGCGGCCCGCAGTGGGCTCCCCACCCTAACAGGGAAGCGTCTGTCATCAGCACTGCATTGTGCTGCGGGGCCTGGAAGGGCAATTCCCGCAGAAGGTTGTGGGGGTTTTGCCACCAGCTCAGAGACAGGCGGAGGTCGGGGAGGACCTTGATGGGGTCCCTGAGGTGTCCGAGAGACTGACTCCATTGGGCACTGAGACACCACTGAGCCGTCTGCATGTGCAGGCGGGCGTGGGGGACCACATGCACGGTCGAGACCAAGTGGCCCAGTAGACATAGCATAGCACGAGCTGTGACGCGAGCTGCAAGAGCTCAGAGGTGGGTGGCGCAATCCACCGGTAAGAAGGCAGTCGCCTTCTGAGTATTGAGACGAGTCCCAATAAACTTGAGAGCCTGTACTGGCTCGAGGTGAGACTTTGGATAGTTGACCAAGAACCCCAAGCTCTCCAAGAGAAGGATGGTGCACGACATTGCTCGCCAAGCCTCTTCGACCGAGGAGCCCGTAACGAGCCAGTTGTTGAGGTAGGGAAAGATTGGCAAACCCTGACGCCAAAGGTGAGTGGCGACCATGATGAGGCACTTTGTGAAGACGCGCAGGGCAGACGCAAGGCCGAAGGGGAGCACCTTGTTCTGGAAGTGCTCTCCCTGCACCTTGAAGTGCAAATACTGCTTGTGCTGAGGGTGGATTAAGATGTGGGCGTAGGCGTCCTTTAGATCCAAGGAGCATAGCCAGTTGCCCTGCTGGAGGAAGGGCAGCAGAACGCCAAGAGATAGCATCTAGAATTTCTCACGCACCAGGAACTTGTTTAACCTGTGGCGGTCGAGGATGGGCCACAGACCCCCCATCTTTATTGGGACTAGGAAGTACCGTAAATAGAAGTCCCTTGAAGGTGCGGAGGGACCTTCTCGACTGCCCGTTGGTCAAGGAGAGAATGCAATTCCTGCTGCAGCAAAAGCTGGTACGCGGGGAGTCGAGGAGGTTCCGCCAGAGAGAACGGAGGTGGAAGCTTGTCGAAGTGAAGGCGATAGCCATCTGGATGACCTGCAGAACCCAGGTGTCCGAGGTGATGGAGGCCCACGATGGGGCGAAGTGTGACAGCCGTCCCCCCACTGGCTGCTGCATCGCTGGCAGGCGAGGGGCTACGCCGATGGCGTCAAAACCCCTGGGTGGGTTGCGGGAGAGCCGTGTCTGGGCCTTCGGCCCCTTCGGCTTATGATGCCCTTGGCCAGATTTTCCCTGCGCCAGAGTGGTCGGCTTGGGGGTAGCCAGATAGGGCGGATAGCCCTGGTACTGGAGGCCCTTTCTAGGGAAGAAGGGCTTCTTGGCTGGCTGCTTCTTTCAAGGCAGAGTGAAGGTCTTGCGTGAGAGATGGGTTCTGGTGACGAACTCAGTCTCTATTTCTGCAGCCTTATCCTCCATCGACTTGCCGAAGAGCTGCTCGCTGAGGTAGGGCACATCCAGGAGTTTCTCCTGTGCCCATTGCTACAAGTCAGAGGACTGGAGCCATGCCTGGCAGTGGGCCCCAATGCCCGCGGCCGCCACCTGAGCCGATGTTTCGAACCCAATCGTAGGAGGCTCGGGTGAGGTACTTAGAGTAGTCTGCGACGTACTACAACAGATTTCCAAATCTATTGAGGGGCTCTCCCTTGAGGCCCGCGGAGAAACCTCTGAGCTCCTTAGCCAAATCGCACAGGAACATACCGATGTACAGTTGGTATGCCTGGATGTGACAAGAAAGCATAGAGTCTTGATAGGCCTTGCAGTCCAGGGCATCAAGAGCTCGCAACTCTCGGCCAGGTGGTACCGACAAGTGTGATTTCGGGCTCTTTTGCTTCCTCATGGCCATTTCCACCACCATCGAGGTGTGTGTGAGTTGGGTCTTTCGGAAACCTGGCCCACATTGTACCTTGTATCTGTACCTTGTACCTCGTGTCAAGGCGCTTGCTCACGATGGGGACCGAAGCGGGGGCCTCCCACATGCGGAGTAGCAGCCGAGATAGAATAGGAGGTACCGGCACAGTGAGGGATTCCCTGGGCAGGGACTCGTACTGAAGAATGTCAAGTTCTTCAGCACGAGGGTCCTCCTCGGCCTGAGTGGCCAGGTTAAGGGCCCGTGCCATGTCCCGAATGAACACCAAGAAGGAGGTATCCTCGGGAGGCGAGCACCACTAGAATGCGGGTGGTGAGGGGTCCAACACAAGATCCCAGTGGGTACGGATTTCCGGTGAGCTGTCCCCATCGGACTCCCACTCCGAGAAATCGGTCGAGGAGTCCGAGCCGGGCAGATCGCCCTGTCCAATGGCCGGTGCCCACTTGTAGCTGGAGGCCCTGGACGACCTCGCCTCCGAGGAATGGGAGAGTGAATGAGACCGACGTCGAGGACCCTCATGAGGCCCGCAGCTCTCGGGGGTTTCCTGGACGGATTTTAGTGTCCCACACGAGGGACCCACGGTCTCTGGGCACGAGTCAGCAAAGCTGGCTGTGAGCGCCTGCTGGGAAGCAATGAACACAGAAATGCTGTGTTCCATTGCCAGCATGCGGGACTCCCACGCGGACGTGGGGCCCTGCGACGCCGACCCCGGGGTCACCGGGTCGGGCGTCGAGGAGGAGAGGAGGGGTCCTCACCGGGACGGCCCTCAGGAGACCAGGCACCTTCGCTGGAGGCCTCCGCTTCTGTGCGGGATACCTTGCGGGGCCGGTCCCTGTCCGACTCTTGGGAATGCCGAAGGGGGCTAAGCGACCTAGCACGGGAGCGCTCGCGCTTGTCGTGGCCCCCGACAGTGACTACGAGGCCGCCTTCTTTTTGCACCGCTCCACCTCAGGGGACCCCTGGTCGGAGTGCCACCGAGAGCGTGGAGCCGCAGGGGGGATCCCACCGGGGGGGGGGGGGAGACGACCGAGGATTCCACCGGGGATTCTAAGGCGGCCTTTCGTAAAATGTCTTCAGACTTCTGCTTGTGGTTGAGCAGGGCCTTAGAGGACATTTTCTTGCAGAGCGAACAGAGCTCCGGATCATGGTCGGCTCTGAGGCACCGCAGACAACAGTCGTGAGTGTCCATAAGCGACATGTTCCTAGAGCATCTATCGCATTTTTGAAGCCGGTGGCCATGGGGGCAAAAATGGCCCCTGCGAGGTCGAAGACCTAGGTGTCCAGCGGTTAGAGGAAGAAAAAGACATGAAGCCCATAAAGGAAAAATGAGAAGAAAAAAGTATCCCTGATAGCTCTAGAAGGTAGAGCAGAGGGGAAGGACGGATAGAGGACTGATGCAACCGGAAAATAGAGAGGCCTGTTAAGGCAAAAAAATGAAACTTTTACCAAGGGATGAGGACGTGCGTCCGAAGGGCTCTGTGGAAAAAGGGAGACTGAGCAAGATGGCACCCTTGGGTGGGAAGAGTACCATGCATGCATGGCAGCAAGCCCAAAGGCTTTCTTTGAAAGCTGGAGAATTGCTCCATGCGCTCCGTTGGTGCCGACATCACCCATAAGTGAGGACTGACTTCCTGCTTGTTCCTGGAGAAGCATGAATTCCAGAGAGAGGCTTGGACGTCAGCCCCGAGGATGGAAAAATCCGCAGGAAAGAACTGATTGGCAGAAGGGAAATGCAAAAGGATAGAGGGAATGATGTGCTGGGAGTGATGAAAGGGTTCGATGTTGGTCACAGAAAGAGGTCTATGATCACAGGCCTTGCAAGAGAAAGCAGGTGGGGATGGAATCATAAAAGTAATACAGAAGTGATCGGTCCAGGGGAGTGGGCGGGCATAGATGTGGAAAGGTGCATATGGGGAATCAGATGAGGTGATAAGGATGTCCAAAGTATGTTTGGCTGCGCGAGTAGGAAAATTGATATGTTGTTTAAGGCTGTGGTCTTGGAATAGAGCGATGAAGGCCCGGTCGCGAGCCGATGAGGGAAAGTGGAAGTGTACATTGAAGTCACCAAGAAGGAACAGGTGTGGAAACTGGAGGGAAGTGTCAGAAATAGTGAGAGCGAGGGCATCCCAAAGATGAGGACAAAGGGCGGGAGGGCCGTAAAGGAGAAGGAAATGGATGGGTGGGGAGGAGTGAAGGCAAAGCAGGAGGGACTCAGGATAATGAAGTGCAGGGGAGAAGAGCTGGGTGAGAGCCAAATCTGAGCGAAACAAGATGGACACTCCGCCTCCAGAGCTCCCTTTGCGATGGGAGGCTATTGCAAAGAAGCCCAAGGGGAGGCAATGGGCAAGGATAGGATCTTCCCCTTCACACAGCCATGTTTCTGTCAGAAAGAGGAGGTCAAGATGAGACTGCAGGATCAGATCCTGAATCAAAGTTGTTTTGCTTCTGAGCACTCTGCAAGTCAGATTTACATTCATCAGATTTACGATGCATGAAAAAAATTGAACAATTAATTTGTATTAAAGTCTGCCAGAAACTTGAATATATTTGCAAAGAGACAAGATACAGCAAGTGTATGGCAATGAATGCATGAGTCATGCTCGAGTATGACTGGTACAAACATTTCCAAGAGGGCAACCAAAGTGTTGACTGTGACAACGTTCTGGAAGGCCATCCACGAGCAGGAATGAAGACAAAGTTAAAGCAGTACATGCCATAATATACTCAAATAGTCGATTGACTATCAGGGAGCTTGCTGAGGATATGGAAGTCAGCTTTGGGTCAGAACAGTCCATTTTTACTGTCAATCTGGGGATGAGACATGTGTCTGCAAAATTTATGCCGAAACTCCTGTCTCCTGACCAAAAACAAACTCGACTCTCTGCAGCTAGGCAGTTGTTTGAATACATTGAAAATGACTCAGATTTCATCAAAAAGATTATTACTGGTGATGAATCATGGGTTTATGGTTATGATCCAGAAACTAAGGCTCAATTCTCACAATGGAAGACTCCAAACTCTCCCAGACCCAAGAAAGCCTGTCAGGTGAGGAGTAATGTCAAGGTTATGCTCACAGTTTTCCTTGATTACCAGGATATTGTTCATCATGAGTATGCTCCAAAAGGCCAAACCATCAATAAAGAGCACTGTGTCCAAGTTCTGACTTTTTTGAGAGATGCGATTCATCGGAAGAGGCCAGAGTTGCACAGGAATGGTGAATGGTTGCTTCATTACGATAACATCCCAGCTCATGCATCACATCTTGTCCATCAGTTCTTAGCCAAATATCGAATTGAGCAAGTCTGTCAGCCTCCGTGCTCAGCTGACCTCACACCCTGTGACTTTTTCTTGTTTCCAAAACTGAAGTTACTACTGAAAGGAAAGAGATTCAATGACTTTGAGACCATTAAGCAAAATTCCACATAGCAGCTTCACAGCATAGTGAAAGAGGCATTTCAAAATTGTTTCCAGCAGTGGCAGGAACACTGGAGGAAGTGTGTTTTATCACAAGGGGACTACTTTGAAGGAGACTGAGTGCAATAACTGTCAGTGTTATACTTCTTATGTTATTGTACAAGTCTTGATATTTTTTGTTCGCACCTCATATATAATTCTAATAGATATTTAGTAGTATGGAAGCCTTACTAAGATGCAGCATGACCCAGAAAACTGCAAAGATCTTGCCTCACCAATCTGCTCCATTTCATTGAAGGTATGAATAAACATGTGGTTAAAGGGGTGCCTGTCAATATAGTATATTTAGACTTTCAGAAAGCATGTGACAAAGTCCCATATCAGAGACGCCTGAGGAAATCAAAAAGTCATGACATAGGAAGCAATGTCCTATTTGTGAAATGGAAACTGACTGAGAGAGAGAAAACAGAAAGTTATGATAAATGATCAATTTTCTCAATGGAGGAAGGTGAATAATGGAATACCCCAAGGATTTGTATGGGGACTGGTGCTTTTTAACATATTTATAAATGATCTGGAATTGGGAACAATAAGCAAGGTGATTAAATTTGCAGATGACACCAGATCATTCAAAGTTAAATTGCATGTGGATTGTGAGAAATCGCAGGAGGACCTTATGAGACTGGGAGTCCGGGCATCCAAATGACAGATAAAATTTAATGTGGACAAGTGCAAATTGATGCACATAAGAAATGCTATACTGGGTCAGACCAAAGGTCCCTCAAGTCCAGTATCCTTTTTCCAATAATGGCCAATCCAGGTCACAAGTACATGTCATGTTCCCAAAAGGTAAACTTTCAAAGCTGCTTATCCCGGGAGTAAGCAGTGGATGTTCCCACTCCATTTTAATAATGGTTTATGGACTTTTCCTGCAAGAATTTTTCCAAACCTCTCTTACACCCAGCTACACTAACAGCTTTTACTATATCTTTCAGTAATGAATCGCAGAGTTTGAGTACGTATTGAGAGAAAAAATATTTTCTCCGATTAGTCTTAAGTGTGCTATATTGTAGCTTCATTGCATGTCCCCTATGAATGTACCCTGCTTCACCCCTCACCAGCAACAGAACCTGGGCTCTGGGGCTTCAGTCGCTTCACTCAAAGCAATGGGAGAGATAGAGTAATAATAAGTAATAAAACAATTCACATAAACAGAATTATGTTAAAATTCACCATATTCTTAAGGCCTTAAGGGAGGGAGCCCACAGTCCTGCAAACTTGAGCACTTCCTGTAAATCCCCCCTACAACCCCTCCACCCCCCCCCCCCCTTTCCTGGCTAGGCCAGAGCACCTCCTAACTCCAGGAACAAGCAGGAATGTAGTCTTCACATATGGGTATCGTCAGTACCGCTGGAGCCCACGCGGGGACGCTCCCCAGTGTCCAATAGGAACATTTTTGGGAGCATCCCACAGCGCATGTGTGCTGGCTTCCTGCCTCTGTACCTCTCTCACTTCAGTTCTTCGTTTTCCGCTACAGATGGTTCAACAGATATCGGTACCGGTACTGACAATACCTGCTTTGACAGGACTGCTTCCCCCCATGCCGAGCCTTGAGTCTGTCTCGGGTATCGGGGATCAGGAACCGAGACATTTCGGTACCGACTTCGAACGTTACCGATACCATGCGCTATGGGAGCACCCGGTACAGAGTGTCCTTGAGTATTCACATTCCGATGACTCTGACGATTCTACCGGTACCAGAGCAAACCTACTAGAGGATTCAACTCCTTCTCCTCAATGCAGGATGTCTCCTCCAGAAGATATGTCCTTCCAGGATTTCATATGTGATTTAGCAAAGGGCCTTGCAATCACTGTGATTCCAGAAAAGGAACCTAGGACAAAAGAATTAAGAAATCTACAATACCCTATGGCTCCCAAGGAGGCAGCTATGCTTCCCATTCACAAGATCTTACATGATCTGATGTTGAGAATGTGGGGAAACTCCTTTAACGATATCGTCACATTCTCGACGCCTTGACACTATGTACCGAGTGCCAAGTTGTCCTGGTTTTCAAAATCTCAGTTACCACACCATTCAATGGTAGTGGAATCAGTCATGCGAAGAATCAAGAGTGCTAAAACACATTCTTCTAATAATCCAGGACAGTCGATGCCTTTGGGCGGCGATGCTTTCAATCCTCCATGCTATCCGCCAGGATCAGTTCCTACATTCTTTATATGGGAATGTTCCTGGAAGAAGTCACAAGACTTAGAGCTCATTAGCCATTGTGTCTCTGAGGAAAAAAGAGCAGACTACCTTATTCTGGTCAAACACGCCCAGAATGTCTCTAAATTCATGAACCGTGCTACCTTTGATTGCTTTAAATGTATTAGCAGAACCTCTGCTATATCCATAGGAGCATGTCATATTGCTTGGCTTTAAGCATCAGACTTAGAACAGTGGGTGCAAGAAAAGCTGGGAAACATTCCTTGTACAGGAGAAAATCTCTTTGGCAAGGACTGGCAGGACAAGGCTAATCAGCTTGAATCTGAAAATACTACCTTGAACAGACTATCAAAGTCTACAGCCAACCCAACAAAGAAAACATTCAAAAAACCCTTTTTCAGTAAGAAAAAGAAGCTTTATCCATCTTACACCCATCAAAGCCACTGTCCGCTTCATGTTCCCCAGAAGGGACAACAACAGAACAGACAGCAAAGATAGACGCAAGCTCAAAGAGCTCAACCAGCCCAACAGACCCAGCCCCCTCAGGGCCTTTGACTTCTACCTAGAGAACTTAGTCATTCTGCCCCTGAAAGGGCCAGAACCTTTAACCATTCCAGGAAGACTATGCTATTTTGCCAAAAGATGGCAACAAATAACATCAGAAAACTGGACTCTGTCTATTGTACGACTGGGATACAAGCTTCATTTTCTCAACTTGCCCCCACCTACAATAATAAAACAGTTCAATTCTCAGGCCCCTGCCACCAACCTCTTGTGGCAGGAAGTCACATCACTTCTTGCTCAAGGAGCAATCGAAGAAGTACCCATACCCCAAACAGGGGACGGGGTTTTACTCCCCCTATTTTCTTATTCCAAAGAAGACAGGGGGACACAGGCCTATACTAGACCTCAGAGAATTAAACAAATATTTGTTCCGAGAAAAGTTCAAAATGATCTCCATCGGGACACTCCTACCATACCTTCAAAGTCAGGACTGGCTATGTTCTCTAGATTTAAGAGATGCGTACACGCATATTCTCATCCACTCAGATCACAGGAAGTTCCTTTGATTCCTGGTCCAAGGAAGACACTTCCAGTTCAGAGTTCTTCCTTTTGGATTGGCCTCTGCTCCAAGAGTCTTCACAAAATGCATGGCAGTGGTAGCAGCATTTATGAGGACTCTGGGAATATTTGTCTTCCCTTACTTAAACGATTGGCTCATTCGAGCATCGACAGCTCCAGAGGTCAGCTTCGCTCTTTCTCAGGCAATGAGAATTCTTCAATACTTGGGACTGGTCATAAACCTCCCAGAATCTCATATCACCCTCTCTCAATCTCTCGAATTCATAGGGGCTCGTCTAGACCCACAGCAATCAAAGACTTTCCTGCCACAGCCACGCTGTCTACGAATAATACAACTGGCATCTCAAGCATCTATGAAGGTGTTCCTTACTGCTCGAGAGATGCTTCAACTTCTGGGACACATGGCATCCAATGTCCATGTGGTTCCCTATGCTTGCCTCCACATGCGAGCAGCCCAGTGGACCCTATCCTCAAAATGGTCACAGGCCTCGGGTCAGTTAATGGACAAGATCAAAAACACCACATGTCTGATTTCGTCCTTGCAATGGTGGCTATCTCTAGAAAACCTCCTCGTAGGCTCTCCTTTCTAGTAGCCTCTATATCAGGCCACCCTAACAACAGATGCATCCAAGATGGGTTGGGGGGGGCCCACTTGCACGATCTCTCCACTCAGGGTTTTGGACTTCACAGGAGGTTTCCCTTCACATAAACCTCCTAGAGCTGAGAGACATTTTCAATGCTATTCAAGTCTTTCAGACCCATCTCGGCAACAAAACAGTTCTGGTCCAAACCGACAATCAGGTAGCTATGTTCTATGTGAACAAGCAAGGCGAACAGGCTCTCTATCGCTATGCAACGAAGCTTTGCGACTATAGGCCCTTGCCAGAGAGTTGCAAATTCACCTGTTTGTGGTATACCTTCCGGGCATTCAAAACTTATGGGCAGACAGACTCAGTCAAATACTGTTGCCACATGAGTGGTCCCTCCACTCATACCAGCTTGCTTGAGTTTTTCAAATCTGGGGAACAGCAGATATAGCCCTCTTTGCAAGTCCACAGAATGCCAAACTTCCCCGATTCTGTCCAGAATCCCGGCTCACAACTGTCAGGCAAGAGATGCTTTCCTACTCCACTGGGGTCAGGACTTTCTCTATGCCTTCCCACCCATTCCCCTCATTCCCAAAACTTTATTCAAACTTCAGAGAGACAGAGGTCATATAATACTCATAGCTCCACATTGGCCATGACAGACATGGTATCCTCTTCTTCTGCGTCTCTCTCAAACCACTCCTCTGGAGTTGGGGAATGCTCCAGATCTTCTGTCTCAGGAGGACGGATGCTTACTGTATCCCAATCCCCATTCCCTACATCTCAGGGCCTGGTTACTGAAAGCCTAGAATTCCAGGATATTAACCTTTCTCAACAAGTAAAGGATATCCTTCTGGCTTCCAGAAAACCTTCCACAAGACGTTCCTACGCTTTTAAGTGGAAAAGGTTCTCTGTCTGGTGTTCACAAAAGGGACTTAACCCCCTTTTGGTACCTGTAGAGTCGCTACTGGAGTATCTCCTCCAATTATCAACTTCTGGTCTAAAGACCAATTCAGTGAGAGTCTATCTTAGTGCTATTGCTGCTTTTCATAAACCTTTCAATGGACAACCTATTTCCTCTCATCCACTTGTATCAAGATTTATGAGAGACCTATTCTTAACAAAACCTCCCATTAAGCCACCACCGGTGGCATGGGATCTGAATCTTGTTCTTGGTCAGTTTATGAAACTGCCCTTTGAACCTTTAGCCACGTCAGACCTAAAGTTTGTGATGCAGCGGACCCTCTTGAAGAGAGAGAAAAAGTTTTAAAACCAGAAAAAGGCAAGCACAACCTGCAATATTGGGAGGATCCATCTAGGGGGAGCAGGAGAGTCGAGAGAGAGACCGAGAAACCACGCCCCTCTGGGCGGGACGCAAGCCCAGACAGCTTCTTTTTGAACAGAGGCAGGTCTGACTTAGAGAGGGAGGAGGAGAAGGACCAAAGCAGCAGCAGCCAGAGCCAGAGCCAGAGCCAGAGCCAGAGTAGAGGAGGCCAAGAGGAAGGCAAATACACTGGCAAGAGCAGAAAGAAGCAGAGTCCTGAGCAGAAAGCAAAGCAGGAACTTCAACCAGAGTTGGAGTGGAATAAGGAACAGAGAAAAAGCCAAGAGAAGTACTGGGACCGCAAGGGAGTACCTGGCAGAAGGTCCTCACAGCAGCCATGGAATAAAGAGGTTCGTCCATTTTCAGAGGTGGGAAATGTTTGTTTGGAGGAAAGAAAACATCCTTACCACTATGGTCTGAAGTCCAAGGAAAGACCACAGGAGAGCCTGAGCACTGCTGTGCTGAAGCCAAACCAAGGTAGGCCTCAAGCCTTACTAGAGAGAAGGAAGAGAAGCCTCAAAGGTAAAACTCTTATTACTGATAATTACCTTCAGAAACCTAAAGTATGGGGAAGACACTGGGAAGAGGATTACTGTTACCCTAAACATTCTTGTAAGCAAGACTATGAAAGAAGTTTGTCTAAGAAGAGAAGTTTGAGTGGGAAATCTTTTTATGAATCTGCTTTTGAACCTCTAATCAGAGAGGGACCGTTGTACTGCAAAACTCCTGGAGACCGATGCCCAAAGCTAAATGCTAGGCATTGGGACATAGTGCAACAAGTATATAAGAAACCCGATTACGATTACCCTGATGCTACAGATTCAGAGGCTTCTGAGGTTGAATCCATGCAAGTAGGATCAGAGGGGGAAGAATCAGATAATGCAATGGATTGTACATATTGTGCCTCGGGGAGTGTTGAATATATCCCCAATGTATCATATAACTAAGTGAAGGAAGTTTATTGTTTTTGTACAAATGTTCTGTGAAGATAACAGCCTTTACTTTATTGCTTGCTTTTATTTTTCCCTATCCTGAAGTAAGGACATTTCAGTTGTTACCATAGCCAATCCTTTTGAACCGTTTTGTGCAAGAAAGGGAAATAAAGCCTTTAACTTTCCCTCCACTCTGTGCATTCGTTCTTTGAGCGTTGGTTACAAGGAAGCCACAAGGAATAACCACCCTTGACCCTTGCAGCATAGGCCAACCTCAACCCTCACCTTTCTTGTGTCCGGGCCCCTCCCGGGTCTACTACCTCTCTACAGAGGGTGCCCTGCGACAAGTTTCTTTCATGGAAAGTTATTTTCCATATGCGAAGACTACATTCCTGCTTGTTCCGGGAGATCACCTGTACTCACTAGTAACAGGTGATCTCCCGGAACAGCAGGAATTTAGTCTTCACAACTCACCCACCTCCCCTAGGAGTTGTCTCTATCCATCTCTTTCTCTACTTCTCTCCTTTGGACTCAGCTATAAACTCAACTGAAGTGAGAGAGGTACAGAGGCGGGAAGGCAGCATGCATGCTCTGTGGGATGCTCCCAAAAGCGTTCCTATTGGATGCTGGGGAGTATTCCCGCGCAGGCTCCATCAGTACCGATGATATCCATATGTGAAGACTAAATTCCTGCTGTTCCCGGTGAGTAACTACGCTTTATTGAGAGAAAAACTGCATTGTCAGCACCATTTTTATTACAAGTCTTGTTATGGGACAAAGTAAACACAGACATATTGCTCAGCTGAATTAGAAGCAAAAAACATCCTGTCCCATTCTGCTAAACATGGCCTTGGTTTTGGGAACACATATCTCTCCAGGCTGCTGGTGAATTCAAAGCCATTCTCAATATTAATCCTTTCAGAGGTCTCTGGTATCCATTTCAAGTCCCTCTCAACACCCTATTCTTTCTACTCTTTGAAGGAGTATAGAACTGGTCTATGTTTACCCATTCCACTTCATTAATTATTTTCTAGATCTCTATTATATCTCCCCTCAACCATCTCTTTTCCAAGTTGAAAAGCCTTTTAAGCCTGTCCTCATAGGGATATCCTTCCATCCCCTTTATCATTTTGGTCTCTCTTCTCTATACCTTTTCTAATTCTGCTATATACTTTTTAAGATATGGCAACCAGAATTGCACACAATATTCTAGACTAGCCTACACTGCCTCTTCTGTGGCTTTAATGTTAATTTTTACATATAGTGCCATGCCTCCACCTCCCTTTCTTCCTACCCCATCTTTCCTGAATAGATTATAGCCTGGTAACTATGTCCCAGTCATTGTTTTCTGTGTTCCATGACTGCTACTATATCCAAGTCAACCTCTTCCATTACAGTTTCTAAATCTGGAACTTTATTTCACAAACTGTGGGCATTAGTATATGCAGCTCTCCAGATATGGCCCTTTTTCCATTTTATATACTATTTTTTTAATGTTTTACTTACCTGAGAGCTTGTACTTACCTGAAGACTTTTTTCACTTATCCATGATGACCTAGTTTAAAGCTCTCCTAAGTAGTTTAGTCAGTCTTTGCAAAAGACACTTCTCTCCTTCTTCAATAGGTAAATACTACCGCTACTCAACAGCCCTTGGAAAATCCATTCATAGTCCAGGAAGCCAAATCACTCTTGATGACACCATCCACTCAGCCAGGCATTCATCTCCTGTGTGTGAGCCTCTCAGCATCAGCCCGGATTCTCCTAGAGCCACAAAGTCACTTTTGATACACTCGGATGGGAACCTAGCAGTATCATTTGTTCCAACATGGATGAGCAGCTTCAGATAATAGTAGTCCTGAACAGTCTCGGCAACTAATCCATAATGTCTCAGATCTTGGCACCAGGCAGACATAACACCTCCCAGGACATGAGGTCTGGATGGCATATGGATGCCTCTGTACTCCTCAGGAAGTAGTTACTAACCACCATTACCTTTCGCTTCCTAGTGGTTGCTGACTTCCAGCTTTGGGGATTATAAGCCCCGATACCTCCTAGTCCTGGAATGTTGTTGTGTCTTCCACTTCCAGGGCTGTGTACCAGCTCCTTAGTTCTAGGAAAGGTAGAGTCAGGATATTGAATCTGCAAGCTCTGGTGATCTATGTCCAGCTGTTGCCTTTTAATATAGTGTTATCTTCCCTTCTGCTGAAGATCTTGGATGCCTTTCATCATGCATGCTTCTTAGCTTTATCAGCTCCTCTCTCAGTTCCACAATTTGTTTTCTGAGTGATTCAACCTGCAGGCATCTTGCACACCGAACCATTTCCATGCCCTGGATCTGACTGTCTGTCTGGACAGATGTTGAAGCGATAACAGGAGAGAGAACTTTGGTGCCATGAGGTTTCCCAGCCCTATTTTGCTGTTAGGGCTTTGGTACATGGTTGGAAAAATGAGAAAATAGGCCTACCAAAGACCCTACCCTGTCCTCAGCTGTCCTGTCAGTGTTAAAAAAAAATAAAAAAACAACTATCCTTTATGTGAAAACTAATACCTTTATTCAGAATTTTTGTGTGTAGCTCTAATTGTTTGTTCCCTTATTTTGTATTTTATTTTATTTATTTATGCAAAATTTCACATAATATATCCAAGTTAATAAAACTTGAAAGAAAAAATACATGAACAATAAATATTCATTACAATATACAAAATTATCAGAAAAAAATACCAAAGCCCAAAGTCTCACTAGCTCTCACATTAAAAAGCATCCAAATAGATTAAAGAAACAAACTATAATCACTTAAGAAGATAAACTAGATCTACCAGAACATCGGTATTAACTATTTCTGCTAGAGACCCCCCATCTAGGAGACAGTGGCTAGGCGAGAACTAATAAAGGAAGCTAAGTTAGAGGGGTCATAAAAAATATAAGAAACAGAATGCAGTTTAACCAAACATTTACATAGGAATTTAAGGAAAAACAGACTCCCTAACTGACTCACCCCAGGCCTAAGCAACAAAAACTTCCTTTTTCTCTGGGTGTCACAAGATAAATCAGGGAACATTCGAACAGACATGCCTTAAAATAAAACAGATTATTTCTTAAAATACATGCTAAGCAGCCATTCACGATCAACTACTAAAGCCAATGACACTAAAAGAGCTGCTGGGACCACAGTCTCAGAAATTGAAGTGTCCAATAATTCTGAAACATTCAGAATCTGCAGAGATTTTCAGATCAGAACCCTTAGCTTTCTTGCCTGTAGGTATGTAATAGATCTTGGAAAGTGGAGGATGAGACTCAATAGGAACCCCCAAAGTTTCCAGAAGATAAGATTTAAACATATCCCGAGCCGTAATCAAGTGGAATGAGGAAAATTCAATAATCTCAAGTTCATAGCCCTATATTGATTTTCCAACAGCTCTGCTTTGATTTTTATGACCAGTTAAGTCTTTACATACAGTAGTAAACTGTTTCTCCAGCTGTACAACCTTTTTGTCAATAGTAGACACTTGGGGCTTCAAAGTAGCCACAGACGCCTGGCACTCCTGAACAGCCCCAGAATTGCCATGAATCAGCTGCAAAGTAGTATTTGTCTGAGTCACCAAACACTCACCACGTTTTGTCAAGACCGTCCAAATTGAATCCAAAGTAATATGGTCCGGACGCTCCAGAGAGAAGGGTGCCATAATAAATTGTTCAGCCCGAGCCTCAGGCAAAACCACCGGGCCTCCAGGCTCCCCCGATGCCAATAGAATTCCTCGGGAATCGCTCAGCTCTGCTCCTTGACCCGAAACTGGCCGCTGACGCTGACCCTGGCGGACAAGCCTCAGCCGAACTTGAATCAAACCCATTCCCTCCCACTGGAGACATAGCCTTCTCCACATTGGATTCTGCAGCTCCAGACATGCTCAAATTTTAAAAAATCTGCATACAACGCAGGCGGGAGCTGCAGATCCGGAGTGAGGTCACACCCTGAGGAAGACGCCGGACCAGCCTGCCCCAGCACCAGCACAAATGGGTTACCTCCGGATTCTTCCCAACGCTCTCCATGTAGCTACACGAAGGAATCCATCAGCCAATTATAGAGGTAACAGCAGAAGGAGACTTCAATGGCTGGGGAGGGTTCCCCCTTAGCTTCCCCTTTCGCTTAGGCATAACCAGGAAAAAGCAGCTCACGCTACAGGCAGATCAAGCAGCCATCTTGGATCCCCCCTTGTTCCCTTATTTTTGGGATCTACAGTAGTTTACCTTATCTCTTCAGACTACAAAATATGTTTATTTAACTGAGGTATGTAGTATGGTATATTGTCTTTGTAGAATTATCTCAAGGATTCATTAAGATATTGCTAATCAAAGACTCCTGAAAGTTACCATATTGTTTTATTTCCACAGAGAACCTAAATTTGGTCTATTCCTTACCCAAAAATACTATCAAATCTAGCCCCTTAATTAGGGGAGCTAGTCTATATAGCAAGATTCAACATTGGGGTGGGTGGGAGCTGGGATGGGAAGGGAGGGATATAACATCTCAGCAGTACAGTAGCTTCAAAGAGTATTTACTGTACTTCCTTCCTTCCTGTATGAATTTGAAAGCTAGAGGAAAGAAAAAAAACAGCAAAAAAAAAGCCCTTCCTAAGACAGAAATATCCTCCTCTACAAATAGCTATAAAAAATGAACCAATAACTACAGAAGCAAAAAAATGCTATATCACAAAAAATAGCACCATTTTTTAAGAACTCTCATGCAGAAAACTTGTAGTAAAAGTCACAAAATCCCCTTGCTTAAAATGAAGACCCTCCAGGAATGCCAGTGCTTGCAAGGTAGTATAAACTTTTATACAACACTCAGCAGTCTGACTCTTAGGCAAGTTAATTAAGAACACTTACGCTTGAGCAGTACAATGGCTTCAAAGAGTATTTGCTGCTTTCCCCCCTCTTTGATCTTGAAGGCTAGAGGGGAAAAAGAGCAGCAAAATAAAGGCCTTGCCTACAGTAAAACAGAACAATACCCTTTTGCAAACAACTACATAAAATAAGCCAGTAATTTAAGTGGCAAAAAATGTTATAGAACAAACATAGCCCCCTTTTTTATGAACTCTCATGCAGAGAACGTCTAGCACAGGGATGGCGAACTCCATTCCTGGAATGCCATAATCCAGCCTGGTTTTTCAGATTGTCCCTAATGAATATTCATGAGATATATTTGCATACAAGAGGCAGTGGATACAAATATTTCTCATGAATATTCATAAAGGACATTCTGAAAACCAGGCTGGATTGTGGCACTCCAGGACTGAAGTTCGCCATCTTTGTAAAATGTAGCAAAAGACACAGAATTACCTTGCTTGAAATAAGTCCCAAAAGGAATAAGTATTACTTGTCCCCCATCTTTGCTTGACTTTGCATACTTACCAGCTCATACATCTTAGTCTTTTTTCTGTTTAATGTTCATAGGAAGGGTGGAGGGAAGGGAAGATGCTGGCTACCTTGGGAAGGTGGAGAATAATTGAGGTCAAGAAGGGATGTTGTAGGAGAGAGTGTTATGGATTGAGGCCAAAGAGAAGGGATTGCTTAGGGGGAGGTTTGTGTGGGTAAATTTATATTTATGAAACTCCACTGAAAACATCTTTCATTGGGACAGTAAATTTCACTTTTTGGTATGGGCCACCCTTGGCATCTCTGAGAAATGGACCATCTGCAAGTCTGGAAGTGCTTCCATACCCAGATCAAAGGCCAACGTGGTAAAACAGGGATAATTACCAGAGCTAAGACTTGTGATTGTGGCAAGAGGCTTACTGTGAGACATCTTTTCTTCTGTCTTTTATTTTAGGATGGTCCTTGCGCAATCTTTCCAAGGCCAACTCACAATCACTGAAATGTACTCAGTCAGTGGAATGAAATATGGCATTGGTGGGTGGCTATGAGAAGACAGTGTTAGAAAGTAGTGCCCCATTCAAAGTATACTGTCCCTGTCTAGTCTAGTGCCTCAATTGTACTTCCCTCAAGGCTGGATTTAAAATTTGGATGCCCATAGGCAAGATCAGAGAATGTCAGAAATCCCAAAGATTGGAGAGCCAAAAGAAGAGCAGAGGAAGGTCATAGTGCCACGATGGCACCCCTTTGAAGCAGCACACTGCATTTGTCAATCAATTTGTCTAAATAGCCCTGACCACCTGTAAAATCTGCAAGTCCTGCTATGTATTTATAAAATGACAAAGAATGTCATCTGTAAAAATAGCAGTATTGTAATGAATTATTTTCTCTTAATTGCTAAAAATATTAGTCTCTGAAGCCCTACTTGTCACCTTCCAAATACTGTAGAATATGTATCATTAACTATGACCCTCTGCATCCTTTCTCCCCAGAGCCATTTTCTAATCCATTTGCACATGGTATCTGCAAGAAGATGCTCTCTCCTACAGTGCCTCTTCAATTTAAAAAATAGTATATGCAGAGAGCTTACAGAAAGTCTCCTCACCCTTCTTCTCATGTCAGACAATTTTTAGAAATGCAGGAAATGAATCTGAGCCCAGTGGCATGAGTTCCAATGAGTGGCCCCCAAGCAAAACTTTGCTGAGGGCTCCCTGTTTATTTTATTTTATTTATTTATTTATTTAACAATTCTTTTATACCGCGCTATTACAATCAGTGCGGTGTACAATGAACAAGAACATACTACAATGCATACAAGTAACATTGAGTTTTACATTAAACAGGGAACTTCAACAATAGGACAACCGGGGGAACTATGTACAGATTAACTTAATGTACTATGTACAGATTAACTTAATGTTATATACAGTAATATGAAGCTCGTTTGGATGTTGTAATGTGGTTCACTAATAGGACTAGAGAGAAGGTTGACCAGCTAGCCCTTTTCAGGTTGTATAGCGGAGCTAGTTTTGATAATGTCTAGGTTGACTTCTGGGTAGCATTTTGTAAACAAGTGGTACTTCAATGCCTTTCTAAATAGGATTAGGTTTTTGATAGCACGGATTTCGTGAGGTAGCGCATTCCAGTTTAGAGGTGCAAATAAGGAGAAGGCCCTGTTGGAGGTGGCCTTAGTGCACTTCGTTATTATTTTTGGGACTATTAAGGTGTTCATTGATGTGGTTCTCCTTTTTCTGTTTTCCAGGGTGACATGGATGAGCTTGCTGATTGGCGTAGGGGGGCAGTTATTTAGTGCCTTGAAAGTAAGGACTAAAGACTTATACTGGATTCTGGCATGTAATGGCAACCAATGCAGTTCTTTCATGATGGGTGTTATATGGTCAGATCTTGATGAGCCAGAAAGGACTCTGGCGGCTGTATTCATGGCTAGGCGGAGCGGATTCAAAGTTGATTGAGGGAGGCCATGAAGGATGATGTTGGCAAAATCCAGGTGTGGGAGGATTAATGCCTGGAAGGTTGTTCGGAAGTCTGAGGGATCAAGTAGGGAGCGGAGGTGACGTAGCGATTTGATCTTATAATATATAGTTTTTGTGATGTTCTTGACATGCGTTGTCATATCCAAGTGCTGATCCAATGTGATGCCGAGGTAACGGATGGTGGCTTTTGATTTCAACTCTATGTTGTTGACGAGTAGAGATGGAGGAGGTATGAACTTACGGTTCCTTGTGACAAAAAGAACGTCAGTTTTGTTGTGGTTAATCCGAAGGTTTTGAGATAGCAACCATTCGGCTGCAGCTTCAAAACAGTTGATTATTGGGGAGAATACTGGGTGTTCAATTGTGAACGGCATATATAGGAGGATGTCGTCTGCATATGCGAGACATTGTACATTAAAGGATCTGATCAAGTCACATATCGGCTGCATGTCGGGGGTTCAAATCCCACTAGAGGACAGCAACCTTGGGCCGGAAGGACTGGGGTTTCTAGTCCCACAGGTGCTCCTTGTGGTCTTGGGCAAGCCACTTAACCCTCCATAGCCCATGTTCCCTGTAAAATAGTTATCTCCAAGTTATAATGCCCTGTTCAATGTAATTTCAGTTTGTTCAATGTAAACCGCACTGATGCAGAATAGCGCGGTATATAAGAGAATGTAATAAATAATAAATAAATAAATAATAAAATAAATGTAGATATTAAACATTAGTGCCGATAGGGACGATCCTTGGGGTACTCCCTGTGATTGCAGGAATGGTTCTGAGGATTCGTGGCCTGTTTTTACTTGTTGCCACCTGTTAGATAAGTAGGATTTACACCACTCGAGTGCTGTGCTTTGAATCCCCTTATCTTTCAAGCGTTGTAGGAGTATGTCATGACTCACAGAGTCGAAAGCGGCGGAGATGTCCAGGAAGATGAGGACGAAACCCTGTTGTATGTTATTTATTCCTGTTACCAGAACATTGAACAGGGTTGTAAGGACTGTGTCGACTCCATGCGCTTCCCTGAAGCCATGCTGAGATGGATCTAGTGGTGCTTCAGTGTCAATATGATGTTGGATTTGTTGTTGGGCAGCCTTCTCAATGATTTTTGCAAGCTGTGGGATGCTCGAGATAGGCCTGAAGGAATCAACTTTGGATGGGTCCAGTCTATTATTTTTCAGTAGGGGCTTGATGGAAGTGCGTTTTAGATTCTGCGGGAAGGAACCTGTTGAGAAGGACTGGTTCAGTATTTTGCTCAATATTTGACTGAGGTCATGTCGCATGTCCTTGATCCAGCTGGCTGGACACGGGTCGTTAGGAGCTGTACTGGGATTGATTGAGGCAATAATGTTCACAACCTCTCTATTTGATACAGTGGAGAAGTTGTGTAGTGGCATTGCCTGGGATGCCTTGGGTGAAGTGGTGGCGTTATTGACATTTGTGTCTGTGTTGGTTTTAATCATCTTTGATTGCAGGTAGTTTGCGTAGTCCTGCGGCTGAGGCATAGGGGGTTGTGCTGAGACCGGTTCACCTGTTATGGACTTTACTATGCTGAACAGTGCATGTGGTTTGTTGAAGGAGCGTTTTATTAAGCCTGTGTGGTAAGTTTTCCTGCTCTGTGCTATCTTTGCTCGGTGAGTAGTTAGGTATGAGCTGTATGCTACCAGCGCCTCAGGAGAATGAGTTCGTCGCCACTTTCGCTCAAGTTTGCGTAGATGGTGGAGGGATGTGCGAAGGTCTGTGGAGAACCATGGAGTATGTTCACGTTTTCGAATTCTCTTTTCGGTGAGTGATGGGCAGGAGGCAGCTCTCAGGTTTTCATCCCATTTGGATACGAGATCATCTAAGTCCATGGTTGTGTTGGCCATGAGAGGTCTGAGATTCTCTAGGACTACGCTCTGGTTGAGTGGTCTAAAGCGGGTTGTGTGGGATCCAGATGTGTTAGAAGACTTTCTGATTTTGTGGGATGTATTAATGGGTATATTGAAACTGAGAAGACTGTGGTCCGACCAGGGTACTGGTATTACAGATAGTGCAAGAGTTAGGGGTGTTATGGCGTTGGAGAGAGGTGCGAAAATGAGATCTAGTTTGCCACCTTTAGTGTGGGTGGGGGAATCGACAAGCTGTTTGTAACCTAGATCCTCCAGGGCGTCAAGGAATGCTGCTGAGTGGCTGTCTTGAAGAGATGGGAGATTGAAATCACCGATTAGCCAGCTTGGTGAGCGTGAGGTGGATGTAGTACATGCCTGCTCAATTATAGTTGGAAGATCATCTGGAGAGTGGGAGGGTGCCCGATAGAAAAGGTTGATTGTGCAGAGCTCGTTAGCTATAGTGAGGGAGTCAAGGTGAGTTGAGCTAGAGGAGTTGCACATCTTGAAGTGTAGATCAGCTTTGGCTAGGATGAGGGTTCCGCCTCCTTTCTGACTGGGTCTGTGGGATGTGTATATCACAAATCCTGGTGGTAGCATCTGATTTAGTAGTACGTTGTCACAGTCGGATAGCCATGTCTCTGTGATCATCAAGATGTCGAGATTATATTGGGGTATCAGGTCAATGGCTGCGGGCCATTTAGATCGTACTGATCTGGCATTTATCAGTGCACATTTCAGTAGGCGTTGGTGATGACGCTTCTCTTCTTGTATCCCTTTGATGGTTTGGAGAGGAATGTTGAGTAGATGGGAGTGGGATGTAAAGTTATTTTTTGCCGTAGTGTGGTGGGGGAATTCGGACCATCTCCTTCCGTGTGTGCGTAGGATTGGTATATGATATGTATCATGGTTGAATGCATTTGATGTATACGGGAGACCAAGGGTAAGGAAGGTTATGAATAAGAGCAGAAATTTGTACATTCTCTTGGGTGTTAGTAGTGCAGTGCAGTGTGATTCAGTATTCGCAATACAGGAAGGATTAATTGCAATAGTACTGTGAATGCAGGTGGTAATAGCAATAGTGGTGATAGTACATAAGGATTCTAATTACTGGTATACAGTATACAGTAAGATAATTGCATAAAAAGCAGTACAGAGTATGCAGAGCGTTATCAATGGAGAGAATGGTATAGGAGTATTGTTGCTAGTAGGGTTTACACAACAAAAACATCTACATACTACCCCTAAAAGCTCAGGTGACTGCTGGTTAATGGTCAGGGCAAAGGCTTCTATCTCAAAAAGAAACAGTTATCTGTGAAGGACTTGCCTTTTTGGTATCGGCAGCTGGCTCTGGTCCGGGTGAAATATGTGGCTTTGTTTGTGGCTTGCTGGAGTGCCACCGTCTACCGCCCCGTTCCACGCCCTCAGGCAGGCGCGGGCGCGCCGGATGGCGCGAAGAATTTAAATGCTTCGTTGCACAGCCCCGACTGGGCTGTGTGCAGCAGTTGGCCCCTCCTGCCGCTGGTGGCTCGATCCCCGGGAAGGGGAGAGCTGCTGGAGGTGGTGGGGGCTGAAGAGGAGCAGCGCCGGATGGCGCGAAGAATTTAAATGCTTCGTTGCACAGCCCCGACTGGGCTGTGTGCAGCAGTTGGCCCCTCCTGCCGCTGGTGGCTCGATCCCCGGGAAGGGGAGAGCTGCTGGAGGTGGTGGGGGCTGAAGAGGAGCAGCGCCGGATGGCGCGAAGAATTTAAATGCTTCGTTGCACAGCCCCGACTGGGCTGTGTGCAGCAGTTGGCCCCTCCTGCCGCTGGTGGCTCGATCCCCGGGAAGGGGAGAGCTGCTGGAGGTGGTGGGGGCTGAAGAGGAGCAGCGCCGGATGGCGCGAAGAATTTAAATGCTTCGTTGCACAGCCCCGACTGGGCTGTGTGCAGCAGTTGGCCCCTCCTGCCACTGGTGGCTCGATCCCCGGGAAGGGGAGAGCTGCTGGAGGTGGTGGGGCTGAAGAGGAGCAGCACCGGATGGCGCGAAGAATTTAAATGCTTCGTTGCACAGCCCCGACTGGGCTGTGTGCAGCAGTTGGCCCCTCCTGCCGCTGGTGGCTCGATCCCCGGGAAGGTGAGAGCTGCTGGAGGTGGTGGGGGCTGAAGAGGTGGTGGGGGCTGTTGTCACAGTAGCACTTCCCCGCCCCTCCCCCCCCATGAGGGCATTCTTCGTGCAGTGGCCCCTTCCCCCCCCCTCCCCCCCTCCCAATATGCCTCCCCCTGTGGCGGCTGCGGCAGCTAACTTTTTCATCTTTTCTGCACTGCCTCCAGTCTTGTAAGTTTGCCACATGTCAATCAGGCCAAAGTTTCATGATGCAGCAGTTATTGCAAGACTTTGGCCCTGCGGGGGACAGCTGATGGGTCTGCAACAAGCTTACAAGAGCAGAGGCAGTGCGGCAAAGATGATAAAGTAAATTTGCCACACTTCCTTACTGCCACTGTGTGAGCCCCTTTTCTGCCTGGACACCCTGCATTGCGGGGGCTGCTTTGACAGAACATATGCCACTGTCTGAGCCTTATCAGAACCAGCATGACAAAAGTTTAGACAAAGCTCTGAGGCAAGAGGGACCTAACACATGCTAGGGCTCTTATATTACACCACCAATTTAGCAGTCCCTTAAGTGTCAAACAGACAGTATTTTATCCAGGCAACTGGTCTTTATTCTTTGGCGAAGTTGATGGAGGGAAAACAAGAGTAGGTGTGAATGTGCTCTTCTGACAGCTACTATTGTGTAATGGAACAATAGTCAGCATGCTGCTTCCTCCACAAATAGCCCATTTGGGAAAGTCTGAACAGGAAATTCAGATCTTGGCATATTGCCCAGCAGGATCAGAAAGCCAAAGTTGCACAATAGTCATATTTGTGAATGTAATTTACCCTTCAGAAGTTCAAAGTACTTTAGAATTACACTGACAGCTTTTTATGGCCCCTATATACTGTAGTAAACTACATCAACTGTTATCACAGCCATTCACATGCCCTAAGAGTTAATAAAAGCGCTATACCAAAAACATGGCACCTTAACAGTTAGCACATGAAAATATGAAAGGAGGCATGGAATGGATGAGGGATGAATGGGGCTGTGCCTTCCCGTTAATATGGAGATAGTTACTGTGTGTTAACTCTTAACCTGGCAGAGAACTCAGAACATTTAAGGCCACCTCAAGAAGTGCAGTTAACTGCATCATGCTAGCTGCAATGCACTTAGCATGCAGTAAAGAAATGTTCTCTGCATTAACTAAATGGGAAAATGTTGGGGGATACCCCCCAACAGTTAGGGGGGGAATATCTTAAGCATGCCTACATTTCCAGGCATTTACATGTGTAAATCATGGTATTTTAGTGATTTACAGTACATGCATAATGTAATCCGTCACTATTCTGAAAGCATGCACGTCAGACCAATGGTTCATACTTTCACTGTTGGTGTGCACAGAGTGGGCAGAGCACAAATTTAACACATAAATTATAAAATACTATAATTTATGTGGGTTCTTGCAAAACTGAGGTGCAGATATGTATACCAGCCATAGGGCTGATGTACGTGCTCTCCTAGTGCACGTACATCAGCCCTATGGCATGTACATCACCAGGTGGAAGATAGAGAACAGAACATGCAGCAAGATGTGGGAGGTGTAAAGAAACACAGGAATAAGAGAGAATAGAGGGATTAAGGAGAGACCATGCAAAAGGAGAGAGAGAAGACATTTGAAAGGGGAAGAAGAGAAAGCATATACAAACGGAATGTGAGGATAGAGAAGAAAGGAGAGATAAAAAAACATAGGAGAAAGAGAAAGGAGAATAGTAATACTACTTATAGAGGCAGGGGTAGAAAGAGGGGGAAGAGGAGAAGTAATGCATCTACACTGCTCTAGAAAGAGAAACAGAGAAAGAAACGTAACATTGAAAGAGAAGAAAAAAGACATCTAGGAGAAGAAAGGGATGTGCTGAAATGGAAAATCAAGACAAAAACCGGAAAGGTTGGAAACTCTTGAGAAGTTACATGTACTAAAGCAGTGCTTTTCTACCTTTTTCATTTTATGACACTTTTGACTTTATTCAGTCCTCAGGGCACAAACTAAATTTTGCATTCAGGGCTGGTGTAAGAGTATTAGGTGCCAGTCTTGCACCTTCTCACAATTAACTTTTAGACCCCTCCCCCCCCCCCCAAGATTTTGATTATCAAACTCTATTGTAATCATCTCAACACCATCTCTCCCAGAACAATCCTATAAAAATGCAAATTTGCAGATCATGCTTTTAAATATTTGTTTTGTACTTAATGAAGGAAATTTCAAAAAGCCAATTACAAGCGTAAATGACTTTATATATTGCACAGGACTGACCTCAGACGTTTGAAAAATTTTCATCTGCAGAAAGAGATCTAGGGGCAACATCCGGAAAGCGGTGTGCATAAATGTTCATACTATGGGACATAAGATCCCAGATGTTGAGGCTTTAATGGAGGAGGTTGTCTTGGATTTAGTGGCGGTTATCAAGACATGGTTCATGGACAACCATGATTGGGATGTAATTATACCAGGCTATACTTTATTCAGGAAGGAAAGGGGAGGAGGAGTGGCATTATATATAAAAAATAATATTAAAACTACAGAATTACAGGGCCTACAAAGGAACAAAGAGACATTGTAGGTTAAACTAGAAAGAGGGAACAGGAAATCTATTTACATTGGTGTGATACTGTATATAGATCTTCACGGAGAAGTGGTCAGAGATGTAATAGAAGACATATACAATATTGCCATGAAAGAAGTGCTACTGATAGGTGATTTCAATATGCTCGATGTTGATTGACACACTCTTTTTTTTTATTTATTTATTTATGCAATTTTACAAAATTAATCAAGCAAAAGCTTGTACAGCAAACAACAACTTGTAAAGAAATAATATAATAAAAGGTAACAGGAAATAAAGAATTACAAGAGTATTATTGGCCCACAATATGGAGGGAAACAGCTTAAGGAAAGACAAACTCAAGGACAGTGGTGCCTTGAGAAATATAGGAAAACAAAAAAGCTAAGTAAATATAAGATGGCGAAGGAGGACAGAAGAAAACCAATTTACTGAGAAGACCCTGCGATAACTATCACTGAGGAGAAGAGGTAACTACAATCTGTGAACTAATAAATGAGGATAATTCTTCTGGCTGAAAAAATACATACCTATTTGCTTTAAAGGAAATAAGACATTTGCAAGGAAAACGTAGTATAAATGAAGCACCTATCTGAGCAACACCAGATCTCAATAACAGAAAGGCTCTACGCCGTTTCTGAGTCTCCCTAGAGACATCAGGAAACATCATTACCTTCTTTCCCAAAAATAACACTGACCTTTTCCTAAAGTACAATTTCAATATCCAATCCCTATCAGAAGGTAGCGCAAATGTTACTAACATTGTAGAAACTGACAACTCAGCTTCTTTAGGTGATTGTAGGAGAGCAGAGAGATCCAAAACATCCATAACTATACCATCCTGAGATATATTTCTTTCTTTCTTAGCTTTAGGCAAAAAGTAAGCTTTCACTACTGGGGGAACTAAATCAGTAGACACATTTAGAACTTCATGTATATATTTCTTAAACATTTCAAGCGGAGATAAACCTACTAATATTGGAAAATTTAACAATCTTATATTAGATGCCCTCACAGCATTTTCTAAATTTTCCAATTTCCATCTTATCAACACATTATCTTTCACAATAGATTCATTTACTAAAGAATTCTGAGTAGCTTTCTGTTCCCCAACTTCAATCCTTGAACGGAGGTTGCCCAGTTCTTCCCGCATCTCAGACGAAACACTGTCCAAATTCTCCAGGCGCAAAGTTGTCAGCTCCACTTGCTTGCTAACTACAGAGGAAAGCTGTGAAATCGCATCCCAAATCGTGCCCAGGGAGATCACCTCAGGGCGCTTCAAGAAAATACCTCCAAATATGTCAGACTCCAAAGACAGTACCTTTACTCCTACTTCTCCCTCTAAGCGTGCAGGTAAAGCCGCCTCCGATGCTACTGAGGGATCCACATCCACAGCTCCCAGCACTGAGAGCTGCACTCCAGGGCTCTCCTCCTGCGAGGCCCGCGTATCCGACGCAGCACAAACCACTCCGGGCGGGGCTGCCTCTCCTCCCGCGAGAGGAGGCACTGGGTAGTTCCCTCGTGTCGGCGGCAAACGCTCCTCGGGGGAGAGAGATACCTCAAGGGCAGCCAGCACTGGAGCCACTCCATCCGACACCACAGCGCCCGCACGAATCTCCCCCTTCTGTTTCTCCGTCAGCTGAACAAAACGATCCATAGGACCGGCAGGAAAAGCACCAGAAATGACAGGTATGTGCTCCGCGGGAAGAGCCTTCTGTTTGCCTTTACGTTTAGGCATGTTCAGCCCAAAACGCTCACGCCGCCATCTTAGAAATCAGCTGATCCCCTCTGCCCGATTGACACACTCTTGCTGCAGTGTCATCTAGAAGTAAGGAGATCCTAGATTTTCTACAGGGAGAACTATTCTGACAACTGGTAAAAGAACCCATATGTGAAGGGGCCATACTGGATCTAGTGTTTACCAATGGGGGAAGTGTTTCTAATGTTATGATGGGAGATCGTCTCACATCCAGTGAATAGCAGATGGTGTGGTCCAGTTTTAGGGTTTATAAAGTCCATTCAAAAGTAAGGGTCTTGGACTTTGGGAAAACTAACTTTGACAAGATGGCACAATACTTCAAGGAGTCATTAATGGGAAGGGAACAGCTGGGGGATGTAGAAAAGCAATGGTCAAAACGGAAAGGGGATATTTTAAGGGCAATAGGCAGGATAAAGTTAAAACTGTGCTCTTTTCTAAAATGAAAGAGCTTTCTGAAGTTAAAAGATCCTGACTGCAATAATTAATTAGTTAGCCCACATGACCCCCCACTTAAAAACAATTTTGGTAATAGGCTTCTGTCTTTTGTTGACAGTGGGAGAAGACGCGGTTGCTGGGAAGTCAGAAAGATTTTGTAATTCTCTGTCTCAGGGTCTGCAGTAAGGCAATAACCTTTAGCAGAAAGGTTCGGTAATGATCTGCTTTATCTCTTTAGATTGTGATGTTTATGTTGATGCTTGAAGGCTAAGGACACTGGTACATGATTTCTGAAACTATTTGGACTCCCCTCTGGTGCATCTAGAGAGGTCAGACTTGATTATCTGTAGCAGTCTCTTGCATCTACTCTTCAAAGTATTCTCAAAAGAATGCTGAAATATGGCCTGCCAGTGCTAGTAAAAAAAAATCTACATATATGGGAAATTGTTTTAAAAGTTTGAGAAAGGGAGATTTGGGTTAATCTGTCAAACAGAATTTTAGACACAGATTTATTTAAAAAGTTAATAAAGAAATAGGCAAGTAGCTAAGCTTTCTGTTAGTGTTTGTTTCCTGCCCATTCCAGACTCAGTCTCTGCTTTACGAGGACTTTTAAGCTAATTAAAAGGACAAGAGAGAGATTTTTTTCACTATAAGATGTCAGCCCCATGAACCCCTTTCATTCCATAACAGTGAACATCATAAAACAATAACAGAACCCCACAGCCTGGTTCCACAAGTGCCACCAGCAAAAAATCAGTGGCGGCCAGGCCCCAGAACAACTCTGCTAGAGAGCAACCAATGTCAGTTTCCATAATGTCAAAAGCACAAAGAAGCGAGATGTGTAAAAATGTTACAGGTGCTTTATTGAAAAAGCCCCTATGCGTTTCGGCAAAAGCCTTCCTCAAGGGGTGTGAACCTCAAGTAAAAACAAAAAAGTAAACAATCAAATAAAAACATTTCAAAGAGAACACATAAATAAATAATATAAAACTATGTGTAATACAACATAAAACCAATATAAGAGGTACATAAAAAACGTACATAAAATAGTAAAAATGAGTTTCCATAATGTCACCATCATCAGCGCTCGCCATGCTTTCAGCCAAATCATGTTCCACCACATAAGCACTCCAAGAAGCCAGATCATCCACTCTCCACATCGTTTTCCATCTGATTTGAAACAGCATTTCTGTAGGCCTCATATCCGCACAGATAATCCTACTGGCCCATACCATGGCTCACAGCCACCACCACTCTGCTTTATCGCAGTTGCGGCAATCTCTTGCAGTGAAGTAGGCCATATGTTGACATCCATATCCTTGCAGAGGTTTGGAGTTTTGAAACTGACTCAGCAAGGAATATTCCATAACAGTAAAGTGACCCAGTTATCCATTCGGGTTGAATACTCTGACGACACCGGCCACATTGCACATTTGCTCCATATCCTCATGCTTGTGGAATTCATGCACTTTAATAATTAGAGCAAATGCTTGTGATGTGACAGTCACAAACTTTGAACTTTTTGAACCAATTCAGCAACATAACTTTCAACAGCTGCAGAGCTGTGCAACTGTCCTATCATGCTGGCTATTCCAGTGGCATTGGATGCGCCGCATGCAAATTTCTCCTCAAGAATTTCTTATCCTCTTCCACCATTTGTAAAAGCAGGCCCTCATGATGCACCCACAACTTGTGAGGAAAAAGAAGTGCAAAACGTATTTCTTTTTAATAAAGTGATGCACATATTTCTGAAAACTCCCTTCACTTCACCATTATGCTGGCCAAGTAATCACTGAACAACAGTATTTTTTTGTTTATTATATTCCAAGACTTTTAAGCAACAAAATTCTATTAAGAGCTGCTCCTCAGCCCATACCAGATACTGGGCTATGGCCATTCTCGGTTCCCCATGATCATCTTTTTTTGTTCTGATTCTGTGCATTCTTTCGCAATGCCACTGTCCCTCCTACACCTGCAACTCTAGTTTGGACAGCAGTCAATTTTCAAAAAAATTGTACAAGTCCACATCTAAGACTCCTTCCTGCAGCCCGACAACCCTGAGATTATTTCGGCATTCTGTTCTCCTGCTGCTCAGTTTTATCCAGAAGCTGCTCATTTGCCTTGTTTAAGCGGTCCACCTGCACTTCTAGTTGCCCACTGACCTCCTCCTGGGTTGATGGAACTTTTAGGTTTTTATATTGCTGACATGCGAGAGGGTGAACATAAGAACATAAGATATGCCATACCGGGTAAGACCAAGGTCCATCAAGCCCATTATCCTGTTTCTATCAGTGGCCAATCTAGGTCATAAGTACCTAAGCAGTCTCCACAAAAGACACAGGTTCCTCAATGCTTGTATTGGGTCAAGCAGTGATATCCTGGATCCCTTTTAATAATGGTTTATGGACCTTTCCTCCAGGAACTTGTCCAAACCTTTTTTAAACCCAGCTACACTAACAGCTTTTACTACATCCTCCATTAACAAATTCCAGAGTTTGATTACACGTTGAGTGAAAAATATTTTCTCTTAATAGCCTTAAATAGATTATCCTGAGCTTCATTGCATGTCCCCTAGTCTTTTTATATTCTGATGATGTAAACAATTGATCTACATTTACCCGTTCCACTCCATTCATTAATTTATAGACCTCTATCATATCTCCCCTCAGCCATCTCTTTTCCAGATTGAAGAGCCCTAACCTTTTTAGACTCTCTTCATAGGAGTATCCTTCCATCCCCTTTACCATTTTGGTGGCTCTTCTCTGTACCTTTTCTAATACTGCTATATTATTTTAAGATACGGCAACCAGAATTGCACGCAATATTCAAGGTGTGGTCACACCATGGAACGATACTGGCAGGATACTGAGGCATTATAATATTCTTTGTTTTATTTTCCATTCCTTTCCTTATGATACCTAGCATTCTATTTGCTCTCTTGGCCACCACTGCACACTGGGCAGAGGGTTTTAACATGTTATCCACGATGACACCTAAATCTTTTTCCTGTGTGCTGGTTCCTAATGTTGAACCTTGCATTGTGTAACCATAGTTTGGGTTGTTCTTCCCTAGGTGCATAACTTTGCACTTGTCCACATTAAATTTCATCTGCTATTTGGTTGCCTAGTCTTCCAATTTATCAAGATCCTCTTGCAATTTTCCACAATCCTCTTGGGTTTTAACAACTTTAAATACTTTTGTGTCATCTGCAAATTTGATAACCTCACTCGTTATTCCCTTTTCCAGGTCATTTATGAATATGTCAAAAAACAGCAGACCCAGCACAGATCCCTGGGGTACTCTACTATTCCTCTTTTTTCCATTGAGAAAATTGGCCATTTAGCCCTACCCTCTGCTTTTTATCTTTTAACCAGTTCCTGATCCACAATAGTACACTGCCTCCTATCCCATGACTTTTTAGTTTTGCCAAAAGTCTCTGATGAGGGATCTTGTCAAAGGCTTTCTGAAAGTCCAGATACACTATATCAACTGACTCACTTTGGCTACCTGTCTATTCACACCTTCAAAAAAAATATAACAGATTAGTAAGACAAGATCTTCCTTGTCTAAAGCCATATTGGCTGTCAACCATTAAGCCATGACTATCTACATGTTGAGTAATTTTCTTCTTTATGATGGTTTCTACCATTTTTCCTGGTACTGACGTCAGGCTCACCAGTCTGAGATTTCCCCGATCACCTCTGGAACCCTTTTTAAAAATCGGCATTACATTGGCCATCCTCCAATCTTCAGGTATTACAGATGATTTTAATGATAGTTCACAGATTACTAATAGCAGGACTTCAATCTCATACTTCAGTTCTTTCAACACCCTTGGATATATACCATCTGGTCCAGGTGATTTTCTACTATTCAGTTTATCAGATATTTTTTAAAAAGGGTAATACATCTGCCCGGTGTATCAATATTTCTTTCAGTTCTTCCGCAGTATCACCTTTAACACTAGAAGCCCCAAAGTGCGTCAATTGATGCAAATGCATCTTCAAAGTTGTATACCAGCGCCACTGCTAGAACCATGTCAGTCATGTTCCATGACTTTGTTAGCAAGGTCAAGATGTTCAAATATGTGCATCGAAAATTAGTGACAGATGCACCACCTAACGGGAAAATGAATTTATTCCTAGAAGCCCCAATTGTCTTGGATGCGTCAATTGACGTACTTTGGAGCTTCTAGGTATAAATTCATGTTCCCACTAGGTGGCGCATCTCAATCACTGTTTACAGTTTTACTCCGACATTACAAACAATAAACACATGATGATGTCATATAATGACGTCACATACTGCACGTATTTAACAAATAAGTAACTTCACATTAATTCACATCTGCATTTCATGCTAAACGCAGTCATGATAATGCGTCAATTGATGCACTTTGGGGTTTCTAGGTAAAATTCCTTTTGGGGCTTCTAGTGTTAAATACCAATTCAGTCATGGGTAACATCCCTACATCTTCCTCAGTAAAGACCGAAGCAAAGAATTCATTCAGTCTCTCCCCTACAGCCTTGTCCCCTCTTACTGCCCCTTTTACCCCTCTATCATCTCATGGTCCAAATGACTCACAGGTTTTTCGCTACGAATGTACTTGAAAAAGGCTTTATTACGCATTTTGCTTTCTTAGCAAGTTTCTTCTCAAATTCTCTTTTTGCCTGCCTTATCAATGCCTTGCATTTAACTTGCCAGTGCTTGTGCTGTTTCCAGTTTTCGTCATTTGGCTCTTCTTTCCATTTCCTGAAAGATGCTCTTTTGGCAAAAACAGCCTCTCTGACCTCACCTTTAAACCATGCTGGCTGTTTTTTGGACTTCCTTCCACTTTTCTTAAAGTGTGGAATACAGCTGGTCTGGGCTTCCAAGATAGTATTTTTAAACACCCCCACCCCCAGCTTGATGTAAGTCTTTAACCTTTGCAACTGCTCCTTTTATTTTTTTCTTAACTACTTTCCTCATTTTATCATAGTCTCCCTTTTGAAAGTTAAAAGGTAGTACTGTGAATTTCCTTACCATCCATCCTCCATTAATTAAATCAAATGTGATCATGCTATGATCACTATTGCCAAGTGGCCCCAACACCCTTATCTCTTGCACCAGATCTGGTGTTCCACTAAGGACTAGGTCCAATATGGCTTCCCCTCTGGTCAGTTCATGAACCAGCTGCTCCAAGAAGCAGTCATTTATTTCATCTAGAAACTTTATCTCCCTAGCATGTCCTGCCATGACACTGACCCAGTCAATACCGGGGTAATTGAAATCACTCATTATTATTATTGTACTGTAACGTTTGATAGCTTCCCTGATTTCTTTGAGCATTTCATCATCCATTTGTTCATTCTGGCCAGGCGGTCAATAGTACACGCCATTGCCATTGCCTTCCCCTTTTTACATGGAATTTCAATCCATAGAGATTCTACGTTGAATTTTGTTTCCTGCAAACCTTTAATCCTTTGTGACTCAGTTCCCTCTCTAACATAGAACGCAACCCCTCCACCTTTGATCAGCTCTATCATTACGATATAGTTTGTACCCAGGTATCACACTGGGTGTCCTCCTTCCACCATGTCTCTGAGATACCAATCATATCTAACTTCTCATTTAGTGCTATATATTCTAACTCTCCCATCTTATTTTTTTAGACTTCTAGCATTTGCATACAAGCATTTTAGAGACTGTATTTTATTCATATTAATCTGGTTATCGGTAGGCAGGGATAATTTGGAATCTTTAAGCTCTCTCTGCTCTGTACTCAAGGGCATTTGGGCTACCTTTTTTCTTTATTGGAACCTCTCTGCTGATGTGCCCTAACTTTATTTTTTGGTAGTATCCTTCAAGGATACATTGTTCCAAATCATTTGCTCTGGGGAACTGTCGGCTCTCCCCTATTATCTAGTTTAAAAGCTGCTCTATCTCTTTTTTAAAGGTTAATGCCAGCAGCCTTATTCCATCCCGGTTAAGGTTAAGCCCATCCCTTCGGAAGAGCCCCTCTTTTCCCCAGAATGTTCCCCAGTTCCTAACAAATCCAAAACCCTCATCCTTGCACCATTGTCTCATCTACGCATTGAGACTCCGGAGCTCTACCTGCTTTTTGGGTCCTGCGTGTGGAACGGGAAGCATTTCAGAGAACGCTACCCTGGAATTTCTGGATTTCAACTTCCTACCTAAAAGCCTACATTTAGCCTCCAGAACCTCCCTACCACATTTTCCTATGTCATTGGTACAGACATGTACCAAGACAGCAGACTCCTCCCCAGCACTATCTAAGATCTTGTCTTGGTGGCGCATGAGGCCCTCTACCTTTGCTCCAGGCAGGCATGTTACCACGCGATCCTCACATCTACCAGCCACCCAGCTATCCACATGTCTAATGATCGAATTACCAACTATAATGGCTGTCCTAATCCTTCCCTCATGGGCACATGGTCCTGGAGAAATTTCCTTGGTGCGAGAGGGTTTTACATCACCTGGAGGACAGGTCCTAGCTATAAGATCACTTTATGCTACACCAGGGTGATGCTCTCCTGTCACGTGACCTCTCTCTTCCATGGCAACAGGGATGCTGCCAGACTGGAGGTGGGACTTCAGGATTATATCCCTATAGGTCTCATCTATGTACCTCTCTTTCTTCCTTATGGCTTCCAAGTCTGCTACTCTAGCCTCCAGAGATCGGACTCGTTCCCTGAGAGCAAAGAGCTCCTTGCACCTTGTGTACATGTAAGATACCTCACCAACTGGGAGAAAATCATACATGTGACACTCAGTGCAAAAGAATGGAAAGCCCCCATCTCGCTGCTGGACTGCTGTCTGCATCTTAGTTTTAAGGTTGTGTTTAGATGTTTAAACTATACCTAATATGTTTAATGTACTTTGTTCACCTGAAGTTTAATTAATCTCAGGTCCTTAATGTATGCTGATGAGAATAAACAGCTGCACCCGAGTGTGAATATGGCACCTCCTTTCCTTTAAGAGGTTTAAGCATCTATAAAGCTACTATTATACCAGGGGTGGGTGGGTGTTGGGGAAGGAGGGAGGGAAAGAAGGCTTATTAAAAGCTGGCTGCTACACATTACCCTGTCCTGTGCTTCTAAAGTAATCTGTGACCAATCTCCAGGGGGAGTCCCACAGCCCTTGCTTGGATAGAGAGAGTCTTGGGTTCTAAATTTAACCAGAAAGCTCTCTTCTGTGTTTTAAATTTAAACTGAAAACTCTTTGCTGCTACTAGGCTCTGACTGATTTAACAAATACACTGGGTTCACAGATTAATCATCTTTAATCTAAAGAATTCCTTTTTCCCCAAAATTTAGAAAAATTCCCATAAGTAAATGCTTACAATTGCAGATCTCTCTCCAGAAGTAGCAGTCCCCTTTTCTCCAGGAACAAGCAGGAAGTCAATCCTCACATATGGGTGATGTCGACGTCGAGGGAGCCCCCATGCGTAGCAAATCCCCAGCTTTCGAAGAAAACCTTTGGGACTGCATCGTGCATGCACGGTCCCCTTCCTGCCCAAGGGTGCCATCTTGCTCCGTCTCCTTTTTTCCGCGGAGCCCAACGGACGTCGTCCTAATTCCCCCATGGAAAAAGTAGATAAAAGTTGGAAAATTAATTTCCTGCTTAGCCAGTTTGACGTCGGTTCCCCTTCCTGCCTTGGCTCGGTACACCGGTATCGAGTCTGGTCCGTTTTTTCATTTTTGTCCTTTGAGACTAGCGTTCACGCTCTTTTTCTTTTTAGCTGGCAGTCCGGTCCTTTGACCTTGCGGGGCCCTTTTTCCCCCGATGGCTGCCAGCGGCTTTAAGAAGTATGATCGGTGCACGAAACATGTCAAAAAAGAAGCATTCATAAATGAAATCAAACCACAACTTCAGCAGGACTATGAAACCCTTGACCTAGGCATAGAGAAATGGAACTCCATTATATCAAATGCAGCATCAGCCCCTACAAGCACAGAAGCACAAACACGCAGGAGACCCAATGCCCCCTGGTACTCAACTGATATTAGAGACACAAAACGCACCCTACGAAAACTGGAGAGAAAATGGAGGAGAAACAAGTCATAAGACTCCCTAATTCAATATAGAGACAAGCAAATGGAATACAACAATCTAATAAATGAATGTAAACAGCAACATCATATCAACCTAGTCATGAAAACTGTCAGCAAACCAAGAGAACTATTTAGAATTGTCCAAACACTAACTAAGGACACTACAAAGCATGATACCCACCATCTTAACCCGCAAAAATATGCAGGCTACATAAAATCGAAAAACACCACCCTGACATGCTCCATCGCACCGCAAACAGATGACCATGAAACGATAGAGGAGCCCCAAACCTGGGAAGACTTCAGCATCCCATCAAAACAACAAATTGAGGACATAATGAGTAGCCTCAACACAACAACCTCACCATCAGACCCATGCCCAGTAGCTTGGATCAAAACCACTAAAATCCAGCTCTCCCATCACATTCACAAAATCGTCAAAGATTCACTCCAACAAGGATACATGCCACAAACTCTGAAGCACGCCATGATAAGGCCAATACTTAAAGGAGACAACCTCTGCCTCTCTGAACCAAAATCATACCGTCCCATCTCCAGTCTACCTTTCCTTGCAAAAATCATTGAAAAAACAGTACAACACCAACTACAAGACCATATTGACATCAGTGCTCCACTGGACATCTATCAGCATGGTTTTAAACCCCAACACGGAGTTGAAACACTACTTACTTCCCTCTTTGACAATCTCCTAAAAGGCATAGACAACATAAAGAATGGATTCCTGCTTGTATTCATGGACATCTCTGCAGCCTTCGACACTGTGTCACACGCCAGACTACTGCAATGCCTGCAGCAAATAGGATTATGCAAAATACGCTAAAATGGTTTACTTCATACTTGGAAAATTAGAACGCAACAAGTCAAACGTGCACAAAAGAAATCGTCACATTTCCCCGTCACGCAGGGAATACCACAAGGCTCAGCCCTATCATCAATGCTCTTTAATATTTACATCCAGCCCATATGTAACATCATCAAAAGTCACAAGCTCCAATATCACATTTACGCTGATGACATTATGGTGTATGCACCAGTCAACCTACTAGCACTCAACATCACAACTATAACTAAATGGCTTGAAGATATGAACACCTGGTTCGCAGCCAATAATATGACGGTCAACTACGATAAAACTGAGGCTATATTCATCACCAGGAACACTACCTTCACCCCACCACATACCATCAGCATTTTAGATAAAGATGAGGTTAAATATCTGGGCATCACAATGGACAGAGCACTAAACCTGAAATCCCACATCACAAAAACCGCAAACAAGGCCTATCAATGCTTAAGGATCATCAGAAAACTCAAGCCATTACTCCACCAGGATCACTTCCGCACAGTATGCCAAGCACTCATTACACCTCTGCTTGACTACAGAAACTCGTTATATCAAGGCCTCCTTCAAGAAACCCTACACCCACTCCAAATGGTGCAAAACACTGCGGCACGCATCATAACAGACACTCCAAGATCTAAGCACATCACCCCAGTCTTACAGCAACTACACTGACTACCCAAGATGGCCAGAGCAAAATACAAAATAATCCTAATCATCTTTAAAATCATCCACCAGCTCTTAGCAGAGGCACTCCAATACATAATAACGAAAGATACCTGCAACAGACCGAGAAGAACCAATAAGGACAACATAATCGGCACACCTGCAGGATTCCACAAGACTAAACAGACAACTTCAAAAAGAGCTCCCTCCTTACTGGTGCCCGCACTCTGGAATTCCCTCCCAACAAGCCTGAGAGCATTAGATGACCTAATAGAATTCCAAAAGGACCTCAAAACGTATCTCTTTATTGAAACTTATCAGCAGACGGAAAACACTCCCCACCCAAACGGTAACACATCTACTGCCGATAATTCAATATTCACTCATCCCGAATAGGCATATAAGTTAATGACATAACATCAACTCAATACCCACTCACCCCTAACACTCACCCCAAACAAATCTAATATAACGTCGTTATTTACCTCGTACTGTCTAAATGTTACCCCTATGATAAATGTAACCCTCCAATTGTACTGTATAGATGTTGTTAAGTACCCCTATGTTAAGTGTAACCCTCCAGATGTGATGTGACTACTTTGATTGTAGGATAAGGTGGTATACAAATTTGTTTAAATAATTAAATAAATAAATGTCTCTCACCGACACACACGACTGCTGCCTCAGGCCCGACCACAACCCCATGGTCTGTGGCCTGTACAATTAGATGTCTTCCAAGGCCTTGAGGAACAGGCAGCAGCAACTTTTTTCCCCCGAGTCCGCACCCGCCTGGGCCCAGACCTCGTCAGAGGCCTCGACCTCTCGGGAGTTGTCTGATCCCGAGCAGCATCGGGTGTCCTCTGAGAGGGGGTCTCCCTCGCGGGAACACCGGAGAAAGAAAAATATCCGTGAGGGCATCGTCGTCTGAGAGCTCCGAGCAGCCTGGTCCCTCGCGGGCTCGGTCGCGGAGCCCGGCACACTGCCCCGGATCCTCGGAGTCGGAGAGGCCTGCCAAACTCCCTCGAAAGGAACCGGAGATGCTGAGGAAGGTAAGCCCTGTCCTCGTTGTGGACTCTCCTCCGTGAGAGCCGGCATCAGGACGCGACCTGGGGGCTGCAGAGCCTCCTGAGCTCGGTCTCAGGTTGGCGGCCTTGGGGCGCAGCATGTCTGCCTTCATGGACCAGCAGCGGGCGCTGATGGCCGGTCTCACATGTCCGTCCGCCCCGACCACCGGGACTTCGATGTCGAAGTCTACCCCGGAGGCCGAGCCCATCCTCGAGACACTAAGAACTTGAGTCGATCCTCGGCCGAGGTCCCCCTCGACCTCCCGTTCGGGACCGAGGTCATCGACGCCCATACCCTCGGCATCGGGGTGGTCGAGACCAAAGCCCTCGAGGCAAGAGCCGCTCAACACCTCCTCGGAGAGGTCCGACTGGGAGATGGAGGATGAGGAGTCTCTGGACACCCACGGTACCAAGTACATCCCGTCAGACTCCCCGGAATCTGAACCTCGGAGGAGGTCACCCCCGGAGGACACCCGGTTCTTGGACTTCGTCCGGGATATGAAAAAGACTTTGTCTTTCCCAGCGGATGCCAAGAAGGAGCCTTGAGCTGAGGAGCTCAAGGTCCTCCAGTATGACTTTCCTCCAAAGGAAGCCCTTACTGTACCGGTGCCCCCCATTCTGGAACGTCTGATGCTCCGCATGTGGGAGACACCGGCCTCAGTGCCGGTCCTCAGCAGGCGAAGCTATTCCATCTATCGAGTTAGCAAGAGCCCTGGGTTCCAAAAGGCACAGCTGCCGCACAACTCCATGGTTGTGGAATCAGCCATGCGCCGGCTCAAGAGCCAGAAGATGCACTCCTTGGTGCCTCCTGGCCGGGAGACCTTCAACATGGATGCACTCGGCGGAAAGTGCTACCAGTGTTCGATGCTGTCATGCCGAATCCAAACGTACCAGCTTTACATGGGCATGTACCTCTGAGACCTGGCAAAGGAGATTGCCGGATTCTCAGCTGGTCTCTACGAGGGACCTTTGCAGCACTTCCAAGTTTTGTCCACCGGGATCCTAGAGTGCTCGAAGTTTATGACTCAATCAGCCTATGATGGCTTCAAGGCTTTGGCCTGGGTAGCTGTGGCCGGCATCGATGCCCAATGCCAGGCATGGCTACAGTCATCAGACCTGGAACCATGGGTTCAGGACAAGTTGGTCGATGTTCCTTGCCAGAGTGAAAACCTCTTTGGCAAGCCCATGACTGAAAAGGCTGCCGAGATCGAGTCTGAGTACCTGACCCGGACAAGACTCGAGAAGAAGACATCTGCCTCTTCTAAGAAGTGGTGCTCGGGTAAGAAGCCCTTTTTCCTGAGGAAAGGATCAGCTTACCGAAACTACCCCACATATCAGGCCTCCCCAGCTCCCCAGCAGGGGCAACAGGCCAAGGGACGGGGGCAAGGCCCGCATAAGCAAAAGGCCCCCAAGCCCCAGGCACCGGCTCCGGCCCAGCCTGGAAAGGGCTTTTGACTCCCAGAGCATAGTCCCTCTCTCAAAGGATGCAAGGCCCTGCACAGGAGGAAGGCTGACCCTGTATGCCCACAGGTGGCCAGCCATCACACCTGGGTTCTCCAGATAGTCCAAATGGGCTATCAGTTACATCTCACCCAGGCACTTCCCTCTTACTATCCAGGGGAGCCTTTCAGACCCCCTCTCCACAGGTACCTCCTCATGAAGGAGTTAGCAGGTCTTCTCAAGGATCAGGCGGTAGAACCGTTGCCCTGCCACCTGCAGGACATAGGCTTCTACTCCAGTACTTTCTGATACCAAAGAAAACTGGAGGCCTAAGACCTATCCTCGACCTGCGAAACTTAAACAAGTTTCTGGTGAGGGAAAAGTTCAAGATGCTTTCCCTTGGAATATTGCTGCCTTACCTCCACCAGGGAGACTGGCTATGCTCCTTATATCTCAAAGATGCATATACGCACATCTTGATTCATCCAGACCACAGACAATATCTAAGATTTGTAGTGGGAGGAAACCATTTTCAGTACAAGGTACTTCCATTTGGCCTAGCCTCAGCACCCAGGGTATTCACAAAGTGCCTTGCGGTGGTGGTGGCCTTCCTAAGAACTCAAGGCGTATTTGTCTTTCCCTACTTGTACGACTGGCTCATCAGAGCCCAGTCAGCTCTAGAAGCTCAACAGGCCACATCCTGTACTATCCAGTTGCTCCAACACCTGGGCTTTGTGATCAACTACACAAAGTCCACTCTGGTTCCCACTCAGGGACTGGAGTTCATAGGGGCAAGATTAGACACCCTTCAGGCAAGGGCTTATCTACCAGAAGACAGGGCACAAAGACTTGTGGCCCTAGTACAACAGGTGAATCGCAGATCCCGAATCTCAGCAAGACACTTTCTGCGCCTCCTTGGGCACATGGCATCTACAGTGCATGTGACACCCAATGCCCGACTACACATGAGAACAGCTCAGTGGTGCCTCAGGGACCAGTGGACTCAAGCCACAGGCAGACTTGGAGACAACATCAGAGTGTCCCAACGCCTGGTGAGGTCATTGAAATGGTGGCTTCAGCCTCACAACCTTCTGGAGGGAGTGCCTTTTCAGCCTCCCACGCACTCGAGGGTGCTTACAGATGCATCCCTGCTGGGATGGGGTGCCCATTGCCAGTAGGTCTGCACTCAGGGTGTGTGGTCTCTGTGGGAGAGCGCACAACAAATCAATCTCTAGAGCTTTGAGCGATCCGCCTAACTCTTCGGACATTCTGCCAAACACTGGCTCATCAAACTGTCTTGATTCAGACAGACAACCATGTGGCAATGTTCTATGTGAACAAGCAAGGGGGCACAGGCTCTCGCATCCTATGCCAGGAAATCCTGGACCTTTGATCCTTTGCGGTCAGCCAGGGTATGTACCTCAAAGCGGTTTACTTGCCAGGTCAGAAGAACTTCTTAGCCGACAAGCTAAGCAGAATTCTCCAGCCGCACAAGTGGCAACTGAATCTCAACGTAGCCCAACAGCTCTTCTAGTGTGGGGGGCGCCCATCCATGGATTTGTTTGCGAGCCCGCTAAATCACCAGTTGCCCCGTTTCTGTTCCAACAGCCGCACCCACAGAGGGTGGCTGCAGATGCTTTTCTAATATCATGGTCTGTGGACCTCCTATATGCGTTTCATCCCACGCCCCTCGTAACTCGGACCTTATTCAAGACAAAGCCTCGGTCATCCTGGTGGCACCCAGGTGGCCGAGACAGCCATGGTTTCTGCTGCTCCTGCAGCTGGCGGAAGAGGCTCCAATTCCTCTAGGATTACAACCCAACCTCCTGTCGCAAGAGAGAGGCTCTCTTCTGCATTCCAACCTCAAGTCCCTCAACCTGATGGCATGGCTGCTGAAAGGGTAGTCCTTGCACCACTTCTCCTCCCTAAAGAGACAGAGGATGTGCTGCTAGTCTCTAGGAGGCAATCGACTAGGAAAACCTTCACATTCAAGTGGCGTAGATTTGAGGTGTAGTGTGCTCAGCAGAGTGAGAACCCATTCTCCTGCCAGGTGGCAGTGGTGTTGCAGTATCTGCTTCACCTTTCAGATTTAGGTCTCAAGTCAAACTCGATCCGAGTTCACCTGAGTGCTTTATCGGCACACCACTCTCCAGTGGAAGGACAACCTCTCTCTGTACACTCCTTGGTGTCCAGGTTCCTAAGAGGTCTGCTTCTGCTAAAGCCCCTGGTCCGCCTCCCCAGCGACCGAGTGGGATTTGAATGTGGTCTTAGAGCAGCGTATTCGCCCACCTTTTGAGCTGATGGCTACCTGCCATCTCCGTTTCCTGTCTTGGAAGGCACTTTTCTCCAGGACCAAGCAGGAAGTCAGTTCTCACATATGGGTGACATCGACATCGATGGAGCCCTTGCGGAGCATTTCCCCAGCTTTCTATGAAAGCCTTTGGGAATACTGCATGCATGCGCGGTCCCCTTCCCGCCTAAAGGTGCCATCTTGCTCAGTCTCTCTTTTTCTGTGGAGCCCGTTGGACGTTCGTCCTAGTTCACCCGGAAAACAGTTAGATTTTTTCTTCGTATCCCTGCGATTTCTTTGCGGTTTTTTCTCCGGTTCGACACCGGTTCCCCTTCTCGCCGGGTTCGGTACACCGGTATCGAGCCCGATCTTATTTTTTTGGTTTTTGCCCTTCGTGGCTGGCGTTCGCGCCCTCTACTTCTTTTTCCCTGGAAGGCCGGTCCTTTGACTTCGCGGGGACTCTTTTTTCCCCGATGGCTTCCAGTAGTTTTAAGAAGTGTGCTCGGTGCAAGAAACTGATGTCTCTCACCGACACACACGACTGCTGCCTTCGGTGCCTCAGTCCTGATCATGATCCCAAGATCTGTGGACCATGTGGGAAAATGTCCACTAAGGCACTGCGAAGTCGTCAGCACCAAAAAGAAAGGCTTTTCTCCAATTCGGCCTCCGGCCGGGCCCGGACCTCGTCTGAGGCCTTGACGTCTCGGGAGTCTGACCCCGAACATCGTCGGGGTTCCTCGGAGAGGGGGTCCCCCGAGCGGGAGCGAAAGAGGAAGAAGAGGCTCGCGAGGGCGGCATTGGAGGAGGTCCCTGGCTCCTCGAGGGCTAGGTCTCGGACCCCCGACCACCGTCCCAGGCCCGCGGAACAGGAGAAGTCATCAAAAGTACCTCGAGTGGAGCCGGAGTCTGCTGGACACGTAAGTCCTGTGGTCCTCGAGGACTCTCCTCCCAGGGAGCCACCGCCGGGGCCCGAGTCGGTGGCTGCTGAGTCTCCTGAACTGGGTCTCAGGCTGACAGCCTTGGAGTGCGGACTGTCTGCCTTCATGGATCAGCAGCGGGTGCTGATGGCCAGCCTCGCTGGCGCATCTGCCCCGACCACCGGGAAATCGACGTTGAAGTCGACCCCGGAGACTGAGCCGATACTCGAGACCATGAAGGCTCGAGGTCGTCCTCGGTCGCGGTCACCCTCGACCTCCCGGTCGGGACCGAGGGCGTCGACGCCGGTACCTTCGGTGTCAGGACGTGTGCTGCTGGGCCCCGCGTGGTCGGAGCCCGACTCCTCTTCAGACGAGTCAGCCTGGGAGACGGAGGACGAAGAGTCTCCCGATACCTTCAAGACTCGGTGCGTCCTGTCGGACTCACCACAGTCTGAGCCCCGGAGTAGGTCCCCTCCGGAGGATACCCGGTTCTCGGAGTTCGTCAGGGATATGGCCACTGCTTTGGCGATCCCGGCGGACCCCGAGGAGGAGCCTCGAGCCGAAGAGCTCGAGGCACTCCAGTATGAATCACCTCCGAAGGAGGCCTTTACTGTGCCGGTTCCTCCGATGCTGGAACGGCTCCTCTTCCGGATGTGGGAGGCACCGGCCTTGGCGCCGGTTCTCAGCAAGCGGGTCGATTCCATTTATCGACTCCGTAAGAGCTCTGGTTTTCAGAAGGCGCAGCTACCGCACCATTCCATGGTGGTGGAATCAGCCATGCATCGTCTGAAAAGCCAGAAGATGCACTCCGCAGTGCCACCCGGCCGGGAGGCCCGGAACCTGGATGCGTTCGGTAGAAAGTGCTTCCAGGGCTCAATGCTTGCTTGCTGTGTCCAGTCTTACCAGCTGTACATGGGCATGTACTTGCGGGACCTGGCAAAGGAGCTTGCCGGGTCCTCTGCTGGTCTCTCCGGGGAACCTTTGCAGAGGTTCAAGTCCTTGTCTTCAGGGATCCGGGAATGCTCTAAGTTCATGTCCCGAGTGGCCTACGATGGCTTCGAGGCCTCGGCCCGTGTTGCAGCAGCCGGCATCGCGGCTCAACACCAGGCATGGCTGCAGTCATCGGACCTCGAGCCATGGGTTCAGGACAAGTTGGTCGATGTCCCTTGCCGAGGTGAGAACCTTTTTGGCAAGCCCATGGCCGAGAAGGCTGCTGAGCTCGAGACCGAGCACCTCACGAGGACAAGGCTGTCTAGAAAGATTTCTGCCCCTTCACATAAGAAGGAGGGCTCAGGTAAGAAGTCCCTTTACCCGAGGAAGGTGACTGCCTACAAACAGTTCCCACCTTACCAGGCCTCCCCCGCTCCCCCACAGGGTCAGCAGGCCAAGGGGCAGGGACATGGGCCCATAGGCAGAAGGCCCTCAAGCCTCCGACTCCTGCTCCCACTCAGCAGGGTGGGGGGTTTTGACTCCCAAGGCGTATCCTCTCCATCTGTGCTGTCCCATCCCTGCACAGGAGGTCGACTAGCCCTGTTTGCCCATCGGTGGCCACCCATTACAGGGGACAACTGGGTCTTAAGCATAGTCCACAAGGGCTACTTGCTTCATTTTCATCAGTTGCCTCCTCCCTATTTTCCAGGAGAGCCTCCAAGGCCTCCTCTCCATACAGCCCTCCTCCTGCAGGAGCTTCAGGGTCTGTTACGAGACAAGGCGGTGGAACCTGTACCTCCCCACCTACAAGGTCACAGTTTCTACTCCAGGTACTTCCTAGTACCAAAGAGATCAGGGGACCTCAGGCCTATTCTCGACCTCAGAAATCTCAACAAGTTCTTACAGAAGGAGAAGTTCAAGATGCTTACTCTTGGAACACTTCTGCCCTACCTCCAGCAGGGAGATTGGCTATGCTCTTTAGATCTAAAGGATGCGTACATTCACATCCTCATTCATCCAGACCACAGAAAGTACCTCAGGTTCATTGTGGGAGGAAACCATTATCGGTACAGAGTGCTGCCATTTGGCCTCACCTCCACCCCCACGGTCTTTACCAAATGCCTGGCAGTGGTGGCGGCCTACCTAAGGAATCAGGGTATCTTTGTCTTCCCCTAGCTGGACGACTGGCTCATCAGGGGTCAGACGTGCCAGGAGGCCAGGCAAGCCACCCTCTGCACGATTTCTCTACTTCAACATCTGGGGTTTGTCATAAACTTCGCAAAGTCCACTTTGCTCCCCTCCCAAAACTTGGAGTTCATAGGGGCACGGCTAGACTCTCTGCAAGCAAAGGTTTTCTTGCCAGAGGACAGAGCCCAAAGACTGATGGCCTTGGCAAACCAGTTTCTCAGCAGGTCCCTGGTCTCCGCCAGGCTCTGCCTGAGGCTTCTTGGCCACATGGCTTCGACAGTACATGTGACTCCCAATGCCAGGTTTCATATGAGGCCTGCGCAATGGTGTCTCAGGAGTCAGTGGTCGCAGGCCACAGGGAGCCTCAGCGACAGAGTAAGGGTGTCCAGACCATACCTGCACTCCCTACGTTTTTGGCTGTATCCCCCCAACTTACTGAAAGGGATGCCTTTTCAGCCACCTGGGTTCACAGTGGTGTTGACCACCGATGCCTCCCTGCAGGACTGGGGAGCACACTGTCTGGGCAAGTGCACCCAGGGCCTGTGGTCCCCCTGGGAGGCCCAGCAGCAGATCAATCTATTGGAACTACGAGCTATTCGCTTAGCCCTCAAGACTTTCTCTCAAATCCTGGCACACCAGTCTGTCTTAGTACAAACAGACAATCAGGTAGCCATGTTTTATGTGAACAAACAGGGCGGCACTGGGTCCAGGCTCCTTTGTCAGGAGGCGCAGGACCTTTGCTTGTTTGCACTCAGGCGCAACATGTTGCTCAGGGCGGTTTACCTCCCTGGCCAGGAAAATTACCTGGCAGACAGGTTGAGCAGGATTCTGCAGCCCCACGAATGGCAGCTCCATCCCTTGGTGGTTCATAAGATCTTCCTGAGATGGGGACTTCCATCCATAGATCTATTTGCCAGCCCCCTGAACAGACAGCTGCCAAAGTTCTGCTCCAGGCAACTGCATCCTCTGAGGCTAGCAGCAGATGCTTTTCTGATTTCCTGGTCCCAGGGCCTCCTGTATGCGTTTCCTCCCACGCCTCTGGCGGCCCGAACCCTGTTCAAGATTCTACAGGACCAGGCCTCGGTCCTTCTGGTAACCCCCAGGTGGCCGAGGCAACCTTGGTTCCCACTTCTGCTCCAACTAGCAGTGGACACTCCACTACCCCTGGGGTTGCAGCCCGACTTTCTCTCTCAGGACCAGGGGTCTCTTCTGCACCCCAATCTCAAATCTCTCAATTTGATGGCCTGGAAGCTGCAAGGGTAGTTTTGGCTCCTTGGGGCCTACCTCCTGAAGTTGAAGAGGTCGTCCTGGCCTCTAGGAAGCAGTCCACTAGAAAAACCTATGCCCTGAAATGGAAGAGGTTTTCTGTGTGATGTCAGCTGCGTACAGAGGATCCTTTCTCCTGTGCTGTACCAGTGGTGCTTCAGTACCTGCTGCACTTATCCAATCAGGGCCTTAAGTCCAATTCTGTTCGGGTCCACCTCTCAGCTCTAGCAGCTCACCACTCACTAGTGGAAGGACATTCTCTGTTGGTTCACCCCTTGGTGTCCCGGTTTCTCAGAGGTTTGCTCTTGATCAAGCCTCCTGTCTGTCCTCCAGCTCCTGAGTGGGAGTTGATTATGGTCTTGCAGCAACTGACTCGCCCACCTTTTGAGCCAATGGCTACTTGTCCTCTCCGCTTCCTTTCCTGGAAGACACTCTTCCTGGTAGCCTTAACCTCGGCCAGACGAGTGAGTGAGCTTCATGCCCTGGTCTGTGACAGGCCTTACACCCGCTTTTATAGGAACAGGGTAGTCCTTAGGACTCATCCAAAGTTCCTCCCTAAAGTTGTCTCCTCTTTCCACCTCAACCAGGAGGTGGTTCTTCCAACATTCTTCCCTAGGCCTCATGCAAGCCAATCTGAAGCGGTCCTGCATACCCTGGACTGTAGGAGGGCCTTATCCTTCTACCTTGACCGTACACAGGGACATAGAAGGGCTACTCAGCTCTTCATCTCTTTTGACTCTAATAATTTGGGTTTAGCTGTGTCCAAGCGTACCTTGTCCATATGGGTGGCTGACTGTATCACCTGGGCTTACAAGGCGGCTGACCTTCCCTTGCAGGGTCGGGTCACGGCCCACCGTGTCAGGGCAATGGCTGCCTCAGTAGCTCATCTCCGCTCTGTACCGTAGGCAGACATCTGCAGGGCTGCAACTTGGTCCTCAAGCCAGACGTTTGTGGCCCATTACTGCCTGGAGAGGGAGTCCCGTAGGGACAGTGCTTTTGGCCAGGCAGTACTCCGGAATCTCTTTGAGGTTTAGGAAACTCCTGCCCTCCAGCCCTCCATTGGGCTACCGGTGGATGTTCTTTCAGTGCAAAGCCTTTCTTTGTTGCTGGGACTAGAAGGAGTTCTCTTGTTCAGCCTGGGTTCCTGGTAGCCCAGAGCTAGGGAGTCACCCATATGTGTGGATTGACTTCCTGCTTGGTCCTGGAGAAAGAGTAGTTACTCACCTGTAACAGGTGTTCTCCAGGAGCAGCAGGAATCAGTCCTCACAACCCTCCCTCCTCCCCTGGGAGTTGCAGTTGTATATAGTTCATTTTTTTACATTTTTTTGTGTGCTGTTTTTTAGCTATATCATTTGACTGAGCAAGATGGCACCTTTAGGCGGGAAGGGGACCACGCATGCGTGCAGTATTCCCAAAGGCTTTCATAGAAAGCTGGGGAAATGCTCCTCAAGGGCTCCATCGACGTCGATGTCACCCATATGTGAGGACTGATTCCTGCTACTCCTGGAGAACACCTGTTACAGGTGAGTAACTACTCTTTCTTGGTGGCACTCACATCGGCCAGACGAGTGAGTGAGTTGCAAGCGCTGGTGTCCGATAGACCGTACACACGGTTCTATAGGAACAGGGTGGTGCTTCTCACGCATCCCAAGTTCCTTTCGAAAGTGTTCTCCTCATTCCACCTCAACCAGGAGGTGGTACTTCCGACTTTCTTTCCCAGGCCCCATACCAGCCGGGCAGAAGCAGTTCTGCATACCCTGGACTGTAAAAGGGCATTGGTCTTCTACATGGAGCGTACACGGGGACATCAAAGAGCTCCTCAGCTCTCCGTCTCTTATGACCCCAGTAAGCTGGGGATGCCAGTCTCCAAGTGTACGTTGTCCACCTGGGTGGCAGATTGCATTGCCTGGGCATACAGGACGGCTGATCTCCCATTGCAGAATCGAGTCACGGCCCACCAGATCAGGGCTAAGGCCGCATCAGTGGCTCACTTCCGCTATGTTCCACTGGCAGACATCTGCCGGGCCGCAACCTGGTCTTCAAGCCAGACTTTTGCGGCCCATTACTGGCTGGATAGGGAGTCCCAACGGGACAGTGCTTTTGGCCGAGCTGTACTCCGTAATCTGTTCGAGGTTTAGGCAACTCCTACCCTCCGACCTTTTGGTGTCAGGTTACCGGAGTGTTACGTTCTCGGTTGAACTCCTATCATGGTTGCTGCGGTTTGTCTAGAGGGAGCCTATTTTTCAGTTATGGGTTCTCAGTAGCCTATAGTTAGGGAGTCCCATATGTGAATAAAGGACAGGCCATGGGAGATCCAAACCTTTTAAAAAGAATAGAGCCCCTCATGATCTCTGGCCTGTGTGGCCATGGGACTGAAGAAAGGGGCCGCGATCATAGCCATGAAAGGTAAATCTAAATCTGGAATGCAAACAGTGCTAGGGCCACATAGCTAAAAAAAGTTAGTAACTGTTTGTAGCTTAAGGGAAAGCCAGCAGCAGGGTTGTGACTGACTGAGGCCACAATCTTTTAAAAGGGGCGTGGATTAGGGTTAGCAGTGATGGCCAGAGTGAGTACAGTTTAGCTGGAGCCCATGAGAAGCATTAAAAATGGTAAAAACTGCTGCAGAACCATTTTAATGCTGTGATGGGACAGGGCTGAGCAGAGCTATTAAACTCGGAAGCATTGTATTCCTCCTTTTCGCGACCTGGGCGCGGTCGCCCGGCCAGGAACTGCGCTACTCAGGAGTCTGCTCTCACGTGGTCTGTATCCAGACCTCTCACTCACACACACACATACAACCAAACTTGCCAGCAACGTTTTCCCAAATTCCCAAGGCCTTACTGACTAACCATACCAATGGGTCAGTGGCTTCTGTGGCGCTACCACTTAGCAGGGCATACTAGGACCGCCCGTGAGAGGTGATCAGGCTCTCATTATTTTACCACACCATATTCCCAAACCTGACTATCTGAATAGTACAGAAAACTTCTACTCACCGGATTCGGTTCCCGATACCAAACCAGTACATGGGTTGGATCCTGGACTCCCCTCGGGTTCGGAGGTGTTGGTCCAGTTGGAACCAGGTCTGTCCGACCGCCGGAGAAACCTGCCAGCTTCCATGCCATGTGACAGGAGTAGGGCTGTAGATTCTAAAAATTTTCACAGCGGTGGCTGCCGTCGCAGCGTAAGCCGCAATGGGGTTGTAGGGTCATTTACTGAAGTCCAATGACCAAGTTCAGGAGCGGCTGCTGGCTTTACTCGACTGTGATGGATCCAGGGTTCGATTTCGGCAACTTTGACTGCTGTTGGGGTTGATAAGATAACAACATAAGGTCCCTTCCAATGCGGTGCCAACGGTGTCTTTCTCCACTCTTTGTTCTACACCGAGACTCCAGGCTTGAAGGGATGCAGTGGTTCTGTTAGATTGATGGGCAGTTGATCTTGTACCCACGTATGAAGATTCTGCAAAACAGAACTCAAAGCTAATAGTTCTTGTCTAGTAATTTCAGATCCAATCTGTTGCATGTCTCCCTTTATTTTTTGTACAATAGGCGGAGGTCGCCCATACAGAATCTCAAAAGGGGAGACTCCTAATGACTTGGTAGGGGCTGAGCGTATTCTAAGAAGGGCTATAGGAAGAACCTGGGGCCACTTCAGGTGAGCTTCTTGACAAAGTTTAGATAACTGGGACTTCAGGGTTCTATTCATACACTCTACCTTCCCTGAACTCTGGGGTCTGTAAGCAATATGCAATTTCCACTGTACCTGCAGAGCTCGTGCTAACTGTTGAGTCACCTGAAATACAAATGAGGGCCCATTATCTGACCCTATAGTCAATGGCATCCTGAATCGGGGAATAATCTCATGAAGCAGGATTTTAGTAACTTCTCTGGCTTTCTCAGTTCTGTTGGGGAAAGCTTCTACCCACCCAGAAAAGGTACAGACTAAGACCAACAGGTAATGATATCCATTTGCTCGTGGCATTTCAGTAAAGTCCACCTGAATATTACTCATGGGGGTAACTCCTACTGACTGAACTCTTGGGGGTGGGTTAGGACCTTGCTTAGCATTATTCTTAGCACATGTTAAACATTGTTGAGCCACTGAGGCAGACAGGGGCCCTAATAATGGAATGTAGAAATGAGATCTGAGGGCTTTTTCCATTGCAGTCTTTCCATAATGTGTGGCTTGATGGAAGGCACGGACAAAGGCTGGACCTAACGCTTCAGGAATTACTGTGGGTCCTGGAGGTGAACTACCCTCTGGAGGTGGCAACACTATCCAGCCCTTCTCTGTTAGGACATCTCCTTCCTTCTCGCAGTAATAGTCCAATTCTCTGGTGGTGTATCGGGGGCCCATGAACTAAGGGGCACAGGGAATAAGGCTGCCTGAACTGGGGTATCTTGAGTCAAAACCTGTCCCATAGTGGCTGCTTCTCGTGCAGTGGCATCAGCAAACCTATTTCCTCGGATAATTTCTCCATCTCCTACTTGATGACCTCGGCAGTGCATGACTGCCACCTGCTTAGGGGCCCACACAGCGTCTAACAGTGTCAATATCTCAGGGCCATATGTAATGGACTTGCCTCCTGAAGTTATCAACCCTCGTTCTTTGTACAGGGCCCCATGTGCGTGCAAAGTTGTAAAGGCATACTTGGAATCTGTGTACACATTCAAATGGAGCCCTTTTCCTAGTATCAGTGCCCTCGTGAGGGCTATCAGTTCAGCTTTCTGTGCTGAGGTCCCGGGGCCAGGGCCAGGGCCGAGGACTCAACCACCAGATCAAGGGTCACCACTGCATACCCAGCACAACGATGTCCATTGATGACAAGACTGCTTCCATCCACAAAGAATGTCTGTTCAGGGATCTCCAGAGGTACGTCAGTCAGATCCGGGCGACTTGAAAAGACAGTGTACATAATTTCCAGACAATCATGATTTGGAGGGGGGGGGGCCAGGACCAACTGGTAAAAACGTAGCAGGGTTCAAAGCTTGGCTGACCATCAATTGCAGTCGGGGATTTTCACACAGCATACTTTGATACTTCAACATTCGTGAATTTGTGAGCCAGAAGTTTCCTTTGTGCTCCATAAGGGTCAAGACTGAGTGGGGTACAATGACTCGGAGATTTTGTCCTAAAGTGAGCTTGTCAGCTTCGCTCACTAAGAGGGCTGTGGCTGCAACGGCTCTCAAACAAGGGGGCCAGCCTTTTGCAACTGTATCCAACTGTTTTGATAAATAGGCCACTGGCCGCTGCCAAGATCCAAGAGATTGAGTCAACACTCCCAAAGCATTTCCTTGTGACTCATGAACAGAGGCGAAAAGGTTTCTGGACATCTGGTAGGCCCAGGGCTGGTGATGACATTAAGGCAGTCTTTAAAGATCGAAATTCTGCATCCTGTTCAGGTCCCCATTCCAATGGAGACCTCTCCATTCCTTTGGTAGCTTGATACAGTGGCTTTGCCAACAGCATGAAGTTGGGTATCCATATTCTACAGTATCCTGCAGCCCCCAGAGAAGCTCTCACTTGCCTCCTGGTGGTTGGAGTAGGAATACTACATACAGCCTCTTTGCGTTCTGGTCCCAGGCGTCGGACTCCGCTGGACAATTGGAATCCCAGATATTTAACTTCAGTTTGACATAGCTGAGCCTTGGCCCTGGAGACCTTGTATCCGTCTTCATTCAGGAGGTGCAAGAGATCACTGGTGGCTTGTAAACATTCATTTTCCGAGTTGGTGGCTATTAGCAAGTCATCCACATACTGGAGTAGAACCCTTTTTCCTGGGTTCACCGGTTAGCTTGAGAGATCTTGATTTAGAGCAGTACTGAAGAGGGTAGGTGAATTTTTGAATCCTTGGGGTAATCGAGTCCAAGTAAGTTGGCCCCGACTTCTTGTTGTAGGATCTTGCCATTCAAAAGCAAACAAGAGCTGACTGGTGGGGGCTAGGCGTATGCAAAAGAAAGCATCTTTTAAATCCAAAACGGTGAAGTAAGCAGCCTCAGCAGGAATCAGTCCCAAGAGAGTATAAGGATTTGGTACCACTGGGTGTATAGTTTCAACTGCATCGTTCACTCGCCTCAAATCTTGTACTGGGCGGTAATCCTCTGTCCCTGGTTTCTTAACTGGGAGAAGGGGGGTAGTCCAAGGTGATTGGCATTCTCTAAGACATCCATACTTCAGTAGTTTCATCAGATGGCAGTGGATACCTTCAATGGCTGGTCGAGGAAGAGGATACTGCTTTATATGCACTGGTTCCGCTCCTGGCTTGAGGGTGACAATGATGGGAGCTATGTTCTTCGCTAGGCCAGGTAGATTATTCTCCGCCCACACTCCATGCGGAGCTGAAAGGCTGGTGGGTATACAGGAACTAGCTGTCTTTGTTGGAGATGCACTATAGAACCGCCACTCTTCTTCTCGGGGGACAGTCAGCACCATCAATCCAGCAGGCTTTGAGTTCACAGTCATTTGCATTTCTCCTCCTTCAGCAAAGGATATCTGCGCCTGGAGTTTGGCAAGCATGTCTCAGCCCAAAAGTGGAATAGGGCATTCAGGCATATACAGGAACTGGTGTGTTATTTTCTGTCCCCCTAGCTCACACGTGCGGTTCTGCAGGAAGGCTTGGTGGCCCTAGCCCCAGTGGCTCCAATAATAGTGACAGATTGTGAGGACAAGGGAGCCACTGCCTTTGCCACCACCGAATGTTCTGCTCCTGTATCCACCATAAAGTCCATATACTGGTCCCCTATTTACAAACTCACCATAGGCTCCTGGGGACCCAGGGTGAACTTGGAGCCCAGTCTGGCCTAGTCTTCATCCATGTCATAGCCCTCTGCGACTGCCACTCCCTCAATAGCTTCTTCCCTCTCCTGCTGGAACTGTGCTCGGTTTATTCCTCCTCGATTCTGAAACCGACCTCCTGTTCTCCAAGTGCTCTCCCCTCCCCTCCTGGGGGTGGAGCCAAGATGCGGGCATTCATTTTTCCAATGTCCTTCTTCTTTACAATGGGCACATTGGTTTGCACCCAGCGGGGGCCAGCTACTTCCACGGCCCCTTCCACGTCCTCTACTCCTTCGGTTAGGAAAACCTCCTCCACGTCGTTCGACTAAAGCGGCAGCAAGAAGATCTGCCTTCTTCTTCATCTTCCGTTCACTTTCTCTGTTACGCTCATGTTCACGATTCACAAACACCTTCTGAGCAACTTCCATTAACTGTGCTGTATTCATGCCCGCAAATCCATCCAATTTCTGTAATTTGCGCTTTATATCTCCCTGGGACTGACTGACAAAGGCTGCGTTCACCATACGCAAATTCTCCTGGGCTGCTGGATTGCATGGAGTGTATAATCTATAGGCTTCAGACAATCGCTCATAAAAGGTCGCTGGGCTCTCATTCGGACCCTGGATGACTTCTGACACCTTTCCGATATTCATAGCTTTCTGGCCTCCCCTCCTCAGGCCCTGCAACAAGGCCTGGCGAAAGCGAGCCAAGGCCGCCGCCCCCCTTTCATCATTCGGGTCTCATCTGGGATCCTCATTCAGGAAGGCTGCAGCGGCTGCTTGTGGATGATTCATATCTGCTCCCTCTACAGGGTTCTCTTCTAGCCAGCGGATAGCCGCTTGCCCGATTCTCGCTTGCTCCTCAGTAGTAAAAAGGGTGGTCAGGAGCTGGCGGCAGTCAGACCAGGTAGGTTGATGAGTTTGCATTATACTGGTCATTAATTCAGTTAAATCTTGGGGCTTTTCAGTATAGGGTGCATAATGCGTTTTCCAGTTTAATAAATCAGTGGTGGAGAAAGGTACATAGATTAGACTGGCTGGCCCTGGCGCCATCTGGCCCTGCTCATTCAGGATAGGTAACCCAGGTACCTGATGCAATGGCATTAGGCGTCCCTCTCCTTTCTTCTTCTCTTTAGTGGCACTTCTTAAATCATATGGTTGCCAGGTATAGGCATCCTCAACAGGTGACCCTGATCTGGCGAGAGAGTCTCCACTCTCGATATCCTTAGGGGACGCTGGCCCTCCTGAAACACTCGGGCTAGACCCGGAGCTATCAATTGGGGAAGGGGACTCTCTTCGCCGTTGCGGTGGCGACCGCTGAGCTTCTGCCTCCGGCTCTGCCGGGAGTGCCGGAGCCGTAGGAACTAGCCTATATGGATACTGAGGTAAACGGGTCAGGATATCTTGGGATTCTGAGGCGGAATACACAGGTAGCTTCCTTTCCTCAAGCGCCCGAGTCCCCCTGGTAGTTGCAACTAATATTCTACACTGTTCCTCATAGCAACGCCTTATCCAAGGGGCCTGTGTCTCACAAATACTTAACCAGGAATCTATATATGGGAACTGATCAGGATGTTCTCTTCGTACTACCTGATGGTCAAGGGAAACTACACCAATAGCAAAGGTGCCCTCACGGGGCCATGAAATGACTAGCACAGGCCACTCCCTTTCACAGAGCATTCTTAATCGGGACGGAGACATTTTGATTCCATAGTCTCCGTTAAATCCCCTGCTGAAATTCTTGATCATACATTGCAACGGAGCTTGCGTGGACTCCGTCCCTCCCATGATTACAATAACGTACATGACAACAAACAATAGGGATAGGTAGTATGGTTGCAGGTAAGGGGTCTGTGCAGCCCACGGAACAAAGAAGGGGACAAACACCAAACGCTTCCTCCTTTTCGCGACCTGGGCGCGGTCGCCCGGCCAGGAGTCCGCTCTCACATGGTCTGTATCCAGACCTCTCACTCACACACACACACAACCAAACTTGCCAGCAACGTTTTCCCAAATTCCCAAGGCCTTACTGACTAACCATACCAAAGGGTCGGTGGCTTCTGCGGCGCTACCACTTAGCGGGGCATACTAGGACCGCCCGTGAGAGGTGATCAGGCTCTCATTATTATTTTACCACACCATATTCCCAAACCTGACTATCTGAATAGTACAGAAAACGTCTACTTACCGGATCCGGTTCCCGATACCAAACCAGTACATGGGTTGGATCCTGGACTCCCCTCGGGTTCGGAGGTGTTGGCCAGCTGGACCCAGTAGTCCGCCGAGGCCAGGCGGAACCCTCTCCGATACAAGAGGACCGGTAGCACCTGAGGTTTCCCCGGCGGTCGGACAGACACAGTTCCAACCGGACCAAACCTGGAGGCGAAATTACGTGGAATATTCACTTGAATACCATCCACTACTCGCACATTCCCGGCCAACGCACCAAGAATATGTAGCAGCGAAGTGCACGCAATGAATAAATCCAGGAGTCAATGGCAGGTTCCAAGCCAATTTATTGTGCACAAGGCTCAGACAGGAAAGCATCCAAAAGTGACTGAGCAATGGGGTACAGAAACAAATTTCTTATATACATCTTTCACAGTTTGATACAGGCAAACTTTCTATTGGTCCCAACGCCCCCTGCACCCATCCAATCAGGGACCCTCTCTGGGCCTAGCACCTTGTTCCCCCTTCTCAGGCTATTCTAACAAAGGCTCAGTTTCTAGACATGGATACTTTTCTACTGCAAGGTCATTTCTGGCTCAGAAAATGTGAGAACACAGAACTCTGGAACATATCTATCATCAGCACAAAATAATTTAATAAAAGATTCATACAGACTTATCAAAAAGCAGTTTAAGGCAGATTCTCAGACTTTCACTGACTTTGGTCTTTCTCAGCACTATTAGTCTCAGGTGGGGGTAGGGACTCAGGCCTAGCTTACAGGCCTCCCATACGTTCACAGGCTATTGTAGGCCTTAGCCTGCCACAGTATAATTTTTGAAATGCTTTAAAATATATTTTATTTAAAATATAGGGTTTTTCATTAAAGTCTATAGATGTTGCTATAGGAACAGTTGAAAATATCAAACATACCATCACAGAGAGCTGTTGAATCCCAGGCTTCTAGTGAAGTTAATCTTTGAGGTCCTATTGGTGTTTCCTTGGAGACATCCCAGACAGCATCATCACCCTAGGAAAACAGCTAGCTCTAGTCTAAAACCACCCAAGAGATTGAAGAGGAAAGACTCTCCATAACATCTCTGATATTATGACCTTGCATACAGCACACCTCCCAGGAGATCAAGTCTGGCCAGCAGATGGACACCTCAGTACCCCTCAGAAGAGTCACCAAGCACCACTATCTTTTGCTTCCTTGTGGTCACTGATTCTGCAACTCTGGGGTGCTTGAGCTCTGGTTCTTCACTTTCCTGGGATTCTTTCACCTCCTCCAATTTCAGGACCGCATACTAGTTCTTCAATTTGAGGGCTGGAGGAGTTGGCTTGTCCATTCTGCAGGCTCTAGGACTCATGTCCAACTCTCTTCATTCTGTTGCATACCATCTTCACCTCTGTTGGAGAGCTTATCTTACAAAGTATTTTCAACTGTTTTGATTAAATACTCATTGCTTTTACATAGTATCTGAATTCTATAAAACCTTTTCCAAAACCTTAGGGCCATACCTTCAACAATATTATAGACTTCTTTTGGACAATGAGGCACAGACTGGAGCGTTTGTCTCTGCAAACATTGTTGTTCTTGAAAAACCTGGGAGGGACCCTCAGTTAGTTAGTAACTATCGGCCAATCTCGTTAAACACAGATTATAAAATCTTTGTGGCCATCTTAGCTGGTCATTTCTCCAAATTGATCCCTTCTCTGATTCATCTGGACCAATGTGGCTTTACTGAGGGATGCTCCACAGCCGATAATGCTAGAGTACTTTGTCACGTTTTGGAAGGCGTGGAGGGAACAGAAGGCCCTCTTGTGGGACTCTCGCTAGATGCGGAGAAAGCATTTGATTGGCTGGAATGGCCTTTCTTGTTTGCTGCTCTGAGGTGGTTTGGATTTGGTGAGGGTTTCTGTAACCTAATCAAACTTATGTATGCAAGACCAAGTGCAAACGTTTCTGTGAATGTGACTCAATCTAGAGAATTTCTTCTAGGGCATGGTACCCCATCAGGTTTGTCCTCTTTCTCCCATTCTTTTCAATCTTGCCTTGGAACCTTTGGCCCTATTGATAAGGCAAAGCCTCACGGTGAAGGGCGTCTCTATAGCTGGCATGGAAATTAAACTATCCGTATATGTTGATGATTTACTGCTATTCACCACGCCTAGCTCTATACTGGTTATTTTAGAATTGATTGATAAATACTCAGGATTGTCTGGCTATAAAATTAATTGGTCAAAGTCTGTCGCATTTCCCTTAAACTCAAGAGTGTGTAGGACGGATCTGGAGGATTTTCCTTTTGTGTGGGAGCCTAAGATGGTGAAGTATTTGGGAGTTCACTATTGCTACCCACTTAGTAAAACCCTACAGTACAATGAGGGAGAGATCCTAGCTACGATTCGTAATATAACAGCAAAGTGGTCGCCGGTCTATCTCTCTTGGTAGGGTCATCTCGAAGCTATAAAAATGACTATCACTCCTAAAGTAAATTAGTTTTATTTTTTATTTTATTTATTTACATTCTCTTATATACCGCGCTATTCTGCATCAGTGCGGTTTACATTGAACAAACTGAAATTACATGGAACAGGGTATTATAACTTGGAGATAACTATTTTACAGGGAACAATTATGTGTTAGAAATGTTACCAGCCTTTCTTACAAATAAAATTTAGCATCAAATTGAAAAGATTCTGGTTCAATTCCTATGGAAAAATAAACCGCCTAGAATTGCTCTTAGGAAAACTAAATCTAAAAAAGAAGAGGGGGTGAATTTCCCTGATTTTTAGGCCTATCACTGTGCTTTTTTGCTAAAGAAAGGTTCATGATGGGCGGAGGGGGCCGTAGGAATACGTCCAGTATGGCTTGACCTACAAGAGAGATTAAGTGCTCCTTTCCCCTTAAATATCCTTCCTGGCATGGTGTCTTTTAAGAGGTTGAAGTCTAATAGGGTTATATTGGACACTCAGAAGGCTTTTCAACAGTTAGCAAATGCAATTCCTAAGGAAGATTGTCTATCAAAACTAATACCCATTTGGCACAGTCCTTTTTTTTAAATTAATCAAAGTTCATTCGCTTGGCAACAATGGTTTAGCAAGGGCATTTGGAGTTTTGGCCAAGTGATAATAGATGGCAAGTGGAAATCTTTTGCTTCTCTACAAAGTGAATTTGATTTGCCTAAATCCCTATACGTCTAGTGGATTCAGCTGAGGCATTGTATAGAGAAATACCATATGGATATTAAATCGTTATCTGACAAGTGAGGGTTGTTGAGTAGGATAGGTTCAGTGCATATGGCCTCTGGGGTGGCTTCTCATTATTATAAACTGGTGGTTCAGAACAATAGTTCTCAGGCCATTGGTGTTCAACGAATCTGGGAACATGACACCAGGGACGTTCTTTCTCCGGAAACTTGGACAAAATTCTGGAGCAAGATAAACAGGGTTTCTCAGTCTGCCTCTATCTCACAAGCTTTGTACTTCTTTGAACACAGAGCTTACTTTACTCCGGTAAAAGTTGCTAAATGGGATAAGACAACTGGGAATGAGTGTTAGTCTTGTCGGAGAGATGTTGGCACTTTGAGGCATGTGGTATATGATTGCCCTAACATTCAGTCTTACTGGGTTTCAATTTGGAATCACATTCAAGAGATGCTGGGATTCAGGGCCACTCTCTCCTGGTCTGTGGTAATTTTTCATTCAGCAATTGGCATCTCGTCGTTACAGAGGGATTGTCAGTTTTATTTGACTTCATGTTGGGAGTGGCCCTGCATCTCATTGCTAACTGGAAACATACAGCAGAGCTTAGTTGGCACGAATGGTGGAACCGCTTGTGCTTATGCTACAAATATGAGCAAATGCCTCGTTGTGGTAGAACCCTTATGCCTTCCACTTTTCTCAAGTGGAAACCCCTCCAGAATTACATCTCCAAAGCACGATATGAGATACAATAAGGGGTCATTAGTCAAATCTTCTCTGGGTTTTTTTTTTATGTAGTGGAGTGCTTGGTTGTTCTATAGCCCTTGTAGGCCTTTCAGGCCTTCAGCTATTTTATTCTATATAATCCTTGATGATCGCATGATGTTGGGAGGGTCAGGATGGGGTTAGGCTGTTAATAGCCTTTTCTTTTGTTTTTTGTTAAAGAGAATTATTTTGTATTTTGTTTTTTATTGTAATTTGTTTTTTGTTTGTATTTTGTTGGAAAATATAAATAAAGAATTTAAAAAAAAAAGAAAATTGTCCAGAAATGCAGAGAAGCAAAAGTCGGAGGAGAAAGAGAGGCAATCGCAGAACTCAGATTTCCAACATGCAGCAAGACAAGACAAGACAAGGAGAAGTACTACAATGACACATTCAAGGAAATAGAATCAGAGATTATTAGAGGAAGAACAAGATTAGCTTTTCTAAAGCTATGAGAGTTAAAGAAAAACATTCCAGCCTCAAATTGGAATGCTACAAGATGCTCAAGGATCCATGTTGAATGATGCTGAGTAGATCAAAAAAAGGTGGCAAGAATATACATCGTCGTCATTCCATAAAGATCAAGTGGACCAACAGCCACTTCAACCTGTATCATATGATGAGGAACCATTGGTGATGAAAGAAGAAGTCGAAGCAGCATTGAAAGCCTTAACAAAGAAGAAAGCACCGGGCACTGATGGCATTCCCACTGAAGTATTACAGCAATCGGATGAAGCTGTTACCATACCTACAAGGCTCTGCCAGGAAATTTGGAAGACAAATTCATGGTCAACTGACTGGAAAAGATCTGTGTTTATACCAATAGGGCCCGATTCTGTGCCATGAATAGTGGGGATGGACATCCCAACGTAACATTCATCCCAGCTATTCATGCCCCCTCCTTCCGGCGTCTAGCTTCCCTGCCAGTTAATTTATTTATTTATTTATTTACATTCTCTTATATACCGCGCTATTCTGCATCAGTGCGGTTTACATTGAACAAACTGAAATTACATTGAACAGGGTCTTATAACTTGGAGAACTATTTTACAGGGAACAGTTGTCCAGGGAAGCTAGATGGGGAGTGGGAAAGGGGAGGATCAGGGGTGGCATTAGGGCAGGCAGTGGGCGGTCACCAGCTCTGGACGTACAGGGCTGATGCTAATGTCCAGGGCTGGCGACTTGAACAGGAAAGTTATTCCATCTCTGAGGTGGAATAACTTCCCTGGACATCAGGGATCGGTGGGCCCAGGGCTGGGAAAGGGCGGCAGGGGGCAGAGAGCATTCCCCGCAGCCTGACCCAGGCCCTGGGAGGCCAAATCGGGGGTCGGGCTGCGGGGAATAAACAGTTTGCTCTGGCAGCCAACATCGCAGCTTTTAAATGGAGCCATAGTGCCATGGCAACCAGACGCCATTGCGACACGGCGCCATTTAACAGCCCTGACTGAGTTAGGCGGTCCTGTCCTATACGTGCAGGCAGGGCTGAATTGCAGTCTCGGCCTGCACTTACAGGACTGATCGTAATTCTGATCCCACGAAGTTAGATGTGCCCCGTGAGATCAGGATCGCAACCCTCTTTGTACATCCAGTCAAACTGGGCCTACAGAGGTGGTGTACATCCGGGATGGAATGAGCCTGATACAGAAGAAAGGTGACCCAACTGATTGTGGAAATTATTGCGCACTCGCTCTGATCCCATATGCTAGCAACATTCTACTCAAGATCATTCAGCAGAGACTACAACCATACCTGGAACGAGAACTGCCTGAAGTGCCAGCAGGGTTCAAGAAAGGGCGAGGAATGAGAGACATCATCGAAGATGTGAGATAGATCACTGAAAAGACAAAATAATACCAAAAGTATATCCATATGTGTTTTATTGACTACAGCAAGGCTTTTGACTGTGTAAACCATGAAACACTCTGGGTCACATTAAGAAGCATGGGTATATTAGAACGCCTAATAGTTCTCTTGTTCAACCTTTACATCGATCAAGAAGCAACAGTTTGAACGGAACTAGGAAAAACAGAATGGTTTAAAATCAGCAAAAGTATACGACAAGGCTGCATACTTTCCCCCTACCTCTTTAATTTATATACAAAACAAATCATCAGAGAAGCAGGATTGTATGAAGACAACTGAAGTGTGAAGATTGGTGGAAGACTCATCAACAAACTTCACTATGCTGATGAAACCCCATTACTGACTGAAAGTGAAGAGGATCTGACACATTTGCTTCTCAAGATCAAGGAATATAGTCTTAAAATGGGTCTGCATCTTAACGTTAAGACGACAAAGATTCTAAAACTGGCAAAATCAATAAGTTAATCATTGATGGAGAATAAATTGAAATAGTTTATAACTTTAACTTGCATGGATCAACAATCAATAAAGAAAGGACTAGTGGTCATGAAATCTGATGACATATTGCTCTGGGCAGAATGGCTATAAAGGATCTAGACAAGATTCTCAAGAGCAGAGATGTCTCTCTCCATACAAAGGTTCGACTTGTCCCGGCTATGGTATTTTCAATAACGTCATACAGATGCAAAAGTTGGACAGTGAAAAAGATAGGAAGAAAATTGATGCTTTTGAATTATGGTGCTGGTGATGAAAATTGTGTATATCATGGACTGCCCGAAGAACAAACCAGTCAGTACTAGAGGAGATCAAACCTAAGCTTTCCTTAGAAGCTCAGATAACAAGACTTTGACTTTCATACTTTGGACACATCATGCAAAGAGAGAGATCATTGGAAAAAGATATAATCAGGCAGGGACATTCAGGTTCTTAGGAACACCCTGACCATGCCTCCACCATGCTACCATTCAGACTTGGATGTCCACAGACCCAGCTTCTAAAATGTCCTCCAGGGATGTCTCTTCATGCTCATTTGCAGATGTCCAAAAAGAAAACACCCCGAAAATGGGAAACCTCTGTATTCTCAGAGCCACATAACTGTTGCTCTAAACAGGGCTGAAAGGAACTAGAAAAGGGAATATCAAGATGAACTAGGATTTAGAAGCGGTCTTAAGAACGTGGAGCTTTAAGGTGGCCTGGCAGTTACTAAATAAGTTTTAGGAGTGCTGTGACGTGCTAGATGGGGGTGTTTAGGAGGTATGAATAATTTTGAGAATTAACCAGCTATGAAGGACAACTTTCTTGCAGCTGACTGAGAGCTTAAGGAAGGCCAGCATCTGGATCAGTAGGACTGTGAGACAAAGGAGACTATACCTTGGTGCAATGGTTCTCAAAGACAGTCCTCAGGACACACCTAGCCAATCAAGTTTTCAGGATAACCACAATGAATATTCATGAGAAAGATTTGCATGCACTGCCTCCATTGTATGCAAAATCTCACATGCATATTTGTTGTGGTTATCTTGAAAATCAGAATGGCCAGCTGTGTCCCAAGGACTTGGTTGAGAATGGGTTGGTGAAATGTTACCTGGTAGGTGGAGGCATGACAGTAAAATAATAAAATAATTCAAATTAAGACCAAATGTTCAACTACTACTCATCCCTAGCATATCAAAAACATCTTTTATTCTGTAATATGTAGAAACCTATGAACTTCCCATTTCCAATCTGTTTCATTTCCATCCACTCCTCAGACAGCATTTCAAAACATGGTTTCTGGTTTAAATATGAGAATATCTATGCTCATCTACCAGGATAGAAGTAAAACAAAGAGGCAGACTTTGATATGGAGCAAATGGTCAAACCTATGACTAGAAACATGGACAAATCCTTGGCAATATAGACTAGAGTAACCGGATAGACGAGATGGGCTAATTACTTTTCTGTATGTTCTCATCATGTACTACGCTGATTGAAATGGAGATATGAAAGAAAGGAAGGAAGGGATCTAGCCAAAAATAAATATCATTTGGTTGCTCCTTGATACAAGGCAGTGGTTATCTAAGACGGGTTTATGAAACTGAATAAACCTGCTTGACTGGTAGTGTTTTCAGCTCACTCATTCTGATTAAATATTCTGCTCTTCCTCCTTTCTTTTTGCCACATGCAATATTCTGATTGCTAGAAGTAACCAGCTATACAGTTAGGGGGTCATTCTGTGCCACGAGTAGCAGGGATGTTCGTCCTGTCGGGACGTACATCCCTGCTATTTGTCACCCTGCCGCCTCAGTGTAAAGGCTCCTTGTACGTACAGCTGTGTTGTATGGAGAGCCGTAGATGGGGGTAGGAGGGGGAAGTCTGGAGGCAGGGTGAGTTGAGTCCCCAGATGTACAGGGCTGATTCGGAGGTCGGCCCTGTACATCTGGCGTCGGCCAGGTAGGCAGGGGACCTATTCCACCTCTGAGGTGGAATACGTCCTCCTGGACGTTGGGGGATGGCAGTGGACGGCGGGGACAGACAGGTGAGAGGAGAAGGGGGTTCCCCATTGCCCAACCCTGGCCATGGGAGGCCGTATCAGTGGTCAGGCTGCAGGGAAAGGGCATTTTGGGTCAGCAGCCAGAGATCGCAGCTCCATAATGGAGCCGCAGTGCCATGGCAACGAGACGCCATGGCACTGCGGCTCCATTACAGAGCCAGGTTGAGTTAGCCAGGTATGTGGCTGGGCGTATGGCCGATCAGAATCAGGGCCCAGCCTGCACATCCAGGCTGAAGATCCGATTATGATCCCACGGGCACATCTAGCCCCCGCAAGATCAGAATCGGGTCTAGCTCTGTATGCCAAGATTCTGATCGGCCGTACAGTGGCTGGATGGCCAGTACAGAATCAGCAGCTGAGAACCTCTGTGCCTCCTTTCTAAGCTATTATGGGAAACAGCATTTGGCATTGCCAGAAAATATATATATATATATAAATATATATTAACAGCTCCAATTAAGTGGGGCTCTTGTAATAAATGATTCACTACTCATCGCCTACTGAAAAGGTATCTGAGACTGGTACTATATGTGTTCGCTGTCTTTTTGCATGCACTCGGTACTTTCTTTTGGTTGGAGGGATGAAGTGAAAGAGTATTCGTTTTATGGAATAAATAGTTATACTACTTGATTAACAAGATGCTTAACTTTTTATACTATTTAACACAAGTCGTGTTAAATCTACAGCTGTGGTTCCCAAACTCTGGTCTGTAGACTGCTTTTGGCCCATGAGACCCTTGCCTGCAGGATACAGACAAGAGAGAAAAAGTTATTTCATGCTGCTATAATCCATGCAAGTCGAATAGAGAGGTTGTTGGATGGATAGAGAGAGAGAGAGAGACTGGTGGGGAATGGCTGGGGGGAGGAATAGAGAGACTGAAATGGAGATAAAGAGGGCTAGCAGGAACAGACTTGGCGCTGAAGAGAAGGGGTCTCTAAACAGTGACGGGGAATGAACAGGGGATTCCTGAACATTTTGGAGGTAAATAAGGGGTCCAAACAACCAAAATGGCTGGGAAATTATCCACAGAGAAGTAGGTTTTGGGTAATAATGCTCTGGGAATATGACAAAGATAACCACCAAGGGGGACATATTCAGTGGCAGCGATCAATACAGTTTAAGCATCTGGATATCGCTGCATTAAATTATGCCTGACTATTCATTGCCAGGGCCATATCTGAAAGTGGCATTGAATATCCAGCTTGCTCAGATAGCAGAATTGGCTATCCAATCAATGATGATATTGAACCGCTGGCTGGATTGCTGAACCAGATAAAATTAGGTCAGCTTTTTTATTTTTGTCCTAACTAATTGGCTAACCTGCGGTGCCTTCTCTGCTCTACACCCAGAACACCCCAGTGCTAAACAGTTAGCGTGAGGCTATTCAGTGGCGCTAAGAGGGGATATTCAGTAGCACAAACTAGATATGTACCATTGAATATCAGTAGTGCAGTTAGCTGTTCTGCTAACCATTCTACTCCCCAACATTATAGTTTTCATTCTTATAGATCATCCTAAGTCACTACACCTCTAATATTCCGTTTAATTCCTTATGATGAAAAAAGCAGAATAATATTGCCCACAAAAACTGCAAGTCTTAGAGGCAAAATAAGTCTGAATCATAGTGAATCATGACATTTGAGATGGGTTAAATATTTGGCATCAAAGTCCAACCAAACAAATTTTAGGCAATATTTAATTCTGTTAATTTTGATTTTTTTTTTCTGGATTCACTTGGAAATTTTCAAACAAAACTTTCCTGTAAAATATGGGAAAATCAAAGCCCATTTGAAATTCAATGAGGATCTGACAGTTTATAAAAATCTTTCAACTCTGCCTGCTGTGGATTTTCAGGAATTTTGCAAGTTCCGAAATACACAGCAAATTTTTGCAAAAGAGAGATTTAGCTACCTAGTTTGAGGAACCCAGTAAAATTCTAGCAGGGTCATCAAATTAGTTTGCAATTACGTTTTGATAAAATTTGCACAATCACCACATGTGTGGAGACAATACTTTATTTTTGTAAGTTTTGACTTATCATTTTTGCCTAGCAGCAAAATAGAGATAAATTAAAGGAAAAAAGGCACAAAACAAAGAATAATTGTGAGGAAGAGAATCTGGAATCCGTAGCAAATATATTCATGTAGATTAAAAATAATATTTAGTCAACTTTACGTCATCTTTTCCATTACAGTCATATTTAATCAAATTAAATGTGCCTATAATTGTATCCATTAACCCAGCTATAATTATGCACATATAGCAAAATGCTACTGAAACTCATGTTATTTATACAAGAGATGTATTATGCAACCAGAAATATGAATCTCAGCTCTTGAATCTGTCAGGATTGTGAAATTTTAAAAGTCACGTAAATCTAAAATTAGCATCTGACAAATATGGCAAGAAATGTAATCCATAACATTAAATAACTATGGTTTAAGAGTTGCCTCTACTTGTAGATTAGTCTATAAATATAATCTGGGAACAGGACAGAGTATTATCACTGAGGTATGTTTACTAAAGGGCGGTAAGGGTGCAATCATGCCGTTAACATGCGTTATCAGTGCCCATGAGCAGCTAACACCACAGAAAGCACTGATAATGCTCCATTAACATTCAGAAGCAGAGCCCTGAGTGTTAAGGTGAAAGGAGGGAGAGAGTGGTCATTAATGGGGTGGAGACTGAGCCAAGATAGCGTGTGCCCCTTAACCCCGGGTTGCCTAACCATGCCTTAGAGCTCCCGGTGCTGAGAACCCTAACGCCAACTGAAAGCTCACGGAAAGGGTTATTTCCAAGGGGGGGAGAGACCATTTCAATAAATGCAAGATGCTCCACCTGATGGAGTTCCAAAATTAGTGATAGTAGTGCCCCATTGGCAGCAATAGCATGATGCCCCATTAAGAAAGGGCAGTATGCAGTATGCTTTGCAAATTGGCAAAGGAGGTGTCACGGGCTGATGTAGTGGCACTGGCTGGTCCACTAGGCTGACAAGGCTGCTACCTACAGTGTACATCTGTGATGTCTGGCATAACCCCACTGTGACAGTAGCAGCACACATAAATGCTGATGCAATCAAAAAGGAGCTGTGCCACCCCCTCTGCCATGGCAGCATTGTGTGAGAGGGTGGGGATGGTGGGCGCAGTGACTGTGGCTTGCTGCAAACAAAACTGTCTCATGGCCCTGTGTGTCAGGTGCAACACTGCAGTTGGCTCTGCCAGTGTTCTGGAAAGCATGTCAGCATCAGATACAGCGATGCACATGGGGATCCCTCCCTTCTGATGTCAAAGGCAGCAGCACGTGTGCCCACATCCCCCGCTGGAGGGGGGCAAGAGCAGCAACATGTGACTAGCTGCATGTTGCAACCTTAAAAAGGCTGTATGCAGTGGAAACTGTGCCACAATGGCAGGGAGGGAGGGATCGGCTGGCATGCTGTCCACCATGATCATTGCACCCTGCAACTGGCTAGTTTTCCAGGTGGATGGGCTGGGCCAGGGATCAGGATGTCCCCATCAACACATATTGAGTGGATATGTGCATTTGGGGGGAAAAATATGCTACTGAGGCAGGAACACTATGAAATATAACAGCCCATGTCAGAGGAAGAATGCCCACCCTGCACCCTCACCTGCCAAATGATGACTACAATCTGTGTGTGTCATTTACAACCATCTGAGCCACATGTGAATCAAAATTAGCTATGGTGGTCTGCAAAATATGACCTTACTCCTAGACTGCCCCACAAGCACACCCCAGGAAATGGGAATGTAGGTCATTCAACTAGGACACCCATGGTCTGGAATGTGTGTGTTCATGTAGCATGGCCTGCCCCATTGACTGGACAGATCCCATATGTAAGCTATGAATGTCAGTTGAACCAGCAGCATAGCAAGGCAGTGCAGCATACAGAGCTAACAATATGTCTCTCTCCCACACATGCTGAACATACCTAGTCAGACAAGTATGGCATAGAGCTTGCACAGATCTAAGCAGACATAGGCATACCCCAACTTATGCACTCATGCATCCTGACAAAGACAACATATATACCCATGGATTGATAAACCCACACAGCTGCTCTGTGGCCCCAAACACATGGGCAATGTGTATATGAGAGAGGGGTGACTGGTTCAAGACCATCCTATGGATCAGGAATGTTATGTCCAGGGGTGTTAACTTTATTCTACATTCTACAATCAGCATGTGCAACCCTCAACATTCCATCCAGCAAGGATCCACAAACTCAGCTGCCAAACTGAAGCTGCACCACCCATGGCTGGATGGCACGGCATGCTAATGGTACCAGCACACTGAACCAGCATTGACAGCACCCGAGCATTGCAGAGCGCACTAATAGCACCTGCACACTGAGCAGGCATTGACAATGGTGAAGCAGCAAAGGAGACCTAAGGGACTGGTAAGAATGGCAATCTGCACCACTTGGACTGTGGGGTCATATATGTGTGTTTGTGTGTCTCCAGAGTAGTATGAGCTTCAGCAAGCATGTGGTGCCCAGGCTTTATGGGTGTGTATACAACATGTTGCAGGTCAGCTATCCATTTACAAGCAGTTTGTTTCCAGTAAGTAGTTGCAACCTGTAGCTGTGACACTGTAATACATACCCAGTCACACCATCATAAGACCCATTCCCACAGCAGTCCCTTACACTTACCTACCACAATGACACTATTCTGCTGCTCCAAAATCACCTGCTGGTTTGACTGGACACATCTGTGTGGGTTGCCTCCCTCACCTCTGACTGAGCTTCCAGGCCTCAGGACTCATCAATTTGCAACAGGTGAGAGGGCTGATTAATGCCAACTGCCATAATATCTTTATCCATGGCAACAGGATCAGCCCATCTGGCACGGCTGCAGTCTATAGGGAACTAGGCGCTGGGGGAGGGCTGGCTTCTGTAAATGTCCAAGTCATTCACTTAGCTAGTGACACTGGAAGGAATCTGTGATTTACCTGCATAGTGTTGCTCTTGTCCTATGCTGCAGTTGCAGAGTGCTGTCCAGGGTACTCTGCTTCAGGCAGTGTATGACGTACAAGCAGGTCCGTATCATGCAAAATTGTACACAAAAAACACCATCTCCACATTGTCTGCTGATCATTGCCCAAGGCATTCATCAGTACATTACCTATCACCCCAATAGAGAGTCCAAAAGCACCTGTGGGACATGGACCTCTGAATAGTGTGTGCAGAATTCTACCTGGTGAAATTTGGTACATGATGTCATGCCCATCTCTGCATCACTTGCCACCATATGGGAAGGTAATGCCTGGAGGTGAAAGTTGGGTTGGGGGGGTAGGGGTGGGGGGAACAGTACCATACATGTCTAGAATGTGCCCTTCGGTGGTTGGACTGCTGGAAAATGCTTATGTTCACATGGCCAGAAGCTATGCAGACCTACTCAGTCATACAGCAGCACATTCAAGATCATATTGATGCCCATTATCCACCAGATGACAACCAACATGGATTTTGCCTACAGCATAGGGTCGAAACTCTGCTTGTCACCCTGATAAACAATCTTAGGCTTGAACAAATCCAAACAAGGCTTTATCCTACTCATTCTAGACATTGTGTTTGCCTTCGATACAGTGTCTCACAACCTCCTCCTTACCCACTTACAGTTGAAAGGTATTCAAAACTTAGCCTTAGACTGGTGCAAATCATACTTGTCAGACTGACGGCAAATGGTACGCATAGGTATGCAAAGTCATCCAGTTATGCTCAAACTCAGGGCATACTGCAAGGCTCGTCCTTATCCACTCTACTCTTTAATATTTCCATCCAGCCTATTTGCTCCATCATCAAATCATTCAACATATTTATCACATTTATGCTGATGATGTGCTTCTCTACACTCCCTTCTCCATGATCAATCCAAATTACTTTGGAATCATAGACTGCTTCAATGCAGTAGCTGACTGGCTGAAACTACATAACCTAAGACTGAATTGCAGGAAATCTGAGGTTCTCTTTATTACTAAGGACCCATCATTCACACCCCCTCCCACTTTACAAGTGAAGGATACTGAGCTGATCACAAAGCAAGAGGTCCGATACTTGGGGATCACCTTAGACCAACATCTAATAATGGAGCCACACATAAATAACATCACTAGAACAATATATCTGAAACTACAGACCCTTCGTCAACTGCGTACCTTGCTTGAAGTCTGACTTCCACACTGCATTCCAAGTGCTGATCACCCCTCATTTTGATTACGCAAATATCATTCTTCATGGTCTACCAGACTACGCAATTCACCCCCTACAAAATGGTTATGAATACAGCAGCACGAACCCTGGTTGAAGCACCAAGATATGAACATGTAACCCCTATCTTGAGACATCTACATTGGTTCCCCATTGTGCCTTGCATTGCATTGCATAGGCTGTCTCCAAGTTCAAAAGAGTACAGTACATGATGAGGGGCAGAGGATTCTGGGTATTGCCTAAAACAGAGCAGTTTGCATGTGATCTATATAAGTCGAAAGTAAGGTCAATAGCTGAATCATCATAGTGTGGGCATAGCCTGGGTACACACATGTTCATGCTGAGAGGCCACTCTCACTCTAACCGAGCTGTGACCATGCCATGGCTATGTATCCACATGGTGCTATATAGGGTCAGGCTGCAGTGATATGGGTGCTGCTTTCTTTATGGCAGTCTAGTCACTAGACAGGTCACTGGATGTCCATGCTATTTGTACAAAGCCAATATGTTCATGGTGGCTATGTGCACATGCAGTGTGTGATGATTAGCAGACTAGGCACAGATGGTATGTGAGTGGCTGACATAGCCCAGTGTTGGCCAACATATGCAGACTGCCTATGATTGATCTAGTAGATTGGAATTCCCAGACAGTGCGGCTCACAGCTGTTTTTAGCCTGTTGGTAACCTGCTGATAACTAAGGTCTTGGCAGGCCCATCTGCTTGGTGTCAGCACCCCCCTTCCTGCCTAGATACCATTCACTTCATTTGGGTTCCTTAGGAACTGACATGATGTGTTATAGGAGAGTCACTGGCCTACAGGAGCAGGACACAGACCCAGATAAGACATCCACTCCAGCATGCTGAAAACATACAGAATACCAAGTGATTAGTATCGTACACTGTAGACAATACCTGTAACTTGCAGTGATATAGATCTGCTCCAGAATCTGGAGAGTCCAGCTATTGCTGTGCTTGCTCTGGGTACCAGGTGATGTGTACCCTTCCTCACATTCGGGGTGACTGCTGAAACTGGTCATTTGCACATATAGCAGCTGTTATGTGCAGGAGGCACAAACTATCCCTGCAAATTACAGAGCTGATGTGATGGATCGTTGCATCCTCCATATGGTAATCAGTTGATATATATGTGCTCATATTGTGTGAAGCATCATGCGTAATGGAGGGGCTAGCCAATACTGGCACCCTGAGCCCCAATCCTACCACAGTGTGACTGTGATCAGTACCTGCTTGTCTTCTATGATGGTGGGAAACATGTGTATGGCTCCCCAAGGAAGGCAGGATAGTCTGCGATGACCCACATGGGCCATGAATATGGTTTGAGTTTGGTGTATATGCAGGCGCACCTATCTTGCAGTGTACAGCAGGTCACAAAGGACTGCAAGCCCTGCACGTGTGCTGCCTCAGGTGTTCATACCACACTGCCGTGAAGAGGACCTCTGCATGGAACTGTTATTTGGCATTGCAGGTACAGTGGGGAGATGGGCATCTTGACCTCACATGCGGCTTGGCTTTTGGACAAGTGATGTATTCTGCAGCTGTGTATCTGTTCTGCTGCTACACTACTGAGTGTCCAGTGCAGAACATACTGCATGTGCACCACTGTGGGCAGGCCCTTGGTGTGGTGTACCACTGTCTCAGAATGTGCCAGCCGCGTTGTTTCATGTCCTGGGTTTTGGCCATTGCAGACAGGGACCTGCAGTCTCTTTCATTCTAGACATTGCTGTGCAGAAAGGTGTGGAGGTATAGCCTAATGGTTAGAGCACTGGCTTAGTAAGCAACAGACCAGGGTTTGAATCCCACTTGTTCTCTTTGTGGCAGTGGAACAGTCACTTCATTATACTGCCAGATACAGTCCAGGGTTTGCATTGAATGGAGGACACACAATCCTCTATTATTTTTATGTGTTACGATAGCCCATTGAGTCTGCAAACCTGCACATTGCAATCATGCCCATCTGAGAGCATGACACTATTGGATCTGCTCTAGCCCATTGCAAAAGGCAAGACATGTTCACCCTGCAGAAGCATGACACATTAGTTATACTTGACTGAAATATTTCATCCTAACTATGACTGAGCAGCTTTGGCTCCATCACATGTGTGCAGTACATGCAGGCACATCCTACTCCTAGGATAGCCTTCTTCAGGGATCATCACACGTCCTTTCTTGCTCCATATGGCCTAAATGGAAGACACTTGTTCAGTTGTCATATGCACATGTGTCAGAAGATTGTATGGTGGTTAGAAAAGATGAGATAGCTGTCTTACCCACATAGCTGGTATTGGAACTTCCCCGTGGCACAGCTACTCTTTTTCACACACACTACAACTACATTTGTGCGGTCACATCAGGTACATCAGGCCAGCAAGACCATACTGCACTCTCATCTACCATTATTCATCCTTCAGCCCATCTATTAGCATCTGCCCATTATGTACAGTCATGTATTCTTCTGCCAACTGCTACACCATGGCCCACACGGGAACATTTAAAACATTAGGATGTATCACTCACACCTCTCCTGTGAATGATCTGCATGTCACCACTCCTGCTTGGTCATCCTTTTGATGCCCACATTGTGGCGATGCTGGTTTCAGCAGGGCACACTTCTTCCCAATCCTATGCCACACACTGATATTACAGAGGTTTATGTGGGCACCCTTCACTGATACAGTACAGATATCTCCAACATACTCATCCCACTTACTAACACATAGGATACATATGGATCTGATATGTCCATCAGCTCTTATCTTTCCTTCCATCCATCACTTGATATGTGACTTTCACAAGAGCTCCCCTTATCCTGCGTTGACAGCTGTTTTCAGGCATTAAGGTGCACCCTTGGCACCTTGTTTACTGCCGGAATGCCTACTCCCCATCCCTTACCACATGATAACACCCTTATTACTGCTGTCAACGCTTGCTAACAGGTGCACTTTTAATGCTCTTTAGTAAACATACCCCTAAGTGATTTTGATTGCCTGGCATGGAGAGAGGTGGAATGGGTGATCATTCTGGCTGTCATGTCTAAGGGAGGTATCATCAACAGAGACATATATATATATATATATATACATATATGCATAACACGGGGCCCATTGTATGAGCACACAGGACTGTGCACCAGTGTTCATCAGATCCTGTTGTAAAATACTGGAGGAATTGAGAACGACCTGACTTGGACATCTCAGTTCCTATATTAGCACACTATCTAAAATGGACATTCACTTATATGGTAATGGATGGAATCTGTGTCACTCTTACTGGGGTGCCAATACTATTTGAATTTCTTTCCTATTGTAAGTAGTATGAATGAAAGGGGCTACTAGGCAGGAAATGGAAGGGGGAGAAAGTGCTGCTGCTAGGCAGAAGGTGAAGAAGAGAGCAAATAGAATGCTAGGTATGATAAGGAAAGGAATGGAAAATAAAACAAAAGATATTATAATGCCTCTATATCGTTCCATGGTGAGACCGCACCTTGAATATTGTGTGCAATTCTGGTCGCCGTATCTTAAAAAGGATATAGCGATTTTAGAAAAGGTTCAGAGAAGAGCCACCAAAATGGTAAAGGGGATGGAAGGATACTCCTATGAAGAAAGGCTAAAAAGGTTAGGGCTCTTTAACCTGGAAAAGAGACGGCTGAGGGGAGATATGATAGAAGTCTATAAATTAATGAACAGAGTGGAATGGGTAAACGTAGATCGATTGTTTACCTTATCAGAATATAGAAAGACTAGGGGACATGCAATGAAGCTACAGGGTAAACTATTTAAGACTAATAAAAGAAAATATTTTTTCACTCAACGTGTAATCAAACTCTGGAATTTGTTACCGGAGGATGTAGTAAAGGCTGTTAGTGTAGCTGGGTTTTAAAAAGGTTTGGACAAGTTCCTGGAGGAAAGGTCCATAAACCATTATTAAGAAGGGACCCAGGATATCAATGCTTGAACCAATACAAGCATTGTGGAACCTGTGTCCCTTGGGGAAACTGCTAGGTACATATGACCTAGATTGGCCACTGTTGGAAACAATACTGGGCTTGATGGACCTTGGTCTGACCCAGTATGGCATATCTTATGTTCTTAAGATGAGGGGAAGCTGTTGAGTATGAGGAGGTAGGGGGAGAGAGAATGGATGCTAATGGATAAGGAATGGAGGGGGGGGGGAGAAAGGAATGTGGGGCAAGCAGGCCAGAGGGACAGAAAAAAGTAGGATCCAAAGCAAGGAATAGAGTGAGAAGAAAGAGTGGGGATGCGAGGGAAGGAGTGAAGGGGGAGAGAAAGGATGCTTGTTAAGAGAGGAGAGGGTGCTGCACTGGAGCTGTTGTCACTTGAGGAAAAACCATGCTTCCACCACCACAAGGAGATCATTTTTGCTAGAGGAGCCATTGGTAAGTTGGAGGGGGGGGGGGGACATATTTCTGAATATCTGCTCCAGGCAGGGCCACTTTAATCACTTAAGGGGCCCTGGGCAAACCTGTGTGGATGGGCCCCCTTTTATTTTTTTCACTATTGAACACCACTCTCTCTTTCTCCCCAGCTCTTGTTAATCAGATGCTACTGGGCCACTGCTGCAGCTTTCATCCCTCCACACCTTATGGCCCATGCAGGCCAATGCATGTCTACAGGTTGAGGGCATTCAGCCATTGGATGGATTCATTTATCAATGTAGCTGGCTTGCTGAAGCAGCTGACCTAATCTAAAATGATTAACTTTAAATGGGCATGTTTGAATATTCACCCACTCATTTTAACAGAGTTGCCAAGTTACCCAGGTCCAGGAGTGAGATTTTAGGCCACTCCTGGATTTCTTTGTGTTTGTATGCATGTATGAGTGCCATACCGTGTCAGACCGAAGGTCTATCAAGCCCAGTATCTTGTTTCCAGGAGTGGCCAATACAAGTCACAAGTACCTGGCAGGATCCCAAAAAGTCACATGTTCCGCAGTGCTTGTATTGGGGCAAGCAGTGGATTTCCTCAGTCCTCTTTAATAATGGTTTATGGACCTCTCCTACAGAAACTTCTCCAAACGTTTTTAAAATCCAGCTATACTAACAGCTTTTATGACGTCCTTCTGTAACGAATTCCAGAGTTTGATTACGCGTTGAGTGAAAAAAATATTCTCTCTTATTAGTCTTAAACGCGTTATACTGTAGCTTCATTGCATGTCCCCTAGTCTTTCTGCTTTTTGATGGCATAAACAATCTGGCCCTGATTCTGTAAGGCCTTGACCATATGCTGCCTCCTGGCCACTCTCCACGCACAGAGCCAGTGTGTGTGCTGTGGGGGATGGGGGCGGCATGCGGATAGGGAGTAGGCGGAGCATGGGCAGTTCCAACCCCCGGATGTACAGGGCTGATTCCAGTGATGGCCCTGTACATCCGGGGTTCACCAGGGGGATAGCTAGCTTATTCTACCTTGGAGGTGGAAAAATCGTTGGCCGTCCCCCCCTCCCTGGATCAGCCGGCCAGCCCCCCCAGCACTGACAGCAGAGAGCAGGGAGAGTCAATGCTGCTCAGTCCAGGTCCCGGCTGCCCCCATCAGGGTTAAGCAGCAGGAAAATGGGGGGGTCCAATGTAGCAGGCAGATTGAACCGCAGGGAGGATATCCCCACGGCAATACAGGGGCATGCTGGGCTTTCTCCCAGGATCAGTTCTGCACCCACGTGACCAGCTTGCTCCCGCAGTGTAGAATCAGGTCATAATGGGCCTGTCCTGATCGGGGCTGTCCAGACGGCCCAGACGTGTCCCTTCTGGGATCGGAATCCCAATTTATATTTATCCGTTCCACTCCCTTCATTAATTTATAGACCTCTATCATATCTCACCTCAGCCACCTGTTTTCCATGTTGAAGAGCCCTAACCTTTTAAGCCTCTCATAGGAATATCCTTCCATCTCCTTTACCATTTTGGTGGCTCTTCTCTGTAGCTTTTCTTATTCCGCTATATTCTTTCTAAGATACGGCGACTAGAATTGCACACAATATTCAAGGTGAGGTTGCACCATGGAATGATACAGAGGCAATATAATATCCTTTGTTTTATTCTCCTTTCCTTTCCTTATGATTCCTAGCATTCTATTTGCCTTCTTGGCCACTGCTGCACACTGGGCGGAGAGTTTCAACACGTTTTCCACGATGATGCCTAAATCTTTTTCCTGGCTGGTGATTCCTAATGTGGAACCTTACATCATGTAAATACAGTTTGGATTGTTCTTTCCTAGGTGCATAACTTTGCAATGGTCCAAATTAAATTTCATCTGCCATTTGATTGTCCAATCTTTCAATTTATCAAAGTCCTCTTGCAATTTTCACAATCCTCTTGAGTTTTAACAACTTTGAATAATTCTGTGTCATCTGCAAATTTGATTACCTCACTTGTTATTCCCATTTCTAGGTCATTTATGAATATGTTAAAAAGCAGCAGACCCAACACAGATCCCTGGGGTACTCCACTATTCACCTTTCTCCACTGGAAAAATTGGCCATTTAGTCCTACTCTCTGCTTTTTAACTTTTAACCAGTTCCTGATCCAAAATAGTACATTGCCTCCTATCCCATGACTTTTTAATTTTGCCAAGAGTCTCTCATAAGGGATGTTGTCAAAGGTTTTCTGAAAATCCAGATACACTATATCAACCAGCTCACCTTTGTCTATTTATTTACACATTCAAACAAATATAACAGATTAGTAAAACAAGACCTTCCTTGGCTAAAGCCATATTGATTTTCTCCTAATAAACCATGACTATCAACAAGTACATGTTCAGTAATTTTGTTCTTTATAATAGTTTCTACCATTTTTCCCAGTACTGACAACAGGCTCAACAGTCTGTAGTTTCCCTGATCACCCCTGGAACCCTTTTTAAAAATTGGAGTTACACTGGCCATTCGCCAATCTTCAGGTATTACAGATGATTTTAATGATAGTTCACCGATTACTAATACAGTCAAACCTCGGTTTTCATTTGCCCCGGTTTTCATACGCTTCGGTTTTCAACGTCTTTTTTGACTGAGATTTTGTCCCGGTTTTCATACATCGCTTCGGTTTTCAACGTCTTTTGACTGAGATTTTGTCCCGGTTCTCGTACATCGCCTCGGTTTTCGTAAAGTACAGTACTGTAAATACATACACCCTCGCGCTGCACACCATTCTGTATACACTGCCAGAACGCCTGCCCGGTCCCGGCAGCACTGCCCCCCGGACTCACTGATCGCCAGCGTGATGAGAAGCCAAAAGCCAGCTGAGCACGTAAATGAAACACATCCTCGAGCCTGGTCAGAGTCAGAGAGGCAAGGATTGCGCAGAGAGGAAGGCCCCGATCTCGTCCACCGCCTGCCCGTTCTCTGGAGCGCCCCCTCAGGCTCGGAGGTAGCAGGGAAGAAAAGCTGTCAACGTAAGCAGGAGATGTTGCATGAATGTGGGAGGCAGTTCTTTCTCTTGCATGGTACGTCTGAAGCTATATCATTAAGATTTTCTGCCATTCTGAAGCATTGAGCAGATAATGTAAAGGTATTTTAATGGGCTGAATCCAATGTGATTCCGAAGAGAGCTGGGCACAGCAGCTTGTCAAGGGTGGCTAAGGCCAGATGTTAACATACTGTACTGTACAGTACTGAACTTAGCTTGCTTTCAGTGATGTTAAATGTTCATTTATCCATTTCATTAGTCATTTATATTTATTTCTCATTGTTTTCTGTATGTAAAAATATAGTTATTCTCTATAAAATGTATTTTTGTGAATATTTTTGGGTGTCTGGAACAGATTAATTGGATTTACATTATTTCTTATGGGAAATATTGCTTCAGTTTTCATACGTTTCGGTTTTAGTCAGACTTTTTCGAACGGATTAATCATGAAAACTGAGGTTTGACTGTAGTAAGTTTGTAATCTCATATTTCAGTTTTTTCAACACCCTCAGATGTATACCATCTGGTTCAGGTGATTTGCTACTCTGTAGTTTTTGAAATAGATACAGCTTCCCGGTTTATTGATATTTCTTTCAATTCTTCTGATGCATTACCTTTAAATACCATTTCAGTCATGGGTAACTCCCCTACATCTTCTTTGGTAAAGACTAAAGCAAAGAATTCATTCAGTCTCTCTGCTATGGCTTTGTCCCCTTTTATTCCTCTATTATTATTTATTTTATTTATTTATTTAACATTTTTATATACCGCACTATTCATCATCAGCGCGGTTTACATAGAACTACAAAACATCAGATAAGATAAGATACATATATCTGTTTTTACATGTAACAGGAAGAAAAACTTGGAAAACAGGGGTAATAGTAACTAACGATCCAACTAACTCTCACATTTTTTTGCTACAAATGTACTTGAGAACATTTTTATTATGCGTTTTTGCTTGCACGGCAACCTTTTTTTCATATTCTGTCTTTTGCCTGCCTTATCAATGCCTTGCATCTTACTTGCCAATTCTTATGTTGTTTCTAGTTTTTGTCATTTGGCTCCTTTTTATATTTCCTGAAAGATGCTTTTTTGGCTACAATAGCATCTTGACTGTGACCTCACCTTTAAACCATGCTGGCAGTTTTTTGGACTTCCTTCCACTTTTCTTAAAATGTAGAATACAGCTGGTCTGGGCTTCAAAGATAGTATTTTTAAATAACATCCATGCTTGATGTAAATCTTTAACCTTTGCAGGTGCTGCTTTTTTTCTTAACTATTTTCCTCATTTTATCATAGTCTCCCTTTTGAAAGTTAAAAGGTAGTACTGTGGATTTCCTTGCTGTCCTTCCTCCATTTATTAAATCAAACACAAATATCCTATGATCACTATTGCCAAGTGTCCCCAACACCTTTATCTCTTGCACCAGATCTTGTGTTCCACTAAGGACTATTTCCAAAATGGCTTCCCCTCTTGTCAGTTTATGAACCAGCTGCTCCAAGAAGCAGTCATTTATTTCATCTAGCATCTTTTATCTTCTTACCATGTCCTGCCATGACACTGACCCGGTTGATACCAGAATAATTGAAATTATTACTATGTTGTAACTTTTATTAGCCTCCCTGATTTCTTTGAGCATTTCATCATCTATCTATTCATTCTGGCCAGGCGGTTGATAGTACACCCCCACTGCCATAGCCTTCCCCTTTTTACATGAAATTTTGATCCATAGAAAATCTACAGTGTATTTTGTTTCCTGCAAAATGTTAATCTTGTATGGCTCAATGCTCTTTCTATCACAGAGTGCAACCCCTCCACCAATTTGATCTACTCTATCAATACGATATAATTTGTATCCAGATATCAGTGTCCCACTGGTTGTCCTCTTTCTACCAGGTCTCTGAGATGCCAATCATATCTAACCTTTCATTTAGTGCTATATATTCTAACTCTCCCATCTTATTTTTTAGACTTCTAGCATTTGCATAGAAGCATTTTAGAGGCTGTATTTTATTCATATTAATGTGGTTATCAGTAGACAGAGGTAATTTGGAATCTTTAAGCTCTGTCTGCTCTGCACTTAAGGACATTTGGGTTACTTTTATTTTTATTGGAACCTCTCTGTCGATATGCCCTAACTTCAATCTTTTGCTAGTATCCTTTAAGGATACATCCTTCCAAACCATGCGCTCTTGGACAACTGTTGGCTTTCCCCTATTCTCTAGTTTAAAAGCTGCTCTATCTCCTTTTTAAAGTTTAATGCCAGCAGCCTGGTTTCATCCCGGTTAAGGTGGAGCCTATGCCTTCGGAACCCCCCCCCCCCCCCTTTCCTCAGAATATTGCTCAGTTCCTAACAAATCAAAAAAAACCCTCTTCCTTGCACCATCGTCTCATCCACGCATTGAGACTCTAGAGCTCTGCCTGCCTTTTGGGTCCTGCGTATGGAACAGGAAGCATTTCAGAGAATGATACGCTGGAAGTTCTGGATTTCAACTTCCTACCTGAGATCATAAGATATGCCATACTGAGTCAGACCAAGGTCCATCAAGCCCAGTATCCTGTTTCCAACAGTGGCCAATCCAGATTACAAGTACCTAGCAATTTCCCCAAAAGACATAGGTTCCACAAAGCTTGTATTGGGGCAAGCAGTGGATTTCCCAGTCCTCTTTAATAATTTATTTATTTATTTATTTAACATTTCTTTTATACCGCGCTATTACAATCAGTGCGGTGCACATTGAACAAGAACATACTACAATGCATACAAGTAACATGGTTTTTGGACCTTTCCTCCGGGATCTTGTCCAAACCTTTCCTCCAGGAACTCATCCAAAAGCCTAAATTTGGCCTCCAGAACCTCCCTCCCACACATTCCTATGTCATTGCTAGAGGACAGCAACCTTGGGCCGGAAGGACTGTGGTTTCTAGTCCCACAGGTGCTCCTTGTGGTCTTCAGCAAGCCACTTAACCCTCCATTGCCCATGTTCCCTGTAAAATAGTTATCTCCACGTTATAATGCCCTGTTCAATGTAATTTCAGTTTGTTCAATGTAAACCGCCTTGATATCATAAAAGGCAGAATATAAGACATGTTAAATAAATAAATAAGGCAGCAGACTCCTCCCCAACACTAAAATCTTTTCTAGGTGGCACGTTTGCTAACATCACAGCAGCCACTCAGCTATCTATATACCTTATGATCGAATTTCCAACAGCTGTCCTAATCCTTCCCTCATGGGCACATGGCCCTGGAAAAACCTCTTCGGTATGAGAGGGTTTTGTATCTCCTGGCAGACAGGTCCTAGGCTACAGGATCACTTCCTGCCATACCAAGGTGATGCTCTCCTTTCACGTGACCTCTCTCTTCTATGGCAACTGAGAAGCTACCAGACTGAAGGTGTGACTTCAAGTACTGTATCCCTGTAGGTCTCATCTATGTACTACTCTGTCTTCCTTATGTCTTCCAGGTCTGTTGCTCTAGCCTCCAGAGATTGGACTCATTCGCTGAAGGCAAAGAGCTCCTTGCACTTAGTGCAAATGTAAGACACCTTACCAACTAGGAGAAAACGGTACATGTGACACTCGATGCAAAAGACTGCATAGTCTCCATCTCACTGCTGGATTGCTATCTGCGACTTAGTTTTTAAGGTTTTGTTAGCTATTTAAGTTGTTTACTTAAAGTTGCTAGGGATACTTGTACTGATACTATACCAATTACCTATAAGGGGCTTTGTTCACCTCAAGATTAACTAACTTCAGGGACTTAATCTATTCCTGGTGATGATAACCAGCTGAACCTGAAAGTGATTTTGACCACACTTCCCCCTTTAATAGGTTTAAGAGCCTAAGAAGCTAAGATTATGCCTGCTGTAGGTGGGAGTTTTGTGGATGAGATGGAACTAACACTTTGTAAAGGCTGGCTTGCTACACAGGTCCCAGACCTTTGCTTCTAAGGTAATCTGTTAACCATTACCTGGTTGATTCACACAGCCTTTGGTTTGATAGAGGGAGCTTTTCAAATTGCCCCTTTGACCTTTCACTTGGCTTTAACACCCTGATCTCTTGCTACCTCTTTGTAAAGGTATCTAGAAACAATTTCTTTCAACTCAAAGAATATTTTACCCTATTCTTCCTTTTATACTAAGCTATATTGTGATTTGATTTAAATTAAAAGATCCCTGCTGATACTAGGCCCCGACTGAGTTTTACATTTAAACTAAGAGCTCTCTGCAGGTTTTAAATTTAAACTAAAAGCTTGCTTCTGGTTTTAAAAGTAAACTAAAAGTTTAAATTTAAGGCTGCCTGCTGGGTTTTAAATTTAAAATTCTTTGCTGATAGTAAGCACTGAGTTAACAAATAAATCTGTATATTTTAGAATCCAGTGTATCAGTTTTAACCCAAAGAAGTCCCTTTTCCTCAAGATTTAGAAACTTTCCCAGAAGTAAATATTTACAAGTGCAGATTTTTTCCCAGCAGTAGCAGACTCTTTTGGTAGTGCTTCAAGGCTGGCAGCAGCTTATTAAATGTGGCATTCATCCAGACACTACAACAAAAAAAGAATGAAGTTTTTCCATCTAGCTATTACTGGAAAAAACATACTTTCCTATCTTCCATCAGGGTGCTTTAGATACAGAAGGCCTCATTAGTCTCAGTTTATCTCCATCTCCTCCTCTGCTTTGTATCTGCACACTTCCTTATCTCTTCTTAGTTAATAAAGCCAAGAAAAATAAAGTAATCATATCTCTGTTTGCAAGATGCACAGAAACAGCAAAACTGGGACACACAGTTCACTTCTCCTGCAAACGTAAACGGAGATAATCCATGTTTTGTGATATCATAGTGGGAGAGTCAAATTATCGAAACAATAATATGGAAATAATTAAAAGTTAACAATAAAACAGAATCAAAATGTAAGGTGGCAGCTTTTTGTTTAATACATTTCTTGACTAGCTTTTCAGAGCTAATACACTCTTGTTAGAATAAGTGTAACCCAGGTGCAGGTATAACTACTCTGGTACAGTAGGATGGAACAATTGTAGTCATGGCCTCCCTTCTAACCAGAGCAATGACTCAAGACTTGGATTTAATTAAACTAACCTCCTCCTTCCTGATTACAAGGAAGGAGGAGGAAAATAAGTTAAATGGAACAAGGAGTGGTTTTAGCAGTTGGATGGTAGGTCACTGCACTCTTAAAGATGTTCAATAAGAGGTGTACTAAAATTCCCCTCTGGCAAATTCATCAGCAATGAATTCCACCACAGAGAATGAATTGCAGCACTGAAGTTGTTTATTCAAACACTAAATGACAAGCAAGAAATACCTCATTCAAATACAGCAAATAATACTTAAAGCATTGAAATCATGAATTGTCAACGAGTTTTAAACTTTTTCTAAATATGTTTTTTTTAGTGCCTTCAAGTAATTGTTGATTCCTGGCAACCCAGCAGCCCCTTGGTTAGGGATGACCAGAGAAAGATTGCCAGGCCTTTTCTTCTAAAGCAATGAAGGGTAAAGTGACTTGCCCAAAGTCACAAGGAGTGCCAATGGAAATTGAACCCAGATCTCTTGGGTGCTAGGCTGTTGCTATAACCACTAGGCTACTTCTCCCTCTCTGAAGATGTTACAATAGTTCATTTAAATACATAACAGCTAATGGTAGATTTCTCTTTTACAGGAGAATTAAGGTGCTATCGGAGTTATCAAGTTCTCCTGAGATTATCTCAGATAAGTATTAACATTCTACTGTACCAAATACATACTTTTTCAGTCACAGAAGCCAACAAAGTTCTTTAGGAAAAATGGTTCTCTTTCTTTTCAAATAAACAACCCAGTTAAAAAGGTATGTTTTCCTACTTCCTCTTTCAAAACCTTGGAGCCGAAAGTTCAAACAAAGTTTCCTTTGTAAGCCTTTAAATAGCAAAATATTTAAATGATGAGTAATTGAGTGCACACAAAAAACCTACTAACCCCACAGTGTGTGTTCAAGGATACTTATCAGTCCGTTTTCTTCTTTTCTTCCAGATTTTAGCCTGTCTTTTATCGGGACCCATTGGTACCAGTTCTGGTTCTGGATCAGGAACTGAATCTGCTGCACAGAAACTTGAACACTAGAACAGACCTATTCCCTAATTGTACTTAAACCAATAAAGCAAGGGAACCATAAGTTCTCTGTCTTTTTGTCCTCTTGGTTTCCCAAACATTTTCACCATCTAACAAACATAAAAGGATAATTGTAAGTCCCTAACTATACATCCATACAGTGCAACTACTTTTTCTTTCTCTCTTTCTTCATAACATGGCATACACTCACTCAATATCTCCCTGGTTCACACACACTCAGAGGTTTCACCAAACAAGCAAAATATTCCTAAATTAAGAAACTGTACATGTAAAAGATCCTTCAAGTTTATGGGGAAATATAACAATAGTTGGTGCAGGGTCCTTCTACCAAGTTACAAGCTATTTACTCACCAGACCTTTCACTGGTCCAAAAACATATTTCCAAATAATTTGCCAAAACTCTAATAACTTCACAAATACCCAAGTCACAGTATTTCTCCTGGAGAGCCAGCCAGTTTTAGCTAGTTGGGCTACTGTAGGGAGGGTTTCTTTTCACAAAGCTAGGCAACTTTTAAAACCTTGCAGAAAACTCTAAAGTACTCTCACACAGTAGTGTCTTACTGATAAGACTGAAAAACTTTCCCTCCAGTCAGTATTTTTAAATAAACTCAGATTCAATCTGGAGCTGTGTCTCTAGGAAAGTTTAGATATGCTAGGAAAAATCCTGTTCTGACTTTTATTGCCAGTCCAGTTCAAATGAGCACAAACAGGCAGGGATTTGTTTCTAAATAAATCCTTCTAGTTTGGATTTTCTAATTTTTCCACAATCTCAATACAACTGGCAAAAAGCAGCTTTGGTTCTATTAGCACATTCACTTAGGGCAGAGGTTCCCAACATCGGTCCTTGGGGAACCCCAGGCCAGTCAGATTTTCAGAGTACCCTCAATGAATATGCATGAGATAGATCTGCATACAATGGAAGCAGTACATGCAGATCTATCTCATGCATGTGACTGACTTAGGGAGTTATTCCAAAAGCTGAATAGATCATTTACACGTGCACGGGAGATGGGTATGTAGCAAAAATGTTTATGAATGTATTCTGAGGATTATTGTCAGTAGCAAATGAATATATATAGAAATACTGGATAGGTCCAGGGGTAATTGCTATATCCCTCTTTTCCCAAGATTCTTTAGATCTATATGGCAAATGAACCATGTGAGATAAAGGAAACCATGCGAGATAAATTGGACTTTATTGCTGATAGAAAAATAGTGCAGATATAGAATAAGTTAGTTTTTTTGAGATAGCAAGTTATGTAGCCCTATGATTGCAATTACTAAGATCATAAATCACTGTTTTAGCAACCAACATTACTGATTCACTCTGCACTCAGACATATCAAAAATTACCTGACTATCTAGGCTAGACCCATACCCCCAGGAGAATTCTGACCAGAACTTTAGCCTTTACCAGAAGAACAATTGTAACTAGGTTAGAGAAGTTGTCTCTGGAATGGCACAAAGTCCAAAGGATGGCAGAGGTCCAACACAGGTTGCAGCCAGTCCAAGCAAGCTGCTTGATAGCACAGAGCTTCTGGTCTGTGGGAGAGAGTCACTCCTTCCCGAGGTTAGTCCTCTTCCTTGTGCATTGTCTTATTTTCCAGCTGGAGACAGGCAAGCAGTAGGGCTAGAGACTGCAGAAAGAAAACTGTCAGTGTCAGGGAGCTAAAATGTCCTCAAAAAGTGTCTCTGAAAGTGTCTTCACAAGTTTCTCTATGTCCAGCATAGAGAACTTTGTCTTGACTTCATCATCACGGCATGGTGATTTGCTGGTCTCAGATCCTGTATGTCATCTTCAGTGAATCATGTAACAGTTGTCAGGTGATACTTCTCCAAAGGTCCACAATGAGAAAAGATGCTGGTATGCAGGTTCATACATTGTTGTAAATGCTAGAACCAGTAAGATAAAAATGGGCCTCACCATCAAGTTCTCTTGCATGTAGTCATAAACAACAACTCTGCTGTATGGTACATAACTTTGTAGAATTGCTTGATCTGCAGCTTTAATGCTTGCACAGCAGAAAAAAGTTCCATCTTGAAACAGGAAGCCATGTTGCATGGTTCAGGTTTTAGTTTCTGAGCACGCCCCAGTGGTACCAGCCCTACAATTCAGGTACCCAGTGCCTGCGAACATTTATCCTGCTTGCATGGGGATGTCCACATGCACTTGTGAGAGGGCGAAATGGGGAATGGACAAAAATCAATTATCATAAGTTAAACCCGTTACTTTATGGAGAGTAGCTGAATATCACTGCTATTTGTATAGTGGCAGCAGTCAGTGCTGTCCTTGGTTTTTCAACATTAAGGCTGCCGTTTTAAAAGAAATGCTTGCTGGGGAGGTTTAAATATTGACCTTATGGGAGATATTTTCAGCCACTTTAATTTAAACTTGGGTTGCTCAGTTTAAACCCCGGCATTGAATATCCTTGTTGCCCAGTTAGCTAATTAGCTAGCCAGTCAGCAGCAATATTCAACATCAGGGCATTCAAACCTAGTATGATGCGATATTCAGCAGCACTAAACGGTACAGTCCTGCTGAATATCCCACTGATTGTGGTTAAACTGTTTTGAAAATGCCCCCATTTTTTGTAGATTATTTAATTCCCCTTTAAGTATGCAAATACAATGGGTACCTTCGAGTCAATGCTGACTCCTGGCAATCCAGCAGCTCCTGGGTTTTCTTGGCCGTGTGACCAGTAGTAGATGGCCAGGCCTTTCTTCCGAAGCAATGGAGGGTTACGTGACTTGCCCAAGGCCACAAGGAATGCTAATGGGAATTGAACCCTGGTCTCCTGGTTGCCAACAAGGAGGCACTTGCACAACACTACAGGGTTGAGTTTTTCTTCGCCTTGCTCCTGTTGCTGCTTCCTCTTGGTTACCAAGCCAGTGCTCTAACTATTGGGCTACTCCTCCATTCCTATTGGGGGGCATATTCAAAACAATTAATGTGGTTAGCAGACCTGCTAACCACGTTACTCGCAGTGAGCTTGACATTCAGTGGCACACAGCCATTTTGTGTATATCTCATCCTAATGCCACTAAACACCCCGATGCTAACCACGTAGCATCAGGGCCTACCAGGGCAGCACTCAAGATAATTGCTCAGGCTCGTCAAAGGCTGGCCTAAGTTTAGCCAGTTTAGCTAACTGGGTAGCAGCTGAATATTGCCACTGCCTGGTTAGCTAAAACATGGACCAGGCACACTGGATCTTCAATGCTAGTGGCTGGATATGACCCCTGCATTGAATAGCCGGGTCTGTGTTAAAGTAGCAATAGCTACCACTTTAAATGCACTGGCCGCCACCATTGACTATCGGCCACACTGATCATAAGGTCATTAATGCAGTAGGGGTTTGGTCCCCAAAAGTGCTCTCCTACAGAGGTTACTTTTTTCTTTTTTGTGCTCTGATTTTATTACTGTGTGAGTTGATTCTTTATCATCTGGTCTGTTTCACCAATGTAGCATCCTTTTGTACCTTTTCTGCATTAAATAATATATATTGCACTAGAGGAGGATCTCTGCTCATGCTCTTCCTGTAATGTAGGGTTGAAGTGTGAAGCAATGCTCAATCAGGCACCATTTTGATAGCATGGGTGTAGTTTGATAGTTTTGTGGTAGGCAAAGGCCTATGATCCACGCTGATTGAACTAGGCAGGCAGGCCTAAGCAGCTTGACCTGTAAATGAAGCCTGTGGTTAGGCCCAGAGGAGTGAAGACCACCCCCCCCCCCCCCAATGCTGTTTTCATAGAATCGAAACTTAACTAAGCATAACCCAGCATAGCTAAGCTGAATCGAAACCTAGAAAAGATAGAAAAACAAGCTTTAATTGGAACTGATAAGAGTGTGAAAACTTCTGTGAACTAATTAATTCTGCTGAGAGAAAGGTTACAGTGCCCTGCTTTCCCACATGTTCTAGTTAGCCAAGTGACCTTGGAGGAGAATTGTATCAAGAGTCTAAGAACTGTCCATTGTAATGGGGACTGTAAGGGGGGCAAGCAGGTGCTGAGCCCAGACCAAGGTCCTCATTGGACAACTACGTAGTGGTACCGGGACCAATAGATGGGATAGAAGGGGTTACCGGGACCAATGAGAAGTTTGCCTATGTACAGAATGGAGAAGAACGGTATAAAAGTTGTTGTTTTGCTAGAAACCATTGCTCAGCCATTTTGAATGTGATTCTGCTTGAGTCTTGTGCACAAATAAATGATTTGGACCTTCTGAACAGACTCCTGGTATTATTGGATTGTTTGTGCTCTGCCGCTACATATTCTTGGTGCATTGGCCGGGAAGTGTGGGGAGTAGAGGGTATATGAGCCAATATACCACGACTTTCCGCCTCTACAGGTTTGGTCCTGCCGGGCTCGTGCCCTTCCGACGTGGGCTTGCTCCCAGGCACCACCGGTCCAGTTGCATCGGAGGGAGTCGGGCCAGGCCTCGGCGGGTGCTGGACCCGGACGGAGCCAACACCTCCAACCCGTGAGGGGAGTCCGAGGTCCAACTCATGCGCTTGCTCGGGAACGGGGACCGGATCCGGTGAGTATAGTTTTTGATGTGTCTAGACAGATGAGTCAGAACTGCAGTTTGTAACTTGTAACTGGCCACTTGTAACTTGGAAGTTGGAATTTTGGTAAGAGAGCTTGATCACCTCTCAAGACGGTCCAATTAACCCTGTATAGTGTATTCGCGGGGTGAAACTATCGTCTTCTTGGAACTTGGAAAAAAGCCGGCATAACTTGTAACTTTGGTATAGCCTAGTCAGAACAGACAGGATTGGGCTTGTTTGGGAGTACGTTGCTAGCATGATCATGTGAATGAAGTGTGGTTGAGAGGTCTGGTGACACAGACCAAGCGAAGGCGGACTCCTGAGTAACGCAGTTCCTGGCCGGGCGACCGCGTCCAGGTCGTAAAAAGGAGGAAGCGACCGTCATCTTGTCTTGTTATTTGTTTTCCCTGAGTGTTTCTAGGGCCGTGAGGACCCCTCACCCACGGTCCGCCCTCCTTTTCCCTTCTGTCTGTTGTTGCGCGCACACATCGATATGGGAGGGGCGGGGTCTACTGTGCACACTCCATTAGAATGTATGATTAAGTATTTTAATAAAGGATATACAAGAGATTATGGGGTGAAAATGACTGCGTCACAATTGCAGCTTTTGTGTACTAGGGAGTGGCCCACCTTAGACCCCATGTGGCCCCGAGATGGAACATTTAACATAGGAATTATTAAGTCAGTCCATCGGAAGGTGCGAGTAGCGCACCCTGACCAGTATCCCTACATAGATTCCTGGTTAAGTATTTGTGAGAGCCCGCCCCCTTGGGCTCGGTGCCGTTATGAAGAACAGTGCAGAATAATGGTAGCGCTGACAGAGCAGACACAGAAGACAGGGATAGAAAAGAAGCCTGTTTATGTTGATCCTGAATCCCCAGAAGTTGTAACTAGACAGCCCCAAGCTCAGCGCCCCGTGAAAGTACCACCGTGTCCCGCGGCAGGCCCCCGGGACCGGCGAGATCCACCCCCTGTTCAGCCAGAAGCTCATCTAGATGAATCGCCCCCTGAAGAGAATGATCAGGCTGAGGTTGAGGACAAGTTTGAGTCGTCAGACCAGGAAGAAGAAGAAACGTCTTCCCAGACTGAGACCGACAGTGTAAAATCAGTTGTCAGTGCAAGTTCATCTGTTGCAAGTGTAAGTTCCCAAGCAAAACAAAAATTGAGAAAGAGAACCGTCACCAAGAAATTAATGCCGCTGCGGCAAGTCCCGGGAATGCCCGTCAGAAATGATCAGAATCAGATAGTAGCGGGACCCACGAGTCTAGTTTATGTGCCCTTCTCCACTACCGATTTGTTGAACTGGAAAATGCATTATGCTTCCTATACTGATAAGCCCCAAGAGTTAACAGAAGTAATGAATACAATTATGCAAACCCACCAGCCTACTTGGGCAGATTGTCGACAACTCCTGTCCACTCTATTTACTACTGAGGAGCGGACGAGAATTCTGCAAGCAGCTGTAAATTGGCTAGCGGAAAATCCCCTGGTAGCGGGAGGAGAAGGAATAGATAATCGGGAAGCAGCAAAGAAAGAATTCCCTAACGAAGATCCTCGGTGGGATCCAAACACTGATGAAGGATCCAGATCCCTAGCTCGATTTCGCCAAGGCCTTATGCAAGGTCTGCGAAAGGGGGGTCAGAAAGCCATGAACCTCTCCAAGGTAGCCGAAGTTAACCAGGGCGCAGATGAGAGCCCAGCAGTATTCTATGAGAGATTAGTTGAAGCATACAGAATGTATACTCCCTATGACCCAACTGCACCCGGAAGCCTATGCATGGTGAATGCTGCCTTTGTCAGCCAGTCCCAACCAGACATTAGACGTAAATTACAGAAGTTAGAGGGGTTTGCGGGCATGAATATGTCACAGCTTATGGAAGTCGCCCAGAAAGTGTTTGTGAATCGTGATAATGAAAGACAGAAAGAAAGTGACCGTAAAATGAAGAAAGCAGCCGATTTTTTGGCTGTGGCCATAGTTGAACAGAAACGGGGAGGTTTCCCTAACCGAAGGAGCAGAGGAAGAGGGCGGGGCCGGGGAGATAGCCGGCCCATGTTAGGCGTAAATCAATGCGCTTATTGCAAGGAAGAGGGACATTGGAGAAATGCATGCCCGCAACTCGAAGGCGCCTCACAAGAAGACGACGAAAATGCCCCTCGGAGAGAGAGGGAAAGAGGCCGATCACAAAATCGCAGAGGGACAAATCGAGTACATTTCCAAAGGGAAAGAGAAGAGGCCGTAGAGGCAGTTGTAGCCGCCACGGACTATGATCTAGATGAAACAGATTAGGACAGACCGGGCTCTAAATTTGTTTTAGGTTCCCAGGAGCCTATGGTCTGTTTAAAAATAGGGAACCAATTCATGGACTTTATGGTTGACACTGGAGCAGAACATTCTGTAATAGATAAGCAAATAGCTCCTTTGTCCACAAGAGCAGTCACCATTATGGGAGCAACTGGTGCAAAAGCAACCAAGTCTTTTCTGAAAGACCAAGTATGTGAATTAGGGGGACAGCAAATAGCACACCAATTCCTTTATATGCCAGAGTGCCCAGTGCCATTATTGGGACGAGACATGCTAACCAAACTGCAGGCCCAAATATCCTTCACTGAAAAAGGAGAAATGCAAATGACTGTAAATCCAAAACCTGCAGGACTAATGGTGCTCACTGTTCCCTGAGAAGAAGAGTGGAGATATTATAGTACTAAACCAGTTCCTGATACCAATCTCAGCATACCAGCAAGCATTACGGCTCCTCCTGGAGTATGGGCAGAAGGTAACCCACCAGGTCTAGCCAAGCATATAGCCCCAGTAATCGTGAACCTTAAGCCTGGAGCAGCGCCAGTACATGTTAAGCAATACCCACTCCCAAGACCAGCCATTGAGGGCATCCATCGCCACTTATTAAGATTACTGGAGTATGGCCTTCTCAAAGTATGTCAATCACCTTGGAATACACCTCTCCTGCCAGTTAAGAAACCTGGGACAGGTGATTACCGCCCAGTGCAAGATTTGAGGAGAGTGAATGAAGCAGTCGAAACCATACATCCAGTTGTGCCAAATCCTTATACACTCTTAGGACTGATACCTGCTGAAGCTTCCCACTTTACTGTCTTGGATTTAAAAGATGCTTTCTTTTGCGTAAGGTTAGCCCCAGTCAGCCAATTACTGTTTGCCTTTGAATGGCAGGACCCTGTCTCAGGGAGATGGGGCCAACTCACATGGACACGATTGCCTCAAGGATTCAAGAACTCACCCACTATCTTCAGTGCAGCACTGAACCAAGATCTTTCCAGCTATCCTGTAAACCCTGGAACACGAGTGCTTCTCCAATATGTAGATGATCTGTTGATAGCTACCACATCGGAGGATGAATGTGTACAAGCCACAAATGACCTTCTGCAATTGCTAGATGAAGCCGGATACAAAGTTTCGAGAGCAAAGGCGCAGCTATGCCAAAAGGAAGTGAAGTACCTGGGATTTCGACTGTCTAAAGGAAGTCGACAATTAGGACGAGAAAGGAAAGAAGCTGTGTGCAGTATCCAAACTCCAACCACCAGGAGACAAGTCAGAGCCTTCCTGGGAGCAGCAGGATACTGCCGAATATGGATACCCAACTTTGCTCAGATTGCTAAACCACTATATGAAGCCACCAAAGGAGAAGAGAAGTCACCATTAGAGTGGGGACCCGATCAAGATAAAGCTTTCAAAACCTTGAAGGAAGCATTGATGTCATCACCAGCACTTGGACTACCAGATGTCCAGAAGCCTTTTCACTTGTTCGTACATGAAATGCAAGGGAACGCTCTGGGAATGTTAACCCAGACATTGGGACATTGGAGACGACCCGTAGCATACTTATCAAAGCAATTGGATACTGTAGCCAAAGGATGGCCACCATGTTTGAGAGCTGTTGCAGCCACAGCATTGTTAGTGAGTGAAGCAGACAAACTCACTTTAGGACAGAACCTGCGTGTGTCAGTACCCCACGCAGTACTGGCTCTTATGGAACAAAGAGGAAATCACTGGTTCACCAGTTCTCGAATGCTGAAGTACCAGAGCATGTTATGTGAAAATCCGCGGATACAACTAGAAGTGAGCCATGCCCTGAATCCAGCCACTTTGATACCAATGAGCAAGAATCCACCAGAGCATGACTGTATGGAGGTCATGGACACTGTGTTTTCAAGTCGACCTGATCTAACTGATATACCTATAGAGAACCCTGACCAGACCTACTTTGTGGATGGAAGTATCCTCATCATCAATGGACGACGCTGTGCCTGGTGTGCAGTGGTAACCCGGGAAAAAATTATCGAATCAGCACTTGCCTCAGGAACGTCAGCACAGAAAGCGGAATTGATAGCGCTAACAAGGGCACTAGTATTAGGTGCTGGATTTCAGTTGAATGTATATACAGACTCAAAGTATGCTTTCACAACTTTACATGCTCATGGAGCTCTGTAAAAAAGAACGAGGACTCATTACCTCGGGAGGCAAATCAATCAAGTACGGCCCGGAAATATTAATGTTACTAGATGCAGTATGGGCCCCAAAACAAGTCGCTGTGATGCACTGCTGAGGACACCAAACAGGAAAAGGAGAAGTTGCCCAAGGAAACAGATTTGCTGATGCTTCCGCACGCAAAGCAACCATGACAGGCCAAATTTCACTACAAGCGACACCAGTACAAGCAGTATTGTTTCCAGTACCCCTTAACTTATGGACCCCACGATACACCACAAGGGAATTGGACTATTATTGTACTACAGAAAAAGGGGTACTGAAGGATGGATGGATCGAGTTGCCACCAGCAGAGGGCAACCAACCTCCAGGACGAATAGTCATTCCTGAATCATTGGGACCAGCCTTTGTAAAGGCTTTTCATCAAGCTACACATTATGGGAAAAACGCCATGGAAAACGCACTTAGACCTCATTTCTGCATCACACCGTTAGGAGCTTTGTCCGCATCAGTAGCTCGTCAGTGCGTCACCTGTGCAAAGAACAATGCCAAGCAGGGTCCTACACCACCACTCCGAGCTCAGTCAGGTGGTGTGGTCCCTATGCACAACCTACAAATAGACTTTACTGAAATGCCAAAAGCCAATGGATGCCGCTATTTGTTAGTCTTAGTCTGTACCTTCTCTGGGTGGGTGGAAGCCTTCCCCACCAGGACTGAGAAAGCCAGAGAAGTTACCAAGGTTTTGTTGAGGGAGATCATTCCCCGATATGGAATCCCTGCAGTAATAGGGTCGGACAATGGGCCCTCATTTGTGTCTCAAATTACCCAGCAGTTAGCAAGTGCCCTACAGATACAATGGAAGTTACACACTGCATACAGACCCCAAAGTTCAGGGAAAGTTGAGCGAATGAATCGCACTCTAAAATCCCAGTTGTCTAAGTTGTGTCAGGAGACTCACCTGAAGTGGCCCCAGGTTCTCCCGATAGCTTTACTTAGAATACGTTCAGCCCCTGTGAAATTGACAGGATTTTCTCCCTTTGAAGTCATGTATGGTAGGCCCCCACCAATAGTGCAGGGGGTCAAAGGGAATTTGATACAAATTGGTTCAGAAATAACCAGACAAGAACTCCTAGCTTTTAGTTCTGTTCTGCAGACTCTTCACACGTGGGTACAGGACCAGTTACCCATCAACTTGACGGAATCCTTGCATCCCTACAAGCCTGGTACCTCGGTGTGGATCAAAGATTGGAAGAAGACACTGCTGGAACCGCATTGGAAGGGACCATACACTGTCATCCTGTCTACACCAACGGCTGTCAAGGTCGCAGAAATCGAGTCTTGGATCCATCACAGCAGAGCCAAGCCAGCAGCAGTTCCAGAACTAGATCAGTGGACAGCAGTGCAGCATCCTGATGTTCCTTTGCGGCTCACCTTGAGGCGGAAACCAGTGGCCTAGAACCTTAGTCAGGCCACTCCAGCACTACAGTATTTCGCAGTAGACAAGTCTTTCGAAGAGGATTGCTGTTTCCAATACAGCAAAGACATTTGTTTTCTTCATTGAATAACTGTGCCTTCACGGACTTTCGTCAGACCAACTACAATTGGTAAATTGGCATTGCAACGGGACCTTGAGGATCTTCAATCAACATCAACACCCGTTGAATTGCTTCATTAGCAAATGGGTCAGCATTGTGCCAAGGGACAGTGGACGTCGAGGTCAAGATCTTCAGCGGAGACTCAGAAGGACTACAATCAACATGCATCTTTGTTTCTATTTTGTTTTGGTTGCTTGCCTGGGGAGCTTTGAACTTACTCTTGCTTTACCCCCATGTACTGCCTGCATTACTTCCACTCGGACTGGAATGAAAGTAACTCAGACTTTGCTTTATCATTCTTACTATACCTGTACTGGTACAGTAAGTCGGTATATATATAACACCACTGAACTGAACTTTTGCACCAAGGGTGATACTAAGGTTTGCTTTAACCCACATCAGAACCCATCCTATTATACTCTAGAAATACGATGGGATGATGCAGATGGAGCTTTGCTTAATGCCACACCCCCACTCACTGATCCCACAAAGAGTGCTGCCTTGTACTTTGATGCTTGTAAGAGATGGAAGTTCTAGTTGTGCCAACTGGGAAAAAGCATATTCGCATGATCACAAGTATATGTGTCCAGAAGGAACAACCGGGTGGGGGGCATGCACAGGAAAACGAGTTTTAGCAAACGAATACAGCACAGTTAAAGACTATTATTGCCCGAGGTGGGAATGTGTGTTCTATGCTACATGGATATCTGGTATGGTCAGGGCCGGATTTACCTTGAGTGAGGCCCTACGCCAACAAAAATTGTGGGCCCCCAGCAGGGGCGGCCCAAGGGGGGTGCGGACCTCATTTGCATAAGGGGCCTCATTTGCATAAATATTTGCATAATGTTACCATATACTAACTTTTAGTAAACGTGCCTCTTAATGAGTGTATGGATAAAGAAAGACTAAAAGATTTCTACATTACTATAATCCAGTGCCAACTGCCAGACACATTAGGAACTACTACAAACACTGCCCATAGTAAACCCGCCGTATCCTAACAGCACTACCAGGACTCACAAAGCACCATACTCTACCAATCAAAAGGCAACACTGCAAATATTAAACCAATACATTTCAGAGAACAACAATACATGACCTACTGGGGAAAGAGAACAAGTGGCAATGTCAAATAGGAATTATATAAACAGAACACCTCAGCTCAGTTACACATGCAGAACATAGACCATCACCAAACAAGTAATCACAATTTAGAAATAGGAAGACAATAATTAAACTGGGAATCCCAAAAGCCAAACTTGGAATGTACAACACTGTAGAAATAAAACTATACATTAATTTGCTCTTGTACTAAACAAAGCGCAGATGTTATTGATGCACATTTACCAGAGCTGACATATTCCAATTAATAAATTCAAAATAAAGAGATATTTTTCTACCTTTTGTGCATTTTTTTCAGCTGCAATTGCTCCAGCCACTTTCTTCTGGTTTCTTCGTGTCTTCTGCTAACTCTCCATCGTCTGCTGTCCATTTGTCCTTTCTTCTCTCTTCTAGATTTTTTTCCATTCTCTCTCTACATCTGCTTTAACATACTAATCTTTCTCCTTTTGCTCTTTCCTCATTCCTATTTCATCCACTCAAATTTTACCCCTCCATCCTCAATCCCCACTTACTCTCCCAATACCCGGCCAATTGTAGATTTTTTATCCCTCCCACACAAAATATTTTTCCCTTCTCCATTTTACTCTTCCAGCCCCATCCCATTCTAATCCTCCCCCAACATCAGCTCCCTTCTAGTTCCAGCCTCACCCAGCATCCATTCCCTTCTAGTCCCTGCATCAGCCCATTTCCAGTCCTAGCCATCCATCAGCCCATTTCCAGTCCTAGCAACCCCCCAACCCAATACCAGTCCTAGCCCCCCCATCACCCCACTTACAGTCCTTAACCCCCCATCACCCCATTTTCAGTTTAAGCCCCCCCTATAACCCATTACCAGTCCTAACCCCCATCAGCCCACTTCCAGTCCTAACCCCATCAACCCATTTCCAGTCAGCCCCCCATAGCCCATTGCCAGTCCTACCCCCCCCCCCATCAGCCCACAGCCCATTACCAGTCCTAACCCCATCATCCCACCTCCAGTTTTAACCCCCCAGCCCATTTCCAGTCCTAGCGCCCCATAGCCCATGAGCAGACAACTCCGATCTGCCGACCGCCCATTACCAGTCTTAACCCCCCCAAAGCCCATTACCAGTTCTAACCCCCCCCCCAACAGCCCATTACCAGTCCTAACCCCATCAGCCCACCTCCAGTCTTAACCCCCCAGCCCATTTCCAGTCCTAGCCCCCCCATAGCCAATTACCAGACAGCCCCCATCAGCCCACAGCCCATTACCAGTCTTAACCCCCCCAAAGCCCATTGCCAGTTCTAAGCCCCCCCCAACAGCCCACAGTCCATTACCAGTCCTAACCCCATCAGCCCACCTCTAGCCTTAACCCCCCCCAGCCCAGCCAAGCCCATTTCCAGCCCCAGCCCCCCCAATAGCTCATTACCAGTCCTACCCCCCCCCCATAGCCCATTACCAGCCCTACCCCCCCCCAGTCCATTTCCAGCCCTACCCCACCCCCAGTCCATTTCCAGCCCCAGCCCCCCCAATAGCCCATTACCAGTCCTACCCCCCCCCCCCCGGCCTAAAGTAAAATTTAATTTTTAAAAAAAAACCTGGTGGCTGCCGCCGCGGGGCCCCCTCTGCTGCCGCGGGGGCCCCGTCTACAAGCTGAAGCCGTCGGGTCGGGTCGGGTCGGTCTCCCTCCCTCCCTCGCTGCAGGCTGCGAGAGACGCGAAAGGAGAGCGTCTCCTCGCGTCTCTGTTAAGCCCGCAGGGGCTGATGGGAAATTTCCCATCAGCCCCTGCGGGCTTAACAGAGACGCGAGGAGACGCTCTCCTTTCGCGTCTCTCGCAGCCTACAGCCTGCAGCGAGGGAGGGAGGGAGACCGACCCGACCCGACGGCTTCAGCTTGTAGACGGGGCCCCCGCGGCAGCAGAGGGGGCCCCGCGGCGGCAGCCACCAGGTTTTTTTTTTAAATTGTGTTTAAAAAAATGAACTGGTTCTTTTTTTGTGGGCCCCTGCCGGCTGTGGGCCCTACGCCATGGCGTACATGGCGTATAGGTAAATCCGGCCCTGGGTATGGTAGAGAATACCAGAGATAATCGAATGGCAGTTCTACATAAACCATATGTAAAGAATCTAGACAAATGTAAGAAGGGTGCTTGCAATCCATTAGAGTTACATATAATAAATCCTAGTGCTTGGAAACAAGGATATAAATTTGGACTACGCATTGCAGGCTCCGGGTCAGATCCCGGAACTATTGTATATATAAGACTGAATACTCAGGCCCATCGCTCATCACGGTATCACATACACAATACCTTCTATGAGACCATGCATGTAAACAAGTTTGACATCCCCCATCCTTCCCAGAACCTATTCTTGGAATTAGCTGGAGCAGTCGTATCCAGTCTCCACATTTCAGACTGTTACTTCTGCGGAGGAACTAGAATGGGTGATCAATGGCCATGGGAGGCCCAAGAATTGAATTACTCAATAGCTTATAATCATACTGAATTGCATAAGACCACCAGTGAATGGGTCTTAGCACACCCAATAGTCGGACGTCCGTGTTATGCCCGGACTGGGCCCCAGTTCACCTTGAAAGTAGGACAGCTTGTCTGTCTCAGCCAGAAGTTTTACAATGACACCACAAAACAGACGTCCTGGTGGCAGGAGTTAATGAACCTGAACCTGCCAACCCATTAGCGAAATTCCCAGAGCTTGCCGATTTATGGATGAGCCTTGCCCAGCCTCATGCCTGGCAAGCCCCACCTGGTTTGTATTGGATCTGTGGAACCCGAGCATATGCTCGACTCCCTATTCACTGGGGTGGGGCGTGTGTCTCAGGAACCATCCGACCTTCTTTCTTTCTGTTACCCACAGAACATGGAGAACAATTAGGTTACCCAGTATACACAAAGAGACAGAAAAGAGCAGCTTTGAAGATAGGCAAATGGGAAAGATGGGATCGGGAAGATTGGCCACCTGAGAGAATTATTGCCTATTATGGACCTGCCACTTGGGAGCAAGATGGCACCTGGGGATACCGGACCCCTGTGTACATGATAAACCGTATTATACGCTTACAAGCAGTTGTAGAATTAATTACTAATGAGACTAGCCAAGCACTCACACTTCTAGCTAGACAAAGCAAACAAATGCGTACTGCAATATATCAAAATCGTTTGGCACTAGATTACTTATTAGCAGCTGAAGGAGGAGTATGCGGTAAGCTGAATTTAACCAATTGTTGTTTGAAGATAGATGACAAAGGTCAAGTAGTTGAAGAAATTGCTGAAAATATGCGCAAGCAAGCTTATGTGCCTGTACAGACCTGGCATGGCCTTAAGATACCTAATTGGTTTGAATCTATCTTCTCTGGATTAGGAGGATTTACTACTTTTGCTATGATAATATTAGTATTTGTAGCCTTGTTTCTGTTATTACCATGTATAATTCCATGTTGTATGCGCTCCATTAACAGTGTTATTGAAAATACAGTAGAACGTAAAACTGCTATTAAGATTTTGGCCCTATGGCACCCTAATCCTGCTACGTATGGTCGTAATCCGACCCCAGTGTAATTAAGTGATTTAACTCTCACACCTTATTAGTAATAGGGTGAGATTAATCAAAGGGGGGAATGTGGTAGGCAAAGGCCTATGATCCACGCTGATTGAACTAGGCAGGCAGGCCTAAGCAGCTTGACCTGTAAATGAAGCCTGTGGTTAGGCCCAGAGGAGTGAAGACCCCCCCCCCCCCCCAATGCTGTTTTCATAGAATCAAAACTTAACTAAGCATAACCCAGCATAGCTAAGCTGAATCGAAACCTAGAAAAGATAGAAAAACAAGTTTTAATTGGAACTGATAAGAGTGTGAAAACTTCTGTGAACTAATTAATTCTGCTGAGAGAAAGGGTACAGTGCCCTGCTTTCCCACATGTTCTAGTTAGCCAAGTGACCTTGGAGGAGAATTGTATCAAGAGTCTAAGAACTATCCATTGTAATGGGGACTGTAAGGGGGGCAAGCAGGTGCTGAGCCCAGACCAAGGTCCTCATTGGACAACTACGTAGTGGTACTGGGACCAATAGATGGGATAGAAGGGGTTACCGGGACCAATGAGAAGTTTGCCTATGTACAGAATGGAGAAGAACGGTATAAAAGTTGTTGTTTTGCTAGAAACCATTGCTCAGCCATTTTGAATGTGATTCTGCTTGAGTCTTGTGCACAAATAAATGATTTGGACCTTCTGAACAGACTCCTGGTATTATTGGATTGTTTGCGCTCTGCCGCTACAGTTTCATTTGGGAAGAGGGACAACATATTTGCATAGTCTTTTGAATATTAATTATGGTTATCTTTAAAAAAATATATTGAGAGGGGTCACGTGATGTGGTGAGAGAATATTGCTCGTGCTCCGGACCCCTGACCCCGGTGCCGGTGATTAGAGCCGTGATTTGGCCATCGGGAGGCTTGCGGACAGCTAGCAGAGTGCAGGAGAACGCACGGAACCAGTGTGTGAGGAGAGCGGAGCATGGCGGTGGCTGTGAAGGCGAGCAGGTGTGATAAGGAGCGAACAGCGGAGCCGCTCAAAATGGCGACATCCTCACCAGCACTTGGCGCCCCGGCCTCACCAGCATACATAGAGGAGATCTCAGCGGCAGTGGTGGGTGCTCTGTCGGCCCAGTTTGAAGCGCTGAGCGGCAAAATGGATGCGATGTAAACTTCTTTGAGCTCCCTCGGCGCACGAATGGAGGGAGTGGAGACCCGCATGATGCAGAATGAAGGGGGGTGACGGCACTCATGCAGGAGGTGAGGAGACTGCAAGAGACACTGCAAGTGCAAGAGGCCAAGATAGACGACCTGGAAAACAGGTCATGACAAAATAACCTGCGTTTCTTGGGCATCACTGACAGTGTGCAAGTCAGGGATTTAAAGACCCATGTGGAGACTTTGGCATCATCTATTTTGGAGGATGGTGACGAAGTGGGCCAGATTGTGATAGAACGGGCACACAGAGTGGGGCCCAGGCAGCCAAAACACTCTAGACCCCGTGTGGTTCTGCCTAAATTTTTGCAGTTCTCGCAGAAGGAAGCAGTGCTGCAGGCAGCTAGAAAAAAGAGGTGTCATAGCACGAGACAACATGAAATTGCGGGTGGTGCAGGATTATTCCGTGGCTTTGAGCCAAAAGAGGAGAGCATATGGGCCTATCTGTCAGCAGCTGGTGGAGGCCAATATTAAATTTACAGTGCAGTACCCGGCCAGACTCCACATAATGCACGAGGGAGTACATAAAGTCTTTGACTCGGCGACGGAGGCTGCCCGCTATGTGGCAGGATTGGTGCAGAGGGAGCCCGTCGCCATAGGACACTGGAATGGAGTACCGTGAGAACTGAATGGCGTTTAGAGCGGGTGAAGGAGAGACCAACGGGAAAGAGAGCGGAGAAGGCTAATGGACTGAGAAATGGAACTCTTTGTATGTAATATTATATGTGGTTATATTAGTGGAAGGAGAGATTATGGGGGGGAGGGGAATGCCTGGATGGCCCACTGGCATGTGGCGGGAGAGAGGAGAAGCCAGGGGGCGAGCTTGCATTCTGGGAGGGGGTGGGTAAAGCAAACGAACTGCATTATAATTGTATGGCATGATGGGTTTATGACTGTACCATGGGGGCCTTTCATTCCCCTTGACTGGGGTTCGGCACTGTAAAGTATAGCCTTGTGAGCCTCATGGCATCGGGTTTTGCAGGCCTGTAGCCATGTGATGGTGCTGAACTTCCTGTATAAAAGCCTAACAATGGGGGGGGGGGGGGAGAGGGCGGATGGCTGCGGTCACCTGGGTCAGAGATGGGAAACAAAAAGGAAGGATATTCAGGGGCATTCAATCCTGAATTTTAGGAGGTTATGTCAAGTGCTATGATGTCCTCTGGCTCAGGATTGGACTAGCCTTTTACTTGCATCTTTGGCACTGCTTTGATAGTAGGAACACCTATTTTGGCGTGTTGATGTACGGCAGAGGATATGCCTTCATGCCATATTTCTTTGGCAGCCTATGTTTTCGGGGATGTGGGTTGTGGGTAAAAATGATTTTCGGAGATTAACATTATAATGTGCTGTAGCTGGCTATTGTAAAGTATGCATCCACTGACCTCTGCCTTATCTTCCGGTTTGGTATTACAATCTCGTAAAGTGCAGCGGCTGTCCTGTTTCCCCATCAGCTGCATTGCAAGATTTGCAGGTGGGAGGGTGCAGGGAGGGTTTTGAATGGGAGGGTAGTTGCCTACTGTGGGGGGTTCCAGTGTTAGAGTGGGGTGAGGGGATCTGTGCACATTACACGTGATTAATAAGTAGCGGAGAGTTCGGGGTTTAGGAACTAGGCTGGAGGGGGTAGCGGAAGAGGTTGGGGAGAAAGGGGAGCTAAGAAGGGGAGGGGGAGGGGGCAGGGAGGGGGTGAGGGAGGGGGAGGGGTAGTGTAGAAGGGCAAGCTAGCCTAGACCTGGGTATAGGTAGGCGGGGGCATGGCAGGAGTGGGGAGGGGGGTTGGGTATGGGGGTGGGTTGCGAGTAGCCTAGAGATAGGTTGGATATAGGAACACAGTACCTGGATGAGCTATTGGGAGGGCCTCAGGCTGGGGAGGTCCTTCCCATATTAAGCTGGATAGCCGGCGGAATTGGAATTTTTGGGGAATGGATATCCTGAAAATTATTTCATGGAATGTATGTGGGATAGGGACCCCTATTAAGAGATATAAAGTGCTGCAAGCCCTGGCCCGACAAAAATGTGATATTGCCATGCTCCAGGAAACCCACCAGACTGCTGAAGAGCACCTTAAATTGAAGAGGGACTGAGTGGGGCAGGTATGGGGGGCCTCGGCGAAAGGAAAAAAAGGTGGAGTGGTCATTCTAATTCATAAACGGATCAGGTTTGTTCGGGAGCGAGACTATGTGGATCCCAAAGGCCGATATGTGCTTTTGTATGGGAACCTGGAGGGGCAGTCCATAGTGTTGGTGAGCCTCTATAGTCCCAATGTGCTAGATCGGGCTCTTTACGCCCGCTTAGCTTCCTGCGTGGAGCAGCTGCCCAAGGTGCCCCTAATCCTGAGTGGTGGCCTGAATGGGGTATTGGATATTGAGTTGGACATGACCGGAGGGGGAGGGGGAGGGGATGGGGCACGGGCACAGACAATGAGAGCTCTACAGAGCCTGTGGCGATGGCTGGGGGTGGTGGATCCTTGGCGACTGTTGCATCCAATGGATAGAGATTTCACTTACCAGTCGCCGGCGCACGGTTCAAGTGCGCGGATCGATTACACTGGTCAACATTGAAATCGTTACTGACTTTAAAAGGCCCTAATCTGTAGTATCTTGGTGAGCTGAACACGAATATAACATTTAAAAAAATTTATTGGCTCTCGTTTTGAAGCTATTGCATGTAGTTCATTTTTGACTTTTCACCGTGTAAATTTATCCAGTAGGACATCAACAACATCCCAAATAAGCCTTGAATGATGTAATATTGCATCACAGCATACACACATCATCCAGAGCTGATTTCATCATTTTCTGATACAATGCAATACTACTGCCAGACGGCTGCTGAAGCCATCTGACGTCAGCAGTGTACTATACGCAGTCGGAAAGGAAAGTAATCTGGTATTCTGTTCTGATATTGAAAGCCTCATGAATGCCTTAAAAATCACTCATGACCCACAAGACTGGAGACTATTTATAGACTCTTCAAAACTGAGTCTGAAGGCTGTGCTTTTGAACAATGGAAACTGTCTTCCATCTATTCCAGCAGCGAATGCCGTCTACATGAAAGAGACATACGATAACTTAAAGCATCTACTGACTTCCATTAACTATAACAAGTACAGCTGGGATCGCAGACAAAATGTAACAGTTGGAGAGAAGAATATCCAACACCCAGCTCTGGATGAGGCTCACAAAATCCTGCTACCACCCCTTCACATCAAACTAGGTTTGATGAAAAACTTTGTGAAAGCCATGGACCGCACTTCACCAGCTTTCCGATACCTGCATGAAAAATTCCCTCGAGTCAGCGAAGCAAAGATTAAAGAGGGAGTTTTTGTGTGTCCTCAGATTCGAGAGCTCTTCAAAGATGACCAGTTCAACAACTTGCTGCAGGGTGATGCGAAACAAGCATGGAATGCTTTTCGCCTAGTGTCAACAAACTTTCTCAGGAATGTTAGGGCAGAAAACTACAAGGAACTAGTAGAAGACATGCTGATGCTATCAGACACCTAGCTGCAATATGTCTCTAAAGATCCATTTCCTTGATTCCCATCTCGATTACTTTCCTGACAAATGTGGTATGGTTAGTGATGAACAGGGCGAACGTTTTCACCAGGATATCGCAACGATGGAGCAAAGATACCAGGGAAAATGGTCCACTACAATGCTGACTGACTACTGCTGGACACTCCCCAGAGAAGCTCCCCGAACAGCTGTACAAGAGACAGGTGAAAAAATCTAAGAAGTAGTCTATGACTTGTTTTTTTACAGTTATTAACCGAAGGCCTATTATATTTACTATTGACATGTATTTTGTGATGTAAACATTAATTCTTGTAGATTACAAAAAAACTAGAGCCAACTTTGCAATTTCACTGTCATATTCGTGTTCAGCATATAAAAATTGATAAGAAATTACTATTTTTATTTCAGTAACATGACTTTTGTAAAACTTTGTTGACTAGTGTTATATTTTGGTGTCTGAGAAAGATTTTGCCCGAGTGGAGGACTTTTTGACATATTCATAAATGACCTGGAAAAGGGAATAACTAGTGAGGTTATCAAATTTGCAGATGACACAAAACTGTTTAAAGTTGTTAAAACCCAAGAGGATTGTGGAAAACTGCAGGAAGATCTGGATAAATTGGAAGACTGGGCATCCAAATGGCAGATGAAATTTAATGTGGACAAGTGCAAAGTTATGCACCTAGGAAAGAACAACCCACACTATAGTTACACGATGCAAGGCTCCACATTAGAAACCACCACCCAGGAAAAAGATTTAGGAGTCATCGTGGATAACATGTTAAAACCCTCCGCCCAGTGTGCAGCGGCAGCCAAGAAAGCAAATAGAATGCTAGGTATCATAAGGAAAGGGATGGAGAATAAAACAAAGGATATTATAATGCCTCTGTATCGCTCCATGGTACGACCGCACCTTGAATATTGTGTGCAATTCTGGTCACCGTATCTTAAAAAGGACATAGAGAAGAGCCACCAAATTGGTGAAGGGGATGGAAGGCTACTCCTATGAAGAGAGGCTAAAAAGGTTAGGGCTCTTTAACCTGGAAAAGAGACGGCTGAGGGGAGATATGATAGAGGTCTATAAATTAATGAATGGAGTGGAACGGATAAACGTGGATCAATTGTTTACGCTATCAGAATATAGAAGGACTAGGGGACATGTAATGAAGCTACGGGGTAAACTATTTAAGACAAATAAGAGAAAATATTTCTTCACTCAACGTGTAATCAAACTCTGGAATCTGTTACCGGAGGATGTAGTAAGGGCTGTTAGTATAGCTGGGTTTAAAAAAGGTTTGGACAAGTTCCTGGAGGAAAGGTCCATAAACCACTATTAAAAAGGGACCCAGGATATCAATGCTTGACCTAGTACAAGCACTGCAGAACCTGTGTCTTTTGGGGAAACTGCTAGGTACGTATGACCTAGATTGGCCACTGTTGGAAACAGGATACTGGGCTTGATGGACCTCGGTCTGACCCAGTATGGCATTTCTTATGTTCTTATGGAGGACACCCAAATTGGCCCCACAGAGATATCGGACCATGCCTTGATTTGGGTAGACCTTGACTGGGCTGCAACCACAAGGCAGACCAGATTCTGGAGATTCCCGGTGGAATTTATTTATTTATTTATTTACAAGCTCTTCTATACCATGCTTTTCAGTATCATTGCGGTTTACAAATAACAAAAATTTTTGCAACTGACCAAACAGTCGTATGCTTACATTATAACAGGATTGTACAAGGATGCTGAGTTCCAGGCATACCTTAAGAAGTGCTGGACAGAGTTTGTTTCCCACAATGAATGTCATCGGGAGACTCCAGAATTGTTTTGGAAGACTGCAAAGGTGGTTCTGTGGGAAGAAATTATTGGGTATGTTCTACGAAGGCGGAAAGTACAATCGGAACAGATAGTTCGCCTCGAAAAGCAGGTAGTGAAGGATAGTCAGCGGTGTGGACTTAATCCATGTGTGGCCAACAAACAAAAACTGTGGGAGACCCAAGTCGCCCTGAATGAGGTATTGCATGGGAGGGACAAAAAATCTTTGATGTATTACACAGGTACACTAAAAAAAAATTTTTTTAAACTGCCTCTAATGTTTCGATTGATTTTTACGTTTTTTGGTGCGCTGAATCCAAATCTGGTAACCAATTTGCTCCATCACGTACAGATATTTTGCTACATTGGGTTAGCAGTTTGAGGTGAACGTTTCAGATTGAGTGCGATCGAGATAAAAGTTTCTTGGATGAATTCTTTATACTAATTGTTTAGTAGTTATTCAAATAAGAATAAAGAAAATTGTAACAAGGCAGCACATAAGAATAGAGTAATGTCAACAAAACACACTGTGATGGTAGCAAAATTGTCTGCACTTAAAACAGCCACATACATGTGCACAAACATTGAGCATATAAGAGCGAGGTTAGACACAAAGCAAAGCAAAGAAATGTGCAAAAAATGTTGTACAGGTATGTATGTAAGAATAGAAAACGCAAACCGCACCATTGCAATACATGAAGACAGACACCCGATGGTGTGAAAATAAAATTCTAATAAATGAGATCCGACACTGTGGTAATAACTAGCAAATTTTTATTTCAAAGTTTAGTAAAAACACGATATTTGTCAACACAGTTTAGATTTTAAAGTCATTCTTGGGTCAATCAATCTCCTGGTGGGCCCGTTTCTTCTTCCCCCGAATGCTTCTCTTGATGCGCTGCTTGGCGTATTTTTCATCTGGGGTTTCCCACAGCAGCAACCAGCAGAAATCAGCCATCATAGTGGTGTTCCATCTTCCTTGGTACCTTCTCTCTGCGTCCTTGATGTCCTGGTGAAACCTTTCACCTTGTTCTTCACTGTACGCCCCCAAGTTTTCGGGAAAGTAGTTCACATGGGAGTGCAAGAAATGGACTTTCAGGCTCATGTTACAGCCTTGTTCTTTGAAGGCATTGAGCATCCTGGCAACAATATCCTTATAGTTCTCATCCCGCCTGTTCCCCAAGAATTTGAGAACAACATCCTTGAAGGAATCCCAGGCTTCTTTTTCCTTCTCAGACATCGTTTCAGCGAATGCTCCATCTGAAATGAGTTTCCTTATATCAGGGCCAACAAACACTCCTTCCTTTAGCTTTGCTTCAGAAAGTCGGGGGAACTTTGAGCAAAGGTACCGAAAGCACTCACTATCTTTTGGAAGGGACTTGATGAATTGCTTAATGAGACCCAACTTAATGTGGAGAGGTGGTAATAGAATTTTATCACGAGGTACCAAGCTCTCATGAAGAACATTTTTCTCACCGGGTCTCAAATACTCCCGAATTGGCCAGTCTTTTTTCCCCCCAGTGTAGGTCGCGGGCCCGACTATCCCACAAGCAAAGGAAGCAGGGATATTTGGTGAAACCGGATTGCTGCCCTAATAGCATGGATAGAATTTTAAAGTCTCCACAAATCATCCACTTATGCTTACCATAACAAATCTTCTGAAGAATCAGGGCCAAATTCTCGTATTTTTCTTGGAGAATAACAGAGTGAGCAATAGGAACTGAAGCGAATGTGTTGCCATTATGAAGAACACCTTTTATGCTGTCTTTTGACGAATCAATGAACAGCCGCCATTCAGCAGGATCATACTTGAGTTTAAACTTTTCCATCACTCCGTATATATCGTTGCAAAATACCTCTTTGCTGAAATACTTCAAAAATTGTGTCTCGCGGTTGCGGTACCAATAAAAAGTTGTTCCTGGTGACAATAGATTTTTCTGTTTAAGCCGAGAACCTAGCAGTTGGGCAGCATCTTTTGGGAGTCCTAAATCCCGGACTAAATCATTCAATTCAGCTTGAGAGAAAAGTTCAGGTTTCGGATCTGGTTCAGTTTCAAACTCGGAAGTACTGGACTCATCGGGAAAAGCCATCTGATGAGTCTCATCATGATCAGAACCGTCCACACAAATATGATCCAAAGATTTTGGTGGTTCAGGCACAGGTACTTCGTTGCTATAAGGCATAGGCCTAATTGCTGAGGGAAGGTTGGGGTAACTTATTACGTTCTTATTTTTTAAGTTGTATCCCTTCACAATGCAAGAGCAAAAATAGCAGTCACTGCTGTGGTCTCTTTGTTCACGCCACATCATAGGTATTCCGAAACGAAATGCTTGTTTTTTACCTTTCATCCATAAGCGTAGATCTTCCTCACATGTCTTGCACACTTTGTGAGGAGCCCACGGTTTGTCTTGATCGCCTAACTTCAAACCGAAATAGGCGAAATATACTTTTTTAATAAATGCAGAAATGTTCCTCTGCCGCTTTTTCACAGTATATTCCCCACAAATAAAACAAAAACTGTCCAGAGAGTTGACGCAACCTCTGGCTCTGTGAGCCATCACAAATACACAGCACTGCAAACTACAACTGTAGTGAACCACTTCGGAATAAAGCTGGATTACAACTGAGCAAAGAAAAGGTAATAATGAACTTGCAAGAAACTGAAATTTGACAGGAACGTTCATGTCGCAACCACCGTGTTTGAGCGAAAGCGAACGAGGCGAGGCGAACAGGAAAGAACATGCGCCAGCGCGAGTACTGGATTTAGCCCCCCGCCTCCCAATTGTCCTGTTAATGTATAAAATGAATACAAAACACTCTAAAATATCATGAGGGAGTGTTTCTAGTTAGTTAACCATTACAACCTATATTTTGGGCCAAGAAAATAAACTGCAGTCGGCTAAAAAGAAATTATGTGAACATTCCTTATATGGGTAAGAAATCTAATTTTGCAAGAAAACGTGACGTGATGGAACATTTTGGCTATTTTTCCTGGATTCAGCACCCCAAAATCTATAGGAATCAGTTGAAAAACTGGAGGCAGTTTTTTGGTAGTGTACCTGTGTTATCGATATCAACTTTAACGCTTTGGAGACAAGCCTGGGAGGCTTTTAGCACGCTGCCTCCAGGGTAGTCAAGGCTCTCGTGCAGTGGCAGCCCTACAGGACGAGCAGGGGAGACTGTATAAAGACAGTCGAGCTATTGCCCAGGTGTTCTGATCTTTTTACCAAAAACTATATTCGAAGAGGGAGGGATCGGTGGGCGCCATGCGACAGTACTTGCGAGATGTGCACTTGCCTAGGTTGACGGATAATCAGAGGGCACAATTGGATGCCCCGATAGCGGTGGAGGAAGTCCACCGGGTTATCCAGAAGGCTGATTGTATCGGGCGCCGGGCCCAGATGGTTTTGGGGCAGAATTCTATAAGATGCTGGGAGATCTGACACCTCTGTCGCTGGTGACGATGTATCATGAACGAGTTGAGCAGGGAGGGTTCGCATGGGGGGATAATCATGCATACATTACCCTTATACCTAAACCAGGGAAAGACCACACGCAGGCTGCATCGTATCGGCCCATCTCACTGCTCAATTTTGATTTGAAAATATTGGCTAAGATACTGGCGGATCGCTTGGCCCAGTTTATGGGGGAGCTGGTTCATGACGCGCAGGTGGACTTTGTTAAAGGCAGATATGCGGTGCGGAATCTTCGGAAAATTTTGGCATCCTTGGAGTGGGTGCGGGCTACTGATCAGCAGTCCCTTTTGATTAGTTTTGACGCCGAGAAGGCATTTGACCAAGTGAACTGGGACTACTTGAAATTTCTTCTACCGTGCTATGGGGTAGGAGGGCCGTTTTGCAGTATGGTGAATTTGCTTTACACACAGCCAACTGCGGGAGTGCTGTGCAACGGAGTATTGTCTGAGAAATTTTGCTTAGAAAGAGGCACGCGGCAGGGATGCCCGCTGTCTCCATTGTTGTTTCTTCTCTCTCTAGACCCGTTGTTGCGGAAGATAGAGGAATCCAGGGACATTCAGGGAGTACGTATGGAGCGCCAGGGGTTCAAGATGGCTGCCTTTGCGGATGATATGTTGGTGCATTTGACACTCCCACAGTGGTCACTGCCGTGCTTGCTGGAGGAATTTGCAACATTTGGCCGATTTGCAGGGCTACGTATCAATATGGAGAAGTCGGAGGCCTTGGATGTAGCTGGTATGCTTCGAGCGAGTTGGGGAGGGACATTTCCATTGAGATGGGTGCATGATTCATTTGTGTATCTGGGTATCCTTCTGACAAGAGACCCGAAAGATCTGTATAAAAAGAATTTTGAAAAAGTACATCTTAAGACTAGGGTACAATTGCAGGCTTGGACTCCTTTGCCATTGTCTTTGCTGGGGAGAGCGGCGGCCCTGAGGATGGTGATTTTACCACACGTTCTGTATTGGTTGCAGACCCTCCCGGTGTGGATGCCACGGAGGGATGTAATGTGTATAGATTGGGAGATCCGGGGCTTTTTGTGGAGGGGGACTAGGGCGCGTATCCCGATGAACCGGCTGCAAGGAAGTTGGAAGCAGGGGGGGATAGGAGTACCCGATTTGGGAGCGTATATGCTGGCTTGCCAGGCCCGACACATTGGGGATTGGTTGGGCAGCACAGACGTGTATACCCCCCATAGAGATAGAGGAGGAGCAGGAAGCCCACCACAGTTTGGCTGCGGTGTTGCATTTGAGCAGTTCAACGGTGCCGCGTCGAGCAACTAGTAGTGTGTTGGTGATGCCAGTGTGGCGTACTTGGCAGCGGCTACAAAAAAACTGGGGTGGCAGCCCGGAGGTGTCACGATGGCTACCCCATAGGGGGAAATGCTCGGTTCTCCCCTGGAACGGATGCAACTATTTTTCAGAAATGGAAAAAGGTGGGCATTCGGAGTGTGGGCCATGTGGTGGGCATTCGGAGTGTGGGCCATGTGGTGGACCAGGACGGGGTGTGTAAGTCCTTTGGCGACCTGTGCAGGGAATATGAGTTACCTTCCAGACATTTTTTTGCATATGCTCAGATTGCTCACTATGTGGCTTCGCTGCCAAGGGCGGCGTTGGATCTGGAGTGCTTGGAGAAGATTCTGGCATTTTTTGCTTTGGGGGATGATAGTCCACCCAAGATTGCAGACTTCAAGAGAAGGCTGGAGGCATATGAGGCCCTGCCAGATTACTTGGCAGAGGAGGCACTGTGGGCGAGGGAGTTAAATTTGGAAGTGGCCCCAGGGTCGATTGGGAGAGCATTAAGTCGGATTTCAGGGCTCATGGACGGGGCTAGGTGGCGCAAGATACCGTTCAAATGTCTGATACGAGCGCACTTCTCTCCACGACGAGTACTTTGCAGCCACCTTACGTTAGATGGAGGCTGCCCAAAATGTTCTTGTTCTCTGGCAGATTTGGGGCATATGTGGTGGAGATGCTTGAAAATTCGTGGCTATTGGCTGCGGATAGGTAACTATATGAGTAGCCTTATTGGCCAACCGATTCAATGGATGGGGTCCATAGTGGTACTGGATCAGCTCCGACCACTCCACCCGAAAGGAAGGTGGGTGAGGACTTTGGTGAGGTAGGCATGTCTGGTGGGTAAGGGTCCCTTACTACAAAAGTGGAGAGAGCCGGTGGTGCCTTCTTTTTGGGAGTGGCGCAATAGCTTCCACCAGTTAATGCTGCTGGAGCAGAGAGGAGCCCAAGGGAGCGCCAAATGATGGGCCTCTTTTCTAATGACCTGGGAGCCTTATCTCCAGCGGCTAGGACCGCAGGTTCGCAGTGCCATGTTACAGAGTGACAGCTAGGGAGCAGGTGTTCAGAGTGGGGTAGGGGGAGTGTTATCCATGGGTATCCCCTATCTATGTGCTCCCAAGGAGTGTAAACAGAAGGGGCAGAGGTTATAGTAATGAGGGGGCCGGGGGGGGGTGGGAGGGGGGGTTTAAATGAAACTTACAAAATGACTTGGTGTCTTTTTTTTTTGTTAATACCAACCATCATGGTGAGTCATGGTTGTTTGAATCTTGAGACAGTGGATCAGAGACAACCCTGTTCGGGATTCTATGTATGTATTGACTTGAGTTGTATAAGTGTATGCTGTGAATTAATAAACAGAGTTTCAAAAAAATATATATTGAATGGATAGGAAGCCAGTATAAGAAACAGGTGAGAAATGAGCTGGCATCCACAAGATACTCAAAGAGGGAGGAGAAGCTCTCATTCAATGGCTTTGAAAAAAAAAAGGGATTTAAGAGCGTCTGGTAGACCTCTGTTTCTATACTGCATTTTGAATTATGATTTGAGATCCAAGCCCTGTTTTTGAAAAAGCCTGATGCAGAGTTCTTTGAAAAGTGTATTGAGCTTGAAATACAGTCTGTGCCACTATTGGCTTTATACCAGGCTACTACTACCGCTATTGGGATCTTTTCCAAAAAACCTTTGAGGAACGTGTTTTAGTATTGAAAAAGCTAAGTGCAGTATTTTATATTTTGTGGTTCACTTGGTGGTGTTTCACAGTTTGACGCCTTTAGAGTGCCATTAATAAAAAATAAATAGGAAACGTGAATGGCATGCAGCTCCTCGATACAAAGATTCCAAGAAAAGATCAGTTTACTATCTTTTTGAATTTCTTGCTCTATTTTTATTGATATGTTCTAGCTTTATTTTTGAAGGGAAAATAAATAAAGGAAAGCAACATATTCCCAGGCTATATAATTAAAATATAACAAAAATTGTACCTGTTTAATTATTTAGCCTGGCACTCTCAGACTAAAAAACTAATGATACCTATTCATATATATTTTGAAAAAAATAAAACAAAGGAGATGTAAGATGCTTTCACACCAAGGGACAAGAAGAAAAAGAGAACCATAGCGCAATTTCTAACACCAAAATAAATTATAATTCATTTTATTATGGTGTTAGAAACTATGCCATTGTTCTCTCCTTTATTGTTTGAACATCTATTTTGCATCCAATGAAACACCTCCTTCAACAGTAGAGACAGAGCAGAACTAGGACATTTCACCATAGAACCTAGCATACAAGGGAAAAAACATCTGATTCTGGTGTCATCTCATTAACAGGCAGATTGTGAACTAACACAAAACCCTACAAAAGTCACTGAAGACCTGTAATGCAAATCTACCATACTATAATGAAACCAGCTTCTAAAATTAATGCAATAAGGAGCCTACCTAGAAAAGAGCAGAACCATAAATACTGCAGTAGGCCTTAGAACATCCTTTCACCTATTCAGAAAACTGAACAAGACAGATTACTACAGATCCTACATAGAAACTCCATGCTAACACAACACTTGGTCTCGGTCACACAGGCAAAACAAAGATAGACCCTCACCAAGTACAGAATAAATTATAATAAACTTGAAGTAGAAATATGTATATAAAATTCAATTGAAACCCCAACAGGCCAGGCTCTGCATATAGTATAACACACAAGATAGAGGTGGCAGGTGACACTTTACCTCACCTTTGCTGAACAGCAGTTTGAGACACATGGGTCTCTCTGATCCTACATGCAGTCAGTGCAGTCTCTCCCCATAGTCTTCCCCCTCCGTTGATCTCAGTGCCACTTGCTCAGAGGTGGCCATGTTGCTGATTAGATTCAATGCTGGCTCTCCCCACAGCCTATCTCTGAACAAGAATCACCAGGATAGAAGAAGGGGACAGACCATGGGAAGAGGCAGTGTTGCCTGTAGGTGGAATCAGAGATCTGTGCCTCAAGATACAGCTCATCAAACACAAAAACAGCAGCGAGCAGAGAGAGGTGCACATGGTGACAGGACTTTATTTGTGCATCTGTACAGGCTAAAGCTGGCGCTAAAATTCCAAATGTGCTGTGTCTTTATTGCAGGACTTGACAAATTTTGTATGAATTTAGGAGCCAGGCCAAAATCTTAAGAGCTAGTGCTTGTGAACTCCTTGCGCTCGCCCCCCCTCCCCCCCATTGTCTCTCACACATGTTCTCAAATCTCATGAGACCAGCACCAGAGTTCCTATACTGCATGGCATCTTTAGACAGAAATACAGAAAACAAGACTTATAGCTTCATATATTAAGGGGCTTGTTTACAAAGCCGCGGTAGCGGCTTCCGCCAGATATCAGAGCCACGGTCCCATTGAATTCAATGGGACCATGGCTCCGATATCGGGCGGAAGCCGCTATCGCGGCTTTGTAAATGAGCCCCTAAGTGTCTGTACGTGTGTGTAGTGCAACTGTGTTGTGCCTGTACTTGCGTGGGAGGAGATGTGGTAAGTACCTTTATGTAGGTGTGGCACGGGGCATCTGTGTATATGATATGAAGGTGAAGTGCCTGTGTGTGTATGGTGTGGAGATGAGGTGCCCATGTGGTGTGTGTGTGTGTGCATGTAGGTTTGTTGTGTGGAGGGAGGTTGCCCGTCTGTGTCCATGTCTGTTGTTCAGAGGTGGGGTGCCTGTGTGTGTGTCTGCCATGCGGAGGTTGGATGCCTGTGTGTGTGTGTGGTGCGCAGGTAAGGTGCCTGTGTGTGGATGGTGTGGAGGTGAGGTTACCATATGTGTGTGTGTGTCTGTTGTGCAGAGGTGGGATGCCTGTGTTTGTGGTGTGGGGGACGGGTACTTGTGTGTGTTCTGTGGGAGGGAAATGCACCTTTTGGCAACACCTTGCACACTTGCTTCCCCTCCAACATCTCTCCTGCTGGTTCCCATCCTCTGTTACCCTTCCAGAATCTCTCCCCCCCCCCTTCACCAACCCCCCTAGCACTCCCATCCCCTGCCCTAAAATCGCCCCATCCTCTTTTTTTAAATAGGTCCCCTGCCCCTTTAAATCATCCTTGCCTTCTTTACCTCACTTGAACTCCTCCCCCCTCCCCTCATGGGCAGACTGCTTGTTTCTGTGCTGCCCCTTCTCTTCTCCCATAGAAAATCCAGTATCCCACAGTCAGAAGAGTAGGGGACTTAACCACAATCACCTTCATTGCCCCCCAAACACATTGCTGCAATGATGGCCACAAAGCTTGTCTGCCTACGGGGATCTGATGTCCCATGGGCAGAGAAGAAGGGGATGGACATGATTGTGGCAAAGTCCCTTTCTATCTGCCCACAGGAAATCAGATCCCCACGGGCAGACAAGCATCACGGCCATCATCAAATAAATTCATTTGAGGAGCAATGCCCTGCTCACCCCCCCCCCCCCCAAACTACACCAATGTTTGAGAATAATGTGCAAGACAGCAGAAGATAAGCACTTCTCCTGCCAGAGAGAAGGATGAAATAATTTAAAGAGGCATGAGCCCTGGGAAGCTTTTAGGTGTGGACACAGTGCTGAATTTAAGATTTTGGCACCTATAGGCAAGATCAGACAGTGGATCCCAGAGAATATGGGTCAGGGAGAGGGGGTGCCAGTGATCCCAAAGATCGGAACACCAGAAGTGGAGCAGAGGAAAGTCATAGTGCCACAGTGGTGTCTCTTTAAATCAACACATGCCCATATGGCTTTAAAGTAAGCACAAGCAGATTCTTCTCTGGCCCAGGTATTTGGTGCCCTAGGCAGTTGCCTATACTTAAATCCAAGCCTCAGCGAACAGCTCAAATTTTTCATTGTGAATTTCGGCGACATGGGCAGGCCAGAAATGATAAGAGAACCAAAGTTATAGTGTAAGTACCTAGCATCTCCCTCCAGACCATAAAAGACAGACATCATTACTAAAAAAAAAAGCATTTGCTAAATGCTATAAGACACAGTATTAATAAAGAAAGCACTGCCACCAATCTGATATCCTTTATTGCACCTAGAATCAGTCTATCACTAGGCTAAGCAGTGTCTCAGGCAATCCTGGCAGAAGGTCTGAAGTTACAGCTGCCTGGTGACCCCTCAATGACATGGCCTTACATTAGCAGCCATATTAAGAGTTAAGGATCTCTTACCACTGCTATAGCAGCAGTGATAGCATGAAGTACTGGTACGTTGCCCCCAGGGAAGGTACCTCAATCTGCAAACAGGCACAGCAAACAAATTCAGCACAAGGATTTCAAACTATACTTGTTCTGTCCCTGTGCCTTCTTCTGACATTGGTTCCCTGTTACCTAAGAAACCCAAGAAAGGGAATGAGTTGGGGCCAAGCATGGCCTGTACAACTTGCAGGTCCCATGTTGCATTTCTGTTTATTGCTGCTGCCATTACAGATACATGACACTGGGACAGGCAGTGCGATTAATATATATTATTGTTCATATGGGCACTTAAATAGATCACGAATGATGATTTGCAGTCTGTCATATTTAATGAAGTATATGTTTTCCCATCTCCAAGATTTATCCATGAAGCACCTTCTATTGTGAAGTCACACCAATAACAGTGACCACATCCATTATGTCCAGTTGATTGTATCTGTAATGGCAGCAGCAATAAACAGAAATGCAGCATGGGACCTGCAAGTTGTACAGGCCCTGCTTGGCCCCAACTCATCCTCTTTCTTGGGGTTCTTAGGTAATAGGGAACCAATGTCAGAAGGCGGCACAGGGACAGAACCAGGGCCGGCCCGTTCATTGAGCAAGCAAGTTATTTGCACAGGGCCCCGTGTTTCAGGGGGCCGCGCGCAAACAACATTCTGCCCATCAGCCCAGGGAAACTTTAAAAGAAGAAACAAACTTGCTGCCACTGTCGCTGCCGCCGTGGCAGCAGCATAATCAAGTGTCTCCTGTGGGCCCCCCCCCCCCTCCTGCCCGGCAGAGCCCTTCCTCACTCAATCTCCTCGGCGCGGCTTTCAGAGCCACGCAGGGAGAGATTACCTCTTGCGGCTCTATTAAACCCGCTGGGGCTGATGGGAGTTTCCCACAGCGCCTGCGTGCTGCCTTCCTGCCTTTCCTAACTGTCCCTCGGAGCCGACAGTTCGCACATCCTGTCACTGCAGAAAAAAATCCCTTCTATTCTTCTTTTTTGTGGTCGCGTCTGCCTTCCCTCGACGCTACACCGGTACTGCCTGTTCTTCGTGTGGCGGTACCATCTCCGTCAATGACACCCATGAGTGGTGCCTCAAATGTTCAGGTCCTGGCCACTCTATTTCAGAGTGTGTTGCCTGTGGGATGATGTCGAAAAGGGGCCGGCAGAACCGAGCTGCTAAGCTTAACACCCTTTTTCCCTCCGATGCAGCCTCCGTGGCATCAATGTCGTCCAGGGCTTTGTCTTCCTCCCATGGATCTCAGGTAACTAAACATAAATCTAGCCGGTCCTCAAAGGGTAGATCTCCTTCTAGACAGCGAGATGCCTCTGGCGTTGCCCTTGAGGGACTTTCACCGGCAAAATTGCCCCGACGGGAGGCTTTGGCTTCCAAAGCACTAACGGGGCTCCAGGAAGTTCTCGAGGCTTCAACCTCGGCAGAATTACTGGTGCCATGCTCTGGGGTACCGGCCGCTTCTTCCGGTATTGATACCCAAGCATTGGCAGCGTCGATACACCAACGATTCTTGGCTATTGAACGCAGTCTGGCGGCTCTTCTCACGGCCTCGATGCCCTTGAAACCACTTTAGACAATTCAACCGGCACTGACTGCATCGACATTGGCAGGTATACTACCGTGAACGAGTCATGCGTATCCATCCGGTATCAACAAGTCGGTACCGGACCACTCCGATGCCGACTTCGATCGGTACCAGTACCGTGCCTTGCACGATCACCCGGATCGGAGATACTTCGAATCCTCAGATGAGTCTGAAGACTCTGAAAGCTCTGCCGATACCAGAGTACTTCTTCCTGAAAATGATTCTTCTCCTCAGCGTAGGATGTCTCCACCAGAGGATATGTCCTTTCAGGATTTTATCCGAGATGTGGCTCGAGGTCTTTCCATCACAGTGGCTCCTGAAAAAGAGCCTAGGGCAAAGGAATTAGAAATCCTGCAATAGCCTAAAGCTCTCAAGGAGGCAGCTACCTTACCTATTCATGAGATCTTGCATGATCTCATGTTAAGGATGTGGGAAACACCTCTAACCACATCTCCTCACTCTCGAAGACTCGACACCATGTATCGAGTTCCTCCTTGTCCTGGGTTTCAAAAGACTCAATTACCATACCATTCCATGGTGGTGGAGTCAGCAATGAGAAGGATAAAGAGTGCAAAAAGACATGCATCTAATCCTCCAGGACGTGAGTGTAGGACTCTTGATGCCTTTGGACCTCGAACCTTCCAGGCTTCCATGCTTTCTGCTAGGATCAGTTCCTATATCTTATATATGGGAATGTTCCTTAAGGAGTTCACAGGAGATTTAGAGCTTATGAGCCCTCTCCTTCCTGATGATAAGAGGAAAGATTATCTCGCCCTTGTCAAACATGCTCAGGATGTTTCCAAGTTTGTGAATCATGCAGCTTTTGACTGCTTTGAGTGCATAAGCAGAACTCTGCCATTGCCATAGGTGCACATAGGATTGCCTGGCTTCAGGCATCTGACTTAGAAATTTGGGTACAGGATAAACTAGGGAATATTCCTTGCACAGGAGAGAATCTCTTTGGCAAGAATTGGCAGGAAAAAGCTAATGAGATAGATGCTGACAATATCACTTTGGATAGATTGTCTAAATCTACAGTTGATCCTGCAAGGAAAAAATACTACAAGAAAACATTCTTCAGTAAGAAGAAGTTTTATCCCTCCTATACCCAACAGGGGCATCGTTTAGGTCAGTCTGCCCAAAAGGGACAACAGCAACAACCTAGACGATGATATTACGCCAATGATATTATTCTTCTCTTTCACACTAGCTTGCTTTCACCTGATATTGGTCCCTTCACCATCTGTCTCTGCTGTCTCTTCCTGGTTCTCAGAAAATTTCCTTCACGTCAATTTGTCGAAGAGCAGCTATATGGTTCACTGCTGGTGCCCTATCCCCACCCTCACCCCATCCCTGTCTGCTGACCCCATTCCTCTTGTTTCCTCACTACGTTATCTCGGTGTCACCTTGGACTCGGCATTAACCTTCAAGGACCACATTTCTTCTGTTGTTCAATGTTCCTTCTACACACTGCGGCAACTCCGCGCTGTTCGTTCTTTTCTCTCCCCCTCATCTCTGACCACACTGTTTCTTTCTCTTGTCGTCTCTCGTTTAGATTACTGTAATGCATCTTTAGGTGGGCTTCCTCTCACCCAACTCCGTAGGCTTCAACTGGTTCACCACACTCCTCCCATTTCGCTCACGTCACCCCTCTTCTTATTCGCTTACACTGGCTGCCCATTCCTTTTCGGATCCAGTACAAGATCCTTACCTTTGTGCACAGATCTCTACATACCGGTGTTCCACTTTATCTCTCTGATTTAGTCCATTTTCATTGTCCCTCAAAAGCCCTTTGGTCAGTCCATGCCAACCGGCTATTCCTACCGTCCCCTTCCCAGGCACATCTTGAAACTACACGCTCCTCTGCCTTCTTCTTCATTGGTCCCCATCTTTGGAACTCCCTACCGTCAGCTCTTCGCCTGGAACTCTCTTACCCCTCTTTCAAGGCTAAGCTAAAGACCCATCTCTTTTGCACAGCTTTCGATCTTCCTCCCCCTCCCCCTGCTGATACGTAATGGTATTTCTGTTTTCTCTCACTGTCTTATTCTTGCCTACTCCCTTGCTGCTGTCTCTTTCCTATTAAAAATTGGCGTTCCTTTCTGTTTCCTTTTTCTTTTCAGCAGTCTCCAATTTTAATGTAAACCGCCGCATGCCTTTTTTGGTTTTGGCGGTCTATCAAGTTTTAAATAAAGATAAAGATAAAAATAGACTAAGAAAGACAAAAGCAGCTAAGCCTCAACCGGCTCAGCAGACACAGCGCCTCCACAGGGGCTTTGACTCCTATCTAGAGAGCTTTGCCTTTCTGGCCCTGAACGGCCCAGAACCCTCCACCATCCAGGAAGGTTATGTCATTTTGTCCCCAGATGGGGTCAGATAACAGCAGAAAATTGGACTCTGTCTGTTGTAAGAGAGGGATACAAGCTTCATTTCCTCAGCATGCCCCCTCCTACAATGGTTTGTTGTTGCTGTTAAGTGCCATCGAGTCGGAGTCGACTCATGGCGACCCTCTGTATAGCTATCCTAAATTGTGTTCGGTCTTCAGTCAGGCGGCTCATTGTTGACAGACTGGTACCCGTAGCTGCTGTTATTGTATCGATCCATCTCATTGCTGGCCTTCCTCTTTTGCGTTGACCTTCTATCTTGCCAAGCATAATGTCTTTCTCTAATGATCTCTCTCTTCGCATGATGTGTCCAAAGTATGAAAGTCGAAGTCTTGTCATCTGAGCTTCTAAAGAAAGCTTAGGTTTGATCTCCTCTAGTACCGACTGGTTTGTTCTTCGGGCAGTCCATGGTATACACAGTATTCGCCGCCAGCACCATAATTCAAAGGCATCAATTTTCTTCCTGTCTATCTTTTTCACTGTCCAGCTTTCACATCCATATGATGTTATTGAAAATACCATGGCTTGAACAAGTCGAATCTTTGTATGGAGAGAGACATCTCTGCTCTTGAGAATCTTATCTAGGTCTTTCATAGCCATTCTGCCAAGAGCAATGCGTCGTCTGATTTCTTGACTGCTTGTTGCTTCTTTATTGATAGTTGATCCAAGTAGGTTAAAGTTGTTCACAATTTCAATTTCTTCTCCTACAACGATGAACCTTTTGATTATGCCAGTTGTCATGATCTTTGTCTTCTTTACATTAAGGTGCAGGCCCATTTTGAGACTATGTTGTTTGATTGTGAGAAGCAAATGTTTCAGATCATCTTCACTTTCAGCCAATAATGTGGTATCATCAGCATAGCGAAGGTTGTTGAGGAGTCTTCCACCATTCTTCACACCTCTGTTGTCTTCATACAATCCTGCTTCTCTGATGATTTGTTCTGCATATAAATTAAACAGGTAGGGGGAAAGTATGCAGCCTTGTCTTACACCTTTGCTTATTTTAAACCATTCTGTTTCTCCTTGTTCCGTTCGAACTGTTGCTTCTTGACCAATGTACATATTGCTCAAGAGAACGATCAGGTGTTCTGGTATACCCATGCTTCTTAATGTGGCCCAGAGTTTCTCATGGTTTACACAGTCAAAAGCCTTGCTATAGTCGATAAAGCACAAATAGATATCCTTTTGGTATTCTTTAGTCTTTTCAAGGATCCATCTCACATCCGCAATGATGTCTCTCGTTCCTCGCCCTTTCCTGAACCCTGCTTGCACTTCAGGTAGTTCTTGTTCCAGGTATGGTTGTAGTCTCTTTTGAATAATCTTCAGTAGAATGTTGCTGGCATGTGGGATCAGAGCGATTGTGCGATAATTTCCACAGTCAATTGGATCACCTTTCTTTAGTATTGGTATAAACACAGATCTTTTCCAGTCAGTTGGCCATGATGTTGTCTTCCATATTTCTTGGCAGAGCCTTGTGAGTACGGTAACAGCTGCATCAGATTGCTGCAATACTTCTATGGGAATGCTATCAATGCCTGGTGCTTTGTTCTTTGATAAGGCTTTCAATGCTGCTTCAACTTCTTCTTTCATCACCAATGGTTCCCGATCATAAGGTACAGGTTGAAACGGCTGTTGGTCCACTTGATCTTTATCATATAAAAACTGTATATTCCTTCCACCTTTTCTTGATCTTCTCAGCATCATTCAACATACCTGCTTAATGCATACCCAAGTTTAATTTTCCTGTTCAATGTATACCCAAGTTATTATACCTGTTTCACTGTAAGCACAAATCACGAAATTGAGATGTGCAACTCTTATGTTAATTGTAAACCGCACTGATGTCGAATAGCGCGGTATAAAAGAGACTGCAAATAAATAAATAAATAACATAGAACCTTGAGCATCTTGTAACATTCCAATTCGAGGCTGGAACTTTTTCTTTAACTCTCGTAGCTTTAGGAAAGCCGATCTTGTTCTTCCTCTAATAGTTTCTGCTTCTATTTCCTTGCAGGTGTCATTGTAGTACTTTTCCTTGTCCTGTCTTGCTGCACGTTGGAAATCTCTGTTGAGTTCTGCGATTGTCTTTCTTTCTCCTCTGGCTTTAGCTTCTCTGCATTTCTGGGCAATTTTCAGAGTTTCTTCTGTCATCCATTTTGGCCATTTTTGCTTTTTCAACTTTTGTAGAGACTTCTCGCTTTTTTCCAACACAACCTTCTTGATGTCATTCCATAACTCTTCCGGAGCTCTGTCATTTGTATCTAAAGCAGCAAATCGATTTTGCAGGCAGTCTTTAAATTCCAGTGGTATATTCTCAAGGTCATATTTTGCTGCATTCATGAGTGGTTTGCTCTTTTTCAACTTTAGCTTGAGTTTGCATACTAGTAGTTGATGATCTGTACCACAGTCAGCTCCAGGTTTTGTCTTTGTTGATGTTACAGAGCTTTTCCATCGTTGACTTCCACATATGTAGTCAATTTGATTTTTATATAATCCATTCGGTGAAGTCCATGTGTACAGTCGCCGCTTGTGTTGCTGGAAGAAGGTGTTTGAGATGAATAGATCATTGGTCTTGCAGAATTCTATCAGTCTTTCTCCAGCTTCATTTCTGTTGCCAAGTCCATATTTTCCAACTACTTTGCCTTCTTCTTTGTTGCCAACTTTTGCGTTCCAGTCACCCATGACTATCAGGATATCCTGTTTGCATGTTCTGTCAATTTCAGCTTGTACTTGTTCATAGAACTCTTCAATTTCATTCTCTTCTGCAGCTGTTGTTGGGGCATATACTTGAATTATAGTTGTGTTGATAGGCAATCCTCGTAGACGAATAGAGATTAAGCGTTCGCTGACTGCATTGTATTTCATTACAGTTCTTGCAAGTTTCTTCTTTATTATAAATGCAACACCATTTCTTCTTTGTCTTTCATTTCCAGCATAGTAGACCATGTGATCATCTGATGCAAAGTGCCCCATGCCAGTCCATTTCAGTTCGCTGACACCCAACAGATCAAGCTGTACACGTTCCATTTCATTCTTGACCACCTCCAACTTCCCTTGGTTCATGCTTCGAACATTCCATGTTCCAATGTGTAAGACATCTTTACAGCTTCTGACTCTCATTTCATGCGCAGCTACATCAGCAGTCAGACTTCCCGAGGGCTTTGATCCAACCACATCATAAATGCTGGCTTTACTCTGAAAAGTCTTCAGCTCTTCCCCAGTAGCTAGTTGAGTGCCTTCTGACCTGGGGGTCTCATCTTCCAGCACCATAGCACAATTTGTTTTGTTGTAACTATCCAATGGTAAAACAATTCAATTCTCAGACCTTTCTCAACGACCAGTTTGGTCAAGAGGTCACTGTGCTTCTTGCCCAAGGGGCAATAGAAGAGGTACCCATTCTCCAACAGGGTACAGGGTTTTACTCCCCCTATTTCCTTATTCCAAAGAAAACAGGAGGACACAGACCCATTTTAGACCTCAGAGAATTGAACAAATTCCTATTCAAAGAGAAGTTCAAAATGATTTTTCTAGGAACTCTGCTGCCATACCTTCAGAGTCAGGATTGGCTTTGTTCTCTAGATCTCAAGGATGCGTACACTCATGTTCTCATCCATCCAACTCATCAAAAGTTCCTTCGCTTTCTATTTCAAGGGAAGCACTACCAGTAAAGGGTTCTTCCTTTTGGCCTGGCCTCTGCACCAAGGTTGTTCACAAAATGCATGGCTGTGGTGGCAGCATTTCTCCGCACCCTGGGAATATTCGTCTTCCCTTACTTAGACGACTGGCTCATTCGAGCCCCTTCAGAGCCAGAGGCCAGGGTTGCTCCCTCTCGCACAATGTGCATCCTTCAGTATTTTGGACTTGTCATAAACTTCCCAAAATCCAACCTTGCTCCCACTCAGTCCCTACAGTTTATAGGAGCTCTGCTGGATACCAAACAGACAAGGGCCTACCTTCCACAGCCCCGCTGCCTTCGCATTGTGCAGTTAGCTTCCCAAGCAGTGTTAAAACCTCACCTCACTGCTCGAGAAATGTTGCAGTTGCTAGGCCACATGGCATCCACTGTGCATGTGGTTCCTTTTCTCACCTCCATATGAGAGCAGCCCAGTGGACTTTGTCCACTCAGTGGACTCAGGCGTCAGGTTGCCTGTCAGACAAAATAGCTAACTTAGATCACCTTATTTTGTCCCTCCAATGGTGGCAGTCACCCCAAAACCTTTTGGTGGGATCTCTTTTTCAGCAACCCCCACCCTAAGCCACCCTAACAAGAGATGCCTCACAGGTGGGTTGGGGAGCCCACCTGCAAGGCCTCTGGACTCCACAGGAGACCTATCTACACATCAGTCTCCTGGAACTCAGAGCAATCTTCCTTGCTCTTCGAGTATTCCACACCCAGCTCAGCTACAAGACAGTCCTAATTCAAACAGACAATCAAGTAGCCATGTTCTATGTGAACAAGCAGGGCAGAACAGGCTCTCTGTCACTCTGCAACGAAGCTTTGCGACTGTGGGCCCTCGCCAGAGAGCATCAGATTCATTTCCTTGCGGTGTATCTTTCAGGCATTCAAAACTCTTGGGCAGACAGACTCAGTTGAGTTCTGCTTCCACACGAATGGTCTCTCTATGCAGACCAGGTGGTCAAAATTTTTCAAATTTGGGGAACCCCGGACATAGTCCTCTTTGCAAGTCCGCTGAATGCCAAACTTCCCCGGTTCTGTTCCAGAATTCCAGCTCAGGGTTGTCAGGCCAGGGATGCTTTCCTCCTCCATTGGGGCCAGGACTTCCTGTATGCCTTTTCACCCATTCCCCTAATTCACAAAACCCTGTTCAAGCTTCAGAGAGACAGAGGTCATATGATTCTCATAGCTCCACATTGGCCACGGCAAATGTGGTACCCCCTGCTCCTACATCTCTCTCTCAAGCTCTGCCTCTGGAGTTAGGATCTGCTCCAAATCTCCTTTCTCAGGACGGGATGCTGTGGCATCCCAATCCCCAGTCTCTGCATCTCAGGGCCTGGTTGCCGAAAGCCAAGAACTTCACGGTCTTAACCTTTCTCAACAGGTAAAGAATATCCTTTATGCTTCCAGGAAGCCTTCCACAAGACGCTCTTGTGCATTTAAGTGGAAAAGGTTTACCATATGGTGCTCGCAGAAGGGTCTTAACCCTCTGGCGATACCTCTGGGATCATTACTGGAGTATCTCCTTCATTTGTCAAATGCAGGGCTTAAGAGCAATTCAGTGAGAGTTCATTTGAGTGCTGCAGCTTCTTTCAAGCCTCTAAATCAGTGGTTCTCAACCTGTGGGTCGGGACCCCCATGGGGGTCGCCTCAGGATTTACCAGGGGTCGCCTGACAAATCCCGGGAATTATTATTTCTTTACTAATTTATTGTTCTAATTTAATTTCAAAGCCTAAAATGCCAAATACTTTGAATTTAATCAATTTATATATTACTTAGGCTATCGTTAGTTACTTTTACCTGTTTGCCAGAAATGATGCACCTCGAGACATTATTTAGATCACTTCCGGTTTTGTAATGACGGACATGGTTCCTACTAAAATTAAATTTTCTATGTAATATTATATAACACCAGCGACTCCATTAAAAATGAATGACAGAGAGAAGAATACCAAGAAAAGGAAATATTGCGATGACTTTTTAAGGTATGGTTTCACCTCTATATTTTCGTCAGGGATTGAGAAACCACAATGCATTATTTTTAACGAAGTTCTATCAGCAGAATCCATGAAGCCAAACAAACTGAAACGGCATTTTGACAGTAAGCATCTCACCTTTGTAGGCAAGGATATTTGGTATTTTAAGAACAAAGCTGATGGAATCAAAAAAAGCAGACTTAATATTGGCGGAAAGTTTCACCAGCAAAACATAGCCGCTGTTGAAGCTTCATATATGGTGGCTCTCAGAATCGCCAAAGCCAAGAAAGCTCACACTATGGCCCTTCGTCTAATAATAAAGCATACTAAAACCGTTGACTACAAAATCATAATAATTTTGAAATCAAATTGTTTCTTGTTATTGTGATTAATTATTGTGGTTTAAATAAGTAAATTTTATAAATAAAAACATATACAAAGGCCTATAATATGTTAATAATTCAACAAATGATTACAGCGACAATGCGTTAATGGTAAAGGAAGAAAAACACATTTGATTTTATTACCGGGGGTCGTCACAAGTTGACCAATGGTAAAAGGGGTCACGGTACAAAAAAGGTTGAGAACCGCTGCTCTAAATGGACATTCTATTTCCTCTCATCCTCTCATAGCGAGATTTATGAGAGGCCTTCTTTTAACTAAGCCTCCCATTAAGCCACCACCGGTGGCATGGGATTTAAATCTGGTTCTTGGGCAGCTCATGAAGCCGCCTTTTGAACAATTAGCTACTACCTCTTTGAAATTCCTTTCCTGGAAGGTCATCTTTCTTTTTGCAATCACATCAGCACGTCGCATCAGTGAATTGCAAGCGTTGGTGGCTGATCCTCCTTATACAAGGTTCCATCATGATAAGGTAAGTCCTTAGGACTCATCCACACTTTATGCCAAAGGTGGTAACACCTTTTCATTTAAACCAAGCGGTTTACCTTGCTGTATTCTTCCCAAGGCCCACGCCTCAAATGCAGAAAGGAATCTTGATACTTTGGAGTGTAAAAGAGTTTTGGCGTTTTACTTGCCAAGGACACAACAACATAGAAAGTCCTCTCAACTCTTTGTTGCTTTTGATCCTAGTCATTTGGGACTTCCAGTCTCCAAAAGAACACTGTCCAGCTGGATTTCACAGTGTATATCTTTTGCCTATGAGAGTAAGAACCTTCCTCTTGAAGGCCATGTCACAGCTCACAATGTGAGAGCCATGGCAGCCTCTATGGCTCATCTTCACTCTGTATCTATCGACGACATCTGTCGAGCAGCTACTTGGGCTTCGGTTCATACCGTCACAGTCCATTACTGCTTAGACAAGGACTCCCGCCGGGATGCCTTGTTTGGTCAGGCTGTTCTTCAACACCTGTTCCATACTTAATCAACTCCTACCCACCATCCCTGGTAGGATGCCAGAGATCCATGGGGGGGAAGTGGAGCCCTTTCACAGGAGCACACAACTTCTGGGGCCTTCTCCTGGCATCTGCAGCTAGGGAGTCCCCATATGTGAAGACTACATTCCTGCTTGTTCCTGGAGATAGCATAGTTACTCACCTGTAACAGGTGATCTCCGGGAACAGCAGGAATTTAGTCTTCACAACCCACCCACCTCCCCTAGGAGTTGTATCTCGCTATCTCTCTCGCTTTGTCTCAGCTTTAAACTTAACTGGAGAGGGACAGTTGGGAAAGACGGGAAGGCAGCACGCAGATGCTGTGGGATGCTCCCAAAAGCTTTCCTCTTGGACGCTGGGGAGCGTTCCCACGCAGGCTCCGTCGCTACCTACGATACCCATATGTGAAGACTAAATTCCTGCTGTTCCTGGAGATCACCTGTTACAGGTGAGTAACTATGCTTTATACAGTATATGTATATATAAAAAAGAGAGCATCAGAATCGATGAATGAAACCTAGCTGTGCCATATGAACTCTTTAAATGGCCAGCTCTCGTGTGGTCTCTATGGCAATAGGAGATTTGTTTAATATACAGCCCTTATGAAATAGTCACAACATATGCACCTATTTGTTTTTCCTGCCTGGCACTTTGCTACTAGATACTCTATAAGTATCTAGTAGCATGCATGCTATTAGTGTTCATGCACTATGGAGGCTATTTCTTGTTCATGCTAATTTAGTTTGTTTGCCTTTTAAGTGCCCTTTTAGCAATCATGTTACATTTTTCCAGTGTGTATACTCAAAGATATTTAGCAAAAGGCTAAGGCTTATACCGAAAGTCATAGAGAGGGGCACCTCTTTTATGTAGGATCCAGGACACAGTATAGGTAAAGAGCCTCTGCTCTATTTTATCTATTCATGTACTGTACAAGTTCAAAGTGAATTACAAATAAAACCAATGCAATGCATATTCTTAAAACCCTACCTGCCCTCCTTCCCACTCTCATCTCACCCTCATTCACCCCTTCTTTTCTTGAACGCCTAAAACTCAAGCCTACCTCTTCTCCGCCACCCATCCTAACATCATGTCATATCTCATTTATCACTGAAGGCACATGGAAATGGAAGAGGGATTACTTACATTACCTTATTTACATACAAGTTTTCTTCTTAACAGGCTGTCAAAACTCTCACACCAATAAGTCTTATATCTTTACTTAGTGATGTGTAAAAGAATAGAAAAATAGCAAAACTGTGCTCTGATATAAAGAGTTAAGCAAGTGGATCTAACAGAAGCAGGACCAGTTTTGTTGGATCCTCTTCCCCAGTGCCGACTCTGCTTTCCCTCCTTCTTCAACATGTTGGGGTATGGTAAACGACTGCCTTCCAGACTCGCCAAGACCTTCCTTCACACCTTAAGCACTTGGAATCTCCAGGGGCCTGCCAGGAAAAATAACCGAAAATTGGCACTCTCCAACCTCTTCACTTCAGGTTCATAAAGAAGGCTAGATTAAGGAATAGGCAAATTAGAGACATGCCAAGGTCACCGACATTTAGGAGGGACTTCTCAAATGTGCTTCAATCTGCCATCTGTGCCTTGATCCAGCCCCAGAGTAGTGTAGTGTGTGGTGGGAAGGGGTTTTCTTTAAAACGCAGGCCAGACGGAGTTTCAGGGAAAGCAGTTTTGCTTCTTCCCAGTTTGTTAAACCTCCACAAGCTGGTTCTCCCAGCCCTTCCTCTAACCCCAGTTAAAGTTCTTACCTCAAAACTCCTTTGCACGGCTTGCCTTAGAAAGACTTCTGGCTCCTCGGACCTCTCTCCCTCCTGCAACTTGCTGAGTTTTTAACTTCTCCATGTCAGCCATACCCTCTCAGCCCTGAACCCTGGGCTGCAGAGTCTCTTAAAGGGGACTGTTAATACTCCCCTTTGGATAGGGATGTATAACATTCTATAGACCCCATCACAGAGTCAAAGTAAATACTGGCCACAGCAGATTCTCAAAACCATATCTAGGAGATCTTCAGGTCCTAAAAATTGTCTCTTGTAGGAAGAGAAGCAGAGGGGAGCAAGAGGATGTGTGTGAGTGTGCATATATGAATGAGGGGGAGAACAAGAGTAAGTGTGTGAGGAACAAAGAGAAGACAGTGTATGGAGGGGCAGTGAGGGGAGAGAGAAAGAGAGGGTATATGAAGAGATCTGAAACAAGAGAGCAAGTGTGTGTTTGGCGTGGGAAGTGATTAAGAAGGATAGATGAGAAACAGTGTGGGGAAGGAGATTAAGAATGAGAAAAGAGAGGGGAGGAAGCAAGAATGGGAAGAGTGAGCAAGAATGGGAAGAGTGAGCAAGAACTGGAAAGAGTGAAGAGAAAGATGGGGATAGAAAGTTGGAGAGTGCTGAATAAATAGAAGCTGACAGCAAAGGGAAAGGAGAAGAAAGGTGGTGGACAGGAATAGGGTTGCCAACTTTCCAGTTTTTATATGGTCAGGCTTGCTATTGGCAGAGAGTTAAAACTGGCATTTGAAAAGCCATTTCATATGGGCTGGTGGAACTCCAGTAGGAACATGTGGCAGGCTCTATCTCCTTCTGTCCCATCGCAGGCAGAAGAGGAGCTCTTCTGAAATCGTGGCCTCAATGCCCACGGGGACCCTATCTCCCATGGGCAGAAGAGAGGAGCACTACCATGATCATGGCAAAGATCTCTTCTGTCTGCCTGCAGGAGATCAGATTCCTTTAGCAGAAGGAAGGGGAAGACCAGCCATCACCCGCAGCAACAAAAAGGGTTTGTGGGAGGTAGGGGGAGGAACTGAGCTAGAGAAGACAGGGAAAATTGAAAGAGGCAGTAGACTTAGTAAAAGGGAGGATGGGAGAGATTTTAGGGCAGGGGAAGTGAATGCTAGGGGGTTGGGTAAAGGGGAGAGAGTCTGGAAGGAGAACAGAGTAGGGGAGTCAGCAGGGAGGGATTGAGTGCACACTCACACAGAGGCACCCCCACCTCCGCATCATGCACACACACCCCTAAAAAGCACCCCTTTTGAGTATTGATGGTTGCCACATATTTTGCTTAATATTGTTTCTTTTTTATGATGCCTTTGCTTTTTAGTATTTTCTAGTCGGCTTTCTTTAACATTTTTAGAAGAGAGCAGTACAGTATAAGGGGTGAAGTACTTCTGTCTATGAAAGAAGAGCAAGACCTAGGGGTGATTGTTTCTGATGATTTTAAGATGGCTAAGCAGATAGAAAAGGCAATGGTGAAAACCAGAAGGATGCTTGGGTGCATAGGGAGATGAATAGCCAGCAGGAAGAAGGAAGTGATAGTGCCTTTATATACGGGTGTGACCTCATTTGGAGTATTGTGTTCAGTTCTGGAGAACATACCTTCAAAGGGTTATAAGCAGGTTGGAGTCTGTACAGAGGGTGGCTACTAAAATGGTCAGTGGACTTCATCATAAGGTATATAGGGACAGACTTAAAGATCCCAATATATATATTTTTTAGGAAAGAGAGGAAATATGATAGAGATGTTTAAATATCTCTCCAGCATAAATATACAGGTGGAGAGCCTCTTTCAATTGAAAGAAAGCTCTGCAACAAGGGTCATAGGATGAAGGTGAGAGGGGATAGACTTAGGAGTAATTTTCAGAAATATTGCTTTACAGAAAGAGTGGTAGATGCATGAAGTTTCCCAGTGGAGGTAGCAGAGACAAAAACTATCTGTATTCAAGAAAGCATGAGTCAAATATAGAAGATCTCTAAAGGAGAAAAAGGGACTTTAATAGTTGGTATGGAAGGGCAGACTGGATAGGTCATATAGTCTTTATCTGCCATCATGTTTCTATGATTTATTTATGGAGGTGTAGGGGTATAGCAAAGAGGTATGAAGCAAAGGTGTCTGATTTTTCTGTTTCAAAAAGTTAGTCTGCACCGTTGCCCTCTGCAGTTATTTTTTGTGGTTGGGGCTGAGGGCAGGCATGAGCAGGACATGGCTCGCCACAAGTAGCAGGTTTTTCTCATTCAAAATTTGGCAATCCTAAACAAGAAGGAGGGGATGAAAAGGAAGAGAGACAAGAAGGAATGTCAGGATATGGAGCAAGAGAGGACAGTACCAAGGGGAAAGGAACAAATCCAAAGTGATAATGTAAGAGGAAGGAGATGAGGCATTGAGAAGACAATGGATAAGAGAGAGGTGGAAGAACAGTGAAAAAATAGCAGATAAGATGATTAGGGGACAAAAAAAAAGAAAAAGGAAATATTGTATCTACTGCTGAAAGAGTGAAAGAGAGAAAGAACAGAAAGAGAAAAAAAAAGGAAGGAGGACACCAGAGAAAGGCAGAAAACAAAAAAAGCAATAGTCAGAGAATGAGCAAAAACATACCAAACATTTGACAATATAAAGATGAAAGTAATTGCCTGGTTTGGGGAGAGTCTGCATAGTCACTCGCCCCCTGCTGATCTCAGGATGACAGGGTAAACAGGACTCAAAAGCTTCCAGATATGCCTCAGGCCTATGGTACTTATCCTGCAATTTTCTGCCTTTTCTCTCTCCTAATCTCCGGCTTGCCACCATCATGGTCTAACAAAGACTGCCAGAGTGCATCCCTATCTCCAGTCATAACCAATGACAAGAGCCATGGCCAATTCTCTTACAAGTGGCAGGCAAGTAGGGCAACTGTTTGAAGTGCCACACTATCTTTTTGAGTTTATCTGTGAGTCTACAATCACACAGGCATAAAGGCGTGGGGGCAGTGAAAGCTCCCTTGCCCAGGATACTGTCTCATCCATTGACTGTCTTGGGTCTGGCCATGATTTGGGGATGGAACATTTGCAATGAGAGACTGAGAGAGACAGCTAGCTGACATGGTTACTGTGGTAATGCTAGTTTGGTAATGCTAGTCCACTTTAATGGTTAATACACATAAATAAAACAAAAAAGAACATAAGGTGATACCTTTATATTGGACTAACATTACATTTTTCAACTGGTAATACTGTTACTGTGCATAGATACCACAGGCTGACTGGGATTTAAATACACAGGAAGTGGGAGAAGAGGTGGTTTCTAAATATGTGCCACAAAATAGCAAAGATGAGTGGGGTTATGAAAAATATTGCCCCCCTCCCTCATGATTATGTCTTAGGGTCTGCAGCTGTATTCCAAGGTCTTCCTTATCTGGGCTGTGGAGCGTGTCTCTCCTGCATTCCTTGAGGCCCACTTATGGTCTTCTATTTCCCGGCACTGATTGCATTCATTCTTCAGGGCTAGAGAATTTTCTTTTAATTATTTTTCTGTTAATTATTTTCTGGCCTGGCCTGTATTTGCTTTCTGGGCCTAACACTGCATATTCCTATGCAGAGTAAGGTTTCTTCCAGACTGTACTAGGCCACAGACACCTTCTTGTTCCTGGATAGCCCACTTGCTCTGTCTTCTTGTGCCATTCATACAGGGTGCCCGTACAAGAGATCACAGCCACAGACAGCAGATAGGACAAACCTAAGCAGCACTATTCCTAAATCAAAATATCCCAACATTCTCCAATTTTTCTTTTTCTTTTCTCTGAGGGGAGAGGCAAGGAAACCCAAATTTAGGGGCCTTGAACAACAACCATTTGAGACAGGGAAGGATCATGGAGAGGTAAGAGCTCGTACTGGTCCCTAGAGACAATATACAGAGTTTTAGTGCTTTGCAGTATCATACGTTTACAACAGGCAAGTAAAATGGATAAAACACAACATGCAATAATTGCAAAACAAGCTATACTTAAAAGCGTAATAAAGAAAGCCTTAAGTCCTACACCTAAACTAGCAAACCATGAAGAAATACTACCCCAAATACTATCAAGCTGAAGCCCCCCCCTTAAAATCATTAATATGTAATTCAGAAAGGTGTTTTATCTTATTCATAGCATCAAGAACAAAAATAGAGTGGTTAGCGATGACAGTGCAACAATTGATAGCATTAATAAAGGTACACGTGACGCCTTCAGCAGCCAAAAGCAAATCTAAAGCTTGCCTATTCTGCAGAGTCATTTGCGTATTTTGCTCAAGGGACTTAGCTAAGCGGGAAATGGATTCAGTTACAGCTTTCATTTGAATATGTAATAAACATTGAAGGCGACGTATAGCCATACCGAGTTCAGCAGTAAGGGCAGGGGTTGCAAAGGGGATCCAGGCAGTTGCACTAAGGGCATCCAAATGGGTTTTGGTCATGGGATAAGTGGAATTGATGTATTGATATGAAGCCTGGATAGCATCATTCTCAGCTACAGAGAAATCCCAAGGGCTTGAGTCAGGAGAAAAACTATGCTTAAATCTGTGCAAAGGGGAGTAGGCAGCAGAATGATGGGTAACATTAAGAGGGATGAGGGCGGAATAAGAAGAAACCTTGACTAAAGCACAAGGTAAGAGGGAGAGATCTACCACCTGATATAGGAGTTCCCCACACAACCAGTAATGACCCCATATAGCAAAGAGATTAGTGGCAGGTGTTCATATGCGACGCATATGATGCCCAGCAAACCACTGAACAGAAGATTTACCCGTGGTAGATAAGGTAAAAACCCTCCTTAAATTGGACATCGGGAGATAGCATGAAGTAAATGGAGATTCATTTTGAGAACCTGTAGTCAGCACAGCTGAACCGTCATGATAAATGGGACCAACCCCCACATACCAGCGGAAGTCAGATCCATCTAGCACTAGTGGCCTCTCCGTAATATTTCCCCAATCACTTCGCATCTTGAAAAAGTTCACATTACTGGTTGGATTATACCACTTTATCATAACTGAATCACTGGAAAAATGAAAGGACCCGTAAACCACATTATACGACAAGTTACACCTGTGTGAAAAAGTAATGGAGACATTTGTTATCAAACACAGATCAAATACCATATTCGAGTCAACATAGACACGCAAAAGGTCATGTATCATATTCATCGCTTGCCACATCTGGGAACAATTTAAAGTTTCATAACAACTGGCAGAAAAATTATTATTATCTACACAAGCAAGCTGTCCTGCATACTCATTTAAAGGAACCTTTAAAACATGTACTGGAGCATATGAAACACCCTTTGGTAAAGGGGTACAGATAATGCAGTCTGAGATGTTCATCAAGGAAACAATGTGTAATACTGATTGCTTCCATGTGTTCTGGGGAACAGCAGGAACAGCCCGGGACGCACGCAGGAGTGACTGGGAAGTCTGGTTTCGCTCCTGAGGGTACAAGGCCTGCTGTCCATTTGGATGTAGACACTGGATAAAAAGAACAAGAACAATCGAAAGTCCCAAAAGAAAACTCAAAGGTAAAGGAAACATGGTACTTATCTGACTGGAGGGAAGAAAATCCAAACCGTATAAAAGGAGCAATATCACAGAGGATCAATTGATCAACAGAATGTCCAATGTCCAAATAAGAGTTCAGTGCAGTTCAAAGCAAGGAGTGATTGCGGGCTGACAGGAAAAAAGCAAATGGTCCAATAACTCAATAATCAGTACAAGGACGAAGGAGAAGCAAAGGAGAAAATACATGGTGGCCCAAGGAGCAGGGTTGGCAGCAATCATCATGATCTAGTTCAAGGCAGGGGTTTGGTTATAAACTTGTAGAAGGAAAGCGAATTCTCCATCAGAATGCAAAAATTGAATAAGCAATACCAGCACAATAGAGATAAAGAGAAGTAAGCACAGGGATGCCCCAGGAGAGAGTGGGTAGATAGCAATCATTCTGATCAACGGAGCAGCCTCATGGTGTAAGTCTTAGTTAGAGGAAGGAGATTGGTCACGCAGATGAGACAGCTGGGACAGCTTTCAGATGACTGACGTGTATCCAGGTGTCTGCGTCGTTCAGTTGAACAGCGAAAGGGGAGGCAGCAGTAACAATGTGAGGTCCTGAGAAGGTAGGGCAGTCCCAGGACGTGCAAACACAATTTCTCTTATAAACAGTGGTTCCTATTGGAAAACAAGGTGACAAAGGTGAACTGGATACAGACTGTGCAGTTGCAACACGGTCAGCAATTTCTTGAAGTGCGATTCGGAGTCCTGCAAGGTAAGAAGAGACACTATCATTTATTTATTTAATTTTCTTATATACCGCGCTATTTGTCATCAGTGCGGTTTACATTGAAACAATACAACAATTGGTCAGATATAACAGACCTATTACAAGTAACAGGAAAATTAACATGGAAGTAAACAGGGAAATCATTTATATTTCTAGAAAATACATGTTGGAGATATATAAAATCTATACAGTTAGTTAAGGTAGGTATGAGGTTAAAAGGATGGGGGAGGGGAAGGGGTGTTTAGATGTTTGAAGTGTGCGATGAAAAGGTGGTGTTTAAGAGCTTTTTTGAATTGTTTGATGTCTTTAATTGCTCTGATATTGGGAGGGAGTTTGTTCCAACATCTAGGAGCATAAGTCGAAAAAGCCCTATTGATGGATGATTGATTAGCTTTTAAGGAAACTTTTGGTATAAGTAGTGTGTCAACAGCTGGAGATCTCCTGGACCTGTTATTTGTTGTGTGTATGATGAGATCAGAGATGGAATCTGGAGAAATATTATTGAAGGCCCTAAAGGTGGTAAGGATGGCCTTATATTGGATTCTACAGTTTATTGGTAACCAATGAAGCTTCTCTAGAATGGGGGAAATATGCTCACACTTTGTGATCCACAGAGGACACGAGCAGCTGCGTTCATGGCTAATTGTAGAGGATTAATAGTTATATTTGGTAAGCCATGGAGTATTATGTTAGCATAATCAAAGTGCAGCGTGACTAGAACTTGAAAGATGGTGCGGAAGTCATCAGACTTCATCATAGGTCTCAGATGACGAAGGGTTTTTATCTTGAAGTAAACGGCCTATCTCCAGGAACAAGCAGGAATGAGTCTTCACATATGGGTACGTCGGTACCGATGGAGCCTGTGCGGGAACGCTCCCCAGCTTCCCAAAAAGGAAAGCTTTTGGGAGCATCCCACAGCGCCTGTGCGCTGCCTTCCCGCCTTTCCTAACCGCCTCTCCTCAGTTCTTCTTTGCCGCGGAGCCAGCAGGTCGAGCCCTGTCACCGCTGAAGAAGTTCTTTGTTTTATTTTATTTCTTTGGTCGCATGTCTGCCTCCCCCGACTCCGGACCGGTACCGCGGGTCTTTTCTTTCTTTTCTTCAAAAAAAAAAACATATTTTTTTTCCCTCACTTAGTGTATTTTCCTTCTTTGGGCCTTTGGCCTCACAAGAAATTTTTCCTCATGGAAAAACCAGCCTCCGGGTTTAAGAAATGCACTAAGTGCAGTGGTACTATCTCTGTTACTGACACCCATGAATGGTGTCTTAAATGTTTGGGTCCTGAACACTCCATTTTGGATTGTCCGTCCTGCTCTTTGATGTCTAAACGGGGTTTACAGAACCGAGCATCCAAGTTCCATGTGCTGTTTCCCTCTGATGCAGCTTCAGTAGCATCGACATCTTCCAGGGCTTCTTCTTCCTCCCATGGATCTCAGGTAACCAAACATAAATCCAGCCGGTCCTCGAAGGGTAGATCTCCCTCTAAGCATCGAGATGCCTCCGGGCTTGCCCTCGAGGATCCTGCACCGGCAAAACAACCCCGGCGGGAAGCTCCGGCTTCCAAAGCTCCACCTATGGGGTTACAGGTTGACATCGATGGCACGGCCTCGACCGATCACCTGTTAGAATGCTCTGGGGTACCGGCGCAACCTCCGGTACCGAATTCCAGGCATTCATGGCATCGATGGATCAGAATGTTCTATCCATGCAGCAGGCTATCAAGGCCTTTATTCAAGCTGCGGCGCCGCTGATACCACAACAAACTCCGTTGTCGGTATCGGCTCCGGTACTGGCACCAGCGCCGGTACCGGTACCGACTGCATCGGCATCGACTAGGATACCGACTGCAGCAGTTCCCTGTCCAGGGCTACAACTGTTAGGCCACATGGGATCCACAGTGCATGTGGTACCCTATGCTCGCCTACACATGAGAGCAGCTCAATGGACTTTGTCCACCCAGTGGACTCAAGCATCAGGAGCTCTCTCAGACCAAACAGCAACCTCCAAACGTCTCTTTTGGTCTCTCCAATGGTGGATATCCACCCAAAATCTGTTGCTGGGGTCCCCCTTCCAACAGTTGTTGCCCCAGGCAACCCTCACAACAGATGCCTCCCAGACAGGTTGGGGAGCTCATCTACAAGACCTCTCCACTCAGGGCACTTGGTCTCCACAGGAGACCTCTCTTCATATCAACCTCCTGGAGCTTCGAGCAGTTTTTCTAGCTCTCAAGGTCTTTCATACCCTGCTCAGCTACAAGACAGTCCTCATTCATACGGACAATCAAGTAGCCATGTTTTACATAAACAAGCAAGGAGGAACTGGCTCTCTGTCGCTTTGCAACAAAGCTTTAAGATTGTGGGCCTTCGCCAGAGAGCATCAAATCCATCTCCTGGCCGTATACCTCCCAGGAATTCAAAACTCTTGGGCAGACAGACTCAGTCGAGTTCTGCTTCCACACGAATGGTCCCTGCACATGGATCAGGTACTCAGAATCTTCCAAGAAAGGGGAACCCCGGACATAGATCTCTTTGCAAGTCCGTGGAATGCCAAACTTCCCCGGTTCTGTTCCAGAATTCTGTGTCAGGGAGTTCAGGCCAAGGATGCCTTCCTCCTTCACTGGGGTCAAGGCTTCCTGTATGCCTTTCCACCCATTCCCTTGATTCCCAAGACTCTGTTCAAACTCCAGAGGGATCAAGGATCTATGATCGTCATAGCTCCACTCTGGCCACGCCAAGTGTGGTACCCTCTACTTCTGCATCTTTCCCAAGCCCCCTCCCTGGACTTGGGAGCTGCTCCAGACCTTCTGTCCCAGGAGGAGGGGACTTTGTGGCACCCAAACCCCAAGTCCCTTCACCTCAGAGCTTGGTTACTGAAGGCCTAGACCTTCAAAGCTGGAATCTTTCTCAACAAGTGAAGGATATCCTCCATGCTTCCAGAAAGCCTTCTACTAGACGTTCCTATGCTTTTAAATGGAAAAGGTTTTCCATTTGGTGTACTGAAAAGGGTCTTGACCCTCTAGCACCACCTTTGAATTCTCTATTGGAATATCTCCTGCATCTTTCCAATGCAGGCCTTAAGACGAATTCAGTAAGGGTCCATTTGAGTGCTATTGCAGCATCCCTTAAGCCTATCAATAGACAGCCTATTTCCTCTCATCCTCTTATTGCAAGATTCATGAGAGGCCTAACTTTAACTAAACCTCCCATTAGGCCTCCTCCGGTGGCATGGGATTTAAATCTGGTTCTTGGTCAGCTTATGAAGCCTCCCTTTGAACCTTTAGCCACCACCTCCTTGAAATTTCTTTCCTGGAAGGTTATTTTCCTCATTGCAGTCACCTCAGCTCGCCGCATCAGTGAGCTGCAGGCCTTAGTGGCTAATCCACCTTATACAAGGTTCCATCATGATAAGGTAGTCCTTAGGACCAATCCACACTTTAAGCCTAAAGTGGTCTCACCTTTTCATCTTAATCAAGAGGTATATTTACCTGCCTTTTTTCCAGCTCCTCATGCATCAAGTGCAGAGAGGAATCTTCATCCTCTGGATTGTAAAAGAGCACTTGTCTTTTACTTACAAAGGACACAGCAACATAGAAAGTCTTCCCAGCTCTTTGTTGCTTTTGATCCCTCTCATTTAGGACTTCCAGTCTCTAAAAGGACACTGTCCAATTGGATTGCTCAGTGTATTTCTTTCGCCTACCAGAGTAAGAACCTTTTTCTGGAGAGCCATGTCACAGCTCATAATGTGAGGGCCATGGCCACCACTATGGCTCATCTAAATTCTGTGTCCATCAACCAGATCTGTCGAGCGGCCACCTGGGCCTCGGTTCATACCTTCATAGCCCATTACTGCTTGGACAAGGACTCCCGCCGGGATGCCTTGTTTGGTCAGGCTGTTCTCAAACACCTGTTCCATTCTTAATCAACTCCTGCCCTCCTTCCCTGGATGGATGCCTGAGATCCATAGGAGGAGGTAGAGCCCTTCCCAGGGTCTCATATCCTTGGGGATCTCCCAGGCATCTTTAGCTAGGGAGTCCCCATATGTGAAGACTCATTCCTGCTTGTTCCTGGAGATAGCACAGTTACTTACCTGTAACAGGTGATCTCTGGGAACAGCAGGAATAAGTCTTCACAACCCACCCACCTCCCCTAGGAGTTGTATCTCTATATCTGTCTTTCCTCTCTCTCTCTCTTTTGTCTCAGCTTTAAAACTCGATCTGAGGAGAGGCGGTTAGGAAAGGTGGGAAGGCAGCGCGCAGGCGCTGTGGGATGCTCCCAAAAGCTTTCCTTTTTGGGAAGCTGGGGAGCGTTCCCGCACAGGCTCCATCGGTACCGACGTACCCATATGTGAAGACTTATTCCTGCTGTTCCCAGAGATCACCTGTTACAGGTAAGTAACTGTGCTTTACGGTGCGTTTTTTATGTTCCTTGAAGTCTAACCTTTGATCCAGAATTACTCCTAGATATCGAATATTTGATTTGACTGGGAGATCAGCAACTCTGACTTTTAGAATTGATGGAGGGGAGAAAGATTTATTCCTTGTGATTATTAGAACCTCTGTTTTTTTAAAGTTAATACGGAGGTTTTGAGAGAGAAGCCAATCAATTATTGAATTAAAACAGTTGATTAGCACTGTATAGTTTGGGTATGATACAGATATCGGTGAGAATAATAGCACATCATCCGCATACATAAGGCAGGATATACCAAAAGAGCGTGCGATGTCACAGATTGGCTGCATATAGATGTTGAACAGCAGCGCAGACAAGGAGGAGCCTTGTGGTACACCTTGTTTCTGCTGAAAGGGATTTGAAGTAGCATTACCAATACGAACTACTTGTAATCTACCTTCCAGGTAGGATTTGCACCAGTCCCAAGCACTGTTCTTGATTCCCTTCTCATGAAGTCGCTTTAGTAGTTGTATGTGATCCACAGAATCGATCGCAGCAGCTATATCAAGAAATATTAGAGCAAAGCCATTTTTCAGATTGTCAATGTCGTTGATAAGTGTATTGATTAATGTTGTTAGGAGTGTTTCTACACCGTGGGCTTCCCTGAATCCATGTTGACATGGATCTAAAGGGGAAAATGAGTCTATATGCTGTTGTATCTGCCTGAGAGTTAATTTCTCAAGAACTTTGGCTAGAAATGGGATACTAGAGATTGGACGGTATGAGTCCTCCTTTGGGTCAAGCTGGTTGTTTTTCAGCAGTGGTTGGATGGATGGATGTTTGAGAGCATCTGGGAAGACACCAGATTCAAATGACAGCTTCGCTATGTTAGCTATAAAAGGGCTGAGTTCTGTGCGCATAGATCTTATCCAGTGTGCCTGGCATGGGTCAGATGGTGAAGTTGTCGTGTTGATGGAGGTAATAACTTCATTTATGGTTTTTACAGAGGGTGGTGATTGAAAACTGCAGAAGGGAAGTTTGGACAGGTTCATGTAATGATGTAGTATTATTTATCATGGACCGGGACCACTGACTGTGAAAGCTGAGATGTGCGCATGCGCCGACCAGTAGCCATTTCATGAGGCGTCAGATACAGCCGCTTGATGGGGCTGTTGCGTAGCTGGAACAAACACATTGGTAAAGCCTGTAACCAGGTCAGGTGACCAGAAGCACAAATCTTTCTGAGTTGGGTTTTCAAAATGCCATTACATCTCTCAACAAGACCATTGGAAGTAGGTTTGTACACAGAAACATATTTCCATTGAACAGGGAGATGCTGAGTGATTGCAGAGACAAGAGCATTGCGGAAGTGAGAACCATTGTCAGAATATATTACTTTAGGAATACTAAATTGGGGTATTATCTGTGTTAGCAGAACCTGCACAACTTCTTCGGCAGTTTCTTTATTGCAGGGAAAAGCCTCAATCCATTTAGACCAGGGGCAATCCCACATCAAAAGGTACCGCTTTTGAGCACATCTGTGGATCATGTCAGTGAAATCTACATACCAAGATTCAAAAGGACCACTCAGAACCGGAAGGTGGCCCTTGGCTAGGGCTTTTCCCCCTGGCTGAGAATTCAGGATACATACAGGACATTTTGCAATTAGTTCCTGAATGTGGTTTTTCATGTTAGGGCACCAAAAAGTATCCTCTAGCATCCCATAAAGATGTGCAGCACTAGAATGGTAGACATCATGTATGAGACTTGTTAGGCGTTTCAGTGCTACAAAACAGATACAAAGTTTCCCAGATGGGTGTACCCACATTTTCTTGACTTGAGTACAACCCAGTCTCTCCCAATTTCCTATCTCATAAGCGATGGCATCCTTTTGATAGTCAGATAGGTCAGGCACTGGATAGGTCTGAGATCGAGTAACAGGTAAGGCAAGCGTTGCAACTTTTGTCACTTCTTTAGCTAACTGATCAGCTAAAGTATTGCCAGTTTGAAGAAAAGAATCCCCTTGTGTGTGTGCAGGAACCCACTCACAACACAAAAACAAATTATTAAGCCTGCGTTTCTCTAAGCACTCATAGATTTGATATATTTCTTCAAGATGTGATACAGTGTTGGCTGAAGAGGTAATGAAGCCTCTTTGTGACCATTTTTGATGGAGTACCGTTAGTACTTGTGCTGCATAATGTGAATCAGTGAAGATGACAAGGTTCTGATTTTCCTGATACAGCAAAACAGCTAAAATTGCACAGAGTTCAGCACCTTGGGCGCTGTAATCACTTGGTAATTGGTACTGTAATACATCCAGAATATCACCACAGGGGGATATCTGCACTGCACTGAAACCAGAGCAAAGAGATGTTTCAGAACCATCAGTAAACCAGATGACGGAGTCTAGAGGCATTTCTTGGAACTGTAGGATAGTGTCTGTAAAAGTGAAAGAGGGTACCTCGTCTCCTTCCTCACCAGCAGTGACAGAAACTAAGTTCTGTAAATAGGCAAAAGGATGACTTGCAGGGAATGGCTTCAGGAGGATGTGACTACACAAAAGAGTAGCACAAACCTGATGCACTCAGCGTGGGGTGAAATGGAGAGTGTCACTACTTAATAATGCCTCCACATCACCGGTACAATGCACCATGAGCTGTAGTAGGTGGAAGGTGTTATAAGTCTTTCGGACTGCCTCACTGGTAGCTACTAATCCCTTCTCAATTTCTGGCAGCACCAATTCGGTGACTGAGAAAGTTCCTGACAAGATAGATATGATTTTACCATTGTCTTGGTAAACCAGAGCAGCCCACGTATGATGTCCGTGGAAGGTAATCAAAAACATTTCTTTGGAATAGTCAGGGAGACAGAGACTTGGCAAGTTTGACACATCAGTCAAAAGGGACTGAAGAAAGGTCTGATCAGGGTCAGACAAGCTGATAGCAGCAGACCCTTTAACCCCCCCTTTCAAGTATTTGCGAAAGGGATATGTGCGCTGACTGTGACCGGGGATCCAATTTTGGCAGAAGTTAATCATGCCGAGGAGTGATCGTAATTCCTTAACAGTTTTAGGTAGCTGCAGTTACAAACAGGGTTGTTTGGTCTTTTCTGTGAGAGACAGCACTCCCTCACCTACCGAGAACCCCAGGAAAGTGACTTCGGTTTGGCATATCTGTGCCTTGTCCATATTAATCTGGTAACCACTTTCCTTGAGATAACAAATCAGCCTGTCTGTGAGGGTTAAGTTTGTCTCAGCTTCAGTAGTGGAGAGCAATAAATCATCTACATACTGCAACAGGGACGCCTCAGAGGGCAAGTCAGCTCTGAATGATTGCAGGTCTGCTACCAATGCTTGGGAAAAAATGGAAGGACTTTCCACATATCCCTGGGGTAGTCTGGTCCACTGATAATGTTGGCCCTCATAGGTAAAAGCCAGGAACCACAGAGATTCAGACTCGACTACTATCCCAAAGAAAGCATGGGAAAGGTCCAAAACAGTGTGGTACTTGTACAAGGTAGTTGTTGTTAGCAATGTAGCAGGATTTGAAACAACTGGGAACTGGGGTTCAACAACACTATTGAATGCTTGTAAGTCATGAACTATACGCCACTTCCCATTAGGTTTTTTTACAGGGAACAATGGGGTGTTGTAAGGAGAGTTGCTGATTTCAATAATGCCATGCTGTAACAGTTTCTGAATCTCTTGGCGAGATCCCTGAAGGGCATCCGGCTGGAGGGGATATTGTGGAATCTTTGGTGGTTGGCAACCAGATTTAATATGAATGGAAACAGGTGGATGCGACTTGACCCGCCCATAGGGGCTAAGCAGTAGTGACCGTTCTGGGCCCTTCTCTCCAAGTGGGCCATAGGTAAATTGGACCTGTAATTTCACCAACAAGTCTCGCCCCAACAAATTCACAGGGCAATGCGGGGCAAATAGAAAAGAATGGCAAACCTGCTGATCTCCTACTCTCAGGGAAACTGGCATGTTCATGTAAGGGGTTTACCATCAAAACCAGTGGTAGTCATTTTCTTCTTGCTTAGCTGACATCCGTGTGGTAAAGCAGTTAACACAGAGGAAGTAGCCCCCGTATCTAGCAACATTTCTGTGGGCTCATCATTAAGGTATACCGTGATTATGGGTTCCTGATATGTGAGCCTTGCCTGCAAAAGACAAATTCTCAGTCATTGTTGTGGTGGGGGCCCAGAACCTCGGGGAGAATTCCACACAGGGAAGCGTCTCCGGTCCTGGTAGCCTCCTTCATGACGGGGAAACTTACAGACCCGCTGGAAGTGACCATGCTCACCACAATTCCAGCACTGTGGTATAGGGTCCCGGTTGGAGTTATATCCAGTGGCATAAGGGCCTGAGGGACCCCATCTATTTGTAAAAGACTGCGGGTGGGAGGAACGACCATATCCTCCATTATTATAACAGGTCAGATAGGAATCTAGATCTCGTGGATCAGCCTCGTAAGGATCAAAAGATACAAGATCATCGATCTTGTTCTGCTGCTCCCTAATCTTTTGTTTAAGCTGTTTAATGAGTTCCTCATCATTGTTTTTATTGTCCTGAGCCTGCGACTTGGTGGAAGTCGGTGGCTCTTTAGTTTCTTGTGAACTTTTAAGTTGAAGGCTCAAAAGACGGGCCTGTGCTTGTTTAAAATCTTTTTCAGGCTTTTGGGTCTCTTCTTTTAAAGCACGAATATAGTGGAAAATATGGGCCTGCTGCCTAGGCCATAAGTCAGTCTCGAGACCAACTACAGATTTAAGTTTTGCCACTACTGAAGGAGGTAAGGTGTTGCAAAGAGTCTGGAAAAACATGGATGACATACTTGGGTCATCATATGGGACCTCCATCTGTGCTTCCCACAAATCCTGAAACTTCGAGAGGTATGCACTGATATCCTCGCCAGGTTGGAAACGCATGGTAGTAAGGGGAGTCAAGCTATGCTGCATTGGATACGTTTCCCGTAGGGAAGCCTAAATTTGGGGACGATAATCATTAAAGGATGCACCGTCAAACTTGTTGGTAGTTACATTGACTTGATTAAGGCCTGCCCCTGTAAAGATCTGGTTTGTGGCATTATTACCAAGTATCTTTGCAAGTAAAGCCTTTACATCTCCCAGGGCCAGACTATATCCAGCTGTTACCCTTTCAAACTTCTGAATCCATGCTCCGCCCCCTCGGCTTAAGGGAGGTAGGCTGGAAGCAATATTGGTCATGTCAGTAAAATTCCACGGAACATATTTCTGTCCGTGAGTAGTATGTATGATAGGAAACAGTAAACTAGGTTTGGGCTCCTGTCCCTCGTATTTCTCCCAAACTCTTAGGCCAGCTTCCATGTAGGTGGGGTCCCAGCCGGGATCTCCTGCACCGCCACGGATACAAAGGCGAGCCGTATTTAAGGTGTACTGTCTCAAGTGAGCCTGTTGGAGGCCACTGTAACATCTGAGGCTGATTGCTTTTCGTCCAGCTGTACATATTTGCACACCATAGGTAAACATAATAGCCATTTCCACCCTCTTGTTCAGCTATGAAGGACAAAATGTCTTTCTCCTTACTTTGGGCAAGCATCATGCTCTGGTAGGGATCAATAGTAAAAGTGTGTATGCCACTTGCGCCATTCAGCGTGTCATTAGGGGTCGTATCTGATTTAGCAATTACATGGGACCTGAGGGTCATTCTGGTTTTCTGCAGCTGTGGAGTGACCTTCGGACACTCTTCATCAGCAGCCGTCTCATCAGTTTGAGCTAGGTCATCAAATTTAACTAAGAGCTCTTTGTAATATTTATGTAGGCGCGCACCCTGTAATTTTAATTGGTGCTCTCGCTGCTCAAACTCGTGGTCAAGGCGTTTCCTTGTTGTACTCAGTGCCTCCTTTTCTATTGCTATTTCAGCCCTAGTTTGCTCAACCTGGGATCGTACTTTAATTGCGCAAGAGATTCTGCATAACCCTGAGGGTCAACAGGTTCTGGAGGCGCAGATGGCAAATTTATGTGACCTTCTATTTTTGCCCAGGTACTGCTACCCTCCCTTGAAGCATCATTGATAGCATCTATGATCTCAGAGTCAGGGACGGTAGAAGGCATGGGCACCCATTTGGATGGCAATACCGGGTCAGAATAGCCAATGGCTGCCATGGTCTTATTTTCTGATGTGCAGTAAGGTGGTGGAGGGGTGGGTGCTGTGGGTGCCAGGTCAGGATCTGCTTGCATCCACAGAGAAACATGCCTCAGGTGTTCTAATTGGGCTTTTCCACATTTGTGGAAAAGAATGTGTTCCCTAATTTTTGCTAAAATGAGTGGATCGAATGATCCTCCCGCTGGCCAGGCAAGAGTAGAATCCTTTTTCGCCCATTTCTCCCATTTTTTAGAACAATCTTTTATTGAAGATTCCAACAAGGGGTTTTGTTTAATGAGGTGATCTATGGGGTTGGGACCGGACTCAGTCCCTTTCGTACTATCTATCCCCTTGTTGGATTTTTTCTTAAACATTCTCCTAACTGTCCCTCTTCCTATAATCCATAAACCTGGTGTTTTCACTGTTTGGGGACACTGTAATTGAAGAGCTTACTTGACTCTTACAGGAAAGATCCTGTTAACAAGTTTGCTTTTACCGATATAAAAATCGAACCTCTGTATCAGCAGAGGAGCTGATAAATTTGCAAGTAACTTCGCCGCTTTTTACTACTTTTTTTTTTTAAATCAAAACCTCTTTATTTACAGAGGGACGAAGGTACAAAATCCAAGATTTAAACACTCACGCAAACCTTACGCTTCGCCCAAACCTGGCCGTCCCTCTCGCGAGAGCACGGAAACGCAGATAAGGGCACACAGGCGCTTCATACCCAAAGGGACTCCCCAAAGGGACGTACAGTCTCACGCATACACCAATCAATCCTGGATATAAGAAAAGGTAAGGTCTGGGCAAAACTTCCTTTCCCTAATATTTACAGCTAGGTATAAAACACACAGAGATTCTCTACATAGCAGCTCACTATATAAAAGACATATATACAGGTGTGAATTCACTACTCGCCCACCGGTTGAAACAGGCAAGTCTGTTGTACTTGCTGGGTAGACAGGAAAGCAGTACTCACCAGTGAAGTCTTCTTAGGATATTCAAAGTTCTTAGTCGCCCTGTTTTCTCTTCGTGCAGGTAGACGGGGACCTGTTTTCTCTTCGTCCAGGTAGGCTTTACCTGTTTTCTCGTCATCCAAGTAGACGGTACCTGTTTTCTTGTCATCCAGGCAGACGGCACACTGTCTGACCCAAAAAAAAATGAGCCAGAGAAAATGCTGGGCAATTTAGAATTTAGGATTCTTAAAAAGCAAAAAAAACCTCGGGAAGCCTGTTCGGGCGCCAATGTAGGCGGGTTCTTACCTACAAAGTTTCCCTAATAATTATCAAGATTGCCTGGTCACATGGGACCCGTGTACCAGGAGAAAAAAAAAAAAAAAAGAACTCAGATCACAGTTACTTGTCAACAAAAGTCTTTTATTAGTACAAGCAGAAAAAAACATAAGCACAGAAAAAGGTCTGTCTCAGGGAATCTGAGTTTGGGCAGACGTTCTTCCCCTGAATAGAGAGAGAAAGTCACGCCCCCGAACTCCGTAGCTTACTCTCTTATATATCCTATACCTTCCATAGCAATTCCTGCACAAAGCCTTAGTTCCGTGTGCAGAAATCTGCTATACTTCCTACAAAAAGTTGTAAGACGTCTGCACAAATTAGAGCTGTGCGCAAAACTTGCCAGAGCAAATGTTTGCTAGAGCTCTCCAGATAGGACCCCCTCCCTCATGATTATGTCTTAGGGTCTGCAGCTGTATTCCAAGGTCTTCCTTATCTGGGCTGTGGAGCGTGTCTCTCCTGCATTCCTTGAGGCCCACTTATGGTCTTCTATTTCCCGGCACTGATTGCATTCATTCTTCAGGGCTAGAGAATTTTCTTTTAATTATTTTTCTGTTAATTATTTTCTGGCCTGGCCTGTATTTGCTTTCTGGGCCTAACACTGCATATTCCTATGCAGAGTAAGGTTTCTTCCAGACTGTACTAGGCCACAGACACCTTCTTGTTCCTGGATAGCCCACTTGCTCTGTCTTCTTGTGCCATTCATACAGGGTGCCCGTACAAGAGATCACAGCCACAGACAGCAGATAGGACAAACCTAAGCAGCACTATTCCTAAATCAAAATATCCCAACAATTTTGTTGTCGATTACTTACACTTCGGAGCCTCAGAGGGAGAATCTCTCTCTTTCTGTTTCTTTTGGTTTTCTGAGGGGTTGCATTGAGCTCCATATTGCTACAACTCCTTGATAAAGCTTCTAACACTGAACCTCCACCTCTCTGGCACTCCTGCTCAATCTACCTGTCACATCACCAAGTAGGCTTGACTAAAGATATATAACAAAATTGGAAGCAATCCAGAAGAAAACCACCAATATGATGCAGGGTCCGCACCAGAAAACATATGAAAAAGACTTGAAAACCTGAATATATATACCCTAGAGGAGAGGGGGAGATGTGATATAGACATGGAGGGGTAGTTTTAGAAAGTCATTTTAGTGCATATATGGCAATATATGGTTGTAAAATGGCTCTGATAAAATTATATTATGATTTGGGACCCACTAAATGGTTAATCCTGCCCTGCTCAAGGAATCACTTGGGAATTCATCTAGGCAGACCCCAACATTAAGTATTTTTATCATTGTTCTTTCAGGCTGAAAGTGCAGAGCTCATTCAGTGGTGTATGATCTAATGAGAGGGGGGACACCCCCCCCCCCTCCCTCCTTCCTGCAAGCAGCAGTCTTTCTTTAATATGTTTGTCATGCCACCTCTTGCTGCTGCTAAGTCTTTCTGGTCCAGCAGCCAGCACCTCCTGCTGCCAGACTGAAGTCTGACCTGCCATATTACATGTATATGCATGCAAATGCTAGTTTTAACAAGTGCAGATTAACATTTTTTCAGACCCATTTATTTTTATTTATTTATTTATTTATTTTTTATACCGTGCTATTTAGAATCAGTGCGGTTTAAATGTATACTAACAGGTACTTTTTAATCTCCAGGAACAAGCAGGAATGAGTCCTCACATATGGGTACATCGGAACCGACGGAGCCTGCGCGGGAAAGCTCCCCAGCTTCCCAGAAAGGAAAGCTTTTAGGGCCTCCCACAGCGCATGCGCGCTGCCTTCCCGCCTTCCTGACCAACTCTCCTCAGTTCTTCTTTTTCTGCGGAGCCAGCAGGTCGTGTTCCTGTCACCGCTGAAGAAGTTCTTATTTTAATTTATTTCTTTGGCCACGTGTCTGCCTTCCCCGATTCCAGACCGGTACCGCCGGTCTTTTTTCTTACTATTCTAAAAAAAAAAAAAAAAAAAACTTTATCTTTTCCCCACTTGGTGTATTTTTTGTTTAGGCCTTAGGCCTTCACAAAATTCTCCCTCATGGAGAAACCAGCTTCTGGTTTCAAAAAATGCACCAAGTGCAGCGGTACTATCTCGGTTACAGACACCGACAAATGGTGTCTTAAATGTTTGGGGCCTGACCACTCCATTCCGGATTGTCCATCCTGCTCTCTGATGTCCAAACGTGGCTTACAGAACAGAGCAGCCAAGTTTCATATGCTGTTTTCCACAGATACTCCAGCATCAACATCATCCAGGTCTTCCTCTCCTGATGGATCTCAGGTAACCAAACATTCTTCCGGCAGGTCCTCAAAGGGCAAATCTCCCTCTAAGTATCGAGAGGCCCCTGGGCTTGACCCTGAGGACCCTGCCCCAGCCAAACAACCCCGGCGGGAAGCTCCGGCTTCCAAAGCTCCTGCTATGGGGTTACAGGTTGACATCGATGGCACGGCCTCGACCGATCACCTGTTAGACTGCTCTGGGGTACCGGCTCAACCCGGTACCGATATCCAGGCAGTCGTGGCGTCTATGGATAATACCATTCAATCCATGCAGCAGGCCATAATGGCTTTTATTAAAGCTGCAACGCCCTCGGTACCGCAACAAGCGGTTCCGACTCCGGTTCCGTACCACAACCGATACCGGTACCCAGAGCATCCACTTCCAGCAGGATACCGGTTCCGGTTCCCGGTTCCGGGGTTTTTTCCGATACCGATCCGGTTCCGGGTACGCCCGATGTGGATACCGGTCGATACGCGTATCGATCTCTGGAAGCTAATAGATGATACTTCGAGTCTTCTGATGATTCCGATTCCTCAGATGACTCTGCTGAAGTATCTCTTACTCTTCCTGAGGAGCCCTCTTCTTCAAAGAGGAGAATGTCTCCTCCAGAGGATTTGTCCTTTCAAGACTTCATTATTGAAGTAGCCAAAGGACTCTCCATTTCAGTAACCTCTGAAAAAGAACCTAGAGCAAAAAAATTAGATATTTTGGGATACTCTAAGGTTCCCAAAGAGGCAGTCACCTTGCCCATCCATGAAATTCTTCAAGAACACATGATGGACTTATGGGAGACTCCTCTCACCCTATCTCCACATTCTCGTCGTTTGGACACCATGTATCGTGTCCCTCCTTCTCCTGGTTTTCAAAAAACTCAGCTCCCTCACCACTCTATTGTGGTACAGTCAGCTATGAAAAGGGTAAAGAGTACCAAAAGACACTCTTCCACTCCTCCAGGAAGAGAATGTAGGACTTTGGATGCTTTTGGTAGGAAAATCTTCCAAGCCAGTATGCTTATTGCCAGAATCAATTCATACAGCCTCTATATGGGCATGTTTCTGAAGGAGATTGCACTAAAGATGCGCCATTTCCTCCCCTTTATCCCAGAGGATAGGAAGGAGGAATTCCTTCTTTTGTTAAAGCATACCCAAGATGTTTCAAAGTTCTCCAACAGAGCAGCCTTTGACTCCTTTGAGGGTGCTAGCAGAGCTTCAGGCATTGCCATAGCTGCTCGCAGAATTGCTTGGCTCCAGGCCTCTGACCTAGAACCCTGGGTCCAGGATGGGTTGGGAAATCTGCCCTGTACAGGTGAAAATCTGTTTGGCAAGGAGTGGCAGATCAAAGCCACTCAAATGGATGCAGAGAATGCTGCTTTAGATAGACTTTCTAAGTCTACCTCTACCCCTGCCAAGAAAAAATCTTTTAAGAAGCCTTTCTACAAAAAGGCCAGATTTTCCACAAATACTGGCCAACAATCTTCCCAAGTTCGCTTTGCTCCTAAGCGTCAGCAATCTAAACAGGCCAGGGCAAAACCTGCAGGGACTGCTACAGTCCAGCAGTCCCAACCCCCTCAGGGTTTTTGACTTAATACTAGAGAACTTAACCTTTCTGGCTCTACAACAACCAGAGCCTCTCACCATTCCAGGAAGGTTAACTCATTTTGCTCCCAGATGGGAGCAAATCACATCAGAACAGTGGACCCTCTCTATCATCAGAGAGGGCTACAAACTACATTTCTCCAACCTTCCTCCCCATACCATGGTGAGACATTTCAATTCTCCCCCATCTCTCCTGGACCTGTTGGGTCAGGAGGTGACCACCCTTCTTGCCCAAAGGGGAATAGAAGAGGTTCCTCTTCTTCAACAGGGGTCAGGGATTTACTCCCCTTATTTTCTCATTCCCAAGAAAACAGGGGGGTACAGACCCATCCTAGATCTGAGAGAATTGAACAAATTTCTATGCAAGGAGAAATTCAAGATGCTTTCTCTAGGTACTCTTCTTCCATACCTGCAGAGTCAGGATTGGCTTTGTTCTCTAGATCTAAAGGATGCGTACACACATATACTCATCCATCCATCCCACAGAAAATTCCTACGGTTTCTGTTCCAGGGAAAACATTTCCAATGCAGAGTACTTCCCTTCGGTCTAGCCTCTGCTCCAAGAGTGTTCACCAAATGCATGTCAATAGTGGCTGCATTTCTACGCGCCCTGGGAATTTTTGTTTTCCCATACCTGGATGACTGGCTCATCCGAGCTCCATCTCAGTCCGAGGCTCAGACTGCCCTGGACCGCACCAGACGCATTCTGCAGTATCTGGGACTTGTAATCAATCTGCCAAAGTCTCAACTCACCCCTACTCAGTCCCTAGAATTCATAGGGGCCTGGCTAGATACCACCACTGCAAGGGCCTATCTTCCTCAGGCCAGTTGCCACCGTCTAGTGCACTTGGCCTCTCAAACTCAGTCCAGAAGCCACTTGACTGCCAGGGAGATGCTACAACTGCTAGGCCACATGGCATCCACAGTTCATGTGGTGCCTTATGCTCGCCTACATATGAGAGCAGCTCAATGGACTTTGTCCACCCAGTGGACTCAAGCATCAGGAGCTCTCTCAGACCAAATAGCAACCTCGAAACGTCTCTTTTGGTCTCTCCAATGGTGGATGTCCACTCAAAATCTGTTGTTGGGGGCCCCCTTCCAACCATTGTTACCCCAAGCAACCCTCACAACAGATGCCTCCCAAACAGGTTGGGGAGCTCATCTTCAAGACCTCTCCACTCAGGGCACTTGGTCTCCACAGGAGACCACCCTTCATATCAACCTTTTGGAACTACGAGCAATTTTCCTTGCTCTCAAGGTCTTTCATACCCTCCTCAACAACATGACAGTCCTTGTTCATACCGACAATCAAGTAGCCATGTTCTACATAAACAAACAAGGAGGGACTGGCTCTCTGTCGCTTTGCAACGAAGCTCTAAGATTATGGGCCTTCGCCAGAGAGCATCAAATCCATCTCCTGGCAGTATATCTCCCAGGAATTCAAAACTCTTGGGCAGACAGACTCAGTTGAGTTCTGCTTCCACACGAATGGTCCCTGCACAAAGATCAGGTACTCAGAATCTTCCAGAAATGGGGAACCCCGGACATAGGCCTCTTTGCAAGTCCGTGGAATGCCAAACTTCCCCGGTTCTGTTCCAGAATTCCGTCTCAGGGAGCTCAGGCCAGGGATGCCTTCCTCCTTCATTGGGATCAGGGCTTCCTGTATGCCTTTCCACCCATTCCTTTGATTCCCAAGACTCTGTTCAAACTTCAGAGGGATCAAGGATCTATGATCCTCATAGCTCCACGCTGGCCACGCCAAGTGTGGTACCCTCTACTTCTGCATCTCTCCCAGGCCCCCTCCCTGGACCTGGGAGCTGCGCCAGACCTTCTGTCCCAGGAAGAGGGAACTTTGTGGCACCCAAACCCCAAGTCCCTTCACCTCAGAACTTGGTTACTGAAGGCCTAGACCTTCAAGACTTCAATCTTTCTCAACAAGTGAAGGATATCCTCCATGCCTCTAGGAAACCTTCCACCAGGCGTTCTTACGCTTTTAAATGGAAAAGATTTTCCATTTGGTGTGCTCAAAAGGGTCTTGACCCTCTAGCACTACCTTTGAATTCTTTACTGGAATATCTCCTGCATCTTTCCAATGCAGGCCTTAAAACAAATTCAGTAAGGGTCCATTTGAGTGCTATTGCAGCATCTCTTAAACCTATCAATGGACAACCTGTTTCCTCTCATCCTCTTATTGCAAGATTTATGAGAGGCCTAACTTTAACTAAGCCTCCCATTCGGCCTCCTCCGGTAGCATGGGACTTAAACGTGGTTCTTGGTCAGCTTATGAAGCCACCCTTTGAACCCTTAGCCACTACCTCCTTGAAATTTCTTTCCTGGAAGGTTATTTTCCTTATTGCAATCACTTCTGCTTGCCGCATCAGTGAACTGCAGGCTTTAGTGGCTAATCCACCTTATACAAGGTTCCATCATGATAAGGTAGTCCTTAGGACAAATCCTCACTTTATGCCTAAAGTGTTCTCACCTTTTCATCTTAATCAAGAGGTATATCTACCTGTCTTTTTTCCAGCTCCTCATGCATCCAGTGCAGAGAGGAACCTTCATACTCTAGATTGTAAAAGAGCTCTTGCCTTTTACCGCCACAGGACACAGCAACATCGAAAGTCTTCTCAGCTTTTTATTGCTTTTGATCCTTCTCATTTGGGACTTCCAGTCTCAAAAAGAACACTATCCAATTGGATTGCTCAGTGTATTTCTTTTGCTTACCAGAGTAAGAACCTTTCTCTGGAGGGCCATATCACAGCTCACAATGTGAGAGCCATGGCCACCTCTATGGCTCATCTTCATTCTGTATCCATCGATCAGATCTGTCGAGCAGCCACCTGGGCCTCGGTTCATACCTTTACAGCCCATTACTGTTTGGACAAGGACTCCTGCCGGGATGCCTTGTTTGGTCAGGCTGTCCTCAGACACCTGTTCCATTCTTAAACAACTCCTGCCCACCTTCCCTGAATGGATGCCTGAGATCCATAGGAAGATGAGGAACCCTTCAGGGTCTCATACCCTTGGGGGGGGATCTCCCCGGCATCTTAGCTAGGGAGTCCCCATATGTGAGGACTCATTCCTACTTGTTCCTGGAGATAGCACAGTTACTTACCTGTAACAGGTGATCTCTGGGAACAGCAGGAATTAGTCCTCACAACCCACCCACCTCCCCTAGGAGTTATATCTCTCTCTCTCTTTCCTTTCCTCTCTCTATTGTCTCAACTTTAAACTCCAACTGAGGAGAGTTGGTCAGGAAGGCGGGAAGGCAGCGCACATGCGCTGTGGGAGGCCCCAAAAGCTTTCCTTTCTGGGAAGCTGGGGAGCTTTCCCCCGCAGGCTCCGTCGGTTCCGACGTACCCATATGGGAGGACTAATTCCTGCTGTTCCCAGAGATCACCTGTTACAGGTAAGTAACTGTGCTTTCCCTTGTCCCTGAAGGGCTCACAATCTAAGTGTACCTGAGGCAATGGAGGGTTAAGTGGCTTGCCCAAGGCCACAAGGAGTGGCCATGGGACTAGAGACCCCAGTCCCTCCGGCCTGAAGTTGCTTGTCCCCATGTGGGAATTGAACCCCTGGCCTTCCGGCCTGAAGTAACCTGTCCCAACCACTGAGCCACTCCTCCCTCCTAGCATGTACACTAGGGCTTTAGCTCACAGCATCATTGCGTTTTCTTCAAATGCTGTTTATTTCACAGTGTTCTAGAAATCCATTAACCCTTTCGCGTCCACATAATTGTTTTGTAACAAATTTTTTTCTGTTTTTTTAATTAAGATTTGAGCTAAATGATACAGAATATAAAGTTTTTTGAAAAAAATGTATTTCTAAGAAACAATATTTACTGTTGCCATATGGCAACTACGGTCCTGAATGGCTGAAAATTAAAAAACAGTCTTGGCATCAGTTTCATTTACTGCTGGGTGTGATAGTTTAAATAACAGTTTTTTTTCAGATGTAAAGCACAGATACACATCACATTTCGCACACAGTGTGCAGATTTTTTGGAAATATAGAATCCATGAAAAATTTTGGGGAAAATTTGAAGGTTGCCATATGGCAACAACAGCCATGAAAGGGTTAAGTATTGTTAATTCGGTATGAACTAGCACAAATATGACTCATTGAATTTTTCTGGATAACGCATTCACTTGTACAAGTCACAGCAAGCTTAATAGGTATGTTCAACAGTGAGTAACATCGGTGTCAAAGTTTTTTTTCAAATTCTGATTTATAGGCACTTGGATTTAGCTCATGCCTTCACATTCAGGTACTATAGGTAGTTTTCTGTCTCCACAAGTTTACCATTGAGTTTGTACCTGAGGCAATGGAGGGCTAAGTGACCTGCCCAACATCACAAGGAGCGTTTGCAGCAAAGTAACAACATGAACCTCACTTTGTATGCACATTTTTTCCTAGATTGCTTTATATACAAAATTACAACACAGAATATAAGGCAAGCAGCCAGCAGAACTGAGTCACTTACTTAGGTACGTCATATGATTGTATGCAGGCTGTTGCATAGTTATGCAACTGTACACCATGTATTTATTTAATAGTCTTTGAAATACCACACACAGGGCAGCAAAAAAGTGAAAAAATAGAGGAAAAGCAGAACAAAGCTCCGTGGCAGTCAAGTAAACCACATGACAGGAATAGCCTCTATCCCTTTGCCTGCGACTTGTGTTCTCAAATATCTGCAATATATTTACATTTTAAATTACAAGTAGCTCATGGCTTATGTAGAAGCAAGCATTTTACTATCACGCGGAAGTCTTACAATCTAAAAGGTCGATTCAGAAAGTTGGTATTGAAGTCACGCACTATTAGCCATGCGCACGATTTTGTAGCGATCAAGTACCACAAAAGTTATACACCAACAAGCAACAAAAGAAGCATATGCAAATGAGATATGTGCAAAACGTCAGCATAAAGTGGGGAGAGAGGGGGCAACCCATACACAGACGAGCTACCATCAGCGCTGTACGCATGCACATTGATTTCACACACTAATGGTAGCAGAGTGGTATGAGCATGAAGTTGACATCACACGTCTGCAAGTTGCTGTTACTCATTTTCTCTGCTGTTTTCCCATTTCTTTCATGCGCAGCTCTAGCCCATGCAAGGAGCAAAGCCACTAAAGTGTAAGTAGTAAAAAATGTTTCTTCCTACAAGCCAAACGTTTCTCCTACAAAACACAAAATCACTCTACTAAACTAAGCATAGGCCAGGTATTAAAGTCATATACGCAAATTATCTTATCACAGGTTTAAAAGGAGAAAAAAGGCTTCAGATTGCACGGGTCAGGCAGACAGTACAAAACATGTCTTTGCCCTCTCCATCACATCAGCAGCCAAAAAAACTCCTTTAACATTATTTATATTAATATTTATAAGTATTTTTCAACTATTTTAAATCTTTGTTTATATCTATATTTATATTTTTTCAATTTAAAGCCACATTGCAAACAGCATAAATAATCCATCCTTTTATAGCATGTCACTATTCAATTTGCTCTATAGTGTCATTAATACAACTTAACTGGATGGTCTCCATAGCATAGTTCAAAATCTTGTTTCAGATCATACAGATTTCTATTCGTACCCCGACGCCAAACATTTCGTCGACTCAGGGTTTCTTACTACGCTTTCTCAAGGGGCTGCGATTGAATCTGTTTCACTCTGAAACTTTTCTCCTATACATGCAAGATCCATACCAAAGATTTTTACCCTGAAGGAATGACTGTCCAATGGTACAATGCTAAAGCTCTCTTTTTCTACACATGCCAGAATTTTACATAAATTTCAATGAGGCATATGAACAACGCTACTGAGCTTTGCACTCTGCCCTCTGATCCTCTATGCATTTCTCTGTATTAGGTAATAACATTCATTAGCAGCTTATTTCAATATGGTGGCGCTGTTGTGTGCGCATCTCTTTCTGCTCAGACAATGTGCGCATCAGTTTCTGCTCTGCATTGCTTGACAGCAGTAGCTGTGCATATATGTTGAGCGACCTACAAGCAAAGGGGGTGCTAGCATTTCTGCATCGGACTGTAAATTTGTACCTCAGGCAATTGAGGGTTAAGTGCCTTGTGCAAGATCACAAGGGATAGCAGTAGGATATGAACCAGACTTTCCTGTTTCTCAGGCTACTGGCTCTAACCATTAGGCTATTCCTCTACTCCTTTATATAAATTCTCAAATACTAGCTTAAGTGGATATAGATGCCCTCAAATTGGGCTATGTTGCTATATAATGTCCTTTAGAAATTTATTAGAGAACTGCTTACACTCCAAAAAAAAATGATGGTAGTGATTTATTCACACACTGAAGCCAATCCGAGGATCATGGTCGAGAAAGAAGCTTTTTCAAATGTTTACGATTCAAAAAAATAGTCATATATGTGCATCTTAAAGAAAGCAAAACGGGGGAAGCACTGAATGTAAACTGGAACTTTCTTGGAGAGGATGGTAAGATTCTTAAAAAACCTGAGGCTGACTTTGTACAAGCAGGAAAAAAGGGATGTGCATTTGTTGGTGTGCATTTCACTAGTGCACGTTAAAACGGTTGTTGTTGTTAAGTGCCGTTGAGTCAGTGTCATGGTGACCCTCTGGATACAGTAGTTGTCCTAAGCTGTGTTTGGTTTTCAGTCAGGTGGCTCATTGTTGATAGAGTGTCATCCATAGCTGCTGTTATTTTATCAATCATCTCATCGCCTTTCTTCCTTATTTGTGTTGACCTTCAACCTTTCCTTAATCTTGAGAAGCAACTCCTTCAGAACGTTTTCACTTTCAACCAGTATTGTGGTATCATCAGCACAATAAAGGTTGATAAATCTTCCACCAATCTTTACACCTTGGTTGTTTTCATACAGTCCTGCTTCTCTGATGCTTTGTTCTGCATATAAATTAAACAGGTAGGGGCGGGGGGGGGGGGGAGTATGCAGCCTTTCATAGACCTTAGCTTAAGACATTATTTTATTTATCTGTTAGAATTCATTATATTACCTCTAGGATAGATTCACTGTCGTTAGGGCAGTTTACAGACCTTGGTTATAAGGCAGAAAATAAAAGGCCAATAAAAAACATTACAACTATGCAACCAAGGGGGTGAGGGGGAATGAATAAGACAACAATCAGTACCTTTACATAATGAAACAATAACATGAGGAGGAGGAGGAGAACTGGAAATGATCAAATCATTGGGATAAGAAATCAGCTAGAATTTGAAGAGTAGAAGACTGGTAGCCCTTAAAGGAAATTATTATACCAAAATAAGTCGTTTTAACTCGCTTTTTAAAAATTTGTATAATTACTTTCTAAGGGGTAGATTCTAATCCTAGTTTAGCGGGTCTAGATGTCCAGACCCGCTAAATGTCCAGATTGCACTGGCAGTCAGAAAGCTCCCTATATAGATGACTTGTGCGGGGAGTTCTGTTTGTGGCCAAGAGGGGGTGGACCGGGAGAGGAGTGAGGGCGGGTGGGGAAATGACCCTGGACATATAGGACCAATTTTGAGGTCGGCCAGTTATATGGGGGGACTTATTCCACCTTGCAAGTGGACTACATCCCCCTAGAAATTGGGGGACTGTGGAGTCAGGCACCATCAAAGAGATGGGGGGGCGCAGGGGATTCCCCGCAGCCTGACCCTGGCTATGGAAGGCCAGTTTGGGGGTCGATCTGCGGGGAAAGAAGTTTCTATTCAGAGACTGGGGATCATGGCTCCTGAATGAATCTGCGGTAGCATGGCAACAGGACACCAAACCACCACAGCTCCATTCAGGAGCCTGGCTGAGCTAGCCAGGGAAGTGGCTGGACATCTGGGGTGCCTGAATTGGGGCTCCTCCCGGACGTCTAGCCACTGTGATGCAATTTTGCTCCCATGAGGACATTTAGCCCCCATGGGAGCAGAATTGGGTGCATCTCCTGGCCATGCAGATGTCTAGACGTCCAGATGGCCCAGGGAAGCACATACTTAAATTGGCCTCTAAGTGGATATCCAAGGAGGGGGAGTTCCATACCAACATAGCTAAGACTGAAAATGTGAAGTTCCAGCTCCATTCCAATCTTAATTGATGGAAGGAAGGGACCACCAGTAATTGAGCTTGGAGTAACTTCAGTTGTCTCTGGGGACTATAAAGAATCAACAGATGGGATATAAAGTGGAGGAGTAGCCTAATGGTTAGAGCACTAGCTTGGGAACCAAGAGACCGGAGTTTGATTCCCACTAGCACTTCTTGTGGCCCTGGGCAAATCACTTAACTCTCCATTGCCTCAGAAGAACAAGTTATCAATGTCCCTGTTTAATGTGTGTTATAATGTAAACTGCTTTTACTAAAATGATAAAGCGGTATAAAAAAGTCCTGTTAAATAAACAAATAAAATATCCTGTGCAAAATGCTCAGTGGGTTAATATTAAGATTTTGAATTTGATGAAACTAGAAATAAGTAAAAAATATAGATGACTTGTGCGGTTATGGAGTATGGGGTACCATGATCCATATGTAGAGTAGCTTGACTGCAGTATGTTGGATAAGTTGAAGATACTTTAAAAAAATACTGAGGGACTCCAGCAAGAAGAGAATTACAGTAATCCAGCTGATTAAGTATAAAGCTATGTAAAAGAGTTTTAAGAGATTTATCATTGAGATAAGGCCTTATGGATTTATCATCAGTAAGAAGAAAAAGGATTTGCTCACCAAGGAAGAGATCCAGTCTTTGAAAGTGAGATCCTTGTCTAATATAATGCCTAGAGTCTTAATTAATGGGGATGAGAGTTCCTGCATTGCAGGGGTTGTACTAACAAAAGGAGTTTCCCTTTGAGATCCAAATTGCTACAAATCTGCTAACATTAAGAATAAGTCTGAGTGAGTGACTCCAATGTGCGATTTTTTCCAGGGAGCTTGAAACAGTGATTTGGAATGTGCTGTCCCAGATATCATGTGAGACTAGTTTTTGAATATTGTCTGCGTATAGGTATACAAAAATCCTAGGTCCTGTATCAATGTGGCTAGAGGAACTAGAAAGATGTTAAATAGGGTGGAAGACAATATAGAATCCTGAAGAATTCCACAAAGAGGAGGAAATGGGGGTCAAAAGGAAACAGCATAAAATTTACTAGCAGTGGTTGATTGCTGTGTATTTTTTAGGGGAGAGAATATAGTTTCCTCCCCGAGTCTTGCTGAATACCTTCACGTAGTAACCCCGTTGTACAAAATCTGTACTAAATCTCAGCAAGGCGACACTACAGTGAAGTATGGTAGGAAAGAAGGAGAAAAATACTTACTGTCTGCACATTGCCCAGGATAAAAAGGTGCCTACCCATAGCTTACACACAAGTCTAATAATGTTGGTAGCAGTGGTGCAGACACTGCAGGTGAGAGAGCCATTTGTCCATTAGATGACAGAGGGGTAAATGATGCACCAAGAGAGACAAGGCCATAGCGGAAAGACTGAAAAAATTCTTTGCTTCGGTCTTTAATAAAGAAGATGTAGAAAACTTGTCCATGCCAGAAATGATATTTAAAGGTGATGCATCACAGGAAACGAAACAAATCTCGATAAATTAGGCAGTTGTAATACAGTTATTTGATAAACTAAAGAGCAGCAAATCACCTGGACTGGGTGACATACATCCCAGGGTGCTGAAAAAACTGAAATATGAGATTGCAGACCTACTATTAGTAATCTGTGACTATCATTAAAATCATCTGTAATACCTGAAGATTGGCAAATGGTCAATGTAATGCCAATTTTTAAAAAGGGTTCCGGGGGAATCCTGGAAACCATAGACCGGTGGAGCCTGATATCAGTATCGGGCAAAATGGTAGAAACAATTATAAAGAACAAAATTATTGAACATGTAAATAGTCAAGGCTTAATGGCTGGAAGCATGGATTTAACAAGGAAAGTCTTGTCTCGCTAATCTCTTGCATTTTTTTGAAGATGTGAATAAACAGGTAGATAAAGGTGACCTGGTTGATATAGTGTATCTGGATTTTCAGAAAGCTTATGACAAGGTCCCTCATGAGAGACTCTTGCGGAAATTAAAAAAGTCAAGGGATAGGAGTCATTCTACTATTGTAAATTAGGAACTGGTTGACAGAAATCAGAGAGTAGGGCTAAATAGCCAGTTTTCTCAATGGAGAAGAATAAATAGTTGAATACCACAAGGATCTGTGCTGGGTCCACTGCATTTTAACATATCCATAAATGACCTGGAAATGGAAATAAATGAGGTGATCAAATTTACAGATAACACAAAATTATTCAAGGTTGTTAAAACACCAGAAGATTGTGAAAAATTGTGAAGAAGACTTTGATAAACTGGAAGACTGGACATCCAAATGGCAGACGGAATTTAATGTGGACAAGTGCAAAGTTATGCACTTAGGGAAGAACAGCCAAAACTATGGTTACACGATACAAGGTTCCACACATTAGGAACCACCACCAAGGAAAAGGATTTGTGCGTCATCATGGATAATATGTTGAAACTCTCTGCCTAGTGTGCAGCGGCAACCAAGAATGCAAATAGAATGCTAGGAATCATAAAGAAAGAAATAGAGAATAAAACAAATTATATTATAATGCCTCTGTATCATTCCATGATGCGACCATACTTTGAATATTGTGAACAATTCTGTTCACCATATCTTAAAAAGTATATAGTAGAACTAGAAAAGGTACAGAGAAGACCCACAAAAATGGTAAAGGGGATGGAAGGATGCCCCTATGAGGAAAAACATAAAAGGTTAGGGATCTTCAACTTGGCAAAAAGACAGCTGAGGGGAGATCAGATAGAGGTCAATAACATGATGAATGGAGTGGAACGGGTAAACATAGATTGCTTGTTTACTCCTTCAAAAAGTAGAAAGGCTAGGGGACACGCAATGAATAACAGAGAATGAAGAGGTTATGATCACCTGGGACATTCCCATTCCGATGGATAAGAAACCAGAAGCCAGGAAACCTGACAAAGTGGTAAAGGAGAAGAATACCAGAACGGCATCGATAATAGAAGTGTCGGTACAGAGTGATTATTCTGTGAATCGTGTAGAGAGACAGAAGATCCTGAAGTACCAAGAAATGCAGTCAGAGACCAAGAAAATGTGGCAGAAAGATATGGAAATATTTCCCCTTGTAATGAGAGCCACAGGCTTGATAAAGAACTTCCAAGCACAGCTTGACAAACTACCCATACAGGTTACATCTTACAAACTCCAGCAGGAGGCTGTCTTTGGCACGATGTAAGTATTACGCCGAGCATTAGCAGTAAATTTGAGACTAAGATCATATTCCACATATCCTGGCATAAAAGTGAGGTTCACGACTGCCATAGTATGCGCAAAACTAACCCATTTGGAGAAACTACCCAAATAATAGGAGAAAATATTTTTTCACTCAATGTGTAATCAAACTCTTGAATTAATTATTGGAGGATGTAATAAAAGCTCTTAGTGTAGCTGGATTTAAAAAACGTTTGGACAAGTTCCAGGTGTAAAAGTCCATCAACAATTATTAAAGACGAGCAAGGAAATCCATCACTTACCCCTGGGATAAGCAGCATGGAATCTGTGTACCTTTTTGGGAACCTGGCAGATACTTGTGACCTGGATTGGTCGCTCTTGGAAACAGGATACTGGGCTTGATAGACCTTTGGTCTGACCCAGTATGGAATCTCTTATGTTCTAGCCTATGTACTTTTTTGTTACCCATTGTATTTTCTCATCCCTACACACTATTTTTCCTCTTGCTTTTCTTTATCCTACCCAAACTGTTCCAGTTTCTTCTCCCCTCTTGCTATCATACCTCTGTCTCTTTTCCTCCCCGCACATATTCTTCCTTTCCCAGTACTTATCCTTCCCTTCCACTCACATACTGTTCTTCTCCTGCTCCTATGACAAATCCCTTACCTCTTTTATTGATCTTTTCTTCCAACCCTTCTTTGCTACTCACCACTCTTCTTCTCCTTTTCTCCCCCCCCCCTTCTTCTTCTTTAGACTCTTGTCCACCCCATCATCTACTTTCTCCATCTCTCATATCTCTTCTTCTATTACCTCCCCTTCACACCCTCACCTGTTTTCACCTCCTTCAATCTTCGTCTCTGCCAACCTTCTCCACCTCACCTTCTCTCCCTCTGTCTTCTCACCAATCTCCTCTCCCCTTAACTCTCATGCTCATATTCTCCTCCCCTATTTCTTCCCCTCCCAACTTCTCCCTTTTTGGTCTCTTTCCTTCACCTTCCACTTTCCTATAACATGCAGCACATGCCATGGAGATCGAAGGCATCAACAACACTGCACATGCTCTAAGTCCCCTCAGCCCAGCACTGAGTACTACCTGCCTGCCTGCAACCCACCCAGGGCCGGCCCGTCCATTGAGCAAGAATGTTTTTTGCACAGGGCCCCGCGTTTCAGGGGGCCCCGCGCAAAGAACATTCTGCTTTTTTTTTTAAATTAAATTTTAAAAAAAACCTGTCTCTGGCTGCTGCCGCGTCCGTCGCAGCAGCGGCAGAATGGCGTGTCCCGCGGGGCCCCTTCTCCTCGTCGAGCCCTCTGCAAGGGCTTTCAGATTCGCGAAGGGAGAGTGCTCCCTCGCGTCTCTGTAAAGCCCGCAGGGGCTAATGGGAAATTTCCCATCTGCCCCTTTAGACGCGAGGGGCTGATGGGAAATTTCCCATTAGCCCCTGCGGGCTTTACAGAGACGCGAGGGAGCACTCTCCCTTCGCGAATCTGAAAGCCCTTGCAGAGGGCTCAACGAGGAGAGGGGGCCCCGCGGGACACGCCATTCTGCCGCTGCTGCGACGGACGCGGCAGCGGCAGCAGCTAGAGCCAGGTTTTTTTTTTTTTTTTTTAATTTGCCGAAAGGGAAGGGAAGGGAAGGGACGGGGGGGTGGCTGATGGAGGCTGTCTGGAAATGTGCAAGGGGGGGGTTAGGACTGGAAATGTGGAAGGGGGGGGGTTAGGACTGGAAATGTGCAAGGGGGAGGGGTTAGGACTGGAAATGGGCAAGGGGGGGTTAATACTGGAAATGTGCAAGGGGGAGGGGTTAGGACTGGAAATGTGCAAGGGGGGGGTTAGGACTGGAAATGTGCGGGGGGGGGGTTAGGACTGGAAATGTGCAAGGGGGGGGTTAGGACTGGAAATGTGCAAGGGGGGGGTTAGGACTGGAAATGGGCTGGGGGGGTTAGGACTGGAAATTGGCGAGGGGGGGTTAAAACAGCTAAATGGCTGGGGCTGATGGAGGCTGACTGGAAATGGGGTGAGGGGGTTTAGGCCTGGAAATGGGCTGGGGGGGTTAGGACTGGAAATGGGCTAGGGGGGGTTAAGACTGCTAATGGGCTGGGGCTGATGGAGGCTGACTGGAAATGGGCTGGGGGGGGTTTAGGACTGGAAATGGGCTGGGGGGGTTAAGACTGGTAATGGGCTGGGGGCTGATGGAGGCTGTCTGGAAATGGGGTGATGGGGGGGTTAGGACTGGAAATGGGCTGGGGGGGTTAAGAATGGAAATGGCCTGGGGGTTGATGGAGGCTGACTGGAAATGGGGTGATGGGGGGTTAGGACTTGAAATGGGCTGGGGGGGTGAAGACGGAATGGGCTGTGGGCTGATGGGGGCTGTCTGGAAATGGGGTGATGGGGGGGTTAGGACTGGAAATGGGGTGATGGGGGGGTTAGGACTGGAAATGGGCTGGGGGTTGATGGAGGCTGACTGGAAATGGGGTGATGGGGGGTTAGGACTTGAAATGGGCTGGGGGGGTTAAGACGTAATGGGCTGTGGGCTGATGGGGGCTGTCTGGAAATAGGGTGATGGGGGTTAGGATTGCTAATGGGCTATGGGGGGGTTAGGACTGCTAATGGGCTATGGGGGCGCTAGGACAGGAAAAGGGCTGATGGGGAGGGGTTAGGACTTGAGGTGGGCTGATGTGGTTAGGACTAGTAATGGGCTGTGAGCTGATGGGGGGGGTTAGGACTGGCAATGGGCTATGGGGGGCTGACTGGAAATGGGCTGATGGGGTTAAGACTGGAAGTGGGCTGATGGGGGGTTAGGACTGGTAATGGGTTATAGGGGGGGCTTAAACTGAAAATGGGTTGATGGGGGGCTAGGACTGGTAATGGGTTGGGGGATTGCTATGACTGGAAATGGACTGAGTGGACGGGGAGGCTTGAACTGCAAATAGCTGATGGGGAGGGAGCTTGGAATGGAAATGGGCTGTGAGGGAAGGGAGCTAGAACTGAAAATGGGCTGATGGAGCAGCTAGGATAGGACTGGAAATGGGCTGTTGGGGGGAGCTAAGATTGGAAATGGGCTGTGGTGGGGGCTTGAATTGAAATGGACTCATGGAGGGGCTAGAACTGGAAGTAGGCTCATGGGGGGGCTTGGACTGGAATTGGGCTGAGTGGAGGGGAGCTAGGATTTGACATGGGCTGATGGTGGGGCTAGGAAATGACTAGAAATGGGCTGATGGGGGGCTAGGATTGGAAATGAGCTGATGAAGGGACTCAGACTGAAAATGGATGGGGGAGCTAGGACTGGAAATGGGTTGATGGGGGGCTAGGACTGGAAATGGGCTGATGCAGGGACTAGAAGGGAATGGATGCTGGGTGAGACTGGAACTAGAAGGGAGCTGATGTTGGGGGAGGATTAGAATGGGATGGGGCTGGGAGAGTAAAATGGAGAGGGGAAAAATATTTTGTGTGGGAGGGATGAAAAATCTACAATTGGCCGGGTATTGGGAGAGTAAGTGGGGATTGAGGATGGAGGGGTAAAATTTGTGTGGATGAAATAAGAATGAGGAAAGAGCAAAAGGATAAAGATTAGTATGTTAAAGCAGATGTAGAGAGAGAGGATGGAAAGAAAACTAGAAGAGAGAAGAAAGGACAAATGGACAGCAGACGATGGAGAGTTAGCAGAAAACATGAAGAAACCAGAAGAAAGTGGCTGGAGCAATTGCAACTGAAAAAAAATGCACAAAAGGTAGAAATATATCTCTTTATTTTGAATTTATTAACTGGAATATGAAAGCTCTGGGAAATGTGCATCATTAACGTCTGCGCTTTGTTTGGTACAAGAGGAAATTGATTTATAGTTTTATTTCTACAGTGTTGTTGTACATTCCAAGTTTGGCTTTTGGGGTTCCCAGTTTAATTATTGCCTTCCTGTTTCTAAATTGCGATTCCTTGTTTGGTGATGGTCTATGTTCTGCATGTGTAACTGAGCTGAGGTATTCTGTTTATGTAATTCCTATTTGACATTGCCACTTGTTCTCTTTCCCCAGTATTCTCTGAAATGTACTGGTTTAATATTTGCAGTGTTTCCTTTTGATAGGTAGGGTCTGGTGCTTTGTGAGTCCTGGTAATGCTGTCAGGATACAGCGGGTTTGCTATGGGTTCTAAATGGGCAGCGTTTGTAGTAGTTCCTAATGTGCCTGGCGGTTGGCACTGGATTATAGTAATGTAGAAATCTTTTAGTCTTTCTTTATCCATACACTCATTAAGAGACATGTTTACTAAAAGTTAGTGTATGGTAACATTATGCAAATATTTATGCAAATAAGGCCACTTATGCAAATGAGGCCCCGCACCGAGTCTCCGCACATGGCCCCGCACCCCCCTTGGGCCGCCCCTGAACCCACCACCACTCATTCCATTTACTGGCTGCTGCATCGGCAGTTCGATTCAGCCCTGGATTATTTATTTATTTATTTATTTATTGTCTCTTCTATACTGCGCTATTCACATCAGTGTGGTGTACAATTAATAGAACCTTATACAATGCAGTCGGGACTGCATTGTATTTACAATAAACAGGAACTATAACTTGGACAAAACTGGGGTAACTTCCTACAAATTATTTACACTAATAAATATACAATTTGGGAAGTGACTAGGTAATGAGATGGATTAGTGTGAGAGGATGTTGAGTGTGACAAATAAAATAATCCAAAGGAGGTAGGAGAAGCTGTATCCTCTAACATAAATCTTATCAAACTGTTCTGTAATTTGTATGTTCACTGTATGTAATTCCAAAGTGCCTTCGAAGTACATTGATATGAAGTATGGGCTATACAAAATAATGTTTTAGCACCACCTTGTGTCAAATAACTTTAAAACCATAATAACTGAACAATGGGCAGGCATTCGCTTTTCCCAAAACATCAAACATTCTCTGAATATTACAGTACCTCTCTGTCCTAAATTATTTTTGCTCACCAGGGAGGGAAGAAAGAAGAGAAGGGAGATAAAAAGGAAATAATAGGGGCCAGTAGCCAAAGACAGATCAGTATTCAAACTGCAGCAGGTCAGTGCTTTTTTTAAAATGCCAACCGAGGTATGTAAATCATCCACATATATTCAGCACGGCTACCCAGTTAGTGAGCAGCACTGAATATACACGGAGTGATAAATGCTGATGCTCTACAAACAGCGGTATTATTCAACCACTTTCCGTAGTGCTATGTGGCTCAGGTTAGGAGAAGCCTTGATGCTGTCCTAACAAATTGCATAGTGGTATGGATAGCAGCTGTCGACGACTACCTGTAGGGATAGGTAGAGCACCCACACTCTACTATTCAGATAGTGCTGGGGTGGTTTATAAGAATTTTCAGTGACACTAATGGATATTGCTGCTGAAAATTCATGCATAGGGCAAATATCCATACGGTGGCCACTGCTGTCAAGCTAAGTGCTTTTCAATAGGCCCATGAGTCTGGGTATACAGTATAAATTTGTTTGCTTTTTGTTGTTTAAAAGTCCAGCTCGTAGGAAGGAAAGAGAAAATTGAAGGACGATAAACATAAGCTGTAGTGTCTTGTTTATACTCAACCTAAACCTTCAGAAATCTTCCTCTGAACTGATGCTTCCTTGTCCCATTGCCTTATCTATCCTGTCCCTTCACATATTAATGCTAAATTGAAGGACTTAGAAGAAAATCAACAAGAAGAAGTAGCAAAGACAGACTGGGACCAACCCAACTGGAAAAATAAGATGATCAGACAAGAAAGGTACAAAAGAGTTTCCGTTTTAGAGAATAAAATGTCAGTTTTGAAAATGTGCATTTTTATAATTGATTACAGGAGGAAATGTATTTCTCCAGGACCAAGCAGGAAGTCAGTCCTCACATATGGGTGTCATCGGCGCCAATGAAGCCCCAGAGGAGCATTTCCCCAGCTTTCTATGAAAGCCTTTGGGAATGCAGGCACACATGCGCGGTTCCCTTCCCGCCTAAAGGTGCCATCTTACCTCAGTCTCTTTTTTTCCGAGAAGCCCACCGGACGTGTGTCCTGTTCTCCCAGTTAAAAGTAGATTTTTTTTGGCGATTATCGCTATTTTTTCTCCCGGTTCGACGCTGGTTCCCCTCCCGCAGGGTTCGGTACACCGGTATCGAGCCCGATTCTTCTTTTTTGGTTTTTGCCCTTCGTGGCTGGCGTTCATGCCCTTTTTTCCATTTTTCCCTGGAAGGCCGGTATTTTGACCTTGCGGGGACTCTTTTTTCCCCGATGGCTTCCAGTGGCTTTAAGAAGTGTGATCAGTGTAAGAAATTAATGTCTCTCACCGACACACACGACTGCTGCCTCCGGTGCCTCGGCCCTGACCACGACCCTAAATCGTGCGGGCCATGTGGGAAGATGTCTTCCAAGGCACTCCGAAGACGACAGCAGCAAAAGGAAAGGCTTTTCTCGGACTCAGCCTCCGGCCGGGCCCGGAGCTCATCTGAGGCCTCGACATCTCGGGATTCCGATCCCGAGCGCCGTCGAAGCTCCTCGGACAGGGGGTCCCCCGACCGGGAACGTAAGAGAAAGAAGTGGCTCATGAGGGCGTCGGAGGAGGAGGTCCCTGGCTCCTCGAGGGCCAGTTCTAAGACCTCCGACCGTCGCCCCGGGCTCGTGGACCAAGAGAAGCCTGCCAAAGTTCCTTGTGTTGAGCTGGAGTCTGCTGGACACATAAGCCCCGTAGTCCTCGAAAACTCTCCTCCCAGGGAGCTGCCGCCAGGGCCCGAGTCGGTGGCTGCTGCGTCTCCCGAGCTGAGTCTCAGGATGACAGCCTTGGAGAGCAGATTGTCTGCCTTCATGGAGCAGCAGCGGGCACTGATGGCCAGCCTGTCTGGCGCATCTGCCCCGACCACCGGGACATTGACTTCGAAGTCGACCCCGGAGACCGAGCCGATACTCGAGTCCATCATGGCTCAAAGTCGTCCTCGGTCGCAGTCTCCCTCGACCTCCAGTTCGGGACCGAGAGCGTCGATGCCGGTGCCTCCGGCATCGGGGCGGGTGCTCCAGGGCCCCGCGGGGTCAGGCCCTGATTCCTCCTTGAACGAGTCCGCCTGGGAGACGGAGGACGAGGAGTCTCCCGATACGTTCAAGACTCGGTGCGTCCCGTCAGACTCACCGCAGTCTGAGCCCCGGAGTAGATCCCCTCTGGAGGATACTCGGTTCTCGGAGTTCGTCCGGGATATGGCCACTGGTTTGGCTATTCCGGCGGATCCCGAGGAAGAGCCTCGAGCTGAAGAGCTCGAGGCGCTGCAGTATGACTCTCCTCCGAAGGAGGCCTTTACTGTCCCGGTTCCTCCGATGCTGGAGCGGCTCCTCTTCCGAATGTGGGAGGCACCGGCCTCGGCGCCGGTTCTCAGCAAGTGAGTCGACTCGATCTATTGACTCAGAAAGAGCCCTGGTTTTCAGAAGGCACAGCTACCACACCATTCTATGGTTGTGGAATTGGCCATGCATCGTCTGAAGAGCCAGAAGATGCACTCCACGGTGCCCCCTGGCAGGGAGGCCCGAAACCTCGATGGCGTCGGTAGAAAGTGCTTCCAGGGCTCGATGCTTGCTTGCTGTGTCCAGTCGTACGAGCTGTACATGGGCATGTACTTGCGGGACCTGGCCAAGGAGTTGGCCGGGTTCTCTGCTGGTCTCTCCGGGGAACCCTTGCAGAGATTTGTCCTTGTCCTCCGGGATTTGGGACTGCTCGGTTCATGTCCCGCGCCGCCTACGATGGCTTCGAAGCTTCGGCCCGAGTTGCGGCAGCCAGCATCGCGGCTCGACGCCAGGCATGGCTGCAGTCATCGGACCTCGAGCCATGGGTTCAGGACAAGTTGGTCAATGTCCCTTGCCGAGGTGAAAACCTTTTTGGCAAGCCCATGACCGAGAAGGCCGCTCAGCTTGAAACAGAGCACCTTACACGGACAAGGCTGTCTAGGAAGACCTCTGCCCCTTCTCATAAAAAGAAGGGCTCGGGTAAAAAGCCCTTTTACCCGAGGAAGGGCACTGCCTACAAACAGTACCCTCAATATCAGGCTGCCCAAGCTGCCCCCCAGGGTCAGCAAGCCAAGGGGCAGGGTAATGGGCCCCGTAGGCAGAGGACCCCCAAGCCTCAGGCCCCTGCTACCACTCAGCAGAGTGCGGGTTTTTGACTCCTTGAGCATAGCCTCTCCTCCACTGCTCTCCCAACCCTGCACAGGAGGTCGTCTCGCCCTCTTCGCCCACCAGTGGCCCCTCATCACCGGGGACAGTAGGGTGTTGGACATAGTCCACAAGGGCTATGCCCTACATTTTCACCAACTGCCTCCACCATATTTCCCAGGGGAACTTCCAAGGCCTCCCCTGCACACAGATCTTCTCCTGCAAGAACTTCAAGGTCTGTTGGTGGACAGGGCGGTGGAGCCTGTGCCTCCCCCCTTACAAGGTCACGGCTTCTACTCCAGATATTCCCTGGTACCCAAAAGAACCGGCGGCTTTCAACCCATTCGGGACCTCAGGAACCTCAACAAGTTCCTGGAGAAAGAAAAGTTCAAGATGCTTACTCTTGGAACACTTCTGCCCTACCTCCAGCAGGGAGATTGGCTATGCTCCTTGGATCTAAAGGATGCGTACACTCACATCCTCATTCATCCAGACCACAGAAAGTACCTAAGGTTCATTGTGGAAGGAAACCATTATCAATACAGAGTGCTGCCTTTCGGCCTCACCTCCACCCCCAGAGTCTTCACAAAGTGCCTAGCAGTAGTGGCGGCCTACCTGAGAATTCAGGGCATCTTTGTCTTCCCCTATCTGGACGACTGGCTCATCAGGGGTCAGACTTCCAGGAGGCCAGACAGGCCACCCTGAGTACTATTGCTCTTCTTCAAAGATTGGGGTTTGTCATAAACTTCGCAAAGTCCACTTTGCTCCCCTCCCAGAACTTGGAGTTCATAGGAGCAAGGCTGGACTCTCTGCTGGCAAAGGCTTTCTTGCCAGAAGACAGGGCCCGCAGGTTGATAGCCTTGGCAACTCAATTTCTCAGCAGGTCACTGGTCTCCGCCAGGCTCTGCCTAAGACTTCTTGGCCACATGGCTTCGACAGTACATGTGACCCCCAATGCCAGGCTCCATATGAGGCCTGCACAGTGGTTCCTGCGGACTCAGTGGTCACAAGCCACAGGCAGCCTCAGAGACAAAGTAAGGGTGTCCAGACAATTTCTGAACTCCCTCAGCTGGTGGCTACATCCACCCAACTTACTGAAGTGTTTGCCCTTTCAGATTCCTGGGCACACGGTGGTACTGACCACCGACGCCTCCCTGCAGGGTTGGGGAGCTCATTGTCTAGACAAGTGGACCCAGGGCCTCTGGTCTCCTTGGGAGGCGGCACAGCAGATCAATCTCCTGGAACTCAGGGCTATTCGCCTAGCTCTCAAAGTTTTCACGCCTGCCCTGGCTCATCATTGTGTCCTGGTTCAAACAGACATAAGAACATAAGAACATAAGATATGCCATACTGGGTCAGACCAAGGTCCATCAAGCCCATTCTTCTGTTTCCAGCAGTGGCCAATCTAGGTCATATGTACCTAGCAGTTTCCCCAAGGGAAACAGGTTCCACAATGCTTGTATTGGTTCAAGCATTGATATCCTGGGTCCCTTCTTAATAATGGTTTATGGACCTTTCCTCCAGGAACTTGTCCAATCCTTTTTTAAAACCCAGCTACACTAACAGCCTTTACTACATCCTCCAGTAACAAATTCCAGAGTTTGATTACACGTTGAGTGAAAAAATATTTTCTTTTATTAGTCTTAAATAGTTTACCCTGTAGCTTCATTGCATGTCCCCTAGTCTTTCTATAAGGTAAGGTAAGGTAAACAATCGATCTACGTTTACCCGTTCCATTCCGTTCATTAATTTATAGACTTCTATCATATCTCCCCTCAGCCATCTCTTTTCCAGGTTAAAGAGCCCTAACCTTTTTAGCCTTTCTTCATAGGAGTATCCTTCCATCCCCTTTACCATTTTGGTGGCTGTTCTCTGAACCTTTTCTAAAATCGCTATATCCTTTTTAAGATACGGCGACCAGAATTGCACACAATATTCAAGGTGCGGTCTCACCATGGAACGATATAGAGGCATTATAATATCTTTTGTTTTATTTCCCATTCCTTTCCTTATAATACCTAACATTCTATTTGCTCTCTTGGCTGCCGCTGTACACTGGGCCGAGGGTTTTAACATGGTATCCACAATGACGCCTAAATCTTTTTCCTGGGTGGTGGTTCCTAATGTGGAACCTTGCATCATGTAACCATAGTTTGGGTTGTTCTTCCCTAGGTGCATAGCCTTGCACTTGTCCACATGAAATTTCATCTGCCATTTTGATGCCCAGTCTTCCAATTTATCAAGATCCTCTTGCAATTTTCCACAATCCTCTTGGGTTTTAACAACTTTAAATAGTTCTGTCTCATCTGCAAATTTGATAACCTCACTCGTTATTCCACTTTCCAGGTCATTTATGAATATGTCAAAAAGCAGCGGACCCAGCACAGATCCCTGGGGTACACCACCTTTCTCCATTGGGAAAATTGGCCATTTAGCCCTACCCTCTGCTTTCTATCTTTAAACCAGTTCCTGATCCACAATAGTACACTGCCTCCTATCCCAGGACTCTTTAGTTTTGCCAAAAGTCTCTGATGAGGGACCTTGTCAAAGGCTTTCTGAAAGTCCAGATACACAATATCAACTGACTCACCTTTGTCCACCTGATTATTCACTCCTTCAAAAAAACATAACAGATTAGTAAGACAAGATCTTCCTTGTCTAAAGCCATGTTGGCTATCTCCCATTAGGTCATGACTATCTACATGCTGAGTAATTTTATTCTTTATGATGGTTTTCTACCATTTTTCCCGGTACTGATGTCAGGCTCACCGGTCTGTAGTTTCCCGGATCACCCCTGGAACCTTTTTTAAAAATTGGTGTTACATTGGCGATCCTCCAATCTTCAGGTATTAGAGATGATTTTAATGATAGTTCACAGATTACTAATAGCAGGTCTGCAATCTCGTATTTCAGTTCTTTCAACACCCTTGGATGTATACCATCTGGCCCAGGTGATTTGCTACTCTTCAGCTTATCTAATAGTTGTAATACATCTTCCCGATGTATCTATATTTCCTTCAATTCTTCCGCACCTTTAAATACCACTTCAGTCATGGGTAACATCCCTACATCTTCCTCAGTAAAGACTGAAGCAAAGAATTCATTCAGTCTCTCCGCTATCGCCTTGTCGCCTCTTAGTGCTCCTTTAACCCCTTTATCATCTAATGGACCAACTGACTCTCTCACAGGTTTTTTGCTACGAATGTACTTGAAAAGGTCTTTACTTCGCGTTTTTGCTTCTGCAGCAAGCTTCTTCTCAAATTCTCCCTTTGCCTGCCTTATCAATGCCTTGCATTTGACTTGCCAGTGCTTGTGCTGTTTCCAGGTTTCGTCGTTTGGCTCTTTTTTCCATTTCCTGAAAGATGCTTTTTTGGCAACAACAGCCTCTCTGACCTCACCTTTAAACCATGCTGGCAGTTTTTTGGACTTCCTTCCACTTTTCTTAAAGCGTGGAATACAGCTGGTCTGGGCTTCCAAGATAGTATTTTTCAACAACAGCCAAGCACTTATTAAAAGAGGACTGCTACACAGTACCCTGTCTTGTGCTGCTGAGGTAAGCTATATTCTGATTTGATTTAAATTATAGCTCTTAGCTGCTGCTAGGCTCTAACTTCTTATGAAATTTATACTACAAGCTCTCTGCTGGGTTCTAAATTTAACCAGAAAGCTCTTTTCTGTGTTTTAAATTTAAGCTAAAAGTACTTTGCTGATGCTAGGCTCTGAGTGACTATTAAATTTAGACTACAAGCTCTCTGCTGGGTTCCAAATGTAACCAGAAAGCTCTCTTCCGTGTTTTAAATTTAAACTAAAAGTACTTTGCTGTTACTAGGCCCTGAGTGACTATTAAATTTAAACTACAAGCTCTCTGCTGGGTATGAAATGCAACCAGAAAGTTCTCCTCTGTGTGGCCATGTTTTATGTGAACAAACAGGGCGGGACTGTGTCCAGGCTCCTTTGTCGGGAAGCCCAAGACCTTTGTTCTTTTGCCCTAAAGCACAACATGCTCCTCAGGGCTGTCTACCTTCCCGGCCAGGACAATCACCTGGCCGACAGATTGAGCAGGATTCTGCAGCCCCACGAGTGGCAGCTGCATCCTTCAGTAGTTCAGAAGGTCTTCCTAAAATGGGGTCTCCCTGTGGTGGATCTCTTTGCCAGTCCACTGAACAAGCAACTGCCAAAGTTCTGCTCCCGACACCCGCATCCTCTGAGAATAGCAGCAGATGCTTTTCTGATTTCATGGTCTAAGAGCCTCATGTATGCGTTTCCTCCCACGCCCTTGGGGGCCCGAACTCTCTTCAAAATTCTTCAGGACAAGGCCTCGGTCCTGCTGGTAGCTCCAAGGGGCCGAGACAGCCTTGGTTTCCACTTCTCCTTCAACTGGCGGTGGATCCCCCACTGCCTCTGGGGTTGCAACCCGATCTTCTCTCACAAGAGCAGGGTTCCCTTCTGCACCCCAATCTCAAAGCTCTCAATTTGATGGCCTGGAGGCTGCAAGGGTAGTTTTGGCTCCCTGGGGCCTACCTCAGGAAGTTGAGGAGGTTGTCCTAGCCTCTAGAAAACAATCCACTAGGAAAACCTATGCTCTCAAATGGAAGAAGTTTTCTGTGTGGTGTCAGCTATGTACAGAGGATCCTTTCTCCTGTACTGTGCCAGTAGTCCTTCAGTACTTTCTGCACTTGTCAAATCAAGGACTTAAGTCCAATTCTGTTCGGGTCCACCTCTCAGCTCTAGCAGCTCACCACTCACTGGTGGAGGGACATTCTCTCTCCGGTCACCCCTTGGTGTCTCGCTTTCTCAGGGGCTTGCTTTTGCTCAAGCCTCCTATCCCTCCTCCTGCCCCTGAGTGGGAGTTGAATGTTGTCTTGCAGCAACTGACTCGCCCACCTTTTGAGCCGATGGCTATTTGTCCACTACGCTTCCTATCCTGGAAGACACTCTTCCTGATAGCCCTTACCTCGGCTAGGCGAGTGAGTGAGCTTCAGGCCCTGGTCTGTGATAGGCCTTACACCAGGATTTACAGGAACAGGGTAGTCCTCAGGACTCATCCAAAGTTCCTTCCAAAGGTTGTCTCCTCTTTCCACCTCAATCAGGAAGTGGTTCTTCCAACATTCTTCCCTAGGCCTCATGCAAGTCAGGCTGAAGCAGTCCTGCATACCCTGGACTGTAGGAGGGCCTTATCCTTCTACCTTGACCGTACGAAGGGGCATAGAAGGGCTACTCAGCTCTTCGTATCCTTTGACCCCATTAAGTTGGGGTTGGCTGTGTCCAAGCGTACCTTGTCCATCTGGGTGGCTGACTGTATCACCTGGGCTTACAAGGCGGCTGACCTTCCTTTGCAGGGTCGGGTTACGGCCCACCGAGTCAGGGCAATGGCTGCCTCAGTGGCTCATCTCCGCTCTGTGCCCTTGGTAGACATCTGCAGGGCTGCAACTTGGTCTTCAAGCCAGACTTTTGCAGCCCATTACTGTCTGGAAAGGGAGTCCCATAGGGACAGTGCTTTTGGCCAAGCAGTACGCCGGAATCTCTTTGAGGTTTAGGCAACTCCTGCCCTCCTGCCCTCTGTTGGGCTACCGGTGGAGGTTGTGTCCTTGAAAAGCCTTTCTTTGCTGCTGGGACTAGAGGGAGTTCTCTTGTTCAGCCTGGGTTCCTCGGTAGCCCAGAGCTAGGGAGTCACCCATATGTGAGGACTGACTTCCTGCTTGGTCCTGGAGAAAGAGTAGTTACTCACCTGTAACAGGTGTTCTCCAGGAGCAGCAGGAATCAGTCCTCACAACCCTCCCTCCTCCCCTTGGAGTTGCAGTTGTACATAGTTTATTTTTTCATTTTTGTGTGCTGTTCTTAGCTATGTCATTTGACTGAGGTAAGATGGCACCTTTAGGCGGGAAGGGAACCGCGCATGCGTGCCTGCATTCCCAAAGGCTTTCATAGAAAGCTGGGGAAATGCTCCGCTGGGGCTTCATCGGCGCCGATGACACCCATATGTGAGGACTGATTCCTGCTGCTCCTGGAGAACACCTGTTACAGGTGAGTAACTACTCTTTCTGTTCCTCTTTCTTCCATGTTTCAAAGCTTGGTGTCTGATTTGGGGGTTTTCAATTTCAATTTTTGTCTTTTGTAGATTCTTATTCTTTAATTGGTGCTGGTCTGTATTTTCCATGGGCGACCGAGATAAGCATAGTCATTGGAAAGGTGTAGGCCAACTGGGCCCTGGCCCCCACCAAAATTCACAGTCGCAGGCAGTGATCCCATCCCCAGAAGGCAGAAGAAGAGAAGCTGCGATCACGGCAAAGACTCTTCCTGTTCTGCCCACGGGGATCCAATCTCCCATGGGTAGAACAGGAAGGGTCTCTGCCTGCGGCGAGGAGCTTGCCCCCCCCCCCCCGAATAAAAGGCCTGTTACTGCCTCTGGAGATAAGGGATTCTGTTAACATGTAGGTTCTCTCTAGGAATCTGTAGTCGTTCAGCTTGTCTCTTTTCCAACTGGTGGTTACTGGTGTTCTAGAATATTTGCAGTGATGATTTTTCCATAAATAGGGTTGGTGCAATTTGAGTTCTTGATTCTGGTGATCAGTGTCCATTTGCAGGGTTTTGTGTTATAATGCACATTATCTAGCTGTGGAGGGAGTTAGTGGTGGTGTCACTGATGGGAGACTAGAACTTGAATATAATTTTTTTGTATGTTGAGATCATATCACCTCTATCTCGCCTTTTCTCTAAGGTGTACATATTAAGATCCTTAAGTCTGTCCTCATATGCTTTATAATGAAGACCACTAACCATTTTAGTAGCCACCCTCTGCACCGACTCCATCCTGTTCACATCCTTTTGAAGGTGCGGTCTCCAGAATTGCACACTATACTCCAAATGAGGTTGCACCAAAGACTTATACAGAGGCACTATCATCTCCTTTTTTCTGCTAGCCATTCCTCTCCCAAGCATGCACCCAAGCATCCTTCTAGCTTTTGCCATCGCCTTTTCTACCTGTTTATCTACTTTAAGATCATCAGACACAACCACACCCAGGTCCCGCTCTTCTTTAGTGGACAAAAGTACTTCACCCCCTATACTATAGCTACTTCTGTTCCGCATCCTTTATTGGGAGAGTTTATTCTCCAGGAACAAGCAGGAATTCAGTCCTCACATACGGGTGACATCGGCGCTGACGGAGCCCTCGTGCGGAGCAAATCCCCAGCTTTGTAAGAAAGCCTTTGGGAATTGCAACACACATGCGCAGTCTCCTTCTTGCCCAAGGGTGCCATCTTACTCAGTCTCCTTTTTTCCACGGAGCCCAATGGACGTTGTCCTATAGTCCCCGAGGAAAAAGTGGTTTAAAGTTAGAAATGAACTTTTCTCTTTTACCAGTTCGACATCGGTTCTCCTTCCCGCCTTCGGCTTGGTACACCAGTATCGAGTTCAGTTAAAAATTTTTGGTTTTTGTCCTTCGTGACTAGCGTTCACGCTCTTTTTCTTTTTCACTGGCAGCCCAGTCCTTTGACTTCACAGGGGCCCTTTTTCCCCCGATGGCTGCCAACAGGTTTAAAAAATGTGATTGGTTTACGAAGTTAATGTCTCTCACCGATACACATGACTGCTGTCTCCGGTGGCTCAGGCCTGACCATGACCTGAAGGTCTGTGGCCCGTGTAGGAAAATGTCCTTGAAGGCCCTGAGAAGTCGCCAGCCACAGCATGATAGGATTTTTCCTGAGTCTGCACCCTCCCGGGCTCGGACCTTGTCTGAGGCCTCGATGTCTCGGGAACTGTCTGAGTCTGAGCAGCGTCGGGCAGCCTCAGAAAGGGCATCTCCCTCACAGGAACATCGGAGGAAGAAGAAATCCTTCAAGGTGGCAGCGTTGGACGGTTCCAAACGGCCTAGTTCCTCGCGGGACCGGTCGCAGAGCCCCGACCGCCGGCTCAGATCCTTGGATTTGGAGCAGCCAGCAAAACTCCCTCATAGGCACCCGGAGCAGCCAAGGCAGGTAACCACTGTCCTCGTTGAGGATTCTCCTCTGGAAGAACCGGTGTCGAGCCTGACGGTGTCGCAATCCGACCCGGGTGCTGCTGAGCCTTCTGAGCTCGGTCTCAAGATGGTGGCCCTTGGAGCGCAGCATGTCTGCCTTCATGGAGCAGTAGCCAGCGCTGATAGCCGGTCTCACTGGTCCTTCCACCCTGACCATTGGGCCACTAACGTCCAAGTCGATCCCGGAGGCCAAGCCGATCCTTAAAACCATGCATACTCGAGTCGATCCTTGGCCAAGGTCTCCCTCGACCTCCCATTTGGAACCAAGGTCATCAACACCGGTTCCATCGGCATCGAGGCGGTCGAAGCCGAAGCCCTCGAGGCAGGAGCCACTCGATTCCTCTTCGGAAGCATCGGGCTGGGAGAAAGAAGAGGAAGATTCCCCGGACACCTGCTGGATCAGGGACGTCCCATCTGATTCTCCAGTGTCCGAACCTCGGAGAAGGTTCCCCCCCACCCCCCGGAGGACACTCGGTTCTTGGACTTCGTAAGGGACATGTCAAAGGCTTTGGCATTCCCTGCGGAGGCCGAGGAGGAGCCTTGAGCTGAAGAGCTCGAGATCCTCCAGTATGACTTTCCCCCTCGGGAAGCTCTTACTGTACCAGTGCCTCCGATCCTGGAACAGCTGATGCTCCGCATGTGGGAGACACCAGCATTGATGCTGGTACTCAGCAGGCAGATCGACTCGATATATCGAGTCCGCAACAGTCCTGGATTCCAGAAAGCACAACTGCAGCACAACTCCATGGTTGTGGAATCGGCCATGCGCCGGCTCAAGAGCCAGAAGACGCACTCCTCGGTGCCTCCTGGCAGGGAGGCCTGCAACTTGGACGCCCTTGGCAGAAAGTGCTACCAGGGTTCTATGCTGACATGCCGGTTCCAGGCATACCAACTGTACATGGGCATGTACCTGCGAGACCTGGCAAAGGAGATTGCCCTGTTCTCGGCTGGTCTCTCCGAGGGACCCTTGCAGCGCTTCAAGACCCTGTCCACTGGAGTCCGTGAATGCTCAAAGTTCATGACTCGAGCAGCTTATGTTGGCTTTGAGGCATCGGCCCGGGTAGCTGTGCCTGGCATCGGTGCATGCCGCCAGGCAAGGCTACAGTTGTCAGACCTGGAGCAATGGGTACAGGAGAAATTGGTCGATGTCCCCTGCCGTGGTGAAAACCTCTTCGGCAAACCCATGACGGAGAAAGCTGCTGAGATCGAGTCCTAGTACCTGACCCGGACAAGGCTCTCAAAGAAGACTTCTGCCCCTTCCAAAAAGAAGGGCTCGGGTAAGAAGCCCTTTTTCCTGAGGAAGGGTACTGCTTACCGCAACTACCCCCCATTTAAGGCCTCCACGGCTCCCCAACAGGGGCAGCAGGCCAAGGGACAAGGGCATGGCCCACGTAAGCAGAAAGCTCCCCAGACAAAGGCTCCGGCTGAGACTAGGAGTGGCTTTTGACTCTCAAGGCATAGCCCCTCTCACCAAAGGAGTAGGGCAATGCACAGAAGGAAGGCTTGCCCTGTATGCCCACATGTTGCCAGCCATCACCACAGACACCTGGGTTCTTCAGATAATCCAACAGGGCTATCTGCTAAATTTCACCCAGTTACCTCCTCCTTACTTTCCAAGGGAGCCTCTCAGACCTCCTCTTCACAAGGACCTTCTTTTGAAGGAGTTAGCAGGTCTTCTCGAGGATCAGGCGGTAGAACCGGTGCCCCCACCACCTGCAGGGCAAGGACTTTTACTATAGGTACTTCTTGATACCAAAAAGGACAGGAGGCCTAAGACCCATCCTCAACTTGCGCAACTTAAACAAATTCCTAGTGAAGGAAAAGTTCAAGATGCTCTCCCTTGGAATATTGCTGCCTTACCTCCGCCAGGGAGACTGGCTATGCTCCTTAGACCTAAAGGATGCATATACACACATCCTAATTCATCCAGACCACAGAAAGTATCTACGCTTTGTGGTGAGAGGAAACCACTATCAGTACAGGATGCTTCCCTTTGGCCTGGCCTCCACTCCCAGAGCATTCACAAAGTGCCTGGCAGTGGTTGCCGCCTTCCTCAGAATTAAAGGGGTATTTGTCTTCACCTACCTAGACGACTAGCTCATCAGAGCCACATCAGCTCTAGAGGTCCAACAGGCACATCTCGCACCATTCAGGTGCTTCAACATCTAGGATTTGTCATCAATTACCCCAAATCTACTCTAGTCTCCACTCAAAGACTAGAGTTCATTGCGGCAAGACTAGATACCATTCAGGCAAGGGCTTACCTGCCATCAGACAGGGCACAAAGACTTTAGGCTCTGGCACATCAAGTGAGTCGCAGGTCCCAAATATCAGTGAGACACTTCCTGTGACTCCTCGGGCACATGGCCTCCACAGTACATGTGACACCCAATGCCCGCCTTCACATGCAAACAGCTCAATGGGGCCTCAGGGACCAGTGGACACAGGCAGACTCCGAGACAGAGTCAAGGTCTCCAAAAGACTAGTGCAGTCCTTGGCCTGGTGGCTTCAACTAAGCAACTTGGAGGCAGGAGTGGGTTTTCAGGTTCCTCTACATATCCTGATGACAGATGCATCCTTTCTGGGCTGGGGAGCCCATTGCCAGGGACTTTGCACTCAAGGCGTATGGTCGCCACAGGAGAGCACACAGCAGATCAATTTCCTGGAACTTCGTGCCATTCGCCTAGCTCTACGAGCCTTTTCTCAAACTTTGGCTCATCAACATGTCTTAATACAAACAGACAGCCAAGTGGCAATGTTCTATGTGAACAAGCTTGGAGGCATGGGATCCCGCATTCTTTGTCAAGAAACTGTGGACCTGTGCTCCTTTGCAGTCCGGCACGGCATGCATCTCAAAGCAGTTTACCTACCAAGCCAGGAAAATTACTTAGCCAGCAAGTTAAGCAGGATTCTCCAGCCCCACGAATGGCAGCTGGATGTGAATATGGCCCAATGGCTATTTCAGACCTGGGGACAACCGACAATAGATCTCTTTGCGAGCCCATACAATCACCAGTTGTCCCATTTCTGTCCAGGCAACCACACCCGAACAGGTTTGCTGCCGATGCTTTTCTCATCCCATGGTCTGTGGGCCTCCTGTATGCGTTTCCTCCTACATCTCTGGTGGCCAAGACTCTATTCAAGATCCTTCAGGACAAGGCCTCGATCGTCCTGGTAGCCCCCAGATGGCCGAGGCAACCCTGGTTTCTGCTTCTACTTCAACTAGCGGTGGAGGCCCCAATACATACCTCTGGGATCCTCTCCCAACCTCCTGTCTCAGGAGGGGGGCACTCTCCTGCACCCAAACCTCAGCTCCCTCAACCTGATGGCATGGCTGCTGAAAGGGTAGTTCTTGCACCTTTCCTCCTCTCCAAAAATGTGGAAGAAATGTTGCTAGCCTCAAGGAGGCAATCAACAAGACGGACCTATGCTTTCAAGTGGCATAGGTTTGAGCTGTGGTGTGCAAAGCAGAAAGAAAATCCTTTCTCCTGCCAGGTTGCAGTGGTGCTTCAATATCTTCTTCATCTTTCAGAGTTGAGCCTTAAGTCCAACTCCGTCAGAGTTCACCTTAGTGCCTTGGCTGCACACCACTACCCAGTGGAAGGAAAGCCTCTTTCTGCACATCCTTTGGTGTTCAGGTTCTTGAGAGGCCTACTTCTGCTGAAGCCCCGGTTCACCCACCAGCAACTGAGTGGGATTTGAATGTGGTCTTAGGGCAGCTTACTCATCCACCTTTCAAGCTGATGGCAACCTGCCATCTACGCTACCTTTCTTGGAAGGTAGTTTTCTTGGTGGCACTCAGGTCGGCTCAGCGAGTGAGTGAGCTTCAGGCCCTGGTGTCCGAAAGCATAGGCCTTATAGAAAGTTTTATAGAAACCGGTGGTACTCCGCACACACCCCAAGTTCCTTCCGAAAGTGGTCTCTTCGTTCCACCTCAACCAGGAGGTAGTACTACCTACCTTCTTTCCCAGGCCGCATGCCAGTCATGCAGAGACAGTTCTGCATACCCTGGACTGTAAGAAGGCATTAGCCTTCTACATTCAGCGTGCGCAGACCCATAGAAGAACTTCTCAGCTCTTCGTATCTTATGACTCCAGTAAGCAGGGGATGGCCGTCTCCAAGCGTACGCTGTCCACCTGGGTAGCGGACTGCATTGCCTGGGCATACAGGGCTGCTGAGCTTTGTGTTATGGCCCACCAGGTCAGGGCTATGGCAGCATCAGTGGCTCACATTCGCTGGCAGACATCTGCTGGGCCGCCACCTGGTCTTCGGGTCAGACTTTCGCAACCCATTACTGCCTGGATAGGGAGTCCCAACGGGACAGTGCTTTCGGCCAGCACATGCAGTGATTTATTTATGTGCTCTGCATTCGCAGAGTGTAGCGTGGCTGCAGAACCACTGCGCTTTTTTTAATCATATGGGGCCCAATATTCAAAAGGCATTTACATGGTTTAAAGCCCAGTAAACTGTGTAAATGCCTTAACTGGGGATATTCAATGGCACCTACACGTTTAGTGCCACTGAATATCCCCAGCTAAGTCTCCTATGCGCCCCGATGCTATCCGGTTAGCATCAGGGTGTGTTGTGGGTTATGGGGCAGAACAGAGGCGGAGACTGGGGCTAACCATGCAGCAGCGATATTGGGAAACCCTTGCCCATCTTTAAGGTGCCAATTGCTAACTGAGCAGCAGCCAATATCGCTGCTGCATGGTTAAATTCGGCAGCAATCAATGGATATTCAATGCCAGTGCCTTGGCAGTGAATACCCTTGTTCCTGATCGGCCCTCCAGTCTAGTCCTGACTCTCTGGGGTTTAGCACCTCCTCCCGCAGCCTTGGAGACTGAGCACGTCACTCTTTTGGTGACCCCTGGTATAAATAGGCTAGGATCCGCCTACTTACTCCAGTAAGCTCAGTCTCCAAAGCAGCTTAAGGAGTATTAAACCTAGGAGATTAAGGACTCACTTGAGAACTGGTTAAGGATCTTCTGATTGTAGTTAATTAGATTTAGTTAGATTTGATTTCCTTTGTTAATATAGGCAAAAAAACCAAAACGTCTTGGTCGTGGATTTTTAGGCTGCAGGGGCTATTACCTTGCTCTCCCTCCCTTCCCTTGTAACTTGGAGGTGGTACAGCGGGGTAGGTCTGGCAAACGGAACTTCCGACTTCCGAATCCACCGTGTGGGTGAGGAGTCGGGTAGCTGAGCGTCGGGAGTGAAAGGACTGAAGGGCAGCAGAGGATCGCTTCGGTGATTCAAAAGGCACTCACTCCGGTGAAGGGCTTGTCAGCGCAGTGCTCTCCGTTCCGCCCGACGCTGGAGAGTTAAGTGGCTTGCCCAAGGCCACAAGGAGTGGCCATGGGATTAGAGACCTCAGTCTCTCTGGCCTGAGGTTACTTGTCCCCATGCGGGAATTGAACCCCTGGCCCTCCGGCCTGAGGTAACCTGTCCCAACTACTGAGCCACTCCTCCCTCCTGCAGCGGGCCCAGGGGAGGAGCCTATCCTGGAAGACCCACTTTTGCAGGCGGTCCGCAAGTCCCAGAGGGTTTTTCCCCTACATAGGATGTTTAGGGAAATGATTCAGGAAGAATGGTACATGCCCGAGTCGGGATGAAGGGGCAAGAGTGATGGCTCGGCTTTACCCTCTGGCGGATCAGGATAGGGATCTTTTTAAGTCCCCTAATGTGGATGCGGTGGTAGCGGCAGTAACCAAGAAGTCTACCATACCTGTAGAGGGTGGTGCAGCCCTTAAGGATACCCAGGATAGGCATCTGGGCACTTTCTTGAAGCAGGTCTTTGATGTCAATACCCTTGCCATGCAGGCTTCTATTTGTGGAGCATGTGCGGCCAGGGCCTGTATGCGATGGTCACAAAGGATTAGGGGGACTCATGTTGACGATACGGTAGAGGAAGCGGCCTGGTTGGAAACGGGGGCCGCCTATTTAGCGGACATCCAGTATGATTTTATTTGCAGTCTAGCCCGAAGTATGACGTTGGTGGTATCAGCTCAAAGGGGTTTATGGCTTCGTAATTGGACGGTGGACGGTTCCTCTAAGGCTAGGTTGAGTAAGCTTCCCTTTTGAGGCAAACGTCTGTTTGGCGAAGATTTGGATAAGTTGGTTAAGGATCCAGGAGACTCTAAGGGCAGAAGGTAGCTGGAGGACAAGCAGAAGCCGGGGTGTGCCCTAGGGGTGTCGAAGAATCAGCAGAGGGATTTTCTGAGTTTTCGACCGCAAAGGTTTGGTCAATTTCAAAGAGGATGGGCGGTTTTCCGCTCCTAGAGTTTTCGAGGGTTCAGAGGAGCAGGAAGAGGTTTTGGAGCTTCCTCGTCCTCGACCTTTAAGAAGTCTCAATGAAGTGAAGGGGATCCAGGCAGAGTTAATTCCCGTAGGCAGTCGATTAAGGGCGTTCTATTCCGCCTGGATCCGAGTTACGTCAGATCAGTGGGTGCTAGAGGTCATTCAGAAAGGATATGCGCTAGAGTTCCAGCGTCCGGTGGTCAATGCCTTCGTTCTCTCCCCTTGCAGAGCACGTTCAAAGTGGGTAGCGGTACAGGAGACATTGGAAAGGCTTCTGGCTCTCAGAGCGGTAGTACCGGTTCCGGAGAACGAGTGCGGCGATGGTCGATACTCCATATATTTTGCAGTCCCAAAGAAAGAGGGCACCTTCCGACCGATTCTGGATCTCAAATGAGTGAATCGGTGCCTCCGGGTATCGCATTTTCGGATGGAGACCCTGCGGTCGGTTATAGTAGCGGTGAGACAAGGAGTTTTTCACATCGTTGGACCTGACGGAGGCCTATTTGCACATTCCAATCCGCGAAGAGCATCAGCGGTTCCTCCGTTTCACTGTTCCGATGGGGCATTTTCAGTTCCAGGCGTTGCCATTCGGGTTAGCAATGGCCCTGTGTACTTTCACCAAGATGATGATAGTGGTAGCAGCTGCATTGAGAAAAGAAGAAGTGTTGGTTCATCCTTACCTGGACGATTGGTTGATCCATGCGAAATCGAGGAAAGAGAGCAAGGAAGCCACACGCCGGGTGGTGCAGTTCCTGCAGAGTCTGGGCTGGGTAGTCAATGCGGAAAAGAGCAGGCTCGAGCCCTCGCAGGTCTTGGAGTATTTGGGGCCCGTTTTGACACAGACGTAGGAAGAGTTTTTCTAACAGACAGCAGAGCTCTAGGGCTAAGCGTGCTCGTTCATACCTTTCTGGAGAGACAGCAGCCAACGGCATGGCATTATCTACAACTGTTAGGAAAGATGGCGGCCACACTCGAGGTAGTGCCCTGGGCCAGAGCCCACATGAGACCGTTACAGAGGGCTTTACTCAGGAGATGGTCAAATCAGTTAGACCCGTTGACCCAGAAGTTACCCTATCCGCAGGAGACAAGGGATGCTCTTCAGTGGTGGTTAGAACCAGGGAGTCTCGAAAAAGGGATGCCCTTGGAGGCGCCGGGTTGGCGACCTCTCACGACGGATGCCAGTCTGTTCGGATAGGGGGCACATTTCGAAGGAAGTTTTGCCCAGGGTCAGTGGACAGCAAGGGAGAAGCAGTGGTCCATCAACAGGTTGGAACTAAGAGCAGTAAGGTTAGCTCTAGGGGCTTTTCAGCACAGGCTACAAGGGAAAGTGATCCAAGGGCTCTCAGACAATGCCACGGCGGTGGCATATGTCAATCGTCAGGGCGGCACCAGCAGCATAGCTCTAGAAGAAGCAGAAGAGCTCTTAGCTTGGGCTGAGAAACATCTGGAGGCTTTGTCGGCGGCACATGTAGCAGGGGTGGACAATGTGACAGCCGATTTTTTGAGTCGGGTCAAAGTGAATCCGGGAGAGTGGGTCCTCCAGCAGGAGGTGTTCAACTTGATAGTACAATGCTGGGGGATTCCGGTGATGGACCTCATGGCGACCTTCGAGTCGGCAAAGGATGCAAGGTTTTACAGTAGAAAACGAGAGAGAATGTCGGAAGGCCTGGACGCTCTGATGCAGTCCTGGCTGGAGGAGCAGCTTCTTTATGTGTTTCCACCTTGGGTGTTAATAGGACAAGTGCTGCAGCAGATAGAGTGTCACAGGGGTCAGGTCATCCTGATTGCTCCGAATTGACCTCGGAGACCATGGTATGCAGACCTCATACGGCTCTTGGTGGGGCGGCCGTGGCGGCTGACGCTGAGAAAGGATCTGCTAAAGCAGGGACCATTGAATATGCCTCAAGTGGATCGATTCTCACTTATGGCCTGGCTCTTGAAAGGGCAAGGTTAACAACAAAGGGATATGAGCCACGGGTCATTTCTACTTTGTTGAGGGTCCAGGCGGCATTCTACCTTGGTAGCGTATGTTCAAGTGTGGCGACTGTTTGAGTCGTGGTGTGGAGAAAAGGGAGTTTCGGCCTTAAAGGCGTCAGTTCCACAGGTTCTTTCATTCCTGCAGGATGGATTCGATAAGGGATTAGCGACCGCTTCCATACGAGTGCAGTTGGCAGCGCTGGCATGTTATCGTGGAACGGTACAAGGTGTCGGTCTTGGCACACATCCTGCAGGCTGTATCTCTTCTGCGGCCTCAATGCAGAGCGACAGTGCCTCCGTGGGATCTTAACTTAGTGCTGGAAGCTCTAGTTAAGGAACCTTTTGAGCCTTTGGGAAGATCGACGTTAAAGGATCTCGCACTCAAAGAGATCTTTCTGGTGGCTATCTGCTCGGCTCGTAGGATTTTGGAGTTGCAAGCGTTGTCGTGTCAAGAGCCTTTCTTGTCTTTTCAGAGCACGAAGGTAGTGTTGAGAACGGTTCCCTCATTCTTGCCTAAAGTGGTATCGCCGTTTCACTTGAATCAGGGAGTGGTACTGCCAATTTTCAAGTTGGAGGGCAGGAAGGGGTCAGATGAGAAGCTGCATCGGCTGGATGTAGGGCGAGTGTTGCGGAAATATTTGCTCAGAACGGTGCCGTTCCGCAAAACAGAAAGATTGTTTGTATTGTTTGGAGTTCCCAGACAAGGAGAGGCAGTGTCTAAGTCTTCTATTGCTAGGTGGTTGAAAGAGACTATTGCATCGGCTTATCTGTTGCAGGGCAAGTCAATTCCATTAGGGCTTAGGGCCCATTCCACGAGGACACAAGCGACGTCGTGGACGGAGGTTAGCTTGGTGCCGGTGGTGGAAATTTGTAAAGTGGCGACATGGTCGTTGCCTCATACCTTTGCAAAGCATTACAGGTTGGATGTTCAGATGGAGAGGGACTCTTATTCACTGCTCTGTTACATCCCCAGAGGTTCAGGACTAGACTGGAGGGCCGATCAGGAAGAGGTAATTAGACTTACCTGCTAATTGTTGTTCCTGGAGGAACTCCAGTCTAGTCCTGTATCCCACCCTGGAATGAGGTCAGACCATGGCCTGCAGAAGTAGAGGTCGGATACATCCAAGGATAAGGGCGGGCGGCCGGCGGGCGAGCCGGTTTATGACAAAGGGGGGGATAACAGGTACTTCTGGGGAGAGGATACAAAGTACTGTCTAGCTAGGGGTCCCAGGAATAGGGTGAAGTAAGACCCCAGCAGCTTCACAAAGAAGAAATTTCTAGGACAGAGTGTGTGTGTGTATTTCACGAAGCTCGATTAAGGAGCTTAGGAAAAAAAAATTTATTTCAATAAAGTTATTTGTTGTTTATCTATTTAACTACTTAATTATTGCTCTTGTGAGTCTGCTTTGTCAATAGGTTACTGGAGTAGGTAGGCGGACCCTAGCCTATTTATACCAGGGGTCACCAAAAGAGTGACGTGCTCAGTCTCCAAGGCTGCGGGAGGAGGTGCTAAACCCCAGAGGTTCAGGACTAGACTGGAGTTCCTCCAGGAACAACAATTAGCAGGTAAGTCTAATTACCTCTTTGGAGGTCAGTGGGGTCTATCTGCCCATTGGCGCATAGCCCTTTGAAAATCCAGGCACTTTAATATCGGGCCCATGATGTTTGGTATGGTGTAAAAGCAGTTTGTCAGATTTACGATGAGTGAAAAGAAATCGATATTGGCTGCTGCCCAGTTAGCAATTGTCACCTTAAAGATAGGCAAGGGTTTCTCAATATCGCTGCTGCATAGTTAGCGCCAGTCTCCGCCTCTGCTCCACCACAGACCTCCCCCAACACGCCCTGATGCTAACCGGATAGCATCAGGGCGCATAGGGGACTTAGCTGTGGATATTCAATGGCACTAAACCTGAGGAAACTTCCGGGAGCTGAGGCAAGCATGAGCCCCTCAGGCTAGATGTGTTTCTTGGAAGAAAACTATGTCCACATGCTCTCTGCCTATCTGATCAAGCACTCTACGCCTCTTGACTGGGTGGTGCAACCACCTGATATTCCAGGAAATTAACTTAGCCATAGGGAACAGGGATCATAGCTTCGGGCAGGGTTTAATAGTATTCTAAAAAATAATCCCCCATTATCCCCTCTGCTCTTCCCCGTACTAATCAGTGTAAGCACATATAGTGGGTCAGGTACTTGTGTCTGCCAATTCTGTGTAGGCTCCGCTCCCAATACAAAATCAAACCCCCCTCCCTCCCTCTCTCTCCAACCCCTCCCTCTCCTAAACTCACAGGAGATACACAAAGTTACAAAGCATCTCCAAGTTATAGACATCGTAGATGTCCAAAGGAAGAGCACTTGGCAATAGAGGAAGCTAATCTCAGCTTACCTCCCAGTCCCAATGAGCTCCTAGATACCTCATCCTCCTGCAGTGATCGCCTTCTCACATTACCTTAGGTTACCTTCAAATCCTACCCCTCCCTCTCCTCCTTCAGGTCTTCGCCCCATCTCACCATCGCTTAGTAACAATAACCAGGCATTTAAAACATCCCCCCCCCACCCCCGAATTGGTCCTCAATAACCTAACCCGACCCCTCAACCCCTGCCAGAATTGGAAATTGTAAGTAAGTTAGACAGTGTATTAAATAGCCAGAAAAGAGTACAGTATATCAAGCCCTAAAGAAGGCCATACAAGTATAAGAATCATGGTGGAGCAGATGTGTCCATCCCTTGAAGTGCATTAGCATCTTGATTAGTGCCAGAACAGCGGCTGGAAACTGGTACTTTACACTGCTTAGGAGTAGAGACTTCCCACTCTCCATTTGGATTTCTCGGATGAGGAACTCGTTCCCCATATTGCAAGGAATCCAGAAATCCCAGATAGTCAGCCAGTTCAGAGATAAGATATTTAATGTTATTCCACTCAAAGATTAGCACAAATGGGAATCCCCACCGGTAAGGTACTGCTTTTTTCTGAAGGGCTAGTGTTAAGGGCTGGAAACTCTTGCGGCGTTCCAGAGTATATTGGGAAAGATCTTGAAAAATTTGTATTTCATGGCCATTGAAGACAATGGACCGCTTACCATGGAGACTCCGCATCAATGCCACTTTATCTTCGAAGAAGGAAAAACAGGCAATAATTGTGTTTTCTCTGACTTTGACAGGTCCAGGGGGGTTACAGCAACCACTGGGTTCTGCTCATCTTTGACGACTTTGACCTCAGTTTTGGCTCTAGAGGATGTCTGGTGTCAGTTACATCCATTCTTCTCTGCTGTGTACTACTCCTATTCCCATTTGGATATGTGGTTAACTTCAAGATCACTTTCTTCTCAATTTCCTTGGGTCCTTTGGACCATCATCTGATCACACTGAAATGGTCCATTGGGGCTGAAGAATTGCCCCCCTCCAGTCCTGGGCATTTCCCCATCACTTCCCATCACATACCTGCAGAATAGGTGGACCGAGTACTTACAGCATAATGACCGGGAGAGAACCCTGAGTTTTTTACTCTGGGAAGCTGGGAAGGAGGTATTGCTTGGGCAGGCGATATCGCTATCAACCGCATTTAAGCATCAGAAGTCAGCAAGACAGAGAGATCTACGGGCCTAGATCACTCTGTTAGAGGGACAACAGCGGCGAAGGCCTGCTCTTAAAGTATGGTGTCAACTTATGAGATTACGGGGCAAGCTAGCAGCCTTAGAAACGGAGGAGATAGCCTTTACTCTTTTGTGTGTTGTCATCAGGCCTGGGGGTGCACCTACCGGTGAGCTCTGGTAATGCACTAGGCCTCGGTGTAACTGGCCTCCTGTAGTTGTAGCTGCTGCCAGATTACACCCAAAAACTGTTGTGGACACGAGTGAAGGTAAATAGGGCTTTATTTCCCTTCCCAAATAGGATGTTCACTTATTTACAGCAACACAAAGAAAAACCCTTCTCGGGTGAAAACAGAAAGCAAAAATAAACATAAAATAGCTTTCTTTCAGCAACCAAAATACACTTTTAACATGGGCTTGTAGCCACACTGAATAAGGCTCTGCTGTACCTTGTCAGGCTTCTTATTCTTTCTTATCTTAAAGATATGATATCATCTGCTATAGAAATGCTACAGTCCATTTCCACAATATCGTCATCTACTGGCAAATCACACTGCATGTGCTCCACGTGAGGAATAAATCCTTCTGTACTCTCCCTCTGCGTGGGTTTAGAAAACAGCTCGTCCTGGCTGTGATGTCGTTCTCTCTGGCTAGATGAGAACAGTTTGTAATTACCACAGTCACCCTGTCTGTGGTAATTGGAGCCTCTCCCTTGCTGACCTCTATGCAACAGTTGGAGGAATTGCTTTGCCTCTCTATTAGGGGAAGTTGGCCCTGCTATGAGCTCTGCTTTAGGCAGGAACTGATACTTGGCTGGGAATCCTGATGATAGCCTTTGAGAAGCTCTAGGTTTCACATACCTTGTAAAAGATGTCTCTTTTTCAGGTAAGAAACTTTTACTTTCCTTAGCTGTGTCACGCTGTCTACCTCTTTTACTCAGGCACTCCTCAGACTCATATAGACGTTCAGGCAGGCTTCCACTGAGGTACTCTGACACGCCCTCTCCACAGCTCCTCTCGTCCTGTAACAAGTTCCTTTCCTGTGTTTCCCTCCAGTTCCTGTCTTGGCTCTTTGCCTTGCTCATAAACTGCTTCTGCACGGGCTTGCTCCTGAACTCTGTTCCGGTCCTGTTCTGGAACTCCCTGGTCTCCAGCTGCAACTCGTTCTGGAACTCCAACTCTCTCGGCTCCCACTCCAACTCAACTGTTTGTGAGCTAGGTTTATTTAGGTGATTCCTAGCTGCACCACTCCCTAACTGATTGGAGTCAGGTGGAAATCCCCTGACTTCCTTATTGGCTGAGGGTGTCCTCCAGGCTTGTGACCCCACCTGTTTACGTTGCCCCTGGCAACTTTCCACCATGTGCTTTCTCAGCACGTCATTCTTTTCCTGAGCTGCACTATTTTCTGCCTCCACAGAGGTCACTAATGAGTCAGCACTGTGACAGTATGCGGCGCAACTTTTATGAGCATGGAGATAAAGCGGGTAAGCTTCTCCTTTAGCAACTAAAGCGCCGGCAACTCACTAGTTGTATTACAGCCATCTTGGACAGACGGGGTCAGATACTCCGCAAATCTCTTGATAGTGCCCAATGTTTTGCTCATTTTTACAAAGATCTCTATACCTCTCACTTAAACAAGGATTCTCAGGCTGTCCACCGAAGGCTCTCGGAGGCAACCTTGCCCCAATTATCAGCTGAAGTGCATGCAGCCCTTGACCAGCAAATTACCCTTGCAGAGGTACATTTAGCTATTTGTCAATTAAAGCTGGCGAAAGCATCGGGTCCGGACTTTTTTCCTGCAGAATTTTATAAAACATTTTCAGATATTGTTGCTCCGACCCTGTTTCGGGTGTTCAGTGATGTGCTGCTGCAACAGCGGCTCCCAGACTCTATGTATCAGGCTTTGATTACAGTACTTCCTAAGGATAGTAGGGACCCTGCTGGTCTGCAGTAGCTATAGGCCGATTTCCTTACTTAATTCAGATTATAAAATTTTTACCAAAATACTCTCGATGCTGTTAGATTCCAAAATTCAAGAAATCATCCACCTGGAACAAACTGGTTTCATCAAGGGGTGCTATGGCTTCGAGAATGTGGGAAGATTGCTGAATGTAATGTTACGGGTACATACTAAGGTGGGACGCTACGCTGTTCTCTCTCTAGATGCTGAAAAACCTTCGATAAGGTTGAGTGGAGTCATCTTCTAACGGTATTGCAGCACTTTGGTTTTGGACCTTGCTTTCAATCTTGGATCACAGCGCTTTACAGATCTCCCACAGGGATGATTCAGGTAAATGGGTTCTCTTCTCTGCCCTTTGACTTAGGATGAGGAACAAGGCAAGGCTGCCCGCTTTCCTTGCTACTCTTCACCCTTGCCATTGAACCTCCAGCACAAATGCTGCATCTGTAGGCTTCCTTAATTGGAATCCCTTTGGCCAACCAACATCATATAGTGTCTCTCTATGCAGATGACATATTCATCTTTCTAAGAGATCCCTCTTCCAATTTGCCTACTGTAGTTAGGATATTGGAGGAGTTCTCCAGCTTTTCCGGCTATACAATTAATTTTCAGAAGTCTGCTCTCATACCATGTCTATCGGCTAGCCATACTGGTGTTCGGTTGGAAGCTGGTGACTTCCCGATAGTCTCTCAATTTAAGTATCTTGGAATTTTGAATTTCTCAGCGCCTTGAACAACTTTATACCAGCAATTATCCTCCTTTGTTAGCTTCAATCCGCAGAGCTGTGGGTGCCTGGCAATCACTCTCAGTGTACTGGCTAGGTAGAATATGTATGATCAAAATGCTCTTATTACCTAAATTGCTCTTCTTGTTTCAGCAACTGTCTATCTCCGTTCCCCGGGCTTCCTTCTCGCACCTGAGGAGTATTCTCTTGAGATTTGTGTAGCAGAATTGCTGACGGCAACTTAGCTTGTGAACTCTGATTCACCCCAAAATTTTGGGAGGTGTTGGTCTTCCAGATTTCGAGCTTAGCTATCTATGCTCATGCTTGCATGCTCTTATTTATTTATTTATTTACATTCTCTTATATACCGCGCTATTCTGCATCAGTGCAGTTTACATTGAACAAACTGAACTTACATTGAACAGGGCATTATAACTTGGAGATAACTATTTTACAGGGAACATGGTCTCTTCATTTCTGGTCTACTAATGCTACATCTCCTTGGGCAGTTACTGAAGTGGAATGGGTGACTCCTACTCCTCTTGTTGTGGTGCCTTTTGTTTTTGATGGACCAGATGTTCAGACTATCCAAATCCATATCCTCTTAGGTCTGGTTTGGAAAGCATGGCATAAGATCTGCTCCAAGTCCTCATTACCTACATTCTGGTCACCCTATATGACCCTGGGGCCTTCCCCTTTGTCAGAAATTTGGGGGGAGGGGGTTATCTCGCTTCCCTATATGCTTGGCCTCAATCTATGATCCCTCGGTCTTATTAGATCAAAAGTGTCTAGAGTCAACAATCGACACTTCTATATCCGATTTTCAATACCTACAATTCCGTCACTGCTTTTCAAAGCACCCACTTGTCCAAGCAGATATGCGTCCACCTAGACTTTGGGAGCGCATAATCTTAGATTCACTTAAAACTAAGGCCCTCTTAGCACGCTGTTATCGCACCTTATCAGTGGACTTGTCCTCCACCTCATCTACCCTTACTTTTCGTAAACAGCGGGAGGAAGACCTGCCAGGTAAATCAGAAGACGTCTGACTGGAAACTTATCACTCCTCTCATTCCTGCTCCATTTCTCTATCATTGGTGAATACTCAATTGCAAATTCTTTTTCGGAAGTCGATTGTTCCTCTGGACCTATACCATTGTGATCGGGCTGACGACTCCTTGTGCTGGAGATTATGTGGCCGACGGGGGGTCCTTCTAACCATATGTGGTGGGCTTGCCTAAAAATCAAATTTTTGGCAGGTGGTTCATACTTGTATTACTCAATGATTAATGATCACTTTTCTATGCGAGCCGGAGCATTGTGTTTTAGGACATTTTGCCTTGAATTATTTTCCACACGAAATAACATAGCTGATAACATGTTTACTGTTGGCAGCATGCTCAGTGATGAGCCACTATTGGAAAAGATGTTTGGCACCTTCTTACAGTGAATGGATGGTGAAAGTTTGGGACATCTATAGGATGGAGAAATTGACGGCTGATTTATGGGGAAAGCCAGATAAACTATGGGCTTGATTTCTCCCTCTGCAGGGATAGGTGCTATGAGATGTGATAAACCCATGATACACAGCTTCTTCTTGGAATAATTTCCCCCTGAGATTTATAGGACCTTAAGTTCCCATACAAGCTCTGCTTCGGTTGCCTAGGCACCCATCAGCTTGAAAGGCAGGGGGGGAGGGAAGGATGGTTGGGGAGGGAGGGGGTTTAGGGGAATAATGGGGTTGATACCTGTTTCGCTATACCAGCTGTTTTACATTTATATTCCTTTTGTTCAATAGTTTACCATTATTTGCACATTGTATTGCAGGGATTTATCTCCCTGGTGAGTGTTTTCTCTCAGCTGTCTCACTTATAGGTGCCCAGGGCTCTGGGCTTACTTTTCTCCATGTGCATAACTCTTCACCTGTATGTTTAAAGGGTATCTGTATGTATGGGGTTCTCATTGCTGTATTTTTGACATCTCTGAACAGCTGGTGGGTGGGTAGATATACCTGGAAAGCTCTTTATGCCTTTGTTACTATTGAAGTTAAGTTGTTATCAACCTTCAATAAAATTCTTTACAAAAAAAAAATCAAGTCCATCAGCCTCTGTACTCACCTTACCTCACATCCTGTGACTATTTTTTGTTTCCAAAACTGAAATTACCACTGAAAGGAAGGAGATTTGATGACTTAGAGACTATTAAGCAAAATTCGACACAGCAGCTTCACAGCATAACGAAAGAGGCATTTCAAAATGGTTTCCAGCAGTGGCAGGAACACTGGAGAAGTGTGTTTTATTGGAAGGGGACTACTTTGAAGGAGACGGAGTGCAATTACTGTCAGTGTTATGTTTCTTGTGTTATTGAGTTTTGATACTTTTTGATCGCACCTCATATGAATAGCGACAGAATCTCGTCACTATCTACCTAGTCATTTTGCCCTCACTCCACCATATCTGTGCCCCAGCACTTTCTGGAGAGTGCAGTTGAAAATCCATGCATTGTGCACTTACATTTAGTGACAACACTAAGCAGTCTGTTGGAATATCCAGTCCAATGTTTTTGTAGATTGGGTGAAGGAGAAGATTTGAAAGTCCAGTCACAAGCAAGGTAGCAAATCAATGGGGGGAGCAGGTCAAGATGATAATAGTAAATATAACTATTGTATAGCCGATGCATGAATGACAGGGCTATGTCCTTTCCAGTTTTTGATAGGATTTGGGCTCCCTGTTGCATGAGAACCCAGGGAAGCTGTCTGGTTGCTCCTCCTAACTTCAGTCTACATAGAAATTCCATGCTAACCAAACACTTGGCCTCAGTCACACATGCAGAATACAGATAGACCCTCACCAAGTAAGTTACCACAGTCTAAAGAAAGAAATACTTTATTTAGACAAAAAATAGACAAACTTTAAGAAACTACTGCATTTCCTCCAGTACTGTGGTAAAGAGTGCAGAAATAAAATCTAAAAATTGACATATTCCATTCACTAAGTTGAAAATAAAATAATTTTTTTCTACTTTTGTTGCCTGGCAGTTCTATTTTGCTAATCATGCTGGGCCCAGTCTCTGGTTCTGCTGTTGTCTATCTTTTCTTAACTCTCTTTCCAGAGTCTCCTGTGCATTTGCCATTTATTTTCTCTCTTCTTGTCATCTTCACTGCTTCTCCTACATCCATGTCTGGTATTGATCTTCCACTTTCAGCTTTCTCCCATATACTGTATTTTTCTTCCTCTATTCATTCAGGGGTCAATATTCAAAACATTTATCCAGATAACCACTTAAGTAACCAGGATTAGGGGACATAAAGACTATCTCAGCACTATCTGGAGAGCACCAGGGCAATCCGGGCATGGAGAGAGGGCAACATCAGAAACTATCTGGATAATTTGTCCCACACAGCATCAATACACAGGTACACTACCAAAAAACTGCCTCCAGTTTTGCAACCGATTCCTATAGATTTTGGGGTGCTGAATCCAGGAAAAATAGCCAAAATGTTCCATCACGTCACGTTTTCTTGCAAAATTAGATTTCTTACCCATATAAGGAATGTTCACATAATTTCTTTTTAGCCGACTGCAGTTTATTTTCTTGGCCCAAAATAGAGGTTGTAATGGTTAACTAACTAGAAACACTCCCTCATGATATTTTAGAGTGTTTTGTATTCATTTTATACATTAACAGGACAATTGGGAGGCGGGGGGCTAAATCCAGTACTCGCGCTGGCGCATGTTCTTTCCTGTTCGCCTCGCTTCGTTCGCTCGCTCAAACACGGTGGTTGCGACATGAACGTTCCTGTCAAATTTCAGTTTCTTGCAAGTTCATTATTACCTTTTCTTTGCTCAGTCGTAATCCAGCTTTATTCCGAAGTGGTTCACTACAGTTGTAGTTTGCAGTGCTGTGTATTTGTGATGGCTCACAGAGCCAGAGGTTGCGTCAACTCTCCGGACAGTTTTTGTTTTATTTGTGGGGAATATACCTTGAAAAAGTGACAGAGGAACATTTCTGCATTTATTAAAAAAGTATATTTCGCCTATTTCGGTTTGAAGTTAGGCGATCAAGACAAACCGTGGGCTCCTCACAAAGTGTGCAAGACATGTGAGGAAGATCTACGCTTATGGATGAAAGGTAAAAAACAAGCATTTCATTTCGGAATACCTATGATGTGGCGTGAACAAAGACCACAGCAGTGATTGCTATTTTTGCTCTTGCATTGTGAAGGGATACAACTTAAAAAATAAGAACGTAATAAGTTACCCCAACCTTCCCTCAGCAATTAGGCCTATGCCTCATAGCAACGAAGTACCTGTGCCTGAACCACCAAAATCTTTGGATCATATTTGTGTGGACGGTTCTGATCATGATGAGACTCATCAGATGGCTTTTCCCGATGAGTCCAGTACTTCCGAGTTTGAAACTGAACCAGATCCGAAACCTGAACTTTTCTCTCAAGCTGAATTGAATGATTTAGTCCGGGATTTAGGACTCCCAAAAGATGCTGCCCAACTGCTAGGTTCTCGGCTTAAACAGAAAAATCTATTGTCACCAGGAACAACTTTTTATTGGTACCGCAACCACGAGACACAATTTTTGAAGTATTTCAGCAAAGAGGAAGATTTGGTATTTTGCAACGATATATACGGAGTGATGGAAACGTTTAAACTCAAGTATGATCCTGCTGAATGGCGGCTGTTCATTGATTCGTCAAAAGACAGCATAAAAGGTGTTCTTCTTCATAATGGCAACACATTCGCTTCAGTTCCTTTTGCTCACTCTGTTATTCTCCAAGAAAAATACGAGAATTTGGCCCTGATTCTTCAGAAGATTCGTTATGATGAGCATAAGTGGATGATTTGTGGAGACTTTAAAATTCTATCCATGCTATTAGGGCAGCAATCCGGTTTCACCAAATATCCCTGCTTCCTTTGCTTGTGGGATAGCCGGGCCCGCGACCTACACTGGGGGAAAAAAGACTGGCCAATTCGGGAGTATTTGAGACCCGGTGAGAAAAATGTTCTTCATGAGAGCTTGGTACCTCGTGATAAAATTCTATTACCACCTCTCCACATTAAGTTGGGTCTCATTAAGCAATTCATCAAGTCCCTTCCAAAAGATGGCGAGTGCTTTCGGTACCTTTGCTCAAAGTTCCCCCGACTTTCTGAAACAAAGCTAAAGGAAGGAGTGTTTGTTGGCCCTGATATAAGGAAACTCATTTCAGATGGAGCATTCGCTGAAACGATGTCTGAGAAGGAAAAAGAAGCCTGGGATTCCTTCAAGGATGTTGTTCTCAAATTCTTGGGGAACAGGCGGGATGAGAACTATAAGGATATTGTTGCCAGGATGCTCAATGCCTTCAAAGAACAAGGCTGTAACATGAGCCTGAAAGTCCATTTCTTGCACTCCCATGTGAACTACTTTCCCGAAAACATGGGGGCGTACAGTGAAGAACAAGGTGAAAGGTTTCACCAGGACATCAAGGACGCAGAGAGAAGGTACCAAGGAAGATGGAACACCACTATGATGGCTGATTTCTGCTGGTTGCTGCTGCGGGAAACCCCAGATGAAAAATACGCCAAGCAGCGCACCAAGAGAAGCATTCGGGGGAAGAAGAAACGGGCCCACCAGGAGATTGATTGACCCAAGAATGACTTTAAAATCTAAACTGTGTTGACAAATATCGTGTTTTTACTAAACTTTGAAATAAATATTTGCTAGTTATTACCACAGTGTCGGATCTCATTTATTAGAATTTTATTTTCACACCATCGGGTGTTTGTCTTCATGTATTGCAATGGTGCGGTTTGCGTTTTCTATTCTTACATACATACCTGTACAACATTTTTTGCACATTTCTTTGCTTTGCTTTGTGTCTAACCTCGCTCTTATATGCTCAATGTTTGTGCACATGTATGTGGCTGTTTTAAGTGCAGACAATTTTGCTACCATCACAGTGTGTTTTGTTGACATTACTCTATTCTTATGTGCTGCCTTGTTACAATTTTCTTTATTCTTATTTGAATAACGACTAAACAATTAGTATAAAGAATTCATCCAAGAAACTTTTATCTCGATCGCACTCAATCTGAAACGTTCACCTCAAACTGCTAACCCAATGTAGCAAAAAATCTGTACGTGATGGAGCAAATTGGTTACCAGATTTGGATTCAGCGCACCAAAAAACGTAAAAATCAATCGAAACATTAGAGGCAGTTTTAAAAATTTTTTTTTTGTGTACCTGTGTAATCAGTGCCATTAGCAAGTAGTAGTGATTTTAAGCAGCTATCCTGATAGGTTATCTGCATAACTTAGGACAGCAGTTAAGTGCTATCCAGATAGCAGCTGAAAATCGCACATGCATAGGGCCATCCATGCCTACCGCTCAGTTCGCACTTACTGAGTCTCATGATGTATCTAGGAAAAGCCTAAGAAAGCAGCTATTGTACGTTTAAGAGCAATCACTGGTGTCTCTTTTTGCCGTGAAGTGCTGAGAGCAGAGCCCATGTGCCGTACTGGACTGGATTATTAGGCAGTGAAAGATTTTTTCTGTGACACACCTGATTAGATCTGAAGACAAACTGGTTGGGAAACTGTTCTGAGTGTTGCAAATGATACACATCAGAATCTGAGGTTCTCAACTGCTTTCCGTATGTTATAAGGGCATGTCCATATGTAATGTGGTACAGTGGATGCAGTAATCAGTGATGATGTAATCTTTTCATCATGATCATGATTACAGGCTAAACCTGGCTATAAGCATAAGCTTAATGCCATTAATAGCCAAGAATTTAGAAAATCCAAAATAGTTTTCATAACCTTTCTCTTCCAATACAGATATGAAAAAGATTGACTTAGCACAAGCTTTCATAAACATTAAGGGCCTAATATTCAGGAGGCTACTTTGCAAATAATTTGAAACAAGCGATCTAGATATTTCAAATTAAGCACATATAAAATTCCTTCAGGATCCTCAACAGTCCAGAATGCTTTGAGTGCATGACCATACAATTTCTGAATTTAGCATTAGGGGCAATTCCATCTTGTTGTAACATCCCCCTTATGGAATGGCTGTTTGGTTCTATTTGACCCTAAATAATTCTAAAGTGCAGGATGGAAGGTTTGGATTTCTTGTGGTGGTTGACTTTTGGTTTTGCTCAGTGTGGTGCCAGAGGCCTTGTTCTGGGCCAACGTTTATTTGATTCTTCATCATGTCTACATGTGAAGAGTGAAAGCTATTCAGAGGTTTTTACCTATCTCTCTGCCTGTGTGGAACAGAGAGTGGAGGTACTGACTTATTTTCCAAAACTAGAGAGGAGTCTGCAGTACTAGAGTAGATTTTGCCTACTGGAGAAGGTAGGATGAGTAGTTTACTTCCAAGTGCTGAAAGAAGGAAGAGGATCCCAGTGAGGAAGAGGAAAGACTTTGGTGTCTGCTAATAACTTCAGGAGCTCAACAAGAGAATCCTTTATTGCAGAACAAGCAAGTAATCAGATAGGGATCACGGACACAGATACTTCAAGTGATAAAGTCTGTGTTATCAAAGAATGTGTATTTACAATGGACAGTAATGAGAGAGAACCCAGACAAATATTGTTGTGACTTGGTCCCTGGGGTATGTCTTGCCCTGTGACTAGTGAGACCAGGGAGTTACACATGTAGAGGGTAATTAATATAGTATATGATGACAGATAAAGATCAGTATGGTCCATCTAGTTTGCCCAATAAGGTGGCTAGAGTAGGTCTACCGCTGCTCTGTGCAGGTCCCCCCTCCCATGTCTTTGTTTAGAGTTATATCTGCCGCTCCATGCAGGTCACCCCCCTCTATTTGTTGAAGTATAAAAAAATAGTTACGTTTATTTTGATTTTATCCTCTTGCTATAAAGAGATCCACTGACTGACCGGGTTAGAAATTGGTTCACCTTCGAAATAACATGAAACTTAGGACCTCATTGAACTAGGAGACTTCAACTTCCACTCCACCCCAACCAAACAAGCAACAGCCTTCCCAGAAGCCATGGCAGTGATGGACCTGTCACAAATTGTATACTCCCCCACTCACAGCAAAGGCAACACCCTTGACCTCATCTTCACAAGCACTGATCCTACCCACATTGACCCTCTTCCGCCAATCCAGACTCTCCCAGTACCCTGGTCGGATCACAACCTAGTAGCCCTTCAGCTACCCATCACCACCTCACAAAAGCAAACCACATCCACTATACTGCACAAAAACTGCTTCAGAAAGTTTAACAAAGAATTCTTCCTGGCTCACATCTCTCTAGTGCTGAACACTCAAATATGAGACCTGGATTCTACATTCATCATCTAGAACCAACCCATCAATGAAACAGCATCAACCTTGACCCTTCTACAGAACACCGCTCACAAATGGACCCCCTGGTACACCCCAGACTTATGGAAGCTCCAAGCCTAATTAAGGAAAGAACACAGATGGAGAAAATCCCAGCCACCCACAGACCAATACTGCTACATAGCATTACTAAGAGACTACAACCATATTACTAACACACCTATAACATGATTACAAAAACACAAACCAGACCTTGCCAGCATGGGTTATAAGTTGTAAATAGTTATAATGCAACTGTACATAGTTCCCCTGTTCTATCCCAAGTTATTCATCCTGTTATAATGTAAGCTTTAAAGAAAAAAAAAAAACGGCCAAAATGGATGACGGAAGAAACTCTGAAAATTGCCCAGAAACGCAGAGAAGCTAAAGCCAGAGGAGAAAGAAAGGCAATCACAGAACTCAACAGAGATTTCTAACGTGCAGCAAGACAGGACAAGGAAAAGTACTACAATGACGCATGCAAGGAAATAGAAGCAGAAACTATTAGAGGAAGAACAAGATCAGCTTTCCTAAAGCTACGAGAGTTAAAGAAAAAGTTCCAGCCTCAAACTGGAATGTTACAAGATGCTCAAGGTTCTATGTTGAATGATGCTGAGAAGATCAAGAAAAGATGGAAGGAATATACAGAGTTTTTATATGATAAAGATCAAGTGGACCAACAGCCGTTTCAACCTGTACCTTATGATCTGGAACCATTGGTGATGAAAGAAGAAGTTGAAGCAGCATTGAAAGCGTTATCAAAGAACAAAGCACCAGGCATTGATTGCATTCCCATAGAAGTATTACAGCAATCTGATGCAGCTGTTACTGTACTTACAAGGCTCTGCCAAGAAATATGGAAGACAGCATCATGGCCAACTGACTGGAAAAGATCTGTGTTTATACCAATACTAAAGAAAGATGATCCAACTGACTGTGGAAATTATCGCACAATCGCTCTGATCCCAAATGCCAGCAAGATTCTACTGAAGATTATTCAAAAGAGACTACAACCATACCTGGAACAAGAACTACCTGAAGTGCAAGCAGGGTTCAGGAAAGGGCGAGGAACGAGAGACATCATTGCAGATGTGAGATGGATCCTTGAAAAGACTAAAGAATACCAAAAGGATATCTATTTGTGCTTTATCGACTATAGCAAGGCTTTTGACTGTGTAAACCATGAGAAACTCTGGACCACATTAAGAAGCATGGGTATACCAGAACACCTGATCGTTCTCTTGCGCAATCTGTACATTGATCAAGAAGCAACAGTTCAAACGGAACAAGGAGAAACAGAATGGTTTAAAATAAGCAAAGGTGTAAGACAAGGCTGCATACTTTCCCCCTACCTGTTTAATTTATATGCAGAACAAATCATCAGAGAAGCAGGATTGTATGAAGACAACAGAGGTGTGAAGATTGGTGGAAGACTCATCAACAACCTTCGCTATGCTGATGATACCACATTACTGGCTGAAAGTGAAGATGATCTGAAACATTTGCTTCTCACAATCAAAGAACATAGTCTGAAAATGGGCCTGCACCTTAGTGTAAAGAAGACAAAGATCATGACAACTGGCATAAACAACAGGTTCATCGTTGAAGGAGAAGAAATTGAAATTGTGAACAACTTTAACCTACTTGGATCAACTATCAATAAAGAAGCAACAAGCAGTCAAGAAATCAGACGACGCATTGCTCTTGGCAGAATGGGTATGAAAGACCTAGATAAGATTCTCAAGAGCAGAGATGTCTCTCTCCATACAAAGATTCGACTTGTTCAAGCCATGGTATTTTCAATAACATCATATGGATGTGAAAGCTGGACAGTGAAAAAGACAGATAGGAAGAAAATTGATGCCTTTGAATTATGGTACTGTGTATACCATGGACTGCCCGAAGAACAAACCAGTCAGTACTAGAGATCATCAAACCTAAGCTTTCTTTAGAAGCTCAGATGACAAGACTTCGACTTTCATACTTTGGACACATCATGCGAAGAGAGAAATCATTAGAGAAAGACATTATGCTTAGCAAGATAGAAGGTCAACGCAAAAGAGGAAGGCCAGCAATGAGATGGATCGATACAATAACAGCAGCTACGGGTACCAGTCTGTCAACAATGAGCCGCCTGACTGAAGACCAAACACAATTTAGGATAGCTATCCAGAGGGTCATCATGAGTCGACTCCGACTCGACGGCACTTAACAACATTTTATTCATATTAATTTGGTTCTCAGTAGACAAGGGTAATTTGGAATCCTTTAAGCTCTGTCTGCTCTGTACTCAAGGGCATTTGGGTTAATTTGTCTTTATTGGAACCTCTCTGTCAATATGCCCTAACTTCAGTCTTTTGGTAGTATCCTTCAAGGATACATTGTTCTGAACCATGCACTCTTGGACGACTGTCGGCTTTACCCTATTATCTAGTTTAAAAGCTGCTCTATCTCCTTTTTAAAGGTTAATGCCAACAACCTGGTTCCATCCCGGTTAAGATGGAGCCCATCCCTTTGGAAAAGCCCCTCCTTTCCCCAGAATGTTCCCCAGTTCCTAATAATTGCAAACCCCTCTTCTCTGCACCAATCTCTCATCCACACTCTGAGACTCCTGAGCTCTACCTGCTTTTTGAGTCCTGCAGGCAGAACGGGAAACATTTTGCAGAATGCTACCCTGGAAGTTCTGGATTTCAACTTCTTACCTAAAAGAATCTAGCCACTGGGATTTTCATCCATTCCTTAAGGCAAAACTGCTCCAACCCCTTCAAGTTAGATGGGTTGCATTGATGGACAGCAATCTTCAAGTAATGCCACAGTTTCTCAATTGGATTGAGGTCTGGGCTTTGACTAGGCCATTCCAAGACATTTAAATGTTTCCCTTTAAACCAGCTTTAGCAGTATGTTTAGGGTGATTGCCCTGCTGGAAGGTGAACCTTCGTCCCAGTCTCAAATCTCTGTCAGACTGAAAAAAGGTTTTCCTCAAGAATTGCCCTGTATTAAGTGCCATACATCGTTCCTTCAGTCCTGACCAGTTTTGGTGTCCCAGTCAATGAAAAACATCCCCACAGCATGATGCTACCACCACCATGTTTCACTGTGGGAATAGTGTTCTCGGATGATGTGAAGTGTTGGATTTGCGCCAGACATGGTATTCCCCATGATGGCCAAAAAGTTCAATTTTCGTCTCATCTGACCAGGGAACATTCTTCCATGTGTTTGGGTGGTCCACCACATGCTGTTGTACAAACAAACATGTTTTCCTATTTCTTAATTTCTTTAAGAAATGGCTTTTTTCTGGCCACTCTTCCATAAAGCCCCACTCTGTGGAATGTATGGCTTAAAGTGGTCCTATGGACAGATACTCCCATCTCCGCTGTGGATCTTTGCAGCTTCTTCAGCGTTATCCTTGGTGTCTTTGTAGCATCTCTGATTAATACCCTCCTTGCCCGGTCTATGAGGTTTGGTGGGCTGCTCTCTCTTGTCAGTTTTGTAGTGGTGCCATATTCATTCTATTTTGTTATAATGGATTTAATGGTGTTCTGTGGGATTTTCAGAATTAAGGATATTTTTTTAACGCAATCCTGATCTGTACTTCTCCACATCTTTGTCTCTGACCTATTTGGCATGCTCCTTGGTCTTCATGTTGCTTGCTTAGTGATTTGCAGAGTCAGGGACCTTTCAGAACAGGTATGTGACAGATCATGTGACACTGATTGCACACAAGTGGACCCTAATCAACTAATTATGTGACTTCTGAGATTAATTGGTTGGACTAGATCTTATTTAGGAGTTTCATAGCAAAAGGAATGAATATATATGCACTCACAACTTTTCCGTTTTTACTTGTTTTTCACCAAGATGGTCTATCTTGTTAGGTCCATTACCTAACATCCAAATGAATCTCCATTTTCATTCCAGGTTATACGTAATGTGACAAAACAGGACAAAAACCAAGAGGATGAATACTTTCACAAGGCACTGCAAGCCATGTAGAATGCTATTGCAATAGTCAAAGTGTGGGGTAATCATTGCCTGGAGCACAGATCAGAAATCAAAGTTTGAGACCAGAGGTCTTAGTTGCTGGACCATTCTGAGTTTATAATATATTGTTCTTAATAAGTTTTATGTGTGTGGTCATACTGAGGGTTTGATCTATGGTGACCCCAAGGTATTTTACTTCAGTTTTTACTGTTAGGTCAACTTTGCTAAGGTGGAATGTTGGGGGTGGAGTGAATTCATGATTCCTTGTTACATATAGTACCTCAGTTTTATTATAGTTGAACTTTAGGTTTTGTGAGTTAAGCCATTTTGATGCTTCACCGAAGCAGGCTGTGATCTGATGGAGGATGGGGTTTGCAATGTCAAAGGGGAGATATAGCATTATATCATCCGCTTATATATAGTATCCTACTTTAAATCTTTTGAAGATATCATAGATGGGCTGAAGGTAAATATTAAACAGCAGGGCTGAGAGGGCAGAGCTCTATGGTAGGCCTTGTTCTTCTTTGTATGGTTTAGATGTGTGTTGACCAATTTTGACTTGTTGAGTTCGGCTAGAAAGGTAGGACTGGAACCATTGAAGAACAGTGCCTTGAATCCCTATCTGACCAAGTCTGGCAAGCATTATACTATGACTGATGCTGTCAAATGCAGAGGCAATGTCTAAAAATATAAGGATGAATGCTTATTTTGAATAGTCTATTCCTCAGATCAGTTTATCAAATACTACTAAGAGCAGCGTCTCAACACCGTGATTTGGCCTGAATCTGTATTGGTGCACATCAAGGGGAGCCAGTCAAATCAAAGTGGTCCTGATGTTGGATTTGCACTATTTTCTCAATAAATTTGATTAGGAATGGAAGGCTAGAAATAGGTCTATATGATGTGGGACTGTTTTTTTCCATGGAATTCTGTTTTAGAATAGGCCATATCATTGCTTGTTTTAATGTTAGTGGCAGTAGTTCTGCTCTGGATGCTTTTAGCCAGCTGACCGGGCAAGGATCAAGACTAGATGTTGTCATGTTGATTTTAGATATTATATTATTAAGATAATCTAGTTTAATCTGGGGGAACGTCAGGCAAGTTACAGTGGAGGTAAGATTAGCATTTGGGAGGAAGGTTGTGTCTGTGGCTGGTAGATTTAGTCTGTTCATAACAGTTAGTGAGAGCTTGAGGTTTCATGGTTGGATGTTTATATCAGAGTTAGGATTACGAGTCAGTGTTTTCACAATTTCAAAGAGCTCCCTGGGACGGTTGAGGGATTTAGTGAGAATGTTGGTATGGTATTCCTTCTTCCTATTCTTAATAGAGTCCTTGTAATGTTGTAATGTATTCATGTAGAGTGGTCTATGTTCTATGGACTTGGTGACCCTACAGGTATGCTCTCTATCTTCCTTAAGGATTGCTTTATCTTTTTCAGATCTTAAGTGTACTATTCTTCATTATGTGTTTGTCTCATTCTATAGTGAGAGATGGGTGCAGTAGTAGCAGCAGCTATTGTAGACTTCCAGTTTGCTATGATAGCATCTAGGTCTGTTAATATGGGGTCAATTCATGGGAAGGTATCTTAAGAAATCCTCCTTCTCAAATGATTTATATCTTCTGATTGGGGATCCTTGGTATTTGCACATGAAGCGGGAAGATGAGAAGGTAGTGTAAACTTTATTAAGTGATGCTCAGACCACGGGACTTGCAGGGTTTGTGGAAGTGAAAATTGGTAATGATGGTAAAGATCATTAGGCAGGAACTAGGTCTAAAGTGTTGCCTCTTTTGTGGGTTGGGACATTAATTATTTGATGATAGTCCATATCAGACATCGAGAAATGTCCTTACATGAATATTATGTACAGGGGCTAGGTTGAAATCACCTTGTAGGCCCAGTGGGGATTTTTAATTGAAGAAATAGTATCAAGGCTGTTTGGGGGCCTGTATAGTAAACAGAAAGATAGATATTCTCATCATTGAGAATAAATACCTATGCCCTCAACATTCTTAGTTAGGAGGAGGGAGGCTTTAAGATCATTTCTTATGGTGATAAGGATGCTCCCGCCACGCTTCGTTACCCTGGGGCAATGGAATAGATTGTATCCAGGGATCCTAAGCTGATTGTTCAAAACTATATCTGATTCTAAGAGCCATGTTTCAGTAATACACATGACATCAGGATTGTTATCATGACATCAGGATAACAGGTATATCTCCAAGAACAAGCAGGAATGAGTCTTCACATATGGGTACGTCGGCGCCGACGGAGCCCGCACGGAAATTCTCCCCAGCATCCAATCAGAAAGCCTTTGGGAGCATCCCCCATGCCTGCGCGGTGACTTCCCGCCTTTCCCACTGCCTCTCCCCAGTTTTTGTTTTTCCGTGGAGCCAACAGGATGTACCTTCTGTCACCGCAGAAACTTTTTTCTTTAAAAATCCTTAATTTCTTGTTTTCCTGTGGTCGCGGCTGTCTTTCCCGCCGATATCAGTACCGCCGGTGCTTTATTCTTTTCTTTTCCAACTTAGAGAAATAACTTCTCCTAGGTTTTTTCTTTTATCTTTTTGAGGCCTAACAGGCCTTTCCAACATGGAGCCTTCTTCCCCTAAGAAGTGCCTTCACTGCGGAAACTTAGTTTTCTTTTTAGACTCCAGTGCCTGGTGTCTAACCTGTTTGGGTCCTGACCCCTTTTCCCCTGGTCCATCGGGCTTTAGTATCGGGAGAAGACCTTCCCTTTTTTGGGTATCTCTCGATGCCGTTTTTCCTCCTGAGGTGAGAACGCGGGTTTATTCTTCTCTCCAGGATCAGGTAACCCACAAACAGTCTGTTAAGACTAGCCAATTCTTGATGGGTAGGTCTCATGCCCAGCATGACGATGGCTCCGGCCTTGCCCTCAAGACCCCATTGGCATTAAGACCCCGGCGGGAGTCTTCGGGCTCCAAAGCATTTACGGGGTTTCAGGTTGTTCCTGGGGTTCACTCCTCACAGAACATACCTGAGCCATGCTCGGGGGTGGTATCCGCTTCGAGCGGTACCGATCCCCCGGCATCGGCACCGGTGTCGAGTGCTCCACTCTTCACCGAGGATCGTCAGCTGGTGTCCTCGGTGCCTTCGGGGCCGATCGACACGACCCAGACTGGTTTTCCTGCTTCCCAGCCATGCGCGGGGTTGGTGCCAGCTTCGAGCGGTGCCGATCCCCCGGCATCGGCACCGGTGTCGAGTGCTCCGCTCTTCACCAGGGATCGTCGTCGGGAGTCCTCGGTGCCTTCGGGGCCGATCGATATGACCCAGTCTAGATTCCCTGTATCCCAGCCAACCGCGGGGTTGATACCGGCATCGAGCGGTACCGATGCCCCGGCATCGGCATCGGTGTTGAGTCTTCCACTCTTCACCGGGGATCGTCATCTGGTGCCCTGGGTACCTTCGGGGCCGACCGATGTGCCCCGGATGGGCTTTCCTCTATCTACGCCATGCTTGGGGGGGTACCGGCTTCGAGCGGTACCGATACCCCGACATCGGCGCCAGTGTCGAGTGTTCCTCTCTTCACCGGGCGTCATCCTCGGACGTCCTCGGTGCCTTCGGTACCGATCGATACGATTCCGATTGACCTTCAGGTAGCGGCATCGTCGATTCCACCACCGACGCTTGGTTCAATGCCCAGTCTGGAATCGATATCCAGTCTGGATGACTTGGTCCCGACGCGTTTCGGAGCCGATCCATGTCGTCTCAGACTACGCAGTACCGGAGATAATCACCAAAGCTCTCTGGTTACCTCGGTACCACTTCGGCAACCTCCGATACCTGCTACGATGGCATTACCATCCTCGATGCCGGTACCGGTGTCGACATCGTTTCCTGCAGTTCCATCGGTGCCATCGATCCTTTCTATGCCTAGCTTGGAACCGATACCGGGAACCGACGACGCAGTACTAACTGCCTCGAATCAGAACTGTCAGTATCATTCTCCATCTAGCAGGATTCTTTTTATGCACCAGTCCAGTAGGTCTTCTGGTGTTCACGCTGCTCATTCAACCTCAGCCTACCCAGGAATAGTTCCTCTGGGAGATCCTTCTTTTCAGAAATTTCTCCTTGACATGGCAGCCTTTCTTGCCATTCCTATTCCTGGTCCTACTCTTGACCAAGATCCTGCAGGAAAGGAAACCATAATGCTTCCTTTGCATCAGTCTTTGCAGGACCTTCTTCTGAGGATTTGGGAATCACCTTTAAAGGTTCCTGCGCCTTCTACAGCCATGAATGTTCTGTATCAGGTGCCTCCCTCTCCGGGGTTTCAGAAAAGCCAACTTCCGCATCATTCCATTGTAGTGGAATCAGCAATGAGGAAGGTCAGAAGCAAGAAGAAGCATTCTTCTTTCCCACCAGGCCGTGCATCTAAAGCACTTGATGCCTTTGGATGTCAAACCTCCCAAACGTCTATGTTGGCTTCAAGAATTATTTCATATATTTTTTATGAGTCTCACACTTCAGGAGGTCACAGAGAAGTTATCTCTTTTGTCTCCTTTTTTGTCAGAACCCAAGGCCTCTGACTATTCCTTGCTTCTTAACCATAGCAGGAATATCTCTTGGTTCCTTTCTCGCGCTTCTCTAGACTCTTTTGAGTCTGTTAGCAGATCCTCTGCTATTGCCATTGGAGCGCGTCGTACAGCGTGGCTGCAGGCTTCAGACTTGAGCAGATGGGCAAAACATACACTGGGTAATTCTCCTTATACTGGAGACAATCTTTTCAATAGAGAAGCTTTACGTCAGGTTGCTCATTGCTCCACTGACTTTCCTAGTTCTGGAAACCATCCTAAGCCTTCTTTTTCCCCAGGACGTAGGAAATGTCCTACCAAACCTTCTTTTCCGAAGAAGAGAAAGTTTCATCCTTCTTCTGCCCATCCTCCCGGTGTACCCAAGCAAGGGACATCTCATCCTAGTCTGAAGTCTCCAGACTCTACCCAGTCTGCGCATAACCAGCAACCATAGGTTCCTGTGTATTGCACTCTACAGTTAACTTCCCCTTAGCAGAAGTTTATTCTTCAAACTCTACACTGGTTTCTTTTCCAGTATGCTATGCTCTCGGATACTTTTGTCCTTGGGTTGCAGAGTTCTCCCATTCTTCCTACCACGAAGGGAGGTCACAACTATCCCATGATAGTTTCTGTCCCCATATGGACATCTTTTCCTTCAGCTGCCTTACCCTATGGTAAGTCACTTTCCAATCCCCTCTCTTCCAGGGTTTCCCCTGCTTGAGTTGGTGCCATACTGAAACACTTTTTTTCTTCCAGTGTAGCCTGTTTGTTTTTCCTTCACTGCGTGCTCTGAACAACTCATCGGACAGGGACGGAGATTCTCTCCACTGCCTTTGTCTGTTTTCTCTCTGTTTTCTACAGGAGAATCCCCTCTGTTGTTTTGTTCAGTTGCTGTATATGCAGGAGTTCCAGTTATTACTTTAATGCTCATTGCAAGCTGCTTGCAACTATCTTGCATAATACTATTCACTGCAGCTTATCCTCTTCTAGCCATATCCTTTCCTCGGATGTGGCAACACGCCTGACTTCTGTCAGTTTTATCTTATAATTCTCCTGCACAATGCTCTCGGCAGCCTTCAGAGAAGATTCTACTCTGGGCCCTTACTACAGAGCATTGACCTTTGTCTCTGAGGGTCTTTCATATACAGCAGACAAGCTTTTCTGCGTGAATGTCCACGGAGTTCCCAATCTGACCGGAATATGCTCCTGTTCCTTACAGCTTGGCATTATGTTTTCTACTCCACTTGGACAACGCATACTCCTTTATCATACATGATACCCCTGAACCCCTTGGCTGGGTCACTCTGGTATCTTCGTCTATGCGTTCTTCTTGTCCTTTGGACGTACCAGAGTCCTAAAGTACTGCTGACGTACTCTTGCCAGACTGCTGTTATCCTCTGTTTTTCACGCAACCATTCTGGTTCTTCCACTGACCTACATTCCTGCTCCACAGAAATCGATTCTCTATATTTCTTCAGGTGGGTTTCACCCCCTATTATTGACCATCACATTCCCCATGTGAATGTTTTTTTTTCTGTGGCTCAGTTGCAGGCATGTATTGTGAAACATTTTTATGTATGTGGGCATACATGTTTTTGTACCCTGGGTGGGTGTCAGCCATCCCACCTCTATCTATACATATATCTATCTACATGTCGATATGTAGATATATATATATTAAAAAAAAAACTACTTGTCTACATACATATATTCTCATAGGTATAGATATGTATGTCTCCCAGATATATATATATATGTATGTATATAGGCATACGCGTATTGGGAGATGTCCATAGCACCCTATGTCTACCTATCTCCCTGACTGTCGGTGCTTAGGTTTTTATTTTCTTATGGGGTCCAGACAGTCAACTTGCCTATTATCATACGGCTCAGTGACTGGGACGGGTTATACTAACCATTACTGCTGTGACGTCAACAGCTTCTATTTTTGTTATACATCTCCCTATCTTTGCAGTCTCAAACTTCAATGTCTTCCTATCGCTTAACAGCTAGGAAGGACAGTGTGCATCTTCAGTGTTCCTGAGTACACTTCTGTTCTCCTTGGGAATAGGGGCTTTTTTTACATACCCTCTCTTCCCTTCCGGACTGGGCTAATTTTCCAGATCGGTCAGTCTTCTTCTTTTAGTCCTCAATGTTATGACTCTGTACCTAAATGAGTTCTCAGCTTTTCCCATAAAGCTTTTCATTGGAGACCTGCCGATCTTCTCCTGCCCCGGCTGACACCTGGGTCACCTGCCCATTCCAGTTTGGAACTTCTTCCTCACTGTTGTGGAGTCACCTTGAAGATTCTGCTACTGCATCTACAGTCTACTTCCTACAATCCAGTAGGTAAGCTCTATATTGTGCTAGTTCATTAAATATCTTGATGATACTTGACATACCTTCTAAAGACTTTTTTCCCTGTAGTCTTTAGATTCGCTGTTCCTCTACAGCTCTGCTCTATTCAACTCCTACCCTCCATCCCCCAGGGGATGCCGGAGATCCAGGTTTGGGAAATGCCGTCCTGTTCCAGGGATACGCATTTTATGGGATCTCCCCTGGCACCCACAGCTAGGGAGTCCCCATATGTGAAGACTCATTCCTGCTTGTTCCTGGAGATAACACAGTTACTTACCTGTAACAGGTGATCTCCGGAACAGCAGGAATTAGTCTTCACAACCCACCCACCTCCCCTAGGAGTTGTATCTATATATTTCCTTTCCTCTTTCTCTCCTTCTGTCTCAGCTATGAAACTCAACTGGGGAGAGGCAGTGGGAAAGGCGGGAAGTCACCGCGCAGGCGTGGGGAATGCTCCCAAAGGCTTTCTGATTGGATGCTGGGGAGCATTTCCGTGCGGGCTCTGTCGGCGCCGACATACCCATATGTGAAGACTAATTCCTGCTGTTCCGGAGATCACCTGTTACAGGTAAGAAACTGTGCTTTTATTCCTAATGGATCATGCATTAGTAAGGAAACATTTGATCATCATTGGGTTAGTGACATCTAGGATAGTATGTTGAACGGATCTATTTGGATTAATAAAGATTAGTCTATCTAGATTCCATTTTTGGCCAGTTATTTGTATGCAACCCACTGTTACATAGAAACATAGAAATATGATGACACAAAAAGACCACATGGCCTATCTAGTCTGTTCTTCCATAGCAACAACTACAACAGTCCCCTTTTTACCTTCAGAGATCCTCTGTGTTTGTTCCATGCTTTTTTGAATTCAGTTACTGTCCTCATCTCTACCACCTCCACTGGGAGACTATTCCATGGATCCACCACTCTTTCTGTAAATAAATATTTCCGCATATCACTCTTGAATCTATCTCCCTTCACCCTCATCCCATGTCCCCTCGTAGCAGAACTTGCTTTCAATTGAAAGAGGCTCTCTCCCTGAACATTTATGCCAATGAGGTATTTAAACATCTCAATCATATCACCTCTATCCCGCCTTTCCTCTAAGGTGTACATATTAAGATCCTTCAGTCTGTCCTCATATGCTTTATAATGAAGACCACTAATCATTTTAGTAGCCACCCTCTGCACCGAATCCATCCTGTTCACATCCTTTTGAAGGTGCGGTCTCCAGAATTGCACACTATATTCCAAATGAGGTCGCACCAAAGACTTATACAGAGCCATTATCACCTCCTTTTTTCTGCTAGCATCCTTCTAGCTTTTGTCGTCAACTTTTCTACCTGTTTAGCTACTTTAAGATCATCAGACACAACCACGCCTAGGTCCCACTCTTCTTTAGTGGATGAAAGTACTTCACCCCCTATACTATATTGCTCCCTTAGATTGCTGCAGCCCAAATGCATGACCTTACATTTTTTAACATTAAATCCCAGCTGCCAGATTCTAGACCATTCTTCAAGCTTAGCTAGATCCCTCCTCATGTTATCTACACCTTCCTGGGTGTCTACTCTATTGCAGATTTTGGTATCATCCGCAAAGAGGCAAACCTTATCTGACAGCCCTTCCGCTATATCACTAACAAAGATGTTAAAAAGAATCGGACCAAGGACAGATCCCTGGGGCACACCACTGGTAACATCGTTCTCCTCAGAGTGAGCTCCATTTACTTGTACTCTTTGTTGCCTTCCGCCCAACCAGTTGGGGGGGGAGTATAGCGGATCTGATTGTAAATTACTGGTATACCTTGATGGTGATTGAGCATAGATGGTTGGGAGTAGCCCTGAGTTGTGAGAAACAGGATGAGAAATATGATGTAGCAGCACCAGAGATATGTCTTAGTCTCCATAGCAAATTAGGGAGGATGAAGATTTCTATGACATATGAAGGCACATTTTACAAATGACATCCAAGGTGCAATCTGGGATGTTGAAACTAGAATGTCAGAAAATAAAGGCATATCCGTGGCGTAGCCTGCAGCAGAGCGAGATGGCTGCTTGATTTCCTTCTCCTGCCAAATCCTGTTGAAATTCCTGCCTTCAATGTGAGAAACTTGAATAACTGACCCCCCCCCGGTGGATAATAGCTGTCGGGATGTCTGCCGGTAAGGAGTAAATATGGTGGCATTCCTGGAAAAAAACATTGCCGAAGCTGGTACAGCTGGAGTTTGGTCAACAGTTTGAGATAGAGCGAGCCCATCATGTCCTGGCACGGACAGGCCCACATACGCATCACCCGAGACCAATTATTATATGTGTGCTAAGGTAGCCGCACGTAGTCCCAATAATGGTGGCGGCTAAAGCTATGGCTCTGGTCAAGTTTGAGGACCATAAAATTGCCTTTTTCCCGGATTTCAACAAGGCAATGGGTGGAGAGACGAAAGCAATTTCTGGCTTTCAGACCACACCTCCAACGTCTACAACCCTGGTATGGCTTATTCTTCCCTGCAAGGCTAAGAGTCACGCTGCACAACCAAACAAGAACATTTGAAGATCCGATGGCTCTTCAGACCTTCTTGGAGGAACAAGAAACCTTGTTGATGCATTAGGAGTTCTGTCAACCATTAAAGAATGTGTGAGCAGAGTTTGGAAAGTCAGGCACCAGAGGCCCATTTGGAGTCACTGGATTGACCTGATTGCGTCGAAGTTGATGCTTCTCTGTATGCTGACTGATGCTCCTGCATAACTTTGGTCCACTTTGGTTTTATGGATGGACTTGCAGTTTGGAATGTGTGGTAAAATTGTTATGTTGATGTTTTCAGCCAAGCAATGGGCAGATTAAGGTATAGGTACAGGGAGGCGTTGGGGGGCAAGGGAGGAAAATAAAAAGGGGAAAGAGAGGGGGAAAAGGGAAAGAGGAGAGGATAAGAGGAAGGGGGGGAAGAAAGAAAAAAATAATAAGAAATAATTAGTAATTTGTCTGTCAGTTATTGTCGGGGGAGGGATATAATGGGATTGATTAACGGGGGAATTGAGTGGTAGTCTTGTAAGCGATGGCTCACACAGGGATAACCTTGTTTGGGAAGTTGGGATTCTCTCCTTGAGGGTTCTTGTGGAGTAAAATGGAAGAAAATAGGGTTATATTTATAGCTATGTATAATGATATGAGGAGTGGAGTAGCCGCCTAGTGGTTAGAACACTGGCTTGGTAACCAAGCAACCAGGGTTTGATTCCCACTAGCACTCCTTGTGGCCTTGGGCAAGTCACTTAACCCTCCATTGCCTCGGAAGAAAGGCCTGGCAATCTACTTCCAGTGACACTGCCAAGAAAACCCAGGAGCTTCTGGGTCACCAGGAGTCAGGACTGACTCGAAGGCACACATTGCATTATAATGATATGATGTTTACTTGTTCTGCTTGTTTATTAAACCTCCTCATATGTGGTCTATTTTCTGCAATGTCCTTGCCCGATGCGATATGTGGGGAGCACCACTCGTCCATTTAAGAATCGATTGTGTGAGCATGCATCGAGACTCCGCCAATCCATCATCACGGCTCCTGTGGTACAACACTGCTTGGAACAGGACCATGCTTTTCAACATCTACTTTGGACAGTGATTGATCATGTCCCTGTGGACCCTTGGGGGGGCAATCGGGCTGCAAAGTTGCGTCGCCTGGAACAGCGTTGGATATTTACACTTCGGACTGTTACTCCTCAGGGTCTCAATCGTGAAATTGAATGGTTGGGACTTTAACATTTTGGACGTTTACGTTGACAACTCCGTCACTGAGCGATCCCGTGTAGTTGTGGGGTGACCCTCTTGTGATTGGTTCATTTTCAAAGGGGGCGGTTCTTGCTGTTAGCCTATCTTGAGAGGTCATCCCCGATATCAGCAGCCTGGGATTCGGCGTTCTTTGTCAGTTATTGAAGAGCGGGACACACTGCATTTTTCTGGCAACGCTTGAAGCAGGGGTTTTCTTCACCCCGAAACGTGCACGTCGAAAAAATTTATGATGGTGAGGGGATTTCCGGTATTCTAATTGAGTTGAGATGTTTATTAAACCTGGCTTATGGGCTCACTTAAGTTTTTGTCATTGAACAAAGGGCATAAACAATCTGATTAAGCAAAAAAAAATCCTATTGTACTGTAAGAAGGAGCGGGCAGACGTGGTCCTGATTCAAGAAACCCACCTGTCTAATGAAGAATCAAAAAAGCTTGGGCGGGGGCAGTATGTTCTAGTTGGTCACTCTTCAGTGCACCAAAAAAAAAATGGAGTCGCTATTTTGGTGTGGAAGGATTTGCAACCGGTGATTGAGCAGCCCCGCGCGGACTTAGTAGGCAGGTGGGCTAAGGTCCTTCTAAGAATTGGGAGTCAAAGTCTAGTTACTGTAAATGTTTATGCCCCAAATTGTGATGTCTCCTTTTTTCAAAGTCTCGCAGAGGAGGTGCAGGCGATGTCATCTCATGAAATTATTCTGGGAGGAGACTTCAATCTTGTTTTGGATCCATTGGTAGATCGGCAGCCTTACAGATCCCAAAGACAGCATCAAGCAGTTACAACGTTACTATCCCTTGTACAAGAATTGGGTCTATCGGATATATGGCGTCTTTTACATCCTTCAGACAGGGATTTTACGTTTTTTTCTTTACCCCATGGGTCACATTCACGTATAGATTTCTTCCTCATTTCAAAATCTTTAGTTGCATCGGCGAAAGAAGCAAGGATATGCAGTACTCATATCTCAGATCATGCTGCAATAACTTTGTCCCTTGCAATTGAGGATAGCATGGTGTCTGAATCTGGCTGGTTCTTTCAAAGAACATTATTAGATGATGTTGTCTTTTGTGAGTCAATTAAGAAGTCAATTAAAGAATATTTTTCTGTGAATCTACCGGAAGACACGACAGGATGGGTATGGTGGGAGGCCTTTATGGCCTTCATCCGGGCCAAGATTACTAGTTATTCCATTACTGTAGCTAGACAAAGAAAATCCAAATTGGCCAGCCTCATATCCCAAATTCAAGCTGGGGAAAGATTGCTGCAGTCTAGATCAGATCTCTGTGTCCTACTTCGATTGCAGCGGCTGAGGTATCAGTACAACAATATATTGAGTACGGAGGCTGAAAATCTGGTACGTGCTCAGTGGGGGAGATATTATGTGGAGCAAAATAAGGCTTGAAGTCTATTGACGTCTACCCTCAAGCCCCATAGTGTAAAAACTAAAATAGAAGCTATTCATGATGAGCAACAAGGTCTCCTTACTAAATCTAGAGATATAGCAGAAGCTTTTCATCTATTCTATTCTAGTTTGTACTCCTCTGAGGTGGAGGGCAATGCGGTAGCCTTTCAGGAACTGCTGGCTCATTTACTGCACCCATCTCTTTCGGCAGAGCAAGCTTTGGAGTTAGATGAGCGGATAACAATAGGTGAGCTTTGAGCCGGCCTTAAAGATTTGAAATCGGGAAAGGCGGCTGGCCCGGATGGTAAACCTAGTGAATTTTATCAGACATTTGAGTCAGATTTAGCTCCCTACCTGTTGATTTACTTTCAACTTCTTTCTGCTCAAACCCCTTCATTAGGTTCTTTCAATAAGGCAACAATTGTAGTATTAGAGAAGGCTGGTAGAGGTCCGCACAGAGTGGAGAACTATAGACCAATATCGCTATTAAATGCGAATTATAAGTTATTCGCCTCAATCCTTGTGTGAAGGATAGCAAAAGTAACCCCATATTCAATACATCCAGATCAGTGTGGTTTTATGGAGAGACGGTCAACGTCTGATAATGCTCATCTCCTTATGGGCCTAATGTCTATAACTGAATACTTGGATTTCTCTGTGGTGGGGCTTTCTTTAGACGCAGAAAAAACCTTCAACCATTTAGAGTGGGCATTTTTTATCCAGGTTTTACAATGGTTTGGGTTTGGGGACAATATTGTTCGATTGATCCAAATTCTGTATACCAACCCTTCGGCCCGCATTCTTGCTAATGGAAAGTTGTTAGATTCCCTGTTGCTTCATAGAGGAACCGCAAACAAATCCCCTATTGCCAGAGTCAGTAATAACACATTCAAACAAAGACCCGGCTATTGAAAAAACCAACCCCTCAAAGTAGATCTTCTACATTTTTTTGTCGGAAGTGCCAGCCCAGTGGATAGGAACCATACCTAGCACTTCCGACAAAAAAATTTAGAAGATCTACTTTCAGGGGTTGGTTTTTTCAATAGCCGGGTCTTTGTTTGAATGTGTCATAGAGGAACCAGACAGGGTTGTCCACTCTCCCTGTTACTTTTTAATTTAGCATTGGAACCCCTAGCTGTATTGCTGCGGTATTCGGAAAAGATTAAGGGCATTACTCTTCATGATTTACAAGTTAGATTGTCAACTTACACAGATGATCTTTTGTTATTTATCCAACCCTCCTCAATCGCAGAAGTACTTCTGACAATCAAAAAGTATTCTAAGCTGTCAGGCTATAAGATAAATTGGACTAAATCTGTGGCATTTCCAATGAATAAGATAACTTTTCCAGCGCTGGTTGAGAAATTCCCATTTGTGTGGGAAGCAAAAGCTATTAAATATTTAGGGGTAAAATATTGCTCCACTCTGGAGGAGACTATTCAGCTAAACTGTAAAAATTTGAATGAACTGATACAGGCTTATCTCCAGGAACAAGCAGGAATGAGTCTTCACATGTGGGAGACGTCGCCGACGGAGCCCGCACGGGAATGCTCCCCAGCATCCAATCAGAAAGCCTTTGGGAGCATCCCCCGCGCCTGCGCGGTGGCTTCCCGCCCTTCCTACTGCCTCTCCCCAGTTTTTCATTTTCCGCGGAGCAGGCAGGACGTCCCTCCTGCCACCGCAGAAATTTTTCCTTTTTTCTGTAGTCGCGGCTTTCCCGCCGACGGTGGCACCTCTGTGCCCCCCCTTTTTCTTTCCGGTGGTGGTAAACACCCCTCCAGACCCCCCCTTCCCTAGGAAGAGGAAATGTCAGCCCTCCGCCCACCCTCCAGGCGCGCCCAAGCAAGGGACCTCTCACCCTGGGTTGATGTCCCCGGGCCCACGCCAGGACTCTCATACTAAGCATTTTTAGGCTCAGGTGGGCGGCTGCCTGCACTTAACCTCCTTACCAGAAGTTTTGACTAGAGCTCTACTCTGGGGCTCGTCCAGTTGGAAAATGGTTCGGGGACTTATCTAGGGGTTCAGGTCTTCTCCTCCGTGGGAAAGGGAGACCACCTTACGCCGTGATCGCTATGGCCCATGGTCACCCTACTTACTCTTCGGTATGTCCCCGAACCCCTCTCAGCCAGTATCCTCTTGCTGATTGCTTCCGTACTGGAATTCCCCTCCAGACGCTATAGTCCCCCTATACTCACCAGGGACTATACCCTCATGTCCCCCGATTGTGCGGGGGACAATTTCTACGCGCAGGTCCTGGGGACACATTAGGGCCTCCACCAACCCCTGCGGCATTCTACCGGACTGATGCTATCCTCCGGCCCCCGCGCTACCGCGCTACCGCGCTCTTAGCTCACCGATCTGCCCTTGCCCTCCGGGAAAGATCCCTCCCCTGACGGATCTTGCAGCCACCTCTCCAGGTGGACGTTCTGGGGATCGATGGCAGATCCGCCTTACCTGAGTGCTGCTCATGGAGGCAGGCCCCCCGGCGTGCCGGCGTTAGTACCGGAGGGGGCATCCCCATGTCCACCGGCTTAGATATACTAGATATCACCTGCTTGGCAGGCGCCTTTGGGGGATCCCCACAGTACCTGTGTTTACCGCCTTTTTCCCCCTATGGCCGGTACTCACCCCCCCCCCCCCCTCCCCGGGGGTCCGGCCAGTCCGCCTGCCTATTCCCCGATCGGCCCGCGGACTGGTGGTACCCTACTGCTGTGAAGTCAACAGTCCCCTTTTTCAGTTAGGTCCTCCTCCCGGAGGTCCGGACCCTTGTCTCCCTATCTCTCGCTAGGGCAGACTGTGTACCCCTTCTGCTCCGAGGTACACCTCTAATCTTCTCCGGGATAGGCTCTCCAGTTCGGCCTGTCTTACACTGTTGGTCCTCTGAGTTATGGACTCTACTCCTAAGGGAGTGCTCAGCTTGCCGTGAGCCCCCTGGAAGACCTGCCGTCCTTCTCCTGACCCAGCTGACACCTGGATCCCATGGCCTTCTGGATTTGGAACTTCCTCCTTGCTGCGGTGAAGTTTCCTTGATGACCTTGCTACTGCGTCTACAGTGCCTTCATCACAGGACTACTTCCGACACAGAGTCACACAGCTACATTGCTCAATCGGGATTGCAACTAAGTATTAAATAGATAGGCAAAGGACCGTCAAATCGCAGCAAGTATAATCCAATACACGCAAAAACTTCTACTTTTCTGGTTTAATATTGCAAATTACATACTATATAAGAATTTACTATTACTGTTGTCAGTACCAATGTATCACTGTTGCCAATTTCTCTCACTACATACTGTATAGGAATTTATTATTACTGTTGTCAGTAGCAATTTATCACTGTTGCCAATTTCTCTCACTACATACTATATAGGAATTTATTATTACTGTTGTCAGTAGCAATTTATCACTGTTGCCAGTGTCCTTCATTTATACTGTTGCATTCAATTATTACTGTGGTCAGTAACATTCACTTATTACTGTTACCAGTAACACTCAAGTCAAAATATTTACACCCTCTCTACCATCCCAGGATCACGCCATGGCTAACATTACTTGTTCACTTCTGCTCCTCTCCATCCTCTCTTGCATATTACATATTTCCTCTGCTCTAACATCTGATATCAACCCTATACCAATTCACCAAACCCGTAATAGGAAACCCCATCAAAATTACCCACAAAATATATACTATAGTAGGCACAATTACTGTTTTTATGTACCTCTTGAAAATACAAACAAAAAGAAACCTAATCCAAGAACCACTCCACAGAACCTCAAGTGTGCTCTCATTAACGCACGCTCAGCCCGCAACAAATGGCCAGCAATCATTGACCTTATATCAAACCTCACACTAGACATCCTACTGATCACAGAAACATGGCTCTCTAATACTGACAATGTACTAATGAATCATCTTACCCCACCTAACTACACCATCTATACCTGTAACAGAGAAAACAGAAAGGGAGGAGGAGTCTGCATAATAGCGAGAACAGATTTGAAATATCATGTGATATCTACCAATGCCACAAACCACACAAATACTCTATCCATCTCCAATAATAGCAACACCATAAACCTCATCTACAGAGCCCCAAATGCTCCAGCTGATGATCTCTCAACCATAATTGATATTGCCATCAACCCATCAGATATCAACAAACCTAACTGGATCCTTGGAGATTTTAACCTTGCCTCCACACCACCTTCATTGTCCAACTCCTTCCTTGATGCCATGAACAACTTACACTACGAACAAATTGTAAAAACATCCACTCATAAACAAGGAAATCTCCTTGACCTCATCTTTGCACCATCAGCACACCCGGATCTGATAAACCAACCTGAGCCCCTATCAACCCCCGTCCCATGGTCTGATCACAAACTTATCTCATTCATCATTCCATCTATCGAATCTCCAAATAAGTCACCAGATCCTTACCCACCACCAAAACCAGCACGATTCCAACCTCTCAACATGGATACAATCACCTCCCTTACCATGCCAAAACTCTCCACTATACCTAACAACATCGACGACACTGTTTCAAACTGGAACAACGCTCTTCGACTATCAGCACAGCCTACCACTACACATGATAAAACCTCTACCAACTCTTCTATCACCAAGAAAAAGAACGCACCATGGTTCTCCTCAGAGTTACGAACCTCCCTTCAACAACTGAGGAGACTAGAGAAGAAATGGAGACACTCCCTAAACCCTCACGACCAGTCCATTTACCTAGCCAACTTGAAATCCCATCGCCAGCTAACCTGGGATAAGAGAAGAGAACACCATACAAAGCTACTTAGCCGCTCCCTCAACAAACCAAGAGATCTCTTCCAAATAGTAAAATCCCTAACTACTGAACCCCCCTCACCACAACAGGAATATATACACCCACAACTATATGCTGATTACATCCAATCCAAGGCAATCAAGATCACTAAAGCAACCACAAGTGTAACCAAGCAACCCTCCAACGTCCAATTCATACTCAATAATTTCTCATCTCCAACTCCAAAGACTATTGAAGAAATTATTACATCTATCAACGCCACTACCGCTCCAAATGATCCATGCCCAGCCTTCTGGATCAAATCACTGAAAACAGAACTTAGCCCATACATATCAGCCTTAGCTGACCAGTCCCTTAGATCCGGGATATTTCCAACAGCTCTCAAGCACACTTCCATCCGTCCCCTACTGAAAAACAACAAACTGGATCCGAAAAAGGAAGACTCCTATCGCCCAATTTCAAGCATTCCTTTATTAGCCAAGATCCTAGAAAAAGTCATACTTAGACAAATCCAACAACACATTGATTCCGAGGCCCCACTAGATCCAAACCAACATGGCTTCAGAGAAGCCCACGGAGTCGAAACCCTCCTAACTTCCCTATTGAACACACTCATTAATACAACAGATAATATCAGAAATGGAGTTGCTATGATCTTCCTAGACATAGCAGCAGCTTTTGATTCTGTTGACCACAACCAACTACTCACCAGGCTCCACGAAAAAGGAATTCAAGGAACGGCATTGAATTGGTGCAGATCTTACCTAGAAGATCGCTGGCAACAAGTAAGGACTGGTGATACCACATCTCAACCTTTTCATCAGAAGCAAGGAGTTCCGCAAGGTTCCTCTCTCTCAGCCCTTCTATTTAACATCTATATGCAACCTCTCTGCAACATCTCCCGCTCTTTCGGAATATCATGTCTTATCTACGCAGATGACGTGCTCTTATTCACTCCAATTAATGTATTAAATCCTGACTACACTGCACTAATCACCTGCTTCAACTCTATATCAGATTGGCTACTCTCACAAAATCTCAGAATCAATTTTAAAAAAACTGAAGTCCTGATTGTCACTAGGAACAAAGACTTCTCTCCTCCACCAACTCTAAAAACACGAGATGCTGATCTACCACTCAAAACATCAATACGTTATTTGGGTGTTATACTCGACCAACGACTTGAATTCAAAGATCACATAAAAATACTGTAAAAGCCATTTACTACAAAATCAGAACTCTTCGACAACTCAGACCTATGCTTGAACCATCTGATTTCCGTACAACCTTCCAGGCATTAGTCATTCCTCATTTTGACTATGCAAATATCGTTCTTCATGGCCTACCCAAGAGTACTCTAAACCCCCTTCAATTGGCCATGAATACAGCGGCCAGAGTTCTTCATGGATCCCCAAAGAACCAACATATTACTCCCATCCTATTTGACCTCCACTGGCTCCCACTAGCATGCAGGATTTTATACAAAGCTCTCATTCTGACCTTCAAAGCATTCCACCATATCTCATCATCCTCCTTATCTGCTCTCCTCCAACACACACAGAACACCAGATCTAGACGTTCTGTAACAGAGAACATGCTAACAGTCCCAAAAGACAGCAAAAAACTCACTCAAACAACCACTTTAAGATCATTCTCTTCCTTCGCCCCTAAATGTTGGAACACTCTACCACCTAGTATTAGATCACAAAAAGACCTATCCCAGTTCAGAAAATCCCTGAAAACACATCTCTTTCTACAACACTTTTCACAATACACTGACTCCCCACCCACACAGACCATCGATCATGGCTAGTCAAATAAGCTCCCGAAATCTTATCACTTGATATAGACCAATTATCACAAACCCTACCTTTAGAGCTCGAGCATTTAAGAATCTATTGTAAATAATTGAATATATCTGTTAGTTGGTTATCCCTGTTATCCATGTTTTTATTCCCTGTTCTCTGTAAACTTAACATTTGTTTTATGTTTAAGTACAAAATTTGTTGAAATGTAAACCGCGCTGATGTCAAAAGTGCGGTATATAAAAGCTGTTAAATAAATAAATAAATAAATAAACTCGGTGGGTAAGCAGTACAGGGTTCTAAACCATTAATTCATAAAAACTTAATGGCCGGTAAGTTCTGTATGGTACTAGGTCAATTACTCATTACATGCTTAATGATTCTCTTCATGCACCCCTCTGACTACTCCCGTAGCCTGGGATTTTTTTGCTGTATCCTAATGGTACCTGTTCTGCACTCTAAAGACTTGCCTCCGTAGTCTTTGGATTCGCTGTTCCTCTATTCAACTCCTGCCCTCCATCCCTCAGGGGATGCCGGAGATTCAGGCTGGGCAAATGCCATCCCGTCTGGGCTGCGCTTATGGGATCTCCCCGGGCATCCTAAGCTAGGGAGTCCTCACGTGTGAAGACTCATTCCTGCTTGTTCCTGGAGATAGCACAGTTACTTACCTGTAACAGGTGATCTCCGGAACAGCAGGAATTGGTCTTCACAACCCGCCCACCTCCCCTGGGAGTTGTATCTCTCTTTTTCTCTATTCCTTCCTCTCCTCTCCTTCCGGCTCAGCTATGAAACTCAACTGGGGAGAGGCAGTAGGAAGAGCGGGAAGCCACAGCGCAGGCGCGGGGGATGCTCCCAAAGGCTTTCTGATTGGATGCTGGGGAGCATTCCCGTGCGGGCTCCGTCGGCGACGTCTCCCACGTGTGAAGACCAATTCCTGCTGTTCCGGAGATCACCTGTTACAGGTAAGTAACTGTGCTTTACTGTGAAGTGGTCGCCGCTTCATTTGTCGTGGTGGGGTAGATTAGAATCAATAAAAATGGTCCTGGTACCCAAGGTAAACTAAATTTTGGAGATGTTGCTAGCTCTGTTGTCCCCCAAAACTTATAGAGCATGGGAGAGGTTGCTTACTATTTTCTTATGGCAAGGAAAACCCCCTAGAATAGCAGTTAGCAAATTAAAGGCAAGCAAAGTTAACGGTGGAGTTCAATTTCCGGACTTTAGATGGTATCATTAGGCATTTCTTCTTAAGCAGGGGGCAATGTGGAGTTTATCTGTGGCCAATGGACGAAGACTGATTTGAGTGGAGGTGGAGGAACGTCTGGTGTCGCCGATACCGATGCCTCTTTTGATTGGAATGAGACTTCCTGATTCTTTCAAGTCCGCTAAGACTATAATCTCGACTCAAGAGGTTTACAACTGGTTGGCACAAAACTTAGGGGATGATAATCCCCCTTCTTCCTTCCTCCCTTTATAGTTTAATGTTATGTTTAAAATTGGTCACAAGGTTGTTTCATGGGAAAGTTGGCAGAAGAGGGGGATTTGGATGGTAGGACAGCTAGTAAAGTCTTGAGCTTGGAAGTTCTTCGCAGAACTGCAGGATGAGTTCGATCTCCCTGCTTGCTGTCAGTTTCAGTGGATACAATTAAAACATTGTTTGTTGGAATCGAAAATTTGATGTTAAAAATTTGGCGGAGGAATGGGGATTACAGAAGGTGGCTGTGTCTTGCCTAAGCAAGGTAGGCACGGTCTCTAAGTTTTATGCATTATTAAGAGATGGATCCATAACTCTTCCAGTTGGGATGGGGAAAGTATGGGAAGAGGAGTTGGGTCTCCTTATTTCTCCGCAGAAGTGGCCACTGTTGTGGGTTAAGGTGAATAGTCTCTAGGATGGCTGCAATTACCCAAACTTTATATTTTCTGATGCATCGGGCATTTATCACGCCTGTTCAGCTCACTAAATGGGACCCAAAAGTAGAAAACAAATGTTGGACCTGTCTGAAGGGACCGGGTACCCTAAGACACATGATGTTTGAGTGCCCTTACGTTCAATATTTCTGGACACAGGTGTGGGATAAGGTCCAAAAGGTCTGTTGCTTCCAGGCATCTCTGACATGACAAATAGTGATTCTGCCCTCGACGTATGGGAATTTGTCCGTAGCAAAGGAAAATCTCTTTTTGTTTAACTTCATGATGGCCATTGTCTTAAAAATGATAGTGTCCTGCTGGAAGGACTCCAGTCAACTGGATGGCCACCATTGGTGGAATTTGGTCTGCCTTTATTCCAGTTATGAAAAAGCGCAGGAGGCAGTAATAGCTCAGAGATGCCTGAGAAACTTGGGGCCCTGTCAGGGGAGTATTAAAAATCAGGGAAATATTCGGAGTTCTAGTACAGAAGTGAATAAATGGAGGTCTTAATGATTATGCTGCAATAGGAAGGACAAGTGGATGAGTTTAGGTTGGTGCACAATTTTGTCTGAAAGTTAGTACAGGACCCATTTAAGGGTATATGGCCTCCAAGGAGATGGGGGGTGGGGAGGGAGGGGCCGATGGGAGGGAAGGTTTTGTGGTGTTAAGTTGATGGTTTAGCACTAGCTGTATTGTTATTGAAAATTATAAATAAAAAATTTAAAAAAAAATGAAAATAAAGGCACATCCAAGTTTAGGCACAATTTCACAAACATAGACATGCCCTATTTAGACGTCTGTGGGGCCGTCTACATAGACATCCTCAGAATAGTATTCAAGGCCAGAAACGTCTTAGAGACCTGCAATGGTGGTTCAAAAGCAACACAAGTTTCCCTGGCACAATACAAATATCTTTGTGATTGTGGAGAGTACCAGGGCTAGTGGAGTGTCACCATCTCTTCGCTGTCTGGATGTGTTACAGCCAAAATGAGAACTTTCCAGATGGCTATTCCTGTCTGGAGAAGGTCTAAACTTGGACAAGGTTGCAAACTGATATGCAGGCCACACAGTCTCCTACAGAGGCCTCTACTTTTTAGTTCATTTCAATTTTCAGGAACAAAAAAAATGCATTGGGGAGATTTATTTATTTATTTTTATTTATTTACATTCTCTTATATACCGCACTATTCTGCATCAGTGCGGTTTACATTGAACAAATTGAAATTACATTGAACAGGGCATTATAACTTGGAGATAACTATTTTACAGGGAACATGGGCTATGGAGGGTTAAGTGGCTTGTCCAAGACCACAAGGAGCACCTGTGGGACTAGAAACCCCAGTCCTTCCGGCCCAAGGTTTCTGTCCTCTAGTGGGATTTGAACCCCCGACCGTCCAACCTGAAGTACCTTGCCCCAACCACTAGGCCACTCCTCCACTCCAGATTAAGGAGGATATCCCTTTTAATCCCTTCTGTAAAGGACTGACTGAAATGAGCATTTTTTAAAATCTTTATTTGTATCAGGGAACATGTAGAAACCCAGATGTGGATGATTTTGATCTTACTTTTTAATTCTCTGTATGAAATTGGGAATACATATTAAGATTTTTGTCTTGCCCAGGTCACACCCCTGACATGCCCATGTGCACTTTGGATGTGGTATGGACAGCCATGTATAAATTGGAATCTTTTTAAAATGGCCATTTACATGTGAATGCAATTTACACATGTATATGACTAATTATACACATGTAAAGCATGAATAAAGCTTCTTTTTATTTATTTATTTATGAAATTATTAACAAATCCAGCAAGAAAATACACCATTTCCTTACAATGAAAACAGAGTATATATGAATAACATTTCAAAAGACTAATATCAAGGAAACCTAAATAAATGTACTCCATTATAATCCAGATATTGAAGTGGGGCGAGAAAGAAACATCAAACCAAAGCAGAGACTTTGGATGAAAACATTAATAGAAAAACCTAAGATATCAGTTGACTACGGAGGAGCCAGGATATATAACCTAAGCCAAGGATATAATTACGCCTCTTACGTACCCAGCTGCGCCAGGTCCAACGTCATTGGTCCCGACATCCCTCTCAGGAGCTACGTCTCCGCTTTACAACATTGTCGTCTGAATACCGTTCTGCCGTGAAATCCGCTAAACTTGCCTTCTATACGGCTGAGATTTCGACGGCGGCTAGTTCCTCCCGGCAACTTTTTTCTATCCTACGGAAGCTATCATCTACTGGTCCCCAGGGTCCACAAGTTATTAACGCCCCAGATCCCCAGGCACTTGCTACCTTCTTCTCCAATAAGGTATTGACCTTGCGCTCCTCATTCTCTGCGCTTCCCCCCCCTCCCTCTTTCGTCCTCTTCCACGGTCCTGTCTTCTCCCCCCCTTCCCGACTGCTTGTCATCCACCTCTATCTCAGATGATCAGGTCTTTGCCCATACCTGGTCGTCTTTTCGCCCTGTCCTTTCGGCAGAGGTATTGATGTTCCTATCCAGGTCTAGAAGGACCACTTGTATTTTGGACCCTATCCCCTCTCGTTGGCTCTCTGAACCTTCTCTGCAATTGGTACCGTTTATCACTACCATCATTAACTCCAGTCTTTCTTCAGGCCACTTTCCAATATCTTGGAAGTCCGCAGTTCTTCGTCCCCTTCTGAAACAACCTTCCTTGGATCCGTCTGTTCTCTCACATTGGCGCCCAGTGTCAAACCTTCCATTTCTTGCTAAACTCTTGGAACGCTGTGCTTTTGATCAGTTGAGTTCACATGTTGAAGCCACAAATTCACTTCACCCGCGTCAAGCGGGCTTCCACAGCGGCCATAGCACTGAAACCGTCCTACTTGCTCTATTGAATGAGTTGCATATTGCTCACGACAGTGGTGATGTTACCCTCCTGGTGTCCCTTGATCTGTCGGCAGCCTTCGACCTAATTGACCATAGTACCCTCCTATCATGATTATCAGACATCGGTCTCCGAGGCGTTGTCTGGCACTGGTTCCACTCTTTCCTCTCCACCCGTTCCTTTTCTGTACACGTCAATGGGCAGTCCTCCACTGTTCTTCCTCTCACTTGTGGCATTCCACAGGGTTCCGTTCTCTCCCCCTTGCTATTTAACATTTTCCTCTCTCCACTACCATTAATTATGCAGCAATATCCCGTTTCCTCATTCATTTATGCAGATGATATTGTTCTTCTTTTCCACACTTCACCACTATCGCCAGATATTTCCCAGCTTAATCTTTGCCTTACTCACGTTGCTTCATGGCTCTCGGAGAATTTCCTCCACCTTAACCCTGCAAAGTCTTCAGCAATGTGGGTGTCACTGAGTGGTGCATGCCCTACCCTAGCTCCCTCCATCTGCTCAACTGCTATCCCTCTAACATCTTCTTTCCACTATTTGGGTGTTCTTCTGGATCCATCCCTTTCCTTTCAAGAGCATATCGCGACAATCTCCCGTCACTCCTTTGCCGCCTTACGACAAATTCGGGCCGTTCGCTCTGTGTTACCCCCAAGTTCACTAATTACCCTTGTACTTGCACTGGTTATTAGTCGGCTGGACTACTGTAATGTTTTCCTGGCTAACCTCCCCAATTATCAGCTCCAAAGAGTGCAACGGATCCAAAATACGGCGGCACGCCTTGTCACATTTTCTAGTCGCTTCGATCACATTACTCCCATCCTCATCCGGTTACATTGGCTACCTCTGCGCTTTCGCTTTCACTACAAATTTCTGATTTTGATCCATCGAGCCATTTATACTGGCAATCCTCTTTACTTAGCAGACTGCATTTCTTTACATTCACCTCACCGTCAACTTCGTTCAATCCATGCCAATCGCCTATCTCTTCCCTCACCTTCCCAGGCCCATTTAGAACAGACCCGCCATTCTGCTTTTTTCTTCTTTGGACCCCTCCTATGGAACATGCTACCCACGCCCCTTCGGTTAGATCTTCTTATCCTCAGTTCAAGTCCCTACTTAAGACCTACCTATTTCAGAAAGCATACGACCTCCCCCCAGAAGCCCCTCCCTGATTGCCTTGTTTTGTCTTTGTCCTTTTCTATGCTGTCCCTTGTCTGTCCCCTGTTCGTTGCCCGGTCGGGCTATGTCTGTCTTATGATTTGGTAATGATGTGATGTTACTGCTCTGTCCTGCCTCTTTCTTTCCTATTGTATTATTGGCGTTCCTTTTCTTGGTTTGCAGTGTGAAATCCTTCCTTTTTATTGTACACCGCTTAATGTTTTTTGCAATAGCGGTTTATCAAATGTGAATAAAGATAAAGATAAAGATTACAAAATTACTCTGGTGCAGAAATAACAGATGAAACATTAGCAGGAAGTCTGGCATTAATGAAAGTATTCAGATCATTTGGATCAGAGAAAATATATTTATCATCCTTAATAATAACCAGACACCTGCATGGAAATCTAAGGAAAAAAGATCCCCCAATTTTTAACACCCCTGCCTTATAAAGCAAAAATTGCTTTCTCCTCCTCTGTCTCTCCTTGACTAAATCAGGAAACAGATATTTTAAAGCCCAAAAAGGTTTGCAATCTCTTCTTAAAAAACATCTTAAGAAGCCAATCTTTATCTGTAACAAGAGCACACTGAACCAATAATGTGGAAGAAATAGGTGCAGAAAGTTCACCCCCAGTGTCCTCGAGCAGGCCAGTAACATCCAGGACATTAAAATTCACAGTGGATACTGCCACAGAGGTCTCAGTACTCTTTTATCTCCAGGAACAAGCAGGAATAAGTCCTCACTTATGGGTACGTCGGAACCGACGGAGCCTGCGCGGGAAAGCTCCCCAGCTTCCCAGGAAGGAAGCTTTTGGGGTCTCCCACTGCACATGCGCGCTGCCTTCCCGCCTTCCTGACCAGCTCTCCTCAGTTTCTCTTTTTCCGCGGAGCAGCAGGTCGTGTTCCTGTCACCGCTGAAGAAATTATTGTTTTAGTTTGTTTCTTTAGACCGCGTACCTGCCTTCCCCATACCGAAACCGGTACCGCCGGTCTCTCTTTTCTTTTCTTTAAAAAAAAAAAAAAAATCTTTATTCTGCACACTTGGTGACTTCGGTTAGGCCTCAGGCCTACACAAATTCTCCTCATGGAGAAACCAGCCCCTGGTTTCAAGAAGTGTACCAAGTGTAGTGCTGTTATTTCTGTCACAGACACCCATGAATGGTGTCTTAAATGTTTGGGACCTGACCACTCCATTCCGGACTGCCCATCCTGCTCCCAGATGTCTAAACGTGGTTTGCAGAACCGGGCCAACAAATTCCATGTGCTGTTTGCTTCAGATAATCCAGCACCACAGTCATCCAGGTCTTCCTCTCCGGATGGATCTCAGGTAACCAAACCTTCTTCGGGCAGGTCCTCAAAGAGCAAATCTCCTTCAAAGCATCGAGAGGCTCTCACTTTTGAATCTGAGGATCATGCCCCAGCCAAACAACCCCGGCGGGAAGTCCTGACTTCCAAAGCACCATCTATGGGGTTACAGGTTGACATCGATGGCACGGCCTCGACTGATCACCTGTTAGACTGCTCTGGGGTACCGGCCCATACCGGTACCGACATCCAGGCAGCAGTGGCGTCTATGAGCAATACTGTTCAGACCATGCAGCAGGCCATGCTGGCTTTTATTAAAGCTGTGACGCCTTCGGTACCGCGTTCAGCGGTACCGGGTCCGGTTCCGGTATCGTCTCCCATACCGGAACCGAGACCATCGACTTCCAAACGCAGATCGGTTCCGCATGCCGGATCCGGGTTTTCACCCGATACCGATCCCATACCCGGTACGCCCGATGTCGATACCGATCGGTATGCGTATCGTGCGTTGGAAGCAAATAGAGAATACTCTGATTCTTCTGAGGATTTTGACTCCTCTGAGGACTCTTATGAGCTGTCTCTAGTTCTCCATGAAGACCCCTCTTCCCCAAAGAGGAGAATGTCTCCACCAGAGGATTTGTCCTTTCAAGACTTCATTGGTCAGAGAGCGCTCCTGATGCTTGAGTCCAGCTAGCTAAAGGACTTTCTATTACCACATCCTCTGAAAAAGAACCTAGGTCAAAGAAATTGGATATTTTAGGATACCCTAAGGTTCCTAAAGAGGCAGTCACCCTGCCTATCCATGAAATCCTTCAAGAACACTTGATGGATTTATGGGAGGCTCCTCTGACGTTGTCTCCTTACTCTCGTAGGTTGGACACCATGTACCGGGTCCCTCCTTCTCCTGGATTTCAAAAGGCTCAGCTGCCTCACCATTCCATTGTGGTGAAGTCTGCGCTGAAAAAGATTAAGAGCACCAAAAGGCAATCTTCTACCCCTCCAGGGCGAGAATGTAAGACCCTAGACTCTTTTGGTAGGAAAATTTTCCAGGCTAGTATGCTTATAGCCAGGATTAATTCTTACAGTCTGTATATGGGCATGTTTCTCAGGGAACTTGCCCTAAAGGTACGGCATTTTGCCTCCTTTATCCCTGAGGATAGAAAGGAGGAGTTCATTTCTATAGTGAAACAGCTTCTAGATGTTTCTAAGTTCTCCAACAGAGCAGCCTTTGATTCCTTTGAAGGTGCCGGTAGAGCTTCGGGCATTGCCATTGCAGCCTGACGACTTGCTTGGCTCCAGGCCTCTGACCTAGAACCCTGGGTCCTGGATGGCTTACGGAATCTGCCCTGTACAGGTGAGAACTTATTTGGTAAAGACTGGCAAATTAAAGCCACTCAAATGGACGCAGAAAATGCTACCTTAGATAGACTTTCTAAGTCTACCTCTACTCCTGCCAAGAAAAAGTCTTTCAAGAGGCCTTACTACAAGAAGGCCAGATTTTCCACAAATACTGGCCAACAATCTTCTCAGCCTCGCTTTGCTGCTAAACGTCAGCAGCCTAAACAGGCAAGATCAAAGCCTGCAGTGTCTGCCACTCCTCAGCAGGCTCAACCCCCTCAGGGGTTTTGACTTGCCCCTAGAGAACTTAACCTTTCTGGCTCTAGAACTACCAGAGCCCCTCACCATTCCCGGAAGGTTAGCTCACTTTGCTCCCAGATGGGAGCAAATTACATCAGAGCAATGGACCCTCTCTATCATCAGAGAGGGCTACAAACTTCATTTTTCCAACCTTCCTCCATATACCATGGTGAGGCACTTCAATTCTCCCCCATCTCTCCTGGACCTGTTGGATCAGGAGGTCTCTTCTCTCCTTGCCCAAGGGGCAATAGAAGAGGTTCCTCTTCTTCAACAAGGGACAGGATTCTACTCCCCTTATTTTCTCATAACAAAGAAGACAGGGGGATTCAGACCTATCCTAGATCTGAGAGAATTGAACAAATTTCTGTACAAGGAGAAATTCAAAATGCTTTCTCTAGGCATTCTCCTTCCATACCTTCAGAGTCAGGATTGTCTTTGTTCTCTAGATCTCAAGGATGCGTACACACATATACTCATCCACCCATCCCACAGAAAATATCTAAGATTTCTGTTTCAGGGAAAACATTTCCAGTACAGAGTACTTCCCTTCGGTCTAGCCTCTGCTCCAAGAGTGTTCACCAAATGCATGGCAGTTGTTGCCGCATTTCTAAGAGGTCTGGGAATTTTTGTATTCCCATATCTGGACGACTGGCTCATCCGAGCTCCATCTCAGTCAGAGGCCCAGATTTCCCTGGACCGCACAAGACACGTTCTGCAGTATCTGGGACTGGTTGTAAACCTTCCCAAGTCTCAACTTATCCCTACTCAGACTCTGGAATTCATAGGGGCCCAGTTGGACACCACCACTGCAAGGGCCTACCTACCTCAAGTCCGGGGCCAACGTCTGATGTGCTTGGCCTCCCAAGCTCAGTCCAGCAGTCACTTGACAGCCAGAGAAATGCTACGACTTCTGGGCCACATGGCCTCCACGGTGCACGTGGTGCCCTACGCTCGTCTTCATATGAGAGCAGCTCAATGGACCTTGGCCACCCAGTGGACTCAAGCATCAGGAGCGCTCTCTGACCAAATACTCACCTCAAAGCGTCTGTTTTGGTCCCTCCATTGGTGGATGTCCACCAAGAATCTGTTGTTGGGGGCCCCCTTCCAACCTTTGTTGCCCCAAGCAACCCTCACAACAGATGCCTCCCAAACAGGGTGGGGAGCCCATCTTCAACACCTCTCCACTCAGGGTGCTTGGTCTCCACAAGAGACCACCCTTCACATCAACCTCCTGGAACTGCGAGCAATCTTCTTTGCCCTCAAAGTCTTCCATACCCTCCTGGTCAACCTGACCGTCCTAGTCCAGACAGACAATCAGGTGGCCATGTTCTACGTAAACAAACAAGGAGGGACAGGCTCTCTGTCGCTTTGCAACGAAGCTCTCAGATTATGGGCCTTCGCCAGAGAGCATCAAATTCATCTTCTGGCAGTCTATCTTCCAGGGGTTCAAAACTCTCGGGCAGACAGACTCAGTCGAGTTCTGCTCCCACACGAATGGTCCCTACATATGGACCAGATACGCAGAATCTTTCAGGAATGGGGAACCCCGGACATAGACCTCTTTGCAAGTCCGTGGAATGCCAAACTTCCCCGGTTCTGTTCCAGGAATCCGTGTCAGGGAGCTCAGGCCAACGACGCCTTTCTCCTGCATTGGGGTCAGGAATTCCTATATGCCTTTCCACCCATTCCTTTGATTCCCAAGACTCTGTTCAAACTCCAGAGAGATCACGGATTGATGATCCTCATAGCTCCACGCTGGCCACGCCAAGTGTGGTTCCCTCTACTTCTGCATCTCTCCCAGGTACCCTCTCTGGACCTGGGAGCTGCGCCAGACCTTCTGTCTCAGGAGGAGGGGACTTTGTGGCACCCAAACCCCAAGTCCCTACATCTCAGAGCTTGGTTACTGAAGGCCTAAGCCTTCATGACTTCAATCTTTCTCAACCAGTGAAAGATATCCTTCATGCCTCTAGGAAACCCTCCACGAGGCATTCCTATGCTTTCAAATGGAAACGCTTTTCCGTTTGGTGTGCTCAACAGGGTCTTGACCCTCTAGCACTTCCTTTGAATTCTCTACTAGACTATCTCCTGCATCTTTCTAATGCAGGCCTTAAGACGAATTCCGTAAGAGTCCATTTGAGTGCTATTGCAGCATCCTTAAAACCTATAAATGGACAACCTGTCTCCTCTCATCCGCTTGTTGCAAGGTTCATGAGAGGCCTGACTCTAACTAAGCCTCCCATCCGACCTCCTCTGGTAGCATGGGACTTGAACCTAGTTCTGGGTCAGCTTATGAAGCCACCTTTTGAACCGTTGGTTTCTACCTCCTTGAAATTTCTTTCCTGGAAGGTCCTTTTCCTTATTGCAGTCACTTCGGCTCGCCGCATCAGTGAACTACAGGCCTTAGTGGCTCATCCACCTTATACCAGGTTTCATCATGATAAGGTGGTCCTTAGGACGAATCCCCACTTTATGCCCAAAGTGGTCTCGCCTTTTCATCTTAATCAAGAGGTATATCTACCTGTCTTTTTTCCAGCTCCTCATGCATCCAGTGCAGAGAGGAACCTTCATACTTTAGATTGTAAAAGAGCTCTTGCCTTTTACCTCAACAGGACTCAGCCACATCGAAAGTCTTCCCAGCTTTTCGTGGCTTTTGATCCTTCTCATTTGGAACTTCCAGTCTCCAAACGTACACTTTCCAATTGGATTGCTCAGTGTATTTCCTTTGCTTACCAGAGTAAAAATATTTCTCTGGAAGGCCATGTCACAGCTCACAATGTGAGAGCCATGGCCACTTCTATGGCTCATCTTCACTCTGTATCCATAGATCAGATCTGTCGAGCCGCCACATGGGCCTCTGTTCATACCTTCACAGCCCATTACTGCTTGGACAGGGACTCCCGCCGGGATGCCTTGTTTGGTCAGGCTGTCCTCAAACACCTGTTCCATACTTGAACAACTCCTGCCCACCTTCCCAGGATGGATGCCTGAGATCCATACGAAGATGGCGAACCCTTGGAAGGGGATCTCCCAGGCATCTTAGCTAGGGAGTCCCCATAAGTGAGGACTTATTCCTGCTTGTTCCTGGAGATAGCACAGTTACTTACCTGTAACAGGTGATCTCTGGGAACAGCAGGAATTAGTCCTCACAACCCACCCACCTCCCCTAGGAGTTGTATCTTCTATCTATCTTCCTTTCCTCTCTCTATTGTCTCAGCTATAAACTCGAACTGAGGAGAGCTGGTCAGGAAGGCGGGAAGGCAGCGCGCATGTGCAGTGGGAGACCCCAAAAGCTTCCTTCCTGGGAAGCAGGGGAGCTTTCCCGCGCAGGCTCCGTCGTTTCCGACGTACCCATAAGTGAGGACTAATTCCTGCTGTTCCCAGAGATCACCTGTTACAGGTAAGTAACTGTGCTTTCCACGAGGCAGATAGTATACCTTACTTAAAGGTGGAATCAGTTCAGCGGGATCTTTCAAGATCTCCAACATATATCGTTTAAACATGTCGACAGCTGCAACACCAGGAAGACGTGGAAAGTTCAAAACTCGGAGATTCACTGCCCTGGAGGCGTTTTCTAACGCCTCCAATTTGTACTTGAGAATCACATTTTCCTTAGTTAATGCAGCATGCATGTCAGTAACATTTTCCAACTGAGACCCAAGAGTATTATTCTGTACCTTCATTTGTGCACATGTAGACATTGCCAATTCAATATTCACGGTGTTCTTCTGAATGTTAGCACTGTTCTCCTGGACCCAGGAGGCTACATAAAAACAAATTTTAGAAAAACTAAAGCGACAACAAGTGACAGGGCCTTCTCCTTTGCTGCCCCCACCCTCTGGAATGAAATACCATTAACACTCCGCATGATAAAAGACCTTCACCAATTCAAAAAAGAATTAAAAACCTACCTCTTTACAAAACACTTTGAAATCCCCTACCAACAAAAAACCTCACCAATACAATCACAGAAACACATACACTGTACCCAAGACAGAACAAATGACTAACACAGGAAATTTCACTAACCCCACACAACACGCTAATGAACCACTCAAACAGTTGACTATTTCACCACTGTAACTAACTAAGATGCGCTCCATGTAAATAAATTGTAAATAGTTTGAAAAGCTCTGTTATAGTTAATGTTCAAAATATGTTCCCTGTAAGTACACCTGTATATAGTTAAAGCATAATGTTCCTTGTAAATGTATACAGAAGTATACAATTGTTCTGTTTAATGTTCAATGTAAACCGCCCCTGATCTCTGGAAGGGGCGGTATAGAAAAGACTGTTAAATAAATAAATAAATAAATAAACTAATGCAGTTTGTGAATAAACCGCAGTAGAAAGAGTAGCAATCGCTTCCCAAATCGACTCTAAAGTAAACACCTTAGGGCGAACCAGAGGAGGGGGATCCGGCAGTAAAGGAGTTGAAACCAACTGAGGAAAGGAACTTCCCAACAAGGAAGACTGCACCGGAGTCATCCCCACCAAAATACCACCCGAAGCCTCCCCGAGACTATCAGGGGACAGAGAGACCGATCGCTCAGCCAACACCCTGTCCGCAGCCAGCGGCATCTCTTTGGGGGCAGTCGACGCTGTAAAAGCTGAGGAACGGTCCAAAGCAGCTGGGCATGGCGGTGGAATCCTCGTTGCAGGAGAGAGACGTTTCAATATCCGACGGAGGCGCCTGGCTCTCTGTGCATGAATAAAGCTTCTAAAATAACCCCCTTAGCTTATTCATACAGTTAGTGCTACCTTTGGAGTACTCTTTTTGCTCTGCATAATTCTGAATGTATGAAGGAAAATTTTTGAAGGGACATCCAAGTGCAATCTGGGACATATGAGCCAGAATGTCTGGTAAAAAAAAAAAAAAGGCACGTCCAGGTGCAAACATGATTTCACAAATGTCTACATGCCTGATATGGACATCTGGGGTGGCATCTACATAGACTCCCCAGAATAGTATTTCAGAACCTGGATATCTAGGATAGCCTAATAATTAGATTAATGGGCTAAGAATGGGAAAGTAAAGGTTCAAATCCCACTGCTGCTATCATTGAAATTGTGCTGTGTACTAGGGATAATGGTGTGCTTTCTTCTCTACACCCTCTGGATGTTTTACAGCCAAAATGAGAACTTTTCAGATGCTTGTTTGTGCGTGGAGCAGGTCTAAACTTAGATGCGACTCCAAACATCCAGGACATTTCTGAGATCAGGTGGGGATGTCCAGGTTCCTGGGAATACCCCCATTTAGACTTAGATGTCCTCACGCTGGGGATGTCCACAGACCCGGCTTCTAAAATGGCTCTGGAGATATCTCTGTACTTTGGACACCTCTATGCCTGCTTTCAGGTGTCCAAAACACAAATAGGTCTTCCAAAATGGCCCCCCATAATGCATTTCTTTTCACATGTGTATGGCTACATAAGCATGTAAATGGCCTCCTATGTATGAAAGTACTTTCAATTTGTGTGCGCACAGGGACAGAGCATGGGCTGAGGCTAAATTTACGCATATAAGTTACGCATAATGTAATTTATGTGCATTTCTGAACAATCTAGGTGCAGGCATGAAGACAGGCCTCAGTTTTATAAAATAAGGTATGCATGTGCTTCACTTTGTAAAATTGACCCCAAATATAAGCCTGGCAATGCAGGTTAACTGCGTGGGAGATTATAAAATTACCCTTCTAGTGCTACTTTTTTTTTTTAAATAAAAGCACTTATGTATTCAGCACAGTGCTGAACATTTAAGTGCTTTTGACTAGCAGACCTTAATAATTCCATTGCGTTATAAAGTGTGAATAACTGTAGGGAAATATGAACTCTGTGTTTGTCAGTACTGCTCACAAGTTTCAAATTCAACCTTATTTATGAATGTTACCATGAGTTTACTATTTAAGAGCATATTTTTCTTTCAACACAGAAAAATGTTATTATAGTTTTTTACATGCCATGCTCAAATTGATTAAAAGTGATCTGCAGGAATGTAGTCTTCACATATGGGTACCGTCGACACCGACGGAGCCTGCGCGGGAACGCTCCCCAGCGTCCAAAAGGAAAGCTTTTGGGAGCATCCCACCATGCATGTTTGCTGCCTTCCCATCCAACTACCTCTCTCACTTCAGTTCTTCATTTTCCACGGAGCCAACAGGACGTGTCCCCTGTCACCGCAGAAAATCTTCTCTTATTTTAATATTTTTTGTGGTTGCGTCTGCCTTCCATCGACGCCGACCAGTACCACCGGTGCTTTTCTTTCTTCTAAAATAATTCAATTTTATTGCTTTTTCTCAGGGGTTTTTCTTTTTTCCCTGCTCTGGTGTTTGACGCCATTTTGGGCATTAGGCCCTCTTTTTCCTTACCATGGAAAAACCAGCCACTGGTTTTAAAAAATGTTCAAAATGTGGCGGTACAATTTCTATTACCGACACCCATGACTGGTGTCTTAAATGTTTAGGTCCTGACCATTGCCCTGCGGAGTGTCTCTCCTGCAGGAAGTTGACTAAAAGAAGTCTTCAGAATCGAGCAAATCAACTTGGTGCCCTTTTTGCTTCAGACACGATGTCTGTAGCATCGATGTCTTCCAGGGCTTGTACTTCTTCCCAGGGATCTCAGGTAACTAAACACAAGTCTTCTAAGACTAGCTGGTCCTCGAAGGGTAGATCGCCCTCTAAAACATCGAGATGCCACTGGCGTTGCCCTCGAGGACATTTCACTGGCAAAACAGCCCCGGCGGGAGTCTTCGGGCTCCAAAGCTTTATTGGGACTCCAGGATGTTCCCGAGTCCTCGGCCTCGATGGAACTACTGGTGCCATGCTCGGGGGTTGTGGCCGCTTCCACCGGTACCGACACCCCAGCATCGGCAGTAGTGATGGACAAAAGACTCCTCGCGATCGAACGCAGTCTAGCGACTCTTTTAGCTACTTTGGTACCGCTAAAGTCGCTGCAGACAGTTCCGCAGGCACCGATACCAATGCCGGTACCGGTGCCAGTGCCCTCGGTACCTGTTTCTACAGGCATGCTTCCCCCGATGCCGAGCTTGGAATCTCTCTCCAGCATGGGGATCAGATACCGACTTGTTCCGGTACAGACATCGAGCAGTACTGATGCCATCTGCTTCGGGAGAACCCGGTGCTTCCTCTTTTTGAGTCTTCAGATTCCGATGACTCGGATGATTCCACCGGCACCAGAGCTGAGCTTTTACAAGATTCAACTCCTTCTCCTCAACGCAGAAGGTCCCCTCCTGAGGATATGTCTTTTCATGATTTTGTACATGATATGGCAAAGGGTCTTGCCATTACAGTAGTACCAGAAAAGGAGCCTAGGGCAGAAGAATTGAGAATTTTCCAATATCCTTTGACTCCAAAGGAGGCAACTATGCTTCCTATACACCAGATCTAATGTTAAGAATGTGGTAAGCTCCTTTAACAGTATCTCCACATTCTAGACGTCTTGACACTATGTATCGAGTACCGCTTTGTCCAGGGTTTCAGAAGACTCAGTTACCACATCATTCTATGGTGGTAGAATCTGCCATAAAGCGTATTAAGAGTGCTAAAAGACACACTTCCTATCCACCAGGTCGTGAGTCTAGAACACTGGATGCCTTTGGTCATCGATGCTTTCAGTTCTCCATGCTAACAGCAAGAATCAGTTCCTATATATTATACATGGGAATGTTTCTTGAACAGATTACAAAAGACTTGGAACTTTTGAACCCTTTTCTTCAAGAGGATAAATGGACAGATCATTTGACTTTGGTCAAACATGCTCAAAATGTCTCTAAGTTTATGAATCGTGCTACCTTTGACTGTTTTGAATGTATTAGCAGGACTTCTGCTATATCCATAGGAGCACGTCGTATTGCCTGGCTCCAAGCTTCAGACTTGGAAGAATGGGTGCAAGATAAGCTGGGAAACATTCCTTGCACAGGAGAAAATCTCTTTGGCAAGGATTGGCAGCTCAAAGCTAATGAAATTGACACTGATAATACAACTTTAGACAGATTGTCAAAATCTACAGCTAACCCAGCCAAGAAAAAAGGTTTTCAAAAAACCTTTTTTCTCTAAAAAGAAAAAATTCTATCCATCTTCCACCCAGCATACACATGTTCCGCAGAAGGGGCAACAACAAACTAGACAAAGAAAGACACAAGCTCAGAAGGCTCAGCAGGCTCAGCAGACCCAGCCTCCTCAGGGTCTTTGACTGTTGTCTAGAGAACTTAGCCATTCTTCCTGTTCTAAGCCCAGAACCTTTAAATATTCCAGGCCGTATTTGCCATTTTGCCAAAAGATGGCAACAAATCACATCAGAAAATTGGACTCTATCTATCGTGAGTCTGGGATACAAGCTCCATTTCCTCAGCTTGCCCCCATCCACGCTAATAAAACAGTTCAAATCTCAACCACCGGTCTCAGACCTGTTAAGGCAAGAGGTCACCACTCTTCTGGCTCAAGGGGCTATAGAAGAGGTTCCAAAGTCCCAGCAGGGCACAGGATTCTATTCCCCCTATTTTCTCATTCCAAAGAAGTCAGGGGGACTAAGGCCAATCCTGGACCTCAAAGAACTGAACAAATATTTAGTCCGAGAAAGGTTCAAGATGATCTCCCTCGGCACACTTCTTCCATACCTTCACGAGCAAGATTGGCTATGTTCTCTAGATTTAAGGGATGCTTACATGCATATCCTTATTCATGCAGATCACAGAAAATTCCTTTGATTCCATGTCAAGGGAAGACATTTTCAATACAGGGTCCTTCCTTTTGGACTGGCCTCTGCTCCAAGGGTCTTCACAAAATACATGGCAGTAGTAGCAGCATTTATGAGGACTCTAGGAATTTTTGTCTTCCCTTACTTAGACGATTGGCTCATTCGAGCACCGTCAGCTCTAGAGGCAGGTCATGCTCTTTCCCAAGCAATGCAAATACTGCAGTACTTGGAATGGATCATAAACCTTCCAAAGTCCCAGCTCACCCCATCTCAATCCCTCAAGTTTATATGGGCTCGCTTGGACACGCAGCAGTCAAAGGCTTTCCTGTCTCAGCCTCGTTGTCTGCGCATCATCAAACTAGCATCTCAAGCAGTGCTGCAAACCTCCCTCACTGCCCGACAGATGCTTCGACTTCTAGGACACATGGCATCTACAGTCCATGTGATTCCTTATGCACGCCTTCACATGCGAGCGGCCCAGTGGACCTTAGCTTCCCAATGGTCCCAGGCCTCAGGATGCCTGTCAGACAAGATCAGAGTTACCACACGCCTGATTGCGTCTCTACATTGGTGGCAATCTCTGGAAAACCTTACAGTAGGCTCTCCTTTTCAGCAACCCCTACCTCAGGCTGTACAGACGGATGCATCCAAGTTTGGTTGGGGAGCCCACTTGGGTGATCTGTCTACCCAGGGTCTCTGGATCCCACAGGAGGCTTCTCTTCAAATAAACCTCCTAGAACTAAGGGCCATTTCCAATGCTATTCGAGTCTTTTGCTTCCATCGCATAAACAAAACAGTTCTGGTGCAAACCAACAATCAAGTGGCCATGTTTTACCTAAACAAACAAGGCGGAACAGGCTCTCTGCAATTATGCAACGAAGCTTTGCAACTGTGGGCTTTTGCCAGAGAGCATCACATTCACTTGTTGGCAGTATACCTTCCAGGCATTCAAAACGTTTGGGTGGACAGGCTCAGCCGAGTTCTGTTGCCACACGAGTGGTCTCTCCACTCATATCAACTTGCTCGAGTGTTTCAAGTCTAGGGAACACCAGACATAGACCTCTTTGCAAGTCCACAGAATGCCAAACTTCCCCGGTACTGTTTGACTTCCAGCTCAAAATTGTCAAGCGAGGTATGCATTCCTGCTCCATTGGGGCCAGGATTTTCTCTATGCCTTCCCACCAAGTCCCCTAATTCCCAAACCTTATTCAAACTCCAGAGAGACAGAGGTCGCATGATACTCATAGCTCCCTGTTGGCCAATGCAAACATGGTATCCTCTTCTCTTAGGTCTCTCTCAAGCCACTCCTCTGGAGTTGGGGAGCGCTCCGGATCTTCTGTCCCAGAACAACGGATCCCTACTGCACCCCAATCCCCAGTCCCTTCTTCTCAAGGCCTGGCTGCTCAAGGCATAGAATTTCAAGATCTAGGCCTTTCACAACAAGTGAAGGATATTCTTCTAGCTTCCAGAAAACCTTCCACAAGGCGTTCTTACGCTTTTAAGTGGAAGAGGTTCTCAGTCTGGTGTTCCCAGAGGGGACTTAATCCCCTCTTGGTACCAGTAGAGTCCCTTCTGGACTCTCTCTTTCACTTATCAGCTTCTGGTCTCAAGACCAATTCGGTTAGAGTCCATCTTAGTGCTATTGCTGCATCTCATAAACCCTTCGATGGACAACCAATTTCCTCTCATCCTCTTATTTCAAGATTTATGAGGGGGGTCTCCTTTTAACAAAACCTCCCATCAAACCATCTCCGGTGGCATGGGGTCTTAATCTTGTTCTGAGTCAACTCATGAAGCCATCCTTTGAACCTTTAGCTACTTCAGAGCTAAAGTTTTTCATGGAAAGTCATTTTCCTAATTGCTATCACTTCTGCAAGACGCATTAGTGAACTGCAGGCTTTAGTGGCTGACCCGCCTTATACAAGGTTTCATCATGACAAAGTAGTCTTGAGGACTCATCCTCATTTTATGCCAAAGGTGATATCACCTTTTCCTTTAAACCAGTCGGTTTTTCTCCCAGTCTTCTTTCCTAGGCCTCATGCCTCCAGCGCGGAAAGAAATCTTCATACCTTAGATTGTAAACGGGCTTTGGCTTTTTATCTTCACAGAACTCAGCGATTTAGAAAGTCTTCTCAGCTTTTTCTGGCTTTTGACTCTAGTCATTTAGGACTTCCAGTCACTAAGAGAACTCTCTCTAAATGGATTGCAGACTGTATTTCCTTTACCTATCAGAGTAAAGGAATCCCTCTTGAAGGCCATGTCACGGCTCATAATGTTAGAGCCATGGTAGCCTCAACAGCTAATCTTCGTTCAGTTGCTATTGATGAGATCTGCAAAGCAGCAACTTGGGCTTCTGTACATACTTTCACTGCCCACTATTGTTTAGACAAGGACTCCCGTCGGGATGCCTTGTTCGGTCAGGCTGTTCTACAGCATCTCTTCCATTCCTAGATCAACTCCTTCCCACCATCCACTCTTGGATGCCTGAGGTCCCTGGGAGGAAGCATGGCCCATCTTACATAGATCCTCAACATGCTGGTATCATCCCTAGGCATTTTTAGCTGGGGAATCCCCATATGTGAAGACTACATTCCTGCTTGTCCCTGGAGATAGTGTAGATACTCACCTGTAACAGGTGATCTCCGGGAACAGCAGGAATAAGTCTTCACAACCCACCCACCTCCCCTAGGAGTTGTCTTTCTCGCTCTTTCTATTTTTCTTCTACTTCTCTCCTTTGGTCTCAGCTTTCAACTCAACTGAAGTGAGAGAGGTAGTTGGGCGGGAAGGCAGTGCGCATGCATGGTGGGATGCTTCCAAAAGCTTTTCTTTTGGACGCTGGGGAGCATTCCCACGCAGGCTTCATCGGTGTCGATGGTACCCATATGTGAAGACTTATTCCTTCTGTTCCCGGAGATCACCTGTTACAGGTGAGTAACTACGCTGTATGATAGAACTAAAAATCTTAAAAAAAGAAACAGAACACATTCAATGAAACAATAACAGGCACTTGGCACCTCTTCATCTGCATAAAAGGCTCCAGTACCCTGCCCTGTTCAGGCTTTCCTACAGAAGCTCTCCAGATCAACCAACAATAAGGATTTAAGGGTTTGTTTTATTATATTAAGTTGTTAGCTCTCTGACTGGGAGCTCTTAAAAGGGTTTTTTATACATTTTTAAAGCAAGGTTACTTTTTTTGGTGCTTTAGTGGGACTTTCCTTGAGCACAGTAGGTAGTTGAACTCCAGTAACCTCCTCAGCTTTGGGAACTGCTAACACCTAATCAGGTGTTAGTTCCCTCCCTACCCACCCCGACTCCCACCCACCCCTAGCGAGTAGTCTTGCTTTATAGGGCACCTCCCCATTTGACAAAGCACAGAGAATTGGACCAGCACATTTTGAAAATTATTAAGGAGATTTAACTGCTTTTTCTCTGAAAGGACAGCTGGGAAATCGGCTGGTACTTGGTAGATCTCTCTCTTTTGCTTTAACAGATACCTAAGCTCCACGAACAGAACAATGGCTCGGAAAAATCATATCGCTAACGCTGTTGCCCCTGTTACAGCTTCTGCCTCGGTCCAGACAGAGGTCCTAATGCCAGTTGAAGGACCGGTTCCATGTGCAGGGTGCCTGCATGCTGAAGCTCTGAGGAAACAAGTGGAGGAACTCGGAGAGGAGGTGGCGAGGCTGAGGAGCATTCAAGACAGTGAGAAGTACATTGATGAGATGCTTCTTGCAGCAACCAAGCTCTCCAGCAGAGGAGAAGATGGGTGCCAACAGAATGTCGATGGTTGAACACAAGTCACCAGGGCCTGCAAAATCACCAATCCAACTTCTCCAGACCTTGAATTGAACCATTATGCAGCCCTGGAAGTGGAGGAGGTGAAAGCATCCCTGGAAAGGGAAGAACCAGAGCTCAAGTACCCCAAAGTTGCAGAATCAGTAACCACAAGGAAACAAAGGGTAGTGGTGGTTGGAGACTCTCTTCTGAGGGGTACTGAGGCGTCCATCTGCCGATCAGACTTGATGTCCAGAGAGGTATGCTGTCTGCCTGGTGCCAAAATCCAAGATGTTACGGAGAGTTTGCCGAGACTCATCAAGCCCACTGACTATTACCCAATGTTGCTAATCCATGTTGGAACAAATGATACTGCCAGGTATACCTCAGAACGTATCAAAAGTGACTTCATGGCTCTGGGACAGAGGGTGAAACAGTTAGGTGCACAGGTGGTGTTCTCTTCAATCCTCCCTGTTGAGGGTAAAGGCCAAGGCAGAGAGGCTCGCATCCTGGAGATGAATGCATGGCTGCGTGGATGGTGTCATCGAGAGCGTTTTGGTTTCCTAGACCATGGGATGCTGTTCCAAGGGTTGCAGAGCAGAGATGGCATCCATCTGTCCAAGAAAGGTCAACGCGTCTTCAGTAGTAGACTGGCTAATCTACTGAAGAGGGCTTTAAACTAGATTCGTTGGGGATGGGTGAAGAAAGCCCCCAGGTAAGTGAAAGCCCCCAGGTAGGTGATACATTAAATAACTTTATGGAAATGGGTAACAGGGGTAACATATGGAAAGCAGTGTGTATAAATGCCCATAGCATGGGAAATAAGATCCCTGATGTTGAAGCTTTGGTGGGAGTGGCTGACTTGGATTTAGTGGCAGTTACAGAAACATGGTTCACAGAAAACCATGATTGGGATGTAACTATACCTGGCTATACTTTATTCAGAAAGGACAGGGTAGGAAGTAGGGGAGGAGGAGTGGCACTATATGTAAAAACTACTATTAAAACTTTGGAATTACAGAGCTTAAAAGGGAGAGGGGAGGCATTGTGGGTTAAACTAGAAAGAGGGAAAGTGAAATCTATTTACATTGCTGTGATATAGAGACCTCCCTCACAAGAGGAAGAGGTGGACAGAGAGTTAATTGAAGACATGTGCAGCATTGCTAGGAAAGGGGAAGTGCTACTGATAGGAGATTTCAATATGCCAGATGTTGATTGGCACATTTCTGCTGCAGTATCATCTAGAAGTAAGGAGATCCTGGATTCTCTATAGGGAGAACTATTCAGGCAATTGGTAACAGACCCCACATGTGAAGGGACCATACTGGACTTGGTGCTTACCAATGGTGAAAGTGTTTCTGATGTTGTAGTGGGAGATCATTTTGCATCCAGTGATCACCAGATGGTGTGGTTCAGTATTAGGACTAGGGCTGTTAGAATTCATTCAAAGGCGAGGATCTTAGACTTCAGGAAGACTAACTTTGCAAAGATGGGCCAATACCTCAGGGAGTCGTTAGTTGGATGGGAACAGCTGAGGGATGTAGAAAAACAGTGGGAAAAACTGAAAGGGGATATTTTAAGGGCAACCAACCTTTTTGTTAAAATGGTAAATAAAGGTAAAAGGAAAAGGAGACCGCTATGGTTTTCGAAAGAAGTAGCTGAAAAAGTGAAGAAAAAGAGGGAGGCCTTCATGAAATACAAGAGATCACAGAGAGAGGAAGACAGGCATCTGTATTTGGAAAAGCTTAGAGAAGCTAGCAAAGTAGTCAAGAAGGCAAAGATTCAAAAGGAGGAGGAAATAGCCAACGCAATAAAATGGGGGGATAAGACATTTTTCAGATATATTAGTGAGAAGAGGAAGGACAAGAGTGGTATTGTCAGACTCCAGGGTGCAGGGGAGAAATATGTAGAAGCTGATAAGGATAAAGCGGAATTGCTTAACAAATATTTTTGTTCTGTGTTCACAGATGAAGAACCAGGAGAAGGACCTCAGAAAACACACACAAATAGGAACAGAAGCAAAGGACATCTTGAACAATTTTCAAAAGACTGTGTTCGTGAGAAACTATCTCAACTTAAAGTAGACAAAGCGATGGGACCGGATGGGATACACCCGCGAATATTGAGGTAACTTGGGGACGTTCTAGCAGCTCCACTGACTGACCTTTTCAATGCCTCGTTGGAGTCGGGAGTGGTGCCAAAGGACTGGAGAGAGGCTCATGTGGTGCCTTTACACAAAAGCGGAAGTAAGGATGTGGTTGAAAACTACAGGCCTGTTAGTTTAACTTCGGTGGTAAATAAATTATTGGAAACGCTGCTGAAAGAGAAAATAGTGAGGTTTCTGGAGTCCAGCGGATTACAGGATCCGAGGCAGCATGGATTCACCAGAGGCAGGTCTTGTCAGACAAATCTGATTGATTTCTTTGAATGGGTGACCAGGGAGTTGGACCGAGGGAGAGCTCTAGATGTGGTGTATTTAGATTTCAGTAAAGCCTTTGACACTGTTCCTCACAGGTGACTTATAAACAAACTGAGCACCCTAGGGATGGACCCTAAAGTTACTGCTTGGGTTAGAAATTGGTTGGGTGGGAGGCGACAGAGAGTACAAGTAAATGGAGCTCACTCTGAGGAGAAGGATGTTATCAGTGGTGTGCCCCAGGGATCTGTCCTTGGTCCGATTCTTTTTAACATCTTTGTTAGTGATATAGCGGAAGGGCTTTCAGGTAAGGTTTGCCTCTGCAGATGATACCAAAATCTGCAATAGAGTAGACACCCAGGAAGGGGTAGATAACATGAGGAGGGATCTAGCTAAGCTTGAAGAATGGTCTAGAATTTGGCAGCTGGGATTTAATGTTAAAAAATGTAAGGTCATGCATTTGGGCTGCAGCAATCCAAGGGAGCAATATAGTATAGGGGGTGAAGTACTTTTGTCCACTAAAGAAGAGCAGGACCTAGGCGTGGTTGTGTCTGATGATCTTAAAGTAGCTAAACAGGTAGAAAAGGCGACGGCAAAAACTAGAAGGATGCTTGGGTGCATAGGGAGAGGAATGGCTAGCAGAAAAAAGGAGGTGATAATGCCTCTGTATAAGTCTTTGGTGCAACCTCATTTGGAGTATAGTGTGCAATTCTGGAGACCGCACCTTCAAAAGGATGTGAACAGGATGGAGTCTGTGCAGAGGGTGGCTACTAAAATGATTAGTGGCCTTCATTATAAAGCATATGAGGACAGACTGAAGGATCTTAATATGTACACCTTAGAGGAGAGGTGGGATAGAGGTGATATGATTGATATGTTTAAATACCTCCGTGGCATAAATGTTCAGGGGGAGAGCCTCTTTCAATTGAAAGCAAGTTCTGCTACGAGGGGACATGGGATGAGGGTGAAGGGAGATAGATTCAGGAGTGATATGCAGAAATATTTCTTTACGGAAAGTGTAGTGGATCCATGGAATAGTCTCCCAGCGGAGGTGGTAGAGATGAGGACAGTAACTGAATCCAAAAAAGCATGGGACAAACACAGAGGATCTCTAAAGGTAAAAAGGGGACTGTTGTAGTTGTTATGGAAGGACAGACTAGATAGGACATGTGGTCTTTTTCTGTCATCATATTTCTATGTTTCTTCCCTTCTTTCCCCAACAAAAGCTCCATGCTCAAATGGCAAAAAATATAGCTGCAGCCTTTATCAACATTACATATTCAAACTCGACGAATACATCTTCACAGGGGCTACAGAACATCTCTCGGATGGGGGAGGCGCAAAGTTCCACCTTGACTCCACCCCTACAGTCTTCCCCTCCTGTTCTGCCTGCGGGGATCCCATCTCCCATGGACAGAAGAGAAGGGAATGGCTGTGAAAGCACGGACTCCTGTATGCTCGTGGGAGATCGGATCCCCCTTGGCAGGAGGGGAAGGCCGAAGTGATCACAGCAAAGACTCTTATCTGGCCGCAGGGATCTCCCACAGCAGAGAAGAGTCGTCTTTGCTGCAATCTCAGCAGCCTTCCACCCTCAGCATCTTAAGAACTTACCCCATCAGGTCAGCTTCCCAAACAATGACACTTTTCAACTCCACCAGGCTAGTAGGTACCAGTCTAAGCATGGTATCCCCACCTCTGCATAGTCTGCAGTGCCACCAGGCTACGTCCTACATCCTGCGGCAGTGTGGCATGCTAGTTGCCCCCCCCCCTTTTGTCCCACTTTAAACTCCCCATCATCCCCCAATCCCCCTGACCAGCCTACCTCGGTGTGAACCAGTCTTCCCAACTCCCACCTCAGCTGCAGATGAATCCACAAGCCCAGCCACCCCCTCCCCTCCCCCCAAAAAACCCACCTCACTCTCCCCATTCCCTTTCTTCCCATGCAGTGGACAGGCAAGGAAGATTTACTGTCACTCCCAGAACAGTGCACCAAACTACTGACTACTGCCCTTCTAGTCTTTTCTCTTACTTCCTCTCTCTTCATGCTCTCTCCCCTCCCCCTCCCCATCTGTCATACAACTACTACTCTCCTTCCTCCTCTCTCTGACGTTAACCCAAGACTACAGGGGTGGGGGAAGGGGCATGGTCATGTTAATCAGCCTGGGAACTCTTCTAATCCTGTTAGAAATTGATTTATTGTACTATCTGAACATCCCGGTAAGAAAGCTACTACAGCCATGATACTATTTCGATACAATATTGGCCGTGTAATGTTTTTCTATTAACTGTAATGTAGTGATCCAAGGAAGTGTAATTTTTCATCCTGCTTTCCAAAATAAAACTTACAACCACACGATATATTTTATTTACTGCTTTTTATTTTGTGAATTATTAGTCTCCAATTAAGCAAATCTATAGCACATGCCAATATATACATATATTCATTGAAACAGTTAGCATCTAAAGTTGTTTATGTGCAAAAATCCCAAATATATTCTGTCAATTCAGGCAAGTAATAGCTACTTTATTTATCCAAAGACCTGAAACCACCACATCATGGTGCTGCTTAAACAGTGGTGATTTTCTTCCAGGTCATTGCTAGGTCGTCAACCCAAAACATTTTGTCACTGACCTGGAACCTTTCTGTACTGTAAAGTTACCAGATGTCCCAGATTTTGAGGTAGCATCCCCAACTCCATAGACTATAACCACCTCTTGTCCCCGATTTCAGTAGGGACAGAAGTAAAGGAATATGATTGCTTCACCTTCATACTTCTCTAATGCAGTCTTCTCGATCTTAGTAGGAGAAGATGTAAAATTAACATCTTTTATTGAAAAAGAGGAGGAATTTATGTAGCATATTGAAATATCTGCACATATGTGCGTTTATAACACGAGAAGGACTGCTACTGTCTTTTTTAAACTTTGGGACTTTACTAGATATTTAGAAATATATAGGGAAAAGATACCAGGAGGGAGGACCCTTACCCCTCCAAACCCAGCTCAGTCCTGCCCAAGTGTCCCAAATTTCCTCTTCAAAAATCTGGTAATCCTACTGTACTTCCATTTCCTCTTCGCTTTCCCTGATTCAGGCTGCTCTTGGTTTTGTTTTGTTTTTTGAAAGTTAAATTACCACTGCATTAAGGTTAGCAAGTTAAAAATAAATAATAAATTAAATCTAGAATGTAAATTCATTGTTGAAAAACTCAGTGAAGTTCTAGCTTCTAATGCAAAATGTATGGTAAGCTCATCCTTTTTTATCCTGTCAATGGATGATAAGGATTTAATAAGAATTATATGGACTTCTGAGGTACAGGTAGCAATGAAACACTCCTGGCATGGTGATGAAAAGTAAAGGGGGCCATTATGGGCTATGAACATTCATATATGTTTTGTGAGACTAGTTTGGCCCTACAAACAAACAAAAAAACAAAAAAAAAGACGTTTTCTCAGACAGGGTGTGTTGGAGCTCAATACTTTGGCTCTTGTCATCTAAATCTAGGCAGTCTCATACATTTTGTGTAACTAAATTTTAATGCTCAGTCCTGGTTAATTTTCAAAAGGGGCAATCTAGCTGCCTAACTTGAAAGTACCCTTTGAAAATGAACCCCTTCTTGTCACTACGTGTCTTTTATAGTTTGCAAACATTTTCTAATCTTTTATGGCACTTTTTCAGGAAACATAACCAGCACAATATCACATTTTTAGAGACAGCAATCTGTTTAAGAAAAGCTGACTATCTTTTCAGAACAAAGTGGAATTAAGTTCACACATGATCAGCATTATTATTAAGTCATAGAAATATCACATAAAAGATTTTCATGCATAACACTGCATGGCTATATTGTGCGGTATTCTTTCATGCCATACAGTGGAGAGAAAGGTTTGACCTTGATGGCCATCATCTGTCAATGTCTCTAGTTCTATGTAAACATAGATACAACAGAAGAAAGCAAACCATCAAAGCAGCTTTAATATTCCCTTCAGCAACATTCAGGAAATTGCAGGCACTGAAAACAGAGAGAGTAAGGATAAGTTTAATTATCAAAAAAAGAGAAACATCCAAAGTAGTATGTGTTTACATTGCATTTCTCATGCTTAATTCCTGGAATCTGTGCATGACATTTGCCCTTTACCACTGCACTGTTCTCACAACAAGCAATTATATTCCTTCCATATGGCCTTTCTGAACTTCGAGCCTCTTCACAAATGTGCAGCAGATGTCAACCATAAACAAGAAACAAAGGCCAAACAGACGTTCAGGGAGGAGATGATGAGAAAAGCTATCAAGCACTACCTCTTCACTGAGTACTTCCAGCCACCGTAATGCTATCTAATATATCAAAAGACAGTCTCATAGCCAGAAGCATAAACACTCCACAAGACATACACCCTAGAATTAAGAAATTTTGATGTAATTACATCTGTACACTCTATTCTCTGTTAGTTGATTTTATACAAATAGTCAGTCATTATTGTATTGTAGATAGTTGCCCTTGTTAACCAAGTTTCTTGCCCTGTTATCTGTAACTCATACGTGTTTCAAATGTACTGAGATTGTTTTGTTCTATGTAAACCGCGCTGATGATAAATAGCGCGGTATATAAGAAACTTTAAATAAATAAATAAATAAAATGAATCAAGTCTCAAGTAATGTAAATAACGGTGAAGAGGCTGAAGGCAGCTTTCTTGCTATAGTGGTTTTAAGTATAGGTCTTAGCATAACAGTCTTGTTAATAATTGATTGTAGAAATGAAATCAGAAACTTTACTAGATGACAATAACAAACAACTATTTTTTACCTGTGCATTTCAGGATGGGCTCATGGAGCCAAACTAGAGAGGAAGTTCAATTGTCCTTTTAGGTTTCTGGCTAGCATAATACTCATTGGGGGTGTCTAGTTTTTTGTTTTTTAAATTTTTTATTTATCAAATTTTTCAATTAAATCAAGAAAGTTAACAAAACACTCTCTTGAAGAAACAGGATGACACAAAGAAAAGATTTTTTGCAAGAACATAGGGTGTCTAGTTTTTAATTTTATCTTATCTTATAGTGTTTTGTTTAGTGTCACTGATATTTTATATTTTGCTTTGTTGTATTTATTCAAGCCAATATTGAGCCCGGCAATCACTGGGATTTTCTAAACACCAGCTACAGCATTTTAAAACACACAGACATTCAGCAGCACAACATATACAGACCACTGTCTGCTGGCAGGTATATCTATAGTGCAAATCTCCCACCTTTTTGCTGCTCTAAATTATACCACTTAACTATGTATGGTGGCTGAATATCGCACTATCGGTATATAGCAGGGTGGAATGCCCTCACTGTGTCCTAGCCACCCCGACACTACCCGTATGATGTCAGGTGGTAAGACAGATTTTCAGCGGTACTATAAGGCATGTTTACTAGAGCACGCTACCCAGGTTGTGCATGACAGGGTGGTAATTGAGCGGGCCAAGAACAAAAAGGAGTCATGGATGGCACATTGTAGCTAGAATAGGCAGTAGTAGCTTGTGCTAACTGTGCTTGTGGTCATTAGTTTGGGTGCACTTAATGCCAACTCAATCCTTGGCATTAAGTGTGTACACATGCCAGGTTGCACAGTGCTGCATCATAAGCCTATGCTAACTGCAAGGGGACAGATACGAGCCCCCCCCCCCTTCTCCACGCTAGTAACATAGTCCACATTGAGCCCCTGAAACTGCATGGATTTAGTGTTGGCCACTAAGAGGGTAATTTTATAAAGGATGCCTAGTTTTTTCTATGTCGTCCAAGATGCGCAAATTACCCCTATTTTATAAAGAAAAGATGGCACCTACTTTTCTTTATAAAATAGGGTGTAAGTTAGAAGATAGAGCACATGCAGCAAACCTAGGCATGAGTATGTATGCCAGTCCCAGACTTGGTGCAAATGCATGGCCTAGATTTATAAACAGAGTGGAGGGAGGGGGGGATTCAAAGGCATTTACATGGTTTGCTAAATAGGCTACCACAGAAAGAATAGTCTAGAGATCGCCCTGCCCCATTCTCCCAACACACTGGGGCGATCCCCAGTATGTGCTGGGGAATTCAGGGGGAAGTGGTACTTGGAAAAGGGGAGCAGAGGGTGACACTAAGTAGAGGCAGTGGGGGTGGAGGATGGCATCAATTAGGGGCAACAGATGTGTGGGGGGTGGGGAGGAGGTCTTTCAGACAGGAACCAGCCTAGTCCTTTAAAGAGATAGTACGTTGGACCTGAGGCCTGCTATCTTTGCAGTGCTGCAGGCTGGGACATGTGCTTTTCCTGGCTGCAACAATGCGAATTTCAATTTACCACGAGAGTCACTAACCTGAAGTATTTTAGTTCTGGAAATAATTAAATGTCTTCACCAATTGCCAGGATACAAAAAGAAACAAACTTGATACTATTATTCTTTGTACATATGAAACCAGTGCAGACAAAAGTATCCCCAGCTATGCTAATTATTCTATCACGATCGTGCATGTTTATCCAAAAAACAAAATGAATAAAAACAGAAGTAATTTAAATTAATTCTCTGTATACAGGGCATGAAGCCACTCCAGCACCTTCAATTCTAAGCTCTATAATGTCAAATGGAAGTCCTTTAAATCAAAAATCAGAAAATCGGTCACTAGGGGGGGCGGAGCCTGCAACGATCCAAGATGGCCGCATAATCCTAGTTCCCTGCCCGATCCAACTAAAAGGTTGATCTCCTTGCTGGTGGAGTGCGAGTGGTCGAGTCCCCCCTTGCCCAGAAGACGTGGGAAATGGCGGCGAGTAAGCCAATCGGCGGGAGGCCACGATTGCGGAGTGGGCATGCAAGAAGTGCTGCGGGAGATCAGGGCCGTGAGAGATCTGGTGTCGGCTAATGGCGAGACCTTGGCAGAAGTTCAGTCCGACATTCTTGAGCTGAAGGAGCTCAAAGTACAGGTGGCGGCCTTGGCGGCTAAGATGGATGTCATGGAGGGTAAAATGGCAGCTCAGGAGGTGCAATTGCGTCAAGTGGATAAAAACAAGCAGCGGATTGAGGCCCTCGAGCGGAGCTTAGAGGATCACAGTAATCGGGCGCGCCGCAACAACATAAGGGTGATTGGTATCCCGGAAGGTGCAGAGAGAACCAACGCTGTGGAGATTTTGGAGAAACTGCTGCCCAAGATCCTGCAGTTAAAACTTACATACCCGCTGGAAATCGACAGGGCGCACAGAGTGCCGACGCAGGCCAGCCCACAGCAGAGATTCCCAAGGCCCTTGATAATGCGGGCGCTGCGATACTCACAAGTGGTTCAAATCATGACTGCGGCCAGGGCACGAAGCCCGATAAAATTTGAGGAGCACACTGTGGTGTTTTACTCGGACATTTGTAAGGCCACAGTGGAGAAGAGAAAGCAATTACTGGCACTCCGGCCTCGGCTCCAGCAACTACAAGCTAGATATGGCATGTTTTACCCTGCGAGATTGAGGGTGACCCTGCACAACCAGACCCGCACGTTCGAGGACCCTGCTGCCCTGCGAGCCTTCCTGGAGGAGAAAGAGTCCATGGTTATGCAGTGAGTGGATCCTATTGAGTTTGTGTGGAGGGTTGGAGTTGGAGTTTCACATGGAACACTCGGAGTATGCAGGAGTGCTGAAGGTGTTTTATGTGGGGGCACAGAGAGCGGGGCTTTGGCTGAGAAAAACCCTTGGACGGTGAAACTCGCAGTATGCTACTTGTGTACGTGGGGACTAGACAGCCCGCCTCTTGTAAGCAGCTGTTCGCCACACGGAATTGGGAGGCGACATTGGGTGCTGGCAATTCCCCTCCTGGAGGCGTCGCGGCACTCAGTGGTGGAAATGGAATGTTGGACTGTGCAGTGTTGTTGAATTGTTCTGTTAATTGTTACAGTTAAAGTTGCTGCAGTCCTCGGGCTGATGAGGAGGAATGGGTAATGGGGGGGGGTCTGCTGGATGGATGTGTGGTGGTTTGTATGTTAAGAGGTGACTCTGGAGGTTGGTCGCGTGGCTGTATGATTGCGGGGAGTCAGAGGGATGGATGAGTGGTTGCATGTACAACAAGAGTTGGCTGGGGAGGGTGGGGGGGTCATCCACTAGACTGATGTTAATGGTGTGGGGTATAGGGCCAGGGGGAGTGTAAAATATGGGACATTGGGGGCTGGGGTGGTGGTTTTAAATCGGGCCACAAGGAGATACGAATATACTGTTTTGTAAGGGAGGGGCGGGGTTGTGTGGTAATCTGGATTGGAATGGTTCTCCCGGCAGTAGCTCCTAGTTGGAGCAAATGGGTGTCCTCCTGGGATCCACTTTTATACTGGGTAGGGTGCTGCTCTTATACTCTGATTGTGGGCCTGCACAACTTTTGCAACAAAGACAAGTTTGTGCCATGCTGGCGGTGAAATTCATCTCTCTGAACGTAAAAGGCATTCACAATCCGATCAAGCGGAAGAAAATACTAGTATACTGTAAGAAGGAGGCCGCGGATGTGGTTCTGTTACAAGAAACACACCTGTCGACCAGTGAGACTGAGAAATTGGGTACAGGGGAATTCATGGTAGCTGGACACTCCCCCACGGTTGGCAGGAAAAATGGGGTCGCTATTCTGGTCCGAAAAGCTCTTGACCCAAAGATCTTGCAGCGGAGGGCTGACACTGGGGGAAGGTGGGCTAAGGTGATGTTGCAGCTAGGGAGTCGGACACTCACCGTGCTGAATGTATATGGGCCAAACCAGGATGATGTAGGGTTTTTTAAGTCACTGGCAAAGGAAGTGAAGGATTGGGACACAGCGGAGTGGTTACTGGGTGGTGACTTTAACTTGATTCTAGACCCGTTGTTGGATCGCCAGCCCTATCGGTCCCCGAGGAATAGTAGGGCGGCGACGGTTCTTGTATCCATTATGCAGGAGTATGGTCTTTCGGATATTTGGAGGCTTTGGCACCCCAAAGAAAGGCAATACTCATTCTACTTGCTTCCCCATGGATCTCATTCACGTATTGACTACTTTTTGGTCTCTAAATCTTTAGTCCCGGAGGTGGTGTCTGCTGACATCTTGGGAACGCACCTTTCGGACCATGCGGCGATAGCCTTAGCTCTGCAGATGCGTGGGCGTTCTCGGAACGCGGCTGTCTGGCATTTCCCCAGAGAGCTGCTGCAGGATCCAGAGTTTAGCGTGGAGGTTAGGAAAGCCATAAAAGAGTATTTTCACTCGAATCCTATTACAGAGACGCCGGTATGGGCCTGGTGGGAGGCCTTTAAGGCCTCGCTCAGAGCTGTTGTCACAAGTTATAAGATTAGAGTGGCGCGGAGGAGGAGGGAGAAGCTAGCGAGTTTGGAGGCTCAAATTTTAGCGGGGGGAGAGAATTTTGACAGACAGATCTGACCCCAGTATTTTAATACGCTTACAAAGGTTGAGATACCAGTTCAATGATCTTATTAGTAGTGAAGCAATTGCACAGATCCGGCAGACTGAAGGGAAATACTACTGCGAGGGTAATAAGGCCGGTCACCTCCTGGCGAACACCCTGAATCCTCGCAAGTCTAAGCAGAGGATAGAAGCCGTATTTGATGAGAGTGGGGGACTTCATACAAAAGACGGGGAGATTGCAGCGTGCTTTCGGGATTACTATAGACGTCTGTACGCATCGGAAGTGATGTCTGATCCAGACTCCTTCCAGCAGCTGTTCGCGCAAACTTCTCATCCGACATTAAAGCCTTCCCAGGTGGCAGAGTTGGATAAGCAGCTGTCGGTGAGCGAGATTAGAGAAAGCATTAATGGCATGAAGGGAGGGAAGGCGGCCGGTCCGGACGCCATCCCGGTGGAGTTCTACCAAGTATTTGCGGAAGAGCTTCTCCCATACTTAGTGCTTTACTTCCAGAACCTTTTGATCCAGGCTCCTGCAGTAGGTACGTTCAGTGAGGCGACAGTTGTAGTTTTGGAAAAGCCGGGTAGGGACCTGCACAGAGTCGAGAATTATCGTCCAATATCCTTGCTAAATGCTGACTACAAAATCTTTTCTTCCGTTTTGGCCCATAGACTGGTTGCAGTGGTCCCATCCCTGTTACATCCTGACCAATGTGGGTTCGTCCCAGGGCGGTCCACGGCGGATAATGGGCGGCTTCTCTTAAATGTACTTGCGGCTGCGGGGGAGGCTCAAGAGCCTCTGGTGGGGCTTTCGGTTGACGCGGAAGAGCTTCTCCCATACTTAGTGCTTTACTTCCAGAACCTTTTGATCCAGGCTCCTGCAGTAGGTGCGTTCAGTGAGGCGACAGTTGTAGTTTTGGAAAAGCCGGGTAGGGACCTGCACAGAGTCGAGAATTATCGTCCAATATCCTTGCTAAATGCTGACTACAAAATCTTTTCTTCCGTTTTGGCCCGTAGACTGGTTGCAGTGGTCCCATCCCTGTTACATCCTGACCAATGTGGGTTCGTCCCAGGGCGGTCCACGGCGGATAATGGGCGGCTTCTCTTAAATGTACTTGCGGCTGCGGGGGAGGCTCAAGAGCCTCTGGTGGGGCTTTCGGTTGACGCGGAAAAAGCCTTTGATCGGTTGGAATGGGGCTTTCTGATGCAGGCGCTTGGATGGTTCGGTATAGGGAGCGGTTTTATAAAAATGGTAGAGGTGTTATACACCTCCCCCTCAGCTCGTATCCTAGCAAATGGCTCCCTATCTGAGTCCTTCTCATTAAACAGGGGGACGCGCCAGGGCTGTCCCCTCTCCCCCTTGCTCTTCAATTTGGCTCTGGAGCCACTAGCTTCCCTTGTGAGACAGTCTCCTATGATTAAAGGGCTGGAGATCGCTGGAAAACAAATAAAGCTTTCAGCATATGCTGATGATCTTTTGTTATTCTTGCAGCCTGGTTCTGTGGGAGAGGTTTTGAGTTTGATCGGGCAGTATTCAGCATTGTCGGGATACAAAATTAACTGGAATAAGTCAACGGCCTTTCCGATGAATAGGTGGGCCTTCTCCTCCTCAGTGGAACAGTTTCCTTTCAAGTGGGAGGCGGGGGCCATTAAATACCTGGGGGTCTTCTACTGTTCTTCTTTGGAGGAGACGGTGCTGGTGAACGTTAAGGTTTTAAAGGACATGGTGCAGGCTTATACGTTGAAGTGGTCCCCGCTGCATTTATCTTGGTGGGGAAGGCTGGATTCTATCAAAATGGTGTTGGTCCCTAAGGTAAATTATGTTCTGGAGATGATACCCCTGGAGTTCCCAGTGTCCTTTTACAAGGCAATGGAGCGTTTGCTATCGACTTTTCTGTGGCAGGGTAAACCGCCGCGGATCGCTCTTAAAAAATTGAAGGCGTGCAAACAGGACGGGGGTGTCCAGTTTCCTGATTTTCGTTTATACCATACGGCCCTCTTGTTGAAGCAGGGCACGAACTGGCAGGGTTGTGATGTGGAGGGCCAAAAGCCCGTATGGGTGGAAGTAGAGGAACGGCTGGTAGCACCTATTCCATCTCAGCTGTTATTAGAAATGTCTCTCCCGGGAGTGGGGGGAAATTTAAGGATACTTCGTGCCACGCAACAAGCCTTTTGGATGTTGGGTCAACTGGTGGAACAGAATGGGAGAATCTCAGCCAAATCCCCGCTGTGGTTCAATCCTAACTTAAAGATTGGGCGTAAACCCATTGGGTGGAAGGGCTGGCAAAACAAAGGGGTATGGACGGTCGGTCAGTTAATTAAAGATAATGCATGGAAATCCTTTGAGGAATTGCGAGCTGAGTTTGGCCTCCCTCAGAAGTGCTTCTTCCAATGGCTGCAACTAAAACATTGCCTTGGGCGCGCCTCCGGGGTCCCCTCCATGGTGTCGGACCAAGAGGTCTTGCTTCAAATGGTGGGGGCTTGCATGGGCTCTAAGGGAATTATGTCCAAATATTATGCTATACTTAGAGATAGGTCACAGTCGTTCCCTGTCAAATTGGGGCAACGCTGGGAGGAGGAGGTCGGGGGTTCTGTCTCGCCCAAAGTGTGGGAGAAGGTGTGGGGGAAGGTTAATTGAGTAGCGAGAGCGTCATCTCTTTCCCAATCCCTTTATTTCATTTCGCATAGAGCATATCTCACTCCAGTTAGAGTGGCAAAATGGGGTGGGAAGGACCCGGGGTCGTGTTGGTCGTGCGTCGCTGCTCTGGGCACGTTTCAACACATGCTCTTTGAGTGCATTTACGTTCAGAGATATTGGCGATCAGTTTGGCACAAGATTGGAAAAATTTTAGACATACAAGTTCCGTTGAGTTGGGAGATCGTTATCCTTCGCTCCTGCGCGAGCTCACTAGCGCTGGGGAGAGATAAAGAATTTCTTTTCAACTTTATGATGGCCATAGCTTTAAAAATGATAGGGTCGCATTGGAAAGATTTAGCTAAGCTGGATGGCCATCACTGGTGGAATCTGGTATGTCTATACTCCAAATTCGAGAAGGTGCAAGAAGACAGAGAGTTCTATTGGAGAAAGCGTTATGTTTCAAGGTTGGTGCAGGGAGATAACGAGGGCGAGAGTCAATTGGTCAACAAATGGTTCTATCTAGATGAGTATGCAGTTAGAGCAAGGTGTAGCAGTACACCTGCGGAGTAGAATGTCAGAAGTTGATGTCCTTGTTAATGGTCTGGATGTGTTAAGATGGATCCCAGGGGGACGGGGGGGGGGACAGGGGGGGTGAGGATAGGGGGGAAGGAGGGGTAGTAGACCTGTAGGGGGGAGGGGTATTGTGTAATTGTGCTTGTTGCATTGTTGTCAGGAAGTATTGCTTATGGTTTTGTTTTGTGTGAAACTAATAAAAATAAAATTTAAAAAAAAAAAGAAAATCGGTCACTATATTTAGCTTAGGCCACATTGCACAAAGGAAAAAATTATCAACTCAGGAAACACTTAAGATCTGAAGCAGAAAACATGTATCCCAGTGTGGGAAAGGAAATTCCAGAAACCCAGAAGATGCAGCAAGCATGGTTCATCCTTGAACTTAAGGCATTCAAATGAAAAAGATTATATCTGTTGCAGGACAGTCAATACAGATTACAGGCCTCACGGAAGAGCCCCATTAGAATCCAGGGCTTGACTCTTGTTGCAATGACTGAAGTGAACTAAATTGATTTAAGACAGGGTCAGGACATTTCAAAAAACTTTGGCGTATGATCACAGGCATCAGCTCTGCAAATGCTGCATTTTTTTTGACCTACACAATGCAGTTTCTTCGCTGCCATCTTCTGTAGGAGACAATGTCTTTTACAGGAGACTAAGGACCTCATGTGATTGTACAAAGTGATTTCACAGAAGTGTGCACTGGATGGAAAATAGCATAAAATGCCTTGAAGCTCACAAAAAATACCAAATATGAAGTCACTTTGCAAAAGTACATTTCATGATAGCAAAATTTCACATAAGGTCTGACTGATGTGAGAGCTTATTTAAGTTCACTATTAATGAGCTGCTGCAATGCAAATCATGCAAACAGCTCATTAATGGCAAAAATCACAAACTTAAATGTACCTAAAAGCCTTCAAGGGCCTGTTTTTGCATAAATATTAACCTCACCCACTAAGGTGTAGTTTCTTTTTTCAAAGCTGCTAAAAAAGACACATTTCAAGCAGCAGCGACTGCTATTTAAAGGGCCTTCCTTATCGGTCCTCCAGTTTAGTCCTCCACCTCTGGGTTGTGCACCTCCTACTGCAGCTTGGAGAATGGGCATGTCACAAAAAAGTGACATCACTGGATGTAGTCTGCTACTCTCTCCCATCTTCCCCAGTGTGTCCAGTCTCCATGCAGCAGGAGGACATAGTGAGCCTAAGTGCTGGGCTCACTTGAGAGCAGATAAGGAGCAGTTAGATTAGGTTTCTTCTCTTTTTGGGTTGATTTGTCCCTAGTTTGTATTTTGTCTTTTTTTGGGGGGGGGGGGGGTGAATTAACATTTAAAAAAAAACAAAAAAAAACCAAAGGAAAAAAAAATTCTGAGGAAGAATGCTGCCTCTTGTGCCTGGTCCTGCTCTCCCTGTCTGCCTTTATTTTCTCCTCTTCAGTTCTCTGCCGGCATCGATCTCTCTCCCCTGATCAGTACAGGGGAGAGCTCAGCAGCATGGAGAGCCAGTTTGGGCTCCAGCAGCATGGAGAGCCAGTTTGGGCTCCAGCAGCATGGAGAGCCAGTTTGGGCTCCAGCAGCATGGAGCTGCCGCAATTCTGCAGCCGCGCTTGAATTCATTGCCGGAAGTATGCCCGTCGGCTCCCCGCTCTGCAGCAGAGCGGAGCCGCATGGTTTGCAGTGCCGCTGTGCTAGGAGCACAGATTTCGGCTCGTCCTGTGAGTAGGGGGGAAAAAAAGAGCTGATTTTTTCTGAAGGGGGATGGCCGCAGACGTGCTGAGCAGGGACCAAAGGTTTTTGGCGCCTTTTTCTGCCTCTGACAGGCAGCGGCGGCCATTTTCTCAGCGTGCCTTTTTTCATTCAGGCAGCTGCATTCTGCGGCACTCAATTCCCTTCAATTACAGGCACTTTGATTTATTGAAAAGTTGCTGTTCAGGGAGGATCTCGATAAGTTGGTAAAAGATTTAGGGGAGTCTAAAGGCGGCCGGCTGCTGGAGGATAAGCCCAAACAGGGGAAATCTGCGTCGACTTTTCGGGGTTCCTTTAGAGATTTTCGGAGATTTTGGACTTCTCGCTTGGGCAGATTCCAAAGAGGAAGATTTGCACCTCGGACCCAGGGGTTTCAGGGAGCAGGTAGAGGATTTGCGGCGGCAGCCTCAACAGCCAATCGAAAACCACAATGAAGTGAGGGGGACCTCGGCAGGAAGTTTGCTGATAGGCGGGCGATTTCGGAACTTTCTTCCTGCCTGGATCCAAATAACGACCGACCAGTGGGTGTTAGAAAACATTTGGGAGGGCTATGCGCTGGAGTTCGCGCAGCATATTCGGGATTCATTTGTGCAGTCGCCCTGCAGGGGTCTGCAGAAAGCTTAGGCAGTCCGTTGCACGCTGAATCGGCTGTTGTGCTTAGGTGCGGTCATCCCGGTGCCCAAGGAAGATTACGGCAGGGGTCAATACTCAATTTATTTTGTGGTGCCAAAGAAGGATGGGTCGCTTCGTCCTATCTTAGATCTAAAAGGGGTGAACCGCTGTCTTCGGGTACCGCATTTCAGGATGGAAACGTTGCTATCCGTCATTGTGGCGGTACGCCATGGCAAGTACTTGACATCCCTCGATCCCATGGAGACGTATTTAGATGTTCCAATAAGAGCAGGTCATCAAAGATTTCTCCGCTTCACTCTGCCGTGGGGGCACTATCAGTTTCAAGCGTTGCCCTTCGGTCTCGCAATGGCACCGCAAACGTTCACCAAGATCATGGTGGTGGTAGCGGCGGCGTTGTGAAAGGAAGGTATTCTGGTTCATCCCTATCTCGATGATTGGTTAATTCGAGCAAAGTCCAGAGCTGAGAGCGTACAAGTTACAGACAAGGTGGTGAAATTTTTGGAGAAGCTCGGCTGGGTAGTCAGTGCGAACAAAAGTCATCTTATTCCATCCCAGAGCCTCGAGTACCTCGGGGTGCAATTCAACATTCAGAGGGGAATGATATTTCTGCCCGATCGGCGGGTCCAAGCTCTACGTCAAGTGGTGTGCCAGTTCAGGACTAAACCGGTTCCTTCGGCCTGGCATTACCTCTGGGTGTTAGGTATGATGGCGGCGTCTTTGGAGGTGGTGCCTTGGGCCAGAGATCATATGAGGCTGTTGCAGCGATCGTTGCTTCACCGCTGGTCTCATCAAGCCGACCCGCTGGGCAGATGACTGCCCTGCCCTCTCCGGGTCCGACAAGCATTGAAGGACTAGAAAAGGGGGCTGTTACTTCTGGAGAGAGTTCTGCAATTGTGAGTATATACTTCTGGGAATTTTCTGAAAGGAATTCTTTCTATTAAAGCTAATTAATCTGTGAACCAACTATTTTTTGTTAAATCAGTCAGGGCCTAGTAGCAGCAGTTTACGTTTAAATTTAAAACACAGAAGAGAACTTTCTGGTTACATTTCATACCCAGCAGAGAGCTTGTAGTTTAAATTCATAATAAGTTAGAGCCTAGCAGCAGCAAAGAGCTATAATTTAAATCAAATCAGAATATAGCTTACCTCAGCAGCACAGGAGAGGGTACTGTGTAGCAGCCCTCTTTTTATAAGTGTTATTTCCCTCCCCTGGGATAATTGTAGCTTTATAGGTACTTACACATCTTAAAAGACAGGAGGTGCTCTCAGGTGAAGCTCGTTACCCAAATCAGTCATACACTAAGGACCTGAGATTAATTAAGCTTCAGGTGAACAAGGTATATTAAACGTATTAGGTACAGTTTTAATGGTATAAATATCCATAGTAACCCTTAGTACGTAAAGAACTTAAAGATCTAAACATAAACTTAAAACTAAGATGCAGACAGCAGTCCAGCAGCGAGATGGGGGCTTTCCAGTCTTTTGCATTGAGTGTCACATGTATGATTTTCTCTCAGTTGGTGAGAGGTCTTATGTGTGCACTAGGTGCAAGGAGCTCTTTGCTCTCAGGGAACGAATCCGTTCTCTAGATGCTAGAGTAGCAGACTTGGAAAACATAAGACAGACAGAGAGGTACATAGACGAGACCTACAGGGATATAGCCCTGAAGTCCCACCTCCAGTCTGGCAGCATCCCTGTTGCCATGGAGGAGAGAGGTCACGTGACAGGAGAGCATCACCCTGGTGTGGCAGGAAGCGATCCTGTAACTAGGACCTGTCCTCCAGGTGATGTAAAACCCTCTCGCACCGAGGAAGTTTCTCCAGGGCCATATGCCCATGAGGGAAGGGTTAGGACAGCCGTTATAGTTGGTGATTCGATCATTAGGCATGTAGATAGCTGGGTGGCTGGTGGACGTGAGGATCGCCTGGTAACATGCCTGCCTGGTGCGAAGGTAGCGGACCTCACGCACCACCCAGATAAGGTCTTAGATAGTGCTGGGGAGGAGTCTGCTGTCTTGGTACATGTCGGTACCAATGACATAGGAAAATGTGGTAGGGAGGTTCTGGAGGCTAAATTTAGGCTTTTAGGTAGGAAGTTGAAATCCAGAACTTCCAGGGTAGCGTCCTCCGAAATGCTTCCCGTTCAACGCGCAGGACCCAAAAGGCAGGCAGAGCTCCGGAATCTCAATGCATGGATGAGACAATTTATTTAGCTGTATTTATATCCCGCTTTTCACCGGGTCAAAGCGGTCAATTGGGGCATACATTTAACACGAGGGGATATGAGACACATACGCTAATACTTACAGGGAACATGGGCAATGGAGGGTTAAGTGGCTTGCCCAAGACCACAAGGAGTGCCTACAGGACTAGAAATCCCAGTCCCTCCGGGCTGAGATTGCTGTCCCCAGGTGGGACTTGAACCCCTGACCCTCCGTTCTGAAGTACCTTGTCCTAACCACTAGGTCACTCCTCCCCTCCTCATCTCTGAGACAATGGTGCAGAGATGAGGGTTTTGGATTTGTTAGGAACTGGGGAACAATCTGGGGAAAGGAGGGGCTCTTCCAAAGGGATGGGCTTCACCTTAACCGGGATGGAACCAGGCTGCTGGCATTAACCTTTAAAAAGGAGATAGAGCAGCTTTTAAACTAGATAATAGGGGAAAACCGACAGTCGCCCAAGAGCAGATGGTTCAGAAGAATGTATCCTTGAAGGATACTACCAAAAGCAGAGAGGTTCCAAAAAAGAGTAAAGTAGCCCAAATGCCCTCGAGTATGGAGCAGACAGAACTTAAAGATCCCAAATTACCCAAGTCTACCAATAGCCAAATTAATATGAAAAAATACAGTCTCTAAAATGCTTGTATGCAAATGCTAGAAGTCTAAAAAACAAGATGGGAGAGATAGAATATATAGCACTAAATGAGAGGTTAGATATTATTGGAATATCAGAGACATGGTGGAAGGAGGACAACCAGTGGGACACTGTGATACCTGGGTACAAACTATATCGTAATGATAGAGCTGATCAAATTGGTGGAGGGGTTGCGGTCTATGTTAGAGAGGGCATTGAGTCAGAAAGGATTAAAGTTTTGCAGGAAACAAAATTTGCTGTAGAAACTCTATGGATTGAAATTCCATGTAAAAAGGGGAAGGCGATGGCAGTGGGGGTGTACTATCTACCGCCTGGCCAGAATGAACAAATGGATGATGAAATGCTCAAAGAAATCAAGGAAGCTAACAAAAGTTACATTGCAGTAATAATAATGGGTGATTTCAATTACCCCTGTATCGACTGGGTTAGTGTCACGGCAGGACATGCTAGGAAGATAAAGTTCCTAGATTAAATAAATGACTGCTTCTTGGAGCAGCTGGTTCATGAACCGACCAGAGGGGAAGCAATATTAGACTAGTCCTTAGTGGAACACCAGATGTAGTGCAAGAGATAAGGGTGTTGGGGCCACTTGGCAATAATGATCATAGCATGATCGCCTTTGATTTAATTAGTGGAAGAGGAATAGTAAGGAAATCCACAGTACTACCTTTTAACTTTCGAAAGGGAGACTATGATAAAATGAGGAAAATAGTTAAGAAAAAACTAAAAGGAGCAGTTGCAAAGGTAAAAGACTTACATCAAGCATGGGTGCTGTTGAAAAATACTATCTTGGAAGCCCAAGCCAGCTTTATTCCACGCTTTAAGAAAAGTGGAAGGAAGTCAAAAAAACTGCCAGCATGGTTTAAAGGTGAGGTCAGAGAGGCTGTTGTTGCCAAAAAAGCATCTTTCAGGAAATGGAAAAGAGACGAAACCTGGAAACAGCACAAGCACTGGCAAGTCAAATGCTTGCTGCGGAAGCAAAAACGCAAAATAAAGATTTTTTCAAGTACATTTGCAGCAAAAAACCTGTGAGAGAGTCAGTTGGTCCATTAGATGATAAAGGAGTTAAAGGGGCACTAAGAGGCGACAAGGCGATAGCAGAGAGAATGAATGAATTCTTTGCTTCGGTCTTTACTGAGGAAGATATAGGGATGTTACCCATGACTGAAGTGGTATTTAAAGGTGCAGAAGAATTGAAGGAAATATCGATACATCAGGAAGATGTATTACAACTATTAGATAAACTGAAGAGTAGCAAATCACCTGGGCCAGATGGTATACATCCAAGGGTGCTGAAAGAACTGAAATATGAGATTGCAGACCTGCTATTAGTAATCTGTGAACTATCATTAAAATCATCTTTAATACCTGAAGATTGGAGGATCGCCAATGTAACACCAATTTTTAAAAAGGGTTCCAGTGGTGATCCGGGAAACTACAGACTTGTGAGCCTGACGTCAGTACCGGGAAAAATGGTAGAAGCCATCATAAAGAATAAAATTACTCAGCATTTAGATAGTCATGGCCTAATGGGAGACAGCCAACATGGCTTTAGACAAGGAAGATCTTGTCTTACTAATCTCTTATGTTTTTTTGAAGGTGTGAATAAACAGGTGGACAAAGGTGAGTCGGTTGATATAGTGTATCTGGACTTTCAGAAAGCCTTTGACAAGGTCCCTCATCAGAGACTTTTGGCAAAACTAGAGTCATGGGATAGGAGGCAGTGTACTACTGTGGATCAGGAACTGGTTAAAAGATAGAAAGCAGAGGGTTGGGCTAAATGGCCAATTTTCCCAGTAGAGGAAGGTGAATAGTGGTGTACCCCAGGGATCTGTGCTGGGTCCACTGCTTTTTGACATATTCATAAATGACCTGGAAAGTGGAATAACGAGTGAGGTTATCAAATTTGCAGATGACACAAAACTATTTAAAGTTGTTAAAACCCAAGAGGATTGTGGAAAATTGCAAGAGGATCTTGATAAATTGAAAGACTGGGCATCAAAATGGCAGATGAAATTTAATGTGGACAAGTGCAAAGTTATGCACGTAGGGAAGAACAACCCAAACTATGGTTACATGATGCAAGGTTCCACTTTAGGAACCACCACCCTGGAAAAAGATTTAGGCGTCATTGTGGATAACATGTTAAAACCCTCGGCCCAGTGTGCAGCGGCGGCCAAGAGAGCAAATAGAATGCTAGGTATCATAAGGAAAGGAATGGAAAATAAAACAAAAGATATTATAATGCCTCTATATCGTTCCATGGTGAAACCGCACCTTGAATATTGTGTGCAATTCTGGTCGCCGTATCTTAAAAAGGATATAGCGTTATTAGGAAAGGTTCTGAGAAGAGCCACCAAAATGGTACAGGGGATGGAAGGATACTCCTATGAAGAAAGGCTAAAAAGGTTAGGGCTCTTTAACCTGGAAAAGACACGGCTGAGGGGAGATATGATAGAAGTCTATAAATTAATGAACGGAGTGGAACGGGTAAACGTGGATTGATTGTTTACGTTATCAGAATATAGAAAGACTAGGGGACATGCAATGAAGCTACAGGGTAAACTATTTAAGACTAATAAAAGAAAATAATTTTTCACTCAACGTGTAATCAAACTCTGGAATTTGTTACCAGAGGATGTAGTAAAGGCTGTTAGTGTAGCTGGGTTTAAAAAAGATTTGGACAAGTTCCTGGAGGAAAGGTCCATAAACCATTATTAAGAAGGGACCCAGGATATCAATGCTTGACCCAGTACAAGCATTGTGGAACCTGTGTCTTTTGGGGAAACTGCTAGGTACGTATGACCTAGATTGGCCACTGTTGGAAACAGGATACTGGGCTTGATGGACCTTGGTCTGACCCAGTATGGCATATCTTATGTTCTTATGAAGTGGTTGCTACTTCCGGAGTCATTGAAGGCCGGGATGCCCCTGGAACAGCCAGAGTGGCTACCATTGTTGACAGATGCAAGCCTCGCGGGATGGGGAGCACATTGCAGGGAGCTCTTCACGCAGGGTCTGTGGTCAGCTCGGGAGAGTGCATGGTCAATCAACAGATTGGAACTCAGAGCAGTAGCATTAGCGTTGCAAGCAGTCGAGGGGACTGTGCGGGGTCGGGCAGTAAGAGTTCTATCGGACAACTCCGCAACGGTGGCCTACATCAATCGGCAAGGTGGTACACGAAGTATGGCCATGGAAGATGAAGCAGAGGCAGTCTTTGCTTGGGTCGAGCTTTGGCTGTTAGCGATTTCGGCGGCACACATTGCCGGGAAGGACAATGAGACAGCAGATTTTCTCAGCAGAGTCCAGGTGGATGCCGGAGAATGGGAATTGCATCTGAAGGTCTTTGCGCAGGTGGTGCACAGGTGGGGGCTGCCGATCATGGATCTCATGGTGACCTTTCACTCAGCAAGCGCCAGTTGGTTTTTCAGCAGACGTCGAGAAAGGATGTCGGAAGGCATCGACGCCCTGCTGCAATGCTGGCCGGTGTCAGGTCTCCTCTATGTATTCCCTCCGTGGGCGCTCATAGGTCGGGTGGTACAGCGGATCGAGGCTCACCCGGGAAGAGTGTTGTTGGTGGCTCCGGATTGGCCACGGCGTCCGTGGTATGCCAACCTCATTTGCCTCCTCGACGGGGATCCATGGAGATTGCCGACATCAGACAGTCTGCTACTTCAAGGGCCTCTGCGGATGCCTCAAGTGGATTGGTTCTCGCTTACGGTCTGGCCATTGAAAGGGTGCGTTTAAAGAAAAGAGGTTACTCAGGGGCAGTCATTGCGACTTTACTTAAAGCATGGAAGTCATCTATGTCTCTCACATACATTCGCATTTGGCGCATATTTGAGGATTGGTGTTCCAGGAGGCAAGTGCCCGTGGCGACTGCATCCGTTTGCAGTGATTTTGAGCTTTCTGCAGGACGGTTTCGAAAAGGGCCTGGCGGCCAGTTCCTTGAGGGTACAGTTATCCATGCTGGCTTGTTATAGAGGCAAAGTGCAGGGAATAGCCCTAGGTGCACATGCTGATGTGTTGCTTTTTCTCAAGGCAGTAACGAGGTTACGTCCTTCTCGTAGGATTGTGGTTCCTCCGTGGGATCTCAACTTTGTTTTGGCAGCTCTGGCTAGGGAGCCTTTTGAGCCTTTACAACAAGCGTCCATGAAGGATTTAACCTTGAAGATGGTGTTTTTGGTAGCCATTTGCTCAGTGAGGCAAATTTCTGAGTTACAAGCGTTGTCGTGTAGAGAACCGTTTCTGTTCTTTTCTAGGGAAAAGGTGGTGCTCTGGCCGGTTCCCTCCTTTTTGCCCAAAGTAGTTTCTCCGTTTCATATAAACCAGACGGTTTTCCTTCCGGTGCTGAGTTCATTAGAAGACATTGCGACGGACCGGGGATTGCGTCATTTTGACTTAAAACGAGTATTGCGTCGGTATTTGAAGGTCTCAGAGGCATTTTGCAAATCCGACCGCCTCTTTGTTCTGTTCGATGGTTCCCATAAGGGAGAGGCGGCGGCGAAAGCCTCCATTTCTCAATGGATTAGAGAAGCGATTGCTTCGGCTTATCTGTTGTCGGGGCGACAGGTGCCAGCTGGATTGCGAGCTCATTCTACCAGAGCACAAGCGGCTTCCTGGGCAGAACATAGTTTGGTGTCGCCTGTGGAAATTTGTAGGGTGGCTACTTGGTTGTCTCTTTACACGTTCAGTAAACACTACCGCCTGGATGTCTTGGCAGCAAAGGATGCTGTATTTGGGGCAGCGGTGTTGCAAGCCGGCTGGAAGGGTCCCTCCCGATGAGTACTACTCTGTTACATCCCAGAGGTGGAGGACTAAACTGGAGGACTGATAAGGAAATGGTAATTATACTTACCTGGTAATTGTTCTTCCTTGAGGGATGACAGTTTAGTCCTCATTCCCACCCGGGGTAGTATAGAGCTAAGCAGTGGAGGTTCAGCTGGTCGAAGGGTGAGATTACCGGTAGGTAGATGGTTTGTTTCTAAGATTCTTTGTCTCTTCTGGTTCTTTCTAGTCTATTTTTTTGGCGCAGGCGGAAGGCGAGGGCACAAGAAGAAAAGGCTACCTTCCGAGATGGGAACGTCTCTTGTATAAAGTAGTAGTTATACGTTCACTTAGAATGTTTTTTTATTAGCTACTTATTTGTTGCTCCTTTAAGTGTGATTTGTCAATAGTTCACTGGGGAAGATGGGAGAGAGCAGCAGACTACATCCAGTGACATGCCCAGTCTCCAAGCTGCAGGAGATGGTGCACAACCCAGAGGTGGAGGACTAAACTGTCGTCTCTCAAGGAAGAACAATTACCAGGTAAGTGTAATTACCATTTCATGGCCTGAAAGAAGCCCTCTGATGCCCCCTCCTAGGAGCCTCTGTGTCCTTGTGGGCCTGCAGCCTCCCACAATCCTCCCCCTTCTCAGCCCCAATGCAGGGCTAAAATGTCAAAAAGAGACTCATAGAAGCCCTGCCTCTCGAGATCTCCCCTTCTTACATTCAGAAATGTGAAGACCATTTCCACTCACCTATGCCAGTAGTAGTTTTGTTAGTCAAGCGTTGGCTGCAGTCATTTTGATAGAGAGAGACACTTAAGTATAAGTGTGTGGGCATCACCTTTGCTCTCCACATCCCCCAGATCCCGAGTGAGTCGGGTTCCAGGATGGTAGGAAAGGGATAGAGGTGGAGCTCAGAATTCTCGATGGAAGGAAAGGGACTTTGGGGGGTGAGGGAGCTCTTTTGCCATTTTAGCCTTGCATTGGGCTGAGGATTTCCAATAGGATGCTTCTGATTTGGGCCTAAAGGACCTTTGAAATAGCAGCCACTGCTGTGCAAAGAGCCTCCTTTTTAACATTTTTTTAGACATGTTGCCACTGCTGGGAATGTGTGAAGTTCCCAACTGTGATAATGTGAAAAAAGGTTCTTGCAAAATTTAGCAATGAGTTGCAGATGAGCCATGAACTCATTTACATGCTAAATTTCATTTTAAAAAAGGGCACTGACCTGCAAAGATTATTGTGGATTAGTACATGAGACATTAGACACAAAAACTAGGAAGCCATATTAAATAGCACAGCGAATGGGAAAGTTAAAAGAATATTTTATCCAGGTCATTTTATCCTGAAGTGCTGCAGAATTCAACCAGATAAAAATAACTGGATAAAGAGATGCAGTCAACTTTGGGACAGTTCTCCAGTCCAACTAGAGTTGTCTGCATAAGTTCAGCTGGATAGTGCTGAATATTGGTGCTGTCCGGAAAAACTCTAACCATTTCCCCAGGAATGTCTCCAGTTCTACTTCTTTAACACTAGAAGCCCCAAGGTGCGTCAATTGACGCAAATGCATCTTCGAAGTTGTATACCAGCGCCACTGCTAGAACCATGTCAGTCATGTTCCATGACTTTGTTAGCAAGGTCAAGATGTTCAACTATGTGCATCGAAAATTAATGACAGATGCACCACCTAGCGGGAAAATGAATTTATACCTAGAAGCCCCAAGGTACGTCAATTGACGCACTCAATTGTCTTGGATGTGTCAATTGATGTACTTTGGGGCTTCTAGGTATAAATTCATGTTCCCACAAGGTGGCGCATCTCAATCACTGTTTCCAGTTTTACTCCGACATTGCAAACAATAAACACACGTCATGTAATGATGTCACATACTGCACATATTTAACAAATAAGTAACTTCACATTAATTCACATCTGCATTTCATGCTAAACGCAGTCGTCGTGATAATGCATCAATTGATGCACTTCGGGGTTTCTAGGTAAAATGCCTTTTGGGGCTTCTAGTGTTAATGGCAGATGGTGTGTCTATACAACAGATTGGCCAGATAGAAGATGCTGCAAAAAATTGGAGGGGAGGTGGAATTTGAAAAATTAGAAAAAAAGCTTTCTTCAAATAACTCCCAAAAATATCTGGACAATTTTTTTTTTTATTTTGTCCCTACTTGGGTCTGTTCTACTAAAATGCTTAGCACTTCAGTAAGGTTCCTCACTTTAGCCTCCTAAGTTTATGGCTAAAAATATTTCAACCATAGGTGCACAAAGCTTAAGAGACTAAAATTTAGGCCTTCGATTAGTACTAAATATCTAACTTTATCCTTGCCCTAAATTCTGTCCCCTTTGCCAGAAGAGCCAAAAGGTAAGCCTGTGTCCTCCTCTTGGCCAACATCCCCTCTAAGCTGTACACAGTTGTGCCCTTGTTTTCACGCCTCCACACAACTTTGTTTGGTTCCTCTGCAGTATGGTTTCTTCTCAATTCTTAGGGTTGTATTTACCTGTGAGAAAATTTGCTTACTAACTCCTGAGTACCAATTTTTTGCCAAAGGGCCCCAGCCCCATTGGTAGCAAAGCATTTAAGGGCACACCATTTCCTGCTGCCGATGGAACTAAGAGTTGAGAGGAAACCATACTGCACATTGTGTGGTGATGTTAAAACAGGGGCACAACTGTGTACAGCTTAGAGGGGATGTTGGCCAAAAGGAGGATACAGGTTTACCTCTTGATTCCTCTGGCAAGATCTCCCAGCTCTTACTGAAAGACTGGCCCCACAGCAGGAGGAGAAGGTATCTGCTTTAGCTGTTCTTCTGTTGCCGGTGTGGCTGGGATCAGAGTGCTTTGGTACAAAGATCAGTATTCCAGAGGTGGGAAGGCAAAACTCTTACAAGAAAACAGAGTTTACCTCATTTAGCCTCAGTATGAGAAGATGATATGCAGGAATTGGGGGGAGGGGGACGGACTCAGATTAGGTGAGGAACAAGAGCCGCCTGGGGAATTGGGTAGGGGTAGGCGGAGCCAGGAGGTTTTGAGAACTTAGAGCAGGGGGAGAAGCAGAACAAGGACTCATATAAAAGGGTGCAGCATGTTGAAACTGAGGGACTCATTGGAATAGCAGAAATTGGGGTTTCAATGAAAGCTCCAGAGAGCACATATACTGTAGGCGGACCTAGGTGGAAGGGGAGAAGGTTTACAAGAGGGACATTAACAAAAAAGAGAGGGAGCGGAACCAGTGGTGATCTGATAAATGGTCTCTGCCCTTCCTACTAAATACAACTTGTATCTACTGCTCAGAACATGATCATTAATCACTTCACACACTAGAGGAAAACATTAGAGAGAAATGCTCCCATCTCTATTTGAACTATTTCTATGGGCTCATGGGGAATGGCGAGAAGGGGATGGGAAAAGCTGGGGTTAGTTTTCAATCAGGTGGGTGGGCAGAAAATAGGGATAGGGGCTGTTATACCTGTCAGGTCTTTTTGCTTTGGGCAAGTAGGAAAGTGATCTGTTGGTCTATGACTTTATTTTGCTTCAGGCAGGCAGGATGCATAGAGTTAAATCTAGGCTAGGTATTGCAGTACCTTGACTTGGCCAGGCAGAAATAAATGCTAGGAATCTAAGATCCCCTGGCCTCTAGCCATGCCCCTCTTAAATCACCTAAATTTAGGTGTCTAGTGAAAAATAGATGCCTAAATATAGGGACTTAGTGGGAGATGTATTCAGTTAGATAGATATAGGCATCTACTGTAACCTCTTAAGGTTACAAAGTTCTTTAGAATGTCAATGTCATAGTAACTGACAGCAGAAGACATCAACTGGCCCATCCAGTCTGCCCATATATTATGTTAACACTGCTAAGAAGATATCCATAGCTATCAGTCACAGAGTGTGACCACTTGCAAGAATTCTCCTTCTCCTGACAGTCTTTTTTGTCTTCCTCCTTTGTATTCCAACTGCTTGGGTGAAAGAGAATATAAAATCCCAATTACTCCCTCCCCCCAGCACCCATTTTTCCCATACCTAAACACAAGGCTCTGCAATAATCTAAATAGCCAATAAAACAAACATTGCCATTAACCAAATAACTGCTTCTCCGGATCCTCTGCATAGCCTGCCAGATAGGCTGAGAGAGGTGGGCAACTATGCTTCTGCTAGGAGTTCCAGTGAATTACCGAACTTGCAGCCTTGTCAGAGAGAGCCAGCTACCAATCGGATTCCAGCATTACAAGTATAATCTAAATAGCTACCAATTTCAGTGAACCTCTCGGGTTCCTTGCATGGCAATTTTGGAAAGGATTCTGCTAGGTAGTAAGAGCAAGTCAAACCGTCTGCATTCTTGAAGGTGCTTGTCAGAGTGTGTCTCAGCTTCATGTTTATGCTAGAAGTATATGGATCCTCATTAATAGTTAGAATATGTAATTTGTCTGGAAGACTGGGATTCACAGATTTCAAATGATATAAGAAATAAAGCCAGATTTATGTGTAAGAACGTGAAAGTGCTTGCACAGTTGTGAGATGATGTATTGTTTCTGGATTTAACTTATAACAATTTCAAGAGAAAAAAATGTTCCGAGGAGAAAAAAAAAGGTGCAAACGAAAATTTCTACACAAAACTCTGATATGACAAAAAGTCCTGGAGCATTTTTAGCGAAGCTATTGCAATTTTTTTCTATGGAAGTTCTGGAGGTTTTGTTTATTTTGGGATTCTCTCACGCTGCAAAAAAGATCAAGGAATGTATGCTGCAAATGATCAAGACAGGATCATAAATTGTAAATACTGAAAAAAACAGTCCTCATATCCTGAGACTCCTTGTTTTCCCATAAGTTAAAGAGAATAGTAATACTCTAGTCACCAGTGAGAAAAGGAGTTCAGAAGCTTTATTTCTTGGTTCAGTTATGTGGTTTAATGCATTTGTTGGTGTTTTAACAAATTACAAGGAGCTGCTTTTCCATGGACTGTTAATGTTACACATAAATCACTCAAATTATTTTTTCTTTTTACCTAAATAAAATGTTTAGGAGCATATTCACTAAGCTGTATGCAGTTTTTAATGCACATTAACAGAATGTAGGTCAAGAAAGGTCAATGTGTCATATTAGCAGCCTGTGTTAATTGCTATGTTAAATTGCTCACAGAAACTCATAATAAGAGGTATGGAATGGGAACAGAAAGGGCAAAGAATATGCCTTCCTGTTGAAGTGAGTAAAATACAAAACCTGAAAAGCTGAAACCAATGTAAAACCACAAAAGAAAAGGTGTCAGCTCATATGCCGCAGATGTAAAGCATTTTTTGTCGGATCTACTGCTATGGAGGAGGAAAAATCCACTCTACAAAGCATTAACTCCTTTTAATCAAATTTATTCAAGACTCTAATCAGTGCTCTATTTTTACTAAAAACAATCCAAACTTGCTGAAGCGCCATGGAGCAGTCCAGCAAGGATCCCCAGCACAATGTGCTTCATGTTTCGAGTCAAATGCCTGCTCTGCTTCAGGTGCCAAAGGTATTCCAATCTGCCCCTCAGACCACAACTCCACTGTTCCCAAATTGTGCACTTATACTTCAAAATCAAAACCCAGTACTTTAGGAAGAAATGGCGTATGACATAACTGATTGAGAACTTGAATACGCAAATGCAAAGCAGGTATGAAACCATGAAAGGAGACCACCTACAGGATTGGCTGTGTTATAGCAAGCTATAGCAGTCTAACTCCATGTTTAAGCCTGTAAGAGAAACCATGTCTAACACAAAAATCCAGCGTTACTCAGCCCACTGAAATTTAAAGGTACGATCACCCCCCAAGGGTCAGCCGGCACATGATCCTCCAATGTAATTGATCAAAGGAATGGTTGTGTGTCAGGCAATGTTCCAACACAGTGTTCAATCTAGAGGCATGTTTATTCAAACATACCTTCATAGGGCGGGTGGTACGGCCCACATAAAACAACTTCCAAGGGCTGGTGATGAAATATACCTCAAAACTAGATGAGTTAGAAGAACGCCAGTATAAGCGCACAATTTGGGAACAGCGGAGTTGTAGTCTGAGGAGCAGATTGGAATACCCTTTGGCACCTGAAGCAGAACAGGCATTTGGCTCAAAACATGTCACATGCTGTGGTGGGGATCCTTGCTGGACTACTCCGTGGCGCTTCAGCAAGTTTGGATTGTTTTTCATTAAAATAGAGCACTGATTAGTCTTGAATAAATTTGATTAAAAGGAATTTCTGCTTTGTGGAGTGGATTTTTCCTCCTCCATAGCAGTAGATCCGACAAAAAATGTTTACACTTGCGGCGTTGGAGCAGACACCTTTTCTTTTGTGGTTTTCCTGTTAAAGTGGGCATCAATGCAGGTTAACTACTAATCTAGCTATTAACATGGACAGTGAACAAGACCTCCAGAGATGTAGTTAACTGTATTCCACGTTAGCAGCCGTGCCAGTAAAGCCCAGTAGCAACTTTTGCCCCACAGTAGCAGCTCAGCTGCCTTCCCACAAGTGCAGTTACTGCAGAACCTTCATGCAGTTTAGTAAATGGTGAGCCTTAGTCTAACCTCCTCTTTTACAAGCAATTTGAAATAGACATTTCATAGATGAACCACCACCCTTATTTTCTGCATCCATAAAGATAGGACGTGCATTAAGTAATGCCCAGTGTACCAAAATACTAATACACAGAATATGGCAACACTACTATGGCTGAATTAAGGACATTTAGGGCAATATTCAAAAGAAGCTATACATTCATCAGGGCTGATAATATCTCTATCCATAGATTTTCAGCTTTTATACAGGCAGAATCAGGCCAAAAATCCATCTCAATGTTCCAGTGCTAGCCATACAATAAAGGGGCAGAGGGAGGGTTGTGTAAGGATAGGCCATAAAATTGTCTGGATAGTGGCAATATTAGTATCATGGGTCATTTCCATAGTCCAAAAAAGAAAATATTCCGATTTTTTTTTTCTGTTAAGCAGCTGGTATGTGGTTCTGGAGAATGTTTTGTTTTTTTCCTCTCCCTACTGGTATTCAAACTCCATTTTTGTCATGAGATTTGGTACCATTACATCTTTCCAAGGTGCATGCAAACTGAAGAAAGAATTAACATTACATGGTGATCCTAAGGCAGGCAAAAGAATCCTGCTATTCAAAAATCTGTCTTCAAGAGACTTCCAGAATCTCCAACTAATTTTGAGAGATAAACTACAAACGTTAGAAGTAAAACATTAGACTTAGGAACTCCCTACCTCTAATTTCACCCAATGTTGTTACTGTCAGGAGTAAATTAAAAGCCAAACCCCTTATTTTTAGTAATCAACAGATTAAAAAGCCAGCCCTCAAAATGAAGCAGGCCTGAATTTTACATACAAAAAGTAATGCACAAAAACAGATAGTCTAAACTCTTCTTTAATCTCTAAGATACAATGACAAAGTCAACAAGAAAATCAAACACCTTATGTCACAGATAAGGACTTAGTAAAACTAAGGGTCCATTTTACTACAGCCCATTAGCCAGCCGGGATCACTAAGTTACAAGCGTTCTCCCACCACATACTAAAACGCATGTTAACCAGTGATCATGGGATGGGGCAAGGGATGGGCAGAGATTGGGCTTGAAGAGCGTGTTATCACTAGTGGCAGGGTAATTGCCACTCACTTTGCAGCAATAAAACTCTTAACTTGCCCAACAACTTCCTCTATGGGAAACATTAAGTGAACCAGCCTTAGTGACGCGCATATTCGAGTGGCTCATCACATGTTAGCCGCCGGCCGTGCACCCAACAGCTAATGCAGAGGCTTTGCAAGTAACATGCGTTTGTGTTTGGCAGGTTAATTGCAAATCCTTAGTGGGATTTCATAAAAAGGGCCCTAAATCGGGTTCTACAGTTTATCTGCTGGAGCTCTGAGACTAAAATAAGTTTACCATTTATGACTTGGCCAGAAAATAGTCCTTCTGAGCTCTCGTTTTCCTGAATGTGTGCATGCATATGAGCCCCACAACTAGACAAGCCAGAGCTGCTGGGACCACCGCCACCCAGTGTTGCTTGGACCAGTCGAAAGCAGGTTCTGTAAAAATCCAACGAACATTATTTTTTCATTTTTTATAGCATTCCAGAGGGGAAAACACATATCTGTTACTTTATATTTGTTCTTTACTTCACTAACAAGCGATGAGAGGTGGAATTCTGTCCAACAATATAGGACTTTCTAGATCCTTCATTTATAAGAAAAATCATTTTCACAAAGAATATTTTCATGCACTGAAGGCCACAAAAGACACAATGTGGGTACACTACCATATTTCCCAGATATAAGTCGCTCCAGAGTATATTACTCAGAAGCACATTGCTCCAAACACAGTAACATAACCATGCAAGAAGACAAGCTACTACAAATACCTTAATCATCCCCCATGCAAGAACAAAATCAACCCAACAAGCATGTGCTTGAGCCTTCAAACTGTACGCACCTTCAGCCTGGAATGCCCTCCCATACGCAATGCGTACCATCACAGACCTAACCACATTCAGAAAACACCTGAAAATCCTTCTAGCAAACACTTTACCCCCACTCCTATGAAACCCATCAACAGCAATAAAATCAACTCAAGAAACCAAAGTTTATTACTCTGTACTGTACCTAGCTTGAGCTCAGAAACAATGTCTTATATCATCTACCCAGCTGTATATCGTTACTAGTTATCTGTGCATAAGTTCAATTGTTCAATGTAAAATTTTACCTTTTTTAATATAAACCGCCTTGACCATGGTGAAAGGCGGTATATAAACCTTGCTAAATAAAGCAATATAAGTTGCAGAGGCCAAAATTAGGCATTTTACCGGCAAAATCATAGTATACGTCGTGGGTTCTAAGAATAAAGTGCAAGACAACACTGCTGTTTTTTTTAAGACCCAATTTATTCCATTTCACTTTCCAATAACACTCTTGAATAAAGTGCATAACATAGCAGCTCATTCCACATCAGATTTATTCTTTATCACTTTCGGGAAAGCCGTTGAAGTCCTCATCTTCAGAATCATTGTGAAATAGTTCTGCAATTTCAAGAGCCAGTTCATTTTCATTATCTTCTTCATCTTCATAATTATCAGGCTCTTTAGTATTTCAGCCTTCACAAAACCAGATTTTATTATTTTATCACTCACACTCTCCCACCAAGCTGTCACCATCCACCTGGAGACTTCTGCAAAAGTGGCATGGTACATACGGCTGGTAGCTGTGAAACTGTCCTCCATGGCACATCCAGTATGCTCATGGGCAATTCAACAGCTTTGAATCCTGTGTTGATGGAAATGTCAAGCGGTTAAAGTATTTTTGTCATACCACCAGGGATAATAACCGGGACAGTGCTCAAAGATTTTATTTTCTTCTTTTTCAGTAAAATGGGTTCTCATGCTATCCATGACAAGTAGTGCTTTCTGCCTCTTGAAAAATCTGTCCGGTTACTTACTAAAGCAGCACTGCAGCCATTTCAACATCATGCTCTCATCCATCCATCCTTTCTCATTCACATCAACCACAACGTTGGCTGGTAGAGTTTCACATGGCATTGTCTTCCTTTTTCCACTTGCACAGCAGGCCAGCACCACTGTAAAGTGTGTCTTTTCGTGTCCGGTGGTTCTAATATTTATTGTTCTAACCCCCTTTTGATTCACTGTTCTCCCTAATGAGATGTCGAATGTTAAGGAAACCTCATCCATGTTGATTATGAAGTCTGATATGAGTTGCTGACATATGGTTGTTCTTTTTCTAATGCTAAACTTATTTCTTATCATAAATCAGTAGCATCACAAATGATCAGCCTTGAATCCCTCAATATTCATTTCCCTGGCAAATATGAACTGCTTTGAATCGCAACTGCACAGTGGACAGTCCACGGCCCTGAGCCCTCTGTTCTATGATGAACTGAAACAGACCACCAGGCCACCATGCTTTGCAGCTATGATTTGCCTTCTTGCTGCATTTCATTAAGGTTCATTTTCCCTGCGTTTTCCTCCACTCTGTAACTAATTTCTCAGTTATCCCAACATTTCGCTTAGCAGTTGTTACCATGTTTTTATGTAATGAATAACTTTCAATTTGAATTCCATGATGTACGAGTTCCGCACCTTCGGTATCACCATTTTTATCATTTCTGTGCAGTTAAAAAGAAGATTGCGTTGATACTGAAATTCATCTAATATGCTATTTGTAAGTGTAGTCCAAGTACATACCAGTCTGCTAATTGGAGGGTCTGCTTACAAGCATTGGGCATAGAGCAGAGGGTCCAGGGAGAAAGACCGTCCACTGCGCAGTTGTGGGTATTTACGTATATGTGGATCAAAGGGTGTGGTCCATCGCGCAAACTTATCAGATAAGTCACTCTGTTGTATAGGTCATGCCATCCTCTCGATGTAAATATCCATGTCTTATAATCTGGGAAATTGTTGTTGTTGTTAAGTGCCGTCGAGTCGGAGTCGACTCATGGCAACCTTCTGGATAGCTATCCTAAATTGTGTTCGATCTTCAGTCAGGCGGCTCATTGTTGACAGACTGGTACCCGTAGCTGCTGTTATTGTATCGATCCATCTCATTGCTGGTCTTCCTCTTTTGCGTTGACCTTCTATCTTGCCAAGCATGATGTCTTTCTCTAATGATCTCTCTCTCCGCATGATGTGTCCAAAGTATGAAAGTCGAAGTCTTGTCATCTGAGCTTCTAAAGAAAGCTTAGGTTTGATCTCCTCTAGTACAGACTGGTTTGTTCTTCGGGCAGTCCATGGTATACACAGTATTCGCCGCCAGTACCATAATTCAAAGGCATCAATTTTCTTCCTGTCTATCTTTTTCACTGTCCAGCTTTCACATCCATATGATGTTATTGAAAATACCATGGCTTGAACATCCTGGCTGGCGTTAAAATTACTGTAAAAAAAAAATCTGGGAAATACAGTAATTTTAACGCCAGCCAGGATGTTTAAATTAATAATTATGTTCAGCTGTGGTCAAATGCAGAGGCAATTACACTTGCATCCCAGACTGGGAGAAAACAGAAAGGCAACAGTAAACAAAAGTAGATTTAGTATTAGTAAATAAATATTCAACAACATAAATAGATAAGAATACATAAATGACATAAAACCCTATATGGGGACGTTTCTGCATAAGCCTTCCTTGGGGGTATAAAATATAAGCTCTCTCGATCCAGAGAGAGAGATAAATAACCACCAATGAAATCAGAGCTCACAGATAAAATATAAAAGCAGTCCACAGTACACCAACGTCTCACGTAGCCATTGCTGCTATCCATTTAGTTTAAGACTGTTCTTAAGCCTGACTAAACATATAGCTTAAATCCAACAAGAAGCACTATTACCATGTATAGATAAACCAGCCCAGTCTAAAGCATGATAATTTCAAAAACACTTTATTGAGGTATCACCAATTAGGGGTAACAAGAGCCAAACCAGACACGGCTGTGTTTCGGCGATGCCTTCCTCAGGGGTTTTTGGCATTCCAACTCGGTCAGCCACTATATAGATAATCTTCAATTGCTGCGCTAGGGGATACACCCGAACAGGATTGAGAACCACTGGCATATATCATAGGCATTAATGGGGGTATTTTAGAAGTTCTATTTGTGAGTTGGACCTTCTTGGTAAAAAGTGTTAAGGATGCAATGGGGGCAATTTTACCAAGGCGGCTTTATTCACGCACAATAATAAGGACAAATTAAATGGGCCCTTCAAAACCAATCTGGTGTTGATCCATAATTAAAAACTGAAGCACGCCAAGTTCATTTAAAGTAAATTGTGCAAGACACTTGTTTGCCATTGAAAATATAATTAGCTTTCAAATAGTTGTTAGGTGTTCGTAGTCAATCCGCTATATAAACACTTAGGCCCCTCTTTACTAAGCTTCACAAGCTGTTCACCATGGGAATTACCGTGCATTAACAGAGCAGGTCCTTGCTAAAAGCACAGCACATTAACTGCTACAGCACATTAATTGCTACAGCACCAGTTCCCGCAATAAACTGCAAATGCAGAAAATGCGGGTCTGGGATGGGGAAGAGGTAGGAACTGTACATAGCATTTAAAACGGTTGCTACCGCTCATTATCTGTTAACACATCTGATAACGCGGAACATTTAATTCCACTTCCAGAAGCGCAGATAACCACTTCGCACATTATCTCCCAGGCTGTTAACTCATGCTTTCCCCAGTTCAACCCAAGTTTTTCTACCCTGTTTTATGTAAGTCCAGTATGGTTCTCCTTACTCATGGACAAAGTTTCCGTTATTTGTAAACCGAGCTGATTTGAAGAACGCGGTATAGAAAAGACTTTAAATAAATAAAAATAAATGCTAGTGGCTGTTTCTCTGTTAACTGAATAGTACTGGAAATGCCATACAAATATTGGAAATGCCCCCAACTTTTAATGCAGAGATTTCAAGTGACTTTGAACCTGGGAGGGTGGAGGGAGGATCATTTATTAACAGTGCATGCTAAAGTCATTACCATGTGCTATTTACTGCAGGCCCATTACATAAATACACATAGCAGCATCTGTCACATACAAACCCAGAGAAGGGATGTTTGTGTTCACTAAGGAACCCTTTGACTAAGTATCGCTAACTGGTTAGTGCGTATTTTAGCATGCGATAACTGGCTGAGGTGAACACTAACCACGGGCATACCAGCTACCATTTGCCAAAATGCACATTAAGTGGCAATCAAGCACTAACCCCAATCTCACTTGCATGCCATGCAGATGGTACAGTACCTTCTTTTCTAAGCTGTGTAGGTAGAACTTGGAATCCGTAATTATTTCTGGCTATACACTTGAAATCAGTGTTAAAATCCTCTTCTCTGATTTCTGCAAACATTAGCTGTACCTCAACGTAGTTTCCATCATTTTCTGTGGTTTTTCTAAACATCAAAAATAATAATATTGATTTAGAAGTTAAGATCCTGCTATTCAAGGTAAATGAATACTTTATAATACTGTCCAAGTGTCAAATTTAATGATTTTATTAAGTAAGAAAATGTAGTGAATTTTATTTCCTCATTAATCAGGATATTATATCGTTTTATTCTGTAAACAGTTTGAGCCCAATTCCATTTATTTGTGTCATGTTTATATACAACTACATATCTCAGTTTTCTCTCTCCAAAAAGCCTTAAGTTGCAGGTGGCACTTTTGAGGGCTGTGCTCCCTTCATCAGGACAGTGAAGAAACAGACATACTGGGCCCGATTCTGTCTCACGAATAGCTATTCGTGCCCTTCCGCCGGCATCTAACACCCCTGCCAGTTGAACGGGGAAGTTAGATGCCGGCGGGGAAGGAGTGGATCGGGGGCGGAGTTAGGGCGGGCGGTGGGCGGTTGCCGGCCCTGGATGTCCAGGGCCGATTCTAATGTCGGCTCTTTACGTCCAGGGCCGATTCTAATGTCGGCCCTGTACGTCCAGGGCCGATTCCAATGTCGGCCCTGTACGTCCAGGGCCGATTCTAATGTCGACCCTGTACGTCCAGGGCCGGCAACTTGTGCGGGGAAATTATTCCACCTCCAAGGTGGAATAACTTCCCTGAATGTTTCTTTTTGGCAGGCCTGGGGCACGGATGGGGCAGGAGGGGCCCAAAGACATTCCCCGCAGCCCAACCCTGGCCTTAGGAGGCCCGATCGGGGGTCGGGCTGCAGGGGAAAGCCTTTGTCAAGCCAGTGGCCAGGATCGCAACTTTACAATGGAGCCGCGGTGCCATGGCAACCAGATGCCATGGAACCGCGGTGCCATGGCAACTGGATGCCATGGCACCGCAGCTCCATTGTAAATCTCTGCTGACTGAGTTAGTCGGGCTTTTCCTGTACATGCAGGCTGGGCTGAATCGCAGTCCTGACCTGCATCTACAGGGCTATTCGCGATTCTGGTCCCTTGGGGCTAGACGTGTCCTGCGGGATCAGAATCGTGACCCCCCTCTGTAAGTCCGGTTGAAACCGAATATACCGAAGGGCTGTATGTCTAGGATGGAATGAGCCTGACTGGGTTTAAATAGTACAAAATCAGCCTAATCTGTGGGAATAAAGTTTAACAGGCACCTTAGGGAATTTATGTTTTTTTTTAGAAGTTGTTTCTCACTTCCATGAACTTTCAAGGAAATATTAAATATTCTAGACCAAGAAAAAAAAGTTTAAAAATGGATCTCTGAGGAATACTGTAGGTGATATCTGCTTTCCTGTTGGCAATATATCAGAACTGAAACATGCGTATATGCATTCAAATGCAGTGTACATTTGTACTGTAAATATGAAACAATTCCCTATTCCACACAAGAGACACAGAAGGGCTATTTTGTTATTAGGCCATTATCCTCACAGCTTATACAAATGAGTACTTTGACTGGTCACATGAACATGTTCATAGGACACTAGCGGATTACTTATTAGCAGGCAAAACCACAATATTGCATATTATTTGGCACTTAACGCATGTTAAAGGGCAAAAACGTTTTATTTCACCACAATGCACATTGAATACCAATGAGATGCAAAGCATGCAAATGTATGAAAGAGCATTCATTAGTATTGAAATGAATACCACAGCTTGCAGTAAATCACCACAACCTGGATTATTCTTGGAAATAGAATGTCAGCTGAAAATTGACATTATTTTTCCACCAGGGGCATCAGGCCACTAACATAGGCCCAATGCCTCTGGCAACCATCTTAAGGGGGATGCAAGTGTAATCTGAAACTGGTGGGCCTGGTTCCCCCCCCCCCCCTCGCCCCAACACCATCATGGAGTCTGGGGCCCCTCAAATACCCCACTCCACTCACAAATGTCCAATCCCCCCTCCTCCTGCCAAAGACATAGTCTAAGCCCCTCCCCTTCAACTCTCTACTCCCCAGCAGCTTGATCAGAAGCCCCCTACTCCCGGCATACCTTAAAGGAAGCCTGATGATATAGTGGAGCCTGATACTGACCCAGACTCACTTTTGTCCGGATAAATAGCAGGTTCAAAACTGTGCCCGTGATCCACTAGCAGTAGTCTCACAGTACTACCTCTAAGTCTGACCCCTAGTAGTACCCCCACAATACTACTGCCAGGGGATCAAAAGTGCCATTTTGAACTCAGTGCCAGCCTAAATGGGAGTGAGTGGGGAGGGGGTCACTCCTGCTCAGGCCTCATTAGACCACCAGGATTCTTTTAAGGTAGGCCCGGAGGGGTACTGACGAGGTGGTTTAAGAGGGAGGGTTAGACTATGTCTTCGGCAGGGGGAGAGGGATCAGACGCTTATAAAGGGTGGTATATTTGGCGGGTGCCCAGACTCCTTGGTGGTGTCAGGTGGTGAGGACCCCTGACACACCAGTTCTAGATTACCCTCATGACTACTGTAAGATTGTGGCCTGGAGCATCAGGCCACATGCTAGCAGCCCAGTGTTCCTGGCAGAAAAATAATGACAGCTTTGAGCTAGTATTCTTTTTCCCTGGGAATAATACAGCTTGCAGCCACATTATTCCTTTACTGCAGGAATCACTAATCTGTGGTACAGAGTTAACTCAGGTTAGTGGCTCCTGCAGTAAACTAAGCTGCAGTAAAATACCTGATTTTACCACAACTTAGTAACTAACCTCCTAAGGAATTATTTTAGAAGTATCTGCCCATGCAACTGCATTTACATGTGTAGATCAGCTACATGTACAAATGATAATATTATAAAGCCACTATTTACACATGGAGATATACATCATGTATAGATTTCAAGGGAGTGTGGTTTGAGCAGCCGAAAATCTAGAGGCATGTTCCACATTTTATTAAGGAAACAAATGTGGTGGCCCAAAATTTACCTTTCAGCCTTGATACCTGCCCCAAAGCACAAGTGGGAGCTTGAAAGGACAGCTGCAAAGGCCGATGGCCCCATCCCACCCCTCTGTGAGAGCACCACATGTTTCCCCCACCACCCTCCAATATTCCCTGAAAGCATCACGTCGTCTCACACCTCAACACCCACAACTGAATCACATCCCTCTACACCCCTCCAACAGCATCACGTCGCCCAACTTGATTCTCCAGGACCAAGCAGGAAGTCAGTCCTCACATACGGGTGACATTGGCGCCAACGGAGCCCTCGTGTGGAGCATTTCCCCAGCTTTCAAGGAAAGCCTTTGGGAATGCAGCGCGCATGCGCGGTCCCCTTCCCGCCCAAGGGTGCCATCTTGCTCAGTCTTTCTTTTTCCATGGAGCCCAATGGACGTGAGTTCGTGTCACCCGGGAAAAGTAGATTTTTTTCTGCGATTTTCGCGTTTTCTTATCCGGTTCGACGCCGGTTCCCCTTCCCGCCTGGGCTCGGTACACCGGTATCGAGTCTGGAATTTCTTTTTCGGTTTTTGTCCTTCGTGACTAGTGTTCGTGCCTTTTTTGTTATTTTCACTGGCAGTCCGGTCTTTTGACCTTGCAGGGGCCCTCTTTCCCCCCAATGGCTGCCAGCGGGTTCAAAAAGTGTTATCGGTGCAAGAAACTTATGTCTCTCACCGACACACATGACTGCTTCCTCCGATGCCTCGGGCCCGACCATGACCCACTGGTATGCGGCCCATGCGGCAAAATGTCGTCAAAGGCACTTCGGAGTCGTCAGCATCAACATGAGGGAATTTTATCTGAGTCCGCGTCCGGCCGGGTCCGGACTTCATCAGAAGCTTCGACATCTGAGGAGTCTGACGCCGAGCGCTGTCGTGGTTCCTCTGAGAGGGGGTCTTCCACCCGGGAGCACAAAAGGAAGAAGATGCTCGTGAGGGCGGCATCGGTGGAGGCGTCTGGGTCTTCGAGGGCCAGGTCGCATAGCCCCGACCGCTGCCCCGGGCTCTCGGAGCCAGAGAGGCTGTCCAAACTACCTCGCATGAAGCCGGATTCCCTGAGTCAAGTAAGTTCTGTTGTCCTCGTGGACTCTCCTCCGGGAGAGCCGACATCAGGCCCGATGCCATCGGGGCCCGAGTCGGGGGCTGCTGAGTCTCCTGAACTTGGACTCAGGCTGACGGCCTTGGAGAGCAGCTTAACTGCCTTCATGGAACAGCATCGGGTACTGATCGCTGGTCTGACCGGTGCATCTGCCCCGACCACCGGGACCAAAACGTCTAAGTCGACCCCGGAGACTAAGCCGATCCTCGAGTCCATCAAGTCTTCAGTCAATCCTCGGTCAAGGTCCCCCTTGACCTCCTGTGTGGGGCCGAAGTCGTCAACGCCGGTACCCTCAGCGTTGGGGCAGGTGGCACCGAGGCCCACACGGCCGGAGCCGCTCGACTCCTCCTCGGAGGAGTCGGCGTGGGAGATGGAGGACGAGGAGTCTGACACCTTCCGGACCCGGTGCATCCCTTCGGACTCCTCGGAGTCCGAGCCTCGGAGAAGGTCCCCCCTGGAGGATACCCAGTTCTCGGACTTCGTGAGGGACATGGCCAAGTCTTTGGCATTCCCTGCAGACGCTGAGGAGGAGCCTCGAGCTGAGGAGTTCGATGCCCTCCAGTATGATTTTCCTCCGAAGGAAGCCTTTACTATACCGGTTCCTCTGATGCTGGAATGGCTGCTCTTCCATATGTGGGAGGCAACGGCCTTGGCGCCGGTTCTTAGCAAACAGGTCGATTCCATCTATGGAGTCCGTAAGAGCCCTGGGTTCCAAAAGGCGCAGCTACCGCACAATTCCATGGTTGTGGAATCAGCCATGCACCGCCTGATGAGTCAGAAGATGCACTCCTCGGTGCCCCCTGGCCGGAAGGCCTGGAACCTGGATGCCCTTGGTAGAAAGTGCTTCCAGGGCTCTATGCTATCTTTCCGTGTCCAGACTTACCATCTGTATATGGGCATGTACTTACGAGACCTGGCAAAGGAGATTGCTGGGTTCTCAGCTGGCCTCTCTGAGGAACCTTTGCAGAGGTTCAAAGCCTTGTCTACAGGGATTCAGGAGTGCTCGAAGTTTATCTCTCGAGCAGCCTATGATGGCTTCGAGGGTAGCCATGGCCGGCATCGGTACACGCCGTCAGGCTTGGCTACAGTCATTGGACCTGGAGTCATGGGTGCAGGACAAGTTGGTCGATGTTCCCTATCGAGGTGACAACCTATTCGGTAAGCCCATGACTGAAAAGGCTGCAGAAATCAGAAATCGAGTCAGACTCTCACCAGGACAAGGCTGTCCAGAAAGACTTCTGCCCCTTCTCAAAAAAAGAAGGGCTCGGGAAAAAAGCCCTTTTTCCTGAGGAAGGGTGCTGCCTACAAATCCTACCCTGAATATCAGGCCTCTCCAGCTCCCCAACAGGGCCAGCAGGCTAAGGCGCAGCAGCATGAGCCCCGAGGGAAGAAGACCCCCAAGCCACCAGCTCCGGCTCCTGCACAGCAGGGAGCGGGGTTTTGACTCCCACAGCATAACCTCTTCTCCGCCGGTGGGTCCACTCAGCACAGGAGGTCGGCTGACCCTGTATGCCTACAGGTGGTCAGCCATCACAGGGGATACCTGGGTACTGAGCATAGTCCAAAAGGGCTACATGCTCCACTTCCACCAGCTACCCCCCCCCTTCCTACTTTCCAGGGGAGCCTCCCAGACTCCCTCTGCACAGGAACCTCCTCCTTCAGGAGTTGGCAAGTCTTCTAAAGGAACAGGCGGTGGAACCGGTGCCTCACCACCTGGAAAGGGCAAGGCTTCTACTCCAGGTACCTCCTGGTACCAAAAAGGACAGGAGGCCTCTGGCCTATCCTAGACTTGCGAAACCTAAACAAGTTTCTGGAGAGGGAAAAGTTCAAGATGCTTACCCTTGGGATACTGCTGCCTTACCTCCAGCAGGGAGACTGGCTATGCTCCTTAGACCTAAAGGATGCTTATACTCACATCCTCATTCATCCAAACCACAGACAATATCTCAGATTTGTGGTGGGAGGAAACCATTTTCAATACAGGGTACTTCCTTTTGGCTTAACCTCTGCTACCAGGGTTTTCACCAAATGCCTGGCGGTGGTGGCGGCTTATCTCAGGAATCAGGGAATTTTCGTCTTCCTATACCTGGACGACTGGCTCATCAGGGGCCAGTCTCTCCAGGAGGCCCGACAAGCCACTCTTCGCACTGTCTCTCTTCTTCAGCATCTGGGCTTTGACATAAACTACGCAAAGTCATCTTTGCTCCCCTCTCAGAACCTAGAGTTTATAGGGGCAAGATTAGACACCCTTCAGGCAAGAGCCTACTTGCCCGAGCACATGGCCCACAGACTGATGGACTTGGCCAACCAGTTCCAAAGTGGTTCTCATGTTTTCACCAGGCACTACCTGCGGCTCCTGGGTCACATGGCATCCACTGTGCATGTGACTCCCAATGCCCGCCTGCACATGCGGCCTGCTCAATGATGCCTCAGAGTTTGGTGGACGCAGGCCACAGGCGACCTCCGAGACAGAGTAGAGGTGTCCAAACCACTTTTGGACTCCTTACAGTGGTGACTACATATCCCAAACCTTCTCAGGGGAGTACCTTTTCAGGCTCCAATACACACAAGGGTGCTAACGACCGATGCTTCCTCAAAGGACTGGGGTGCACATTGTCAGGGCATGTGCACTCAAGGCCTGTGGTCTTCTCGGGAGGCCACAAAGCAAATCAATCTTCTGGAGCTGTGAGCAATCCGCTTAACTCTGCAAACATTTTCTCATGCCCTGTCTCACCAGTCTGTCCTAGTTCAGATGGACAATCAAGTGGCAATATTCTACGTGAACAAACAAGGGGGCACGGGGTCCAGGCTCCTATGTCAGGAGATGCTGGCCCTTTGCTCCTTTGCAGTCAAACAAGGCATGTTTCTCAAAGCAGTTTATCTGCCTGGTCAGGAGAATTTCCTCGCAGACAAGCCTAGCAGGATTCTCCAGCCTAACGAATGGCAATTGAATCCATTGGTGGTCCAGCAGATCGTCCTCTGCTGGGGACTTCCATCCTTCGATCTCTTTGCAAGCCCACAGAATCGTCAGCTGCCCAGGTTCTGCTCCAGACAGCCGCATACCCTGCAGATAGCAGCAGATGCTTTTCTGATTTCTTGGTCTACGGGCCTCCTGTATGCGTTTCCTCCCACACCCCTGGTGACCCGAACTCTTTTTAAGATTCTCCGGGACAAGGCCTCTGTGATTCTGGTAGCTCCCAGATGGCCGAGGCAGCCGTGGTTTCCACTTCTGCTGCAGTTGGCGGTGGAAACTCTGTTCCCTCTGGGGTTGCAACACAATCTCCTGTCTCAGGAGCAAGGTTCCCTTCTGCACCCCAATCTCAGGTCCCTCAATTTGATGGCCTGGCTGCTGAAAGGATAGTGCTAGGTCTACCTAAGGAGGTTGAGGAGGTGGTCTTGGCCTTTAGGAGGCAGTCCACCAGAATATCCTATGCTCTCAAATGGCGTAGGTTTACGGTATGGTGTGCTCAGTGCAATGAAGATCCTTTCTCTTGCCCTGTGTCAGTAGTTCTGCAGTATCTACTTCACCTGTCAGACCTAGGCCTTAAGTCTAACTCTGTTCGGGTCCACCTCAGTGCTCTGTCAGCGCACCACTCACCGGTGGAAGGACAGTCTCTGTTGGTTCACCCCTTGGTGTCCCGTTTTCTCAGAGGTCTGCTTCTACTCAAGCCTCCGGTTCGTCCGCCGGCAACTGAGTTGGATTTGAACATGGTCTTGCAGCAACTTACTCGCCCACCGTTTGAGCCGATGGCTACTTGCCATTTGCGCTTCCTCTCTTGGAAAGTGCTCTTCCTGGTGGCTCTTACCTCGGCCAGACGTATGAGTGAACTACAAGCTCTGGTTTCTGATAGGCCGTACACACGGTTCTATAGGAACAGGGTGGTCCTACGGACCCATCCCAAGTTCTTTCCAAAAGTGGTCTCCTCTTTCCACCTCAACCAGGTGGTGGTTCTTCCGACCTTTTTTCTCAGGCCGCATACCAGCCGGGCTGAAACAGTCTTGCATACCCTGGACTGTAAGAGGGCATTGTCTTTTTACATTGAACGTAAGTGGGGGCATCAAAGGGCTACTCAGCTCTTCGTCTCCTTTGACCCGAATAAGATGGGGTTACCTGTCTCCAAGCGTACGTTGTCCACTTGCGTAGCAGATTGTATCGTCTGGGTGTACAGGACAGCCGGCCTCTCCTTGCAGGGTCGAGTCACGGCCCACCATGTCAGGGCAAAAGCCGCGTCAGTAGCTTATCTCCGCTCTGTTCCATTGGCAGACATCTGCCGGGCCGCAACTTGGTCTTCAAGCCAGACTTTTGCAGCCTATTACTGCCTTGAGAGAGAGTCCCGAAGGGACAGTGCTTTCGGACAGGCGGTACTCCGTAATCTCTTTGAGGTTTAGGCAACTCCTACCCTCCGGCCCTTGTGTTGGGCTACCGTACGGGGGCGTTCTCAGAGGATTTTCTTATCACGAATGCTGAGGCTCTTGAGAGGGAGCCATTTTTCAGCTTAGGGTTCCCGGTAGCCTAGAGCTGGGGAGTCCCATATATAAGGACTGACTTCCTTCTTGGTCCTGGAGAAAGAGTAGTTACTCACCTGTAACAGGTGTTCTCCAGGAGCAGCAGGAATCAGTCCTCATGACCCTCCCTCCTCCCCTAGAGTTGCAGTCATATCATTTATTTTGATTTTTTGCTGTCTTTTAGCTATGTCATCAGACTGAGCAAGATGGCATCCTTGGGCGGGAAGGGGACCGCGCATGCGTGCTGCATTCCCAAAGGCTTTCCTTGAAAGCTGGGGAAATGCTCCACATGAGGGCTCTGTTAGCACCGACGTCACCCATATGTGAGGATTGATTCCTGCTGCTCCTGGGGAACACCTGTTACAGGCAGGAGCGGCCCATGGGGGGTGCGGGGCCATGTGCGGAGACTCGCTGCGGGGCCTCATTTGCATAAATATTTGCATCATGTTACCATACACTAACTTTTAGTAAACATGCCTCTTAATGAGTGTATGGATAAAGAAAGGCTAAAGATTTCTACATTACTATAATCCAGTACCAACCGCCAGGCACATTAGGAACTACTACAAACACTGCCCATTTAGAACCCATAGCAAACCCGCCGTATCCTAACAGCACTACCAGGATTCACAAAGCACCATACCCTAATCAAAAGGCAACACTGCAAATATTAAACCAATACATTTCAGAGAATAACAATACATGACCTACTGGGGAAAGAGAACAAGTGGCAATGTCAAATAGGAATTATATAAACAGAATACCTCAGCTCAGTTACACATGCAGAACATAGACCATCACCAAACAAGGAATCACAATTTAGAAACAGGAAGACAATAATTAAACTGGGAACCCCAAAAGCCAAACTTGGAATGTACAACACTGTAGAAATAAAACTATAAATTAATTTCCTCTTGTACTAAACAAAGCGCAGACGTTAATGATGCACATTTCCCAGAGCTGACATATTCCAGTTAATTAATTCAAAATAGAGATATTTTTCTACCTTTTGTGCATTTTTTTTCAGTTACAATTGTTCCAGCCACTTTCTTCTAGTTTCTTCTGCTAACTCTCCATCTGCTGTCCATTTGTCCTTTCTTCTCTCTTCTATTTTTTTTTCCATTCTCTCTCTACATCTGCTTTAACATACTAATCTTTCTCCTTTTGCTCTTTCCTCATTCCTATTTCATCCACTCAAATTTTACCCCTCCATCCTCAATCCCCACTTACTCTCCCAATATCCGGCCAATTGTAGATTTGTCTTCCCTCCCACACAAAATATTTTTCCCTCTCCATTTCACTCTCCCAGCTCCATCCCATTCTAATCCTCCCCCAACATCAGCTCCCTTCTAGTTCCAGCCCACCCAGTATCTGCTCCCTTCTAGGCCCTGCATCAGGCCATTTCCAGTCCTAGCCCCCCATCAGCCCATTTCCAATCCTATCCTAGCCCCACCATCAGCCCATTTCCAGTCCTAGCTCCCCCATCCATTTCCAGTCCTATCCGAGTCCCTCCATCAGCTCATTTCCAATCCCAGCCCCCCATCAGCTCATTTCTAGTCCTTTCCTAGCCCCACCATCAGCCCATGTCAAATCCTAGCTCCCCTCCACTCAGCCCATTTCCAATCCAAACCCCCCATGAGCCTACTTCCAGTTCTAGCCCCTCCATGAGTCCACCAATTCAAGCCCCCACCACAGCCCATTTCCAACCTTAGCACCCCCAACAGCCCATCTCCAGTCCTATCCTAGCCCCTCCATCAGCCCATCTCCATTCCTAGCCCCCCCACTCAGCCCATTTCCAGTCCTAGCTCCCTGCCCTCACAGTCCATTTCCATTCCAAGCCCCCCTCCCCATCAGCTATTTGCAGTTCAAGCGCCCCCCTTCACTCAGCCCATTTCCATTCCATTCCAAGCCCCTGTCCCCATCAGCTATTTGCAGTTCAAGCCCCCCTTCCACTCTGCCCATTTCCAGTCCTAGCAACCCCCCATCCCATTACCAGTCCTAGCCCCCCCATAGCCCATTACCAGTCCTAACCCCCCCCCCCATCAGCCCATTTTCAGTCTTACCCCCCCCCCCACAGCCCATTACCAGTCCTAGCTCCCTCCCCTCACAGTCCATTTCCATTCCAAGCCCCCCTCTCCATCAGCTATTTGCAGTTCAAGCCCCCTTCCACTCTGCCCATTTCCATTCCTAGCAACCCCCCATCCCATTACCAGTCCGAACCCCCCCATCAGCTCATTTTCAGTCTTACCCCCCACAGCCCATTATCAGTCTTAACCCCCATCACCCCATTTTCAGTCTTACCAGTCCTAACCCTCATCACCCCATTTTCAGTCTTACCCCCCCAGTCCATTACCAGTCCTAACCCCCCCATCAGCCCATTACCAGTCCTAACACCCCCATCAGCCTATTTCCAGTCAGCCCCCTGCCCCCATAGCCCATTACCAGTCCTAAGCCCCCCATCAGCCCACTTGTAGTCTTAGCCCCCCCCCCACAGCCCATTACCTGTTGTAACCCCCCATCAGCCCACTTCCAGTCTTAGCCCCCCCATAGCCCATTACCAGTCCTAACCCACCATCAGCCCACTTCCAGTCCTAACCCCCCCATCAGTCCATTACCAGTCCTAAGCCCCCCATCAGCCCACTTGTAGTCTTAGCCCCCACAGCCCATTACCTGTCGTACCCCCCCATTACCCCACTTCCATTCTTAGCCCCCCCATCGCCCATTACCAGTACTATACCCCCATCAGCCCATTTCCAGTCCTAAGCCCCCCCATCAGCCCACTTGTAGTTTTAGCCCCCCCACACAGCCCATTACCTGTCCTAACCCCCCATCAGCCCACTTCCAGTCTTAGCACCCCCATAGCCCATTACCAGTCCTACCCCCCCCCATCAGCCCACTTCCAGTCATTACCCCACCATCAGCCCACTTCCAGTCCTAGCCCCCCCATAGCCCATTACCAGTCATAAGCCCCCCATCAGCCCACTTGTAGTCTAAGCCCCCCCAAAGCCCATTAACTGTAATAAACCCCCCTCAGGCCAATTCCAGTTTTATCCCCCCATATCCCATTTACAATCCTCCCCCCCCCCCCCATAGCCCATTAACAGTCCTAACCCCCTCCACCCCCTCCCATCAGCCCAGCTAGGTTAAAAAAACACACAAACCGGCTGCTGTTGCTGCTGCCGCTGCCACCGTGGCAGCGGCAGAATCGAGCATCCCGCGGGGCCCCCCTGCCCTTCAGAGTCTTCCATGTGGCCTCAGCATAGGCTTTTCAGAGCCGCGCGAAGGGAGAGTTTCCTTTTCTCACGGCTCTGTTAATCAGCCCCGCGGCAGGATTAACAGAGCCTCGAGAGGAGAAGCTCTCTCTCTTTGTGCGGCTCTGACAGCCAACGCTGAGGCCGCATGGAAGACTCTGAAGGGCAGGGGGCCCCGTGGGATGCTCGATTCTGCCGCTGCCATGGCGGCAGCTGCAGCAGCAACAGCAGCCAGTTTGTGTTTTTTTTAACCTAGTTGGGCTGATGCAAGATGTTTTTTGCGCGGGGCCCCCTGAAGCGCAGGGCGCTATGCAAAAAACATTCTTGCTCAATGGACGGGCCGGCCCTGGTTACAGGTGAGTAACTACTCTATCCCTCCCAACAGCATCAAAGTCCCTGCCTGATGCTGACACACCTCGTCTCTTACCAGATCTCTCTGGTGGTCTAAGTGCGCAACAGCAATCCCCAGTCACTCATGCTCTGTTTGTCTGAGGGTTAAAAATGGCACTCTTGACATCTAATAGTAGGTCTTGCAAGATACCATTTTGAACCCTGAGCCGAATGGAACAGTAGTGACTAAGGATTGTCTCTGCTCTCATTAGACCACCAAGGACTCCCAGTAAAAGCAGAGGGGCATCAGGGGGGATGGGGGACTTTAATGCTGCTGGAGGTGTTGTTGGGAATGGGCGACATGTGATAATATCAGGGGGGATTGTTATGGGTGTTGGAGGACATGCATGTTGTCATCGAGGGGGGAGGTCGTGACTGACGTGTGAGGGAATTGAAGATGAGGAGGTCAGAACCAGTAATTTTAGAGAACTGTTCCCATGCACAATTGGGGGAGAAAAATGAGCTCTTTTTCCCCATGTGCAGCTTATTAAAATTGTTGCTCTCTTTGTGCCAACAAATACCCTTGTATTTACTGATGTCTATCTAGGCATTTTATAAAAGACTGCATTTGGCAGGGGCCTTTTATTTTATTTAACAGATTTTATATACCGCCTTTCTACAAATCAAGACAGTTTACATAAAACAATAAAGGCAGTATGTTTCAACTGTTTACATGGAACAAAGTAACAGATAAATAAGGGTAACAAGGAGAACGTTTTACAAGAACAATGAACATGTAGAGGGATTGTGTATGTCCCAACCTGGACATATCTAATGTGGGCCTTTAAATCACCAAAATTTGCATTCTTATGCTATTTTCGTTTGCTAACTGCTTGGGGCCTGATTCACTAAATATTTTTTATATATATAGAAAGAGAAAAAAGACTTAGTGAATTAGGCTATTCAATTTTAATGATCACCACACTTAGAATACTCACTGAAATTCTCCTTCTGTAATTCGCCCGCTATATTTAGAATTTTGGTTCACGAAAGTATTATTGGCCAACCACCACACTACAGTATCAGAATTTCCACCAGATCCAGTATATACTTTACAAGGTATGGTCAATTTTGAACCTGTTGGAAGAGACATTTAACAAGGAATAAACAGGATGGAGTTGGTGCAGAGGGTGGCTACCAAAATGATCAGTGAGTTTTGTCATAAAGCATAAAAGGACAGACTTAAAGATCTCAATATGTATATTTTGGAAGAAAGGCAGGAGAGGGTAGATATACTAGAGACATTTAAATATCTTCATTGCATAAATGCGCAGGAGAGCTTCTTTCAACAAAGAAATTTCTGTAACGAGGGGGCATTGGATGAAGGTGAAAGGGGATTGACTCAGGAGTAATTTTTGGAAATATTTCTATAGGGAAAGAGTGGTAGATGCATGGAATAGTTTCCCAGTGGAGGTAGTAGAGATAAAGACTGTATCTGAATCCAAGAAAGCATGGGACAAACACAGAAGATCACTAAAGGATAAAAAGGGACTATAGTAGTTGGCATGGAAGGGCAGACAAGATGGGCTATATGGTCTTTATCTGATGTCATGTTTATATGCTTCTATGTAAAATCTGTTTGCTGAATATCTAATTTTATTCTGGCTATGGAAACTGCACCAAGGAAAAAGGAACAGAGATGTCACATGATGATTCCAGTGAACAGTCTAAGTCATATAGATTTCTTTTTCATTCCCACCTTTTTTTTTCTTTGTCTCAAATTAAATTAAAGCTATAGAGTTAATATAGAGCTGGTGCAGTAACCATATTAAGTTAAGCATCATCTTTGGGGTATGTCTACTAAGCCAGGCTAACTGTTAGCTCGGGTTGTCTGTAACTAGATCCCATGTTGTTCAATGGGACTAGTTGCAGATAGCCCGGGCTAACCATAAGCCTGGCTTAATAGACATACCCCATTGGCTTGACTGCTAAGATATTGTCTTTCCCTGCCATATATGTGGCTCTGAGGGTTATCCATTAAGATTGGACCAGTTTCACATCTGACACACTCTCAACAAAGGAGACATTATTCTATTCTCCTCTGCTTGTTGGCAAAGGACATGGCTACATACATGATGTCCATTTAAATAGGAATTACTTTGTTGGCTAACCTGTCTCTGAAGGCCTTTAAAGCATCCCAGATCACCCTAAGCACTAGGAAATTCATCTATTGAAGTTTGTTATGAGAAAACAAAAGGCACAGAGTATGAGGCCCTTTTAAATAAACTTTCCAACCCAGTTTGGAGACATTAGTGGTTAGGACAATTTGAAGAATTTGGAAGGGGATTTCTTTTGCCAAATTTGATTGGACCAACCAGTAAAGTGAGTCCCTGCGTTGTTCAAAGTTTCAAATAACATCATGTAATGTCTGCAGGCTTGAACTACTGGAAGCATAGGGTCCATTGAAGTTATTTCATTTTAAGATATGCCAAGGGAATCACAAGTACAGTTGAATCTCCAGGAACAAGCAGGAATGTAGTCTTCACATATGGGTATCGTCGGTCCAGACGGAGCCTGCGCGGGAACGCTCCCCAGCATCCAATAGGAAAGCTTTTGGGAGCATTCCACAGTGCCTGCGTGCTGCCTTCCCGCTTTCCCAACTGTCCCTCTCCAGTTCTTCATTTTCTGCGGAGCTGAGAGGTCACAGATCCTGTCACCACAGAAAATAATTCCCTTCTAATCTTCTTTTTTGTGGTCGCGTCTGCCTTCCTTCGACACTACACCGGTACCGCCGGTTCTTCTTTCTTTTTTTCCAAAAAAACCTTTCTTTTGGAGTCTTTTCCAGTTATTTTCTCCTCAGGTGCCACGCACCATTTTGGGCACTAGGCCCAACGTTTTCCTTTAAAATGGAAAAACCCGCTTCGGGTTTTAAAAAGTGTTCCAAGTGTGGCGGTACCATCTCCGTCACCGACACCCATGAGTGGTGCCTCAAATGTTTAGGTTCTGACCACTCTATTTCGTAGTGTGTTGCCTGTGGGATGATATTGAAAAGCAGCCGGCATAACTGAGCTGCTAAACCTGGCACCCTTTTTCCTTCCGATGCAGCCTTTGTGGCATTGACGTTTTCCAGGTCTTTGTCTTCCTCCCATGGATCTCAGGTAACTAAACATAAATCTAGCCAGTCCTCAAAGGGTAAATCTCCCTCTAAGCATCAAGATGCCTCTGGCGTTGCCCTTGAGGGATTTTCACCGGCAAAATTGCCCTGGCGGGAGGCTTTGGCTTTCAAAGCACTAATGGGGCTCCAGGATGTTCTCGAGGCCTCAACCTCGGCAGAACTACTGGTGCCATGGCTCTGGGGTACCGGCTGCTTCATCCAGTACCGATACCCAAGCATCGGCAGCGTCAATAGACCAGAGATTCTTGGCTATTGAACACAGTCTGGCAGCTCTTCTCACGGCCTCAATGCCCCTGAAACCACTTCAGACAATTCAACTGGTACTGGCACCGACTCCGGTACCGGTATTGACTGCATTGACATCGGGAGGTATTCTACCGGGACCGAGTCATGCTTATCCATCCAGTATCGACAAGTTGGTACCGGACACCTCCGATGCCGACTTTGATCAGTACCGGTACCGTGCCTTGCATGATCACCCGGATTGGAGATACTTTGAATCCTCGGATGAGTCTGAAGACTCTGAAAGCTCTGCCGATACCAGAGTACTTCTTCCTGAGGATTCTTCTTCTCCTCAGCGTAGGATGTCTCCACCAGCGGATATGTCCTTTCAGGATTTTATCTGAGAGGTGGCTCGAGGTCTTTCCATCACAGTGGCTCCTGAAAAAGAGCCTAGGGCAAAGAAATTAGAAATCCTACAATACCCTAAAGCTCCCAAGGAGGCAGCTACCTTACCTATTCATGAGATCTTGCATGATCTCATGTTAAGGATGTGGGAAACACCTCTAACCACATCTTCCTCACTCTTGAAGACTCAACACCATGTATCAAGTTCCTCCTTGTCCTGGCTTTCAGAAGACTCAGCTACCACACCATTCCATGGTGGTGGAATCAGCTATGAGAAGGATCAAGAGTGCAAAAAGGCATGCATCTAATCCTCCAGGACGTGAGTGTAGGACTCTTGACACCTTTGGACGTTGAACCTTCCAGGCTTCCATGCTTTCTGCTAGGATCAGTTCCTATATATTACATATGGGCATGTTCCTTAAGGAGGTCACAGGAGATTTAGAGCTTATGAGCCCCTCTCCTTCCTGATGATAAGAGGCAGGATTACCTCGCCCTTGTCAAACATGCTCAGAATGTTTCCAAGTTTGTGAAGCGTGCAGCCTTTGACTGCTTTGAGTGCATAAGCAGAACCTCTGCTATTGCCATAGGTGCACATAGGATTGCCTGGCTCCAGGCATCTGACTTGGAACTTTGGGTACAGGATAAACTAGGGAATATTCCTTGAACAGGAGAGAATCTCTTTGGCAAGAATTGGCAGGAAAAAGCTAATGAGATAGATGCTGACAATATCACTTTAGATAGATTGTCTAAATCTACAGCTGATCCTGCAAGGAAAAAATCCTACAAAAAAAAACATTCTTCAGTAAGAGGAAGAAGTTTTATCCCTCCTATACCCAGCAGGGGCATCGTTTAGGTCAGTCTGCTCAAAAGGGACAGCAGCAACAACCTAGGCAAAGAAAAACAAAAGCAGCTAAGCCTCAACCAGTTCAGCAGGCTCAGCCTACAGAAGGGCTTTGACTCTTATCTAGAGACCTTTGCTTTCCTGGCCCTGAACGGCCCAGAGCCTTCCACCATTCCAGGAAGGTTATGTCATTTTGCCCCCAGATGGGGTCAGATAACAGCAGAAAATTGGACTCTGTCTATTGTAAGAGAGGGGTACAAGCTTCATTTCCTCAGCATGCTCCCTCCTACAATGGTAAGACAGTTCAATTCTCAGACCTCTCTCAACGACAAGTTAGGTCAAGAGGTCACTGTGCAATAGAAGAAGTACCCATTCTCCAACAGAGTACAGGGTTCTACTCCCATTTCCTTATTCCAAAGAAAACAGGAGGACACAAACCCATTTTAGACCTCAGAGAATTGAACAAATTCCTGTTCAAAGAGAAGTTCAAAATGATTTCTCTAGGAACTCTGCTGCCATACCTTCAGAGTCAGGATTGGCTTTCTTCTCTAGATCTCAAGGATGCGTACACTCATGTTCTCATCCATCCAACTCATCGAAAGTTCCTTTGCTTTCTGTTTCAAGGCAAGCACTACCAATACAGGGTTCTTCCTTTTGGCCTGGCCTCTGCACCAAGGGTGTTCACAAAATGCATGGCTGTGGTGGCAGCATTTCTTCGCACCCTAGGAATATTCGTCTTCCCTTACTTAGACTGGCTCATTCAAACCCCTTCAGAGCCAGAGGCCAGGGTTGCTCTCTCTCACACAATGCGCATCCTTCAGTATTTGGGACTTGTCATAAACTTCCCAAAATCCAACCTTGCTCCCACCCAGTCCCTGGAGTTTATAGGAGCTCTGCTGGATACCAGACAGACAAGGGCCTACCTTCCACAGGCCCGCTGCCTTCGCATTGTGCAGTTAGCTTCCCAAGCAGTGTTAAAACCTCACCTCACTGCTCGAGAAATGTTACAGTTGCTAGGCCACATGGCATCCACTGTGTATGTGGTTCCTTATGCTCGCTTCCATATGAGGGCAGCCCAGTGGACTTTATCCACTCAGTGGACTCAGGCGTCAGGTTGCCTGTCAGACAAAATAGCAAACTCAGATCGCCTTATTTTGTCCCTCCAATGGTGACAATCACCCCAAAACCTTTTGGGGGGTCCCCTTTCCAGCAACCCCCACCCCAAGCCACCGCAAGGAGATGAATCTGATGCTCTCTGGCGAGGGCCCATAGTCGCAAAGCTTCGTTGCATAGTGACAGAGAGCCTGTTCCGCCCTGCTTGTTCACATAGAACATGGCTACTTGATTGTCCGTTTGAACTAGGACTGTCTTGTAGCTGAGTTGGGTGTGGAATACTCGAAGAGCAAGGAAGATTGCTCTGAGTTCCAGGAGATTGATATGTAGATAGGTCTCCTGTGAAGTCCAGGTACCCTGGGTAGAGAGGCCTGGCAGGTAGGCTCCCCAACCCACCTGTGAGGCATCTGTTGTAGTATCTTCCAGGCATTCAAAACTCTTGGGCAGACAGACTCAGTCGAGTTCTGCTTCCACACGAATGGTCTCTCCATGCAGACCAGGTGGCCAAATTTTACAAATTTGGGGAACCACGGACATAGACCTCTTCGCAAGTCCGCTGAATGCCAAACTTCCCTGGTTCTGTTCCAGAATTCTGGCTCAGGGTTGTCAGTCCAGGGATGCTTTCCTCCTCCATTGGGGCCAGGACTTCCTGTATACCTTTCCACCCATTCCCCTAATTCCCAAAACCCTGTTCAAGCTTAAGAGAGACAGAGGTCATATGATTCTCATAGCTCCACATTGGCCATGGCAAATGTGGTATCCTCTGCTCCTACATCTCTCTGAAGCTCCGCCTCTGGAGTTAGGATCTGCTCCTGATCTCCTTTCTCAGGAGGAGGGGATGCTGTGGCATCCCAATCCCCAGTCTCTCCATCTCAGGGCCTGGTTGTTGAAAGCCTAGAACTTCAGAGTCTTAACCTTTCTCAGCAGGTAAAGGATATCCTTTATGCTTCCAGGAAGCCTTCCACAAGACACTCTTATGCTTTCAAGGGGAAAAGGTTTACCATATGGTGCTCGCAGAAGGGTCTTAACCCTCTTGCGATACCTCTGGAATCATTACTGGAGTATCTCCTTCATTTATCTAATGCAGGGTTTAAGACCAATTCAGTGAGAGTTCATTTGAGTGCTATTGCAGCTTCTTTCAAGTCTCTAAATGGGCAACCTCTTTCCTCTCATCCTCTCATAGCGAGATTTATGAGAGGCCTTCTTTTAACTAAGCCTCCCATTAAGCCACCACCGGTGGCATGGGACTTAAATTTGGTTCTTGGGCAGCTTATGAAGCCGCCTTTTGAACCATTAGCCACTACCTCCTTGAAATTCCTTTCCTGGAAGGTCATCTTTCTTATTGCAATCACATCAGCACGTCGCATCAGTGAATTGCAAGCATTGGTGGCTGATCCTCCTTATACAAGGTTCCATCATGATAAGGTAGTTCTTAGGACTCATCCACATTTTATGCCAAAGGCGGTATCACCTTTTCATTTAAACCAAGCGGTTTACCTTCCTGTATTCTTCCCAAGGCCTCATGCCTCAAATGCAGAAAGGAATCTTCATACTTTGGATTGTAAAAGGGCTCTGGCCTTTTACTTGCAAAGGACACAGCAACATAGGAAGTCCTCTCAACTTTTTGTTGCTTTTGATCCTAGTCATTTGAGACTTCCAGTCTCCAAAAGAACACTGTCCAACTGGATTGCACAGTGTGTATCTTTTGCCTATGAGAGTAAAAACCTTCCTTTGGAAGGCCATGTTACAGCTCACAATGTGAGAGCCATGGCAGCCTCTATGGCTCATCTTCACTCTGTATCTATTGACAACATCTGCCAAGCAGCTACTTGGGCTTCGGTTCATACCTTCACAGCTCATTACTGCTTAGACAAGGACTCCTGCCTGGATGCCTTGTTTGGCCAGACTGTTCTTCAACACCTGTCCTATACTTAATCAACTCCTACCCACCATCCCTGATAGGATGCCAGAGATCCATGGAGGGAAGTGGAGCCCTTTCACAAGGGCACACAACTTTTGGGGGCTTTCTCCCTGGCATCTGCAGCTAGGGAGTCCCCATATGTGAAGACTACATTCCTGCTTGTTCCTGGAGATAGCATAGTTACTCACATGTAACAGGTGATCTCCGGGAACAGCAGGAATTTAGTCTTCACAACCCACCCACCTCCCCTAGGAGTTGTATCTCTCTCTTTTTCTCTCTCTTTGTCTCAGCTTTAAACTCAACTGGAGAGGGACGGTTGGGAAAGGCGGGAAGGCAGCACGCAGGCGCTGTGGGATGCTCCCAAAAGCTTTCCTATTGGACGCTGGGGAGCATTCCCGCGCAGGCTCCGTCGGTACTGACGATACCCATATGTGAAGACTAAATTCCTGCTGTTCCCGGAGATCACCTGTTACAGGTGAGTATCTATGCTATCCATATGGCCAAACGATCTCAACATGTTGTATGCCTGTGTCTGCTGACTCATTTTTATCTCCCACACTAAAGACACCATAATAGCAATCCTCTCCTTTGTAAGAAAGGTGCTTGCTTGAGTTGTTTCTAGCAGAGCGCCAATGAATTACAAATGAGATGAGGGACTTAGTTGGGACTTTAGGTACTTTATGATGAACCTTGGTGACTCCAGTAGTTAGATTTTTTTTACATTGATCATTGAACTGCTTCCTGAGATGAGTTATTGACCAGCCAATCACCAAGAAAGAAAAACATGCATACTCCCAGTCTGTGAAGATGTGCCATCACCAGATCTAAGCATTTCATGAGTACACATACAACAAATGCTAAGATGAATACTAGAACACAATATAGCTAGTAGTTTTTACCTATTATAGGTTCAAGATACCTTCTCTAATTTGGATGTGAACGTGAGCCTTCTTTAAGTTGTTGTTGTTGTTAAGTGCCATCGAGTCGGAGTCGACTCATGGCGACCCTCTGGATAGCTATCCTAAATTGTGTTCGGTCTTCAGTCAGGCGGCTCATTGTTGACAGGCTGGTACCCGTAGCTGCTGTTATTGTAGCGATCCATCTCATTGCCGGCCTTCCTCTTTTGCGTTGACCTTCTATCTTGCCAAGCATGATGTCTTTCTCTAATGATCTCTCTCTCTTCGCATGATGTGTCCGAAGTATGAAAGTCGAAGTCTTGTCATCTGAGCTTCTAAAGAAAGCTTAGGTTTGATCTCCTCTAGTACCGACTGGTTTGTTCTTCGGGCAGTCCATGGTATACACAGTATTCGCCGCCAGCACCATAATTCAAAGGCATCAATTTTCTTCCTGTCTGTCTTTTTCACTGTCCAGCTTTCACATCCATATGATGTTATTGAAAATACCATGGCTTGAACAAGTCGAATCTTTGTATGGAGAGAGACATCTCTGCTCTTGAGAATCTTATCTAGGTCTTTCATAGCCATTCTGCCAAGAGCAATGCGTTGTCTGATTTCTTGACTGCTTGTTGCTTCTTTATTGATAGTTGATCCAAGTAGGTTAAAGTTGTTCACGATTTCAATTTCTTCTCCTTCAACGATGAACCTGTTGATTTTGCCAGTTGTCATGATCTTTGTCTTCTTTACATTAAGGTGCAGGCCCATTTTGAGACTATGTTCTTTGATTGTGAGAAGCAAATGTTTCAGATCATCTTCACTTTCAGCCAGTAATGTGGTATCATCAGCATAGCGAAGGTTGTTGATGAGTCTTCCACCAATCTTCACACCTCTGTTGTCTTCATACAGTCCTGCTTCTCTGATGATTTGTTCTGCATATAAATTAAACAGGCAGGGGGAAAGTATGCAGCCTTGTCTTACACCCTTGCTTATTTTAAACCATTCTGTTTCTCCTTGTTCCGTTCGAACTGTTGCTTCTTGATCAATGTACAGATTGCGCAAGAGAACGATCAGGTGTTCTGGTATACCCATTCTTCTTAATGTGGTCCAGAGTTTCTCATGGTTTACACAGTCAAAAGCCTTGCTATAGTCGATAAAGCACAAATAGATATCCTTTTGGTATTCTTTAGTCTTTTCAAGGATCCATCTCACATCCGCAATGATGTCTCTCGTTCCTCGCCCTTTCCTGAACCCTGCTTGCACTTCAGGTAGTTCTTGTTCTAGGTATGGCTGTAGTCTCTTTTGAATAATCTTCAGTAGAATCTTGCTGGCATGTGGGATCAGAGCGATTGTGCGATAATTTCCACAGTCAGTTGGATCACCTTTCTTTAGTATTGGTATAAACACAGATCTTTTCCAGTCAGTTGGCCATGATGTTGTCTTCCATATTTCTTGGCAGAGCCGTGTAAGTACGGTAACAGCTGCATCAGATTGCTGCAATACTTCTATGGGAATGCTATCAATGCCTGGTGCTTTGTTCTTTGATAAGGCTTTCAATGCTGCTTCAACTTCTTCTTTCATCACCAATGGTTCCTGATCATAAGGTATAGGTTGAAACGGCTGTTGGACCACTTGATCTTTATCATATAAAAACTCTGTATACTCCTTCCACCTTTTCTTGATCTTCTCAGCATCATTCAACATAGAACCTTGAGCATCTTGTAACATTCCAATTCGAGGCTGGAACTTTTTCTTTAACTCTCGCAGCTTTAGGAAAGCCGATCTTGTTCTTCCTCTAATAGTTTCTGCTTCTATTTCCTTGCAAGTGTCATTGTAGTACTTTTCCTTGTCCTGTCTTGCTGCACGTTGGAAATCTCTGTTGAGTTCTACGATTGTCTTTCTTTCTCCTTTGGCTTTAGCTTCTCTGCGTTTCTGGGCAATTTTCAGAGTTTCTTCCGTCATCCATTTTGGCCGTTTTTGCTTTTTCACCTTTTGTAGAGACTTCTCGCTTTCTTCTAGCACAACCTTCTTGATGTCATTCCATAACTCTTCCGGAGCTCTGTCATTTGTATCTAAAGCAGCAAATCGATTTTGCAGGCAGTCTTTAAATTCCAGTGGTATATTCTCAAGGTCATATTTTGCTGCATTCATGAGTGGTTTGCTCTTTTTCAACTTTAGCTTGAGTTTGCATACTAGTAGTTGATGATCTGTACCACAGTCAGCTCCAGGTTTTGTCTTGGTTGATGTTACAGAGCTTTTCCATCGTTGACTTCCACAGATGTAGTCAATTTGATTTTTATACAATCCATTGGGTGAAGTCCATGTGTACAGTCGCCGCTTGTGTTGCTGGAAGAAGGTGTTTGAGATGAATAGATCATTGGTCTTGCAGAATTCTATCAATCTTTCTCCAGCTTCATTTCTGTTGCCAAGTCCATATTTTCCAACTACTTTGCCTTCTTCTTTGTTGCCAACTTTTGCGTTCCAGTCACCCATGACTATCAGGATATCCTGTTTGCATGTTCTGTCAATTTCAGCTTGTACTTGTTCATAGAACTCTTCAATTTCATTCTCTTCTGCAGCTGTTGTTGGGGCATATACTTGAATTATAGTTGTGTTGATAGGCAATCCTCGTAGACGAATAGAGATTAAGCGTTCGCTGACTGCATTGTATTTCATTACAGTTCTTGCAAGTTTCTTCTTTATTATAAACACAACACCATTTCTTTTTTGTCTTTCATTTCCAGCATAGTAGACCATGTGATCATCTGATGCAAAGTGCCCGATGCCAGTCCATTTCAGTTCGCTGACACCCAACAGATCAAGTTGTACACGTTCCATTTCATTCTTGACTACCTCGAACTTCCCTTGGTTCATGCTTCGTACGTTCCATGTTCCAATGTGTAAGACATCTTTACAGCTTCTGACTCTCATTTCATGCGCAGCTACATCAGCAGTCAGACTTCCCGAGGGCTTTGATCCAACCACATCATAAATGCTGGCTTTACTCTGAAAAGTCTTCAGCTCTTCCCCAGTAGCTAGTTGAGTGCCTTCCGACCTGGGAGTCTCATCTTCCAGCACCATAGCACAATTTGTTTTGTTGTAACTATCCATTGGGTTTTCATGGCAAGATACAGAAGTAGATTGCCGGGCCTTCCTTCCGCGCAGTTTAAGTTTGGTGTTGTTGCCGTTGTCACAGAAATGTGATCCTCCGCCGTCAACACTATCCCATTCTGCTGCTGCCCAGATGGGTGGTTTGTCTTCGTCTGGCACCTCAGCTGAGACCTGTCCATCTTGGGAGACCCTGCCAGTAGTTAAACTACGGATAGTTTAGCTCTCAGCATCACTGATGCACGCAAGCCCTCACAGCACGACAAGCTGCAAACCAAGTGGCCCCTAAAAAGGTTAGGGCTCTACAATCTGTAAGAGAGACTACTTCTTTAAGTACAGAGAATATAACTAGTTCCTTTTGTGAAGAAAAGGAAATAAGATGCATATGGAAACCATCTTGAACTTTTCTTAAATTAGAAATTTGCTCAAGCCCTGTTTTCTTTATGATTAGGAAATACTTGGAATAAATTTCCTACCCTCTTTCCTCTGATGGAAGGGGTTCAACCACAGTGTTTTCTAAGGAGGAGGAGAGTTCCTTGATAAGTATTTCCTGATGCTGAGAGCTTTACAAAGATAATATAAAGCAGATAATGTTTTGGTGCTTCAAATAAATGTAATTTTTATCCATTTAGAATTATCCTCAGTACCCAGGTGACTGAGTTATACTCGGTCAATGGTTTACATATAACCTTAGCCTTCTCCCATCCAGTAGGTTTTCCAGAACAGATGCTGGGATACTAGCTATATCTTTATGGTCCAGTCAAAACCCCACCCCTGGTTTTGGCTGGGAAGTGATTGTGACTTTGGGGTGCTCTGTTGTCTTGGGCAAAAGCAATGCCCGTTATATCTTATAGGAATGAGTGGATGAAGGGTTCCTCCTTCTCTGAGGGTAGCATAGTATCCTCGACCCTCTACTAATGAGCCTCTGGGAAAGTGTGGAGGATAGGTTGAAAGTTGCTTTGGAGAGGAATTAGAGAGCATTTTAGTGCTTTCAGCTCATCCCCAAATAGATTATTTCTTCTGCAAGACACATCAGAAAGTTTCTGTTGCACATCATACCAGAGGTATAAGGCCTGCAGTTATGCGAGTTTGTAGGCCCAAGTATGCATAGCAGAAGTTCTTAATACTATTTTGAAAGCATTAAAGGGAAATCTTCCTTTTGCCCACCAGTGGCCTAAGCTCCTCAGGTCTTTTCTGAGAAAGAGAATCTGCTAAACCTTTTATTTTGCACACAATGTACTGGCCATAAGGAGTTGATGAAAATCCATTAAAGAAGAAAACAGCTTTCTGAAAAATCTTTTCTTAAAAGCAGATCCAATGTATGAGCATCCATCTCTGGTGGTATTGAGGAGTGGGTTTTTGCATTTTTCTTCCTCTTAAGACCCAGTCTGAAGACCACTGAATGGCATGTGATGTGTGTATGTGTGTGCGCGCGCGTCTTTTGAATCAATGCTGACTCCTGCCAACCCAGCAGCTCCCTGGGTTTTCTTGACAGTGTGACTGGAAGTAGATTGCCAGGCCTTTCTTCCGAGGCAATGGAGGGTTAAGTGACTTTCCCAAGGCCACAAGGAGTGCTAGTGGGAGTCAAACCCTGGTCTCTTAGTTACCAAGCCAGTGCTTTAACTATAGGGCTACTCCTCCACTCTAGCCCATGGTTTTGACCGGGAAGTGGTCGTGGCTTTGGGGTGCTCTGTTGTCTTGGACAAAAGCATTGTTTGTTATGTCTTATAGGAATGTTTTTTGAATCCAGGACTTCATACATAGAGTTTGCCTTCTTGCTCATGGGGGCAGAGAGGAATCATCCAGGTGTTCATCTTGCATCCCTCAGGATCTTGTAAATGGGCAGTGCCATACCTTTTTTGGGATGGTCAAGGAATTAAGGGACATCCAACATTATAACTCTGGGGTCTTCCTCGTTCTCTGACTGAAAAGGGACTAGGTCATGTCATTCCCTTAAAATCTGTGAAGGAGAGATTCTCTGGAGATTTTCTCCTTTCTTGTGGAAGAAAGGGGTTCAAAGGGTAACAAGCGGAGCCCTCCTCTTCAGAGAACTCTTCTCATTCATAATGTAAAACCCAGTAATGCTCAGACTGAATCAGAAAATTGTTCTGCAAGTGAAGTTTAAGTGAATACCTGGCTAGCTATCCAAACCTGAGTAAGAGTTGTTTTAAACTGTGAAGTCCAAGAGATCAATGTAAATTGACACCTCAGGGAGGCTTGTTCTCCTGATGCAGAAAAGTTTGACATCGGGGTAACTGACTGATCCCAAAAACCTTTGATGCTGCAGTATTGGTAAAATGCTTCCAGGTACCACATTACTCTTGAGGATTGGCATGGCCTCTGTATCAATGATGCTAGCAGTGTTGAAGCAAGGAATTGATCCAAATATTGGGCAAGCCTCATCTCTATCCTTCTGCCCATCTCCTCATTAAATATTGCCAATGTCATGGATGGATGGACATCAGTAGGTTTGAACACATCCTCTGGTATACTTGGAGTATCAGAGGCCTGGAAATGAACCCTTGAAACTGACATGCCCTATCCAATAATCAAGGAAATTGAGTGGTCCTCTTTTCAAAAATGCTTGACAGACATGGTTACTGTCAAATATCTCTGCTTGTAGCATTGTGCTCTGACAGATGTTGATGTCTCTCTGCCTCTGCTCATAACAGGATATAGATATTCTTCAATGCCAGTGCTGAAGAGAGTCTTTCACCTTCTTCAGGTAGGTCTTGGTGTATTTTGTCTGATTCCTATGAGATCTGTTGATGCTTAATGTCAAGGGAGATTGAAAGAGTTCCTCGATGTTGATGCAGCTCTTGGGTCCATTTGGTCCATCGCCACCGATACCAATACCTCTTGATTAGATTTATTTGAATCAAAGAGTCTTTCCTTCTGTTCTTCTGCTGTTATTTTGGGTTATCTTATTCGTGTGTTTAATATTTATTTTTATTTTGTTTTTTAACCTTTTGTTGTCATTGCATTATTTTCATATTGTAGGTAGCTATGTACTTTGCTGAGAAGCTCACATAGCATATAATTTAAATACAAATAAAAAAATAAACTGTGAAGACCTCTACATGTCATTAGTTAGCATTTCAAACATATCAAGGCTTTGTGATTTGGGCCTAGGAACTGCAAGCACCTAATTATGAGTATCGAATTTTGATATGGTCATACCACACCACCCATATGTTTTGAAGCTGCTGGCTGTCTTCTTTTGGAAGTTACCAAAAATCATAGCCAAGGTGAAATCGAATTACTTGATTCTCCAGGACCAAGCAGGAAGTCAGTCCTCACATATGGGTGTCATGTACGCCGATGAAGCCCCAGCGGAGCATTTCCCCAGCTTTCTATGAAAGCCTTTGGGAATGCAGGCACGCATGTGCGGTTCCCTTCCCGCCTAAAGGTGCCATCTTACCTCAGTCTCTCTTTTTCTGAGAAGCCCACCGGATGTGCGTCCTGTCATCCTGGATACAAGTATGATTTTTTCGGCGATTCTCGCTATTTTTTCTTCCAGGTTTGACGCCGGTTCCCCTCCCGCCGGGTTCGGTACACCGGTATCGAGCCCGATTCTTCTTTTTCGGTTTTTGCCCTTCGTGGCTGGCGTTCGCGCCCTTTTTTGATTTTTCCCTGGAAGGCCGGTCCTTTGACCTCGCGGGGACTCTTTTTTCCCCGATGGCTTCCAGCGGTTTCAAGAAGTGTGATCGGTGTAAGAAGTTGATGTCTGTCACCGACACACATGACTACTGCCTTCGGTGCCTCAGTCCTGATCACGACCCTAAGACATGTGGACCATGTGGGAAGATGTCTTCCAAGGCACTGTGAAGTCACCAGCAGCAGAAAGTAAGGCTTTTCTTGGACTCAGCCTCTGGCTGGGCCCGGACCTTGTCTGAGGCCTCGACATCTCGGGATTCGGATCCCAAGCGCCATCGATGCTCCTCAGACAGGGGGTCCCCCGACCGGGAATGCAAGAGGAAGAAGCGGCTCGTGAGGGCATCATCGGAGGAGGTCCCTGGCTCCTCGAGGGTCAGGTCTAAGACCCCCGACCGTCGCCCTGGGCCCGTGGAACGAGAGAAGCCTGCCAAAGTTCCTCGCGTGGAGCCAGAGTCTGCTGGACACATAAGCCCTGTGGTCCTCGAGGACTCTCCTCCCAGAGAGCCGACGTCGGGCCCAGCACTGCTGGGGCTCGAGTCGGTGGCTGCTGTGTCTCCCGAGCTGAGTCTCAGGATGACAGCCTTGGAGAGCAGACTGTCTGCCTTCATGGAGCAGCAGCGGGCACTGATGGCCAGCCTGTCTGGCGCATCTGCCCCGACCACCGGGACATCGACATCGAAGTCGACCCCGTAAACCGAGCCAATACTCGAGTCCATCATGGCTCGAAGTCGACCTCAGTCGCAGTCTCCCTCGACCTCCCATTCGGGACTGAGGGCATCGACGCCGGTGCCTCCGGCGTCAGGGCAGGTGCTCCAGGGCCCCGCGGCGTCGGATCCTGACTCCTCGTCAGACGAGTCCACCTGGGAGACGGAGGATGAGGAGTCCCCCGACACATTCAAGACTCGGTGCGTCCCCTCGGACTCACCGCACTCTGAGTCCCGGAGTAGAAACCCCTCCAGAGGACACCCGGTTCTCGGAGTTTGTCCGGGATATGGCCACTGTGTTGGCTATTCTGGCGGACCCCGAGGAAGAGCCTTGAGCTGAAGAGCTCGAGGCCCTACAGTACGACTCTCCTCCGAAGGAGGCCTTTACTGTCCCGGTTCCTCCGATGCTGGAATGGCTCCTCTTCCGGATGTGGGAGGCACCGGCCTCGGCGCCGGTTCTAAGCAAGCGAGTCGATTCGATTTATCGACTCCGGAAGAGCCCTGGCTTTCAGAAGGCGCAGCTAACACACCATTCCATGGTGGTGGAATCAGCCATGCATCGTCTGAAAAGCCAGAAGATGCACTCTGCGGTGCCCCCCGGCAGGGAGGCCCGGAACCTCGATGGTGTGGGTAGAAAGTGCTTCCAGGGCTCGATGCTTGCTTGCCGTGTCCAATCTTACCAGCTGTACATGGGCATGTACTTGCGAGACCTGGCCAAGGAGTGGCCGGGTTCTCTGCTGGTCTCTCCGGGGAGCCCTTGCAGAGATTCAAGTCCTTGTCCTCGGGGATTCGGGACTGCTCGAAGTTTATGTCCCGCGCCGCCTACGATGGCTTCAAGGCTTCAGCCCGAGTTGCAGCAGCCGGCATTGCGGCTCGACACCAGGCATGGCTGCAGTCATCGGACCTCGAGCCATGGGTTCAGGACAAGTTGGTCGATGTCCCTTGCCGAGGTGAAAACCTTTTTGGCAAGCCCATGGCCGAGAAGGCCACACAGCTCGAGACTGAGCACCTCACTCGGACAAGGCTGTCTAGGAAGACCTCTGCCCCTTCTCACAAAAAGAAGGCCTCGGGTAAGAAGCCCTTTTACCCGAGAAAGGGCACTGCCTACAAACAGTACCCTCAGTATCAGGCTGCCCAAGCTGCACCCCAGGGTCAGCAAGCCAAGGGGCAGGGGTAATGGGCCCTGTAGGAAGAGGATCCCCAAGCCTCCGGCCCCTGCTCCCACTCAGCAGGGCGGGGATTTTTGACTCCTTGAGCGTAGCCTCTCAGTCCCTGCTCTCCCAACCCTGCACAGGAGGTCGCCTCGCCCTCTTTGCCCACCAGTGGCCCCACATCACTGGGGACAGTTGGGTGTTGAACATAGTCCACAGGGGCTATGCAATGCATTTTCACCAACTGCCTCCGCCATACTTTCCAGGGGAGCCTCCAAGGCCTCCCCCCTGCACACAGACCTTCTCCTTCAAGAGCTTCGAGGTCTGTTGGTGGACAGGGCGGTGGAGCCTGTGCTTCCCCACTTGCAAGGTCACGGATTCTACTCCAGGTATTTCCTGGTGCCCAAAAGAATCGGTGGCCTTCGACCCATTCTGGACCTCAGGAACCTCAACAAGTTCCTAGAGAAAGAAAAGTTCAAGATGCTTACTCTTGGAACACTTCTGCCCTACCTCCAGCAGGGAGATTGGCTATGCTCCTTAGATCTAAAGGATGCGTACACTCACATCCTCATTCATCCAGACCACAGAAAGTATCTCAGATTCATTGTGGGAGGAAACCATTATCAGTACAGAGTACTGCCTTTTGGCCTCACCTCCGCTCCCAGGGTCTTTACCAAATGCCTGGCAGTGGTGGTGGCCTACCTGAGAAATCAGGGAATCTTTGTCTTCCCCTATCTGGACGACTGGCTCGTCAGGGGTCAGACATGCCAGGAGGCCAGACAAGCCACCCTTAGAACTATTGCTCTTCTTCAAAGCCTCGGGTTTGTAATCAACTTTGCAAAGTCCACTTTGCTCCCCTCCCAGAACTTGGAGTTTATAGGAGCAAGGCTGGACTCTCTGCTGGCAAAGGCTTTCTTGCCAGAAGACAGAGCACAAAGATTGATAGCCTTGGCAAACCAGTTTCTCAGCAGGTCACTGGTCTCTGCCAGACTCTGCCTGAGGCTTCTAGGCCACATGGCTTCGACAGTACATGTGACCCGCCAATGCCAGGCTCCATATGAGGCTTTCACAGTGGTGCCTTCGGACTCAGTGGTCACAGGCCACAGGCAGCCTCAGAGACAGGATAAGGGTGTCCAGACAATTTCTGAACTCCCTCAGCTGGTGGCTGCACCCACCCAATCTACTAAAAGGAGTGCCCTTTCAAATTCCTGGGTACATAGTGGTACTGACCACAGATGCCTCCCTGCAGGGCTGGGGAGCTCATTGTCTGAACAAGTGCACCCAGGGCCTGTGGTCTCCTTGGGAGGCTGCACAGCAGATCAGTCTCCTAGAACTCAGGGCTATTCGCTTGGCTCTCAAAGCTTTCTCTCCTACCCTGGCTCATCAATCTGTCCTGGTTCAGACAGACAACCAGGTAGCCATATTTTATGTGAACAAACAGGGCGGGACTGGGTCCAGGCTCCTTTGTCGGGAGGCTCATGACCTTTGTTCATTTGCCCTCAAGCACAACATGCTCCTCAGGGCTGTGTACCTTCCAGGCCAGGAAAACTACCTGGCCGACAGGTTGAGCAGAATTTTGCAGCCCCACGAGTGGCAGCTGCATCCCTTAGTAGTTCAGAAAATCTTCCTGAAATGAGGTTTCCCTTTGATAGATCTGTTTGCCAGTCCACTGAACAAGCAACTGCCAAAGTTCTGCTCCAGGCAACTGCATCCTCTGCGGATGGCAGCAGATGCTTTTCTGATTCCATGGTCTCAGGGCCTCCTGTATGCGTTTCCTCCCACGCCCTTGGTGGCCCGAACTCTGTTCAAGATCCTTCAGGACAAGGCCTCGGTCCTGCTGGTGGCTCCCAGATGGCCGAGACAGCCTTGGTTTCCACTTCTGCTTCAGTTGGCGGTGGATCCCCCACTACCTCTGGGGTTGCAACCCGACCTTCTCTCTCAGGAGCAGGGTTCCCTTCTGCACCCCAATCTCAAAGCTCTCAATTTGATGGCCTGGAGGCTGCAAGGGTAGTTTTGCCTCCCTGGGGCCTACCTCAGGAGGTTGTCCTAGCTTCTAGGAAACAGTCCACTAGGAAAACCTATGCTCTCAAATGGAAAAGGTTTTCTGTGTGGTGTCAGCTACGTACAGAGGATCCTTTCTCCTGTACTGTACCAGTGGTGCTTCAGTACTTACTGCACTTGTCCAATCAGGGACTTAAGTCCAATTCTGTTCGGGTCCACCTCTCAGCTCTTTTTTTTTTTTATAAAGTTTTATACATACAATGCAAGAAACAAACAATACTTCAATAATTCAAACAACTGTTGAAATACAAACAAGGAAAAAAAAGTGAACAACCACTTCAAGGAGGTGCATCCAAATCTAAAATCAAAAGAGAAATACAAATAAGAAAAAAAAAATATCTCCCCGCATCTGATTCCTAGAATAAATTTATCTATACTCCCTTATATTTTTTAAGAAATCTAACAACTGAACAGTTTCATAAAAAACATATCTTTCACCCTGAAAAAGTATCAAACATTTACACGGAAATTTAAGATGAAACACAGCTCCAAGGGCCAACACCCATGGACGCAATTCTAAAAATGCCTTGCATCGCACTTGCGTGGCCCTGGATACATCGGGAAACATCTGAACTATCTGACCACAAAATTTCTCTGATTTTTTCTTAAAATAAGCTCTCATAATTCTATCTTTATCTATCTCTGACAACAATGTAACCAACAAAGTGGCCCTGGAGGAAATATCATCTGAGGTCGATTCTATAAAAGCTGAAATATCTAAGGTAGAAGAAGCCCTTTGATCATGTGGAGGAGCCATCTCCCCCTCCTCACCCAATGACTGAACTAAATTACGTGGAAGAACATAATAAATTTTTGATACAACAATTAAATTAAAATCAGAGATCAACAAATTTGCCTTAAGATATTTCTGAAATATTAATGGAGAGAGGTAATGTGTACGTGGAAAATTCAGCAACCAAAGGTTCTTAGATCTTAAAGAATTCTCCATCTCATCATGACGGTGCAAAACACTAAAATCCTGCACAAAAGTAGCCATCACGTCCTGGCGAGCTGCACCATCTGTTTCCAATAAAGTAAGTCGCTGATCTACTGCTAATAAACGCTTATCCTGATCGGACAATTTCTAGACAGTAGCTTTGGAAAAATCTGAAATTTTCTGCAGGGATGCGCCCAACACTGACTCAATCCGTGAAGTCACCAACCAAATATCCTTCAAAGACAAATCAGCCGGTGGGGCCGATGCCTCACCGACAGAAGGGAAACTTATCACTGAAGGTAAAGGAGGGGGTAGCTCCGCCGTCTGTAAAAAAGACACCGAGAGCAATTCCCCTTCTTGAACCACTTTAACTAAACTCGAGACAGAAGAGTCTTTAACAGGCAGTTGTTGCTTGATCTCTTTACTGGGGGGAGTAAAACCCATAATGCGGGAATCATTGTTGGAGGAAGGAGTACTCACTGCTGAGATTTCCGACAAGCCTTCACAAAGAGTTGGGGACGCCAGCAGCACCTCACCCACAGAAACATGGGCGTCCATCAGGCCCACAACTTTCCCAACTTTGGGTTGCAGAGGCTGCGGATAGCGCTTCCTCCTCTTCCCCATAACAGGGAACCTCGAACGTCGAAACTTCGCCGAAGGGGCGCCAAAGGGGCAGGGCCTGCCCCTTCGGGCATGCCCATGGGATGCGCCCGCTTCGCGTCCTGCGAGGAGGGCTCAGCTGTTATAGCCCCCAAGGGAAGCCGTCCCAATCAGGACAGCCTCAGCAGGACTCCAGGAACCAATCGGTAAGTAGAAGCAGGAACTCCAATGTAACAGGAAAAGAACGCACCCCCCCCCCCCCCACCTCTCAGCTCTAGCAGCTCACCACTCACTGGTGGAAGGACATCCTGTGTCAGTTCACCCCTTGGTGTCCCACTTTCTCAGGGGCTTGCTGTTGCTCAAGCCTCCAATCTGTCCTCCTGCTCCTGAGTGGGAGCTGAATGTGGTCTTGCAGCAGCTGACTCGCCTACCCTTTGAGCCGATGGCTACTTGCCCTCTACGCTTCCTGTCCTAGAAGACACTCTTCCTAGTAGCCCTTACCTCGGCCAGGCGAGAGAGTGAGCTTCAGGCCCTGGTCTGTGATAGGCCTTACACTCGCTTCTATAGGAACAGGGTAGTCCTTAGGACTCATCCAAAGTTCCTCCCAAAGGTTGTCTCCTCCTTCCACCTTAACCAGGAGGTGGTTCTTCCGACATTCTTCCCTAGGCCTCATGCTAGCCAGGCTGAAGCAGTTCTGCATACCCTGGACTGTAGGAGGGCCTTATCCTTCTACCTTGATCGTATGCAGTGGCATAGAAGGGCTACTCAGCTCTTCGTATCCTTTGACCCTAATAAGTTAGGGTTGGCTGTGTCCAAGCGTACCTTGTCCATCTGGGTGGCTGACTATCACCTGGGCTTACAAGGCGGCTGACCTTCCTTTGCAGGGTCGGGTTATGGCCCACCGTGTCAGGGCAATGGCTGCCTCAGTGGCTCATCCCTTGGTAGACATCTGCAGGGCTGCAACTTGGTCTTCAAGCCAGATGTTTGCGGCCCATTACTGTCTGGAGAGGGAATCCTGTAGGGACAGTGCTTTTGGCCAAGCAGTACTCCGGAATCTCTTTGAGGTTTAGGCAACTCCTGCCCTCCTGCCCTCTGTTGGGCTACCGGTGGAGGTTGTGTCAGTGAAAAGCCTTTCTTTGCTGCTGGGACTAGAGGGAGTTCTCTTTTTCAGCCTGAGTTCCTTGTTAGCCCAGAGCTGGAGAGTCACCCATATGTGAGGACTGATTTCCTGCTTGGTCCTGGAGAAAGAGTAGTTACTCACCTGTAACAGGTATTCTCCAGGAGCAGTAAGAATCAGTCCTCACAACCCTCCCTCCTCCCCTGGGAGTTGCAGTCGTACATAGTTTGTTTTTACATTTTTTTGTGTGCTGTTCTTAGCTATGTCATTTGACTGAGATAAGATGGCACCTTTAGGCGGGAAGGGACCCACGCATGCGTGCCTGCGTTCCCAAAGGCTTTCATAGAAAGCTGGGGAAATGCTCCGCTGGGGCTTCATCGGCGTCGATGACACCCATATGTGAGGACTGATTCCTGCTGCTCCTGGAGAACACCTGTTACAGGTGAGTAACTACTCTATTTATTTATTTATTTTATTTAACAAGATTTTTAATACCGCTTTATCATTTCAGTCAAAGTGATTTACATTATAACAAACATGGTAATGTACATTAAGCAGGGACCTTGATACCTTGGATTCTTCTTGGATTATAATGCCACAAAGTGACCAAACCAAATCGTCAGAGCATACCAGAATCAATGACAGTGGCAGAAGTAAGAATACAGAAGGAAAATAGGGGTGTGTATTTGTAAGCATGCATTTGGGTGTCTTAAAATTTAATGTGTGCGCTAAGCATTTGTCTACACACATACTTATGAATTAACCTGCATATAGTTTACTGCATGCATTTTTTAAATCTATTTTTAAACTTTAAGCTGCTCTGTGCATACAGTACATATATGAAAAAAATATCTGAAAACTGAGAAATATTCATTTTAAATGAGCACGCCCCAAACTTTTTCTGGCCATGTACACCCCCCTAAAGGAAACTGACAAAACAGCTAAAAAACCTGAGGAAACCAGAATCTGAAAAATGAGAGCAGGTGAGATGACCTATGCAGTTTAGAAAATATTTACTAAGGGGTAAGTCTACTTCAGTACCATACTGGTAATGCACATGTGGACCGCATTACTAGCAAAGGGCTGCGAGCTAACTGTAGGGAGGGTGGGTACAGCTATCCCCCTACAGTTACTGCATTTCAACTATTTTATACTGGGAGATATTTTATAAGCACACGTGTAGATCTGATGATGCGTACTTTCACTGGGGCATGTGCATGAGTGGCGATGGGACAAAGCATCGGCGGAGCGTACAAATACATGCATATATTATAAAACCTTGTAATTTACATCTGGTCTTTTTAAATCTAGGCATGAGCATTTACACCAGTTGTAGGCCTGGTATAAGTGATTGGGCCTTAATTTAAGGCATATATTCAGTCACTTATGCCAATATTTTATAAAGAAAAGTAGGTGCCTACATTTCTGTATAACATAGGCTTGAAATAGGTCTGTTTGAACACCTTAAATTAGGGGCCTCTTACTAAAGCCTATTAGCTGGTTAATGAGAGTTTTAATGCACAGCTACAGGCAGTCAGGAACACTAATGGCCGATACTACATCCCTTTGCATGCTAAAATGCACGTCAATTGGTGATCTCAGGATGGGGCAGGGAAGGGGCATTGAGCACACGTTGCCACTAGCGCCAGGACAATTGTCACATGCTCAGTGGCAATACGGCTCCTAATGTGGGTTTCACTTAACGACGCCTCTATAGGCGTCATTAAGTGAACCTGACTCGATGTGCATGTTAGGAAAACCCTTGACATATTAGCTGCCGGGGACATACTGGACATGCCCCCAATGCTAACCTACAGTCTTTACCATTAACGTATGTGAGATCAGCGCATTAATGACAAATCCATAACGGTCTTTAGTAAAAGGGGCCCTAGGTGTCTAGTTATAAAATTACTCTTATAAAGTTATGTATAGTATCAACACAATCTAGCAGGGAGCCTGAGCTCCATTTGCCACAATTTCTAATATCGTTGCGCGTTTTAGAAGGATGTTCTCAGTAAATCTGTCAGTGCTGCAAGGATCCTTGAACTGCAGATCTTCATCTGCAGATCATGTATTTATTAAACTATTTTCCCAAATAAACATTTTTCATGGTGGAGTATCTTCTTATGCCATACAAAAGTCATCTAGGATCTTACCAACATTTGCTTTTATTATTTTGTCATTGGGTTCCACTATTACTGGACGGATTCTCTTCTCTTGATCTGTTCAAAAGAAAGGAAAGACGACTTAAATCCAAAAGCGAGTACTGGGAATAATAAATCAAGCTTTATTCGACCCTGATGACGATTTTGTTCATTAAACAGAGCTTTCTGGCAGTGGCAAACAGTAATTTCTCTTACATATAAACGGTATAAACGGTAGGATATTTACAAAACTTTCAGTTGAACCAATTCCACTTGCCAAGAACCTACTCTAATTCTGTTTTTAACATAGCCAAAATACTTTTTCACTGTTGAACTTGTTTCACTACACTTTTATATGTACACAAGGCTTTATTTAGATAGACGATATATAATATTTAATTTCTGTATTTGTCAAACAAACAGAAAACCAAATGAAAGCAAACATACACATCAAGGAACAATTTGTTGAATACTACAAATAGTTACTACATCATGTAGAGGATAATTTTCCAAGGACATCTATTTATTTCCGATTTATTGTTATTTATTATGCATTTATTAAAAAGACTTATAAATCACCTTCCCGGTCTGAGGAACCATCCAAATCAGTGTACAGAAGTAACACTATACAAAAAACAGCCACATAAAATTAACAATTAAACAACTTTCATACATCAAACAGAAGTAGTAAACAAAAGATGTTCAGGTTTGTGCATTTGAAAATTCCCTAATGTTTTAAAAAAGGCTTGACAAACACAGAACCTTCTGTAAACTACATATAGCGCCACCAAACAAGTACCTTTATTTGGTGGGATACACATCAGAAGAAGCCATTTTACAAAAGAAACATTCAAAAAAGGAGCAGCAGCATCTGGGGTTTTGCACATGTAAGCAGTGGCAGATTTCGTAAATTCTATGTTGATGGGGAACTCAAACATTAGGCATTTTGGCATGATTTGAACACCTGAGGAGCAAGTAAAATTGCTTCCGCAAGCTCTGCTCCCTTAGCCAAGGCCCAGACAAGAAGTTAGTCAAGGATTATGCGTGAATGGAAGCCAGTGTAAATGTCCTTGGGGAATTTTCCATGGATATATGCATATTTCTAGGACCACTCAAACCATGCCTGCTTGAGAACATGCAAATCTTTCTCATGCATATTCATTCTGGGAATCCTGAAACCCTGACTGGCCTAGGGTTCCCCGAGGACTGGGTTGAAATCCCCTGTAGTAGGGATTTGCACTTGGTTCATTAGTGCACCTTAAACGTACTGCTCACCAAATCAATTTAACTTATGTTAATCTATGCATGTAAAGTTTACTTTTGTATGCTAAAAAGTTCTAACACGCATTCAAATTTTTTACTATTAAAGTTTGAAATGAACCAAAAAGATCTGAAAATCAGGAAAAGCAGTATGAAAATGATCTGAAAATGAACCTAAGTTTTTTCCTATGCATATCCTAGGATGGATCCATCTTGAATACTAAGTTCAATTATACTAACTAGAAAAAGATGAAGTTACTCTTGGGGGCCTGTTGCTAAAGTGCAGTAAGTACTTTCCACGTGAATAGGCCACATTAACAGTTACAATACAGCTATTAGACTTCGTGCACTGGGAGGCTCTGCTCCCAAAACCCACCACTCGTATCTTGCGCTTACTATGAGTTAATTCTGCAGCTAACATGTGGTTACCGCAACATAGTCAACAGGCCTTTTGGCTGTGAACAAAAGGGCAGATTGGTACAAGAAACCTTTATTCACTGAAACAGTCACGCCAGGCTCCAAATTGTTCTAATGGGATGGATACACAGAGCCCAAAAAACGTCTGAAGAAAAATAGCCCCTTGAAGTACATCAGACTCCTTCCTATGTGACTCTCTGTATCATACTAATTCCAGAATGTATGTATGTAGCAACCTATTTGTTCTTGAAACAGATGGGGAGGTGTTCTTTCTGGCAGATAAAAGTAGGTTTGATGACTTGCCAATGAAGTGGCATCGGCATCCATGCCCAATGTGCAGGCATTTACTCACAGTCCTAGGCGTTTGCTTCATGAAACATTTTGCAACATATGGAAAAGTTGACTTGCCTACCATAGGGATGCTCTGGCTTTATTCGTTATTCTGCAAAATGAGTGGAGTGGAATGGGTGAATGTAGATCGCTTGTTTATGTCTTCAAAAAGTAGAAAGACAAGGGAGCATGCAATGAAGCTACAGTTTAGCACGTTTAAGACTATTCAGAGAAAATATGTTTTCACTCAACACGTAATCAAATTCTGGAATTCATTGCCGGAGGATATAATAAAAGCTGTTAGTGTAGTTGAGTTTAAAAGAGGTTTGGGCAAGTTCCTGGAGGAAAAATCCATAAACCATTAATGAAGTGGACTAGGAAAATCCCTGCTTACTCCTGGGATAAGCAGCATAGAATCTGTGTAGCTTTTTGGGAACCCAGCAGGTACTTGTGACCTGAAATGGCCACTGTTGGAAAAAGGATATTGAGCTTGATGGACCCTTGGTCTGACACAGTATTGCATATCCTATGTTCTAAAGCTGTGTTAGAGAAAGTTGTGCCTTTTGCTGTAAGATGGCCATTCCTGTTGCAAGTGGCATTCAGCAGTCTTTGAGCAATACTATAACTCCTGGAAACTTTCCTTGGCCACGCTCCACAGCTTTCTTAAAATTAAGGGCAGTTTCTAATTCTTTCTCTGGAATCACCATTTATCACATATACTAAGCAAGCACATACTATACTATATCATTTAACTTAATGCCTCTGTCCAAAATTGCCTGTGAACGGCTTGACGTTTGCTAGAAAGCAGTAATACATTCACTGTGATTTCCTATTCCAGTGCTGAATTTGAAATGCTACACTATCATAGGTGTGAAAATCAAGAACCGTATTGGATTATAATATACACAACACCCACAGCACAATCCAATAAAATTAGGGAAAACACAAGGCTGAAACCACTACATGTGTCGGAGTATGTCAGCCCAGTGTCAGGGAAGCATCCCCTGTGACCACTCACTTTATTATAAATAATTTAAGCAACATGTTTTGTTTAAAAAAATGTGCAAAAGTGCAAAAATAGAGCAATGAACTTAGCTTCTTAAATAGAGCACCGCCAAAGTGCCTTCATCAGTTAGATTGACAACATGGTCCACGTTTCGGGTTATAGCAATTCAAACCCTGCTTCAGGTCCTGCTTCTCGGCAAATGGCGATTCAACTTGCATAGCCCAGAAAAACCCGTCTTCTTTATCTTCGGCGGCGTCTGACGTCATAGGAGGAAAGCAGATGAACCAATCACAGCAAAACATCCTCTGAGTCAATACATAGGGGAATCCCACAGCATAGGGAATACCCTGAAAGGCTCATCAGATTGGAGAAAAAACGATCAAATAATCGTGTACCAGTCCAGTTGAGAGTTAAGCCCATTCGGGGCCACAGCATTCAAAGTGTAAATCCATCTCTGCTCGCGTAATTGAAGGCACTGTTCACGGTCTCCCCCTCGGGGATCAGGAGGAATATGATCCAACACACGCCAACGTAGTGAAGTGAAATCATGATCCCGTTGTAAATTATGCTCAACCATCGGGGCAGAGAGAGTCTTGGTACGTAAACGTGAAGCGTGTTCTGCAAGCCAAAGTTTCACAGCTCGTTTTGTCCGACCTACATAGTACAAAGAGCAGGGGCAGATTACCAGGTAAACTACGAAATCCGTAGAACAGTCGGTATGCCAACGAGTAGTGTAGGTCCGGGATGTGTGACAATCGGTCCATTCAGAGCCCCCAATAGTGGTAGTGCAGTATGAGCATCGTCCACATGCTTCATGACCAAAATCCCCATGAAACCGTAAAGGGCGATCCACTTCGGAGCGCCCTTGAGAGAATTTTTTCATGGATGGCCAATTATATACACAATCATTATCATAGTCCGTCTTATCCCTTCTGAATTTCCGAATCTTCAAGCTGCGGACATGCTCATGGAAGAAGTCTAATTGCTTCTGTATATCAGACCACTGAGTCTGGAAACTAGCTGAAGGCAGAGAGGCCAAAACCTGCTTTTTAAGCTCCTCAGCCTGTAATGAGAGAAACTCCTGTTCTTGTATCGACCACTCAATTAAAAGGGCCACTAGATCAAACCCACACTTGTTAAGAATGGAGTTCCATTTATTCAAATACCCTGCATCATCGGTAAATTGTTTAGCGGGTTTAATAACCCGTAACCCCCTAGGTAGAACCAGAGATTTCAAATATTGGGTCATAGCTGAGCCGTGTAATTGAGCCCGCTTCACGTTTACGTACCAAGACTCTCTCTGCCCCGATGGTTGAGCATAATTTACAACGGGATCATGATTTCACTTCACTACGTTGGCGTGTGTTGGATCATATTCCTCCTGATCCCCGAGAGGGAGACCATGAACAGTGCCTTCAATTACGCGAGCAGAGATGGATTTACACTTTGAATGCTGTGGCCCCGAATGGGCTTAACTCTCAACTGGACTGGTACACGATTATTTGATCGTTTTTTCTCCAATCTGATGAGCCTTTCAGGGTATTCCCTATGCTGTGGGATTCCCCTATGTATTGACTCAGAGGATGTTTTGCTGTGATTGGTTCATCATCTGCTTTCCTCCTATGACGTCAGACGCCGCCGAAGATAAAGACGACGGGTTTTCTGGGCTATGCAAGTTGAATCGCCATTTGCCGAGAAGCAGGACCTGAAGCAGGGTTTGAATTGCTATAACCCGAAACGTGGACCATGTTGTCAATCTAACTGATGAAGGCACTTTGGCGGTGCTCTATTTAAGAAGCTAAGTTCATTGCTCTATTTTTGCACTTTTGCACATTTTTTTAAACAAAACATGTTGCTTAAATTATTTATAATAAAGTGAGTGGTCACAGTGGTGTCTGCGGGATGCTTCCCTGACACTGGGCTGACATACTCCGACACATGTAGTGGTTTCAGCCTTGTGTTTTCCCTAATTTTATTGGATTGTGCTGTGGGTGTTGTGTACACTATCATAGGTGGCTTGGACTGAAAAACCTTCACCAAAATTGGCAATGTTGCTTAAGAAATGATTACCTAGTGATATGGAAGTAGAATGTCCGTTGAACAAGGCGTCTTATAATCACCTTCTAAATAATTTTCTTCTTCTTTCTTGCATCATAAATATTGCTTTCAGAAAAATATAAGCCCTGCAAGTGACAGTGCTCCTGGGACATTTGTTTTGGGTAATAAAGAACTAAAATGTGTTATGGAGTTAACGGGCATTTCCTTTTCGCTTCTCCGGGCCAGTCCAGGGAAGGTTAGGTTGTCAATCCCCTTCAGCAGCTGAGGACATGAAGACATCAAGTTTTCTTGAGTCGTGAAGCCACTCCCCCTGAGGTCAACCTGTCAGTCTTTCAGTCCTCAGCAGCTGAAGAGGATCGATATTAGCTCTCTCCTTCAAATGTCTGAATTTTTTATTTTGTTACTTACAGTGAAATTGGCTCTAGCAGGGCTGATTTTGTTTATAGTCCTTAATTAGATATTTATTCTGTAGTGCTTTTTACTAGCAGGGAGACGTACATTGTTGATTAATCAACGGACTAAGGCAGAGCCTGCCTAATGTAATCCGTCAGTCTCTCAAAATGCAGTGGATCTGGGAGCCCCAGTACTTCCTCTGCGATTGCAATTGCCATCCTTTTCAGTGTTCCGCTAGCAGCGGAACAAAAATCTGCAGCAATTAGGCAGATTTTGAGTGGGGCTGGTAAGCGTTTGTTGTTTTCAACAGCGCTATTGATGCAAGCGGCTGTTTGTCTGCTCTCTGCTGTGCCGCGGCAAGCAACGGAACAAAAACTGCAGCGTGAGTTGTTTTCAACGGCGCTATTGAAGTAAGTGGCTGTTTGCCTGCACTCTGCTGTAGCGTGGCAAATTTAAGCTTTTAAGTTTTAATTGGCAAAATAAGTATTTCCGATGGCAGAGAAGGTTACCATAGAGGCTGAAAGCAGTTTTTAAATTCTGAAAAAGCCGGTAAAGCGGCCATTTTGAATTCACCGGCTATTTTGGCATCAGATAAGCAACGGCCTGCTAAAAAGAAGAGCAAGACTTCTAAAAGCGTTTTGAGGCAAGAGAAGCCTGAGCAACCTCTGGCAGAGGTGAAAGAAAGTGTATTATCTTTCTTTTCCCCAGAATTTATTTTGGCTATGCACAAGGCTTTTTTGGTAAGATCTTCTAATTCAGTTTCTGGTGAAATGCTTAAAAGCTCTTCATCAGTTCCTATGGATCTCTCTGTTCCAGAGGATCCTGGAGAAGGTACTTCTCTAACTAAAGAGGTCATTAGGGATCCTTTGGACCCTTTTGCTCCTCAGCTCCCTGTGACTTTAGGTCAGGGGGAAACAGAATGTCTGTCTGTTACAGGCTTAGACATGGCATCTGAAGAGCTGGAAGAGGGTGAAATTGCTCCCGGAGAGGATCCTAATATGTTTCGTGTTTTCCGCAAAGAGGAGCTTTCAGCTCTTATTTCTCATTCATTGTCTGCCTTGCATCTGTTGCTTCCCTCTGCATCTCAGGAACCTTTAGAGGATCCATTATTACAAGGGTTTAAGGCGGAACAACGCTCCTTCCCAATGCACCGGGTGATAAGGCAAATGATTGAATCTGAATGGGAATGCCCGGAGGCTACGCTTCGTGGAAGCCGTGCCTTATCTCGCCTTTATCCTATGCCGCAGGAAGAGAAGGATTTATTACGAATGCCTAAGGTGGATGCGATAGTTGCGGCAGTGACAAAGAAAACTACTATCCCGGTTGAGGGAGCAGCTGCTCTTAAGGATTTGCAGGATAGAAAGTTAGAAGTTCTTCTTAAGCAAGCATTTGATTCTAGTGCTTTAGCTCTGCAAGCAGCAGTTTGTGGGGCATATGTATCTAGAGCATCCATTCGGTGGCTTCAAGGAGATATATCTGGGGATCCAGATTTGTTGCAGGGAGCGGAAACTGCAAAATTAGAATCGGCTGCTGCTTATATGGCGGATGCCTTTTATGATCTGCTGCGGATTGCCGCCAAAACTATGGCATCGCTGGTTGCGGCTAGGCGTTTTTTGTGGTTGCGCAACTGGGCAGCAGATGTGTCTTCTAAGTCGCGTCTTAGCAAGTTGCCTTATAAAGGGAAATTGCTTTTTGGAGAAGCGCTTGAGAAAATTGTGAAGGATCTTGGTGATTCTAAAGGAGGGCGTTTGCCTGAGGATAGGCAGAGGCCCGGACGAGGCGCAGGAGGTCTACGAGGTGCCGGACGAGACATTAGGAGGTTTCGGGGGGCGCGTTTCGTTCCTTATTCCAGAGGTCGTTCGGGATTTCGCGGTCAGTCCTTTCGTGGGGCGAGAGGTTATGGTAGATCTTACTTCCCAACTTCTCAAACCGCAACTAAGAAGCCACAATGAAGGTCTGTTGGTCCAGGCGTTAGTTCCTTTAGAAAGACGTCTACAGAGATTTCTAAAAGCCTGGACCGCGATCACGACGGACAAGTGGGTGTTGGAGATAGTTCAAAAAGGGTATGCGCTAGATTTCGCTTACCCCTTGTCACCCGCATTTGTCCTGTCTCCCTGTGCCCCGGGGTCAAAGGAAAAAGCGGTAGCGGAGACGATATTTCATCTCTTACAGCTACAGGCGATAGTTCCTGTGCCGCGAGACCAGTACGGACAAGGTCGATACTCAATCTATTTCGTGGTTCCCAAAAAAGAAGATTCTTTTCGACCAGTACTCGATCTCAGGGGAGTCAACCGTGCTTTGCGGGTGCCTCATTTTCGCATGGAGACGCTGCGTACAGTAATTCGAGCGGTGCGTCCAGGAGAATTCCTCTCTTCAATAGATCTTACGGAGGCATATCTTCACATTCCAATAAGGCTTTCTCATCAAACGTTTTTGCGTTTTGCCCTTCCAATAGGTCATTTCCAGTTTCGAGCACTGCCGTTTGGCCTTGCCACGGCTCCGTGGATTTTCACAAAGCTCATGGTAGTGGTGGCAGCTGCTCTGCGAAAAGAAGGCATCAGAGTTCATCCATATCTCGACGATTGGCTTATCAGGGCCGATTCTCATTTGGCTTCGGTAGTCGCAACGGCTCGAGTTGTTCAGCTTTTAGAACAACTAGGTTGGGTCATAAATCAGGCCAAGAGTCACTTGCAGCCAGTTCAACAACTGACTTATCTAGGGGCCTTATTCGACACCAGGCGAGGAGCAGTTTTCTTGACGGAGATCAGAATAAACAAGATTTTGCAGCAGGTGAAGGCTTTTTTAAAAGTTCAGGCTCCATCGGCCTGGATGTACTTACAACTTTTGGGTTCCATGGCGGCAGCTTTGGATCTGGTTCCGTGGGCCAGGGCTCACATGAGACCGTTACAACAGGCTTTGCTTTCCCGTTGGTCTCCGCAGATTCACCCGCTGTCTCAAGGCCTGTTTTGTCCAGAGCTAGTAAGGAAAAGTCTGGAGTGGTGGTTGAACCCTGTGCATCTCTCTGCAGGCGTACCTTTGCGGGAGCCCGCATGGGTTTTGGTCACCACGGATGCCAGTTTAGCGGGCTGGGGAGCGCATTGTCAGTCTCAAGTGGTTCAAGGTTTTTGGTCTCAGGAAGAGACTTCATGGTCGATCAACATTCTGGAGTTGCGCGCGGCTTGACTGGCTCTTCTATACTTCGAACGCCTTCTCACGGGGAAGGCAGTCCGTTTGTTCTCCGACAATGTTGTTACAGTGGCATATATCAATCGGCAGGGAGGGACCAAGAGTTCCTCTCTCCTAAGCGAATGTCAGGAGTTAATGGCTTGGGCGGAGGGCCATCTTCTGGCGTTGTCGGCTGCCCATGTGGCTGGCAGAGAGAATGTTCAGGCCGATTATCTCAGTCGCAACATTTTGGACCCAGGAGAATGGGAGTTAAATGTGGCGGTTTATCACGAACTGACCTTGAAATGGGGTCAACCGGTTATGGATCTAATGGCAACTTTCAGCAATGCCAAAGCAAGCCGGTTTTTCAGCAGACGCAGGGAACGCATGTCAGAGGGGCTCGATGCTCTAGTTCAGCCTTGGCCAGAGAACGTACTTTTGTATGTTTTTCCTCCGTGGCCAATGGTGAATCGTGTACTTCAACGCATAGCGGGACACCGAGGTTCCATAATTCTGATTGCGCCAGATTGGCCTCGCCGTCCTTGGTATGCGGATCTAATGCGGCTTCTAATAGCGCCTCCTTGGCGTCTGCCGGTCCGGATCAATCTATTATATCAGGGACCCGTACTCATGCCACAGGTGGATCGCTTCTCGCTTACGGCTTGGCTCTTGAGAGGGCTCGCTTAGCACGTAAAGGTTATGCAAGTTCGGTAGTGGCTACTTTGCTTAAATCTAGAAGACCGGGAACTTCTCTTGCATATGTCCGGGTATGGCGATTATTCGAAGATTGGTGTGGACGGCACAACGTTCTTCCGCGTTTGGCTACCTTACCACAATTGCTTTTGTTTCTTCAAGAAGGTCTGGATAAAGGTTTGGCAGTTAATACTCTTAAGGTTCAGGTGGCCGCATTGACATGTTTCAGGGGATTGGTCCAAAAACGTAGTTTATCATTTCATCCAGATGTACAAAGATTTTTTAAGGCGGCAAAAATTCTCCGGCCTCCGTTACGTAAGATTGTGCCTCCGTGGGATTTAAATATTGTTTTAGAGGCTTTATCGAGTTCGCCATTGGCTTCGGTTTCCTCGCGATCTCCACGTGAATGTTCATGGAAGACGGCTTTTTTGGTAGCTTTGTGTTCAGCGCGGAGAATTTCCGATTTACAGGCTTTGTCTTGTCAGGAGCCTTATTTACAGTTTCTGCCTGAACGAGTAGTACTACGTACGGTTCCTTGTTTTTTACCGAAAGTACTTTCTGTTTTTCATGTTAATCAGTCGGTGGTGTTGCCTACTTTTTCGGACTTATCAAGTTCTCCGATCGATCGAGCTCTCCGAAAACTGGATCTTGGTCGTGTTTTAAAGAATTACCTTAAAATTTCTGAGCCTTTTCGAAAGACGGATAGGCTGTTTATTCAATATGCTGGGCGCAATAAAGGGCATCCAGCTTCAAAGTCAACGATTGCTCGTTGGGTGCGCTGTGCTATTTCAGCGGCTTACCAAGCTGGGGGACGATCTCCACCAGTTGGGTTGAAAGCTCATTCTACTAGGGCTCAAGCAACCTCCTGGGCGGAATTTGCTTTTGTTCCTCCGGTAGATATTTGTAGAGCAGCGACGTGGTCTTCATTGCATACGTTTACGAAGCATTACCGCCTGGATGTTCAGGCAAGGGAAGATGCAAAAGTGGGCGCGTCAGCTCTTATTGCAGGGCTGGCTGGTCCCTCCTGAGTTTAGGTACTGCTCTGGTACTGCCCTAACCTTCCCTGGACAGGCCCGGAGAAGCGAAAAGGAAAATGAAATTAGTTCTTACCTGCTAATTATCTTTCCTTGAGTATTCTCCGGGCCAGTCCAGGGTCCCACCCTTTTGTGTATTCAAATGAAGGGGAAGTATCGGGGCTTCTATGTTTTTTTCTTTAGATAGATAGCTAGTTTGTTTATATTATTTAAAAAAAAAAAAAAAAGATTGAAGAAAAAAGTTAAATACTAAATTTTAAGAAGCAGGAGTTGTTAGCTTCCTCTGTTTCTGTAGGACTATAGAACATGATCAGTTTGTATGGGTTGATGTTCGATATTAATTTGCTGCTTTGTCAGAAGGAAGACTGACAGGTTGACCTCAGGGGGAGTGGCTTCACGACTCAAGAAAACTTGATGTCTTCATGTCCTCAGCTGCTGAAGGGGATTGACAACCTAACCTTCCCTGGACTGGCCCGGAGAATACTCAAGGAAAGATAATTAGCAGGTAAGAACTAATTTCATTATCAGCTTGTTTTAACCGCTTCCATGGGCCTGCGATAATTCTTTCTGTGCAGGCAGGACAATTATTGTACGCTGAAATGCGCTTTCACTGTGCATCATGCAATAGGGCAGGACCTGGGCATTGTCAGGGTGGCGAGTGGGTGTTGACTGCACATTGTAGTTAGTGTGAGCACCAGTAACGCATACTAATTGCCAGTGTGGTAGTTAGCACTGGTGATAGCTAAACCTGCAGTAATTGCCAAAGGTTACACTGCACGTTAAGGGGCTTATTTTATTTAGCTAGGCTTATATACTGCTTTTCTGCAGGTCAAAGTGGTGTACATTCAGGTACAGTATATATTTCCCTTGTCCCCAAAGGACTCACAATCTACACTTTTTGTACCTGAGGCAACAGAGGATTAAGTGGCTTGCCCAAGGCCACAATAAGTGCCTGTGAGACTAGAACCCCCTGTCCTCCAGCAGGATTTGAACCCCCAGCCCTCTGACCTGAGGCAACTTGCCCCAGCCACTAGGCTACTCCTTTGTGTCTTACCAGGGCTTACCTGTTTGGTAACTGTCAGGCACATGCTGAGCACACCCCTAACATTATCACAGACGCTTTGTACTTACCGTGCATTAGTTTTAGTATTAAAACAAGGGTAGGTACAAAATCCTACCACACTTTAGTAGAAGGGCCCCTAAGACAATTAACAATCCTATTTAACTTAAAATTACCGTATCCTCAAAAAATTTTCAACTTCTTTTTGTTTTACTACAAAAAATGTATTGCATTGCTTTATTGCTTTTTCCCATACAGAATTTCTCTTTACTTCTACCCTATCATTTACTTTCAGTATTGGGTTAAATCAACAGTGCAGCACTCATTTAGGATTGTTTTAAAAGACATTTTATGCACATAAGTAGACTTTTATAAAATGGCCCAGAGATACAGTATATGCACCTAAATGTATGCACATATCACCTGTATACGCATAAGCTTATCCAATCTGTATGAGGGCATTCCCAGGGACAGGGATGGAGCAGTTATATAATGTATGCGCATAGGCATCACCTGGGAAATCTGTGTATGCCAAATGGCAGGTACGAATGTGCGTGCATACTTCTTTATGGGTGATTTTCATCAGAAAAACATTCTTTCCCTTAAAACATTGATTTCACTTATATGAACATCTACTGCACAAACGAGGTGACTTGTTATAAAATTGCCATCTTAGCATGATCTCACTTGAGCCTGAGATGCATTTCTCTTCAACTTTTAAAAATGTTTCAGATGGAGCGTCTGCTGCTGCGCTGATTGGAATCCTGTGTGCCGTGCTGTGGAGGAGGATCAGCTGTGCTTACCATCCCTTCCCCTCCTTGAGGCGGCTATAAGTTCTACGGGCCATAGGAGCGCGGTGGGAGCGTCTGCTGCTGCGCTGATTGGAATCCTGTGTGCCGTGCTGTGGAGGAGGATCAGCTGTGCTTACCATCCCTTCCCCCCCTTGAGGCGGCTATAAGATCCACCAGTCATCGCGGAACGCGACCCGCGGGCGCGCACCCGTGGTCGCGTGCCCAAAGGGGCGTGACCAAAGGGGCAGGCCCGCCACTTTGGAGCCCCTTCGGAGTCTCGAGGAGCTAGGAGCTAGTGTGGACTTATGGGCAGGAGACGGAAGAAGATATTTCCATCAGCCGGGGCCAAGGTGGTTAAGGTTTCGGGCCCCATGGATCGTCATGTGGTGAGTGCTCAGAGTGAACTGTCTCCTGCGGATGTGTCATCGGTATCCGTGAGTACCCTCTCTGATGTCTCCTTGAATGCGCTGGGAGTTACCCCCTCCGGTCAAGAGGTGACTTTGGCATTGGCTCCTAAGCCGGAAGTACTTCCGGCTTGTGAGAAGCAACCTTCATCCTTGTTAGACTCTCCAGCCGCTTCTTTATTATCTGATGTGTTTAAGGTGAAGTTACCAGCTGCTTTGGACCTTGTGGCTTCGGGGGGTTCTGCTGCATCGCTTATTCCTCCTGTTGATATATCCCTGCGTGATGTCTGGGAGGTAGTTGCTCGCATTGAAGGTTCTTTGCGGTCATCTTTCTCCCAGGTCACCCAATTTTCTAAAGATGTAGTACAGAAACTCTCTGACCATGAGGTTAATATTGATAAATGTTCTGCTTCCTTAACTAAGGTGGAGGGGCGGGTTTCTGTGGTGCAGGCGGCTGTATCTTCGTCTATTAGAGATAGGTTAACGATTCACTATCAGTTGGAACATTTGGAGAATTCTATTCGATCTAAAAATTTACGCTTTTTAAATTTTCCTTGCACACATTATCTTTCCTCTAATATTTTGTTATCAAAGTATTTTAAGGAAGTTTTGTTACTGGATGATCCGGATGCTATTAAATTTTCTTCTGTGTATTATATTCCTAAGAGGCCTGCCGCGGAGACCACTTCCTCACCTAGGGGGAATACTCCTTTGAATGATTCCTTAAATGTTTCTGATTTTTCACTTCCTCACCTAGGGGGAATACTCCTTTGAAGGATTCCTTAAATGTTTCTGATTTTTTCAATGGATGTAATCCCACATAGAACTACCTTGATAGTTTCCTTTATGTCTTTGGCAGACAAGAATATGATTTTGCGTTTATATTTTACTAAAAAGGATCAAAATTTCTGTGGAACTCCTATTCAGGTTTTTCCAGATGTTTGCAGATCCACTCAAAAGCGGAGGAAAGCTTTTCTTTTGTTAAAGCCTCGAGTTATTGCTTTAGGGGCTTTTTTTCTGTTAAAATATCCATGTAAGTGTATTGTTATACTTCGATCTGTTAAATATATTTTTCTTGAGTGTGAACAACTGGAGGCATTCTTGTTAAACAAAGAAAAAGTATGAGAGTTGTTTTCCTTTTGGCCTAGTATTAAGGGTTTATATAAATTTGGGAATCCAATCTGGGTTTTTTTAATATTTGTTTAATATTTCCTAGTTTCTTTTCTTGATTTGTATCAGGGCAGCACTCCTCATGATGTGGACTTGATTGTATATCTTTAACCATGTTTGTTACATGTTATAAAAATTTGAATAAAGATACAATTAAAAAAAAAATGTTTCAGATGGCTTTACCTATGTATTTTTATTTTTTTTTTAGTATCATCAAGTCAGTGTTGACGCCTAGCGACCCAGCTACCTCTGGGTTTTCTTGGCAATGTATCACTGGAAGTAGATTGCCAGCCTTTTCTTCTGAGGCAATGGAGGGTAAAGTGACTTGCCCAAGGTCACAAGGAGTGCCAGTGGGACCTGAACCGTTGATCTTCTGGGTTCTAGGCAGTTGCTCTAACCATTAGGCTACTCCTCCTATGTATAGTTTACCTCAAATACATATTTGGGCATATTATTTTAACAAATAGTCTTTAAATAAAAGCGTGTTTACCAAAGGTCTGTAGCTGAATGACTCTGGTGATATTATATCGCGTGCCTTGATGCATAAAAGCCAGCTCACAGATGTAGAATCCTTCATCAGCAGGAGACACGTCACTGATGTTCAATTTATTTGTACCTACCACGTATTTGAATTTCTTACTGAGTTGCGGCAAAGGTACAGATTCCTGGTTGAAAAGAAAATGTTGTGTTAAAGATTTGCTTAAACTTATTGCTTACTATGGTTTCAAGACAGAAAAGTGGCGCTAGGCTTTGTAGACAGGTCAACTCTTTTAGCGCACAATTTTGTGCACTACCCATACAGCAACATGTTTTACACATGACCTAACTGTCCGCAAAGCATCGTGCAGAAAGCAACTCACAGTGCATTTAAATCTATCTAAACATATGGTGATACAGCAAATAGCTGATGCAGAGCTGCACACAGAAGATAAGAAGGCTGAGCTCAGTGCTGGGGTTTTCATGCAAGTCTGTGGAGGCGGAAAGGGAAGCTCATTCCCCACTCAGTGCCAATGAGGAGTTTATTTCTATTTTTTCCATGGCATATGCATGAATACTATTCGGCACATAGCAATTTTTGAAACAAGATTTGTGTACAGAATAGCATTCCATCATATGTGTGGATGTTGTTCATGCAGCTCCGAAGGGCAGAACTGTGCATGGTGCTTCAGAGTTGCATGTGCATAACATCCGCACATATAATGGAATCTTATTCTGCACATAGATGATATTGCACAGGCCAATTTTCACATTTCTGTTGACAGATTTGGTGAGCAAACTTTCTGTGCTAGGCTTGCGTTAGAAAACCTGAGCTTTAGCAAATGGTTCTAATGCAAGGTAACTACATCTAGGACCAGCACTACAAATAAGTGAACTAGGTGGTCACCAAGAGCTTCAATGGTTGGAGAATGGCCCATTGCCACCACTATGGCCGTGTTTCAGCAAAGCCTTCATCAGGGGTAAAATCAAACACAGGAGACGCAGTCACAGAAAACTGTGGGGTGTCTAAAATCCAACATGCAGACTGATCCGTGGGGTGAATATTGTATCCTTGCTATTAAATCGCAAAACCGATCAGCATGAATGGCATCCATAATCATTAAGATTGCCTCATATCCTTGCACTAGTCCTGACTGCATTGCCCTTCAATAAGCTAAATTTAGGATAATTGACTTAAATACTCAAGGATGTACTACCTACCACAAGAAGCTTAAGCTTAGTCCACAAAATAGTGACATCACAACAAGATTGGGAGCAGTGGAACATTTTTTGGTTTGAGGGGAGACAAATAAAACAACCTCTTCCCATCTTCCCTTGTTGCTGATGTCACACAGGGAAAAAAAGATGGTTAAGCCCATGGCCCCAATGACCTACTGCCTAAGACAGAATTGATTACTTTGGGCATCCAGAAGAATTAACGCAATTTATCAAGAGGAATCAAAATGGTGGTAACAGACATCTATAACATCGAAAACATAATAAAAACAAATAAAAGATAGCAGAAAAAGATCTGGCCTGTCCAATCTGCCCAGTTATTCTGTCTACACTAAGATGCCATTCCAGCTGTCAGTCACAAAGTCTGATCACCTGCAAGATCTTTATCCAGGAAAGTGTTTTTGTCTTCCTCCTTGGTATGCCACCATTTGGGGTACAAGAACACATGAGAATGCCACTCAGTTGCCTCCAACACACACTTTTCCCCTCCCTAACCAAGCCAGCCATCATGAGCATGACCATTGCCCAAACATTTGATCTCTTAAGACCCATGAAAAGCCTACCAGACAAATCCAACTACATGAATACCTGCATTTCCTCTCGGACTTCTAGTGATTACAGAACTTGCAGCATGCCAAATAGATCCAACCACTAGTCAGCTCTGCCATCACAGCCCACCAGACAAACCTGGCTACTTGGTTGCCTTTTTCTATTAGACCTAGCTTTTCTTATTAACCACACTGCAATTCATTTTGGCAGCCCTAACACTCATTATTGAATCAAATTAGTACAGTGCTACAGCCGCTTAAAAATCTGTCACTCAGCCATGCTTCTTATCAATTAAAAATGTTGTATGTTTATCCACACACCTTTAGAGTTCTCTTACTGTTTTAGACACCATCGTTCAAATAAGGAGGCTGTTCCACCAAAATTATGTACTGAAGTTACTCCCCAGACTAGCTCTCATCATGGCCCCTTTGCTCTAAAATGTCCTTTCCCTTAACACAGGTTTGCTTCTTGCAATATAGTAAAAACTCAAATGGGTGATGAGATTTCTGAATTAGCCATGTCTTCATTATCTTCGAGTGTTCAAGTGTTTTCTCATATAATGACAGAGGTTATTCCGGAATGTCATAAAATTACATGTGATTAGTACTTTTGGGTGATACGCCATTGAGGAAAAGAAATTTCAAGTAATTTCTTCCAGTGCTGCATGTGAATTCTGCACTATTATAGCATGGCATGGAGTGGAGAGGTAGCCTAGTGGTTAGCACAACGGCTTCATACCCAAGAGATCAGACTGATTCCCACTCGTACTCTTTGTGACCTTTGACAAGTCACTTTATCCTCCATTGCCTTCGAAGAAAAGGCCTGACAATCTACTTCAGGCCATACCTTGCCAAGAAAACCCAGGAGTTTCTGGGTTGCCAAGAGTCAGCACTGACTTAATGGCATTTAAAAAAAATAAAAAGACAACATAGCATACTTTTAAATGTTTTTAAAGTTGGCACTCTCAGGTATGGAGTTGGGAGAGTTTAGGATTGGCACATAATACTTTGCAAAATGCAAATTTTATGGATAAATCTCAGCAGAGACACATATGTACATTTACATTTCCCTGCCACATCCACTTAATGTGATCAGTTCTAAAATTACCCTACACACGTCGTCTTTCCTGTTTCACCTTTCAAGAACTCGCCCTCATCCATTAGTCTTGAAGATTACAACATAGCACCAATTATGGCACCAAAACAGATATGATTAACCCTATAATTATAACTTATTCACAAGATTCCCTCAATACAATCTCATGATGTTCTAGCATGAGAGAAGTATAAATAGCTCCTATTACCTCATCAACTCTCATACAATGTTTTATATCATATCAAGTGTTACACTAATAGATGTCTGTTAAAGGGAACTTTTTCATGCTGAAAAAATTAGTCATTTTTGAAATGGTCTTCTTTAAAAAGATTATGTTCTTTGCAAGCTCTCTCGTTTCCCCCTGCCTCACTTGAAGTACTGTGTTCAGTTTTGAGGGCTGTATCTTACTGAGGATATAAAAAAACTTGAACCAGTTCAAAGGAGAATGACCAAAATGGTATGGGGTTTGTACCAGAAGCCATCTGAGAAAAGACTTGAAGACATGAATACATATACCCTAGAGGAAAAAGGGGCAGGGGAGATTTCAAAGATATTAATGAGCAAACAAACCTTTTCCAAGAAGAGAAAGCTATGGAGGACAAGAAATTAAGCTCAAAGGAGGAAATTTTATAGTAAAAGCAACATAAGGAAATACTTTTCAATGGAAAGAGTGATGGATCTCTGGAATGCCCTCCTGAAGAATGTGGTCGGGACAAAAACAGTGACAGAATTCAAAAAGGTATGGGATAAGCACAAATGATCCATACACAGCAAGAGGAGAATTCTTCCTCAAAGCAAAACTTAAATGACTTTCACACTTCAAAAAAAACATAGAAAGAGTAATCTGCGAGGTGGGAAGTTACCCAAAGTAAAGGCATAGTGTGGGCATAGCCTTACAATGCAAACGTTATAACCCTAGGCACCTTACTATGCAGACTTGATGGACCATGCTGGCCTTTATCTGATGTCATTTACTGTTATTATATAACTCTATTGCTCCCTCTTCCATCTTATTTATTTATTATTTATTTATTAACAATTCTTATATACCGCACTATTAGACATCAGCGCGGTTTACATTGAACAGAAAACATCCGACAGTTTACACGTGTCTGGTCGTTACATTTAACAGGAAGTATAACTTGGCGAAATAGGGGAAACTAAATACAATGCAGGGTTATCTGATAAAGGATATCCTGGTTAACTATATACAACAGTGGTACAATAGTATATGGAACAACTTGCTATTTACATTGTGAAGTTGGTCTGTTGCGGGGTCTATCTGTTTGACCACTTCTGCTATTCACCTGGGGGTTATGTTCGGAGCTGCCATTGAGATATTTAAGGAAGAGGAAATGCTTTAAAGCCTTTCTGAACTGACTTAGATTAGGTATTGCTCTGATTTGTGCTGGTAAGGTGTTCCATAGAGATGGGGCGCAGAATTGGAAGGCTCTGTTGGCTGTTGATCTAGTGCATCTTGTGGTGTCATTTGGGATAACTAGTGTGTTTAATTCTGCTGTTCTTCGTGGCCTGTTTGGTGCAAGTGGTTGTATGAGGTTGGAGAGAGAGGAAGAGGTGAGCCCCTTAGCCGCTTTGAATGTTAGCAGTAAGATCTTGAAACTGATCCTTGCCTGAATGGGGAGCCAGTGTAGCTGTTTTAGAAGGGGTGTTACGTGATCTCTCCTGGATGCCCCGAGGAGTACCCTCGCTGCACTATTCATGGCTAATTGCAGGGGGTTCAGGGTGGCCCGGGGGAGTCCTTGTAGTATGGAGTTTGAGAAGTCGAAATGGGGGAGTATAAGGGCTTGATAAATGGTACGGAAATCATCCGGTTCAAGTAGTATGCGTAGGTGTCTGAGGGATCTGATTTTAAAGTAGATTGCCTTGACTGTGTTGGCTATGTCTTATCCTCCATGGTACAATGCAGCAGCTACCTGATGCTTCCTTTTCTGGTTGTTAAGAGTAATTTAACCATCACTTTTCTCTGCTCTACAAAAGCAGGAAGAGTAAGCTTCCCTCCTCTTCTGGCTTGGGCAAGCCAGTGTTCATCTCCCTGCCTCCTGGTCCACTTGCCAACATTTGCACAGTAAATATCAAATTTTGCACAGAAAGGCCATGCTCAGCAAACTCTGCATCAAGCAATTGCACAGAATTCCTCCAGGATTAAAAATGAGAAAAAAACACATTTGTATATCAGACCAGAAATGTTTTGAGTAGTAGCCGAATAAGTTGACATGACTTTTGAGGTCTGTTTGCAGGATAACGCAAAGATAATGTACAAAAGCAGTGAAACTGTGAAATGATTTCTGGTTGAAAGATCTTTTAGTCTTAGCTAACATAAAAAAGGCAACACAGGAGATAATCAGTAACTGACATGGTAAGAAACTGGTAGAGTGGGTTGGATGTTAACCTCTGCTTCAAGGATTGATCCTGTTCTAACATTTTTGTAGGCGATAAAGTAGAAGGGCTGTCGGGTACAGTTTGCCTCTTTACAGATGATACCAAAATTTGCAACAGGTTAGACACCTGAGAAGGGAAGGAGGGATCTAGCAAAGTTTGAAGAATGGTCAAGAATTTGGCAGCTTAAATTTAATGCAAAAAAAAAAAAAAGGCAAAGTCATGCATTTGGGCAGCAAAAACCCAAGGGAATGGGAATAGGGGATGAATTCAGTGCATGAACGAAGAGTGGAACCTGGGGGTGATCGTATCAGATGATCTTAAAGTGGCCAAACAGATAGAAAAGAAGATGACAAAAGCCAGAAGGATGCTTGGGTGCATAGGGAAAAGGATGGTCAGCAAGGCAAAGAGGTAATAGTGCTTTTGTATAAATCTCTAGTGTGACCTCATTTGGAGTACTGTGTATAATTCTGGAGACTACACCTTCAAAAGGATATAAACAAAAAAGAGTTAGTGCAGAGGATGGCTACTAAAATGTTCAGTGGTCTTTGTCATAAGGCATATGAGGACAGACAAAGATCTCAATATGGAGGGAAAGACGAGAGAGGGGTGATATGATGGAGACATTTAAACATATCCATGGTATAAAAGTACAGGAGGTGGCCTTCTTTCAGTTGAAGAGAAGCTCTGTAACGAGGGTTCATAAGATTGTGATAGGGGATTGTCTTGGGAGTAATCTGAGGAAGTATTTCTTTACAGAAAGGTGATGGGTGCGTGGAACAGCTTCCTAGTGGAGGTGGTGGAGATGAGAACTGTATCTGAATTCAAGAAAGCATGGGACAAATACAGAGGATCTCTGAGGAAGAGGAAGGTATTGTAGAACTTAATAGTTATGGATGGGCAGACTGGATAGGCCGTATGGTCTTTGCCATCATTTTCTCTGTTTCTATTTACTGTATTTTCTGTAATTATAAGGCCAAAGCTGTACTAGTCAGGGGGTAGGAAGAAAGATAACGTTTCTCCAGTCCCACTCTTATCCTTTCAACCTCTTTACAAAACATTTAGAAAGGAAGGTAACCCTTTTAAATGAAGCTAGGATAGTAATAGCATATTTTATCCTAACGAAACAGCTAACAAGGATAGCATAGCTGCATCTATGATATTTGGGAATCTCATCTCACAAGATGTCTAAAATTAAACTGCATTGGGTATAGCTAATATTTAAATATGGGTCCTCCAAAGAGCCCACAGTATTGTGGGAACTGCCGTTTGAGTTTTAAGAGTAGACACTTTTCTTTCTGAGCCTGCATAGTGCCAATGCCCCAGCACAATTTTAGTAATAGCTATGCAGTTATGTGTGTTATCTTTGAGATCAATAAAGCAGTGTGGTTCCCATGTTAGTCCACTCTAGGGAGGGAGGAGTGGCCTAGTGGTTGGGGCAAGTTACCTCAGGCTGGAAGATTGGGGGGTTCAAATCCCACTAGAGGACAGCAACTTTGGGCCGGAAGGACTGGGGTTTCTAGTCCCACAGGTGCTCTTAACTCTCGATTGCCCATGTTCCCTGTAAGTATTAGTGTATGTGTCTCATATCCCCTCGTGTTAAATGTATCCCCCAATTGTGTTGTGACACTTTGATTGAAGGATAAGGTGGTATACAAAACTGTCTAAATAAAATAAGGGCCCAAAAGAAAAATGTATGTGATATTCTTTTCTTGGACTGGCTGAATATATTTTCACTAACTTTTGACAGCACTTACCTGATGGACTGAGCCTACCTTTTAAAAGCTAGACAAAAATGTATTAAAGGTTAGTCCAATATGAAGATATTGCCTACAAATTGTTAGTAGGCCCTCATTTCTCTCTTTCAGATGAGATGCTAAACCAAAGTCCTGCCTTATCTCTGGGCAATTTTCACAGGAATGATGATATTAAGGCCTTCGCTAAGTTCCAAAAAGAATCTACAACCAAGTATGATGAAATTCACCTTAAAGAAACAACTTAATTGCTCTTGAACAGGCCTCTGATCCCTTATGAAGCAATGTATGAAGTTTTGCACAAAAGCAACATGCAAATACATTAATAATTCATTGGGGGGTGGGTCATTTACTAATAGTTTGCACAGGTTCTGCTGCAGAAAGCACATTAGTAAATCCCCTCTCCCCCCCCCCCCCATTTGATGTTGCATAGAGTAACGGATTTTGCTGGTGATGCATTTCTATAAGATGAAAAGAATAAATACGTTAAAATTGTACCTTATACCATTTGAGATTCAGGTCTGTATCATTGGTTATGAAATCATTCAGGTCAGGGCAAATGATCCGATCATTGGTTGAAGTGAAAACATTTTGTCGATATGCAATGTCTCTCAGGGCAATCACATTGCTTTTCACAACTGTTAAAGAAATTGTGACTTCAGTGCAAAATGATGAATTCCTGAAAGTAAATGTCATACATTTCCATTTTAGATAAAGGTATATTAACTCCCCTCGCCTGTAAAACACACCCTTTGGGATATATTTACTAAAGTGTGCTTTCTGCGTTAAAGTACATGCGCACTTGTCAGCAAACATACTTGAACACATGTATACTCAAGCCTAATTTTACAGCAGCTATTTCCTGTGTGTTACATATGCTTCATACACAGGAATAACAATCAAAAAAGCAGTTTCTTTTTTTTTAATTTGATATACCACCGTTCATCTCGGTTTGCAATAACTCCATTTACAATAACCAGCATATCAATCTTAAAATAAAAAAAAAAACATTCAAAGACATGGGCATAACACAAGAGGAGAGTAAAATCCTAAAAACAATAAGGAGCCATTTTACTAAAGTGAGCTATGCAGTTAACGCACATTAGGGTGCCAAATGGGTAGATTAGGGGTGAAGAGTGAATGTGGTGAGCACATTGTAGTTAGTACAGGGGTACATATTGTGTGCAAAAGGTCAATGCTGCAATTTGCACAGAGTCACTTAATGCCATCACAATAGGTGGAGTTTAGTGTACCACGGTAATTCACAAGGGCCTGCATGAGTGCTACAAGGCCTGTCTGAGCGGTAACTTTGAGGCACATGCTAGCCATGCCCCCAACACTTACTGTGGAGCAATTGTACCCCTAATGCTCATTGAATTTGGCACTGAATGTGTGTTAGGTATCAAAATCTGGCACACTTTAGTAAAAGGGCCCCTAAGTACTATTTTTATTTTTATTTAAACTGAACATACTAGGAACAATAAAGAAACATTTCTGAAACCCAGACTCCTTCACATATAGTTATAGAAAGAACACAAATGATGAAACATTTACTCCTACCTTAAACTTTGAGTAAGACACTACCTTTATATGATTACTACACAAAAGTTTTAGGAAATGGGACAATTCTTCCAGTAGCCAGTGACCATTTCCTATTACGTGATCATTTTAACTAATTAAAGAATGTTTGTGAAATTTGAAAAAGAAAGCTTAAACTAAATGGTCCTTTTAAGAATATACTACCCCTAAACCCCTATTCCCAATCCTCAAGAGCAATGTCTTATGCATGCAATTTGCAAATCTTGATTACATAGAATGAAGCAGCAACAAAATTTTGAGGCCTTATTGAGGCCTACCATTTCACCGTTGCACGTCTCCATTTCAGTTTTCAAAATGGCAGGCTGGGATATGTATGTGCTGACACATACACATACGCTTCCGAAATACCATACCACACCACATCCCGATTTTGCACATCCACGTTTCTGGGCCCTTATTCTACACTTCCCTGCTCTCTTTACATTGTGATAGACACTTTTCTTTTTAGGCCAGAGACATGTCTGTTTTACAAAGCAGTTACATGTACCCTCCTTCACTGCTGCCCCTCCCACAGCATTTCAGAAATCATTGATTTAACAAAACAGCTTTTCTAAAATGTGTCTTCTAGGGTACTTGTAGATATTCACATCTTATTCTGAGCAGGTGAGCTTTTGTGTGCTTCTGGGAGTCATTGTAGAAGCCTACTGATAAAGGTATATTTAAAGTTAGCATAGCAAGACTTCTGGTGTTGCCGTGAGCTAGGGTAGTCAGGCATGACCTGGCTCCGGGGCTCCTGTTTCAATTCTCGATGCGTTTGCCGGTTCTACGACTCCTAAATGAAGATAAATTACACCGGTGTTTTGCCAACACAGTACATCTTACCTCTTCGGTGCTCTCGCAAATAATGAAGGTCATGGCAGCAAAAGTGCAGTGTCGGAACAAACCCCGAGGGGGCGAGAGCAAGATGGAGGGCGGCCCCACAACTGGCACTGAGGGAATGCAGACTGTGCTAGTGGCAGAGGTCTCCACAGCTGTGGCCCAAGCTTTAAATGATCGGTTTGAAGGGCTAGCAGCACAGATGACAGTTGGCTGCAGCCGTGAAGGACTTCACAGTCCGATACAGCAGGTTGAACAATGAATGTCGGACCTAGAAGATGGCAGCCAGGCTTATGAGAAGTGGTTGCAGGCTCTGGCAGAGCAAACCCACCGCCAGGAAGCTAAAATAGATAACTTGGAGAACTGGGACTAGCGGAAGAATATCCGTATGATTATTAGAACAGAGTTGGTGCTGGAGAGTGAACTTCAGGGGTTTCTCAACACTTGGCTGCCCTAGGGCTTGCAGCTCCCAGAATTGGCAGGAAGGATACAGATAGAGGACATATCATGTTGGCCTGTGCCGAGAGGGAGAGACCCGACTCTGAGCAGTTTTGGCGAGGTTTCTCAGTTACCATCAAAAAGATGTCATCTTGCGCGCTGCCAAGAACCAGCAAAATGTGGAGTATGACAGCCACAGAATTCTCCTCTTTCAGGATTATTTGGCAGCAGTGGCCCAGAAAGAAAGGAATTCATGGTGGCATGTTGGCTCCCTGGTGAAAAAAAGGGTGCATTTTTCACTTGCATATGCAGCCAAACTGTGCCTAACCTACAATGGTCAGCAGCAAGTGTTTTATTCCCCCACAAAGATGCAATCTTTCTACACGGAGCACTTTTAACTGGGGCTGCCTGCAGCCACACAATGTGAGCAGGTATCTTTCTTGGATATGGATACTATCTGGTCTGTACTGCTGCTGATTGGAAAATTGCTCTGCTCCCACCTGGACAACATAATTGAGATATAGGAGCGGCTATCCATTTCCCAGCTAGCATGTAAGCTCCATCAGGGGTCCCCGCCACAGGAGTTTGTGAGGGTAGAGAGGTGTTGGGTGGCTGAGCTAGGCATTCGCGTGACCCCAGGTGCCATCTGGTGGGCCATTAAACAAAATAACCCCACCTATGATGGAAAATCCTAACGCACCAGTATCAAACCATCATATATCATAAACCCAAAAATAATTCTCAATTTTTATCTTGTCGGAGCCCACCGGGGGAGGGCTAGAACAGTATACCTAACCCCCTCCAGACGGTAGACTACTTTTATTTTATTATCACCCCAAAAATGTAAAATTACAACTTATCTTGAAAATAGCTCAACTCTTCTCATTTTCCTCACAAGTTGCTAGCCAAAAGGTTTGTGTCACGACGTGCACATTTCAGGTAAGTCCCTGTCTCAAGTGCGCCAATTCCTTCAATCGTGCAACAACAAAAAACGCCGTCTTTGCGGTCTTGGGTGTTTCGTATTCAAATGGCATTAGCAGACTCGAAACTTTAAACAGGGGAAACCCAATCAGAAGCGGGAACCACCTCACAGGTCCCTAACACAGGATCCAATTGTAGGTGTGCTTCCCTACATGGAACGTAGTTCAGATGTAGCTAACATCTTACGGTCCCATTGGCAGATGTTGACATTACAAACTTGTTTCCAACAACCTTTGCGTTTGGCGTTTTCACGGGGTATTAATTTAACTAACCAGTTAGTTAAGACAGCCTTGATGTTAGATCGACCAGTTCCTTCTGGTCATGAAGGAGGTCATTATTCATGTAATGAATGCAGCTACTGTCAAAAGACAGTTTCGGGAGTGACTTGGCAACATCCTGTTACCCTACGTGAATATACGTGACGCTGGAAAACTACTTGTCAAACTTCCTTTGTTGTTTATTTGGTGTGCTGTCCATGTGGACTTTGGTATGCGGGACGCACTATTCGTTCTATGCGAAAGCGCCTTGCTGAACATGCCTCACGAATCAGAAATAAAGTTCTGACGGCTCCCATGGTGGAACATTGTGAAGCTTTGTCTCATGCCTTTGAAGAATTGACCTGGACGATCATTGATCACATTCCTTTAGACCCACGGAGGGGCGATCGCGAACTTAAGTTACAGCGCACGAAACAACGATGGATTTTTGAACTGTATACCATTCATCCGTCTGGTCTAAATCGTGAAATTGATTGGGCTACAATTCTGTGATGTCAGTTCTGCTTTTTCCAAGATTTGACCAATGGCAGTGTGGTACACCTCTGACAGTGAGGTGGTTCCCGCTTCTGATTGGGTTTCCCCTGTTTAAAGTTTAGAGTCTGCTAATGCCATTTGAATACGAAACACCCAAGCCCGCAAAGACGGCGTTTTTTGTTGTTGCACGATTGAAGGAATTGGCGCACTTGAGACAGGGACTTACCCGAAACGTGCACGGCGTGACACAAACCTTTTGGCTAGCAACTTGTGAGGAAAATGAGAAGAGTTGAGCTATTTTCAAGATAAGTTGTAATTTTACATTTTTGGGGTGATAATAAAATAAAAGTAGTCTACCGTCTGGAGGGGGTTAGGTATACTGTTCTAGCCCTCCCCCGGTGGGCTCCGACAAGATAAAAATTGAGAATTATTTTTGGGTTTATGATATATGATGGTTTGATACTGGTGCATCTGGTGGGCCATGGCACACATACTGTCTCTGGTGGGGGGAGCACGCCTGCAGGAGATGCAATATCACTTATTTCACCATGTGCATTTCTCCCTGCATTCATGCCTTCCACAGCTGACAAGCTCTCGCATACCGTTGTAGATTCAGTATGCTGAGGCAGCCCCGTTCCCAACAATCCCCCATCGCCGAGAAAGCTATCCTAGACTGCCCCCTTCAAACAGAGCATCTGAGTTCCTGTTCAAATAGATAAATATCTTTACGTAGAAGCCAAAAGGACAATAGTTGCATTACATAGAGAAGTTTGGGAAACAAAACCATGCAGTAGGCAGCTATCCAGAAGCATCTGGTTCATTGAAAAGCCTACCTTAAAACACAGACATAAGATCCAGTGTCTTCCATTGCTGCGGGGAAAAACCAAAGTGAATCTTCTTGAATCTGGATTCTAGATTCCACTCCAGTGAATTCATTTTTGGGATCTTTTTTATACCATGTCAGACTGAGGTTGGAAGCCTTGTTGAAGTTCAAGTGATGGTAATAGAGGATGGGACTTTTCAGAACAGTGGGTTCTCCTTGCTGAACAATGTAGTCTTTGTAGTGCACGATACGCTCCTGGCACTCTTCTAAATCAACCATAGAAATTCTTATGTTAATTCTTTTTTTTTTGTCAGAAGAGATGAAAACACCATTTATTCAACTAAAAAACAAATCACTGAATTCATTCTTCCTTTCAAAGTGCAGTTTTAGTATGTCCTGGTTTCCAGATTGGCCTTTTACCTGTCTCATCCAAGCGATGAACTTTAAAGGTGACCACATCCTGAAGCCACATGCTGACCATGGCAAATAAGAACCGTGACATCCTCTTTCAGTCGAAATAGGAAACAGTAAAAAAGAACAACTATTTAAAACATGCAGATGTGAAAAAAGTACGAAAAAAGTCACAAATCCTCTAACAAACATTCTATAATTGCATATACCATGAGGAGTTAAAATATGTTACTCTGTCTCTAACTTAAGATCTAATTCCTACTCTCTCCTATGACTTGATATTTTGACTATAAAAAAACATAAGAACCAAAGTTCATCAATCCAGCATCCCGTCTCCAGCAGTAGCAAAACCGAGGCACAAATGCACGGAATATCCCTCCAAAAATTGATCTATTACTTTGTGCTCATTCTAAAAGATACATGATAACAAATTATTAGCTATGTAGTCCTGGAAAGCTATGGATTGCCCATACCTCTTTTGAACTCTACTGTTAGTCACCTTGACCATGACCTCCAGCAACAGGTTCCACCGCTTAATTGTGCGTTACATGAAAAAAAATATTTTCTACATTTTGTTTTTTCAATCTGTTAGTTTCATGGAGTATCCTCTTCTTCTAGTGTTGTTTGAAAAGTTAAACAACCATCTTCTATTCCACCCCACTGGTGATTTTATAAACTGTTACCATATCCATTTTGAGTTGTCTCTTTAACAAACAGAATAGCTCTAACTTGTTTAATCTTTCTTCATAAGAAATGTGTTGCATCCCCTTTATCATTTTTGTCACTCTTCTCTGAGCCTTTTCGAGCTCTGCTATACTCTTTCCAAGATGGGGCAACCAGTAGTAAGCACAACACTCAAAGTATGGCCGCACCATGGACCTATAAAGAGCCATAAGTATATTCTCAGTTTTGTTCTCCATCGCTTTTCAAATGATCCCCAATATTCTGTTAGCTTTTTTGGCAGTCACAACACACTGGGCTGAACATGTCAAAGTATTACCCATAGTGACTCTAAAATCTCTTCAATGAATGGTGACTCTTAATATGGAACCTTGCATTGTGTACCTGTAGTTCAGATTTTTCTTCCCTTTGTGCATTTCTTTAAATTTCTTCTGCCTTCTAGAAGCCCAGTCTCATTGAGGGGAATTTTAGAGAGAGCCATGGAAAGTTGCATATGGATGGGCCGTTGTGTATGTACTTCAGCTGGTTTTTATTCTATAAGTATGCATGTGAGCCCATTGACATGTACTTTTACTGTGGGTGTTCACATGGACAGACCATGTGTGGAGCAAACAAGTATACATGTAAATTATCAAATGCTATCATTTATGTGCCATAGAGATGTGATTGTGCCCAGATTTGGCACATGTTTTCAAACACTTATGTCCCTATTTTAGATAGTACAGGCATTCCTACTTTATAAAAAAGAGGCATGAAAGACATACAGAAAAACTACCCTCCTAGTGTCATAAGATCTTTCTAGGTTTCCTCACAATCCCTTCTGCTGTTTTATGTCATCTGCAAATTTGATCACCTCACTCATTGCTTTTCTTTCCAGGCCATTTATGAGTGTGTTAAACAGCATAGGTCCAAGTATAAATCCTTGAGGTACTAATGACCTTTTTCCATGTGGAAAATGATCATTTAGTCCCATTCTCTGTTCCATGTTTTAACAATTAGCAGTCTACAATAGCACATTGCCTCCTATTCCATGACTTGTTAATTTTTTCAGAAGTTTCTCATTAGGGACTTTGTCAAATGACTTCTGAAAATGCAAATACTCAGGTCAATATTCAGACCCAGCAATGATCCTATTTAAATGCTGGCCATAATATTAAAAAATACTAATATTCAGCACCACTTTGGAGGCCATTCCAGAACACGAATAAACATCCCCACCACACTTACAAAACCCTTCTCTGCTGAAAACGTCTCCAACCGTATTCTGAAATACTGCTGATGTGCATGTCCATGGCACTAGCACAAGGATCTCAGAATGTGCCCAGAAAGGGCAGAACAGAGGCATGGTCAGCTACAGAGATGTGCAAAGCGTATTCCAGAAAGGCCCATATACGTGATGTAGAATAAGGCCAGGACTTAGAAAATATTCTGCTGTGCTCTGCAATCTGTCCCATGTTGAAGAATGGTTATGACAAATATGTGCTGGAGTGGTGTAACTGCAGTCGAGAAAAACACAAGATGCAGTTGTAAAGAACAGAAAGCAGAGGTGAGGGAATGTTGTAACATAAAGAAACATTAATAAACAGAAATATTAACAAGAGCAATAGTGTTTATTCAGGCTATGCTGAAATGTGCTGTTTGTACCAAAAGACCCTAACAAATCCTGTGTTCTGAAAACTGGGACTGTTGACATAAGACTAGTATGTGAGTGAGTCTGGAAACCAATCATGTTAGAGTGAGAAAGAGACATCATATGTGTAGTCCTGGGTCATCATGCCTTTATGGTATAGCAGCTGTTAGTTATAGGATCAGTTTGGCAGACAGGTTTTGTGGTAGCACGGGAGGATCTGGTATGTTGATCTGAAGTTCAGGGAGGCCATGAATGGCTGGCTGGTACCTGGACCATATGGATGACTGTAGTGTCACCAGGTGCCAGTGTGATAGGGAAGCCATATATCAGCTGTGCCAGGCCCTGGGAGACATGGCTGATGTTGTGCCAACATCCCCCAGAATGTGCCATGATGCCTACAAAGCAGACTGTGGGAAGGCAGACAGGGTTGTCTTACAGATAGCAGATGTATACAGACCAACTTATGCCATGATGGGACAGGTGTAGCTGCTGTGAGAAATGCCAGTACCCAGATATGTGGTCACCAGATGCCATAGCCAGAAGGCCATACTAATACTACTGATCATTTATATAGCACTACAAGGCATACGCAGCGCTGCACAAACACACATAAAAGATGGTCCCTGCTCAGCAGAGCTTACAATGTAGTCAAGACAAACACAGCAACTGTGAACAAGATACATCTAGGGGGAATGGCAAGGAAACACAAGGGAGATTAGGTGGATCAGATCCAAAAGCAGCCATGGATTTGAAAAGGGCCAGAGAAGAAGCCTCACATACAGACTCAGGTAGTTTGTTCCAGGCATAGGGAGCAGCAAGGAGAAAGTAGTGAAGTCTGGAGTTGGTAGTAGAAGAGAAGGGCACAGATAGAAGTGATCTGCCAGAAGAGTGGAGTTCTTGAGGAGGGCTGTAGGGAGAGATAAGAGAAGAATGGTAGTGTGGAGCAGCAGACTGAGTGCATTTATGGGCCATAGGCACAGAAAGGGCATATATTTGTTGCTCAGCAGTATTATGCATCCTTTGGGGAACTGCATTGTTAATTTTGGGTTTTTTGTACTTCGTAAGGGTTCTTCCTTAGCAGTTTAAAGCATCTTTGTAGAGATGACAAAGACAGGGATCACTGGGGCCCTTTTATCATGCCAAGTACTATTTGATGCAAGGTATGTCATTGTTCATGTTTACATTCCCTTATACCATATTACGATGCGCTGGGATTATCTAGCACTTTTCAGGGCCTGAAAAGGACTGGTGTATAATCTGAATGGTATTTAAAGGTGATATTTCTTTCAATTCTTCAGATATATTGATCAACTGGGAAGATATATTACAAAGTATTTGATAAACTTAAGAGCAGTAAATCACCTGGACAAGATGGTATACATCCGAGGGTGTTAAAAAAACCTGAAAAACGAGATTACAGACCTACTATTAGTAATCTATGAACTATCATTAAAATCATCTGTAGCACCTGAAGATTGGAGAATGGTCACTGTAATGCCAATTTTTAAAAAGGGCTCTAGGGGTGATTCGAGAAACTACAGACTGGTGCGCCTGACATAGGTACCAGACAAAATGATAGAAAACATGATAAAGAACAAAATTGCTGAACATATAGATATTCATAGTTTAATGGGAGAAAGCCAACATAGATTTAGCTAAGGAAAGTCTTGTCTTATTAATGAGTTATACTTTTTTGAAGTCATGAATAAACAGGTAAACAAAGGTGAGCCAGTTGATAAGGTGTATCTGGATTTTCAGAAAGCCTTTGACAAGGTCTCTAATGAGAGACATTTGGTGAAATTAAAAGGTCATGGAATAGGAAGCAGTGTACTATTGTAGATCAGGAACTGGTTAAAAGATAGAAAGCAGAGACTAGGGCTAAATGGCCAGTTTTCTCAAAGGAGAAAGGTAAATAGTGGAGTACACCAGGGATCCATGCTGGGACCACTGCTTTGTAACATATTCATAAATGACCTGGTAATGGGAACAAGTGAGGTGATCAAATTTGCAGATGACACAAACTTATTTAAAGCTGTTAAAGCACAAAAGGATTTTGAAAAATTGCAAGAGGACCTTGAAATATGCAAGAACTGTAATAAAATACAATACAGTCAGTGAACACTTAATTTCTATTTGTCTACAAGGAATACCTATCAACACAACTATAATTCAAGTATATGCCCCAATAACAGTTGCAGAAGAGGATGAAATTGATGAGTTCTAAGCTGAAATTGACAGAACATGCAAACAGGATATCCTGATACTCACGGGTGAATGGAACACAAAAATTGGCAACAAAGGCGGCGGCAAAATGGTTGAAAAATATGGACTTGGCAACAGAAATGAAGTTGGAGAAAGACTGATAGAATTATGCAAGACCAGCGATCTGTTCATCTCAAGCACCTTCTTCCAGCAACACAAGCGGCGACTGTACACATGGACTTCACCCAATGAAATGTACAAAAATCAAATTGACATCTGTGGAAGTCAATGATGAAAATGTTCTATAATGTCAACAAAGACAAAACCTGGAGCTGACTGTGGTACAGATCACCAACTACTAGTATGCAAACTACTAGTATGAAAAAGAGCAAGCTACTCATGAATGTAGCATAATATGATCTTGAGAATATACCACCGGAATTTAACGCCTGCCTTCAAAATTGATTTTCTGCATCAGATTTAAATGACAGAGCTCCAGAAGAGTTATGGGATGACATCAAGAAGGTTGTGTTGGAAGAAAGTGTAGAGAGCTAGTTCGGAATGAAATAAGTACACCTTCCTTTAGTCTGCTCAATTTCCCTTGTTTTATGATGTATTTCAATTTATCCTGTGTTTTGTGACCCATCTTGTCTCAATATTGTGGTCTATTGGGCTTTTCTTTGCGATGTTTATGCTATTTTGGTAATTTATGTTCTCATTCTACTATGTTAGAATTTGTCCTTTCTGTATAAGGCATTGCTTTATTGGTTTGTTAAAATTTGCATAAATAAAAAATATTTTTAAAAAACACACTGGGCATGCCTTTTTATGTTGGTCTTTGAGCAGTGGGGTCCTCCTTGGCCTTCACCCATGAAGTCCTTCTTTGTTTAGTGTACAGCATATGGTGCGGGTTGAAATCACCACTCCAGATTGCTCCAGGTCAGCTTTACGCTCTTTGGATGTTGTCTGTGGTGTTTTTCCAACAATTCACACTAACCTTTGAAGAATTCTTGGATTAATTTTCCTGATCCCACCACATCCTGGGAGGTTCTTGACAGTTCCATGAGCAGAAAACTTCTTAATAACATTGTCAACTGTAGATAGGAATCCCAAGGTCTTTGGAGATGGCCTTGTACCCCTTTGAAGTATGATGTTTGGTGATAATGACTTTTCTGACAGTCTCAGGCAGCTCTCATCTTCCCCATGTTGAAAATGGAACAGGGAGTGGATCTAGACATTTTAAACATTCGAGCAATCATTCTTTGGTTGATTCAATTCACGTGAGTAGTTACAATTGATCACAGGTGTATCTAATTATCTCCAAGAACAAGTAGGAATGTAGTCTTCAGATATGGGTGACTTAATTCCTGCTGTTCCCAGAGATCACCTGTTACAGGTGAGTAACTACGCTTTATTTCAACGGGATTGTGGTTCTTCTTTTGAAACTGATTTGAATTCTTTATAATGGTGCCAAATAATCATGTCCTGGCAGTGTCCCAGTTTTGATGATATTTCCTTTTTTAATCGGTCCTGTTTTATGTTTTTTATTTTTTTTATTTATACATTATAATATTTCCTCAGAACCATGAAAGAAATCATGAAATCCCGTCAACCCACAAAAATACTGAGGCAAGATACGGGAAATAGTAAACACCCTCAAGCAGGTAAATCTAATTACAGTTAGGATACATATGAGATTTACACATCCGAGCCAGCGGTCTTGTTTTATTTGATTCTTTTATGTATCGAATATGTGTGCATGTATAGTCTAATGCCATTTCTCTGACCTTTTCTTTTTAGGAGATATTGGACATTAAAGGACATTGAACTGCAAGGATGCCAATAATGTTGACTACAGCTGTACCTTTCTGGATCAGAAAAACATTCTAAATCCATGGCAATATGGGCTTTATAGAGAAAATGGGGTAGAAACATTACTAGTCTCCTGGTTAAAGCAATGAATAAAACAAGGACAGCATGTCTATTAATCTTTATTGGCATCTCTTCTGCATTTGATTCAGAAATTCAAGGGATTCCGACTGAAATCTATCAGAATTGGTGACATAATATAGTTCTTATTCACCTTTTTCTTGTTCAATAGAAAACAAGATTTCTTAAAAATGAAGCTTGATATTTGCAGTTAATACAAAAAGGGGTTCCCCATGCTTCTACCTGATCCATGGCATTATTTAATGTCTACCTCTCTCCTTTATGTCAACTGTTGAGAGAATTAAATATTCAATTTTAAATTTATGCTGAAGACATTTTCTTCTTTATAAGAATAGGATCTCTAGAGGAAATAGATAATCCACTTTGTAAAACAATATAATTCAAACTATTGATGAATGTCCCAGAGAAGACATTTTTTGTCAGACTCTCTTTGTTATTCAAACTCAAGATTATTTAAAGCAAATTTCTCCAAAAGTCCATTTTACTTTATTTCATTTTTATAAAAGTTATCTTAAATGCCCTTATTTCAATCTTATCAAAGCATCTTCTATTCAACACGCTCAAAACCAACACGTCATCGTGTTTTGAACTCTTATTTTTCAGTAGTTCTGCATCACGGTGATATAAATTTTTACTTATAAGACAGTGACAGCGATTTCATCCTTTTTTCTTTTTACTGCTGAATTCCCATTCGTAACTGTGCTCATCCAGACTTTCCCAAGCTTAAAAAATCAAAATGACCAAGGTGTTCTTTTAATTTTGAGTGACAGCTCATCTTGCCGTAAAATTTTAAAATACAGTACCCTGCTTAATACTCCTCCATATGCAATCATCATTTTAAAAATTTCTTCTTATGTCAAAGTATGCCAATCCACATGGGTATTCAAGCACCTTGATTCCACAGTGTTCCAAGTAAAAAATCTAGAACTGTTCTTTGTAATTCAGTTTGGCATCCCAGTCCTCTCTCCAATATAGGACATGATCGATGACTCTCTATCTTAATTGACCAAAGAATGATTGTGTTGCAGACAGTGTTTCACCATTGGAGCTGATCAATGTTCCCTCTAATTTTCTGTAGGCTGTGTGCGCATAAAATATCAGCTGTGTGCAGCTTTGAAGGAAGGTTAAATTTTTGTGCACCACATAACAACACTGAGTTATATACTTTAAAATTTGACTACATGTCAGAATACAGTATGTACACCACATTGATTTTAATCAAATTAAATGAAAATAGACGATTACTAAATGAAGCGGGAAATTTCTAGTTATTACAATCATAACTTTTAAATTTTAAGACGTCTGTGTTGTTTTCTATCAGAATCAGAGCCGTAATTTTTGTGCGCTCTGTTGTAAAGTATGTGCGCTCGCTCGGCGAGGTGTGTGCACGCGCACACGCGCACAGCTTAAAGGGAACAGTGGAGCTGATGTAGTCCATGTATTCAAGCATGACCGATGCTTTTGAAGCCTTGTTTTAATCATTTTTTTTCATCCGTCCAATGTTTACATTATTACACAGGCAATTTATCACATATACCATATGAGACATACATTAGTACATGAAGATAAACTTCTATTTTCAATACTCCTCTTATTTGATGGACTTTACCGTATTAGATTTTCCATTGTTAAATCACGTAAGTCTCATATCCCACATGCATAATGACTAATTATGAGACTGATTCTTTCACCTTTATCTCCCATGTTATTGAGTTACCACAATATTGCTTATATTCTTCCCTTTTTTATAGGCAGTTATGGGATGTTCTGAGAAACATTTATGGCAGCTCAGAATTTGCCAGTGTTTATGTTTTATAGTTGCTACCATCTATTATAGCTGCTACCATCTTTAGTTGAGAAATGTAATACACAAACACAATTTGTTTCCTCAGTGGTCTTGTATGTTAATAAAAGATTCCATTGAACATAGACCCCATAAATAAGCCTTACAAATAATGGTTTTAGGAAATGCATAGTATATATATTAAATAGTTAGCATATATGCCTATATAGTCTTCCAGATTATTGCATATCCTACATATAAGAACAACATAAGAACATAATACATGCCATGCTGGGTCAGACCAAGGTCCATCAAGCCCAGTATCCTGTTTCCAACAGTGACCAATCTAGGTCATACGTACCTAGCAGTTTCCCCAAAAGACACAGGTTCCACAATGCTTGTACTCAGTCAAGCATTGATATCCTGGGTCCCTTCTTAATAATGGTTTATGGACCTTTCCTCCAGGAACTTGTCCAAACCTTTTTTTAAACCCAGCTACACTAACAGCCTTTACTACATCCTCTGGTAACAAATTCCAGAGTTTGATTACACGTTGAGTGAAAAAATATTTTTTTTATTACTCTTAAATAGTTTACCCTGTAGCTTCATTGCATGTCCCCTAGTCTTTCTATATTCTGATAACGTAAACAATCGATCTACGTTTACCCGTTCCACTCCGTTCATTAATTTATAGACTTCTATCATATCTCCCCTCAGCCGTCTCTTTTCCAGGTTAAAGAGACCTAACCTTTTGCACCTTTCTTCATAGGCGTATCCTTCCATCCCCTTTACCATTTTGGTGGCTTGTCTCTGAACCTTTTCTAATAACACTATATCCTTTTTAAGATACGGCGACCAGAATTGCACACAATATTCAAGGTGCGGTCTCACCATGGAATGATATAGAGGCATTATAATATCTTTTGTTTTATTTTCCATTCCTTTCCTTATGATACCTAGCATTCTATTTGCTCTCTTGGCCGCCGCTGCACACTAGGCCGAGGTTTTTAATATGTTATCCACAATGACGCCTAAATCTTTTTCCTGGGTGGTGGTTCCTAATGTGGAACCTTGCATCGTGTAACCATAGTTTGGGTTGTTCTTCCCTAGGTGCATAACTTTACACTTGTACACATTAAATTTCATCTGCCATTTTGATTCCCAGAACATAAGAACATAAGATATGTCATACTGGGTCAGACCAAGGTCCATCAAGCCCAGTATTCTGTTTCCAACAGTGGCCAATCTAGGTCATACGTACCTAGAAGTTTCCCCAAAAGACACAGGTTCCACAATGCTTGTACTGGGTCAAGCATTGATATCCTAGGTCCCTTCTTAATAATGGTTTATGGACCTTTCCTCCAGGAACTTGTCCAAACCTTTTTTAAACCCAGCTACACTAACAGCCTTTACTACATCGTGTGGTAACAAATTCCAGAGTTTGATTACATGGTGAGTGAAAAAATATTTTCTTTTATTAGTCTTAAATAGTTTACCCTGTAGCTTCATTGCATGGCCCCTAGTCTTTCTATATTCTGATAACGTAAACAATCGATCTACGTTTGTCTTCCAATTTATTGGAATTGCCCAGTCTTCCAATTTATCAAGATCCTCTTGCAATTTTCCACAATCCTCTTGGGTTTTAACAACTTTAAATAGTTTTGTGTCATCTGCAAATTTGATAACCTCAAATCGACTTACAAGGAAACAAATCTTTAATTTATAAGTATGACGACTCTAAAACTGCAACAAATTCTCCCTCTCTACTGTTTTCTGTTATAAGGTAGTAACCACTGTGGGTCCACTCCTAATAATTTTCACATCCAAAAAAGGAATCATGCTAGTCCATATTACTTTGAACTTTCAAATTTGGCTTACATTTGTTCAACCACTGTAGAAACTGCATCAGGAGATCCTTACTTCCTGTCCAAAGGCAAAGAATATCAGCCAGGTATCTGCAGCACAATTTTATAAAAGCCATTCAATGATATTTATACAAGTTATCTTCAAATGTGGCAATCAAGCAAACTACCGTGCACTGTTCCCTCTAAGCTGTGCGCATGTGCGCGCGCACATACCTCGCTGAGCGAGCGCACATACTTTACAACAGAGCGCACAAAAATTACGGTTCTGATTCTGATAGAAAACAACACAGACGTCTTAAAATTTAAAAGTTGTTGTGTATTTACGGTTTTCACAAGTTCTACAATATTTTCTAGTGCAATCAATGTGGTGTACATACTGTATTCTGATGTGTAGTCAAATTTTAAAGTATATAACTCCGAGTGTTATGTTGCGCACAAAAATTTAACCTTCCTTCAAAAGCTGCACAGCTGATATTTTATGTGCACACAGCCTACAGAAAATTAGAGGGAACATTGCGACCGTGGCTCCCAAGGCTAACCCAAATTTTTGGTGATAAAACTCCCCATTAAAACAAAAATAATTATTGCATAAAACCATTTGCAACAATTCCATGATATAACCTTTGGGAATTCAAGTAAACAAAAATTCTTGCCAGTCCAAAACTTAATCACTTCCAACACTAACCGAGGCAGGCGGACCTGGTGCTCCGGGTCCATTTTCTCCACCCCCCATCACCCCCAATCCCCCCAACCCAACAGAAGACACCACACCAACAGTTCATGGAACATAACTGGTCGCAGCTTTATTAACCTTTTAACAATTTCACAATATGCCAACATCCTACACCTTCTCAATCGATTAGCGGCACCCGGCCCGCACCAGCCATACCTTAGCAAAGTGCCTTGCCACCGCTAACGCCATAACTTGCCCCCCCCCGGCAAGTTACCTAACCCTTCCCCCGACTTCGCCATGCTATTAGCAAAAGTCGACCAGGGTTTGACCGGGTCAGGGGCACCCCGCCCCCGCCCCCGCCCAAGTGTAGCCTGAGGCTCCGGACCCCGGAAACCTCCGGGATCCCGCCAACCCCCCCCCCAAAGCTGCAACACCCCATAACCCGAACCCCCATAAACATGCATGGGCGGGCGGGCGGGCGGGAAGCCGGCACCCCCAAGCAGCCTCCGCCGCCCAAACCACCCACCACGCTGACATGCTCCCCCCGATTGGCTCCCGCACAGCTACATCCGCCGGGAGCCAATGAATTTAAATTAGCCATGGCCGCGCGCAGGATCCTTGCACCGGCCGCGCGCCCGGTTAGGGTCGGCCGCCGGGACCCTGCCCGCGGCCTCATCAGTTCTTGTTGATCAATTTTCGTATATAATAAAATGGTAAATAAAGGTAAAAGGAAAAGGAGACACTATGGTTTTCGAAAGAAGTAGCTGAAAAGGTGAAGAAAAAGAGGGAGGCCTTCATGAAATACAAGAGATCACAGAGAGAGGAAGACAGGTATCCGAAGCTAGCAAAGTAGTCAGAAAAGCAAAGATTCAAAAAGAGGAGGAAACAGTCAATGCAATAAAATGGGGGGATAAGACATTTTTCAGATATGTTAGTGAGAAGAGGAAGAGCAAAAGTGGTATTGTCAGACTCAAGGGTGAAGGAAAGGAATATGTAGAAGCTGATGAGGATAAAGCAGAATTGATTAACAAATATTTCTGTTCTGTGTTCACAGATGAAGAACCAGGAGCAGGACCCCAGAAAACACCCACAAACAGGAACAAAAGTGAGAGACATCTTGAACAATTTTCAGAAGACTGTGTTCATGAGAAACTAGCTCATCTTAAAGTAGACAAAGCAATGGGACCGGATGGGATACACCCTAGAATACTGAAGGAACTTGGGGACGTTCTAGCAGCTTCACTGAATGACCTTTTCAGTGCCTCGGAGTTACAAATGGTGCCAAAGCACTGGAGAGAGGCTCATGTGGTCCCTTTACACAAAAGCGGAAGTAAGGATGTGGTTGAAAACTACAGGCCAGTTAGTTTAATTCTGGTGGTGAGTAAATTATTGGAAACGCTGCTGAAAGAGAAAATAGTGAGGTTTCTGGAGTCCAGCGGATTACAGGATCCAAGGCAGCATGGATTCACCAGAGGCAGGTCTTGTCAGACAAATCTGATTGATTTCTTTGACTGGGTGACCAGGGAGTTGGACTGAGGGAGAGCCCTAGATGTGGTGTATTTAGATTTCAGTAAAGCCTTTGACACCGTTCCTCACAGGCGACTTATAAACAAACTGAGAACCCCAGGGATGGACCCTAAAGTTACTGCTTGGGTTAGAAATTGGTTGAGTGGGAGGCGACAGAGTACAGGTAAATGGAGCTCACTCTGAGGAGAAGGAAGTTACCAGTGGTTAGCCCCAGGGATCTGTCCTTGATCCGATTCTTTTTAACATCTTTGTTAGTTATACAGCAGAAGGGCTGTCAGGTAAGGTTTGCCTCTTTGCAGATGATACTAAACTCTGCAATAGAGTAGACACCCAGGAAGGTATAGATAACATGAGGAGGGATCTAGCTAAGCTTCAAGAATGGTCTAGAATTTGGCAGCTGGGATTTAATGTTAAAAAATGCAAGGTCATGCATTTGGGCTGCAGCAATCCAAGGGAACAATATACTATAAAGGGTGAAGTACTTTTGTCCACTGAAGAAGAGCGGGACCTAGGCATGGTTGTGTCTGATGATCTTAAAGTAGCTAAACAGGTAGAAAAGGTGACAGCAAAAGCTAGAAGGATGCTTGGGTGCATAGGAAAAGGAATGGCTAGCAGGAAAAAGGAGGCTATAGTGCCTATATAAGTCTTTGGTGCAACCTCATTTGGAGTATTGTGTGCAATTCTGGAGACCACAGCTTCAAAAGGATATAAACAGGATGGAGTCAGTACAGAGGGTGGTTACTAAAATAGTATTGGTCTTCATTACAAAGCATATGAGGATGTCTTAATATGTACACCTTAAAGGGAAGGTGGGATAGAGGTGATGTGATTGAGAAGTTTAAATATCTCTGTGGCATAAATGCACAGGAGGAGAGCCTCTTTCGATTGAAAGCAAGCTCTGCTACAAGGGGACATGGGATGAGGGTGAAAGGGGATAGATTCAGGAGTGCTGTGTGGAAATATTTCTTTATGGAAAGAGTGGTGGATCCGTGGAATAGTCTCCCAGTGGAGGTGGAAGAGATGAGGAAAGTATCTGAATTCAAAAAAGTATGGGACAAACACAGAGGATCTCTAAAGGAAAAAAGGGGACTGTTGTAGTTGTTGATATGGAAGGACATACTAGATAGGCCATGCGGTCTTTTTCTGTCAACATTTTTCTATGTTTCTATATTTCTTATTATGTTGTCAATTTTAATAGCTTTCCAAAGTTATGTTAGCATTCTACATACTGTTTCTTCATTCTGGCCAGACTACATTCTTCTTTCTCCTCATTATCAACATTCCTTTTCTCTCTCCTTTTTTCGAGTCCCTACCATTGCTTGTATCCTTAAAAATTCTTCTTCCCACAAGCTTTTCTGTTCTAACAAATATTTTTCAACTTCCCTGTTGGATTTGATATTATGGTCCATCCCTTATCATGCTCCAATATCTGAGTAACGTGCAATTCTGGTCTTTCCATCTCAATAAAGATAATAGAATTGGAAAATGTTCTAAGAAGGGTGACCAAAATGATGAAGAGGACTGAATGGCTTCCCTGTTAATGAAGAGGAGACAGCTGAGGAGAGATGTGAGAGAGGACTTTTGGAACATCTAAACGTAAATAAATTGTTTACTTTTTCAAGAAGTACCAGAGCTAGGGTTCACGCTATGAAGTTACTAGGTAATATATTTACAGGAGAGGTATTTTAGAAGCTCTATTTATGAGTTGGATGCCTGAAAATAGACACTTAAGACATGCAGAGCACTGCAATGCCCCTGGGACCTTTTTAGAAGCTGGGTATATAGACATCCCCGGTGCAGAAAGCCCAGGTAATAAGGAGGTGGCACAGTACAAACCTGGCCTAGGCGGAACAAGGGAGATGCACATCGTGGTACAATTTCAAAATAGCAGCAACATGTCTGGCCCTGATCAGTGAGATGTCCATGCCTATACCCGCTCCTGCCCATGAATAAGATGACAAAAAGTGCTCATTTTATGCATGTACTGCTTCCAGGGGAAAGCACAAAATGTGCTTACACCACCACGATTATTATTGACTACCTGACAAAACCTGAGAGAAATTACATACTCCAAACATTTCACTGTCCTAGTGCCTTATGTCCGAGTATCTAAAATGCCAGGCCAGGACATGCAAGTCTCATACCATTAACGTCCCCCTTCTGGGATAGCCCTGACGGCACATATAAGTACCCAGTTCTGAGGCTGTGCAAGTCGGTATAGCCCATATTTCTGAAATGGCCTACACTCGTGGAAGTACCCAGCCTTGCAACCTGCACAGGACCCGTCTCCATAGCCGGTTACAAAGACATTCATTTTTCAGGATGGAGAAGTAGCAATTTCAGAAGGCATTTATACATGCCTCCCTTCACTGCTGCAACTCTCCCAGAGTTTTGAATGTTCTGCTGTAGACATCCCGGATTCAAACTAGATGTCCCTTCTAAAATCCCACTTTTAAAACAAATCAGATCAAATATTTCTTTCAATCCACACACAGTTAAGCTCTGGAATTTGATGCAGGAGATGTGGTAAAAACAGTTAGCTTAACTAGATTTTAAAAAGGTTTGGAGAAGTTCCTGGGGGAAAGTCCATAATCTGTTATTAAGGTAGATTTGAGGAAAGCCGCTGCTTAACCCTGGTGGACAGCAGCATAGAATCTTGCTACTTTTTGGGATCCAGTCAGATACTTGTGCCCTGGCTTAGCCACTGTTGGAAAAAGAATACTGGGCTTGATGGGCCTTTGATCTGACCCAATAAGACAATTCTTGTTTAGTACCTACCTACCTATCTCATTTTCTTATTCTATTCTTAGGTTTCTCCAAGCCTACGTTATAGAATGTCTAAAAACATAATTGAGAGCAAAGTTGCATAGGTCCATGGGATAAATTATGTCTAATTTACTGGTTTTTGTTTCAAGATTTCCTTAATGAAATTTAAGGGTATGTTTACTAAGCAGCAGTAGCGGCTTCCATGCGATATCGGAGCTGCGGTCCCATTGAATTCAATGGGGCTGTGGCTCCAATATCACATGGAAGCCGCTACCGCAGCTTGGTAAACATACCCCTTAGAGGAAACTGCGTAATGGATATTGTTGTAGCTCTAAACATGCATGCATGTTATAGCTCTAGACAATGCTTTTTGTAGCTCTGAACAATGACACCCAAATAGCTGCAACCAAAAATAACTGGAGTACACTTTACACTTCTGTGGATGATTCATCCTAAATTACTCACAAGTTATGTCATCATTACACTTGAAAAATAAACCATATTTCAAAGTGAATCATTCTGATACTTCTGCAAAACCACTGTCAATATCCAAAGTAAAGGCTAATAGCAAACGTGATACTAATTTTGTAATTACATTTTACTATATTACTCATGCTGGAATTCTGCACACAATAATTCAACATTTTGCACTTTTTTGTGATATTTTCTGTGTTGCACTTTAAATTAAGGATCACTCAAAAACTCTATAATTGTGAATGCAGAATTCCAGCAGGAGTATTGTATAGAGAAGGTAATTTTAGAAAGGCTTTCCAAATGTAAAATGGGGTTTCATATGTGGAAGAAGCTCTTTCTAAAATAATGTGCTAGCCATACATATAAAAGGATGCGCACTAGGCAAGAATCCTACGCATTCTTTTAAATGCTTTTAAAATGGACATTCTCAGTAGCAGAGCTGGATGGCATATAAGGTTTACACATATGCATTGCAAAGTGCAAAATTCAAAGTGTGGGGGTAATTTTATAAAAGTGTGTCTGGATGACAAGCCTGTTTTACAAGTGGAAAAAGCCCTTGGCAAAACTTTCCCATGGTATACACATATAAATAACGTATGAAGCAACAAGACAGCATACACTTACACACGTTCCTCCTGTAGACATTTCAGCGTATGTAGTTTGGCTGGGACAGGGGTGGAATTGCAAGGTGCCCACATATTTTATAAAATACATGACTATATGAGTGGACAGTAATTTTGTAACAGATTGCTTGCTTATTTAACAGGCTTTTTATACTGCTTTATCATTTCAGTCAAAGCGGTTTACATTGTAACTTAAACTTGGTTATGTAAATTAAACAGGGACATTGATAACTTGGATTCTTCTAAGCGTTAAGTGACTTGCCCATGGCCACAAGGAGTGCTAGTGGGAATAAAACCCTGGTTTCATGGTTCCCAAGCCAGTGCTCTAACCATTAGGCTACTCCTCCACTCCATGAAGCTTATTCAAGGCCGTTTGAATGCCCTTGTATGAAGCTACATATGTAGCTGCCGTTGTGTCTCTATAAAATACTAGGAATAAATACCAGCAGAAATAGCAGCTAGATTGAAGTTGTGGATTTTTATGCCTGCTCGGGAGCAGGTGTAAAGGTTAGCAAAATTAGGGGCATGTTTACAAACTATACTACTGGGTAGTGTGGGGTTCAGTGCATGCCACATGCACCATGGTAAAACTTGTGGCTGTGCTAAAAAAGCCTATGCTACGTGAGTAGTGAGGGTTGAGGGTAGAGGCTGGGCGGAGTGTGCACATCGTGGTTAGCATGGTCTCTCTCTGGCACGTGCTCATCTACGGTGGATGGTATTAAGTGCACCCCTGCTGATCATGCCAAACAGAGTGAGCCCAGAAGTGGCACGAAACCCATGCTATAGCTACATGGGTACATGCCAGGCATACCTCCATTTTTAATTGCAGATCAATCACCATCCTTTCACTCATTTTTGGGGCAGGTATGGTAGGCATCCGCATTTTAGTAAACGTGCCCCAAAATGCATGTGTAAATTGTGAATCCACTCATGCTCCACCCAAATGCTAGCCCAGAATACACCTCCATGTGTGCCTTCTTGTTACTGCCTGTACTTTAACGCATCTCTCTCCTGGCCTAATTTTATAAAAGGCCTTTACGCATGAAAAATCCTTATAAAATTACTCCATAGAATACATGCCTGCACTAATAGCTATTTTGGAGTAAGTGCAAATGTGTGTTGGTATCTGTATGCTATGAAAGTGGTTCCTAGGTGCCTATTTTATAGCATTGAATTTGGGCTATATTGCTAAATTTAACATTTATGGTATCGATGATAAATTGAAGGGTATACATATATATTTCTTAAGAATTATTATTTTAAGCACAGATTAGGCACAAACCTTTCCCAAAAAGTACTGTTTTCATTTGATACTGTTTTCATTTGATAAAGTCTCAATTTTCTAATATCTGTCATAGCATTTTTATTTGTACTCCTGTAGGGAAAATACAAGGGGAAGTCAACAAAACAGTAAAAACCCACCTGATATGAATGTCTCCACTTCTTTTATCCTATTAGTAATGTTTACTAAATCATTATTATTTGTGCAAAACAGACATACACATTTCAGATATGATTAACAACATTGTAGCACTATCAAAACTCAATTAAAATTATATGAAACTTTTGAGACTGAAAGTTATTCCTTATTTACAATCAGAATTCAATTCATTTGCTACTTTAGTTTCTCCTTACCATGGTTGTTTTGAGATCCTCCAAGTTAAATGGTCTGATGAGTTGATCTGAACAGATTGCCCTTCAGATAACTGCTTTGGTTCTTTTCAGAAGCTAACAATTTGTTTCCAAATATGAATCAAATGTGCTAGTATTTGTATTCACCGTTCTATGAGTTCTTTCAGGCACAAGCTATTTCGTTGTCTTCTTTCATCTGAATAATGTGTACTAAATTGCAAGAGTTTCGCTATATAGCTGAAAACTCCTAATTATCAGACCTGTTCATGTATTTATATGCATTCCTAGCAGGGCGGATATTATTTTGGCATTGCTCAATTAGCTTTGTGTCAGAATTAACGTGTTCTGTTTTTGAGACACGTTTTCCACTGTCAGAGAGAGAAACTTTCTGCATCCTCATTGCTCAAATGGGGGAAAAACTTTAGACTGAAAACCAGCCGGCTTCCTCACTTGTGGTAAGTGGAGACCTGACTATTTCCAGCTGATTCACGTGACTGCTATAAAGATTTAGGATATTTTCTGACAGTCTAGTGATTAGAGCAGGGAAGCCCACTGATGCTCTGTCTGACTTTGGGCAAGTCACTTAACACTCCATTGCGTCAGGTACAAAAATAGATTGGAAGCCCTCCAGGGACAAGAAAATACCTCATATGCCTAAATGTAACTTGCTTTAAACTTCTGTGGAAAAGCCACGCGCTACAATCAAACTTTTCTTTTTTTTCAGCTTTAGTTTGCATGTAATTGGATTACTGATTAAATTACAATTTTAAGGTTTATCCAGATAAGACAATCCAAAAAAATAAAAAAAACAAAGAAAACACTTGACCTCTTATTAGAGAAATATACAAAGAAAAACAAATAAAAAAGAAACACCAAATACAGGCAATAAGATATTAGCCCATGTCAAGGAGAAAAAAAGACCAGAATATCCAAAGATACACTCCAAGAGAAATCAAAGAGGATATCCTTCTACTATAAACAGTGTAATACTAATTGGGTGTCCTACAAACAAGAGAGGACCCTCCTCTTACCATCATTTAGGTAATGTTATGATCAAACAGAAACTTCTCCAAATGCATAGGAGTTAATGTGGACAAGTGCAAAGTTATGCACCTAGGAAAGAACAACCCAAACTATGGTTATACGATGCAAGGTTCCACATTAGGAACCGCAATCCAGGAAAACGATTTAGGTGCTATTGTGGATAACATGTTGAAACCCTCCACCTAGTGTGCAGTGGTGGCCAAGAAAGCAAATAGAATGCTAGTAATCATAAGGAAAGGAATGGAGAATAAAACAAAGGATATGATAATGCCTCTGTATCGTTCCATGGTGCGAAAGCACCTTGAATATTGCACGCAATTCTGGTCGCCATATCTTAAAAAGGATATTGCAGAATTAGAAAAGGTAACACCAAAATGGTAAAGGGGATGGAAGGATACCCCTATGAGGAAAGGCTTAAAAGAGTAGGGATCTTCAACCCAGAAGAGAGATGGCTGAGGGGAGATTTGATAGAGGTCTAAAATGGAGTGGAACAGGTAAACACAGATCGATTGTTTATGCCATTTAAATGTAGAAAGACTAGGGGACATGCAATGAAGCTACAGTGTAACCCATATAAGACTAATAAGAGAAAATATTTTTTCACTCAACGTGTAATTAAACTCTGGAATTCGTTACTGGAGGATGTAGTAAAAACCGTTAGTGTAGCTGGGTTTAAAAAAGGTTTGGACAAGTTCCTGGAGGATGTCATAAACCATTATTAAAGGGGACCCAGGAAATCCACTCTTTGTCCCAATACAAGCATTGTAGAACCTGAGGCTTCTGGGAAACTGTAGATTGACCACTGTTGGAAACAGGATATTGGGCTTGATGGACCTTGGTCTGACCTGGTATGGCATATCTTATGTTCTTATGTTCTGTAAGAATATAATTGTTCCTCTGAAAGATATTTACAGGGGAGCCTAAGAAAAGTACCACCAGCAGCAAAAATTTGGCTTGGCGAGATAAAAAGGACTTCCTCCTAGCCTGAGTGTCACGTCACACAATCGGGGAAAAGGAAAATCCATTGTTCATAAAAAACTAACTCACTCATACCCCCTCCACTTCATTAGTTTTCCTAGACCTTTGAGGAACATAATACAGATTTTTGTAGTTAGTAACTGAGATATAGGAAAATTGAGAAAGCATACATTCTTGCTTTTATAACCATTCTCTAAAGCTTCAATCGTATTATTAATCTACAAGCTCTACTTTACAGATGAAGCAACAGCAGACTGAAAAGAAAGCAGTTGAGGCTCAATGGTTGTAACCTGTAAAGCAATACTACAGAATTTCTCATCTTTTTGTTGAAACTTGTGAACAGTTTCCCGAGAAAATGAACACAGTTTGGGAATAGTATCCTTAAGCATATTCTCAATTCTTGTGACCACCTTCCAATTGTCTATTAAAGAGACATCAGCTGTGTGAGTTTCCGTGGAGGAGAACAGGGCAACCAAATCAGGAGAAACCACAGCTTGAAAGTTCACAGGAGGAGATGAAGAAATATCAGTCTTACTGAAAGAGTCCTCAGAAGACTCGGCCAAAGAAGCCACTCCAGCAGCAGTGGGAGTAATAGGGGACACTACTCGGCGGAGCTCAAAGAAGCTCCTGCTAGAGACAAATCAAGTGCAACAGTGCCTTACATAGGGGCTGATACCAGATGCTTATCCATTGGACCCAGGGTCTTTGGGGTCGAAGATGGCAACTGCTTCCCTTTCCCTACTGTGCTTCCGTTTAACCATTCAAGTTCTCACTGTAAGGAAAACAAGCTAAAACAATGGTTCCCAATCTTGGGGTTGGGACCCTAAGTAGGGTCCCATCATCATTGCATGGCATCACAGGAACATGACCATTTCCCTTTCTCTCTGGACTTTCGCTGTGACCTATGCCAAATAGTGGCAGTCACCTGTCAGCATGTGGCCTGTGAGCCAGTGAACATTCTTAGGCCTTTGCCTCCCTCCTGGGTAAGCTTCCTGTTAGACTGGAAACACATCGGTAACGTACTGGGGTCTGTAGGCACACACTGCATGCTGACACAAGGGACCCTGTGCTGACTGTTTTCTGCTTTAGATGAGTGGAGGGAGGGGAAGGAGGTTGGAGACCTGCTATTTTGATTTCATCATCATCTTGGGTCATGTGAATTTTCAGTTGTTTAAATGGGGCCATACAAGATAGAAGTTTGAAAAGCACTGAGCTGAAAACATGGCTTCTCAATATTCCAATGAGGTGATACCTGCCCCTTAGGTAACACCCCTTTGGGCACGCCAACAGCTATGCTCCGCTGGGCTCATGAGGTTTTAAAGAACCCAGGTGGCTCTTGATGACGTAGTCGGCTGGCACCACTGCGCTGAAGGCCCCTAGATGACCTGATGGCTGCCTGTAGTCTCGGCCCAAAAAACACCTTCATGTTAATTGACGGTGCTGCTGCCTCACAATATGGAACTGTTCAGTGTGGGAACTGTTGGGAACATGCTGGACATGCCATCAACATTTAGCATGGGGCTGTCTCACTTACCATGCATTAGTGCTTGCTCCAAACGCACATCAAGTGCAAACCTATAGCACAATTTAGTAAACATACCCTTAGTTTTGGTACATGTGGACTGTATCAATACACTAAGAAGCTTTAAACTGATGTTCTTTTAAGTGATATCATCTTAAATAATGGCTTAGAGCAATGGACTGAGAAACAGGGAAGCCAGAATTGAAACCTCACATCTGCCCCGGACACTCTGTGACCTTGGGCATATCACTTTATCTCCCATTGCCTCAGGTACCCACTTAGGGCCTGATTTTCATCTAGGCAGGCTATGGGCTGCATCGGCGCAAAGCCTGCCCACTGACCCCCTTAACTCGGATTTTCACTTCCGCAGCGACGGAAATGAAAACCTGGGTTTGGCTGGATACGGTCAGAACCTCCAAGGCTGATGTAATTGAATATGTACATTGTTACCTGTACGATTCAAAATGTTGTTAATTGTCAACCGCGGTATAAAAATTTAAATAAAATAATGGGTAGCAGCAAATTTCGATGCTACCCGCTTAGCCCCTGCACCTTAAAGATAGGCGAGGAAAAACCTCAACTATCTTTAAGGCACAGAGGGCTAAGCGGGTAGCATCAAAATGAACTGCTACCCATTTAGCCCTTTCCACTGCCCCCGCTCCGCCCCGGAATGCCCCAACATGCCCCAATGCTAACCACATAGCATCAGGGTGCGCTAAGGACTCATCCGGGATTTTCCAAAAGCACTATCCATGGAGGTACCTTTGGAAAATCCCGGATAAGGCATTTACATGGGCAACTATCTGTGTAAATGCCTTTGAAAATGCCGGCCATAGAATATAAGCTCCTTGGGGCAAGACATATTATACTTGATAGTTAAAAACAAAGCTAAGCCAAAATGTATTAAGTTAGTCCATTAAAAAGGCATCACCCTATTTTCCTTTTCTGTTTTTATTTGGCTACCATTAAAGTGGACTAACACTGCTTTATCCACCTTGTACTTGAAAACTTTTCACCATTGTACAGCAGTGCATACGTCTAGTAGTGCTATAAAAAGTATTACAATACATTATTGCTAAAGGAGGATTTTATTAGGTCCAAGTTTTTTCCTGTGTATGGTTGTAAGTGCTTTCTAATCAATCAGAAATACAGATAGCCATACAGTTTTCACTTTGTAATCACTTTGCCATCATGTGCTGGAGAAAAATGACATACAGAAGGATGTCTATCGAACACAGTCTTAAGGTCATTAATATTCTCAGCTCAGGATTATTCACACTATTTCGGCATGCTATGGCAATTGACATCATGGAATATAAGGACTATCTTAAAATAGGGAAATGAAAGAGAAATGGACCATTTTAGCACTCTCATCATAAAATGCAGTGTTAGTTTGTGATGCATTAATTGCCATCCCCGTTCACAGAGAGAAACATACTCTAATCTGAGCTGCCACTGGCAGAATATGTTTTAAAGGAAGCTAGGCGGTTAGGCTACTTACTAGGCAGTTATGTCCCTCTGAGTTAAGCACTAGAGACAGTGGATGGGTTGAGACCAGTAAGCCATTTTAAAAATGGCCATTGTGCAGTGGATTAAACTAGAAAGAGGGAAAGGGAAATCCATTTGCATTGGAGTTATATACAGAGCCACCCTCACAGGGAGTACTAGTGGATAAAGATTTAATAGAAAATATATGCAGCATTGCCATGAAAGGAAGAAGTGCTACTCATAGGTGATTTCAGTATGCTGGATGTGGATTGGCACATCCCTGCTGCAGCATCATGTAGAAGTAAGGAGATCCTGGATTCTCTACACGGAGAACTAATCAGGCAACGAGTCAACAGAACCCACACATGATGGGGCCATAGTGGACTTGGTGCTTACCAATGGGGAAAGTGTTTCTGATGTTATAGTGGGACATAATCTCACATCCAGTGATCGCCAGATGGTATGGTTCAGTATTAGGACTAGGGCTGATAAAATTCATTCAAAAGCAAGGGTCTTAGACTTTAGGAAAACTAACTTTCTCCAGGAACAAGCAGGAAGTCAGTCCTCACTTATGGGTGACGGCACCAACGGAGCCCGCACGGAGCAATTCCCCAGCTTTCAAAGAAAGCCTTTGGGATTGCTACAACACATTCGTGGTCCTCTTCCCGCCCAAGGGTGCCATCTTGATCAGTCTCCCTTTTTCTGCGGAGCCCTTCAGATGCACATCCTCATCCCTCGGAAAATGTTTTTGTTTCCTCGCCTTAACAGGCTCTCGTTTCTTTTTTCCAGTGGCACTGGTCCTCTACTCGTCCTCCCCTTGCTCTCTTTTGGAGCTTACGGGGATACCTTTTCTAATTATTTCTTTTTGGGCTTCACGCCCTTTTTTCTTCCCAATCGCTGGTCGCGTGGGTCTTCGACCTTGCAGGGGCCGTTTTTGTCCCCATGACCACCAGGTTTAAAAAATTTGATAGATGCTCTAGGAACATGTCGCTTATGGACACTCATGAATGTTGTCTAAGGTGTCTGGGAGCCGACCATGACCCATCACTCTGTTCACTCTAAGAAAATGTCCTCTAAGGTCCTGCTCAGCTGTAAGCAGATCCGAAGACATTTTTTGAAAGGCTGCCTCAAAGTCGCCGGTGGCACCCTCGGTCGAATCCCCTCCGGTGGGTTCTCCCCCTACGGCACCGTGTTACAGGCGGCATTCTGACCAGGGGTCCCCCGAGGTGGAATGGCACAAAAAGAAAGCAGCCTCAAAGTCACTGTCTGGAGCCGCCAACAAGCGCGAGCGCTCCCACGCCCGGTCGCTTAGTCCCCTTCGGAGTTCCCGAGAGTCAGACAAGGAGCGGCCCCGCAAGGTATCTCACAGAGAAATGGAGGCCTCTGGCGAAGGCACCCAGTCTCCTGAGGGCCATCCCGGTGAGGACCCCTCTCCTCATTGACGCCCAATCCGGTGACCCCGGTATCGGCATCCCAGGGCCCCATACCCACGTGGAAGTCCTGTGTGCTGGCGCTGGAACGCAGCATTTCTGTGTTCATTGCTTCCCAGCAGGCTCTCACGGCCAGCTTCACTGACTTGCACCCGGAGACCATGGGTCCTCGCGTAGGACACCCAAATCCATCCAGGAAACCCCCGGGAGCCACGGGCCTCGTGAGGGTCCTCGATATTGGGCTCGCTTGCTCTCCTGTTCCTCGGGGACGAGATCATCTAAGGCCTCCGGCTCCAGGCCGTCAGCCATCGGAGAGGGCGAACCGCCCGGCTCCAATCTTCGGATTTGGAGCACTGGGTGCAGGAGAAGCTCCTGGACGTGCCCTGCATCGGCGAACAACGTTTTGGTAAGCCAATGGAGGAGAAGGCTGCGGAGATCGAGACGGAGTGCGTCACTAGGACCCGTCTCTCCCGCAAGAGCTCTACGCTGCCTCAGAAGAAGCAGCCTGCCAAGAAACCCTTCTTCCCCAAGAAAGGCCTCCAGTACTGCGGCTACCCTCCGTACCCGGCTACCCCCACACCAACCACTCCCGCACAGGAGAAGCCCGGCCAGGGTCACTGTAAACTAAAGGGCCCGAAGGCCCAGATGCTGGCTCCCTCAAAACGCCTTCAGGGGTTTTGACGCCAGCGGCATAGCCCCTCGCCCTCCGGTGATACATCAGCCCATGGGGGGACGCCTGTCCTGCTTTGCTCCATTGTAGGTGCTTATCACCTCAGACACCTAGGTCCTCCAGGTCATCCAGGAGGGCTATCGCCTCCACTTCAACAGGCTTCCCATCCCCTTTCTCCCCAGCGGAGCCTCAACTCCCCGCACACCAGCTTTTGCTGCAGCGGGAATTACACTCCCTCCTTGCCCAACGGGCAATCAAGAAGGTCCCTCCCCACCTTCGAGGTTGTGGCTTTTATTCCCAGTACTTCCTCGTCCCAAAAAAGATGGGGGGGGGGTCTGTGGCCCATCCTCGACCTCCGCAGGCTAAACAAGTTCCTGGTGCAGGAGAAATTCAAGATCTTATCTCTTGGCGTGCTGCTGCCCTTCTTCCGGCATGGCGACTACGTTTACCTGTTCCACTCCGTTCATTAATTTATGGACTTCTATCATATCTCCCCTCAGCCATCTCTTTTCCAGGTTAAAGAGCCCTAACCTTTTTAGCCTTTTTTCATAGGAGTATCCTTCCATCCCCTTTACCATTTTGGTGGCTCTGCTCTGAACCTTTTCTAATAACGCTATATCCTTTTTAAGATGTGGCGACCAGAATTGTACACAATATTCACGGTGCGGTCTCACCATGGAATGATATAGAGGCATTATAATATCCTTTGTTTTATTTTCCATTCCTTTCCTTATGCTACCTAGCATTATATTTGCTCTCTTGGCCGCCGCTACACACTGGGCCGTGGGTTTTAACATGTTATCCACAATGACGCCTAAATCTTTTTCCTGGGTGGTGGTTCCTAATGTGGAACCTTGTATTGTGTAACCATAGTTTGGGTTGTTCTTCCCTAGGTGCATAACTTTGCACTTGTCCACATTAAATTTCATTTGCCATTTTGATGCCCAGTCTTCCAATTTATCAAGATCCTCTTGCAACTTCCCACAATCCTCTTGGGTTTTAACAACTTTAAATAGTTTTGTGTCATCTGCATTTATGAATATATCAAAAAGCATCGTTCCCAGCACAGATCCCTGGGGTACACCACTATTCACCTTTCTCCACTGGGAAAACTGGCCATTTAGCCCTACCCTCTGCTTTCTGTCTTTTAACCAGTTCCTGATCCACAATAGTACACTGCCTCCTATCCCATGACTCTTTAGTTTTGCCAAAAGTCTCTGATGAGGGACCTTGTCAAAGGCTTTCTGAAAATCCAAATACACTATATCAACCGACTCACCTTTGTCTACCTGTTTATTCACACCTTCAAAAAAACATAACAGATTAGTAAGACAAGATCTTCCTTGTCTAAAGCCATGTTAGCTGTCTCCCATTAAGCCATGACTATCTACATGTTCAGCAATTTTGTTCTTTATGATGGTTTCTACCATTTTTCCCAGTACTGATGTCAGTCTCACCAGTCTGTAGTTTCCTGGATCACCCCTGGAACCCTTTTTAAAAATTGGCGTTATGTTCGCCATCCTCCAATCTTCAGGTGTTACAGATGATTTTAATGATAGTTCACAGATTACTAATAGTAGGTCTGCAATCTCATATTTCAGTTCTTTCAACACCCTTGGATGTATACCAACCGGCCCAGGTGATTTGCTCCTCTTCAGTTTATCTAATAGTTGTAATACATCTTCCCGATGTATCAAAATTTCTTTCAATTCTTCCGCACCTTTAAATACCACTTCAGTCATGGGTAACATCCCTACATCCTCCTCAGTAAAGACCGAAGCAAACCATTCAGTCTCTCCGCTATCACCTTGTCACCTCTTAGTGCCCCTTTAACCCTTCAATCATCTAATGGACCACGTGACTCTCACAGATTTTTTGTTATGAATGTACTTGAAAAAGTCGTTATTACTTCCGCAGCAAGCTTCTTCTCAAATTCTCCCTTTGCCTGCCTTATCAATGCCTTGCATTTAACTTGCCAATGCTTGTGCTGTTTCCAGTTTCTCTAATTTGGCTCTATTTTCCGTTTCCTGAAAGATGCTTTTTTGGCAACAGTCTCTCTGACGTCACCTTTAAACCATGCTGACAGTTTTTTTGGACTTCCTTCCACTTGTCTTAAAGTGTGGAATACAGCCAGTCTGGGCTTCCAAGATAGTATTTTTCAACACCACCCAAGCTTGATATAAGTCTTTAACCTTTGCATCTGCTCCTTTTAGTTTTTTCTTAATTTCCTCATTTTCTCAGTCTTCCTTTCAAAAGTTAAAAGGTAGTACTGTGGATATCCTTACCATCCCTTCTCCATTAATTAGATCAAACGCGATCACTATTGCCAAGTTGCCCCAACAACCTTATCTCTTGCACCAGATCTGGTGTTCCACTAAGGACTAGGTCCAGTATGGCTTCCCCTCTGTTTGGTTCATGAACCAGCTGCTCCAAGAAGCAGTCATTTATTTCATCTAGAAACTTTATCTCCCTAGCATGTCCTGCAGTGACACTGACCCAGTCAATACCGGGGTAATTGAAATCACCCATTATTATTACTGTGCTGTAACTTTTGTTAGCTTCCTTGATTTCTTTGAGCATTTCATCATCCATTTGTTTATTCTGGCCAGGCGGTCGATAGTACACCCCCACTGCCATCGCCTTCCCCTTTTTACATGGGATTTCAATCCATAGAGATTCTACAGCAAATTTTGTTTCCTGCAAAACTTTAATCCTTTCTGACTCAATGCCCTCTCTAACATAGAGCGCAACCCCTCCACCAATTTGATCAGCTCTATCATTATGATATAGTTTGTACCCAGGTATCACAGTGTCCCACTGGTTGCCCTACTTCCACCATGTCTCTGAGATTCCAATCATATCTAACCTCTCATTTAATGCTATATATTCTAACTCTCCCATCTTATTATTTAGACTTCTAGCATTTGCATACAAGCATTTTAGAGACTGTATTTTATTCATATTAATTTGGCTATTGGTAGGCTTGGGTAATTTGGGATCTTTAAGCTCTGTCTGCTCCATACTCGAGGGCATTTGGGCTACTTTACTCTTTTTTGGAACCTCTCTGCTTTTGGTAGTATCCTTCAAGAATACATTCTTCCGAACCATGCGCTCTTGGGTGACTATCGGCTTTTCCCCTATTATCTAGTTTAAAAGCTGCTCTATCTCCTTTTTAAAGGTTAATGCCAGCAGCCTGGTTCCATTCTCGGTTAAGGTGAAGCCCATCCCTTCAGAAGAGCCCCTCCTTTCCCCAGAATGTTCCCCAGTTCCTAACAAATCCAAAACCCTCATCCTTGCACCATCGTCTCATCCACGCATTGAGACTCCGGAGCTCCTCCTGCCTTTTGGGTGCTGCGCGTGGAACAGGAAGCATTTCAGAGAACGCTACCCTGGAAGTTCTGGATTTCAACTTACTACCTAAAAAGCCTAAATTTAGCCTCCAGAACCTCCCTACAACATTTTTCTATGTCATTGGTACCGACATGTACCAAGACAGCAGACTCCTCCCCCAGCACTATCTAAGACCTTATCTACATCAACTAAGAGGGGGTTACGGGGTCGCGCTCCCTCTGTAGGGAAGCAGTCCTCATATGCTCTTTTGCCACTCGGTGGAGGATGTTCCTCAAGGCGACATACCTCCCGGGTCAGGAGAATGGCCTGGAGAACAATCTCAGCAGAGCCCTTCGTCCCCACGAGTGGCGCCTGGATCCCAAAGTGGCAGGCTGTTGTTTCTATGCTGGGGCACTCCATCTATGGACCTCTTCACCAGCCCCCAGAACACACAATTCCCTCGCTTCTGTGGCCCGGTGCCACATCCAGGCAGGTAAGGCCCGATGCATTTCTCCTGGACTGGTCCTCCAGTCTCCTATATGCATTCCCTCCTTTCCCCCTAATTGCGAGGACTCTGTTCAAGGCTCAATGGGGCATTGCTGATTCTTGTGGCGCCCCCTGCCCCCCGGTGGCCTCGGCAGTCTTGGTTCCCACTCCTGCTCCGGCTGGCATCGGAGCCTCCGAGTCCCCTGGGCTCTGACAGGGACTTGCTGACACAGGAGGGGGGTCGGGAACTATACCTGAACCTACCCTCCCTATCCCTCATGGCCTGGCGGCTGAACGGGTCTCTCTAGCCTCTCTGGCCCTTCCGGAGGAGGTTGAGGAAATCTTCCTTGCCTCGAGGAAGGACTCTACTAGGCGGGCTTATGCCTTTAAGTGGAAACGCTTCTCCATCTGGTACTTGGAGCACCAGATCGACCCCTTCTCATGCCCGGTTTGGTGGGTTCTCCAGTACCTCCTTCACGTCTCGAGGGAAGGACTGAAATCAAACTCTGTTAGGGTTCATCTGAGCACCATATTGACTTATCTCCCTCTCGAGGTAAAGTCTCTCTCGGGGCAACCACTAGTCTCCCCCTTCATGCGGGGTCTTCTGTTATCAAAGCTGCCCATCCATCCCCCTCCAGTGGAATGGGACTTGAACGTGGTGCTCATGCAGCTCACTCATCCGCTCTTCGAGCCGATGGCGACTTGTTCACTCCGGCACTTGTCCTGGAAGGTGGCCTTCCTGGTGGCACAGTTAACCTCTTTTAAGTGTGTTCTTACAGCGCTGTTCTATGTCCCTGTAACTAATTAGGGAGTTGCACTATAAAGCAAGAATGCTCACATGGTGTGGGTAGGGAGCTGGGGTGGGTGGGTGGGTAGGGATCTAACACCTGATAAGATCAGTGGCTTCAAAGAACTAGCTGTGAATTGGTAGCTGGAACAAAAAACAATGAAATCTGACAGTGCTGTACCTAGCACCACAAAAAATTCCCCCTTTGCAGTATAAAAAAAGAATTAGCTTTTAAAAATGATAACCAAAACCCCTTTATAAGAGCTTTCAGACAGAGAGCTTGTAATTAAAAAGCCATACAGAATTACCTTACTTACAATGGAGTCTCTGTTAGGAGACAAGTCACTGGCCATGGACACTGTAAAAATGGCCAGTGCAGCACATACGCTCTCCCACGCTTCGGATGCAGTTCCCCCCACTCCCTAAGAGCCCGTGGAATCACGGCAGGTTGGACATGGAGTCTGATGTTGGTACAGTTGCTGGCTACACATACGCTTCCATCCCCTGCCTCTCTGTACTCTAACAATGTCCTTGTAGCTATCACACTGTCCATGGAGAGTTCCCTGCCACCTCCACTCCAACTTTCACCTCCAGTCACTGCCTTCCCACATGGTGACAGGCAATGAAGAGACCAACATGACATCCTGTAGTACATTCCTCCAGCTGGAGTTGTGCACACAGCATTCACAGGTCAATGTCTTATATTCACATTCAGCCAAACAATGCATGTCGTCTCTGTAAACATAAGGCTGGTTATTTTTATGGAGTAATACATAATGTCATGCTTAATGCTGTGGACAATGATCAGTAGATAGTGCTATTGTGTGCAGATGTGCCCAAGATGGACATGCCTGTATGTGCATACTGTGCATGGTGCTAAGAGACCCCCAGAGTTCACTCTGGGACTGCAGCTTAGGACAAGAGCACAGAATCCTTACTGTCTCACTAACTCAGTAACTCCATTGGACATTTACAGAGGCCAGTCCTCCATGTCAGCCTAGCTCCCAATAGACTGCAGATGCACCAAGGGGACCAACAGTGTTGCCGCAGATACAGCTATGAAGGCAGTTAGCATTAATCAGACCTCTCAACTGTGCAGCCAGGTGTGTCCTCAGGCCTAGAGGCTCAGTCAGACATGAGGGCTGCTGCACACACACATGTGATAGAGCTCTCCCTGGTGAGACCATGTACAGCAGTGTCAAGCTGGTAGGAACATGCTGTGGGGAATGGACCTTGATGATGGTGCAAGTGGGAATACATTTGAGTGACACAGCTTTGGGGACATCATGTGTATAGGCAGTTAGTCAACCAGTGACTCCCACAGGCTGCAGCTACTTATTAAAAACTAATCTGCCCGTAAATGGTGTCTCACACAGTTTGTGGAGTTACTGAATACTGACCGTGCAGCCATAAACCCTGGGCATCACATGCATGCAGAGTGCATTGCTGCAGCTCTCAGTCTTCTGGACACACACACACGACCCCACTGTCCAAAATAGTTGTCAGTTGGCATTCTTACTTGGCCCTTGGGCCTCTTTTAATGCTTGGACGTTGTCAACGCCCGCTCAGTGTGTGCACATGCTATTAGCACCTGCACACATTCTTCTTAATGCCCACATAGTTTACGGGTGCTAGCAGTGCACTCTCCCATACAGCTGGTATTGATGCAGCTTCTCAATGTGGCAGCAAAGTGCTCATACTGGACTAGATGGGGAGGGTTGCACATGCTGATACAGCTTTGGAAATATAGGATAAAGGTAACGGAGGGAGGAGTGGCCTAGTGGTTGGGGCAAGTTATCTCAGGCCGGAAGGTCGGGGGTTCAAATCCCACTAGAGGACAGCAACCTTGGGCTGGAAGGACTGGGGTTTCTAGTCCCACAGGTGCGCCTTGTGGTCTTGCGCAAGCCACTTAACCCTCCATTGCCCATGTTCCCTGTAAAATAGTTATCTCCAAGTTATAATGCCCTGTTCAATGTAATTTCAGTTTGTTCAATGTAAACTGCCTTGATATCATGAAAGGCGGTATATAAGAAATGTTAAATAAATAAACAAACAAACATACTATAGCTAGTCTTGAACTTATGACTCTTCTCTCTTATACACAATGGCCATGTGTTTGGAGGCACAGAGCAGCCCTGAGGGAGTGGGGGTGCATCACTCCATGTGTACAATATAAATGTAGTCATTGTCAGGATGCATGAGGACATAAGTTGGGGTATGCCTCTGTGTGAATAGCTGTCTGCAGGCTCTGCGCCATACTTGTCTGACAAGGTATTGTATGTTAGGCAAGTGTGGGAGAGGGAAATCTTGTTAGGTCTCTATGTAGCACTGCATTGATATGCTGCTGTTTCAACTGTCTTTCATGTCTTCAATATAGGATCTGTCCTGCCAATGTAACCATTTCATGGAGTGTGCTTGTGGCCCAATCCTGGAATAATCTCATGGTTGGAAGGCCACACTGAGTAGCTTGCACTCCCATGTGGCTCAGATGGATGTGGCAAATAAGTGAGTGCTTACTCATGAAAGGGACACAGGTTCATGTACTAGGCCCCAGTCATCATTTGGCAACTGAGAAAGCATGAGGTGGAACTTCAGCTGATCTCACAAAAATCGTGGATAATTGGACCACCACCATAGCACCCTTCCTCTGAGATGGGGTGTTATATTTTTTAGTATTCCTGCCTCAGTGGCATATTCCCCTCCCCCCACATGCATATATCCATTTAATCTGTGCATGTAGAGGACATCCTGATCCAATCCTCCCCTATCAAAGTGCTATAACACTGATTACTGCAGGAAGTAGGGGTCATGGGTGGACACAGCCAACCTGTGCACCACTTTGGGACTGATGATGTAGCCAGGAGACACCACATGCACATTCAGGGCATGAAGACGATAGCAGTTGGCAGACACCACTTCCCAGTTTCTGGGTATTACAGGTGCCACATGGGTGCTGTGTATAGGTGCCATTAATTATGCTTGCCTGCATATTCTTTAACACTGCAAGTTATGGGTCATGCATTGTCATCTCTCATTAGAAAATAAATGATCAGGCCCAGCTCAGATGCTCATGGCTAGGCCCATCCACTAGGCAAATTAGGCGGGTGCTAGGTCCATCAATATGATGGACAGCATGCTGGCCGATACCTCCCTCTTTGCGAGTGTGGCACAGCTGCTCCTTCAGTGGCATGGGTGGCCATAAAGCAGTGGCATACATGCAGATAGTCACACCATGCCACTCTTGCCCCCCTCTGACAAGCATCAGAGGGGGCAGGAGTGGCATGCTGTGAACATGCATGCTGCTGCCTTAAGCCTCGCCATCACACGGAAGAGATGAATCACCAAGGACTCCGCTTTACCTGCCAATTGACATGCTTGGCTTGCCCCTGACAGTAAATACACAGCAGTGTTGCACCTGACACAGGACTGGAACAAAGATTTCTTCTGCACCAGGCAGAAGCCACTGCCACCGCCACCGCCACCGCCACCCCCACCCCCACATGATCTAATATGGCTGCATGGTGGCAGTGGCACAACTTCTGTGTGACAGTGGCAATATGTATCTGTGCTGCTGCTGTCACAGCAAAGTCACACTGAACATCGTGGATATAGACCCTAGGCAGCCACCTAGGTGACCAGTTGGCCCCACTGAATGACTCATGTGTAACCGCCTTTGCCAGCTTTGGCACCCACGACATTGTGCCCTTTGTTAAAAAGACACCATGCTCTGGCTGGCAATTAACCACTTCTATCACTAATTTCAGGGCTCCTGTCTGGGTAGTGCACTCTGCATACAGGTGAATGGGCTACCTGTGCGTTGTTTAACCTGCAAAAATGGCTTTCTCCCTGCTGCAAGGGATACCTTAATGCCTGCTTTGAGCTGGTGTTAAGGCTCCTGGCGGCTGCACCTGTACCACATGCTAACAGCACCCGGCATTAAAGTGGCACCCTCTGTCTCCACCCACAATCCACCCAGTTTATGCCCCTTTTCCGCCCCTTTCTACACTTACCACCTGGTAACATGCTACCGGCCATTAAGCCGACGTTAACCTCTCGTGGGCGCTGATAACGCCTGCGAACAGCACCTTTGTGCCCTTAATGGTCCTTAGTAAACATACCCTATAATTTCAGTATAACGTTTTTATCAATCTCAGAATTAAAGGAAACTAACAGCACGGCACAAGTAGGAATTTCATCCTTTGAAGACTCAAGGAAAACTGATAAATCCAAACTATCCACAAGTGAAATTAAATCCTGCCCTTCCATTGTTTCCCCAGCAACTTTAATACCTCTAGGTAGATAATAAACATTATTCAAAGAAGAGTGGCAATATCCTGATACAGAAATATCTTGGAGGTTTTGGGGTAACAATATTAGAGGAGACAAGTAACATGGGACAGGAAAATTCAAACACTTAAGATTTTAAGCTCTAGAGGCATTTTTCAAATTTTCCAACTGCTGGTGAAGCAAAAGACTATCCTTAACTGAGGAAGCTATTACTTCCTGAAATATAGATCCCTGGGATTCAATTTTATAAAGGCAAGACCATAGAACCAAGCTGTGAATCATGCTGAGATAATTTTGCACAGATTCCATTGTAAATTCTACAAATTGCTGTAAAGTTCCCTTTAAAGAAACCAGTCTGGGAAACAATGTCTCAAATTTCCTTCAAATAATATTGGCACCCTACGTAGTTGAAGTCCAGAAATTCCTTCTATTGAAGTTCCAGCCATAGGCAACTGCAGTATCCGGAAGAGAGGAACAACCTTATCCCGACCTTATCCCTTAATCTTATCCCGACCCTACCTAGACATAGAACATACTTACACCTCTTCTTTTTACCTATATACTTATCCTAGCTCACACTTCCCCAGAATTCTATGCAACACTCCTGTTAAAAACGTCAATACCTGCTAATACGCACACACTTCTTATGGTTACTTATGATATACTCCTGTAAATAGTTTGATGCTAGCTATACTGAAAAATGCTGTTAATATTCCGGCACGTCTCTGCCACCTGTTTTTCTTTGTAATTTGCACCTAATTAAATTTTCTAAAATGTTCATTGTAAAAATAATAATAGTCTTTATTATTATAGTTTTTGTTATATGTAAACCACCACTGATCTCTGGAAGAGGCGGTATAGAAAAAATGTACAAATAAAATAAATAAATAAACAAAGCCATCCAGAGCCTGCAGAGTTACAATAGGAGGATCCTTGAAGGTCTCTGCAAGAACTCCCATCTGCTCTACTCCCATGGGTAAGAAGATCTCAGAGTTCAGAGTCCCATTACTAGGTTATGGGAAAGGTGTCAAATCCTCCAGCATATTTAGAGAGCAAACAAAAGAATCCATTCTCCCAAACACAGACAAATCTTCCTCCCCTTTAGATGCCATTGAAACATGTCTGTCTATCGGACCCGCAATCTTGACAGTCTTAATTGGATTAATATTACTCACGTTAGCAGACTTCTTCTGTTTGCCGAGGCTCCAGGTTCCACTCTGCTCGTCCATATTCTGAAGGGGCTCCAAAGTGATGTGACCTGCCCCTTTGGGCATGTCCCTTTAGGCGCACCCATGGCTGCACAGGGTCATGATTTAAAGGCCCCAGGAGGCGACATCAGCGTCACGCTGAAGCGTGGACTGGACCAGGCAGCATAGAAGCAAGACCAGCAAAAGCACTGACCTTCCAACTTCCCTGCAGCAGGGCCACGATTTGAAAGCCCCAGGAGGTGACATCAGGGGCATGCCGAAGCATGGACTGGACCAGGCAGCACAAAAGCAAGACAGTCAAAAGCACTGACCTTCCCTCTATCACTTTAATGATCAGTGAGTTTTTAATCGGTTTGATGGATAATTACATAAATTGAGACCTTTTACCACATGCAGGTTGGTATTATGCCATTATTTCACCCTCATGGAAAATTGTATGTGGGTAAAATAATCCCCCATTGAAGGTCAGATTGGCTAGTCTTCCTTACAGGCCTGAAAGGAAGCTTGTCTGTACAGGGCTGTGTACACTGCGAGCTTACTTAATACTACTATATTACTGAAAGCCCTCAGAAAGAGCTAACACCACAGATTCAGTAGCTCAGACATTCCAGGGCCTATTACTTAGCTAACGACCTTGAGAGACTCTACTGAAAAACTATGCTGAACTTTCACATAACAGAGAAATTAAGTTTGTTTATGATACCGAAAGTGCAGGAAAGATGTGAAAACTGCTTGTGTTAGAGTTATTGTTTAAGTAGTTATGTCTGGGAATGCATGTATTTATTTATTTATTATACCACGCTCTTTTAGAATCTCCTCCTGATGATCTATACTAATAAGATTTGGCCTATGACAGAGACATAAGAGATGCACATTATGAATATACGTGAAGCTTGACGTAGTAAAATAAGGTGGAAATTATGCTGTGTAATGGAATTTTGACCAATAAAAATAATGTCCGAGGTATGTGGAGTCAGAGAGGCAAGATGTAAACTTTGCTCTCTCTCCCAAAGCTTCATTTATTTATTTATTTATTTAATGCTATTTATATACCGCCTTATCATTCAATCAAAGCGGTTTCCACAGCAAACAATCAATGGGGGGCAAATGTCTTCATGCAGTGTATAGTGTATTGTGTAGGTGTTGGCGGGGAAGTGATTATAGTTGGTTTATATACATAGTGCGCTATTATACATCATGAGCTATTATACATTCTTATATACAGTTTCGGGGTGGTGGGGGGGGCTGATGATCTGACTTGTCTGTTGGCTCAGGGGGTATGTCCATAGTATTCGATGAACAGGGTTGTCTTCAGCTGTTTTCGGAAGTCCTTGATTTCTGTGGTTAGTCTCAGATCATCTGGGAGGGAGTTCCAGATGGATGGAGCAGCCAGGGAGAGTGCTCGTTGCGCGGTGTCTTTGCGAGTCTTGTTGAAGTCTTTTGGGGTGTTTACCCGGTTGGCGGTGCCTCTTCTTGGCCTTGTGCTTGTGTCGTGTTGTATGAGTGTGTGTAGGCTTATGGCGGAAGAGTGTTGTTTGATCTTGAATATGTTTATGATAGTCTTGTATTTGATGCGTGAGATGAATGGGAGCCAGTGTAGTTCTTTCAGTATGGGTGTGATGTGATCGTGTCTTGTAGTACTGGATATAATGCGGGCAGCTGTGTTTTGGGCCAGTTGTAGTGGTCTGAGGGTCTGCTTTGGTAGCCCGGTGTATATTGGATTGCAGAAGTCTAGTAAAGGGGTTATTAGAGCTTGGCAAATGGTGCGAAAGTGCTCTGGGACGAGGAGGGGCTTGATTCTTCTGATGAGTCGCATTCTTTGGTATGCGCTTTTGGTTGTTCTGTCTATGTGTGCTTGGAGGTTAAGCTCTTTGTCCAAGATGACTCCAAGGTACTTTACTTCTGCTTTTATGGGTATGAGTGCATTTTTTATCTTGATGTTGGGTGAGGGGGTAAAGGCTGGGTTTCGCGTGATGATCAGTGCCTCCGTCTTACTGTAGTTAATTGATAGGTTGTTTTCCTGAAGCCAGTTTGCCATTTGCGTGAGGCAGTTTGTTATATTGGAGTAGTCCGGGTTGTCGACTGTGATGGGTGTGTAGATCATGATGTCATCTGCGTAGATTGTATAATGTATATGGTGCTCTTTCATGACGACACATATTGGCTGGATGTATAGGTTGAGCTGAAAGGGTCGATCCCTGTGGCACTCCTGGTTTAACTTTTATGGGTCGGGATATATTGTGTCCTACCTTGACCTGTATTTGTCTGTCGGTTAGGTATGAGTGGAACCAATTCAGGGTGGCACCGTGTAGTCCGATGTTCTGCAGTCTATCCAGTAGAGTCTTGTGGTCAACTGTGTCAAATGCAGATGAGATGTCAATGAATATCATTAGTATGCCTTTCTTGGTGTTGTCTATGAGGCGGAGGACACTGTCGAAGAGGTATATCAGAAGTGTTTCTACCCCGTGATTGGGGCGGAACCCGTGTTGATTGTTGTCCAGAGGAGCGTGGTTGTCTATGTGTTCTTGTAGTTGGTGCTGAACAGTTTTTTCGATTATTTTTGCTAGAAGTGGTATGCTGGAGATGGGTCTGTATGCTGCTGGATTGTTCTTGTCGAGTGTGGATTTCTTCAGGATAGGTCTTATTGTCGCAAGCTTCAGTTGATTTGGCATGCGCCCTTGGGTTAGGGAGAAGTGCCCTATCTTGTGGATGGTTTGGATGAAGTTTGATTTGGTGGTCTTGATCCAGGGCATCGGGCAGGGATCTGTGGGGGCTGTGCTTGTCTTGATTGCTGTGATGATGTGGGAGAGTTGCTCCGTTGATGGGGTGTTGAATGTTACCCAGGTGTTCAAGGGTGTGTTAGACTTTGAGGTTAGGCTGGGTCTTGTTTGTTCTGCTGAGTGGAACTTTTCTTGGATGTGGTCCGCAAATTTTTGTGGGTCCAATTGCACTTTGTCTTCGGTATTCTGATCTTTGGTGAGGGCTTTTACGATTTCAAATAGTTCTCTGGGTTTGTTGTTGGAGTTTCGTATGAGGTTTGTATGGTATTCCCTTTTTGTCTGGTTGATGCATTCATTGTATTATTTTTGCTTTGTTAGGTATAGTTCCTGGATCTCTGGTGACTTGTTCTTTCTCCATCTCCGTTCTATTTTTCTGAGGTTCCTCTTTTTGTTTCGTATGGTTTTTGAGTACCATGGCTTATGTTGTAGTTTGTTGTAGCGAAGTGTCCTGTGTCTATGTTCTGTTGCTTTGGCAGCGTTGTATATGGTGGTGTTCCAGTTAGTGATTAGTGCTTCTAGGTCATCTGTTTCATAGTTTAGGTTTTGTATTGTGTCCTGCAGGAACTGGAATCTTATTTGTGTGGGGGTGTTGTCCAGATATCTGTTTAGATTCTCCTCTTGTGTTTTTTTATATAATACAATTGTGTGTGATTTGTATTATTAATGATTATCGCTTCCTTCTCATTGGAAATCTGTTACCCAAGAGCCCAGGTGCTGTTACCGATAAGGGGAGGAGCAGAGTACATTTTCAAGGCCGATGCAGAAAGCTTAGTGCGGGCTTTACGAGCCCCTAACGCCACGTTTAAGCAAATACAGGAAACAGACGAAAACCCCGGCAGAAAATTTAGCGCCCAACACTGCACATATTTAGAAACATAGAAATATGACGACAGAAAAAGACCACATGGCCTATCTAGTCTGTCCTTCCATATCAACAACTACAACAGTCCCCTTTTTACCTTTAGAGATCCTCTGTGTTTGTCCCATGCTTTTTTTGAATTCAGTTACTGTCCTCATCTCTACCACCTCCACTGGGAGACTATTCCACGGATCCACTACTCTTTCCGTAAAGAAATATTTCCGCATATCACTCCTGAATCTATCTCCCTTCACTCTCATCCCATGTCCTCTCATAGCAGAACTTGCTTGAAAGAGGCTCTCTCCCTGAACATTTATGCCACGGAGCTATTTAAACATTGCAATCATATCACCTCTATCCCGCCTTTCCTCTAAGGTGTACATATTAAAATCTTTAAGTCTGTCCTCATATGCTTTATAATGAAGACCACTAATCATTTTAGTAGCCGCCCTCTGCACCGACTCCATCCTGTTCACATCCTTTTCAAAGTGCTGTCTCCAGAATTGCACACTATACTCCAAATGAGGTCGCACCAAAGACTTATACAGAGGCATTATCATCTCCTCTTTTTCTGCTAGCCATTCCTCTCCGTATGCACCCAAGCATCCTTCTAGCTTTTGCCGTCACCTTTTCTACCTGTTTAGCTACTTTAAGATCTTCAGACACAACCACGCCTAGGTCCCACTCTTCTTTAGTGCACAAAAGTACTTCACCCCCTATACTATATTGCTCCCTTGGATTGCTGCAGCCCAAATGCATGACCTTACATTTTTTAACATTAAATCCCAGCTGCCAAATTCTAGACCATTCTTCAAGCTTAGCTAGATCCCTCCTCATGTTATCTACACCTTCCTGGGTGTCTACTCTATTGCAGATTTTGGTGTCATCCACAAATGGCAAACCTTACCCGACAGCCCTTCCGCTATATCACTAACAAAGATGTTAAAAAGAATCGGACCAATGACAGATCCCTGGGGCACACCACTGGTAACTTCCTTCTCCTCAGAGTGAGCTCCATTTACCTGTACTCTGTCACCTCCCACCCAACCAATTTCTAATCCAAGCAGTAACTTTAGGGTCCATCCCTAGGGTGCTCAGTTTGTTTATAAGTCGCCGTGACTTCAGTTATTTAAATCTATTATAATCAGCCAAGCTGGCATGCAAATCATAGCTATGCCTGATGCAGAGAAAGGCATAGAGGATTTTGCAACCAGCTACAGCACCAAAATTTTTACTTCAGGGTCTGAGTAGAAGTAAACCTCTAACTTGTGCCCTCAACAGTAGTTTGATGGCATCGGGAAAAGCCCCCGAAACCATGAAGATATTGTCGGTTGCCATGCCTCACAATAAAATAATCCCTGATGGTCTAATGGTCAGACTGCCATATAAGGCATAATCTACCCCACAATAAAATGCTCCATGGTGGTCCAGTAGCCCTGACCCCACCCCCAACAGTATTTTGATGACAACGGGAAAGGCCCCTGAAACCATGAAAATACTGTTGGGGGTCGTGCCCCACATTAAAATGATCCCTGGTGGTTTAGCGGCCCCTCCCCATTAAATAAAAGAAGAACCTGGTGGTCTAGTGGCCCCTTTCTCCCCCCACCCCCCCCTATTAAATAAAAGAAGAACCTGGTGTTCTAGTGGCCCCTTTCTCCCCCCACCCCCCCCCCCTATTAAATAAAACACAAAACCTGGTGGTCTAGAGGCCCATGCCTGGTTCTCAGGCAGCCCCCAAATGCACCCTAAACGGGAGAGCTGTCTATGCCCTCCCACTCTGTGTCAGCCAGCTTGCAAAATGGTGGTGTCTGGCCCTGCATGGTGCATCCTCCTCAGAGTGAGCTCCATTTACCTGTAACCTTTGTCACATCCCACTCAACTAATTTCTAACCCAATCAGTAACTTTAGGATCCATCTCTAGGGTGATCAATTTGTTTATAAGTCATCTGTGTGGAACGGCATCAAAGGCTTTATTGAAATCTAAATGCATCACATCTAGTGCTCTCCCTCGGTCAAACACCCTGGTCACCCAGTCAAAGAAATCTATCAGATTTGTCTAACAAGACTTGCCCTCTGGTAAATCCATGCTGCCTCAGATCCGTAAATCCGTTGGACTCCAGAAACCTCACTATTTTCTCTTTCAGCAGTGCTTCACATAAGTTAGTCACCACAGAAGTTAAACTAACCAGCCAGTAGTTTTCAACCACATCCTTACTTCCGCTTTTGTGTAAAGGGACCACATGTGCCTCTCTCCAATCCTTTGGCACCACTCTCGACTCCAACGAGGCATTGAAAAGGTCAGTCAGTGAAGCTGCTAGAACGTCCCCAAATTCTATCAGTATTCTTGGGAGTATCCCATCTGATCCCATTGCTTTGTCTACTTTAAGTTTAGCTAGCTCCTCACGAACACAGTCTTCTGAAAATTGTTCAAGATGCCCCTCGCTTCTGTTCCTATTTGTGGGTGTTTTCTGAGGTCCTGCTCCTGGTTCTTCATCTGTGAACACAGAACAAAAATATTGTTAAGCAATTCTGCTATATCCTCATCAGCTTCTACATATTCCTCCCTTTCACCCTTGTGTCTGACAATAACACTTTTGCCCTTCCTCGTCTCACTAACATATCTGAAAAATGTCTTATCCCCCCATTTTATTGTATTGACTGCTCCTTTTTTTGAATTTTTTGCTTTCCTGACTACTTTGCTAGTTTCTTTAAGTTTTTCCTAAATATAGATGCCTGTCTTCCTCTCTCTCTGTGATCTCTTGTATTTCATGAAGGCTTCCCTCTTTTTCGTCACCTTTTCAGCTACTTCTTTCAAAAACCATAGTGGTCTCCTTTTCCTTTTAACTTGCCCTTAAAATACCCCATTTCAGTTTGGCCCCCTGTTTTTCTACATCCCCCAGCTGTTCCCATCCTGCTAATGACTCCCTGAGGTATTGGCCCATCTTGGCAAAGTTAGTTTCCCTAAAGTCTAAAATCCTCGCTTTTGAATGGATTTTATCAGCCCTAGTCCTAATACTGAACCATAGCATCTGGTGATCACTGGATGAAAAATGATCTCCGACTGTAACATCAGAAACACTTTCACCATTGGTAAGCACCAAGTCTAGTATGGCCTCTTCACGTGTGGGTTCAGTTACTAGTTGCCTGAATAGTTCTCCCTGTAGAGAATACAGGATCTCCTTACTTCTAGATGATACTGCAGCAGGAATATGCCAATCAACATCCAGAATATTGAAATCCCCTTTCAGTACCACTTCCCTTTTCCTGGCAATGCTGTGTATGTCTTCAATTAACTCTCTGTCCACCTCTTCTTCCTGTGAGGGAGGTCTGTATATCACGCCAATGCAAATAGATTTCTCTTTCCCCTCTTTCTACTCTTTCTAGTTTAACCCACAGTGCCTCCTCACTCCCTTAAAGCTCTGTAGTTCCAAAGCTTTAATATTATCTTTTACATATAGTGCCACTCCTCCTCCCCTTCTTCTTACCCTGTCCTTTCTGAATAAAGTATAGCCTGGTATAGTCATGGTTTTCTGTGAACCATGTTTCTATAACTGCCACTAAATCCAAATCTGCCTCTCGCATTAAAGCTTCAGAATCCCTGTTGCCATGGAGGAGAGAGGTCACGTGACAGGAGAGCATCACCCTGGTGGGGCAGGAAGTGATCTTATAGCTAGGACCTGTCCTCCAGGTGATGTAAACCCCTCTCGCGCCGAGGATGTTTCTCCAGGGCCATGTGCCCATGAGGGAAGGGTTAGTATAGCCATTATAGTTGGTGATTCGATCATTAAGCATGTACATAGCTGGGTGGCTGGTGGACGTGAGGATCACTTGGTAACATGCCTGCCAGGTGCAAAGGTAACAGACCTCAAGCGCCACATAGACAAGATCTTATATAGTGCTAGGGAGGAGTCTGCTGTCTTGGTACCTGTTGGTACCAATGACATAGGAAAATGTGGTAGGGAGATTCTGGAGGCTAAATTTATGCTTTTAGGTAGGAAGTTGAAATCCAGAACTTCCAGGGTAGTATTCTGCAAAATGTTTCCTGTTCCAAGTGCAGGACCCAAAAGGCAGGCAAAGATCCAGAGTTTCAAAGCGTGGATGAGACGATGGTGCAAGGATGAGGGTTTTGGATTTGTTAGGAACTGGGGAACATTCTGGGGAAAGGAGGGGCTCTTCCGAAGGAATGGGCTTCACCTTAAATGGGATGGAACCAGGCTGCTGGCATTAACCTTTAAAAAGGAGATAGAGCAGCTTTTAGACTAGATAATAGGGGAGAGCTGACAGTCGCCCAACAGCACATGGTTCAGAACAATGTATCCTTGAAGGTACTACCAAAAAAATGAAGTTAGGGCATATCAGCAGAGAGGTTCCAATAAAGATAAAAGCAGCCCAAATGCCCTTGAGTATTGAGCAGACAGAGCTTAAAGATTCCAAATTACCCCTGCCTACCAATAACCAGATTAATATGAATAAAATACAGTCTCTAAAATGCTTGTATGCAAATGCTAGAAGTCTAAAAAAATAAGATGGGATAGTTAGAATATATAGCACTAAATGAGAAGTTAGATATGATTGGTATCTCAGAGACATGGAGGAAGGAGACAACCAGTGGGACACTGTGATACCTGGGTACAAACTATAATGTAATGATAGAGCTGATCAAATTGGTGGAGAGGTTGTGCTCTATGTTAGAGAGGGCATTGAGTCATAAAGGATTAAAGTTCTACAGGAAACAAAATTTGCTGTAGAATCTCTATGGATTGAAATCCAGTGTAAAAAGGGGAAGGTGATGGCAGTGGGGGCGAACTATTGACCACCTGGCCAGAATGAACAAATGGATGATGAAATGTTCAAAGAAATCAGGGAAGCTAACAAAAGTTACAGAATGGTAATAATAATGGGCGATTTCAATTACCCCGGTATTGACTGGGTCAGTGTCATGGCAGGACATGCTAGGGAGATAAAGTTTCTAGACTAAAGGGGAAGCCATTTTGGACTTAGTCCTTAGTGAAACACCAGATCTGGTGCAAGAGATAAGGTTATTGGGGCCACTTGGCAATAGTGATCATAACATGATCACGTTTGATCTAATTAATGGAGAAGGGATAGTAAGGAAATCCACAGTATTACCTTTTAACTTTTGAAAGAGAGTGATAAAATGAGGGAAATAGTTAAGAAAAAACTAAAAGGAGCAGTTGCAAAGGTTAAAGACTTACATCAAGCTTGGGTGTTGTTTAAAAATACTATCGTGGAAGCCCAGACCAGCTGTATTCCACACTAAGAAAAGTCCACAAAACTGCCAGCATTGTTTAAAGGTGAAGTCAGAGAGGCTCTTGTTGCCAAAAAAGCATCTTTCTGGAAATGGAAAAAAGAGCCAAATGACAAAAACTGGAAACAGCACAAGCACTGGCAAATTTAATGCAAGGCATTGATAAGGCAGGCGAAGAGAATTTGAGAAGAAACTTGCTGTGGAAGCAAAAACGCATAATAAGCACTTTTTCAAGTACATTCGTAGCAAAAAACCTGTGAGAGTCAGTTAGACCATTAGATGATAGAGGGGTAAAAGGGGCAGTTAGAGGGGACAAGACTATAGAGGAGACTGAATAAATTCTTTGCTTCGGTCTTTACTGAGGAAAATGTAGGGATGTTACCCATGACTTAAGTGGTATTTAAAGGTGATACTGCAGAAGAAATGAAGAAATATCGCTACACCGGGAAGATGTATTACAATTATTTGATAAACTGAAGAGTAGCAAATCATCTGGACCGGAAGGAATATATCCAAGGGTGTTGAAAGAACTGAAACATGAGATTGCAGACCTGCTATTAGTAATCTGTGAACTATCATTAAAATCATCTGTAATACCTGAACATTGGCATTACATTGGCAATCCTCCAATTTTTAAAAGGGGTTCCAGGGGTGAGCCGGGAAAGTACAGACCAGTGAGCCTGACGTCAATACCGGGAAAAATGGTAGAAAGCATCATAAAGAACAAAATTACTCAGCATGTAGATAGTCATGGCCTAATGGGAGACAGCCAACATGGCTTTAGACAAGAAAGATCTTGTCTTACTTATCTGTTATGTTTTTTTCAAGGTGTGAATAAACAGGTAGACAAAGGTGAGTCAGTTGATATAGTGTATCTGGACTTTCGAAAAGCCAAAGGTCCATAAACCATTATTAAAAGGGACCCGGGATATACTGCTTGACCCAATACAAGCATTGAGGAACCTGTGTCTTTTGGGGAAACTGCTAGGTACTTATGACCTAGATTGGCCACTGTTGGAAAAAGGATACTGGGCTTGATGGACCTTGGTCTGACCCAGTATGGCTTCCTGCTCGTTCCTGGAGAAAGAGTAGTTACTCACCTGTAACAGGTGTTCTCCAGGAGCAGCAGGAATCAGTCCTCACAACCCTCCCTCCTCCCCTTGGAGTTGCAGTTGTATATAGTTCATTTTCTTTTTTTGTGCTGTCTTTTAGCTATGTCATTGGACTGAGCAAGATGGCACTTTTGGGCGGGAAGGGTACCACGCATGCGTGGCTGCATTCCCAAAGGCTTTCTTTGAAAGCTGGGGAAAATGCTCCGCATGGGAGCTCCGTCAGCACCGACATCACCCATATATGAGGACTGATTCATGCTGCTCCTGGAGAACACCTGTTACAGGTGAGTAACTACTCTATATAGCATATCTAGATTTTCAGAAGGCCTTTGACAATTTCCCTCATGAGAGACTGGTTAAAAGATAGAAAGCAGAGGGTAGGGCTGAATGGCCAATTTTCCCAATGGAGAAAGGTGAATAGTGGAGTACCCCAGGGATCTGTCTGGTCCTGCTGTTTTTTTAACATATTCATAAATGACCTGGAAATGGGAATAACGAGTGATGTTATCAAATTTGCAGATGACACTAAACTATTCAAAGTTGTTAAAACCCATGAGGATTGTGGAAAATTGCAAGATGATCTTGATAAATTGAAAGACTGGGCATACAAATGGCAGATGAAATTTAATGTGAACAAGTGCAAAGTTATGCACCTAGGAAAGAACAACCCAAACTGTTACACAATGCAATGTTCCATGTTAGGAACCACCACCCAGGAAGATGATTTAGGTGTCATCATGGATAACACGCTGAAACCCTCCACATAGTGTGCAGCGTCAACCAAGAACGAAAGGAATGGAGAATAAATCAAAGGATATGAAAGTGCTGCTGGGGGTGCTCAACTAAGATGGCGGTCGTCAGTGGTTCATGTTCTGATGCTCTTTTCTAATGGCCAAGAAAAAGGAGGTGAAAACGGGTAGGCTGCCCAGTCATCCCCCTGTTCAATTATCTCTGGATTTGGTCCAATGGACAAGTTTGTGCAGCATTGAGGACAGCAGTTTGCTTCGGCAGGAGTTGTAAGTCTGGCTGTGAAGCTGCCAGAACAGAGTAGTTCGGAGCTTCTTTTGGTAGAAGATCTCATGCCTCCTGATTTGTGGAGACCTTCCAAGTAGGCGTGTATGGGTGGACTTCCAGGTCGCAAGGAGGGTCCAGGGTCTCCTGCATTTTGAGCTCCAGGTATTTGACTGGGGGCGTAACCTAGGCAAGAAGCAGGAATTGGTGGAATCCCATCGGGTCATCTGAGCGGCACACAGACTTAGAGTGGACAGGTGTTGGCAGTAGGAGCAATCGCCTTGTGCCCTACCATGGAGCCTGAACCATCAGCAGCCACGGAGATTGTTTGCAGGGATACTGCTTCTTTTTCCTTTGTACTGCAACAACCTGAGCAGTTCACATTAGGCGATTTGGATTGCAATTAAATCCCTGGGGGAAACCATGCAAGTGAAGATACAGCATAATGAGGATTTATGTGTTAAGGTCAAGGAAGTGACTGATACTTTAAAGGCAAACGTGGAAGAACTTTCTCAGTGAAGTGATCAATTAGAGAACTTTTCTGAAGCCTTGATGAAAGACACTAGTTACTTGAAGGCTCGGATAGAACAGCTTGATAACTGTAGTAGATTGGCCAAATTAAGGCTGATAAATTTCCCAAAAGTGGTTAATATCTCCTCTAAAGAAATATTCAAATGATAAATGTCAGCGATATTGAGGGTCCTTCAGGAATCTCATCTGCCTTTTGTTAAGGCATATCTTCCCACTGAACCAAACAGCAAGAGAAGGAGGTCTTCCGCAAAGGTACAATAGGAGGGAGCGGAAGCCAAGAACCACGGCCAAACACAAATAAGTATATCCAAAAAGCTTTATTAGCAGACCCAACTAAAAGGTTTTGGCCTGAGGCCTTCTTCAGGGGTCCAAGGACAGACACAAAATTAAAATATGAACACTCATAATATAAATCAATAAAGAAAAAAACAATAGAAATCAGAAAAAGTATAATACATTACAAAATATGTTTAAAAACAGTGAATCTTAAAATATGGGTACCTAGTAACATACAATTAAAATATGTAAAAGCATGAAAGAACATTTGAAATCATACTCAAACTGTGTAATAGTGTAACTGTTATCAAAGTAAGGTTAAAAAAGGAAGAATGTATAATAAGCACCTAAAAATACAATGTGTATAACAGTATAACGAATGTGAAGAATCTGATTAAAATCCAAAGACATAAAGCAGTCCCTTCCCCCCTCACACACCCCCTTTTCCCCACCTTTGTTTTCTCTTTTCTGTTCTTTTATTTTTTGCCCACACACTCCACTTATAGGCTGCCACACTTTTAGTGCCCGTTTTTAAAGATTTTTTGTTGCTGTTTTTGTTAGGTTAAATGTGATGGTTTAACATATCTCGTCTCTTTGACCTTTTCTGCAATTTTAAGTAGCAGCTCCATCCCGCAGTGGGACGCCCTATCTCTGTATTTTTTTTATTTTTCCCTATGTACCTGTGTGGCACTTTCTTGCCTTGACGTTCACATTTTCCATTATTTAGATTTTAGTTTTTACAGACTAGGTCTCTTTATTTGTTGCCCATAAACTTCATTTTTAGGCTGCTGCACTTTTCAATGCTCGTTTTAAAATTATATCTAGTTTTTATTTATTACTTTTTGTGTTCCTATATATATTTTTTTCTCTCTGCACTTGTGCAGTGATGCCCTGGCTCGGCAGCATTAATGATAAAGATAGTTTTTATATCTGGTCTCATTTTCACTTATCACTTATGTTTTCCCTTTTTAGATTTTTCGACAAGTATGTTTAGTTTTTATTTAATGCCCATATACTCCGTTTTTAGGTTGCTATACGTTTCATTGTTTTTTCAGGCTCTGTCAATCATAATGACGTCCAAAATGGGAGATGCTTATTTTATGCTTTTAGTTTCTCCTCTGCACTTGCGCGGCGTTTTCCCGCCTCGGCAGTGCTGTTGGTAATGTTCGTTTCTTTATTCCTTGTTCTTTTCAGCAAATGTTGTTCCTAACATTATATTTCATAGGGCTGCAAATTTTCTTTATTATGAGCGAGCCACCTTGTCGTTTTGCCTCCGATCGCAATTGTTTTTTCTCTCTTATGAAACTGTTCACTACAGATTTCTAATACAATGTCATGTTGCTTTTTACATATCCCCTAATCCTATGAGAGCTTTTTGTATTTTTATGCTGTCTCAATGGTTTTTAGTCTTTTTTCAAAGATGTACTGCACTTGGTACACATAGCTTTCAGAGACACTCACAGCTGATTTCTTGATTACTTTCATCTACGTATTCACAATATTGCCGATTTCTTTTTCTGTGAGTGAGTCATTTCGACATCCTCCGTTTCTTTTTAAGAATCTGTTTACAATTGATTATTTTTTAAGAAATTGTTCATAATGGACTGCTTTATGTCTTTGGATTTTAATCAGATTCTTCAAGCTCATTATACTGTTATACACATTGTATTTTTAGGTGCTTATTATACATTGTTCCTTTTTTAACCTTACTGTGATAACAGTTACACTATTACACAGTTTGAGTATGATTTCAAATGTTGCTTCAAGCTTTTACATATTTTAATTGTATGTTACTAGGTACCCATATTTTAAGATTCACTGTTTTTAAACATATTTTGTCACATCCTATGTGTTTTATGACCTGTTTATGATTATTTCTTTATTATTGTACATTTATGCTGCACATGTTATTTTAAGAAGAAGATATACAATTTTTTATTTATGAATTTTTTACTTTTATGGTATTACTTGTATATATGACACATAGTATGTTATATATATTCATTTTTTGTGTCTATTATATGAATTATTTTTTTATGAGTGTTTAGGACGTTACACCTTTTTTGTCTATCTATCATAGATTGGGAAGAGTGGTTTGTTCCACCCTTTAGACTTTGCTTTTTATCTTCTTTGATAATTACGAGGCCACGGGCAGGGTCCCGGCGGCCGAGGCTAACCGGGCGCGCGGCCCGGCGCAGGGACCCTGTGCGCGGCCTGGTCGGGGTATGCGCGCTTGGCCCTCGACGGGCACGAGCGCGCGTCCTTTAAATTGATTGGCTCCCTGGGGTGGCAGCCCCACGGGAGCCAATTAGAGCCGCGGGTTTGGGGCGCGAGGGGGGATCGGGGCCGAGCAGCCTCCGCGTGGTCAGTCGTGCGGAGGCTGCTTCGGTACCGGCGTCCCTACCTCGTGGCTGCGTGTTGTTCCGGTGCGGCGTCTTCTTGTTGAGCGGCAGAGTCGTGCGGAGGGGCTGGGTGAGTGTGCTGGCAGTGTGCTCTGGCCGGCTTACGTCGGGTTCTGCGCAGGGGGGGGGGGCCTTTTCAGCGGTGCGGCTCCCTGGGGGTTGTCGGGGGCTGCCGGTGTCTGTCTTAAAAAAAAAATAAAATAAAATAAAATATATAATACATTCCCGGGATGCCTGGCAGGGCAAAGGCTGGGGGCCTGGCCCCTAAAAAAGCTTCAGCTAAGGGGCGGGGGTCCAGGTCGCAGGGGGGCACTGTGAGGGGTGGGGGGTTGCCCGGGCAGGTTGGTGAGGGGGGGGGTGGGGGTTGCAGCATCGGGAGGAAGGGGTGACAGGGGCCGCGGAAGTGGGGTGCGTGGCCGAAAAGGCAGGAGGGGTTCCCTCCCTCCCTGTGGCTCGCAGGGGGTGGGAGTGGGGCTGCTGGGGGCGGGGGAGGTGAGGGGGGGGGGATGTTGGAGGGGGGGCTGGGGCGGGGGCTGTTGGGGGAGTGGGGGGGGACTTAGGGGCACCGGGACAAGGGGGTGGGTTGCGGCCCGATGGGGCACCTTGGGTTGTGAGCTGTGGCGGGCCCGTGGGGTGGTTCTCAGGCCCCGGGGGGTTTGGCTCGCTGGGGGGGGCTTCCACATGGGAGCAGTGGATGTCAGGGGGGCAGGGTACATCTAGGGCAGGGTGGGGGGGTTCTTTGCCGCCAGCATGCCCGGTGTCGGTTTCCCCCCCTGTTTTTCCCCTTTTGTCTCCGCAGGGCCAGTTTATGGCGCAGACTTCGTGGCCCGTGGGCACGGCTCGCGGAGAGAGCTGGGGGAGTTCCCCAGTTGGAGCGGAGTCGCAGCATGGAGCGACAGCGGAGGCGGCCCAGCGGTGTTCAAGGGATTTGGCCTGCGCAGATGGCGGGGAACTCGCGGTGGCTGGTGAGCGGCTGGCTTCGCCGGGTGAGTTAATGGGTGAAGGGGGTGTGTCGTCCAGGGAGGCAGGGGGGGTTTCGCGAAAAAAGCATCGGCGGTCGTGTCGGCGACGTCACAGCTCCGACTCGTCCTCGTCTTCCTCGTCCTCGAGTAGTTCGTCCGGGGGGTCGGACAGGCGGGGGGATCGGCAGCTTTCGGGTGGTGGGGGGGGAATGGGTGTAAGTGGGGGGGCCTCTTCGGTGGTGTCTTTGCCGGAATTATGGGCGGGGGTGCCACGGAAGCTGAGACGTAAAATCCGCAAGCGGCGATATATTGACATCTTCCGTTTGCTGGAGGGGCGGAAGCGCTCGGGCGAAAGCAGGAAAAAGAGAAGGGACGATGAGAAGGCCGGGCGGGTTCGAAAGGTAGCGCGTAACGTGGTTAACTGGATGCGCTCCTTTTTACGGTTGGCCAGTGTGTGGGGACAGAACGATCCGTCGCAGTATGAGATGTTGTTGGCGTATGCCGATTCCATCCTTGAGGCGTCTCAGATGCACGAGGGCTGGTCTTGGCTTAATTATGATGAGTTTAGGGACCGGATGTAAGAAAGCCGTGCGCTTTCGTGGGGCACGCAGGATATTAACCTGTGGTTGACCCAGATGTCGGCTAGGTCCGGTGCGAATTCGGGTGGCGGGGCCAAGAGTGGCGTCGGGGTGGTGGGGGGGGGCGGCACAGCCCTTTCGAGGAGGGGCGGCCGGGGTGCCTGCAAAGGCAGTCTCGGCCGGGAGCGGTGACGTATGCTGGCATTTCAACCGTTCCACCTGTCCCTTTCCCGATTGCAAGTTCCAGCACATCTGTTCCTTGTGCGGGGGTCCCCATTCCGCGGTCAAGTGCATCAAGAAAGGCACCTCTGGCATGGCCGCCCCTGCACCAAAAGGGCAGTGAGTGGCGCGGGCGCGCCCCTCCCCGGTGCGGGTGGAGGCGTTGGTAGGGTGGCTAAGTCTTTATCCCCGATGGCGGGAGGCGGCGATTTTGGGCTCTGGGTTTTGAAACGGTTTCATGATCCCGGTGAGGGGGGTGGTGTTGGCGCCATCGGCTCGGAACTCCCCCTCGGTTCGTCGTTGGGTGACGGTGGTGCAGGACAAATTGTTGAGCGAATTGCGGTTGGGTAGGGTGGCGGGCCCCTTTGCGGAGCCGCCATTTCCTAACCTGGTGATTTCGCCTTTGGGTGTTGTGCCCAAGAAGGAACCGGGCAAATTCCGCTTGATTCACAATTTGTCCTGTCCCGTCGGGGCTTCGGTGAATGATTTTATCCCGCGTCAACTGTGTTCGGTTCGTTATGCTTCCTTTGACAAGGCGGCTTCGCTGGTGCGCGGGGCCGGTCGGTCGGCGTTACTAGCGATGGTGGACATTGAATCGGCGTTTCGTTTGTTACCCGTCCATCCGGCTTCCTTCCCATTGTTGGGATTTTGTTTTCAGGACGAGTATTACTTTGATAAGTGTATGCCGATGGGATGTTCTATCTCCTGCGCTTACTTTGAGATGTTTAGCACTTTCTTGGAGTGGGTGTTGGTTCAGGAATCTGGCTTGTCGTCTGTGGTGCATTAACTGGACGATTTCTTGTTTGTAGGAGCAGCGGACTCTGGGGAATGTCAAAGTCTGTTATCTGGCTTTGTGCGGCTGGCGCAGGAGTTCGGGGTTCCCTTAGCTGACGGGAAGACTGAGGGTCCAGCTACGCGGTTGACCTTTTTGGGTGTGGAGTTGGATTCTGCGGATATGGTGGCGCGGTTGCCTCAAGACAAAGTCGTTCGCTTGCGGATTTCAGTGGCTAATGTGTTGTCAGCTGGTAAGGTTTCCTTGCGGGAGTTGTAGTCCCTTTTGGGGTCTTTAAATTTTGCCTGTCGGACGATTCCAATGGGGAGAGTGTTTTCCAGGAGGTTGGCCTGTGCGACGGCTGGGGTGCGGAAACCTCATCATCGGATTCGGGTGACGGCGGCAATGCGCGCGGATTTGCGGGTGTGGGATCGTTTTCTGGAGGATTTCAATGGGACTTCAGTGCTTTTGGAGCCCGAAGTATCCAGTAATGATTTACAATTGTACACTGATGCGGCAGGGGGGGCGGGATTGGGAGTGTATTTTGGGGGGGCCTGGTGCGCTGATCGGTGGCCGGCGTCTTGGTGTGCGGTGGGGCTGACCAGGAATATCACATTTTTGGAGCTCTTTCCGCTTCGGGTAGTTTTGGAGCTCTGGCCAGAGAGACTTCGGAACAGGAGGGTGCTTTGGTGGTGTGATAATGCGGCGGTGGTCAGTGTGATTAACCGATACACTCCAAGGTGCGTGTGGGTGGCTAGCTTGATGCGGGAAGTTGTCCTAGCATGTCTGCGGCTGAATGTGGCGGTGCATGCGCGGCACATACCAGGGTCCACTAACGAGATTGCTGATGCTCTTTCTCGTTTTCAGTGGGAGCGGTTCCGGGCGTTGGCCCCCGAAGCTGACGAGGATGGAGCGGTGGTCCCAGAGAAATTGTGGAGCATTGGCCTCGAGAGATGCTAGACCTTCTGAGGAGTTCGGTGTCTGCAGGGACCTGGTCTGCGTACCGGAGGGGGTGCGACCGGGTGGTCGCTTTTTTGTGCTCGTGCGGGTGGTTGGCTGGGGGGGTCCCGGAAGGTTTGCTTGGCCAATATATTGTGGCGGCCAAGAGCGCCGGGTTTTCGCGATTGGCGGTGCGCGCGCATTTGGCGGGGTTTCACTTTTTTGTGAGCGCGGTAGGCTGGGGTCTCCCGGCTGGGGGGGCCTTAACGCGCAGGCTGATGCAAGGTTGGGAGCGGGCACAGCCGACTCCGCGTGATGCGCGGTTGCCGATCACGCATGGGCTCCTCGTGCGGGTTTGTGGAGCTTTGGAGCAGGTGGCTTCGTCTGAGTATGAGGCCTTTTTGTTCCGGGCGGTTTTTTGCCTGGCATTTTTTGGGGCGTTTCGTGTAGAGGAACTGGTTGCGGGATCTGGGCGGGGGGGGGGGGGTGTTGGGGGTCTGTTGGCTTGTCATGTCCGGATAGTGGAAGGGGGGGCGCGGATTCTTTTAGCTAAGTCCAAAACAGATCCGATGGGTAAGGGTTTGTGGGTATGCCTTGGTGTGGGAGCGGAGCCACGGACGTGCCCGGTTCGGGCGCTGCTCCAGTATGTTGCAGTGCGTCCGGCGGGTGCAGTTGGGTTTTTCGTGCACGCGAATTCGCGGGTTGTAACCCGTTTCCAGGTTTCTGCAGTGTTGCGGCTGGCGTTGTCCGCGGTGGGGGAAGATCCGCTTCGATTTGCTCCCCACTCTTTTCGGATTGGTGCAGCCACTAGTGCGGCGGCTGCGGGGTTACCGGCGCAAGTCATCCAGGCCATTGGGAGGTGGCGTTCTTCGGCCTTCAAGGGGTATGTGCGGCTGTAGGTGCCTGGGTTTTGCTGGGTGGGGGCTTTAACTGTTTATTTCTTTTTCAGATGAGGGTGTCGGTCCTGGTGGATGTTGGGTTGCTGGCCACTCCTTCGTCCATTGGGCGAGTCTGCGCGCGGTGGACCGCCCTATCGGCGCCAATTTGGGATTGAACCCGTCGTCGGTGGCTGTCCAATGGCTGGGTGTGCGAGGCATGCGGTGGCCGCATCTGCTGCCTTTGCTGTGACGCCACGGGAGAACGTCGCAGTGGCCGGCTGCCCTGTTGGTGCATCTGGGCGGAAACGATCTATCGTCCTGGTCCTGCCTGCAGCTGATTCGGGCGGTTCAAGAGGATCTAGGACTTGTGTTGCAGATGTTTCCTGGGGTTATTGTTCTATGGTCAGACATTATTCCAAGGCCGGCCTGTCGTGAGCAGTGTCGCTGGTCACAGGGGTTGACCAAGGTCAATCGTCAGATTGGTCGTTGGGTATGTGAGAGGGGTGGGTATCAGATCCTGCATGACTGGGTGGATGTGGGGTGTTCGGGGCTTTATCGGGCTGATGGGGTTCATTTGTCGCCGGTTGGCATGGACCTACTTCTTAATGATTGGCAGGAGGCCTTGGAATACATGTCTGGCCATGATGTTCGCTGGTCGCAGCTTGGGGCCGGGGGGGGGCGGCACATGAACAGGGTTATGTGCCGGTGGCGGGATCCCGGAGGTTTCCGGGGTCCGGAGCAGCAGGCTACAATTGGGCGGGGGCGGGGTGCCCCTGACCCGGTCAAACCCTCGGACGACTTTTGCTTAGTATGGCGAAGTCGGGGAGAGGGGTATGGTAACTTGCCGGGTGGCGAGTTACAGTATTAGTGGTGGCAGGCACTTTGCTGAGGTATGGCTGGTGCAGCCGGGTGCCGCTAATTGAGTGGTTTTTTGAAAATGTATTTGTTGGACTGTTAAATTGTTGGCTAATAAAAGCTGCGACCAGTTTTTGTTCCATAAAATGTTGGTGTGTGGTGTTTTGTGGGGGGGGGGGTTGTTGGGGAGCAGGGGGGTGTAAAGTAGGGGCCTGCAGTGCCGGGTCCGCCTGCCTTGGTTATTACGAGGCTGCGGGCAGGGTCCCGGCAGCCGAGGCTAACCGGGCGCGCGGACCCTGTGCGCGGCCTGGTCGGGGTGTGCGCGCTCGGCCCTCGACGGGCACGAGCGCGCGTCCTTTAAATTGATTGGCTCCCTGGGGTGGCAGCCCCACGGGAGCCAATTAGAGCCGCGGGTTTGAGGCGCGAGGGGGGATCGGGGCCGAGCAGCCTCCGCGTGGTCAGTCGTGCGGAGGCTGCTTCGGTGCCGGCGTCCCTCCCTCCCTCCCTAACGTTAGGCGGAGGGGGTTTTTTGGGGTGTTGCAGCTGGGGGGTTGGGGGGGCGGGATCCCGGAGGTTTCCGGGGTCCGGAGCAGCAGGCTACAATTGCCCCTGACCCGGTCAAACCCTCGGACGACTTTTGCTTAGTATGGCGAAGTCAGGGAGAGGGGTATGGTAACTTGCCGGGTGGCGAGTTACGGTATTAGCGGTGGCAGGCACTTTGTTGAGGTATGGCTGGTGCAGCCGGGTGCCGCTAATTGAGTGGTTTTTTGAAAATGTATTTGTTGGACTGTTAAATTGTTGGCTAATAAAAGCTGCGACCAGTTTTTGTTCCATAAAATGTTGGTGTGTGGTGTTTTGTGGGGGGGGGGTGGGTTGTTGGGGAGCGGGGGGTGTAAGGTAGGGGCCTGCAGCGCCGGGTCCGCCTGCCTTGGTTATGTATTATACTTTTTCTGATTTCTATTGTTTTTATTCTTTATTGATTTATATTATGAGTGTTCATATTTTAATTTTATGTCTGTGTCTGTCCTTAGACCCCTGAAGAAGGCCTCAGGCCGAAACGTTTTAGTTGGGTCTGCTAATAAAGCTTTTTGGATATACTTATTTGTGTTTGGCCGTGGTTCTTGGCTTCCGCTCCCTCATATCTTCCCACTGACCAGAAAGCTATGATAAATGTATCTTCTGTATTAGAGGCATCGGATATGTTTTTGGTTATTTTTGCATTGGGGCTGGATATGGAATGGCTCCTCAGGTTTTTATTTAAAAAGAAAGATTTTCACTTGAAGCGCTGCTTGGTCCAGATATTTCCAGACCTAACTAGGGAGACTCAATGATGCAGGAAGGAATTTTTCCTCCTGTCCCCTCAAGTTCTGCAGCTGAGTGGGTTATTCTTTCTAAAATATCCCTGTAAGTGCCATGTGAGGTTGCAAGGGGTTTCATATATATTCTTTTTTCCCTCACAGTTAATTTTGTTTTTGAATGCTGGGGAAACTACTAGGTTGGGATTAGGGGATACTTCAACTCCATAATAAATAGTTTAACTGACTGTTTAACTCTGTCTTCTTTCCTTGGAGAGTATCATTATTTCATTTTTCTTATTGAGCTCCCCCTACTGAGCTAGAGGAAGTATTGCTTAACCTGTTACAGGTTTCTTGTTTGATGATTTTTCTAAGTTCTACCTTATTTCCTAAACATGTGATTTTATGCTTGTGTTATATGTATAAATGCATAAATATAACATTAAAAAAAGATATTATAATGCCACTATTGTTCCATGGTGCATCCGCACCATGAATATTGTGTGCAATGCTGGACACGGTATCTTATAAAGGATATAGCGGAATTAGAAAAGGTACGGGGGGGGGGGCCAAGATGGCGGCAGGTACCTGATCCTTGGCGGCTGCTTCGCGTTTGCTCCGTGTTGCTGCTCTGGTGGTGAACTTTGCTCTGACGAGAATGGGGCGGAGGAAGAGGAAGCAAGCGGGCTTTCCCGGTGCTCCACCGTAGGCTTCCTTCGCTGGCCAGAGGAGCATGGAACATTGCGGGTTTGTGGCGATGGGGTCAGAAGTGGCATCCTCGGCAGCACGGCAGGAGGAATCGGTGTCCGTGCTGGGCACTTCGGGAGTAACTCTATCTCCTGATCAGCGGGCTCCCCTGACACAACCCGGAAGTGTTTCCTCTCCTGACGACGTTTGTTTTCTTCAGTCGCCGGTCTCCAGGTGAGCACTCCGTTGCCCGCGGGGCCGGGGTTGCAACGGTCAGCCCTTGACTCCAGAGGGGAGAGTCAGCTAGAGGCATGTGATGTAGATGATCTACTCCCTCGTGTGGTGTCCCCACGGCAGATGGAGCCTGGAGGAGGGCTGATGGCAGTGAGTCGGGTTTTGGAGAAGCCAGCGGTAATTACATTGGAAACGCTGTGGGACGCTGTCTCTGCTTTAACTTCTACCCTTTCTGCTGTTATGGGTTCCATAAGTACTGAGATATCTAATGTGAAAATGGAGGCAACTAAGAACCAGGAGTTGCAAGCAGGTTCTTTGCTGCAGGTGAAGGAGGACATTGTTCTTCTTAAGGAGGAACATATGGCTCTGATGAAAGAAAGGGCAGTGCTGACACGAAAAACAGAGCACCTTGAGAATCTTGCCCATTGGAATAATCTCCATCTATTAAACTTTCCAAGCTCTCCGCTCATGTCCCCATTGGAAATGGTACGGAAATATCTGAGGGAGGTGCTCAAGATTCCAATGGAACATTTACCCCCCTTACTAGAGCACAATATTTGTCAGTTAACACCGTGGAAGTACGGGGGAGAAATTTGGAGGCCTCAGTGAGTGGATTGGGGGACCTGACAGGATTCCTGGAAAGTTCTTTGGACGTGGTTACAGAAAGAACTACTATGCTTGTGACCCTGGCATTAGAGGCCAACAAAGTTTTAATTCTTTGGTCTTTCTTTAAGAATATTAATGAGAAGTTTATAGGTTCAAATATTCCTATATTTCCTGACCTCTCTTGAGTAACCCAATTAAGGAGGAAAGGTTTCTTGGCTTATCGAGCCAGGACCATCTCTTTGGGTGCTACTTTTGTGTTAAAGTATCTGTCTAGGTGTTATATTTCCTTTCAAGGGAAGATTTTCCTATTTTTTGAACCTAAACAGCTCTTAGAATTTATATGTCTAAGGGAAGAGATTGGGGTTGAGGTTGGTCCCATTACGGCTGACACATAAGTCTTACCCTGTTATAACTGATATCTTTTCCTTTTAAACTGTGTTTCTGCTCCCTTCCGGAGTGTAAATTATGGTGTATGGTTTATTTCCTGTAGCCCCCCAACCCCCCTAAAAAATGTGGACTAAGGTTTGGGATAGGATCAATTACATTCAATATGAATGTGTCATTATAATTTATTATAATTGGTACAAATTGGAGTTCCCATATTTTCTTATTTTCATTCATGTAAATACCTGAGTGTTATTATAAATACCAATACAGATTATAAATATAAAAAAAGAGTACAGAGAAGAGCCACCAAAATGGTAAAGGGAAGGATACCCCTAAGAGGAGTGGCTTAAAATATTAGGGCTTTTCAATCTGGAAAAAGAGATGGCTGAGGGGAGATATGATAGAGATCTATAAATTAATAAATAGAAGGGAACGGTTAAACATAGATCGATTCTTTATGCCATCAAAAAGTAGAAAGACTAGGGGACATGCAATGAAGCTACAGTGTATCCTGTTTAAGACTAATAAGAGAAAATATTTTTTCACTCAACACGTAATCAAACTCTGGAATTCATTACCGGAGGATGTAGTAAAAGCTCTTAGTGTAGCTGGGTTTAAAAAAAGGTTTGGACAAGTTCCTGAAGGAAAAGTCTATAAGCCATTATTAAAGAGGACCCAGGCAATCCACTGCTTGCCCCAATACAAGTATTATGGAACCTGTGTGTCTTTTCGGGAAACTGCCAGGCACTTGTGAACTGGTTTGACCACTGTTGGAAACAGGATACTGGGCTTGATGGCCCCTTGGCCTGACCCAGTAGTGAACATTTTAAAGAGAATTTTAGTTTTTGGCTGTGACAGGGATTCACAACAGAGGCTTTGGTGTTGGACTCTTTGCATGGTCAAGTGGAGAAGATTTCTACCCCTTATGAAGGATGATCAAAGCTGTTTCAGACGCAAGATTCAGAGACCCATAAGAACTAAGAACTGCCATATTGTTTCAGGCCAAGGTCCATCAAGCCCAGTAGTGGCCAATCCAGATCACAAGTACCTGTCAGATTCCCAAAAGGTACACTGATTTCATGCTGCTTCCCCCAGGAATAAGCAGTGGATTTCCCTGGTCCTCTTTAATAATGGTTTATGGACTTTTCCTCCAGGAACTTGTCCAAAGCTCTTTTAAACCCAGCTACACTAACAGTTTTACTTTATCTTCCAGCAACAAATTTGAGAGTTTGATTATGTGCTGAGTGAAAAATATTTTCTACAATTAGTCTTAAATGTGCTACATAGTAGCTTCATTGCGTGTCTCCCAGTCTTTCTACTTTTTTACAATCTACTTTTACCAGTTTCACTCCATTCATTATTTTATAGACCTCCATCGTATCTCCCCTCAGCCATTTTTTCCCCAGGTTGAAGAGCTCTGATCTTTTAAGTCTTTCCTCATAGGGGTATCTTTCCATCCCCTTTATCATTTTGGTCACTCTTCTCTGTACTTTTTATAATTTTGTTATACCCTTTATAACTCTGATCCTTCATGGCATCCTTAAAAGGCTTTAAGGCATGTATCACCAGCATGATATTTGCTTAATCATGACAATGCAGGAGATTTTCAATGATATCTGATGTGGGGCCACCTGTATCTCTACTAACCTCTTCATCATTTCATAGGTGGAATTCTACTTAGTGGCTATATCCTGCTTGAGCTGCTTCTCACACAGTTCACATCCACACTCCAATGAGAACACCTTGCTATTTTTGGAATGTCTCAATCAGTTGCCTGAGGACAGGACTTACCCCAAACATCTGATCCCATGAAAGCTTGCCTCCTTCGCTGCCTGAACCATGTCTGTCCCACCATCTATTACAAAGAAACCAGAAGCATAGTGTTCTATTTGTGCCCTGTGTGTCAGCCCTGCAGAATTGCCCTTATTTCTGCACTTGGATGTAGAGCGCATTCCACCAGTACCCCCTCCTCCTCCTATGGCTCAAATTATACCAACAGGCTATTCCTGCCTTGACCAGCTGCTGCTAATGGCTGTCAGAAAGCAGTAGGCATGTATAGCATTCTGACTACTCCAGATGTCAGTGGTAAAATGCAATGCAACTAATTATATAGACTGGGGAGCACCTATTGTAAAAGATGTCCTGCATGGCACTCAGTATTCAGGAGTTAAGATATACAGCAGCCTTCTAAACCCTATTTTCTAAACTATCTTCAAGAGATGGTCATCTAGGGCCATCATTTTCCCGATGTACCATGTCACCACCCTCAATGCGGCCTGCCGCTTGCCCAGCTCCATCCCCTCTTCATTCCCAGCTCCTCTCCTCAACCTCTGCCACGCTTTTCTAAGATCTCCAAGGAGGAAACCAACCATCTTTCCTCCTCCAAACTCATGACCTACTACTACTACTACTGATCATTCTGCTCCTCTGATCCTATTCCCATCCGTCTCCTAAGCTCCATCTTCTCCACTGTCATCCCTTCTATCCATCATATCCTCATCTTATTGCTTTCCACTGCAACTTTTCCTGCAGGACTAGAGGAGGCCAAAAGCACATTGTGGTTACACCTCTCCTCAACAAACTCTCACTAGACTCTACCTGTCCTTCTAATTATCGACCCATCTCCCTCCTCCCCTTTATTTCTAAAGTACTTGAATGTGTGGTTCACCACCATTGTCTTGACTTTTCTTCCTCTCAAGCCCTTCTGGATCCATTGCAATCTGGCTTCTGTTCTCTACAGTCTACTGAAATGGCTCTTGCCAAAGTCTCCAGTGACTTGTTCCTGGCTACATCCAAGTGCCTTTACTCGATCCTCATCCTTTTTTACCTTTCTGCTGCTTTTGATATTGTTGACCACCACCTTCTCCTCCATACCTTGTCCTCACTTGATTTTAAGGGCACTTCTATCCTGGTTCTCTTCTTATCTCTCCCACCACACTTTTAGTGTTTGTTCTGGTGGATCCCCCTCTACTGCTATTCTACTCTCAGTTGGTGTACCCCAGAGGTCTGACTTGGGACCACTCCTTTTCTCTCTATATACCGAGTCTCTTGGTGCATTCATCTCCTCCCATGGTTTTCAGTACCATCTTTACACTGATGACTCTCAGATCTACCCTTCTACACCTGAAAATTCTCAAGGAATCCAAGCCCTTATCTCCTCCTACCTATCTGACATTGTTGCTTGAATGTCTCTCTGCTGTTTTCCCCTAAACTCAACTCCCTCCTTTCTCTTTTTCTGGGGATAATGCTTTACTCCTCCCTGTTTCCTCGGCTCGCAACCTTGGGGTCATCTTTGACTCCTCTCTGTCTTCCCCCACACACATCCAACTGATAGCTAAAACCTATTATTTCTTTCTGTATAACATCAGCAAAATTTGCCCCTTCTTTTCTGTGACCTGTTCCATGCTGCTTCTCCCAAAACACTTATCCACTCTTTAGTCACCTCCCATCAAGGCTACTGCATCATGTCTCTCCCCTTCATTCTTCTCAAAATTCAGCTGTGTGGCTAATCTTTTGCTAGCCTTACTATTCTCATATAGCCCCTCTTCTCAAGTATCATCATTGGCTCCTTATCCGCTTCCATATCCAGTTCAAATTTCTCCTACTGACCTATAAGTCCACTCATTCTCACTACATTTCCCCTCTTATCTTTCCCTACACCCATCCTCCGGAATCCACTCTTCTGGTAGATTGCTTCCATGTGTTCCCTTCTCTTCTACTTCCTACTCTAGACTTCGATGTTTCCACATTGTTCCAGGCATAAACAGCAACAAACTACCTGAGTCAGTATGTCGAGCTTTATCTCTGGCCTTTTCAAATCCAGGTTAAATAACTCACCTCTTTGAAGTCGCTTTTGGATCCTTATCTGTATAGTCTCCTGCTCACAAACTATGTTTCCCCTTGCTATTCCCCTAGACATATCCTTGTTCCCAGCTGTTGTATTGTCTGTCTTGACTAGACTGAAAGCTATAATGAACAGGGACTGTCTCTTAAATGTCTCTGTACAGTGCTGCATCTACCTTGTAATGCTAAACAGATGATCAGTAGTAGTAGCAGTACTGTGACAGTGCTGCTAAACACCTCATCTTTTCCAGGATGGCTTACTTTAATGTGCATCATGCCTGCTGCCATATCAACTCACTGGGGGAAGAGGCTATGGCTGCACTTAAGAAAGGGATGTCATTTTTTCTGTACCTTTCCCAGCACTGCTATTTCCAGTGCTGGACTGAGTCCCCCCCAGCCTAGGATCAGCACCCTCCTTTATACTGAGCTGGAAAGGATACTGTTTTAGCAAGTGATGCTGCATGCCACTGTTCATATGATGGTCCCCCATCAGCTTCTCTCTATTAATGTGCGTCCTACACTAATTGCATTCTGCATGCCACGAAGTCTCAAGCACTTGAAAATGGCTCCACACCTCTGAGGTTTAACATGACTTCTCCTTTACTTCCTGTGGAGGAGGATGGTACTGCTGCTGGACCTGTAGCTAGGGATGGAAGAGAGGATGAAAGGCCTACAGCAAGGGCTGGTGCTAGGGTTTCTGGTGCCCCCCTGCAACTTATAGATTGGCGTCCTCCTCTCTCATTATTATTAATGCTGGCTACATTCCACCCCCCTCCATAAGGAACCTACCCAAAAAAAAGCAGCACTGTAAATACTGCAGCAGGCCCTGGAACATGCAAACACCTATTTGAAAAACTGAACTATTCAGATTACTACAGTACAGATCTCTATGTACAAACTCTATGTTAACAGAACATCTGGCCGTGGCCACAAACTTAGAACACAGACCCTCACCAAGTGCAGGATAAGTGACCACAACCTAAAAATAAAAATATATAGATAAAAATTAAACTGCAACCCCAAGAAGCCAGATTCTGCATACAATCTAACAACAGAGAAATAGAAAGAGATGCATTTCCCTGTACTGTATAAAATATAAAGATTGAAAATAAAATTATTTTTTCTACTTTGTTGTCTGACCATTTTATTCTCTGATTATGCTCGTCCCAATCTGAGGTTTCTGTCTTCCTCTGTCTTCTCTTAACTCTCTCTCTGTGGTCTCTAGTCCATCTGCCATTGTCTCCTCTTTTGTTTTCTTCACTTCATTCCATCTTGGATATTGATCTTTTCCCTTCAGCTTTCTTCCATTTATTTTTCAATCCACTCAGACTTCACTATTCTCTTACTATCTAGTCCTCAATCCCCCTCTTTTTTGCTCCATCTACCTACCATTTTTCAACCCTCACCCCAGTCCTCCCATTCTCCACCTCTTTTTTCCTTGTCCATTCTCACTCACTCTCTCTCCTTCCCCAACCCCCATCCAGCATATCCCAGCTCTCTTTTTCTCCCTCTCTCTGCACTCTCCCCTGGGATAAAGTATCATGCAACACCATCCCTAGAATCTTTCTTTTTCTGAGTCAGTGGCAGAAAGAGCTCATAGTACCATTCCCCAGCTTTATTTTTATTTCTCTGAATCAGCAAACAGCAGCCTGTGCTGCCCGTAGCTTTCACTTCCAGTGAATGATCCCACACACTGGAAGTGAATAATATAGGCAGCATTGGCTGATGTTGCTGACTTAAAGAAAGATGAATCTGGGGATGGAGCAGCATGATGCTCAAGTTGCATGCACAATGAGTTGTGAGGAACACAAAGGGAGCGGAGCCCTCACAGGGAGCAATGGAAACACAAAAAGCGAAGGCCAATGGAGGTCATGGGTGCTAAACTTTATTTAACAAACCACCCCTACGCGTTTCGGCGTGCAGCCTTTATCAGGGGGTATGCATCTAAAAATAAATAAAAATAAATAACAAAACACTTAACTGTAAACATGAAGATATGCGACAAACAAATATGCATAAAAATGCATAAAAACAGTTATATATAATACAAACAATGTGTAAGTTTAATTATGTAAACTAAAATTAAATCAAATGAATACAAAAACTAAAATGTATAATAAAATTATATCATAATAAAAGTGATCATAAAACACTAAAATAAAATCAAAGCAAATGACACCTTGAATCAGACAGAGAGGGTACTTACATGTTGCACCGTGTAAAATTAATTTATGGTCTTAAGAAAGGACCTTTCTCATAAATATTCCAAGGCTAGAAAAGGTAAGAAAATAATTATGTATATAAAAAAAAACAAATAAGATAACACTTTAAAAAACTAAGAACAAAAAAGGGGAGGGGGGGGGACACAAAGCCAGAACAGAGAGGAGAAAATCAGATCCATGTACTTGGTAGTAACCAAAAGGAGGGAAAAATTGCTTAAAAATAAATGATATGTGACGTCCCTGAATGTGTACCAGTTTGCACTTGGAGCAGTAAAATTTGTAACCGGAGATCTGTACCCGTCGCTCTCCCTCCGCCTTACTTTTCCTCTTAGCTTGCATCTCTTTCAAAAACTTCACAGACACCACATTTTGAAAAACACCAGGTCACAGCTTTATTGCCCAAGTAACACTTTAACATTTTAACAAGAACAACAACTTAGCCAACTATCCCACCCCCCAGCAGAGCGATACCTCACCCGCCATACTATTAGCAAGGTGACCTCGCTTCCGCACCTGACCCGGTAACCACCGGTCCAGATACTACCGCCCTTGCCCGACTTTGCCATATCACTAGCAAAAGTTGTCTCGGGGTTCTCCGGGTCACGGGCACCCTGCCCACGCCCCAAGTAGCCTCCGGCTCCGAACCCCGGAAACCTCCGGGATCCCGCCACCGGCATAGTCACACCCTGTGACTTTGCTGACCCCCCTTACCTGGGCTCAAGCTGTGACCTGCCCGCATTGCCCCTCACATCCCGCTCCAAGGCTTCCTGCCAATCGTTCAGGAGAAGGTCCACCCCCACCGGGGCCAAATGTACGCCATCATTCCTGTACAGACCGGAACAAGCCACATCCACCCAATCATGCTGGACTTGATATCCCCCATGCTCCAACACCCACCTCCCAATCTGCCTATTGATCTTCGTCAACCCGCGAGACCAGCACCGCTGCCCCCAGCACACCGGTCTCGGGATGACATCCGACCAAATCAGCACCACCCCTTCAAACATTGCCAATATTTGAGCAAAGTCCCTCTTTGCAGCATTGATCAACTGCTTGCAGGTCCACGACGCCAAATAATTTCCTCCCAAATGCAAAAGCAGGAACCTTGGCGGTGTCCTCCAACGTGCATGGTGACGTAGCAAGGGCATCAGCTGAGGCCATTTTAGCCCCCTCTCTCCCAGCCATGAAACGACCACCGCTGCAGGCTCCAACCCCAGGTTCCGCCCGATAGGCCTCGCCTCCGTACGCCGTCCCACCCAGAACACAAACGAATGCCCCAACATCCAACAGCCCATCACACTTCCGCCCCGATCTGGAAAAGAAAACAATGGTTAATTATCAGCGCTCCCCCCCCCCCAGCCCTCTCATAACCGAACATAACTCTGAAAAGCTCTGGACCGCCACCTTCCAATGGCTTGTATCTGTAGGCCTGACATGCCAGCACTGGCTGCGCTAGTCGCTGCCCCAATGCGAAAGGAATGCGCCGCAAATTGGCTAGCTTCCTCCCCCATCCTCCGCAGCCCCAAACGCAACACCGCCGTCACTTGATATCTTGTGACAACAAGGCATCCCTCATGCACAAAAAGTCCCCCACCCAACCACCGGGTGATCCTCGAGGAACAACCGCATTGCTGCTACTGGGCACGTGTCCCCCTCTATCGCTCTCAGAACCACCCACCGGCCTCTGCCTCGCTGGTCCATTTTCGATCTTTTCAACAGGACCCTCAAGCAATCCCCGTCCACGTACACATGCTGCCTCTGCAAGCTGTTCCCCACACCCCTCTTTGAGGACTCTGCTACCAATTCCACCACTCGGAACGCCCCATAAAAGGCCAAGCAGAATATTGCCTTAAATAGCTTGGCTTCGTACCCTGAAGCCGCCAACGCCGGCAAGGCCTCACACAGACCTTTCAGCAAGTCATGTGTTACCGGACGGCACCGATCCGGCATAACCAGCCTCGCCCACCCCCATCTCTGCATCAACTTCCTCACTAAAAAACCCTCGCCCGATGGGGCCCAACCCACCGCTTTCGCGAAAAAAACAAAGCCCGCCAAGTGCCCCCTAACAGACCCTTGAGACGCGCCCAGCCTCTTCGCACTGATTATGTACCTGCCAAGTAATTGATCCGGAACGACCCCCCCACACCACCCTTGCTCCTGCAAGAATTCAACCACCCTCTCACAACCTCTGCAATATGCCTCCCAAGTTTATTCAGCCACCGAGTTGCGCAGTATCTCTTTCATCTCCGCAGGCCACAGCTCCATAAGCTCCAAGGGACCTCCAATCCCACCGCATCTGCCTCTGGCGCCACCTGCCAGAAACGATCCCACTGCAAACGGGAAAGAGCATCAGCAATGCAGTTATTGTGACCCGGTATGTGCCGTGCTCGCAATGTCACATTCCGACGCAAACAGGATAAGACAACTTTGCGCATCAAGGCCGCCACCTGGCCGCACCGAGGCGTATAATTATTCACCACGCTCACAACTGCTTCATTGTCGCACCACCATACCACTTTTTTGTTACTCAACTTACCTGGCCACAACTCCAATGCCACCAAAATCGGGAACAGCTCTAAGAACGTGATATTCTTTAAGAGTCCTTCATCTCCCCATGCTGCTGGCCAACTCCCTGCACACCATGCCCCTCCGAAATAAATACCTAATCCCGCGCCCCCTGCTGCGTCTGTGTACAACTGCAACTCCTCACTTGAACGCTCTTCCTCCATCAGGACAGCCGACCCATTAAAATCAGTCAAGAAGACATCCCACACTAATAAGTCTTCGCGCATGCTCTTGGTAATCCGAATACGATGATGCGGTTTAAACACACCCGCCATTGCCACCGCCAACCACCGTATGAATACCCGACCCATCGGAATGACCCAACAGGCAAAATTCAATGACCCTATCAGAGCTTGAATTTCCTTCAAAATGTACTTCGCTAACACCAGCGCATTCGCCACCAACACCCTTAGCTTCACCACTTTCTCAGGTGGCAGGCGCGCCACCATTTCCACTGAGTCCAACTCAATGCCCAGAAAAGTGATCCTAGTCGCTGGTCCTTCCGTCTTCCCCTCTGCTAGCGACACCCCCAATTCCATAGCCACCTCGACAAAACCCTCTAACAAAGCCCTACATTGAGAAGTCTGAGCCACCCCCACAAACAAAAAATCATCGAGGTAATGAACAACATCGGGGCAGCCCACTCGCCGCACAACTACCCATTGCAGAAAAGTACTAAACTTCTCAAAGCACGCACAAGACACTGCACAGCCCATGGGCATGCATTTATCAAAATAATACTCTCCTGCTACCTGGAAACCAAGCAGATGAAAGGAAGATGGGTGCACAGGCAGCAAGCGAAACGCTGCCTCAGTGTCCACCTTCACCATCAAAGCCCCCCGCCCCGCCTTCCGGACTAGCCCAACTGCTTTGTCAAATGAAGCGTAACGTACCGTGCAGCATTCCCGAGGAATGTGATCATTCACCGATGCCCCCTCCGGATAAGACAAATTATGAATTAAAATGAACTTACCTGGTTCTTTCTTCGGAATAATCCCCAATGGAGACACAACAAACTTCCTAAACGGGGGCTCCAAAAAAGGGCCCGCTATCCTGCCCAACTTCAACTCTCCATCTAATTTGGCTTTCACCACATCTGCAAAACGGCGCACCGATGGCCCATTCCTAGCAGCCGCGGCCCCAACCCCACCCTGCACTGGAATTATAAATCTGTCACGAAACGCCCCTAGCAATACTTCCCTATCCTGCTTTTTTGGATAAAGGCGCAACCACTCCCTCAAAACCCCAACCCGTACGGGCGAGGGGGCTACGCCAAACACTGCCCTCTCACTTGGCAGTTGGCAATGCGCTCCCCAAGAGTCCCTTTTTAATACATTTGATCGCCGAGTGCCCTCCACCGCAGATCGTACATGCATGTCAGAATTTGCAGTCAGGGAAAGGGCAGGAGGACTTGTTAAACCTCCAACACACATCCCCCCCACCCCCTGCTTGCTCGCGACCCTGACTGCACCCGCACAAAAGGAATGGTTCCCCACAGGATTAGCTCCCCCCCCCCGGATTTCACCGCAACTCCCCCCCCCACCTGCCGTACTCGACCTCATTGACATTTGCGTGAGCCACAAGTTGATATCCTGGCTGCCCCAAGACAACGACTTGTTCTCCTCCATCTTATCCCGAAACTTCTCGTCATAATTCAACCAGGACCACCCTTCGTGCGTCTGAGACGCCTCAAGAATAGGCGCATACGACAAAAGCATCCCATATTGTTCTGAGTACCACTGACCCCACACACTCGCCAATCGCAAAAAGGCCCGAACCCAATTTATCACTGTCCGCGCCACTTTTCTGACCCTTCCCGCCTTTTCATCCTCTTTCCGTTTTTTCTTACTTTCCCTGGAGCGCTTACGACCCTCCAAGAGCCGGAAAATGTTAATATACCGCCTCTTCCGTATCCTACGCCTCAACCTTTTAGGCACCCTTTCCCACAACTCCGACAATGCTGTCACCGCCGCCGTCCCCCCACCGGAAGCGCTCTTCTCTACGCTCTTCCCATCACCAGCTGACGATCCTGTGGACGAACTCGAGGACGAAGACGAGGACGATTCCAATCTGCGCCTCCGACGGCATGTATGGCGCCTATTCCCGGTAGCCTTCCCCGACCTCTCTATGCGCTCTGTGACAACGCACCGCCTAGCCTGTGGCGTAAGCAGGCCAAGGGGATGTGAGCCACACAGTGGGGTGAGTTTAAAAGAGTCCTTGTTAGTGCTGAAGCCTTCCTACTGTAGTTGTGGAGTGAGTGACGACAGCCAAGGTTGGGTTTCCAAAGTAAGTAATGCTTTATTCATGCATAAGGTATTTGCACAAAGTATAGCAAAGGACACCGTACAGGACTTACTCCCCCGCCACAGAAGTATAATGGTAACCTTCTGTACCAAATAAAAGTTCAAGTGTTCATATAGCTTCTCCTGATACTTCTCAGGGACACATAAAATATTTACAAGCTTTCATCATTCTTCCAGCTTCGTTACTACAACAGGGTTTCAATCCTCTAGTACTGCTTTCTCAGTATCTGCGGGTAATAAAGAATCTTTCTCCTGTTGTACTTCTTTCTAGTGTTAAACAGCTTCCCATAGAAATGGCAATCTCCACAACGCTGGCTTATTAATGACTGCCTTCTTGTGTAGGAGCAGTTTCTCTATATTGCCTTCTATTCACAGCTGTACCACATGAAGCTTTGATTCCTTCCATTCACTAGAACGCTGCTATCTCTCATGCAAGTTCTAGAACATTGGCTTAAGGCTTCACAGCACTCAATCATCAATTAGGAATACTTATGGTTCTTCACTCTAACATGCAAATTCCACATTCCATTTCTGACTCACTGGAACTAGATAATGGAGCACCCAATTCCATTGCTTCCTCTTGGTTCTCAAAGGGTTCCCTTAGCTCTCTGCACGAATGCTGCCAATTATCCTCTTGCTGGCAAGCAGGTGTGTGCTCCTCTGAACTAGAGCTTAGGTCACGCTGTCTATACCATGGAAATGTTTGTAGCTTTCTAACAGGGACTTTTCTATAGTCCCTCCTCCTTCTATTAACTTTAGGTATATATTCAGGGTCTGGTTTACCCCTGCCTCTTTTAGCAAACAGTCTATTGTCAGTTCCTATAGACTGACTTCTCTCAAAGCTATTTACTTTATAAGGCTTAGAAGAGTTTGCTCTGACCTGGTTTTTGCAGCGTCTGCCTCTAGGGAACTCCCCTGACTCCAAGTCAGTATTCCAGGCTTCTGAATCCAGCTCTAGGTCACCTCCAGGGTTTTCTCTCTCATGGAGCTGATGTCTGCCTGTCCCTCTTCCAGGACCACCTGCAGGAACTCTCCCGTCCCTGGTTCTCTCCTTAGTTCTTCTGGGCTCAGCCTTCCTGCTTGCACTGCTCTGTAACCAGTTCCTCTCCTCCTTGATTCCTCTCTCGAGTCTGGATCTCTCTCTGCCTCCGGATCCACTTCCTTTGCTAACTGCTGCTTCCTGGTTATGAGTGCAGAGTGGCCCAATCCGGTCTGACTCCTCCCACCTCCCTGATTGGCTATGTCTCTGGGTTAGCCTAGAGCTAGGGTGTGGTTCTTTCCCTGCTCTTCTCTCCAGAGAATGTTTGTGTGCAGGAAACTTAACCCCTTCCTGTCCTGCCTCTCCAAGCCTCTGAGGTGACAGAAAGTGATTTAAACCCATTTTCTCCTGTTTCTGAGCCTCTGCCTTGTCACAGCTCCCACCTGCTGACTCCACCAGCATGCTCCGTCTGCAACTCACCTGTCTCTGCCGCAGCCGGCGACTCCAGCACCAGTCGTGGTTGCACCTCACGTGAAGCTTCATCGACCATCCGCAGCTCACTCTCGCCAAGTGCCTCCGCTCCGCCGCCAGGGCCTCCACGTGCAGTCGTCGCCTGTGCTGGCCCTCCCGCTGCCCTGTATTGCTGCACTCTGCCATGCATCGCTCCTGGGGACACCATCGTCGGACCTGTGGAGACAAAAAAGGCACAACCGGAGGGGGAACAACCGCAGGCCATGCTGACGGCCATGCCCCTGACCAGCTGGTCCTGGAGTGGCTCTGCCCACCCCCCATCCAATGCTCCCACCCCTGCTGTCCCCCCGCCCCTGCCACACCCGGACTCCCCCAGAACATACCACCCCCCCAATACCCGCCGGAACTCCATACCCTGCCCAATCAGCAACATTCCACACCCCCCTTCCGCCGTGGCCCATCTCAGCCAACACCCGGGACTCATCTCCCTCAAAACGCCCCACCCCACCTCCTTCGGCCACACTCTGACGGCTCTTCAGAGCCCCCAGCTGTCATACCCCCCCTTGACCCTGCCCCTCCCTGTGCCTGTCGCCCCCGCCCCACCCGCTCCCGCTGCCCTGCTCTTGGCGGCCTTCCATGTCCCTTAGCTGCAGGCTCAACCGACCCAGGAGCCTCTTCCACCGCCACACCCCCTTCCCGGACACCTGAACCCTGTTTGCGCCCCTTGCCTCCCCCTTTTTCTGCCTGGCCCTTAGCCTTCTGCCCTGCAGCTGCCTTGCTACCCACAGGCCCCCTTCCGACACTCTGTTTCCCTCCCGGCATCTTCCTTCCCAGATCCCACTACCTGCTCCTTTCCCCTTATAAATAAACTAGCCACTTCCTGCTTTCTTCCTTTGTTTTTTGTTTGTTTGTTTTTTTTATTATCCCCGTCCACCAGACGTTGCTCCAATAATCTCCTCTAGTAGGTAATCCCTTTGCCTATCCTAAAGGGAGGGTAAAGTGACTTGCCCCAGGTCACAAGGAGGGCCAATGGGACACAAACCCCAACATCCTGGGTGTTAGAGCAATAGCCTAACCACTCGGCTACTCCCCCACTCCCAACTTATCTCCGCTCAACCGGCAACCTTCCCGGACCCTACCCCGATACCCACTTTTGTTCTGTAGGCCTCCACACAGAAAACCGCCGCGACGTTCAACCCCCAGGCCACTCGTGCCGCTTGCCTTGCACCGACGCCGATCGCAGCCGCAGTCGCCGCTACTGCTGCAGAATCCCGCCGACGCTTCAGCCCTGCAACTGGACACGATCGCTGCCACACACCGGTCGCCGCCTGGTCTTCTACCATGTGCTGCACGGGCGCCTCCGACACCGCAGCACATGGCACTCTTCTTTCCCTGATTGGCTCTCGCCGCACGCTACCCCGCAGCAGAGCCAATCAGTTTAAATGACACCACATGCGTCACAGCGTCTCCCCCCCCACCGCTTCCCCCCCCCCCAAGGGCAGGGGGCCGCGCCACCAGTTACCGGCAGCCGCTGGGACCTTGCCCGCGGCCTTCAATTTAGAATAGGCGACTAGCCAAAGGACAGTACATAAAAATAAGTTCTATGCTCTTAATATATCTTCCAATGTTCTTAATTCATTATTCATGTTAGGCTATGAACTTAGGGCCACTTAGCAATCTTCATTGCAATATTGTTGGTCATATATTCACGCTATCTGGTTTTTACCAAGGAATTTACTTATCTGTTTTTTATTACCTTGGTTCATGTTTATATTCTACTATGCTTTTATTATATATTTTTATATTCAGTTATATGCTTAGGGTTATTTAACATTTTTTGGTTCAGGTTTTATCATTTCTGAAGCTCATTATCTGTGTAGTTTACCTCTGCTCTCTATCTTCAAATTGTCATGGGCATAGGCTTGTCAATCAACTACCGTTTGGCGCGAAAGCTGGCTTACTTATTTTGAGACGCTCACACATACTTCCTTCCTTGTTGTAAGTTAGATCGCTACGATTCACTGGGTACCTTTCAAGAACCTTTTCTTGTTAGAAAGTTTTCATCATTACTTGTTTTTGGATCCAGACTTTATAATGTTATCTTTGGATGTATGCTCTTGTATAAGATGATTTTCTGTCTTTCAGACCTTTTAAACTCTTGACAGCTGCTCTGTGCCACCACACCATTCACAGAAAGTTTTCTCCACTTTTTTACCATATTGTAATAACTGATTTAATGTATGGGTATTACGCTGCTTAGACTCCTGTCGATCAATGATTTCCCATTTATCGGGTCTTACAAATGCCTGACAGTTGCTCTGTCTTTTAAGGATGCCGTTTGATCTGTCGGTAATATATAGCACTTTGATAGTTGAGCTTCTGATGCTCCCGTTATGGTCTCCACTCGGTTTTTAGATTTAAATGTATTGGCTGACTATTGACGTCATCCTGTAATTCTATGTCGTTTTCTATGTATAACAGCACTTTGAGCCCTCCTCTACTTCACAGACGACGGGATGATGCCCCATGTATTTGTTTAAAGTATTCTATTTTGCAACTCTGTCTCGTCTCTATGCATAATAAGCATTTTGAGCCCTCTTCTGTTTCACAGATGATGGGATCACTCCCCGTGTATTTGTTTAAAGTATTTATGACATCTGAGTATCACTTTGGTTGATATACACAGTTTTTAGATGTATTACCCCTATTCATTTATTTATTTATATATTTAATTAACACCAAATTCATGTGCATTGGCTTGTCAATCAACTACCGTTTGGCGCAAAAGCTGGCTCATTTATTTTGAGACGCTCACACACTCTCCCTTCTAATATGGTCAACAACGTTTGTTGCGAGTTAGATCGCTACGATTCACTGGGTACTTTTCAAGAACCTTTTCTCTTTAGAAAGTTTTCATTGTTACTTGTTTTTGGATCTAGACTTCATAATGTTAATTTTGGATGTATGCTCTTGTATAAGATGCCTCTCCATTTTTTAGATCTTTTAAACTCTTGACAGCTGTTCAGTGCCGCTAAGCTATCCACGGAAAGTCTTCTCCACTTTTTATCATATTGTAATTACTTATCTAATGTTTTTATTTATTTATTTATTTATTTAATGTTCTTATATACCGCGCTCTTTCTCATCAGCGCGGTTTACAGTAAACATAAAGTGCTCACAGATAGCAACATGCTGTCGTGAGCTTACATGTAACAGGAGATCTAACAGGATTCAACTTAGGAAAACTTTGTACATCTTAATTATACAACTATATACATTGGTAGATTTCTTGTTATACAGAAGAGAACGATCAGCGCAATTATGGTTTATAGAGGGGGCTTAGGAAAAGTTGAGAGGGTAGGAGATGGTAACTGGTGTTGGGAGAAGTGTAAGAGGAACAGGTGGTATTTTATAGCTTTTCTAAATTGCTTGAGGTCCTTGATTGCTCTTATGGAGGGAGGAAGATTGTTCCAGCATCTAGGAGCAAAGTATGAGAATGCTCTTTCCATGGTTGCATTTGAACGCTTTGTGGAGTCGGTTGGGATGGTTAGAGTATTGGCCGCTGCCAATCTCCTGGATCTGGTATTAGGGGTGTGAGTGAGGAGTGTGCAGATTGCTGGGGGCGCTAAGTTATTGATGGCCTTAAATGTTGTAAGTAGTGCTTTGTATGTAATTCTGTAAGGTATTGGGAGCTAGTGTAATTCCTTTAATATGGGGGTTATATGATCACTCCTTGAGGCCCCATGGAGGATGCGAGCAGCGGTGTTCATTGCTAATTGAAGCGTCTTTAGGGTGCTTTTTGGGAGGCCGTGGAGAACTATGTTTGCGTAGTCAAAGTGGGGAGTGACTATCGCTTGAAAGATGGTGCGGATGTTGGCTGGATCGAGCATGTTTTTGAGGTGTCAGAGGGTCCTAATCTTAAAGTAGATGGTTTTTACTGTTCGGTTTATGTGCTCTTTGAAGTTTAGGCGATGGTCCAGAGTTACACCTAGATATTTTATGGTGGTTTTGACTGGAAGTTCGGCGTCCCGTACTTTTAGGGTAGGTGGGGGTGAAAATTCCTTATTCTTGGTAATGTATGGTTATTATGCTGCTCAGACTTTTGTTGATCAATGATTTATCGGGTTATGCAAACACTTGATAGTTGCTCTGTCTTTTAAGCATGCTGTTTGATCTGTCGGTAATATATAGCACTTTGATAGTTGAGCTTTGGTCTCCGCACTGTTTTGAGTTTAAGGTTTAAATGTACTGGCTAACTATTGATGTCATCCTGTAATTTTGTTTCATCTCTATGCATAATAGCATTTTGAGCCCAGACGACGGGATGATGCCCCGTATATTTGTCTAACAGTAATCTATCTTGCAACTCTGTCTCGTCTCTATGCCTAATAGCATTTTGAGCCCTCTTTTGTTTCACAGATGATAGGGTAATGCCCTGTGCATTTGTTTAAAGTATCTATGACATCTGAGTATCATTTTGGTTAATATACACAGTTTTTAGATGTATCCCCTCTATTTATTTATTTATTTATTTAACACCAAATATATTTTTATGTACTGTCCTTTGGCTAGTCACCTATTCTAACAATTTTACTGCTCCAAGTGCAAACTGGTACCCATTCGGGGACTTCACATATTCATTTTTAAGCAATTTTCCCTCCTTTTGGTTAGTACCAAGTACATGGATCTGATTTTCTCCCCTCTGCTCTGGCTCTGTGTGTCGTCCCCCCCCCCCCCCTTTTTATTCTTAGTTTAAGTGTTTTCTTATTTGTTTTTTTATATACATAATTATTTTCTTATCTTTTCTAGCCTTGGAATATTTATGAGAAAGGTCTTTCTTAAGACCATAAATTAATTTTACACGGTGCAACATGTAAGTACCTTCTCTATCTGATTCAAGGTGTCATTTGCTTTGATTTTATTTTACTGTTTTATGATCACTTTTATTATGATATAATTTTATTATACATTTTAGTTTTTGTATTCATTTTATTTAATTTTAGTTTACATAACTAACCACTTACACATTGTATGATATATAACTGTTTTTATGCACATTAATAGTTTTTATGCGTTTTTATGCATATTTGTTTATGTTGCATATCTTCATGTTTACAGTTATTAAGTGGTTTGTTGCTATTTATTTTTATTTATTTTTAGATGCGTACCCCCTGATAAAGGCTGCACGCCGAAACGCATAGGGGTTGTTTGTTAAATAAAGTTTAGCACCCATGACCTCCATTGGCCTTCGCTTTTTGTGCACAATGAGTTGTGCCAGCTCCTGGACCCACCATAAGAGTACCCACTTACTCTCCCCATACCTAGCCGATCTTAGATTCTGTCATCTTCTTTTCTCCCATCCAATTTTGAAGTCTTCACCTAAGTTCCAGTCCCTGCTCTCCCCCATCTCCCTTTCCCCAGTACTGCCTCCTACATCCCTTCAGCACACCCACCCAGCTTTCTTCTCCAATATTCATTAATCCTGCCATTCCTCTTTCTTATCCCAGCATTCATTCTTATCCCCCACACACTCAACTAGTCCTGGTGAATGACCTTTTTCCTTCCTCCCACACAAAATATCTGTCTCCTCTCATCCTCACTACCCAGCTTCTTTTTATTTCCTCCCAGCCCAGCCCAGCCCCTTACAGTTCTCCCCAAGCATCAGCTTCCTTCCAATCCCAGTCCCTCCATCCCCCAACAACAGCCCATTCCAGTCGTAGCACCCCCCAGTATCAGCTCCCTCCAGTCCCAGTCCCTCCCAGCATTTCTTTCAATAACAGTCTCCCCATCCCCCAACGTTAGCCCACTAACTGTTCTAGCCCCCAGTCCTCTTACAGTGCCAGTAGCTTCCCCACATTCACATGGCCACACACATGCCTAACCAGGTTCAGAGGGTGCTGGTGAGGCCCAAAGCCCAGTGCCCCAGTTCACCTCTGAACAATAGCGGGAGTCAACAGCACCATTTTCCTTGTGCAAGACAGGAAGTGCCCCTGTTTAACCTCCAGGAACTCAGAGGCACTGGCGGCTATGACTTATCACAGCCACGGGTGTAAAGAAAAATGCCGCTGTTTACTCCTGTGGCTGTGCAGGGGTAAACTGGGGTGCCAGGCTTTGGACCTCAACAGCTCCTTCAGAGGTTGGTCAGGCATCCACGGGACTCCTCGTGCCTGCACATGCCTATGGCTGGCCCTGCTTGCTGGGGGCATCTAACAACAGTACCCCCTGGAGGATGGTACCCCCTGCCATGCTTACCCTACTTACCAGGTAGTGCCAGCCCTGCCTGCAGCATCTTTCCACTCTTTGTCTCCTCTACTTGTGGGGTGTTTTTGGCCCTGGAACTGCAAATATCACTTTTTACCTACTCACCAGTTATGCTAACAACCACCTCTCCAAGACTCTCTTCAGCCATTAAACGTTCAGTTTCTGATGATTCTGATGCAAACCCCACCCATGTGAATTCACTCTGTTTCTGTATCTGCAAAGACCATTTCCACACACTTTTCAAAAGGAAATACAGTGTATCTGCTCCTCTGCTCATTTGCCTTCAACCGCTTTTTCTGTCATGTCCCCCACCCTGCACAGTTTTTCAACCTCTCTTTGCAACTCTGTGATGTTCTTTTCACAGCTGCACCAGAAGCTGCAGCTCTTTCTACTCTTCCTCTAAAGAAATCTCTTTTGCTTTGTTAGGGGACTAGAGGAGGCCAAAAGCATACCCGGAGAATAAAGTTTTTCTGTGCACCTGTGCCAATGCTGCTTTCAACTTCCCTTCCTTCTATGATCATTTAATTTTCAGCACATACCATTCCCGAGCATCGATATGATCAGACTGGATTCTCCGCTCTTAGGGCACCCTGCATCACCCACTAGGGCCCTGCTGCTCGGAACTACCATTTCCCCAACTATGCTGAATCATATATTTGCCCCAAGGTCACCTGCCTGGCTTGGCATAGGCCCTGGAGTGTAGGATTACCAGATTTCTTTTCAGGCAAAGCTGAGATAGTTATCCAAAATATGTGTGGTAGTGTGGGGGTGGGGGAGGGAGGAGAGAAGGGAGACCTCAGTTCCAAGTTTGAGCAATAAAACATGGAGGAGGGAAGAGCAGTCGCCATCCTGTCCCAGGGGCAGCCAAATGGTGTTGCAGGGCCATGTGTGGAAACTAATTGCAGGGCCTCATTTGCACAAATATTTGCATATCCACTGGGCCTCTTTTGTATAAACCTAATTTATTTTATTTTAAAATGTACTGTATATGCTGCCCATCTAAAATTTTTATTGGTTTTCAAAGGAGTCCATCACAAGCCTCTTTTTTTTGTCCTAACAATGACTTAGGGGCATGTTTACTAAACATTAATGCGTGTTAAGTGTCACTATAGCCATAGACATAAATGGGTGTTGCTGCACTTAGCAAATATTCAAATTTATGAAAGCACATTAACCTTTAGTAAACATACCTCTTAACGAGTGTTGTCAGACGGCTGCCTGGGTGAGAATGTTCACAGTCTTGGCAAAGGCATATATCAATATGATTTGCAAGGGATTGTGGGAAATGCAGTCCATTCACACCAGACACAGCTGCTCACAATAATTAGTTGTGCTTGAGTGTAAAGCCAATAAGATATTTATTTATGGGGTTATTTCTCCCAACACAGATATGCTTGGTAGCACATAAAACAGGATACTTGCTTTCAGTGTTAAACTTAGAAAAACAAAATCAGGAAAACAACAGCTGAACTTGTCAGGCAATCAAATGAAAAGAATAAAGACCTGCTTGGTAACAAACTGGTCTTTTCTGTAGGCTCTAGCTAATATTCTCTTAGCAGTGCATCAAACAACAAGCAAAACCCACAAAGAAGGGAAAAATTGTTCTTTTCAGGTTAACTTCTTATATCTTCACACATAGACTCAGAAGTGATTTCCTCAGAGCTCACAAGCAAGTAGGTAAGGCTCAATTGCTAGCAGTTATCCAGCTGAAACCCCTTAGCTGGCTTACTTTCTACTGCATGGCTCAAATCCTATTCAGGAGCTTTTCTGAGTAGATTAAAGAACAAGTTTGTATTTCTTTGTGATGGTTGTTGTACTTTGTAACAGTAAATTACCAAAGGAGTTTAGACAAAGAGCAATCCATGTATTCACAGCCTGCATCTGCAACCCCTCCCCCTTCTTCAACAATCATGGGTTCAATATCATGGATTGGTACAGAGGAATTTCTCAATGGAGCACTCTCAGGTGAATACTTGTTTCCCTGCTGTCTTTCAAGGGTATAGCTAGGGCATAGATCAGTGTTCATACCTGAGCTTCCATTGCTGTTAGAGTTCCTCTCTAAATAGCCTGGCCAGTATGTAGTCCAGTTCTTATGTCCAACCTTCCAATCCAGATCCCTAGACACTGGGTCTCTCTTCACATACCTTCTGGCACGGGTCCTAGGGTCCCTTCCAAGTGCAGCCGTCTCCCTCACAGGTACCGTCTGGAGATTCCTAGCTCTGCAGCACCACTCCTCTGTTTTTTCCCAGTCCAATGGTGTATGCTGGCCTTTTGAATGTCTCCCAGTATACGTACTGCTCTGGACTCCTTTAGACCTCCCAAATGCTTTTCTCTTCTTTCTTCCAAAGGGTTTCTTGCCCTCTCTGTCCGTCCGCTCTGGCTTCTGCTTCTGATGATCCTTCAGATGATGAAGCTGTCCAAGATGAGGATCTCCAAGATGAAACTGAGGATGATTCTGAGGATAATTCTCTGTAGAATAAACTCTACCTTTATTCTGCTTTGATGAGTGCTCCACCCTAGCACAGCGCAGCTGTGCTGAATCAGGCCCTGCCCTTTGAGATGAGTGCTTGGGGATTACCTCATAGCCCTCTTGATTGAACACACGTTTACCTACTTCAGCTCCTCTAATGGCTGTTGGAAACCTGGTGCATTCTGGGACTGGTAGTCTTTTATAGAAAAATTCTGTTTTCTTATTTCTACCAGAACTGACAGGTTGCTTGTTCAGAGTCACTTCACCTTTACTATAGCTCCTTCCTGAGCTATGATAAGCTTCCTTATCACAGTGTCTAAAAACTATTTGCATGCACAGTGAGGATAATGAAAGAATACCATAGTTCTGCCAGGTGCATTACTACAAAACCTTGCTCATTTAGAATCTATAGCAAACCTGTCATATTGTAACAGCACTACCAGGACTCACATAAGAATATAAGATATACCATACTGGGTCAGACCAAGGTCCATCAAGCCCAGTATTCTGTTTCCAACAGTGGCCAATCTAGGTCATACGTACCTAGCAGTTTCCCCAAAAGACACAGGTTCCAGAATGCTTGAACTGGGTCAAGCATTGATATCCTGGGTCCCTTTTTAATAATGGTTTATGGACCTTTCCTCCAGGAACTTGTCCAAACCTTTTTTAAACCCAGCTACACTAACAGCCTTCACCACATCCTCTGGTAACAAATTTCAGAGTTTGATTACACGTTGAGTGAAAAAATATTTTCTCTTATTTGTCTTAAATAGTCTTCATTGCATGTCCCCTAGTCTTTCTGTAACTCTGGTAACCCGGAAGCCCTCCTCGCCTCCGACCACATCAATACACAGCCCCACAAGTACCTCACCCCCCCCCCCAACAAATCACAAACAACTGTATTTGGTACAAACATTTTGGTCGCAGCTTTATTTACAACTTGTAAACCGCCCAAAGGGCCTGAATAACAATTAAACATAACCCAGCCCCGCACCCCTTTACCGGAGGATGCCCCCCCACCCGCCATCTTAGTAGCAAGGCGGAGCATCCTCCTCCCCCCCAAACCCCGCCGCCTGCCTCGCCATCCTAGTAGCAAAGGCCGGCTCCCACCCCCCCACTACCGGGTCGAGACCCCCAACCGGGCTGTCTCGCCCCACCCCCAAGGAGCATTTCGCCCCCCACTGCTCATAACCAGGTCAAGCCTGCGCCGCTCCTGCGAGCGCAGACTCTGTACCCCGCCACCGGTGCGAGGTATAAACTATCCTCGCACCGCCCCCCCCATAAAGCTGCGACCAATCAGTTCCAAAGCTTCTTGCCAATCATTGAGCAATAAGTCCTGGCCAACCGGGGACAAGTGTACCCCGTCAGTACGATACAGTCCAGCGCACCGGGGGTCCGCCCAAGGGTGCTGGACCTGCCACCCGCCAGCCTGCTGCAACCACCGGCCGATCTGCCTGTTGACCTTGGCCAGCCCTCTCGACCACCGCCGCTGCGACAAGCAGGCCGGCCGCGAGATGATGTCCGACCACACAATCGCCAAGCCCGGCCACTGCTCCTGCATCGCCCGCAGATCCCGTTGTACAGCACGAATAAGTTGCCGGCACGTCCAACCGGAAAGATCATTGCCTCCTAGGTGTATCAGAAGTCCCAACGGCAGCCGCCGCCTCTCCGCGTGCTCTCGAACCACTGGAAGTAGCTGCCACCAACGCATGCCCCGCTGGCCGAGCCACACCAGCCGGAAATTACAGGACTCCAAGCCCAGGTGTAGACCCAGCGAACGGGTTGATGCTCTGCGTTCCGCCCAATAGACGAAGGAATGTCCCAGAAGCCACCATACTCCTGGCGGACCCCGTGCAGCACTCCCGGTCGGCACGCTTGACTGAACACCTGGAAAAGAAACACAGCATTAATACCCCCCCCCCACACCCCCCCCCCCGACGCCCCAGCAGCTCACAACTGTTCAGGGCGCACATAACCCGTGTAAGCCCTGGAGCTCCAACGCCCGATGCGTTGAATCACCTCACCCCCGAGGCCCGCGGCCGCAGCACTGGTCGCCGCACCAATCCGAAAGGAATGAGAAGCGTACCCGCGCTCGTCGACGCCCAACCGCCTCAAGGCCATGCGGAAGACCGCAGTGAATTGAAACTGGGGGACGGCAGAAACCGTCCTCATGACAAAAGAAACAGCCAGCCCCCACCCGACGCTGACGCCGGTACATCAACAAGTTCTGCACCGGACAAGATTCCAGACCAGGGATGGCCCGCAACAGCACCCACCGCCCCCGCCCCTGGGGGTCAGTTTTCGAGCGATCCAGAAATATCCGAACCAACTGCCCCTGCAGGTCCACCTGGTGCTCCTGCAACCCTCCCCGACCCCCCCGCCCACCCGCCTGGGGGACCAGTTCGCTAACTCGAAAGGCCCCAAAGAATGCTGTGACAAACAGCGCCCGGAACAGGACGGCCTCCGACACAGAAGCCGCAACCTCGGGCAAGACACCCCAAATACGCAGCAGCAAGTCATGCGACACGGGACGACGCCAATCCGATGCAGGGGGCTGCACTCGAGCCCAACCGGCTAAGAGCCGCTTCACTAAGTACGAAGTGCCCGGATTGCCCCAACCCGCCACCCTGCAAAAGAAGGAGAAACCGACCAAGGCCGCCCGTGCCGCTGACCGGGACCAACCAGACTCCTTCGCCCAGACTATGAAAGACCCTGCCAGAAGGTCCCCGACGCTGCCACCCCTCCAGCCCCTTCCCCACAGAAACTCACGAACCCGTGCATACCCCCGCAGATAGGCTTTCCACGTACCTGGAGCCAGGGAAGAACGCAACAACGAGATCATTCCGGCGTCCCAAGCTGCCAAAGGTGCTCCGGCACCACCGCCGCGGTCCCGTCCGCCCCCGGCGCCAATTCCCGAAACCGCTCCCACTGGAAACGAGACAAAGCATCAGCAATCCCATTCTGAACGCCCGGCACATGACGAGCCCGAGCCGTGATATTAAGACGAAGACAAGCCAGCACAAACACCCGCATCAACGCTGCTACCCGTGGACACTTGGGAGAATGGCGATTAATGACTTGCACCACTGCAGCATTATCACACCAGAAAACAACCCGCCTGTCCCGTAACCGCTCCGGCCACAGCCATAAAGCCACCACGATCGGAAATAATTCGAGGAACGTCACGTTGCGCGTCAAACCACCCGAAAGCCACGATGCGGGCCAAGGCACCGCACACCACGCGCCCTGGAAATACAATCCCATGCCCGAACCACCGGCTGCATCTGAAAACAATTCCAGATCCCGGTTGGAAATCTCCCCGGACTGTAACAACGAGCAACCATTGTAGTCTGCCAGAAACGCATCCCAAACGCGCAGATCGGCTCGCATCCCCACATTGACACGGATGCGATGATGCCCACATCGAACCCCGGCCATCGCCAAAGATAATCTTCGCGCAAAGGGCCGCCCCATAGCAATGACCCGACATGCAAAATTCAGGTGCCCAACTAAACTTTGAAGCTCGGTCAAAGTCACCTTTGCAGCGGAAACCGACCGCCGCCACCAAGCGCCGCAGCCGCTCTATCTTATCCGCAGGCAACCGGACCACAAACTCAATCGAATCAATCTCTATCCCCAGAAAGGAGATACGAGTCACCGGTCCGACCGTCTTACCCTCAGCCAACGGGATGCCAAAATCCGCCGCCAAACCTTGGAAAAGCCCCAGCAACGATCCGCACACGTCGGACCGGGCCGGCCCGACAAACAAGAAGTCATCAAGATAATGCACTATAGTCCGCCGCCCAGACATCCGCACCAGCACCCAGTGCAAGAAAGAGCTAAAGGCCTCAAAGTAGGCACACGAAAATCGCACAGCCCATGGGCATGCATTTGTCATAGTAGTACTGATTGTCAAAACGAAATCCGAGCAAGGGGAAAGCGGACGGGTGCACCGGCAGAAGACGAAAGGCGGACTCAATGTCCACCTTCGCCAACAGGGCCCCTGTTCCACATTGTCTCACCAGCTCCAATGCCTCATCAAATGACGCGTATCGCACCGAGCACAGCTCACGCGGGATATGGTCGTTCACCGAAGCACCGAGGGGGCAAGAAAGATTATGGATCAGCCGATACCGCCCCGGCTCCTTCTTCGGGATGACCCCCAGCGGCGATACGATAAAAGGCGAGAAGGGAGGCCGTTCAAACGGCCCAGCCACTCTGCCTAGAGCACGCTCCGCCGCAATCTTTCCCCGGGCCACCTCCCCCAACCGCCCCACCGATACCGCATTCCCCCGTTCCAACCCCTGAACCACCCCCCGCACGGGGATACGAAAGCCCTCGGAAAACCCCGCCCATAACATCGACCCCGCCCTGCCATGTCTGGTAGCCGCGTAAAGCTCCAGCCACGGCTGCAGCGCCCGCCTCTTAATGGGGGTAGGCGCTAGCCCCTCTGCATTCCCGTCACTTACTGGCCGCAGCCGTCCCAGGCACCGCTCGGCGGCTGCACTTGACGGCCGAGTGACCGGCGCCGCAAAGCGAACAGGCGTGCCGGAACTTACAGTCCGGGAAGGGGCAGGACGTTTTATTGAAGCGCCAGCACAGGTCCCCGCCAGGCCCGCTCGCTCCCGTTCTGCTCGTCTCGGGCCCCGAGCCCGCTGATCGAAAGGGCCGCTGGCCGAGCGGAGCAGCCGTCCCTACCGCCTTACCCGGACCCGTACCCCCCCCCCCCGCACCGCCCCTTTTTGCTGACATTTGCGTGAGCCAAAGGTTGATATCCTTCATTCCCCACGTCAACTGCCTGTTCTCCTCCATCCTGTCGCGGAACTCCTCATCATAGTTGAGCCAGGCCCAACCTTCGTGCACCTGAGAAGCCGACAAGATGGCATCAGCGTAAGCCAGAAGCTCGCCGTAACAAGTCGGGTCCCCATGGCCCCATACACTCGCCAGCCGCAAAAACGCCCGCGTCCAATTCAGCGTGTTCCGGGACACCTTCCGTACCCTCCCCGCTTTCTCATCCTCTTTACGCTTCTTGCGGCTCTCCCCTGAACGTTTTCTCCCCTCCAACAACCGGAAAATATCCAGGTAACGCCGCTTTACGATCCGCCTCCGCAACTTGCGCGGAACACTCTCCCACAATTCCGCGCAACGGACCACCGCGGACCCTGCCCCCTCGCACCCCGCCCCCACCTGCGGGACAACCGTGGAGTCGGCCGAGGAAGAGGCTGAGGACCCGGACGACGAAGAGGACGACGACGTGCTCCTCCGCCGACGCCGTCGGTGCTTCCGCTTCGCCTTGGCTTTTCGTGCCGGCGGAGCACACTCGCTCGGCCCCACCACCACCCCACCGCCCCCCACCGCAACCCCCGAGCACTCACCTGCTGTCAACTGCGCCGCCGTCGCCTGCGCCTCCGAAGTGGACTCCGTCTGCTCCACCGAAGACTGGCCCAGCTGGCCAGCGGTCGAAGACAGCACCGTGGTTCCGACAGCCGCCGCTGAGGACCCATTCGGAGGCACCGGAGCAGACCCCGACACCTGCAACGAGAGAGGAGAGCCAACACACGGGGAGCCAGCACCCGGGGAAGGCGGAAATCCCGTCCCCGGAGGCGCCCACCTATACGGCCCCATCCCCCACCCAACACCCGTCCCTGCGCCCCGCCAGAGGACCCTAACCCCCCAGCCGCCCAGTCTGCCGCCCCCCAGGGGGATTGCCCAACAGCCGGAAGCCTGGCACCCCAATGGTTCCCCCCCCAGCCCGCCCCCCAGGCCGGAGCTTGCCCAGGTACCGGGGACCAAGCCGGCCACCCTCCCCCTTGCAAACTGGCCCCCCCCAACCCATAGAAAGGGGCCCATAAGCCCCAGCCACTGCCTGCCCCCACCCAGGCCCCCCCCCTCCTGTACCATCCACCCCATCGCCAACACCCCCGTGAGACAAGCTCGCCGCAACCACCCCCCCTTCCGCCCCCCTCCCCCCCGACAGCCCATCCACCTCCCCCGTTCCTGGGCCTGCGCCCACCCCCAGGGGGCTCCTCACCTCCCCAGGAGCATGAATACCACCTGCAGAGGCAGGGGGAGCCCCCCGCTTCCCGGCCCCACCCTGCCGCTTAGCCGCCTTCCTACTGCCCCCCCGCGCGAATCCGCGACCCGCGCCGGCGCCGGGCGCCGCGCCCGCCCCGCGGGGGCCCCGCGGGGGGCCCCCCGCCCGCGCCCCCGACGACCTCCTAGCTCCGCTGGAGCCAGCCATGATAGGGCTGCCCTACCCAATGCCACCCCACCCCCTGGTACCTATACTGGCTTTAGCCTGTAGCTTGCAGTACTTGTAGTGTAGTGCTGTGTATTTTTTGTTTGGGTTATTTTTTTTTTTTTTTGTAACAGCCCCCTCCCTCGAAGCACTCCCCCTCCACGCGATCGCCTGCCCCGCGACCCCAAAATCCCCCCCCCCCAACGCACCCAACTCACCGGACCCTCGCGCCGAAAGAAAGAACACGTCCGGATTCCCGAGGAGCCGCGGCCATACAAGGACGGCCACGCGGCTCCTCGCCGGCACAGCACCGCCCCCCCCGCCGACCGCCGGCCAATGAAATCGCTCCGACGTTATGACGGAGCGATTTCAAAAGCCTGCGCTCGCCGTTCCCTCTCAACCCTCCCCCTCCCCCCCCCCCAGCAACCCAGCACGCTGGAGGCCGAGGCCGGGCCCGGGCCCAGGTTACTGACGGCCGCGGGACCCGGCCCGCGGCCTCGAGCATTATTCTGATAACGTAAACAATCAATCTACATTTACCCGTTCCACTCCGTTCATTAATTTATAGACTTCTATCATATCTCCCCTCAGCCGTCTCTTTTCCAGGTTAAAGAGCCCTAAACCTTTTTAGCTTTTCTTCATAGGGATATCCTTCCATCCCCTTTACCATTTTGGTGGCTCTTCTCTAAACTTTTTCTAATAATGCTTTATCCTTTTTAAGACACGGCGACCAGAATTGCAAAGAATATTCAAGGTGCGGTCTCACCATGGAACGATACAGAGGCATTATAATATCCTTTGTTTTATTTTCCATTCCTTTCTTATGATACCTAGCATTCTATTTGCTCTCTTGGCTGCTGCTGCATACTGGGCAGAGGGTTTTAACATGTTGTCCACAATGACGCCTAAATCTTTTTCCTGGGTGGTGGTTCCTAATGTGGAACCTTGCATCGTGTAACCATAGTTTGGGTTGTTCTTCCCTAGGTGCATAACATTTCACTATGTCCACATTAAATTTCATCTGCCATTTTGATGCCCAGTTTTCCAATTTATCAAGATCCTTTTGCAATTTTCCACAATCCTCATGGGTTTTAACAACTTTAAATAGTTTTGTCTCATCTGCAAATTTGATAACCTCACTTGTTATTTCCTTTTCCAGGTCATTTATGAATATGTCAAAAAGCAGCAGACCCAGCACAGATCCCTGGGGTACACCACTATTCACCTTTCTTCATTGGGAAAATTGGCCATTTAGCCCTACCTTCTTGCTTTCTATCTTTTAACCAGTTCCCGATCCACAATAGTACACTGCCTCCTATCCCATGACTCTTTAGTTTTGCCAAAAGTCTCTAATGAGGGATCTTGTCAAAGGCTTTCTGAAAGTCAAAATACACTATATCAACTGACTCACCTTTGTCTACCTGTTTATTCACACCTTCAAAAAAACATAACAGATTAGTAAGACAAGATCTTCCTTGTCTAAAGCCATGTTGGCTGTGTCCCATTAAGCCATGACAATCTACATGTTCAGCAATTTTGTTCTTTATGTTGGTTTCTACCATTTTTCCCGGTACTGACGTCAGGCTTACCGGTCTGTAGTTTCCTGGATCACCCCTGGAATCCTTTTTAAAAATTGGCGTTACGTTGGCTATCCTCCAATCTTCAGGTATTACAGATGATTTTAATGATAGTTCACAGATTACTAATAGCAGGTCTGAAATCTCATATTTCAGTTCTTTCAACACCCTTGGATGTATACCATCTGGTCCAGGTGATTTGCTACTCTTCAGTTTATCAAATAGTTGTAATACATCTTCTCGATGTATCGATATTTCCTTCGATTCTTCCGCACCTTTAAATACCACTTCAGTCATGGGTAACATCCCTACATCTTCCTCAGTAAAGACCAAAGCAAAGAATTAGAAACATAGAAATATGACAACAGAAAAAGACCACATGGCCTACCTAGTCTGTCCTTCCATATCAACAACTGAATTCATTGTGACATAGTGGGTCCTTCCAGCCCGTTAGATGAGGCTAAAAAGCCAGGAACAGGAGTAGGGCTGAGTTGTAAACAAAAGCACATGGCTCCTGATTACCTTAGAAACCAAGCACAGAGGCAAGAGAAACGCCCGTGCTACCATTCAGGGAATGAGTCACGAGCTAATGCAGGACACCTGCTAGGGGGTGGAGTTGAGCACTGCCCTAGAATTCACCCTGATAAAGAGAGTTCAGTTGAGCTTATGGAGTTGGAAGGAGAAGAAGGAGGAGGAGAAGGAGGAGCTGAGGCATGTGTGCTGGATAAGGAAGCTAATGAGAGCTACGGTGAAGACAGCAGTGCCAGGAAACAGCCAGAGTCCCCTGTGGAAGGGTGAGACAGAGTCTTTCTTCAAGAAAAGAAAAGAAACCCCAAGGGAAAGATATAATAAGGGCAGAGTGGATTACCTGCAGTATCCAGGGGAACACAGAAGTGAAAGGAAGCCAAGAAGGCAAGTGAAATCTTCTGTGCAAGGCTTAGGTTGGGAACCTACAGCCAGTCCAAAGCCACAAAGAAAACCTCCACCAGCTAGGCTAAAAGGTAGGCCAAAAGGCTGGTATAAAAATAGTTACAGTGACTGTATTTACCCAGAGGGTTGGAGCTGGGAAGAGAATACCTGTGCTGATAACGTTTGTGAAAGCCAGTATTTAACTCAGGAATATCAGGTGAAACCTGAAGCAGTTAGAAAGGGCATAGCATCAGGAGTGCCATTACAAACATTTCCTTCTAGCCAGGAAGAGTTAATGGACTTTGAACCTGAGTGTGTGAATATTGATGAAGATATCATGGACTGTTCGATATCGCTTGCTAATGAAATAATCTCATTACGCTGAAGGCATGTTTTGAAAGAGAAAGTACAGCACTACTAGCATTGAGAAGCAGAGAGCTGTGAAGAAACAGCATTGTTACGTTGGAAAGCTAGATATCAACCTGTTTATTGCTGAAGTAAGCCTTTTCTGTTAAAGAACCTTTGTTTTGTCCTTATGCCAGTAAATACCTGGTTTGTGTTACTTTGTTCATGGTGAAATCCACCCCGGGAGGGGAAATAAAATCCTTTGGTTGCTTAAACCACTTTTCCACAACTGCTCCTCATTGATTCGGTGAAGGGACTACTTTTCCCAAAAAGCCCAGCTTCAGGATTTGTAAAGTAGCTGCTTCAGTGGGGAAGACCCACTCACTTAACCTCTACCCACTTATATACGGGGGTTAAGGAGAGCTGGTGACATCATTCAGTGTCTCTATCGTCTTGTCGCCTCTTAGTGCCCCTTTAACCCCTCTATCATCTAATGGACCAACTGACTCTCTCACACCTAACCCTATTTATCAAAAAGTAGCACTACAAATATTAAACCAATACATCCTACTAGGAAAAGAGAATAAGTGGTTCTACTACACAGAAACTACATGAACAGAATAGTACAGACCTGTCATAAATGCAAAACAGACAGGCCATCAAAAAATACAGAACAAGGAACCACGTATTAAAAATATGAAAACAATACATTTCCCAGAGCGGACATATTCCAGCTAATAAATTAAAAATAAAACACTTTTTTTTCACCTTTTCTTTGGGCATTTTATTTTCCAGTCGCAATTGCCCCAGTCTCTCTCTTCTGCATTCTCCATGTCTTCTGCTAACTCTCCATTGTCTGCTGCCCATGTCCTTTCTTCTCTTCTATTTTTTTTATCATTTTCTATCGACATCTGCCTCTGACATACTGATCTTTAGCTTTTTGTTCTTTTCTTCATTTCTTTCTTTACTCATTCATCCCTTCAATTTCAACCCTCCATCCTCAATCCTCTTAACTTTTCACCTAGCAACTTTCCTTTTACTCTTCTAATCTCCAGTCCAGCTCCGCTATTTCTCATCTCACTCCTTCGCTAGCCTCTTATTCCCCTCTGTGCCTCCTAGATCCCTTCCACCACCCAGTTACTTCCTTCTTAGATATTCATTAATTATTCCTTTCCTCCTTACCCCAGCATTCACTCTTATACCCCGTTCTTTCAAACTCTTCGCTCTGTATGACCTTTATTCTTCCCTGCCACACAAAACATCTGTCCCCCTCTCAATCCTCATTCCCTCAGTTTCGTTTTTTTCTCCTCCCAGCCCCACTACCTTCCAGTTCCAGCCTTTCCAGCATCTGCTGCCTTCCAGTCCCATTCGCCAGCATCAGCACATTTCCAGTCCTAGCCCCCCAATATCAGTCCTCATCCAATCCCAATCCCCTCCTCCTCCAGTATCAGCCCATTTCCAGTACTAGCCCCCCTCCCCCAGTATCAATCCTCCTCCAGTTCAAATCCCTCCCAGCAACTTCTCCCTTCCGATGCCAGGCTCCCCATTTTCCAGTATCAGCCCATTTCCAGTAGTAGCCCCACCCCCAGTATCAGTCCTTCAGTTCCAATCCCTCCTATTATCTCCCTTGCAATCCCAGGCACCTCATCCTCTAGCATCAGCCCATTTCCAGTCCTAGTCCTCCATTATCAGTATTCCTCCAGTTCCAGCCCCTCCATCCCACAACATTAGCCCATTTCCTGTTCTAACCTCAGTAGCAGTCCCAGTGCCAGCGGCTCCTGTTCCCCCCTTCCCCCTCACTCACACATACATACACATGGACCCACACTTATTGGGCCCCGCGCTGGCCTGGTTGGCTTGAAGGGGAGCCAGTGAGGATTGAAACCCAGCTCCCCGACTCACTTCTGCACAGCTGCGGGAGTAAGGACCCTTGGAGCAGTTTCTTTTTTTCTCCCGCAGTTATGTTAGGTTGTTTACTGCTGGAATGGGTCACTACATAGAAGTTAAACAGGGACATTTCCTGTGAGATGGCTGCCTAACAGTAAAAACTATTCTGTAAAACAATGATCCTCAGTCCCTGTAAATTGTCTCCACATCTCTGATTTTTATCGGATCTCCTCTCTATATCCTTTAAGGCTGTTGCTGGAACTGGGGTAGAGGGCAGAACAGAAGATGAAAGGTCAGACACATCCTTCACACTTTCCACCATCTGATCTTCCCAGGGGAGGGTGCTCACCACCTATGAGGCTAGCAACTAACATCTAAATAAACCCTCCTCCATGAAAGTTTAAATCTCTTCTGATGCTTCAAATTTAGTTTCTATGAAATCCTGCTCTGTAAATGTCTCTGGAAGGAACTAGGTACATCTAAATGCTACATCTGCTGGTCTCTCTCCTCTTCCATCTCCACGTGCCTCGGTCTTCTCTTGCCCCTTGGTAGAGATGGAAAAAGACAATTGCTGTTTCAGCATTTCGCTGGGACCTGCATTTCCATCTGGTACTTTGCTCTTTAAAAAGCCTTTATCTTGGCTAGTGGCTTAGAAGCAGCTTCCACCCCCATGCCAACAGAAGTCAGCATTGGGTGTCGGTGGGGGTGGAAGCAAAAAGTCTTGAGGTGCCAAAGTTTTAAGGCAAGCACTACGGGGTTGTTTCATGCCATTGCCACCACTGTAGGTCCCGGAGAGGGGCAACAGCAGCAGCAATGGGTGCTTCTGAAGGGCTGATGCTCTAGGCTACCATCTAGTGTGCTTAATGGTAGTGCTGGCCCTGACTCTCAGACACACAAACTCATTCAGCCAGGAGCCTCTTTCCTCTACCATATCTCATCCCTACTGTAAACAAGAAGTTGAATCAGATGGGGCAGGACCTGGCATAGGAGAGGCCTCCCCAGGTGATGAAAGGCAGCATTTGAAAATTACTGTCATGCCAGTGAGATTCCAGACTATGAAGGCAAGTGGAAGGACTAAAGGGGAGAAAAGGGGAGGTGCTGAACTGTGGGATGTGGTGGGGGGCTGGAAGAGAGGCAGCAGCAGTGGTGTAGCCCATTTCAAGTTCAAAATGCCATGCCAGATAAGCTAAGAGCCATCAAGGGTCCGAAAGGAAATAAAAACATACCTATTCATAGAATAATTTGGTAACTCAGAAGATAAGAACAAAATATTCCCAACATAACATCATCCATATAACAAAATTAGAACCCTATCGACTAATATCTTACCTAACCTATTCGTTTGATGCTAAATCCATGTATATACAACTTTTGTAAGTATGTTCATTGTAATAATTGTTTATGTAAATAAGGCATAATCAAACCTGTATATAATTTACAATCTTTTTCAATGTAATTTCTGTAAGTTCAAGACATAAGTTTAATGTACTTGGCTTTGTTAATTGTAAACCACCCTTGATCTCTGGAAGGGGTGGTATATAAAAACATATATATAAATAAATAACATTGGCTGCAGGGGCAGGTAAAACAGGTTCACAAGCCATTTTTGACCTGCAGACAGTACTTTGAGGGTCCCTAGTTAAGGGCAGAAAAAAAACGTGGTAAATGGAATTCATTCTGAGGATAAGATTTACCTGTGGTATCCTCAGGGATCAGACCTTGGAACAGTTTTCAACTTTTTGGCGAGCACTACTTTAGAAACATAGAAAAATGATGACAGAAAAAGACCACATGCAGGAGGACTATCAGGAAAGGTTTGCCTCTTAGTGGATGACACCAAAATCTGCAACAGAGCAGACACTCTGAAAGGTGTGGAAAACATGAGATCGAATCTAACAAAGCTTGAGGAATGGTCTAGTGCAGAGGTTATCAAGCCATCCCTGGGGACATGCCCATCCAGTGTTTTTCAGAATATCCCAGTGAATATGCACAAGATAGATCTATATGCAAGGAAGACGTGCATGCAAATGTGTCTCATGTATGTTCATTGGGAATATCCTGAAAACTCTTTCTGGATGGTTGAAAAAACATGAGAACAGAGAAAGACCATACAGCTTATCCAGTCTGCCCTTCGTTACTAACTTCTACAGTCCCTTTTTTCCTTTAGAGATCTTTTATGTTTGTCCCATGCTGTCTTGAATTCAGAGACTGTCCTGGTCTCTACTACCTCCACTGGGAGACTATTCCATGCATCTACCACTCTTTCCGTAAAGAAATATTTCCACATATTACTCCTGAGTCTATCCCCTTTCACCTTCATCTCATGCTCCCTCATTGCAGAGCTTACTTTCATTGGTTTGGAACAATTTGTCCTGAGGGACCCTAGACAGGTTTGGTTTGTTTTGGATATCTAAAATGAATATGCATGAGATAAATTTTCATGCGCTGCTTTCACTGCATGTAAATGTTTCTAATGCATATTTATTGTGAATAACTCCTCCCCCCACCTACCCCCCCCCCCCAAAAAAAAAAGTTGGCTGGGGATCCCCCCAGGACAGATTTGGGAACCACTGGTCTAGAGATGGCAGCTAAGATTTAGGGCTCCTTTTACTAATACCTAGGGATCATATTTGGGCTGCAAAATTCCCAGGAAGTGGTACAATACAAGAGGATGTATTGTAGATAAGGGTACAGCAAATGTCCAGAGACTGCCAGGATATACAAGATGAGGAATGGCCAGCAAGAAAAAGGAGATGATACTGCCTCATGTAAGTCTCTGGTCAGAGTTCATTTGAAGTACTGTGTACAACTGTGTAGGCTGCACCTTCAGGAGGTTATAAACTAGATGGAGTCTGTCCAGAGGGCAGCTACGGAAATGTTCAACAGTCTTCATCATAAAGTATATGGGGAGAGACAAAGATCTAATATGTATACCCCGGAGAAAAGGTGGGAAAGGGGAGGTAGAGATAGTATCTAAACGCAATAAAGCATGCAGCAAGCAGGAGAGGAAGGGTTGTAGAGGTGAGCACTGCTGTGGATAGGCAGACTGGATAGGCCATCTGTTTTTTTTTTGGCATTATGTCCTCTGTTTCTACGTATCACAAGCTGAGGCTCTAGGCAATGCTATGTCTATGGCAGTAGAGTACAATTGTTGATTTATATGGAATTTGCAAATGTTCTTCATCAAGAATACAGTTTTGCAAAGCTGGCACAAGTAGGATTTGTGTTCAGTTTTTTAAAAAACGGCATAAGCCAAATATCTCCCCATATTTACTCATCTACAACCTTCAAGAATCTCATGTGAATAAAGTAGCATGTCATTTAATCAGAAAGAATCAGCTCTTTTTTCATTGCTTTAGAAACCAATTGCAAAGGCATAACAGATTTACTTACAATAGAGGGGTAGCATGTTTATGACTGACACATTGCAACAGTGACATCAAAACCTCCCCAGGAGTTGTATCTCTATCTATCTTTCCTTTCCTCTCTCTCTCTCTTTGTCTCAGCTTTAAAACTTAACTGAGGAGAGGCAGTTGGGAAAGGCGGGAAGGCAGCATGCAGGTGTGGTGGGATGCCTCCAAGGGCTCTTTGGTTGGACGCTGGGAGGCGTTCCCGCGCGGACTCTGTCGGTGCCGACGTGCCCATATATGTGAAGACTTATTCCTGCTGTTCCCAGAGATCACCTGTTACAGGTAAGTAACTGTGCTTTCCAGGTAAGTAACTGTGCTTTCTCTTCTAGTCTGCCAGGTTGGTCCACACATGCTGGTCTTTCTGACCTATTCAGGCAATGTGCTTTGGCCATGTTGTTGTTCCCTCATGCGGGCCTAATTTAAAAGAATGCCTTGAGCCAAGTTTGCTTCTAGGTTCATAGCTTCCCTACCAGATGGCTATCACGACTGCTCTTGACTCTCTCCTTTATTCTTTATCATTTGGGCCCGCAGTAGCAGTAAATAACTACACCGTGGGTCTGGACTCATGCCCCCTTCCCAGAATTTGGCAGTCTTGTTAGGAGCCAACCAGCACACCACCTGCCTCTCCTGTCAGCCAACCCACCCACATGCTACTTTTGATCCTGCCACAGCATTGTATCAAGAGCTATCATGAATACCTTCTGCTGTTCTGCCTCCTTTGCTATCTCTCTACCTTAGCTATCTCATTAATCACTGTAGAATCCAAAGCCAGAAATCGGTACTGTCCTCAGAGCACCACGCCCAGAAAAGGTAAATACTGTACATTTTGTTTAAATAACTGGAGCATCATAACCTTGCTACCATTCTTCCTTCTGGCCTTTGCAGTGCTGCTGCTACTTTCTTCGGCCACACAGATCGACACTGATATTTATTCCTTCTAACCCACGTTGACAGCACTGCTGACTTTTGCTCCATGCACTGATTTCTGCATTGTGGAGTTGTGCAAAATACCCCCAGAAGTAACATAGTCTCTTCAGCTGTGCCCTCAGTAAGAGGCTTAAGAGAGAATATGCATGCTAAATTGACTGACACCCCTTCTACAGGTGACAACCTTTTTGAGAAGAATAAAGAAAAAGTTGATACCATCGAAGACCATTGCACCACTCTTCAAAAACATTTGTCTGCTCTGATCTCAGAGACCACATGGGCTCTCTGGATGAATGAGCACCACATAATATAGAAATTTTCCTTCCCTTTGGAAAATAAATGAGCAGGCTTGGCACTAGACTTATTCTAGTTCCCATCAGAGAGAATGAAGGTAGCCTAAGCAAACAGATTCAGTTCAGTAAAAATAAGCTTCATCTTTTCAAAAGAAGCATCCAGTTACCTTTCCCATACAAATTCTTCCTGCCTGTTGGGGATTGGAAACAGTGCACACTCCACCACCCCATCCAAGGAACAGAAGAAAATAATGACAGACTTCTGTGTACTCAACATCATTAAGTCAGAATAGCACCTGTTTCTCTCTGTTCCTGCCAGAAAGCTGCTCAGCTGAACTCAAACAGCGCAGTCCCATATTCAACTTCTGCAAGAGGAGGCCCATATACGTCACCAAATCAATATGGTAGAAGCAGCTTCATCTCGAGAGAAATCAAGGATTTCTACTTCAGATATTTCCTCATTTCAAAGATGTTGGGGAACTGCACACTCAACTTGAACTTCAGGAACCTCAACCTCTTCCTCATGAAAGAAAAGTGCAAAAAGAATGCCCTAACTACCAAACTGTCCTACTTAACCAAGGAGAACTGGCTGTGTTTGCATGATGCCAACGATGCTTACATTCTTATCCTAATTTATCCATGTTACAGAAAATATCTTATATTTACTCTGCAGACCAACCACTATCTGTATAATGTCCTCCCTTTTTGAACCTTTCCTTGACTTCATGGCTACTCTTTTTTTTTTGTTTTTGTTTTTGTTTTATTTTTTTTACACAAACAGGGTAAACTTATAATGCCTCTGTATCATTCCATGGTGAGACCGCACCTTGAATATTGTCTGCAGTTCTGGTCGCCGTATCTTAAAAAAGATAGCGCTATTAGAAAAGGTACAGAGAAGAGCCAACAAAATGGTAAAGGGGATGGAAGGATACTCCTATGAAGAGAGACTAGAAAGGTTAGGGCTCTTCGACCTGGAAAAGAGACGGTTGAGGGGAGATATGATAGAGGTCTATAAATTAATGAATGGAGTGGAACGGGTAAAGGTAGATCGATTGTTTACATCATCAGAATATAAAAAAACAGAATATAAAAAAACATTGAAGCTGCAGGGTACATATTTAAGACTGATAAGAGAAAATATTTTTTCACTCAACGTGTAATCAAACTCTGGAATTTGTTACCGGAGGATGTAGTAAAAGCTGTTAGTGTAGCTGGGTTTAAAAAAGGTTTGGACAAGTTCCTGGAGGAAAGGTCCATAAACCATTATTAAAGAGAGGACCCAGGATATCGCTGCTTGACCCAATACAAGCATTGAGGAACCTATGTCTTTTGGGGAGACTGCTAGGTACTTATAACCTAGCTTGGCCACTGTTGGAAACAGGATACTGGGCTTGATGGACCTTCGTCTGACCTAGTATGGCATACCTTATGTTCTTATGTTCTTATCTGCTCTACTCTTAGGTCATCATAGCACTACTATTACAACAAACCTATACACATTGCTTAAGACAGGCGTTTCAAAGATTTCAACAAAGACACACTCATCAACCAAATTTCACCACAACTTGAAGCCAGCCCATTGGACCTCCCAGCACTGATTGACAATTGGAACCACACCATCTCATAAGTAGCCTCTGCACCCCCGATGACAAGAGCCTCCAAGCACGGAAGAAAGGCCCCTTGGTACTCACCAGAAAACAAGAAAGCAAAAACTTATTTAAGAAAGCTAGAAAGATGATAGAGGAAGACAAAATCACAACATGACCAACAAGAATACCTGAAAAACCAGCAAGAATACAATGAGTTAATATCCACTCACAAGAGACAACACCACACAACCTCATAATGGCCTCCTTAAATTGCCCAAGAGAACAATTCACCATCGTGAAGGCACTCTCCAGGACTCCACAAAGCCAGGACTCCAATGACCTGACACCAGAGACTTACACCCTCATACCTTCACGGCAAGCTAGCACAACCACAACCTCCGCCTAACCAACCCTCAACACTTTCTTTCATCCAAATCCGACATAATAACTGGACCTCCTTCTACCAAGTCACAAAAAGCCACTGCATTTATTTATTTATTTCTCTTATATACCACGCTATTTGATGTCAGTGCGGTTTACATGGAACATCAAGGTATTTTACGGTGGGGGATTACACCGTAATTACAAATAACAGGGATCTCAACTTGGATAACCATATTAACTATTTACACATATATTTACAGGGAACATGGGCTATAGAGGGTTAAGTGGCTTGCCCAAGACCACAAGGAGCACCTGTGGGACTAGAAACCCCAGTCCTTCCAGCCCAAGGTTGCTGTCCTCTAGTGGGATTTGAACCCCCGACCTTCCGGCCTGAAGTACCTTGCCTCAATCACTAGGCCACTCCTCCACTCTATTTGAGCATTGACTTGCTCAAATCCCTGAACACCTCCACTTCACCGCTGGATCCATGCCCAACCCCGTGGATAAAGGCAATGGGCCAAGAACTAGCCCCAACACTTTGCAAGATAATTAACGCCTCTCTTTCACAGGGAACTATGACTCCTTCCCTAAAAACCTCATCCATCAGACCACTACTGAAAAACAACACCTCTGACTCAAACTCTCCTGATTCTTATCGACCCATATCCAGCATCCCCTTACTATCCAAGCTGATCGAGAAAACCGTACAACACCAGCTCCAAGACCATGTAGATACTACTGCCCCACTCGACCCACAACACGAGTTCCGAAAGAACCACGGAGTAGAGACACTACTGACCTCCCTTCTAAACACAGTAATAAAAGGAATCGAAGACATCAAGAAAGGCTTTGTCCTTATCTTTATTGACATAACAGCTGCTTTCAACTCAATAAGTCACCACACACTACTAGATATGCTAACTGAAATAGGAGTAAGTGGCACACCCCTGACTTTGGTTCCACTCTTACCTTACAGATAGGCAATCCCGAGTCAAGATAAATCACAACGTATCGAGACCCTTCCCCCCAAATCAAGGCCTTCCCCAAGGATCATCCCTCTCATCCTTACTCTTCAACCTGTACCTACAACCAGTTTGCAAAATACTACAAGCCTACAACATTCACTACCACCTATATGCAGATGACTTAATGATCTACACCACTCTAGATACAAAGAACCCCAACTACTTCATCATCTCATCCTGCATGACAGCAATAACCAATTGGTTAACATTCAAGAACCTTGAGATCAACTACAAAAAATCGGAAGCCCTTATTTATTTATTTATTTTATTTATTTATTTATGATACTTGATAAACCGCCCAAACCGGAGCATCAGAGCGGTGTACAATAAAAGCAGGCTGCCAGAAAAATAAAGAGGGAAAAGGAACGCCATTCAAATGACAGGAAAGTGCTGTAGAAATAGATAGAAAGAAAGAAAGAGACAGAACAGTATGACTAAAGAGTTAGGGGCAACAGGAAGGACGAGGGAAGAGAGGGAAGGGTTGGAGTGGCATACGGTGTAAGAGCCTGCGTAACTGTCAGGGGGGTGCTGGGAGATCAAAAGCCTGGGAAAACAGATCTTGAGAAGGGCTTTGAAATGTGGAAATGAAGGTTCGGTGCGGAGTGAGTGGGGAAGAGAGTTCCATAGAGCAGGACTTAAGAAAAAGAAAGCGGAATGACGGGTAAGTTCGAGATGGGCTTGAGACGGGGAGGGAAGAAAAAGGCGGTTACTGTGAGAAGAACGGAGAAGGCGAGGGACGGGTTGATGGAAGATAAGATCGGATAAATATTGGGGAGTACCTGTGTGAAGAACTTTGTGGGTGGTAATAAGGTATTTATAAATGAACCGAAATTTATCACAAAGAACTCCTCATTCAAACCCCCAGACAGTATAACAATTGGAACCAGGTCAATCCCCGTAAAAGATGAGATAAAATACCTAGGAATCCACCTCGACCAAAGACTCAATTCTTCAGACTCACATCAGCAGGACCACCTCCAAAATATACTACAAGATGAAATACTTGCAAAACCTACATCCACTGCTTGAGCAGAACCATTTCCGAATTGTGTGTCAAGCGCTCATCACACCACTCCTCGATTACTGTACCCTAATTCTACATGGCCTTCCAAAGAGATCAATCCACGCCCTACAGATAGCCCAGACGCAGCAGCTCGCCTAATCACAAGATCCAGCATACATGACCACATCACCCCAATCCTCAAATCCCTCCATTGGCGCCCCATCATCTCCAGAATAAAATATAAAAACATAATGCTAGCATTCAAAATAACATCTGCTGGTTGCCTAAATGAGCTAATCCGAAAAACTCCCGACAACAGATCACGAAGAACACAGCATCAAAACTCACTTGCAAGCTCCCCATCCCACACAGGAATATCCCAGAATACTCTAAAGAGAGCCTTCGAACTCTACACCCCCTCACTCTGGAATTCCCTCCCCCTCCACCTGAGAGCCACCACAGACGTTTCTACCTTCAGGAAGCTTTTGAAAACACACCTATTTACTGAATACTTCTACAGCCCACCATCTTCATAACGGACTGCCTTCCACCTCACAGACCAATCTTAAGCACAAAGCAAGCACTAACCTATGTAAACAGTTAAATAGTTAAATGTAAATACAGCAAACACTGCTATTTATATAGTTTGAAAAGTTCTATGTAAACCAAATGCCGTTAGATGTAAACCTGTATATAGTTTTGAAAACATTCTATGTAAACAAAGTTTTGTTCTATGTAAACCGCCTTGAGATTATGAAAGGCGGTATATAAAAAAAATGTTAAATAAATAAAGACCAATGTTCCAGGAGCACGAATAATCCAGCAGAGGGCCTGATGGTTTCTTAGTCTCCTTACACTAGGCATTTTGAATGATATCAGATTACAACTTACTACAAAAGTTGCAACATGTATATTGTGATTTCATAATAGTGATATTGGTGGAAGCTTTTGTGAGTCATTTATAGAAGCACGACATTAAGCAATAAACCAAGTATGGTTTAGACACTTGTTATGAATGTTGCCTTTATCGCCTTGAAATATTGAAGTTTCCATTGCATTATTTTTTAGCCCGTTGTGTATGAAAGGCTAAGATGGTTTGAAAAGAAATGGAAAACAAAACTGAGAATATCACTGTGCCTCTGTATAATGCATGGTGCAACTTCACCTTGAGTATTTTGTGCCGTTCTGGATGCCCCATGTCAAAAAGAATACAGCAACACTAGAAAGGTTTGGTGGGGGAGGGAGTACAAACAAAAATGATAAAGGAAAGGGAACAACTTCCTTATGATGAAAGGCTGAAACAGGTTTAAGATAGTCAGCTTACAAAAGAGACAATTGAAAGAGGATATGATAGAAGCTTAGAAAATCATAAGTGAGATAGAATGATTAAATAGCAGATGGTGGTTTATTATTATTATTATTATTATTATTATTAAAGACTTATAAAGCGCCACAACATACGAAGCGCTGTACAAACATAGGAGTCAGTCCCTGCTCATCAGAGCTCACAATCTAATAAGACAGAAAACAAAATAAGTTACATAATACAAACAACAAAAATTTACAGGACAAAGTAAGCAAATGTTGATAGAGAGATCAAGATAGGGTAAGACAGGAACAGAAAGCAATAGTGAAGAGATGGGATTTTAGTCTGGACTTGGAAATGGCCAGGGAGGACGCCTGGTGCACAGAGATAGGAAGACTATTCCAAACAAAGGGTGCTGCCAGTTGGAAGGAGTGAAGTCTGGAATTGGCAATACGAGTAAAGGGCACAGATAAACGAAGACTATTAGAAGAGCGAAGCAACCGAGAGGGGGTGTAAGGAGAGATGAGAGATGAAAGGTACTGGGGGGGCAGAAGAGTGAATACATTTATAGGTCAGGAGGAGAAGTTTAAATTGGATACGGAGACAGATGGGAAGCCAATGAAGCGACATGAGGAGAGGAGTGATGTGGGAAAAATGAGACTGGCGGAAAATGAGTCAAGCAGCGGAATGTTGAATTGACTGAAGAGGAAAAAGGTGGCTTGCAGGGAGGCCTCTCAAACACCACTAGAACAAGAGGAAACTAACAACTTGCACACTGAAAACAAATCATAGAAAGTACTTTTTCACACAACACAATTAAGCCATGAAATCTCTGGCTGGAAGTCATGGTCAAGACCAACATAGAGGTGTTCAAAACAGGTTTCGACAAGTTCCTGCAGGAAAAGTCCTTAAAAAATTAACAGTCAGGTATATTTGGGAGAGCCATTGCTTTTCCCTGGTGTTGAGAAATAAGAAATGTTATCACGTTTTTGGATAAGCTAGGTACTTGTGACCTGGTCAGTGTCGGAGACAACATGCTGGGCTTGATGAACCTTGATCTGACTCAGCATGGCTTGTCTTACATTCTGTTGATAAAGTAAGGATTTGGTAAAATTTACAAGGTAATTATCAATTAATTACTAGTACAGCCATTAAATGTGTCTATGCAAAAAATCACCTTTGGTCCGTTAGGTTTCTCAAGTGTGTTGGGGTTTAATAACTCATCATTAAGTGTTATGTTACACATTAATTCAGAAATGTGGAATGCAAATGAGAAAATGCTAAAATATACAAAAATTGTAATCTATATGGTAACATAGTAGATGATGGCAAATAAAGACTGAATAGCCCATCTAGTCTGCCTAGAAATATGGTTAGGGTTGCAAATGGCAATTTTTTTTGATTTTCTGCTATCCAATTGGACACGAAATTAAGATGACTGTTAAGGTCAGATAAGAACATAAGATATGCCATATTGGGTCAGACCAAGGTCCATCAAGCCCAGTATCCTGTTTCCAACACAGTACCAAAAAGGTACACAGATTCCATGTTGCTTATTCCAGGGTAAGCAGAGGATTTCCCTGATCCTCTTTGGCTTATGGACTTTTCCTCTAGGAACGTGCCCAATTTTTTTTAAACCCAGCTACATTAACGAATTCCAGAGTTTAATTACACATCGAGTGAAAAAATATTTTCTCCTATTAGTCTTAAATGGGCTTCATTGTTACTTCATTGCATGTCCCTTAGTCTTTATACTTTTTGAAGGAGTAAAATATTGATTTTTGATTTCCCATTCCACTCCATTCATTATTTTATAGACCTCTATCATATCTCCCCTCAACTGTCTTATTTCCAATTTGAAGAGCCCTAAATTAGGATTCAATGATGCTATATAGAAAAGTAGCCGTACATCATCTGGAAAAAAACCTACTTCTCATTCCAAGAAAGCGGATTAGTAGAGCTTATATCCATAAACAGTATGGGAGATAAAACTGACCCTTGGGGTACCCCACAGGTAAGTGGATATTCAACAGATTTAGAAGAATGGCACTATATCATATTGGTCGTACGTTGCCCACAATAAAAAGGTGTCTACCCATAGCCTACATATTCGGACTAGAGATGATGGTAGCAATAATGCAGACAATGCAGATGAAGATAAAATTCCTGGGGCAAATACAGGTCATGATGAACTTGTTCATTGATTTACCACAGCGGGGCATAAACCACCAAAGTTAATGAAAAGATTAAGAGGATTAACTAAAAATTAAGACGACCCCTGCAAATAAAGAGGAGACAATGTGCTGCTACCTTTATGGAAAGTGAATCAGATTTGGCTCACATCTTTCTCAGAAGTTCAAGGTGAGCTACATTCAGGTACAGTAGGTATTTTCCTATCCCCAAAAGGCTTACAATCTGAGGATCCCTTTTACTAAACTTCGTTAGGTTTTTGCACTTAACTTGCATTCAGCACTAAAACTAACGTGCATGAAGTACAAAGTCTCCACGGTAACGGTCAGGGGCAGCATTTTCCCAGCAGTTATCACAGAGATGCGTATCCTAACACACAGCACCACCGAATGCCACCCATTGATGTAGCATTCAGTACACCTGAGCTAATTACAACATTAACAGTGCACAATATTCCCCTGCACTTACTGCAATATGCTCTCCATGCAACTCTCCCGCGCCCCCCCCCCCCCCCATGCATAATTATCACTTAACATAGGATTTAGTGCATGGTAACTTACCTCTAAGTTTGTACCTGAGGCAACAGAAGCAGCAGCAGTGAGATTTGAACCAGGTTTCTCTCATAGTATATTATGCTAACCATAATGCCAGTCAAACCCTATATTTAAATCAAGTATACAAATAAGTCCACCAAAACCTGGAAGAGAGGAATATTGTTACAGGAAAAGCTGCAAAAAGCAGGCAATGCAAAGTTGAACGCCCTAATTTTAAAGATCATAGAAAAAGTGCGTAAGGGATAACATCTTAAGACGACTGAGAGCTTCTGTAGAAAAAGAAAGACTAGGAGGAAACTTAGGTGAGATCCTGAGATGTATGCAGGAGGAGGAAGAGGAATCAGAAGAAAAGCTGGCTTACAGCGAGAAAGGGAGGGTTTGAAAAGGAGCATCCGACGAAAGACTGGTGTGCAGAGAGAAGGAGATCAGGAAAAGAGTCCAAACAGAAGGGATTTTGCAGAGAGAGAAAGAAGAAATCCAGACAGAAACGTCAGAACAAAGACTGACGAGGAGAGAGAAAGAGGGATCTCAGAAAGGTGTAATGGCAGGAAGGCTGAAGCAGAGATGGAGAAAGGAAATCTGGAAATACAAGAAAGTGAGATCAAAGAAGAAAGAAATCAAATGAAGAAGAATCAAAGGCAAGAGAAAAAGTGAGGCAGAGGAATTAATGGTTCAACTTCAGGCTCTGTAAAAATAGATGAATGTGCTGGGTTTCAGGAGAGGGAAAGATTACCCAAACTTAATTTGACACGTAAAGCAAAGAGTATGATAAGAAAGAGGAATAAGGCCATAACTTACATAAGGGATCCATCTATCAATATCACAGAAATAAACTGGATATGCTACTGCAAAGAAAAAAAATCACCACAGAGCAAATCCTACCAATAAGGATGCAGGGCCAAAAGAAAAGGAGAAAGGTTACTACTTCTCCTTGGAAAAAAACACATTGAAGGATAAATAAAATCACTGTGCACAAAGGTATCTCAAAGGATGAAGATCACTAATGATAATGTTAAGATCCAAGAACATCAATCAAATTGAAACATGTTGCAAATTCATATCTTCAATAATACATTGAAAATAGCAGCAGAAGCACAGAAGAGATAAGATGTAAACAGAAGAGAGAGATAAAAAAAAAACGATTTAGCGAGACTACAATATATTTATATAATGAATTGGGAAAGAGCATCGGTACAGTGAAAACACCACTAAAAAAAAGCCAAAATAGCCCTGAAATGTCCACAATAAACCCTGGATCTATTTATTTATTCAAATGCTTTTTATACTGCCTTATCAATTATCAAAGAGGTTTACAGAAAACAAAAACATTCTACATGAAACAAATGAAACAAAATAAAGGTGAATAAACTTACAGGTAATAGCTATAACATCGGAGATACAAAAAGAGGAGTAACAAAGGTAACTAATTTACATAAAGCCTTTATAAGGTTATGTTACTGAAACGTTAACAAATCATGGGTGTAATCTTGTTATAGTATGAAAATAATGAACAAATCATGGATGCAGTGAAGTATTAACCAATCATGGATATCGTTAACCTGCTGAGGTCAGCATGATATTGTCCAGTGGAGGTAATAATATTCTTGTTACATGGTGGCCAATTAGAGGCAGTTTGCTATGAGCTGTATGGTAGATTATATTGGGTAGATATTTGTAGCATCTATCTTATTTCCAAAAAACACAGAGAATAAGTGTCTTAAGTTGCTTTCTAAAGGTGGAAAGGTCATTTATACTTATTTTGTCTGGGAGGGAGTTGCAGAGGATTGGTGACTAGTATGCAAAAGCTCTGTTGCTTGAGCAATTGTTTTTTTCTGAATTCTGTAGGAATGGCTAGAGTATTTTGTGTGCACCCTCTGTCTGCTGTTCGGTATGATGAATATTAGAGAACGTAGGTAAGCAGAGAATAAGTTGTTTATTAGTTTGAATCATTATGGATCTGTATTATGGATTTGTATTTAAATTCTGCTCATGCTAGGGATTATGGATTTGTTTTTAAATTCTGCTCGTGCTAGGGAGACAGTGCAATTATTGTAGTATGGGAGTTATATATTCAGATTTCGGTAACTTAAGGAGAACACGTGCTGCAGTATGTTGGGCCATCTGAATTTGATTCAGCCCTTGTTTTGATAGACCTTGTAGGATGCTATTACAAAAGTCAAAGTGAGGGCAGATCATCGCCTGAAGTACTGTGCGGAAATCGTAAGGTGACAGTATATACCTTAGGTGTTGGATCATTTTTATCTTATTATATATTGCTCTCATTGTTGTATTGATGTGTGTTAGGCTCAGATTTTGATCTAAGATTATTCCTAGATACCTTACTTCATTTTTTACTTCCCAAGTTGCTTCTTTGACTTTTAATTCAGGTGGAGGTAAGAAGTCCTTATTGGACTGATCGAGCTCACAGAGTTCACCATGAAAATGTGACAAACCGCATTCCATCTGAAGAATGAAGAGGGACAGTTTGTCTTTCCTAACAAAGATCCATCAAGGAATATTTAGGGAGATTTGCTGTTGCTATTCTTATTTTGTATGACGCATAATCCATGAATAATATTCTTAACAACTCTTCAGGCCATGAATTTAGCTTTGATTCTAAAATTGGTAAAGATCCAGAAGTAACATCACACTTACTACTTTAGATGACTTGCAGCAGTATAGTTCCCAGAAAATCAACACTTAGCAGAACGGTTCCATGTAGTGAAAAATGTTTGTGATAATTTTTGGCCTAGACAATGTGCTAAGGTAAAACAAAGCATCTCTCCTCTATCCACACAAGATAGTTTATAAAAATCAGTACATGCTGAGACTATATTTTCCTAGAGCCAGAGGATGAATGGGCCTCAGAGAAATAAATTACACATTCAGAGCTACTATCATAGGCCTCCAAGGCCTACTTAACAGAATCAACAGATCCAAATATGCAAGAAGTGTAAGAATTAAAGTAAACTTCCAGAATCGAGCTCCATCTTTAACCTTGGACAAGAATTCAAACAACTAGAAAGAACATGTGAGAATCCACCAGTATGTAAGAAAGAAAGCAACAGAATTTGCAAAACAAAAGAAAAAAATCTTCAAAGAATTAGAAACATAGAAACATGACGACAGAAAAAGACCATATAGCCTATCTGGTCTGTCCTTCCATATCAACCACTAGAACAGTTCCCTTTTTTCCACTTTAGAGATCCTCTGTGTTTGTCCCATGCTTCTTTGAATTCAGATATTGTCTTCATCTCTACCACCTCCACTGGGAGACAATTCCACAGATCCACCACTCTTTACAAAAAAATATTTCCACATATCACTCCTGAATCTATCCCCTTTCACCCTCATCCCATGTCCCCTTGTAGCAGAGCTTGCTTTCAATAGAAAGAGGCTCCCCTCCTGTGCATTTATGCCACAAAGGTATTTAAACATCTCAATCATATCACCTCTATCCCGCCTTTCCTCTAAGGTGTACATATTAAGATCCATAAGTCTGTCCTCATATGCTTTATAATGAAGACCACTAACCATTTTTAGTATCCACCCTGTGTACTGACTCCAGCCTGTTTATATCATTTTGAAGGTGCGGTCTCCAGAATAGCACACAATACTCCAAATGAGGTTGCACCAAAGATTATACAGAGGCACTATCACCTCCTTTCTTCTGCTGGCCATTCCTCTCCATATGCACCCAAGCATCCTTCTAGCTTTTGTCATTGCCCTTTCTACCTGTTTAGCTCATTTAAGATTATCAGACACAATCACGCCCAGGTCCCGCTCTTCTTTTGTGGACAGAAGTACTTCACCCCCTATACTATATCCCTCCCTTGGATTGTTGCAGCCCAAATGCATGATTTTGCATTTTTTAACATTAAATTTCAGCTGCCAAATTCTAGACCATTCTTCAAGATTAGCTAGATCCCTCTCCTCATGTTATCTACACATTCCTGAGTGTCTGCTCTAGTCCAGATTTTGGTGTCATCCACAAAGAGGCAAACTTTACCCGACAGACCCTCCGCTATATCACTAACAAAGATGTTACTATTACTACTACTGAGCATTTGTATAGCACTACAAGTCATACACAGCGCTGCACAGACATGTAAGAGACAGTCCCTGCTCATCCGAGCTTACAATCTAGTCAAGACAGACAACACAGAAGGTGTAGGCAGGGGATAAACAAGGAGGACAGAAAAATAAAATCGGGTGAGTCAATATCCAAAAGCAGCAGCGAAGAGGTGAGTTTTCAACCTGGATTTGAAGAGGGTTAGAGAAGGTGCCTGGCGTATAGACAGAGGTAGTTTGTTCCAGGTGTAAGGTACAGCAAGGTGAAAGGAGCGAAGTCTGGAGTTAGCAGTAGAAGAGAAGGGCATAGATAGAAGTAGTTTGCTAGAAGAGCGGAGTGGAGTTAAAAAGAATCAGACCAAGGACAGATCCCTGGGGCACACCACTGGTAACCACCTCCTCAGAGTGAGCTCCATTTACTTGTACCATTTGTCGCCTCCCAGTCAACCAATATCTAACCCAAGCAGTAACTTTAGGGTCCATCCCTAGGGTGCTCAGTTTGTTTAGCGGGTAGTGCTGGCCCTGAACGTAGGAGTAGGAATTTTGTTACCCCCCTGAGTATCATGTAAATAATTTGCATCAGTACTGGTAATTTCACTTCAGGGATTTCTCACTAGCAAAACTCTACAAGTTTCCTCAAAACTCAAAAAAAGCTAGCAAAAGAACTACATACAAGGAAAGCCAGGGCTCTAATACTGGCTTCTCCCACAGATTATCTTTTTGATCATGATCAAGTCACCTCATCCTCCACTGCCTAAAGTACAAGCTTTGGGGCCAAAATAATAAGCTCCACTATCCTCGAGTACAGTGGTTTACTTTCACTTTTTCTATGCTAACCTTACTCACGATGCTGTTAGGATTTTAGTGCAAAAAAATTCACAGTGAAACTATTGTATTACAGGGTAATGTGGTTGCATGCAAACCTGCCGAATCTGTAATTGTTCCTGGTGTAAACAACTGTGCTGAATTTTAGCATGTTTTTACTTCTCCTTTAAAGATCCTATGTGGGAACAGTATCACTTTGCCTCAGAGGATTCGTGGCCTTAGTGTGCCCAGTAGCCACCCCAGTTCCAAGGCATCCAGTGGCATCTTTCTCCTTCCGCTGCTTCTCGGCAATCTTTTATTTTGACTACTAACCCCTAGCAGTATGTGCGTCTCCACGCACTGCAAAGGTCGGGCGTTGCCATTTCCAAAGTGGTGGTGGGAGTAGAAGGATGCCCCTGAACACCTCTATGGACTACGCAAGTATTTTTAGCCCAGTGGGAATCCAGCAGATGGCAGCTGTCTGGCCAGAGCCACCCAGTGCAGGAGTGCCCTGGACCAAATAGCCCCAAGAGGACAGGGGGGACATGGGGACAGTCAGGGGAGGCCCTCAGCTCACAGGGTCACCAGGGAAATTTTGCAGGGTAGAGGGTGAGGATCAGTGGGGTCCAGATCCCACTGGGCCACCAGGGAATTTTTGTTGGGTGGGGATGGGTGGTAGGGATCAGTGAATTAACTTTTTTTTTTTTAAATGTCTTTCGGACATAGTATGTGAGTCAATCCGCACTCACGCTCAGACAGGAAGGGAGACATTTACTCCTGATACAGCATATTGCTGCAGATTAGCGCATCAGTGCACACTGTTTTTTTCGGTCAGTGTACTATTTATTTTTTAATGCTGTTATTTGCATGCCATTAGTTCACTGCATTGGGAGTAAAGGCTTGTTTCATCATCTACACTCTGCATGTTTACTAAAGGTTAACACGCATTCACTTCCAGGTCTATTTACTGAGAAGCATTATGGCAATAGTGTAGCTTGAAGTGAGACGGTTTAATAATGCATCTTAACAATGAGTTGTGATGCCTGAAGAGCAGCTCATTCACATACACAACGAATAATACAGCTCCCATTAAGCTTTGCAAGCTGCATTATTAATTGAATATTAACACCATCTCAATAGGCTGTGTAAATTTTCCCCAGACATCAGTCCATTAACACACCAGTGGATGTTCCAGGGGAGCGCATTCAAAAGGCCACCTCTATCTGGAAAGAAGTGCTTTCACCCCTGATACCTTAAAAATAGTGTACTCCCCACTCTCATCCTTTGAAGATTTTCAAATTATCCTCAACGCCTTTGCTTCCAATATGAAACCCTCTTCAGGCAATCGCCCAAACCAATCCCTTTAGTCACTAGCCTCCCACGCCCTCAGCACATAACATGTGATCCTCTTAGTCTAGCTGGGGCAGGAGCACTCACCAGTTGTTCCTGCCCTGGCAGTTGCTTCATCCAAAATGGTGCCTTTCAGACCCTTAGTGGTAGTCTCACGGTACTACAAGGGGTCAGGCTACCAAGTAAGTGAACACTCCTACACCACTATCATCACAGAGTCCTCAGTAGGTGCTCAGGTTACAGAGATGAGTAGAACTTAGAGTTTTTTTTAATTGGCTTGAAGACTGGGGTGGAACTTTGAGCTTCCTTAAATCATAGGAACGGGGGAGTCGGGAGTGGGTACAGGTGATGGGACTTTGAGCTTTATTGAAAGATCAGGATGAGGGGAATGTTTGGAATACTGCCCTGGCAACTCTCTGTGTTGCTGCGGCTGGAAACGCACCATATTCCTGACTGCACAACACAAAAATAAACGGGATTCGCTAACCTATAAGGCTGAGGTACCGTGAGAGTTAGTGTATCCCACAGTAAATTTTCCTGAAAGAAAATGGCACATGAATGCACTATTTTACTGTTTAGTAAATAGGAACCTTAGATTGAAAGCAGTCTTGGATAGGGAACTACCTATAGTCACTTATTACAACTCCTCTTGAATTCTGATTTGGAACAATTAATTAAATCAAATCTAAATTCCTATGACGTGACTTAGGGAGCGTGAGAGCACTTAAATAGCCAAATGTATTTTACTGTGACAAAAACAATTACTGTGTACCAGATTTAATGTGGTGTACATTCAAGATAAATGATTAAATCTCATCCTGTCTGCCTTGAATATTTATTGTGTAAAGCCCATGTCATGCCCACTCAGTTTTCTGACTTATTTTCCTATACACTTGAGAACGGCAGACAGTAAATGGAAAGCAAAGATTACATGGTGTCTTTTAGAGCTGTCAGAGAACATTAAATGATGCCTTTCCCATTGTCGTATAGCTCAGAGCAATCATGTAAAAGAAAACCAAAGGTCTCATATTTTATGATTTCCAGAGTCCTCTTTAATAATGGTTTACGGATCTTTCCTCCAGGAACGTCTCCAAACCTTTTTTAAACCCAGCTACACTTACAGCTTTTACTACAACCTCCAGAAATGAATTCCAGAGTTTGATAACACATTAAGTAAAAAAATATTTTTTCTTATTAGTCGTAAATGGGTTACATTGCAACTTCATTGCATGTCCTCTAGTCTTTCTACTTTTTAATGGCATAAATAACCATTCCACTCCATTCATTAATTTATAGACCTCTATCATACCCCCCCCCCCCCCCACCTCAGCCATCTCCTTTCCAAGTTGAAGAGCCTCAACCTTTTAAGCCTCTCCTCATAGGGGTATCCTTCCATCCCCTTTACCATTTCTGTCACTCTTCTCTGTACCTTTTCTAATTCTGCTATATCCTTTTTAAGATATAGCAACTAGAACTGCACACAATATTCAAGGTATGATCACACCATGGAATGATACATAGGTATTATAATATCCTTGGTTTTATTCTCCATTCCTTTCCTTAAAATTCCTACATATACAGGTCTTTTGATATGTCTCAGAGTCCCCTCACCCTTCTCCAGTAGTTTCTCACTTTCAATGCCCCTCCAAGTCATCAGTCTTTCCCTTCTCTCTCAGCCCCCTACCCTGCTTCGCAACAGTCTCTCTCTCTCTCAAAACCCCTCATCCCCATGAGTTTTCTCACTTCCCCACCCTATCCCTCAGCAGTCTCTCTTGCATTCAATGCTTCAGAGAGATAAACGTCTGAGGAAGATGGGGTTCAGAGAGACTCGTAGAGAGGAGGGATGTTAACGAACATGCAGACAACACATCTTCCTCCCATTGGACCATATTACAACTCCTCACCGGACAACCTAATTGGGTTGGCCAGCTCCAAGCTGATTTTGATTATTCTCATTAGTAGGTGTGACAGAATGATTGCTTATTTTGCAGAGGGAGGTGGATACTGGGTGCATTTTGTATAAAAGTGATAGTGCCTGTTGGCAAGGCTATGTTCATCTGTTGGACCACATATCTATACAGATTTATTTTGATAAACAAGACATTGGCAGCAGGATTTCTAATTCCCACTAGCAGAAGAGGACTCACTGTAGTACAACTCTGAGTAAAGCGTTCAAATCCTGGTGTCTCCCACTGACTGTCCTTGTGACCTTGAGTAAGTCACCTCAACCTCTGTTGCCTCAGATACAACCTAGATTGTACCTGAGGCAACAAATTGTAAGTCCATTTGGAGAGGGAAATAACTTGTGTATCTAACTTGCCGACTCAGATTTGGAAAAGTGAGTAATTAAGTCTTAAATCCAAATTACAAGCAGAGTTCCCAACAACCATGGTGGAACAAGAAGTGAACAGAAAGAAAGAAAGAAAAATAGTAAACTGTTCTGCAAGAAAAGGAGATGTGAAAAAGGCGATGGCTGTGATGGAATAGTTTCACCCTTCATCACCGAGTTCTGCTGTAGGCTAAGGCACAGAAGTCTGAGCCAGATGACTCTTTGGTTATGGACGGCCAGGAGAACCACCCCCAGCCCTCCCATGATACTACTTCTCTCCCTTACTCAGTTGCCATCTCCTTCGCACCAACTTTAGAAGCAATGAATACTAGTTAGAGAGAGGTAATGAAGTAGGGGTAGTAGTTGTCAGCTGTTACTTGAAGTTGCAGATAAAGCTTAGTTGATCAATTTAGTGCCAATTTTGACCTAATCCCCACCAGCATCTAAAAATAAATCAAGGAAAAGAACAAAATGGAGAGAGAAAAGAGGGCAAAGCTGAAATAAAGGCACAAGGGCTCTTCTATCACCAGCAAGATTGCTGTAGTGCTTAGCTCACACCTAAAGGGGGAATAATACCAACTGTCTTCATCGTTAAAACCTTAAACAAATGCAGATGAGATGAAGAAAGACAGGAGAAAGCGAGCAAGTGACAGTGAAAACAAAAAATAGAGATGAATAACTGCTGTTTGTGGTGTTGGGTTTCTCACAACTCCTTCTTGACATTTTCTCTATTTTTTCAATTATCCTTTTCACTTAATATGAAATTGAATAAATTAGGGAAATGGCAATTTTTGTTTTTCTCCATCTATGCAAGAACATTGGCATCTGTGTTTGCTGCTCTGTGTGGGAATAGTCAATAACAACTGCTCTCTGCCCCGTGGGGATAGATCAATAGGCTTGTGGTGCATATGGGATCTGTGCATCCTCCACATTGGCACAGAGGAGCAGACTTTCTCTGGTTCACCTTGCCTTAAAAAGTGTCTGGGCAGTCTTTGATCAACACTCAGTGGCTGTGGTGGTGATTCATAGAGAAGCGCTGAAGGTCCAGCCACTGTGAAGCCTCTGGAGACTATGGTCTGTTCCTGGTCCCAAGCTGCACACCACAGACTCTGCAAGGGTTCCTGGGTAGGATCACTACTACTGCCAGACCTATCCTCCCAGCAACAGAGCCCAGCCATGCAGTTCCTCGCCCAGGGAGCATCATGTATCCAGTGTGTGGTGGGTGTGCTTTCTCACCGTTTTATCTGCACCATCAACATGATAGCCATGCTGCCTGCATGGTGCACCACTGCTGCACTGCTACTGCCTGCATGCCTTGCAAAATTTTCTTCCCTCTGTCCAGATCCATTCCCTGACCTGTCATTGATGGGAGAGTTCATTCAGCACATCCCACTGCCCTGCTGCTGCTGTCAAATGTCTATTATCTGTGCCTGGTCACCTGCCCATCCAAGCAATTCCCTAGAGCACTAGCTGGCCTGCTTTAAGTGCTCTGGCCAGCCACAGCAAGCAGCCCTGATGCCAGCTCTAAGTCTTTGAACAGCAGCAGTACAATCAGCTTCCCACTCACAGCCATGAGCACAGACAAAATCAGAGAAGCAGTACACTGAGCAGGAGACTCAGAGCTCCTTAATCCTCCAGACTCCCAAGCCAGCATCAGTCAGACTCCCTTCTCCCTGCACATCAGCACACTGGAACCTACTCGCAAACAAGCACCAGTCCCCCGGGTTGAGCTCCCCCTACCCGTCAGAGACTGCTGAGGATGGTTGGGGGAGTGAGAGAGACTTGGGCACACTGAAATGCTGCAACTTGCAAGCATAGCTGCTCCTGGCTGTACATCCATTCAGTCCCTCTGATCAGACATCTCTGCCTCTAAACTCAAGGAGCCCATCCAGTCCCTGGACTATTGCAAGAAGAGGAACGAACCAAAAATGTTTACAAATGACAATGATTTCACTGAGAATTAAACAAATGTTCTTTACACTTGATGTTACTTTTAATTATGATATCACAACGGAAAGCATATCATTCTTGTGTGAAGCCACAATGTAACTTATTTAAGAGTAAAAGAGAAAACATTTCTTCACTCAATGCATAATGAAACTCTGGAATTTGTTAGCAGAGGATGCAGTAAAAGTGGTTAGTTTAGCCGAGTTTAAAAAAGGTTTGGACAAGTTCCTGGAGGAAAGGTCCGTAACCATAAACAGGACCCAGCTAATCCACTGCTTACCCGGACAAGCATTGTGGAACCTGTATGTCTTTATGGGAACCTACCAAGTACTTGCTATGTAGACTGGCTGCTATTGGAAACAGGATACTGGGCTTGGTCTGACACAGTATGGCAGTTCTTATGTTAATGTAATATAGCCACCTTTTAATTTTGAATGTAATTAGTTATATGGTACGGCATTTAATTTGCCACCAGTTCTAATTGTTTTGATGTTTAAGAGTTAAATGTTAAAAATGTTCTACAATTGTTCTCTGTAAAATAATAGTCTTCTATTATTAACATTTTTGTTACCTGTAAACCGCCACTGATCTCTGGAAGAGGCGGTATAGAAAAAAATGTATAAATAATAATAATGTTCTTATCTTTACTTTGCAATATCCTTGTGACACTGCTCTGTTATATAAAATGTTCCTCAAACAGGAAAGCTTTCAATTTCCTACAAAACTGAAGTTTTGCTGTGCCCTCAGTGACTCTAAGAAGTCCATTGATTATGGCCAGCAAAAGAAAAAACTGTCACCTAAGTAATTGCGAACTTCTACAAGTTAGCTTCAGAAGACCAAAGACAGGGTGGACTATATTTAGCTATCAACCTCCTCAAGTAACCAACTAGGAGCCACAGGAAGTTCATACAAAAATCCACAAACTGATTTTAAATTTCACTCATTGAGCCACTGGCAGCCAGTGCAGGAATTTCAAAACAAGCTTCCTGGTCAGATAGCCAGTGAGCAACTTGCAGCAGAAGTCTGGGCCGTTTGCAATGCCTCAAGATAGCTAGACAGCAACCCAGTCAAAGTGTTACAGTAATTCAAGTAACAAGACCATCGTCTGCAGAATTGCACAAAAATCATCAGTTAGTTGAAGCTTTCACAAACAAATCAAAATCCTCAATTTAAAAAAAAATCACTCAATATGATTTTTCATCAGAAGGTGTTCATCAATACAAACTCCAAAGTTACGAACAGAAGGACCAAATGTTACTTCATAATGTGCAATCTTTGATTGATAAGGCACAATACAGGACGACTCCCTTACCCATACAAATTCCGATTTTGTCAAATTCAATCTCAAGTTATTAGATAACCACCAGCCATTAATGGCATTCAAAAGCTTAGCAACAACCACAGGGATTTTCTTATTGTCAACTAGCAAAAGAATTTGCATGTCATCCGCATAAAAGCAGAATTTATTAAAAAGTATGGCAGATAATTAGGGCTGGCGCAGGGGTTTCTGCAACCCCAGGCAACAGTCTCCGCCACATCACCCCTCTCCTCCCGCCGTGCTACCCGAATCTATTTCTTACCTGGAGGGGGGCTGGCAGTCGCACGACCCACCCCCGATTCGAAAGCAGACCATGCTCTTCAGCCTTATGGCCTGCCACTGCTGACCCTAGGGCAAGAGCGGCAAGCCATAGTTTTTATGCTGCAGGCATCAAAGTGCATGGCATACCAAAGGCAACCAAAGTGGTGACACAAAGCCGCAGCATCACCCACCAGGTTCTGAAACCCTAGGCAGTCGCCTAGTGGACTGGTCAGCCCTGGAGATTATGATTTCTGTGGGATTATGGACTACAAAACTCTCTAAGAAGATTCCACTTTATTAATAGCAATCTCATAAAATAGTTCTCTTAAAAATGATTCAGACCAAGCAAACACCATATTTGCATCCCTATTAACCTCACTTGTTTTGTAGCTTGTCATGCTGTGAGGGCTTGTGTGCATCAGTGCTGATGCTGAGAGCTAAGTTATCAGTAGCTTAGTTACTGGCAGGGTCTCCCAAGATAGACAGATCTCAGCTGAGGTGCCAGACTAAGACAAACCACCCATCCAGGCAGCAGCAGAATGGGACGGTGTTGTAAGTGGAGGATCACATTTCTGTGACAAATGCAACATTGGAATTAACTGCGCGGAAGAAAGGCTTGGCAAATCTACATCTGTATCTTGCCATGAAAACCCAATGGATAGTCACAAAACAAGTTGCACTATAGTGCTGGAAGATGAGACCCCCAGGTTGGAAGACACTCAAATGGCTACTGGGGATGAGCTAAAGACTTCTCAGAGTAAAGCCAGCATTTATGATGTGGTTGGATCTGTTAATGTAGCTGTGCATGAAAGACTCAGAAGCTGCAAAGATGTCTTACATATTGGGACATGGAATGTACAAAGCATGAACCAAGGGAAGTTGGAGGTGGTCAAGAATGAAATGGAACAAGTACAACGCCATCTGTTGGGTGTCAGTGAACTGAAATGGGCTGGCTTTGGGCACTTTGCATCTGATGATCACATGATCTACTATGCTGGAAATCAAAGACAAAGAAGAAATGGTGTTGCATTTATAATTAAGAAACTTGCAAGAACTGTAATGAAATACAATGCAGTCAGTGAACGCTTACTTTCTATTAGTCTATGATGAAAGCCTATCAAAAACAAATATAATTCAGGTATATGCACCAACAACAGCTGCAGAAGAGGAATACATCGATGAGTTCTATGAACACATACAAGTTGAAATTGACAGAACATGCAAACAGGAAATCCTGATAGTCTTGGGTGACTGGAAAGCAAAGGTTGGCAACAAAGAAAGCGGCAAAGTGGTTTGAAAATATGGACTTGGCAACAGAAACGAAGCTGGAGAAAGACTGATAGAATTCTGCAAGACCAATGATCTATTCATGTCAAACACCTTCTTCCAGGAAACTGACTGTACATGTGGACTTCACCCATTGGAATGTACAGAAATCAAATTGACTACATCTGTGGAAGACAATGATGGAAAACCACAATAACATCAACAAAGACAAAACCTGGAGCCGACTATGGTACAGATCACCAACTACTAGTATGCAAACTCAAGCTAAAGTTGAAAAAGAGCAAACCACTCATGAATGTAGCAAAATATGACATTGAGACTGCCTGAAAAATCAATTTTCTGCTTTAGATACAAATGACAGAGGTCCAGAAGAGTTTTGGGATGACATCAAGAAGGTTGTGTTGAAAGAAAGCAAGAAGTCTCTACATAAGTTGAAAAAGCAAAAATGGCCAAAACTGATGACTGAAGAAACTCTGAAAATTGTCCAGAAATGCAGAGAAGCTAAAGTCAGAGGAGAAAGAGAGGCAATTGCAGAACTCAGAGATTTCAAATGTGCAGCAAGACAAGACAAAGAAGTACTACAATAACACATGCAAGGAAACAGGATCAGCTTGTCTAAAGCTACGAGAGTTGAAAAAATTCCAGCCTCGAATTGGAATGCTACAAGATGCTCAAGGATCCATGTTGAATGATGCTGAGCATATCAAGAAAAGGTGGAAAGAATATACAGAGTCATTATACCATAAAGATCAAGTGGACCGACAGCCATTTCAACCTGTACCTTATAATCAGGAACCATTGGTGATGAAAGAAGTAGTCAAAGCAGCATTGAAAGCCTTATCAAAGAACAAAGCACTGGCCATTGATGGCATTCCCATTGAAGTATAACAGCAATCGGATGAAGCTGTTATCATACTTACAAAACTCTGCCAGGAAATTTGGAAGACAAATTCATGGCCAACTGACTGGAAAAGATCTGTGTCTATACCAATACTTTAGAAAGGTGACCCGACTGACTGTGGAAATTATCGCACAATTGCTCTGATCCCACATGCAGGAAGATTCCACTCAAGATCATTCAGCAGAGACTACAACCATACCTGGAACGAGAACTGCCTGAAGTACAAGCAGGGTTCAGGGAAGGGTGAGGAACGAGACACATTATCATGGATGTGAGATACAAGCAGAGTTCAGGGAAGGGTGAGGAACGAGAGATATTATCGTGGATGTGAGATGGATCCTTAAAAAGACAAAAGAATACCAAAATGATATCCATATGTGTTTTATTGACTACAGCCAGGCTTTTGACTGTAAACCATGAGAAACTCTAGGCCATATTAAGAAGCATGGGTATACCAGAACACCTGATCGTTCTCTTGCACAATCTATACATTGATCAAGAAGCAACTGTGTGAATGGAACTAGGAGAAACAGAATGATTTAAAGTTAGCAAAGGTGTATGACAAGGCTGCATACTTTTCCCCTACCTCTTTAATTTATATGCAGAACAAATCATTAGAGAAGCAGGACCGTATGAAAACAAGCAAAGTATGAGGATTGGTAGAAGACTCAACAACCTTCTCTATCATGATGATACCACATTATTGGCTGAAAGTGAAGATGATTTGAAACATTTACTTCTCAAGAACAAGGAATATAGTCTTAACATGAGTCTGCACCTTAACGTTAAGATGACAAAAATCCTGACCACTGGCAAATTCAATAAGGTCATCATTGATGGAGAAGAAATTGAAATAGTTGATAGCTTTAACTTACATGGATCAACGGTCAATAAAGAAAGGACTAGTAATCAAGAAATTTGGTGACGTATTGCTCTTGGTAGAATGGCTATGAAGGACCTAGACAAGATCCTCAAGAGCAGAGATGCTTTTCTCCATACAAAGATTTGACTTTTAGCGGCCATGGTATTTTCAATAACGTCATATGGATGTGAAAGTTGGACAGTGAAAAAGATAGACAGGAACATAATTGATGCCTTTGAATTATGGTGCTGGTGTTGAATATTGTGTATACCATGGACTGCCCAAAGAACAAACTAGTCAGTACTAGAGGAGTTCAAACCTAAGCTTTCCTTAGAAGCTCAGATGACAAGACTTAGACTTTCATACTGTGGACATATCATGCGAAGACAGAGATCATTGGAGAAAGACATAACGATTGGCTAGATAGAAGGTCACCGTAAAAGAGGAAGGCCAGCAATGAGATGGATTGATACAGTAACAGCAGCTATGGACTCCACTCTATCAATAATGATCTGATTGGCTGAAGACTGAACAAAGTTTAGGTCAACTATCCAGAGGGTCACCAGGAGTCGGACACTGACTCAATGGCACTTAACAATTGACCGAATACTCAAAAGCAATATATCATTATCTACTTTATCAAATGCAGCAGAGAGGTCAAGCATTATTAACATTCCCCCCACCATTTAAGGTGACAATGCATGTATCCAATAAACCAAAAAGGTTTTGGTGCTCTCTGAAACCTGCATTGAAACTCATCAAGAATTAATAACTTTCTTCATAATCTTTCAGTTGCCTGTAAACACACAATTCTAAAATTTTTGCTAGAATAGATTGATTCTTAATAGAGCAATAACTTTCAGGGCCTATAGTATCCAAATAGAGAGTTGAAAGATCAGATAACAAAATCCATGGAAAGGTAGGACCAAAGCTTAACTGTAACAAAGTGGCTGCAGGAAGACAAACCAGTGGCAATGAAGGGCATTAGGTTAGGATTCATGCATGGCAGGCTAACAGAAGGCTCTGGATGTTAATTCAATAGTTTTCCTAACCCCTGGGAGGACACCCCCATTTGAACACCTCCAGGTAGACAAGCACTAGGGGACAAAGGACCCAGCCAGAACCAGACCCATGAGTTCTACATGATTGGATTCTTGTGAAATGTTCTTCACAAGTTTTGAATTCATAATATTTGCAACAATCTTGGATAAACTCTGGAGCAAATTCTTAAGAAAGTGCACCAGTTTTAATGTTAGTCAAGCATGGATGATAGGAAATGAAACTGGAACTGAGCAAAACACATCCCAATGGGCCTGCCAAGGATTCTGAAGCCTGGTATCCTTGATGTACAGCAGATTCTTGTAATCAGTCAAAATCATAAATGGAAAGTCTAACAGATCCTTCCAGTCTTCCATACTCTTTATGACAAGGAATTCCAGTTCCCCAAATCATAATTGTGCTCTGTGGGGGGAAAATGTCTAGGAAAAATAAAGTAATCACACAGGAGCTGAGATTTGGGGTCTGGGGCTTTGCGATGAGACCACTCCAGCTCCAATTTCTGATGCATTCATCTCCTGGATAAATGGCTTGGGCAAATCTGAATTACAGCACAGCTGCAGAAAGAAGATTTGTTTCAGTCATTAGAAGACCTATCAAACTTCAGGGTTCTCTTCTTGAATCAGCTTGGTAAGAGAAGATGTTCTGGATAAACTGCCTATAATAATTGACAAAGTTTAAGAAGATCTGGAGAGCTTGAAGGCCCATGGGAACAGGCCAGTTGAGCACAGCAGCAACTTTGTTGGGTTCCATCATAAAATCTGTTTTTCTGAGCCTTGCTTCTACTAGAACACACATTTGTAAATTTTAGCAGAGCTGGTGTCGGCATAACCAGGAAAGGACCTTCTGGTACATGTTAGCTGTAGGCGGTCAAGTCTGGAAAGAAAATTAGGAAGTCATCAAGGTAGACCATCACATACTACAAATGAAGATCTTGAAAAATATCTGACAAAAGCGTGGAAAATGGCCAGGGCATTACAGAATGACAAAAGTAGAGCACAGGTACCTGCAGCACAATCCTGGGAGACAAAAGCAAACTGGCAAACAGGTCTTTTTTGTACCCCTATGCGTTTCGGCCAACAGGGCCTTCTTCAGGGGGAAAAAGCCTGTATTGAGTAGCGCTAAAATGTATCACCAGGAGAGAGCTCAAACAATCAAACCAAAAAGAACATTGTCAGATGGCATCTCCGATACGGTGAGCTTTCATTGCCAGTTTGTGTGCCAGCTCCCTTTCTCTCCCCAGGGCATTACAGAAGCAAAATGGTTCATAATGGCCATCCCTAGAATTAAAGCTCATTCTCTAAAGTAAAGAGGTTTATAAGATATCTTCGCACCTTAGAGTCCTCAAGCCACACTGAGATTAAGGCAGGAGACACCTATCTTTAATAATCATTTTATTAAAGCCCTGTTAATTGATGCAGAGCCTAAAGGACCCCTGTCAAGGATTCAGAAGAGTAGATAAAATGCCTCACTAGATTTTTGGGGGGATGTAACCTGATATATCTTGGGTTTCAGGTCAGGATAGCTGATAAAATGGCCATGAGCTGGCATCATCCTAGGCAGTAGTGGTGCAATCATATTTGCGATGCTTGGGAAGTTTCAGCTTGCCGCTTATTAAATACATCAGCCTTATAATGATGTTCCAGATTACCCTTTTTGGGCAAGGATACTGGAGCGTTACAAATTAGACACCACCACTTGTCTTTCACCATGATGAAGTAGTAGTCCATTTCCCATTCATCATGAAAGTGGTAAGTTTCGCTCTTCTTTGGAACACTCATCTTCATTATACTGGGGTGGCTGGATGTAAGAAGGCCAAATCTGCTAAGTTAGTATAAACACTGGCTGAATCTGGTCCAAAACTGTCACTGTCCCAAAGTATTAAAGATCAACAGGAACTGAAGACCTCTGGATGATGTGCAATACAAGGGACTGGAGATGACAAAACCACACATGCAGTTTTAAAAGTAAAAATAAGAATTCATCATACTGACAGCAATAATCAAATACCACCAAACAATCATCAAAAAAACTCAAACATCTGTCCAGCAAACCAGATAAAATCAAATACCGCCAAACAAGTTCAAATACCACCACACGTGATTTAATAAATTCTGCACACAATGTAGAATCAACTCTAAGGCAAGATGAAATAAAATTACAGTGTAGAATCAACGCAAAGGCTAGGCAAAATAAAATTGCAGAGGCAAGCAAAAGTCACAGTGGTTTGAACCAATTTGAAGGCAAGGCATAGGCAAGTTAGAACAAAATTGGAAAAGCCCACCAAAATCACCAAATTCTTTACAATTTGTTGTGTCTGTCCGAAAATGTTTAATGAAAACGAACTATAAAGCAACCAACGACCAGCACACGACACAACTAATACGGTAAGTGTATTCAGGTAAAGCCCAGGTGAATAGATATCGCCCGGTATATAACACACTTCTAGGGGGTGTTGGGGCAGGGGCAGGAATGGGTGCTTCTGAGAGGCAGGAGACCAGGTATGATGCCGGGCCTGTGGCATCTCATCGCGGAGCGCAGGAGGCGGCCCCCTGGGGTACCCACAAACTATTGGCATGAAACAACAAGCGCCCCCAATACACATGCAGGCAAGATTCCCGCAAGCAGGGAAAAAAGACAGGCAAAGAATCAGCAGCGGCGGCAAGCCCTCGGCAGACAACCTGACAGTACAAGCTCTCTCCTAGCAATGCGGCAAGCTCCTGGAGAGATGGAGCCAAGTGGGGCTGACGATCTACCTCTACAGGTAGATCGCGATCTACCTGTTGGACATGCCTGAGCTATATGATCTCCTAATTTACTATTTACCTCCCTTTACACTAACTCCTCATTATCTAATCATCTTTGTTTGCTGTTTCTGCTGGTCAATACTGTTTTTAAACGTGCCTTTTCAGCAATTTCCTTATCTCTGGAATTTCTTCCCCAGCAGGTCTAATCCTTTCTCACCACTGAAGTTAGACAGTTCTGAAGGACTTAACTATCCATTTTTAGCTCCCTTTCTGATATACAAAGGTACTTTTTAAAAAAGTTCCTGATGCACGTGCATGCCATTTACTTACTGCATCAGGAGTTAACTTTGTAATCTATGCATTAAAAAGGTTTGCTAAATTTCAGTGCACGTTTTAATAGATTGGCACCAGCAAGGGAAAAAATCATGTAGAATACATGGCGTTGCTGCGTTATTTCAAAGGAATGCTTATGCAATATTCTCTTACAGAAGAAACCAAAGTGTCTAAAGTGGAAACCACTTTTGGAACTATTTGAATGGAGTTTCCTATATTGTATAATATTTCCTTTTGTGTTCATATCACCTTCTACAAAACCTCTTTCATGAAATACCCTGGCTTTACCCAACTTCCTTAACTGAAGAACATTGAGAAGGCTTCACATGGCTTTCCCTTGTGCACAAACAAACAATTTCCAAATAAATAGAAAGCGTTCAAAGCAAAAATGCAAAGGTTTTACAATTTCACCGGATGTGCAGAGAGGTTAGGTTGCACAATCACACTTACAAGAAGGTTTCTGCGTCACAAAAAAAGTACAAACAAAAAACCGTGGGACTCTAGATTCTTCAACAGTAATATACAAACTTAATGCTAAAGAACTGGAAAAAAAGTCTATGGCAAAATGTACAAGGTAATTTTGCCTGGCTTCATATATTGCACCATATTGAGTCAGACCCAAAGTCCATTAAGCTCACGATCAGTAATTGCAACAGTAACCAGCTTGGGTCGTTAGGAAGTCCACGACAGATCTAAAAAAGCAGATCCATTCATTGCTGCTCACTCAAAGGGATAAGGGCTGACTTTCCCTACGTCTTCTTGGTTAATATTTGCATATATACCTTCCTCCCAAAGAATTCTCTGGCAATTCTGGCCATTCTCTGGCAATATATTCCTCATTTTTATTGTGCTGAGTAAAAATAATACTTTTCCCATTTGATTACTGGTTACGAAGCTTCATGGAGAGTCCCCTAGTCCCAGCACTATTTGAAAAGATAAATAGCCATTCACTACCTATCCATTCCATGCCATTCATCATTTTATAGCATTCTCAGTCATCTCATCTTCATTTAAAGAATCCTGGCCCTTTTGGGGTTTCCTCATAAGACAGCCTTTCCATCCTTTTTGGCATTTTCTGGCACTTTTCTGTTCCTTTTTTTAGGTTTGTTATATCAAAAGTTGCATTTACTACTTCAAGCTGCGATCACATCACAGATCCATACAAAATATATTATATTCTTTTTATTCTACATTTTTTTCTAATTCCTAACATGCTATTTGCTGTTTCGACCCCTGCTGCACACTCATTTGAGCATTCTAAAGTTTTGTCTACAATGATACCAAAGCCTTTTTCCTGCTAATTTATTTAAAATTATGTGTGTGTCAAATCATAAAACACCTGGCATAATATAATTAAAAATAAGCAAGAATAAAACACTAAAAAAAAAAAAAATTAGCCATCACCATTTAAAATTAGACCTGGATATTCAATGCCAGGGTCATATCCGGCCACGGACATTGAATATCCAAGCATGCCTGGATAGCATTTTAGCTCACTGGACAGCGGTGATATTCAGTCACTGCCTGGTTAGTTAAACCAGCTAAGATTAGGACAGCCTTTTGTGTGCCTAACCTTAGCCAGTTTACGTTAACCAACCAGTGGCTGAACATCAACACTGACTGGTTTATGCGAGCGCCACCCCTGGAACACACTGATTCTAAGCGGTTAGCATAGGGGTGCACAGCAGCCTTAAGAGGGGATATTCAGCGACCCAAAATGGCGAGGCCGCAGGGCAGGGTCCCTGGCGGCCAAAGGTAACCAGGCGCTCGGCCCGGTGCGGGGATCCTGACCATGGTTTCCTGAGGGGCGGGTGCAGGCGGGCATTATTTAAATTCATTGGCTTGCCCCTTTGAAAGAATGGGGCGTGAGCCAATGAGGAGGGCTTGACAAAGGGGGGTTTTAAGGAGGGCGCACGGCGGCGATGGTCTCTCTCGGCGAGACCGGCAGCAGTTGTGAGGGATCTGTCTTGCCCCGTCTTCGTTCCTTGCCTTACTGTTGCTGGCGGGTGGAGCGGCGTCCTTCGACGGCGGTGTTTGGTCGCGTCGGGGTCTCTCCATCGGTTCCGGAAGGCAGAGTCAGCATTCTGGTAGGGGAACGATTTTCGGGCTCTTTGGGGCCGTGGCTTAATTTAAAAAAAAAGAAAAAAAAGAAAGGAACGGGGTATTAGCGGGCGGACGGGAGGTGTGGTAGAGTGGGCTCTGTCCGGGAAGGTTCCTTGGGGGTTCTTTAGCTGTCCCCTTTCATTTGCGTGTGAGCGGGGCCTTAGGATGGGAACATGCCGCCGCGGAGAGGAAGGCAGGCCAGCAGTGGGGCAACGTGGTAGAGGAGAGCACGCTGCTGAAGGAAGAAGAGGGCGGCCTGTGCCTGTGCCTTCGGGGGGGGGGCAGGAGGATGGGGCTGTTAGGGGAGCATCTAGAGGTGGGCTTGGGCAGAAAGGGGCTATTGGGGCCAGGGGCAGGGGAGCTAATGGCAGTAGAGGGGCTAGAGTACAGAGGGGCAAGGCAGCAGCCTCAGCAGGAAGGCAAAGAGGGAGATCTGTTACCAGGGGGGGCAAGTTAGAGGGAGAATTGGGCCTGGGGCATTTGGTAGAGGAAACTGGGCCACAAGGACAAGGGAGGGCTAGGGCGGCGGATGGAGCAGTCGGGATAGAGGTGGTTGGTGGGGGGGATGGGAGTGGGGTTTTGCAGGGCTGTGCAGGGTTGGGGGCGGCGGAGGTGGGGGGCTGCAGTTGGGGTGGACAAGGGATGGTGGGGTGGGGTGGGGGGGGCCAGTTTTCTCAGGTTGGGCTGCACCGTGGCTTGGGGCTCATACTTATGGGCAGGGCCCCTTGGTACAGAGGGGGGTCGGCGGGAGCGTGGGAAATCCAGTTGGGTATGCGCCATGGGAGCATTGGCAGGGGGGGGGGCAAGGATCTTCCAGGGCGGAGTGGTTGTCTGCTTGGTAGCCGTGTGGCTCCCCTTTCGTCCCCTCTCCCCCCTCTTCTTCTCTTTTGTCTTCACAGGTTTCCACATTGGCTCAGGCGGCGGTGCAGATGTTCAGTGGGCAGCGCGCGGCAATGGAAGAGGGCTCTGGGGCTTTCTCAGGAGAACCCCAGAGGCGTGAGGCCAGCCCAGATGGCCTGACTAATAACATTACGTTCTTGGAGCTGTTTCCTTGGTTGGTCGTCTTGCACTTGTGGCCTGAACGGTTGAGGAACCGCAGAGTGATATGGTGGTGTGACAATGAGGCTGTGGTTGCGGTAGTCAATCGGTATACGCCGCGCTGCATGCTGGTAGCGGGTTTAATGCGGGACATAGTTTTCGCTTGTTTGCGTTTAAATGTCGCGGTGAAAGCACGGCACATTCCGGGCTGCACTAATAGAATTGCTGATGCTCTCTCTCGTTTCAAGTGGGAGCTGTTCCGGACACTGGCGCCAGAGGCAAGCGAGGAAGGCATGGAGGTTCCAGAACATTTATGGAAGATTGGCCAGCAGAGATGATACGACTGTTGAAGAATTCGCTATCGCCAACGACTTGGGCGGCATACAAAAAAGGATTTGACGCTGTGTTGGAGTACCTTGAGTCGCAAGGCTGGCGGCCCGGAGCTGCGGTTAACGGTTTGCTAGGACAGTATATAGTGGAGGCGAAATGCACTGGTGTGTCCCGGGCATCAGTGCGGAGTCGGTTGGCGGGCTTTACCTTCTTTGCCAGAGCTGCTGGCTGGGGATTCGGGAGGCCTGGGTTTTTGGTCCAGAAGTTATTGCGGGGCTGGGATAGAGCTTGTCCGTCTCCTGGGGATGCACGGTTGCCAGTGACACACGACCTTCTGGTGCGGCTTTGTGCGGCGCTGCCGAGTGTGGCGTCTTCACGCTATGAGGCTGTTCTTTTTAAGGCATTGTTTTGCTTGGCCTTTTTTGGGGCTTTTCGGGTCGGCGAGCTGGTGGCTAGCTCTGGTAGGGCAGTGCGGGCGGAGGGATTATTGTTTAGTCATGTGCAGGTCGGGGGGGGGGGGGGCAGCTGCAGGTCAGGCTGGCCAGATCGAAGACTGATCAGTTGGGCAAAGGATTGTGGGTGGTACTTCGCGAGGTGGTATCCCAGCCAACTTGCCCTGTGGAGGCAGTGCGGGCTTATTTATCAGTGTGTCCGCTGGCAGGTCCCTTGTTTTTCTTGCATGAGAATTCATGTTGTGTGACCCGTTTTCAGGTAGCGGCGGTGCTGAGGATGGCCATACGGCATTTGGGCATGGATCCGACGCGCTTTGCTCCGCATTCCTTTCGTATTGGAGCGGCGACAAGTGCAGCTGCGGCTGGGCTGTCAGAGGTGGCGATTCAGAGCATTGGCAGGTGGCGTTCGCAGGCCTTCAAAGGTTATGTGCGTTTATGATGGGAGCTGGTGGTCATGTGAATAACCTTTGCTTTCTTTTTCAGATGCTGTGCGGTGCCCGCAATTATGCTGGATGATCGGGCATTCATTTGTGCATTGGGCGGGACTGCAGGCAGCTGAACGACCATTGGGTCCTAATTTGGGACTCGACCCGGCGTTGGTGTCTCTACTATGGCTTGGGGAGCGTGGTCTGCGTTGGCCGCAGCTGTTACCTTTGCTTCGGCACCATAGCCGGGTGAGAGCGGAGCCCGCTGTGATCCTACTACATGTGGGAGGGAATGATCTAAATGGATGTACTTGTAAACAGATCATTCGAACAGCAAAGAGGGATTTGGCGGATGTGATTCGGCTGTTCCCACAGGTTATTTTAATGTGGTCAGACATCATTCCAAGGCCTGTTTGCCGGCTGCAACGGCGTTGGTCCAGGGGGTTGGCAAAAGTCAATCGACAGATTGGGCGGTGGGTATGTCAACACGGGGGGTATCAGATTATGCACCCCTGGGTTGACGTAGACTGTGCTGGGCTCTATCGCCAGGACGGTGTGCATTTATCACCGGTAGGATTGGACCTACTGTTGAATGACTGGCAGGAGGCCTTGGAATGTGTGGTTCAGTGGGAGTCTCGATGGTCGCAGCTTAGGGGGGGGCGGCGTAGAGGCGTAAACGTGCCCTACGCCGGGTGGCGGGATCCCGGAGGTTTCCGGGGTCCGGAGCCTTAAGCTGGAATAGGGGCGGGTGCGGTCGCCCCCAACCCGGATGACCCCTGGCCGGTCTTTGCTAGTAGTATGGCAAGGCCGGGGAAAGGGGGGGGTTGGCTTTGCCGCTGGCTCGGCCACGGCGGGAGTGGAATGAGGTCACCTTGCTAGTGGTATGGTGGGTGAGGGCTCATTCCGCTCGTGGGTTATTATATAAGAAGTTGGATGTTGAAAACAATGTTTGGAATGTTATATTTGTTAATAAAGCTGCGACCATTCGAGCCAAAAGTTTTGTGTCTGGACTGGTTATTGGGAGTTGAAAGGGGGGGGTGGAGATTATGGGGGGGGGGAGGGGAACAGGGTACCACCGGGTCCGACCTGCCTTGGTTACAGCTATGTGAATATCTCGCCCACCATGATTAGCAGGTCTGCTAACCATGTCAGTCATTTTGAATATGCCCCCTTGAATCTTATCTGTTTAAAAATACCAATATGATGAAACTACTTATCAGTGGTTATACTCCTATTAAAAGCTTGTCCAAAAAAGCACATCTTCACCTTTATCCAAAATGATAAACACTGAGGCATTAAAAGTGCATTCATTAGGACCGGAATTACACAAGAAAAGATGTGTGCTTGTGTTTCAATTTACCTAAATATGTTTGCACTTAGCACTTGGAACAAACCTAGATTTCCTGAATGCAAAGGATGGGTAAGAATTAGAAAGATAATGCAACCTGAAAATAGTGTGGCATCAAACGTCTTATGGCATTATTTTACCATCAAAATTTTAAATTACACCTGCCATGTTATATGTAACCTGTGAATCTTCAGCAGATAAGGCAAAATATGCTGACCCACCTGCATGCCAAATATTAACTTGTACGTTGCACAAGCTATAATGCAGTGCTTTCCAAATTAATTTTCCCCTTTGTAGCCATTGAAAATTCACATGACTCTAGCTGATAAACAAAGCAAATTATTACTCCAACATAAAAGCAACACATTCGGGTAAACGTAGATCGATTGTTTACGTTATCAGAATATAGAAAGACTAGGGGACATTTATTTATTTATTTACATTCTCTTATATACCGCGCTATTCTGCATCAGTGCGGTTTTCATTGAACAAACTGAAATAACATTGAACAGGGCATTATAACTTGGAAATAACTATTTTACAGGGAACATGGGCTATGTAGGGATAAGTGGCTTGCCCAAGACCACAAGGAGCACCTGTGGGACTAGAAAGACGGTATATAAAATCTGTTAAATAAATAAATAAAATAAATAAACCCCAGTCCTTCCGGCCCAAGGTTGCTGTCCTCTAGTGGGATTTGAACCCCCGACCTTCTGGCCTGAAGTACCTTGCCCGAACCACTAGGCCACTCCTCCACTTCCTCAATGCAATGAAGCTACAGGGTAAACTATTTAAGACTAATAAAAGAAAATATTTTTTCACTCAACGTGTAATCAAACTCTGGAATTTGTTACTGGAGGATGTAGTAAAGGCTGTTAGTGTAGCTGGGTTTAAAAAAGGTTTGGACAAGTTCCTGGAGGAAAGGTCCGTAAACCATTATTAAGAAGGGACCCAGGATATCAATGCTTGACCCAGTACAAGCATTGTGGAACCTGTGTCTTTTGGGGAAACTGCTAGGTACGTATGACCTAGATTGGCCACTGTTGGAAACAGAATACTGGGCTTGATGGACCTTGGTCTGACCCAGTATGGCATATCTTATGTTTTTATGGATGTGGATTGAAGTATCCTAGCTGCAAATCTAGAAAGTAGTACAAAGATCATGAATGCCTTACAAGGGGTTTTGCTCAAAGAAATGGTGATGGAACCCATCAGAGAAGGGTTGACACTGGATCTAGTACTCACCAATGGAGATGGTGTCTAATGTCCGGGTGGGAGCCCACTTGAGCAGCAGTAATCCCCACATGGTGTGGTTTGAGAAAAGCCAAGACAGAGTCCAATCACAACAAACAATTTCATTGCTGCTTTAGGGTGGTCCCAGAGGACTGGAAAAAGGCATATGCAGTCCCTTTACCCAAAAGCAGAAGTTGAGGTTGAGAACTACAGGCTGGATAGTCTGACCTATATGTTGAGTAAAGTAATGAAAATGCTGCTAAAACAGAGGATAGTGAAGTTTCCGGAATCCACTGGATTGCAGGATCTGATGCAGCATGGGTTTGCCAGAGGGTAGGTCCTAGATTTCAAAAATGCTAACTTCAGTAAAATGGAAAAGTACCTCAAGGAGGAACTGGCAGGGTGAGAGGAGATAAGAGAATTGGAAAGGCAGTGGGCTAAACTAAAAATGGGCAATAGATATTTATGTAAATAAAGTAAATAAAAGCAAGACGAAAAGGAAACCAAAGCAGCTGCAAAAATAAAGGTAGTATTCACGAAGCTCAGAAGACCACAAAAAGAGACATACAGAAAAGAATAACTGGATAAAGCTGAAAAGGTAGAAGAAAAATGGCTAAAGATGTGAAGTGAGGTGACAAGAATTTTTTCATATATATTAGGGAGAGGAGGAAGGCCAGAGGTTGAATTGCAAGATTCAAAGGTGCTAAGGACTGGTATGTGGAAGATGACAAGGAAAAAGTGGGAATACAAACAAATACTTCTATTTTATGTTCACCAAAGAAAATCCTGGAGAAGGACCACATTTAATTGACAAAGGCACTAATGGTAATTGAATAGATACCACAGCATTCCCAGAAGAAACAAAGTGGAGAAAGCCATGGGACGGGATCAGATACATCTTAGGATGTTCAGAGAGCTCAGAGTTTCTGGTGAGATGCTTAAAAGGTTTGTTTAATAGATCCTTGGAGACAGTCAGGGTTCTGTGGGATTGGAGAAGGGCTGATGTGGTCTTTTTCTTCATAAAAGTGGTAACAGAGAAGAAATGGCAAACAGGCCAGTAAGACTTACCCTGGTGGTGGGAAAAGTAATGGAGATGCTGCTAACACCGCCTAGTTATGACTCATGATTGGCAGTATATCAAATAAATTAAACTGTAACTATAGACCGTGAACGTTCTAGAATCCATTGGGTTACAAGATCTAAGGCAACATGATTTTACCAAGGAAGATCATGCCAAACTCATTTAATTGATTGCTTTGACTAGGTGACCAGAAAACTACAGTAGATTCAATTCATAACATGTGATAAATGTGATCTACTTGGATTTCAGCAAAACCTTTGACACTTTTCCTCAGAGAAGGCTAATGAATAAACTGAGCAATCTGAGGATGGATCCCAAGGTGGTGAACTGGATCAAAATTTGATTGAACAACAGAGGGTAGTGATAAATGAAATCACTCAGAAGAAAGAAAGATGAGTAACAGAGTGCCTCAGGGATCAGTTCTCCTCAATTTCTTTGCAAATAGTATTGTCAAAGAGTTAAAAGGAACAATTGAACACCTCTAAGAGAATAAACATGAAAAAAAATCTACTAAAATTAAGACGGATCTAAAATGCTTGGCAGTTAAGATTCAATCTGAAAAAGTGCAAAGTGATGCACTTGGGGTGCAGAAATCCAAAAGGGCTGTATTTGCCACAGTGTGGGAGACTGATGTGCATGGATCAGAAGGTGATAGTGCTTGAGAATCTCAAAATGGAGAAACAATGTGACGAGGTAGTGGATAAAGCCAGAGGGATGCTAGGCTGCATACAGAGGCATAAACAGCAGAAACATAGAAACATGTCAGCAGAAAAAGGCCATATGGCCTATCTAGTCTGCCCTTCCATATCAAATACTTATAGCCCCTTTCTTTCCTTTAGAGATCTTCTGTGTTTCTCCCATGCTTTTTTGAATTCAGATACTGTTCTTCTCTCTACCTCCACTGGGAGGCTATTCCATGCTTCTACCACTATTTCAGTAAAGAAATGTTTCTGCATACTACTCCTGAGTCTATTGCCTTTCATCCTTATCCTATGCCTCCTCGTTGCAAAGCTTACTTTCAATCGAAAGCAGCTCTCTTCTTGTGCATTTAAGCTTCAGAGGTATTTAAACCTCTCTATCATATCTCCTCTATCCCGCCTTAACTCTAATGTATACATAAGTGGCTCTCAACCCAGTCCTCTGGGACCCCCAGACCAGCCAGTTTTTCAGGATATCCACAATGAATATACATGAGATAGATCTTCATACAATGGAAGCAGTGCATGCAGATCTATCTCATGCATATTAATGGAAGGAGTGGTCTAGTGGTTAGGACAAGGTACTTCAGGTCGGAGGGCCGGGGGTTCAAGTCCCACCTGGGGACAGCAATCTCAGGCCAGAGGGACTGGGATTTCTAGTCCTATAGGCACTCCTTGTGGTCTTGGGCAAGCCACTTAACCCTCCTTTGTCCATGTTCCCTGTAAGTATTAGCATATGTGTGTCATATCCCCTCGTGTTACATGTATCCCCCAATTGACCACTTTGACCCGGTGAAAAGCGGGATATAAATACAGCTAAATAAATAAATAATATATTCAGAGGATATCCTGAAAACTTACTGGACTAGGGGTCCCAGAGAACTGGGTTGAGGACCACTGATACAAATATTAAGATCCTTAAATCTGCCCTCATATGGTTCATAACAAAGACCACTGACTATTTTAGTAGCATCCTCCTCAGACTCCATCCTGCTTATATCCTTTTGAAGGTGTGGTCTCTAGAATTGCACACAATACTCCAAATGAGGCTGCAGCAGAGACTTATACAGAGGAACTATCGCCTCCTGTTTTCTGCTGGCCATTCCTTTCCCTATGCACCCAAGCATCCTTCTGGCTTTCAATATCACCTTTTCTACCTGTTTAGCCTCTTTAAGATCATCAGAAACAGTCACGCGCAGGTCCCAATCTTCTTTCATGGACAGAAGTACTTCACCCCTACACTGTACCGCTCTCTTGGATTTTTGTAGCCTGAATGCATGACCCTGTATTTTTTAAGCATTAAATTTCAGCTGCCAAATTCTTAACCATTCTTCAAGCTTAGCTAGATCCCTCCTCATGTTATCTACTCCTTCCCGGGTGTCTACTCTATTGCAGATTTTAGTATCATCCACAAAGAGGCAAACCTTACCTAACAGACCTTCCATAATATCACTAACAAATATGTTAAAAAGAATCACACCATAAACTAGAAGCCCTGGTTGCAGATCCAAGATGGCGATGGAGTAGGACGCTGAGTGTGCAGGTCCTGGTCCGGTATCTGAACAATCTTCTCTAATGGGGAGGAAAAGGAAACAGCATGCCCAGAAGCCCTCGGGGTCGTCTTTTTCGGCGGACCAGCTTGTTCAGATGTCTATGACCAGATTCTGTACCCCCGCTGGCAGTATGGCTTTGAGAGATTTGCCATTGGTGCAGGTGGATCTCAGCGTGGAAGGGGTTTCTTTGAGCCCTGTTCAGGCGTCCCCAGCTTAACCTAGATGCCTTTTCACGATGCGGCAGTTGAGTGAGGTTTCACCGGTGTGTGAAGCTGCTGTGATGGCTGAGGGCTCCCTCGTGAAAGATTGGTCAGCTGTTGGAGCTGTAGGAGGTTGAGTAGGAGTGTCTCCCTCCAGCGGCTCTTCGGGGGTTGAGCTCGGTGGAAGTAGCTCCCCCCGTATTGTGGCGTCTCTGCTTCCTGGGAGTGTGGTAAAACCGGCACCAGTAACATTAGATAGCTTATGGGAAGCTCTCTCTACCATCCAGCAGTCCTTCTTGCCCTTTGTGGGTGCTGTATCTCAGGAATTGTCTGAAGTCAAAGCTCAGTGCTCCTCAATGGCTACAAAAATATCTCAGGTGGAATCCAAGGTGGAGGAGTTGCAGGCCCTTGGTGTGGTAAATTCAAGGGATCGACTGATCCAGGCGAGAAAAATTGAATTTCTTGATAACCAGTTGGAGGAATAATTTGAAATTCCTGAATTTCCCGAGGTTACCCTTGCTCGCACCGTTGGACCTGGTCCGTAAGTACTTTGTGGATGCTACAAATGCCCGAGGGCTCGTTACCTCCGGTGGCAAGGGCTCAATATGTGTCCATTTCTTCAGTGGATCTGCTTGGTCAGCAGGGTAATGCTGCAGGGCTAGTGTCTCCCACAATGGACTTATCTGAATTTCTTGAAAGCTCGCTAGAGGTGGTGACAAGCCGGGCTACTCTGGTGGTTAATTTTGCCTTTGAATCAGATAGGAATGCTGTGCTTAAATTGTATTTCCTAAAAATGTCTCAATCTTAATTTATGGGCTCAAAAGTACATATTTTTCCTGACCTTGCTTGAGACACCCAGAAAAGGAGGCGAGATTTTCTGGCCTTACGCCAGAGAACTCTCTGGGAGCTCAATTTAAATTAAGATATCCGTGTAAATGTGTGATTTTGTATCGTGCTAAACAATATTTGTTTTTTGAGGCCATGCAATTGTTGCAATTTATACAAAGTAGGGAGGGAGGGATAGAGGGGAGTCCCATATCGGCTGCCATACCATGATATCTATGCTCCTGTGATTAATTTTGTTTTGTATCTTAGGTTTCCTAAGTATGATTTCTTTTTTCTTGGATCTTATATTGGGTTTTATTGTGGTCTAATTATTTTGTTTTGTATTCTCTTTGGTGAAATTTCTATTGAGATAATTGTTGTATCTCTATGTTATTTGAATTTCGATTCAGATTGTATTCTGGAATTGTTTGTAATAATATAAAATATAAATTTAAAAAAAAAAAAAAAAAAGAATCACACCAAGGACAGATCCCTGCAGTCCACCACTGGTAACATCCTTCTCCTCAGAGTGAGCTCCATTTACCTCTACCCTTTGTCACCTCCCACTCAACCAATTTTTAACTCAGTCAATCACTTTAGGGTCCATCCCTAGGGTGCTCAATTTATTTATAAGCTGCCTATGTGGAACAGTGTCAAAGGCTTTACTGAAATCGAAGTACACCACATATAGGGCTCTCCCTCAGTCCAACTCTCTGGTCACCCAGTCAAAAAAAAATCAATCAGATTTGCCTGACAAGACCTACCCTCTGGCAAACCCATGCTGCCTCAGATCCTGCAATCCAGTGGATTCCAGAAACCTCACTATCCTCTGTTTTAGCAGCATTTCCATTAATTTACTCACCATATAGGTCAGACTACCCTGCCTGTAGTTCTCAACCTCAACTTCTGCTTCTGCTTTTGGGTAAAGGGACTGCATATGCCTTTCTCCAGTCCTCTGGGACCACCCTAAAGCAGCAATGAAATTGTCAGTCAGTGGAGATGCTAGATTGTCTCAGAGTTCCTTCAATATTCTTAGATGTATCCCATCTGGTCTCATTGCTTTGTCTACTTTTAGTTTAGCTAGTGCTCATGAACACAGTCTTCTGAAAATCGTTCAATATTCCCTTCACTTCTCTGCCTATTTGTGGGTATTTTCTAAGGTCTTTCTCCTGGCCCTTCAACTGTAAACACAGAACAAAAATATTGGTTAAGCAATTTGACTTTATCCTCATCAGCTTCTGCATATTCCTCCCCTTCCCCCTTGAGCCTGGCAATACCATTTTGGCACTTCCTCTTATCACTAACATATCTGAAAAACGTCTTATCCCTCCATTTTATTGCATTGGCTCTCTCTCTCTCTCTCTCTTCTTTTTGTATCTTTGCTTTCCTGACTACTTTACTAACTTCTCTAAGTTCTTCCAAATATTGATGCTTGTCTTCCTCTCTCTGTGATTTATATTTTATGAAGGACACCCTTTTTTTCTTTTTCAGCTTCTTCTGAGAACCATAGTGGCCTCCTTTTCCTTTTACATTTATTTACCTTTCTAACAAAAAGATTTGTTGCCCTTAAAATATCCCCTTTCAGTTTTTCCCACTGTTTTTCTACATCCTGCCAGCAGGGGCAGCCCAAGGGGTGTGTGGAGCCTCATTTGCATAAGTATTTGCATAATGTTACCATACACTAACTTTTAGTAAACATGCCTCTTAAAGAGTGTATGGATAAAGAAAGACTAAACGATTTCTACATTACTATAATCCAGTGCCAACCGCCAGGCACATTAGGAACTACTACAAACACTGCCCATTTAGAACCCATAGCAAACCTGCCGTATCATAACAGGACTCACAAAGCACCATACTCTACCTATCAAAAGGCAACACTGCAAATATTAAACCAATACATCTCAGAGAATAACAATACATGACCTACTGGGGAAAGAGAACAAGTGGCAATGTCAAATAGAAACTACATAAACAGAATACCTCAGCTCAGTTACACATGCAGAACATAGACCATCACCAAACAAAGAACAAGGAATCACAATTTAGAAATAGGAAGACAATAATTAAACTGGGAACCCCAAAAGCCAAACTTGGAATGTACACCACCACTGTAGAAATAAAACTATAAATTAATTTCCTCTTGTACTAAACAAAGCGCAGACGTTAATGATGCACATTTCCTAGAGCTGACATATTCCAGTTAATAAATTCAAAATAAAGAGATTTTTCTACCTTTTGTGCATTTTTTTTCAGTTGCAATTGCTCCAGCCACTTTCTTCTGGTTTCTTCGTGTCTTCTGCTAACTCTCCATCATCTGCTGTCCATTTGTCCTTTCTTCTCTCTTCTAGTTTTTTTCCATTCTCTCTACATCTGCTTTAACATACTAATCTTTCTCCTTTTGCTCTTTCCTCATTCCTATTTCATCCACTCAAATTTTACCCCTCCATCCTCAATCCCCACTTACTCTCCCAATACCGGGCCAATTGTAGATTTTTCTTCCCTCCCATACAAAATATTTTTCCCCTCTCTATTTCACTCTCCCAGCCCCATCCCATTCTAATCCTCCCCAACATCAGCTCCCTTCTAGTTCCAGCCCCACCCAACATCCGCTCCCTTCTAGTCCCCGCATCAGCCCATTTCCAGTCCTATCCTAGCCCCACCATCAGCCCATTTCCAGTCCTAGCTCCCCCATTCATTTCCAGTCCTGAGTTCCTCCATCAGCTCATTTCCAATCCCAGACCCCCATCAGCCCATTTCTAGTCCTTTCCTAGCCCCACCATAAGCCCATGTCAAATCCTAGCTCCCCTCCACTCAGCCCATTTCCAATCCAAGCCCCCCCCCCATGAGCCTACTTCCAGTTCTAGCCCCTCCATGAGTCCATTTCAATCCAAGCCCCCACCACAGCCCATTTTCAATCTTGGCACCCCCCAACAGCCCATTTCCAGTCCTATCCTAGCCCCTCCATCAGCCCATTTCCTGTCCTAGCTCCCCCCCCCCCACTCACCCCAATTCCAGTCCTAGCTCCCTCCCCTCACAGCCCATTTCCATCCCAAGCCCCCTCCCCATCAGCTATTTGCAGTTCAAGCCCCCCCTTTCACTCAGCCCATTTCCATTCCAAGCCCCCATCCCCATCAGCTATTTGCAGTTCAAGCCCCCCCCCCTTCCACTCATCCCATTTCCAATCCTAGCAACCCCCCAAGCCCATTACCAGTCCTAGCAACCCCCAAAGCCCATTACCAGTCCTAACCCCCATCACCCCATTTCCAGTCCTAACCCCCCATCAGCCCACTTCCAGTCCTAACCCCCCCATCAGCCCACCTCCAGTCCTAAACCTCTCCATCAGCCCACCTCTAGTCCTAATCCTCACCATCAGCCCATTTCCAGACCTAGCCCCCCCATAGCCCATTTCCAGTCCTAACCCCCTCATCAGCCCACTTCCAGTCCTAACCCCCCTTCACCCCATTTTCAAACTTAGCCCCCCCCCCATAAGCCCATAGCCCATTACCAGTCCTAACCCCTCTCCCCATCAACCCAGGGAAAATTTAAAAAACAAAAAAAACCAGGCTGCTGCCGCCGCCGCAATGGCACGCAGAATCAGTGTCCCACGGCCCCCCTCCGCCTGCCCGGCAGAGCCCTCGTTGAATCACTTCCCTCCATGCTGGCTTTCAGAGCCGCGAAGAGAGTTTCTCTCTTGCAGCTCTGTTAAGCCCGCTGGCACTGATGGGAAACAAGCATTTCCTGTTTCCCATCAGCCCTGGTGGGCTTAACAGAGCCACGAGAGAGAAACTCTCGTGGCTCTGAAAGCCGGCACCAAGAGGATTGATTCAGCGAGGGCTCTGCCGGGCAGGCAGGGAGGCTGCGGGACACTTGATTCTGCCGCTGCCATGGCGGCAGCAGCAGCATCCAGGTTTTTTTTTTTTTAAATTTACTTGGGCTTTTAATTAAGAATGTTGTTTGCGCGGGGCCCCCTGAAGCGCAGGGCCCTGTGCAAACAGCATTCTTGCTCAATGGACAGGCTGACCCTGCCTGCCAGTTGTTCCCATCCTGCTAATGGCTCCTTGAGGTACTGTCCCTTCTTGGCAAAGTTAGTTTTCCTAAAGTTTAAGACCTTCGCTTTTGAATAGATTTTATCAGCCCTAGTCCTAATACTAAACCACACCATCTGGTGATCACTGGATGCGAGATGATCTCCCTCTATAACATCAGAAACACTTTCCCCATTGGTAAGTACCAAGTCCAGAGTAGCCCCTTCATGTGTAGGTTCTGTTACCAGTTGCTGGAATATTTCTCCTTGTAGAGAATCCAGGATCTCTTTACTTCTAGATGACACCGCAGCAGGGATGTGCCAATCAATATCCGGCATATTGAAATCACCTATCAGTAGCACTTTCAATACTGCGTATGTATTCTATTAAATCTCTGTCTACTCCCTGTGAAGGAGATCTGTATATCATACCAATGCAGACAGATTTCCCGTTCCCTCTTTCTAGTTCCTCCAGTTTAGTCCTCTACCTCTGGGTTGTGAACCTCTCGCAGATTGGAGACTGGGCATGTCAAAGTCATGACATCACTGAATATAGCCTACTGGTCTCTCCCATCAGCCCCCAGTGTGTCAAGTCTCCATACAGCAGGAGGATGTAGTGAGCCTAGCTTCTGGGCTCACTTAGGGAACAGATAGGGAGCATTTAGGGTGACAAATTCTAGTCTTGGTTCATTTTTACTTCATTTACATTTTGTTTGATTGGCAAACAGGGATTAGTTCCCTTTAAATATAAGGAGAATTGATCCTAAAAACTAAAGTAGTGTTAATTTTTACCTTTACTTCATTTACATTTTGTTTCTTTGACAATCAGAGATTAGTTTCCTTTATTTTTAGGATCAAATCTCCTTATATTTAAAGTAGGGTTAAATTCAAAATTGTTTCCTTAAATTGGTATCAGCTCCTGCCTTCCCTCTTGGGCAGTCAACTTCACTTAATGCAGGCATTCGCCGGGGCGGATCTCTCTCCCTTGACGGCATGGGAGAGAGCTCTAGAACCCGTACAGCCACACTGAAAAATGTGTGAGACGGAGCTTCTCCGTTGCTGCGGGATCTTCAGTTACTATGGGGAGCCGGCTGAGAGGCCCTCGCCGTGGCTGTCGGTTGCGGCAGCACGGCTTGAGGGTCGGTTGTAGTCGCGGCGGCAAGAGCAAGCTGTGGGGCTTTCGGCCCTTCAGGTAAGGCCTTCGGGCTCTGTGGGGCTTCGGGGACCTCCATTTTACAACAGCCATAGTTTTGGTGCCAAAACTCATTGGCGAAGGGGGCAGCCATTTTCTCACTATTTTTTTTTTTTTTGGACCGCGTGGCAGGAGCTGCAGCGGTCTGCCTGGGTAGGAGAGAACTCTTTGGAGAAGAGTAAGAAAGCTGTTTCTCTAGACAGAGAAGGGAGAGGAGCTTGTCTGGTCCAGTTAAAACTGTTGCCATCAATCTGTGGAAAAAAGCTGTATAATAATCTTCATGATTTATAAGTAGGTGCAGGATGGGGACGTGCTGAGCAGGACTGCACTAAGCTAGAAATGTGTCCTGTGCAGCCAATGAAATGGTGTCCCCTCTGCCCCAGCCACATGCGGCAACTCGTTTTTTATGAGCTTGCTGGAAGCCCAGCGATGACATCAGTGCCTTTTCTGTACTTGCATCTGGTGCAGCCACATCACTCGCACAGGCCTTGGTACGGCTCTGGTGCTTTACAGTTTAATCAAACAGTGGCATGCAAATTGAGTGTGCCCTGCATAACCCCTACAGGCACATTGTAGATTAGCAGAGCCACCCCCCCCCCCCCCCCCAATTAGCAAAGATCAGGAGGTCAAACCATTATCAAAAAAAAATAAAACACAAACCCTGAACTAATGCTTGTGGCCACCAGCTTGCATTCTCCCTGGACAGATGCCCCGACCACCTCTCAAAGGGGCACCACACTTCCTAAAGCTTCTGCATTCGCGTTTGTCTCAAAGCTATATCTTTGGCAATCCCATGAATATATTCTACTTTCTCCACAGCCAGCCCTATCAAAGGAGATAACACCCTTATCCAGCACTGGGCCAAAGCCAATCGAGCAGCAAAAAAAAAAAAAAAAATCTCATACTGAGACCAGGAGAGGTCCCTGTGGGAGTTGGTAAAATGCGAATTTGCATTCTTCTTTACGGTCACACAGGCAGCAGCTTCTAAGTCGTCCAGTTGCAAGGTTTCCTGTATTCCCCACAGCTATCTCTCTACTTGCAGAAAGGTCAAGGGGGTGGCTGTGGGCCTCATAGTTCCCCTTCGCATGCCCATCCCAGGAACAGAGGCTACCTTTCAGATTGTCGACATGGGATGGTAGCAGGTGCTGGAGAGTCTCATCTATGTCTGGAGCCTGTATCGTCAGAGCAGAGTTCTAAGCACTTAGCAGGGCCACTGGGCCATCTTGTTAAATGGCCCATGCAGAGGATGAAGAAAAGTTCTTCTGGGTGCACAAGCTGGGGATTAGAGTTCCAGGGCACTAGAAGGTTTCATAGCTGAAGTCAATACTCTATGACTGTTCTATGTCCTCATCCTATGTTCACGTGCACGCCCTGCCCAATGTTTGGGGGGATAGGTACAGGGTCACCAGTGTACGTAGAAGAGCAGGTGTGATGTTCTCACCTTTGCTTAAGCACGATTTTTCGGTTCACGCACTGTGGAGTGAGACGGCATTTCTATGCTCAGGCTGTCCTCGCAGGCTAATATACTTTGCCCGCATTGGGGGATATCTATTTTGATATAGTGAGAGAGGTTCTTATTGTATTATATGAGGGGTGTGCACCGTGCTGGTCACATACAGGATTGCAGGTACCAGCTTCTCTTCTCTTTGGCTTGTCACCGAATCCTAGCCCCTCTACGTCTCGGCGATCCAGGGGGCAAGTTCTCAGGCCCACTGGACAAGCTATTCTCAGCCTCTTCTCAATGCTGGCAGAGGAACTAAAAAGGGGGGAACAGGAAGAGAAGGCCACCAGTCTGCAACAGCCCTACTGTATCGTCACTGCCGGGGTTTTCTAAAGGTCACGTATTCCCAGTCGTTTATTTCTTTATTTATTTAGTATGCTGGGATTTTTTTCTAAAGATCTAGGTGGCATACATTCAGATACTGTATTTGGGTTTTCCTTGGCCTGGAAGGGCTCCCTCTTTCAGTGTTTGTGCCTGAGCAAAAGGAGAATTAAATGGTTTGGCCAAGGCCAAGAGAAAAAAAAAAAAAAGAGGGACCACCTATGGGACCGGAGACCCCAGTTCTTGTGGCCCGGGGTTGCGGTTCGTGAGTGGGATTCGAATCCTTGGCTCTCTGGCAACTTGCCCCAACCGCTAGATATCCATACCTTCCAAGACATTGCTGAGCCTCACCGCGTCGTGTGAGCTAGTTACAGGAGCATGGGGCTAGGCTCGGCCTACTTCATCCAAGGGCGAGATCTTGGGCAGGTCCTGTTCATAGGGAGACAGGAGGTGCCATACTGTGTCAGGCCAGGGTCCTTCGGGTCAGTATTCTGTTTCGTGTAGGGGCCAGTCCAGCTCAGAAGTGCCCGGCAGTCTCCCAGAAAGACGAATGGGTTACACAGGGCTGGTACGGAGCAGGCAGCAAATTCCCATAGATTCATGTTAGAAGGGTTCTGTTTCAGGCATTACAAATGCGACACTCTGGGTGGTAGTGCGTTTTGTAGGCCATCTTGAATTGTAGAAAGATGGTGGATACAACTATTAGATGCATTAATAATAATTTCCTCAGGTTCTCATTTAATTAAAGGTGGCGGACCTTTCTTCAGGTGCTTGGCCAAAACCTTTAAGCTCTGCTACATTGCGGAGATCTTTTTGCATATTGCAGGAAAGGACAATGTGGTGGCAGAACTTCTCAGCAGGGTTCAAGTAGAGGCCAAAGAATGCGCGTTCCATCCGGTGGTGTTCGCATAGATCGGTCACAAAGGAGAACAGCCAATAGACCTCATGGCGACGTTTCAGATTGCGAAAACCGGGTGCTTCTTCGACAGACGACACTATAGGATGTCGGAAGACATCGCCGCACTGATACATCGGCGGTCGTCATCCGGTCTTCTCTATGTCTTTTCTTTGGGGGCACTCATAGGCGAGTGATTCAGCGTTTCGAAGTGTAGCAGGGACAGATGTTGGAGACCTCGGGCTGGCCGAGTCGCTCAAGAGACGCTAGCCTCATATGATGGATCGTTGAGGGTTCAGGGAGGTTACCGTAGTTGGAGAATTAGTGGCTACAGGGTCTCCTTCGATGCCTCAAGTGGATCAGTTCTCACTTACAGGGTGCCACTGAATGGGCAAGGTTAAGGATGGAGAGTCACTAGACAACAGTCTTCGGTACCTAGCTGCACAAAAAAAAAAAAAAAAAAAAAAAAGGGGGGGCTACGTCCTTTGCATAGGTGTGTCGCTGGCGTTTCTTTGGAAATTGGTGTCCGGGGGGACATGTTCGCATGACCACCGTGTCCGTTGCCTTGATAGCAGGTTCTATACAGGACGGGATGGATAAGGGGTTGGCAGCCAGTTCCTTGAGAGTTCAGTTAGCAGTCGGGTATGCTTTAGGGGCAACGTACAGGGAGTGGCTCTCATACTCAAGTCAATGTGGTGCACTATTTCTAGCGGTTACCAGGCCGCGGTCCTCTCGTAGAATCTTCATTTCTCCGGGGAAGTGCAGTTTGTTATTAGGCACATTAGCTAGCGCACCATTTGTACCTTTGCAACAGATGGTGGATATGAATTTAATCTTGAAGACGATAGGTTTGGTGGCCAAGCTCGACGGTGAGGCGAATTGCCCTGTCGGAAACCATTTTTTGTTTTTTTTGCACAGAGAAGGTAGCCTTGTGGCCAGTTCCGTTGTTTTTGTCAAAGGTAGTTTTGCTCCGTTTCACCTGAATCACACGGTCTTCTCTTCCAGCGCTAGAAGTGGCGGAGTGTAGCTTTTTGGCCCGTCAATTGCACTGTTTGGACGTCAAGAGAGCACTGCAGCAGTGGTTATAGATTTTCAAAAAAAAAAAACAAAAAACTTTTTCTTAGCACATTGGATCGCCTTTCTTTCGATTGTTTGGAGGGTTTCTATAAGGGTAAGCGGCGGCACAGGATTCTATCTACGGATAGATTAGAGCGGCAATTGTGGCAACGGATTGTCTCCGGGACTGTACAGTCTCAGTAGTCTTACGAGCTTATTCTACCGGAGCGCAAGCAATGTTCGGGACAGAGCATAGTTTGGTTCCGTTAGTAGAATCAGTAGTGCAGTCACTTGGTCATTTCTCCAGGCTGTCAGTATGCGCTTCCGCCTACATGTTCTAGCGGCTAAGGATGCCGCTTGCACGGAGACAGTGTTGAGATCCAGCTAGAAAGGTCCCTCCCAATGAGTACTGCTCTGAAACATCCCAGAGGTAGAGGACTAAACCGGAGGAACGATAAGGAAATGGGAATTACGCTTACCTGGTAATTGTGGTTCCTTGAGTGACTCTAGTTTAGTCCTCATTCCCGCCCAGTGATGTGGTCTTCTGTTGGGGGAAGGGCCAGATTAAAGTGCATATAGGCTTTCATGGGACTTCACTCGTTAATGCTTGTTTTTGATTGGTGCTATATTGTTATGTGGTTATATTATGATATTGTTCTTATTATCTTATATTATTATAGTATATTATAGTGTTCTATATATTTCTATATTGCTCTGCATTATTTGCGGCTAGGCATTCCATGAAAAAAGGGAGAATGCAGAAAGCAGTTCCTGCCCTTCTGGAAGGGGAGCGGTAGGTAGATAGGTTATATATTATACGTGCCTTTGAATATAATGTTAAGTTTAAAAAAAAAAGTTGCTCATTTGTTGCTCCTTTGAGTCTGCTTTGTCAATAGTTCACTGGGGGGCTGATGGGAGAGACCAGTGATTTCATGACTTTGACATGCCCAGTCTCCAAGCTGCGGGAGGAGGTTCACAACCCAGAGGTAGAGGACTAAACTGGAGTCACTCAAGGAACCACAATTACCAGGTAAGTGTAATTCCCATTTCTTCCTCGCTCCCTTTTAAGCCTTGTAATTCTATAGCTTTGATATTTTTTTAGATACATATAGTGCCACTCCTCTTCCCCTTCTTCCTACCCTGTCCTTCCTGTATAAAGTACAGCCCAGTATAATTACATCCCAGTCATGGTTACCCATGAACCATGTCTCCATAGCTGCCAATAAATCAAGTCAGCCTCTTTCATTAAAGCCTCAACATCTGGGATCTTATTTCTCATACTATAGGCATGTATGCATGCTGCTTTCCAAATGTCGTCCTATTTAATGTTTTACTTACCTGAGAGCTTTCACTTACCTAGGGGCTTTCTTCACCCATCCCAATGAACCTAGTTTAAAGCCCTCTTCAGTAGGTTATCCAGTCTGCTGCGGAAAACACTTTTACCCTTCTTGGATAGATGGACACCATCTTTGTTCTGCAGCCCTTGAAAAATCATCCCCTGGTCCAGGAAACCAAAACACTCTCAGTGACACCATCTACACAGCCACACATTCAACTCTAGGATGTGAGATTCTCTGCCTTGGCTTTTGCTCTCAACAGGGAGGATTGAAGAGACCACCACCTGCATACCTATCTGCTTCACTCTCTGTCCCAGAGCCATGAAGTCACTTTTGTTATGCTCTGAGAGATACCTAACGGTATCATTTGTGCCAACATAGATGAGCAATGCTGGATAATAGTCAGTAGGCTTGATAAGTCTTAGAAAACTCTGTGACATCTCAAATGTTGGCACCTGGTAGACAGCACACCTCTCTGAGCATCGTCTGGTCATCAGATGGACACCTCAGTACCTCTCAGAAGAGAATCACTACTACCCTTTGTTTCCTTGTGGTCACTGATTCTGCAACTTTGGGGTGCTTGAGCTCTGGTTCTTCCCTTTCCTGGGATGCTTTCACCTCCACCAGTTCCAGGGCTGCATACTGGTTATTCAATTTGAGGGCTGGAGGGGTGGGGTTGTTGATTCTGCAGGTTCTGGTGACTTGTATCCAACTCTCTTCATTCTGTAGCATCCCATCTTCACCTCTGTAAGAGAGCTTGGATGCTTTAAGAAGCATCAAATCAACGTACTTCTCGCTGTCTGGAATGCTTCTCAGTCTCACCACCTCTTCTCTGAGCTCCTCCACTTGCATCATGAGGGCTTCATCTTGCAGGCGACTTACACATGGAACTCCCTCGACTGGCACTGGGCTGTCTGGGCAGAGACAGAAGCTGTTGCAGAGGCAACAACTTTGGTGGTACGATTTTTCACAAAGCGTAGTTACTCACCTGTAACAGGTGTTCTCCAGGAGCAGCAGGAATCAGTCCTCACATATGGGTGACGTCGGCGCCGACGGAGCCCTCGCGGAGCAATTTTCCCCAGCTTTCAAAGAAAGCCTTTGGGAATTGCAGCGCGCATGCGCGGTCCCCTTCCCGCCCAAGGGTGCCATCTTAGCCAGTCAGATGACATAGCTAAAAGACAGCATAAAAATTTGCAAAAAAACTAAAGCAGATAATTGCAACTCCCAGGGGAGGAGGGAGGGTTGTGAGGACTGATTCCTGCTGCTCCTGGAGAACACCTGTTACAGGTGAGTAACTACGCTTTCTCCAGGACCAAGCAGGAAGTCAGTCCTCACATATGGGACTCCCAAGCTTAAGGCTACCGGAGACCCTAAGCACAAAATGAGCTCCCTCTAGCTCAGCAGTACAGAAGGAAGGAATCTTCGCTGAATTATTACCCACCGGTAGCCCCCATCTGGGATGGAGGGTAGGAGTTGCTCAAACCTCGAAGAGATTTCGGAGGACTGCCTGTCCGAAAGCACTGTCCCTGCGGGACTCCCTCTCGAGGCAGTAATGGACCGCAAAAGTCTGGCTCGAAGACCAAGTAGCGGCCCGGCAGATGTCTGCCAATGGAACAGAGCGGAGGTAAGCCACTGACGTAGCCTTCGCCCGAACACAATGAGCCGTGACTCGACTTTCTAAGGAGAGTCCGGCTGCCCCATAAGCCCAAGCGATACAGTCAGCAACCCAGATGGACAGAGTACGCTTGGAGACCGGGAGCCCCAATTTATTGGGGTCAAAAGATACAAAAAGCTGAGTAGCTTTGCGGTGCTCCCGCGTACGGTCAAGGTAGAAGTTCAAGGCCCTTCTACAGTCCAGGGTATGCAGGACCATTTCAGCTCGGCTGTAGTGTGGCCTGGGAAAGAAGGTCGGAAGTACCACCTCCTGATTGATGTGAAAAGGGGAGACCACTTTTGGAAGAAATTTTGGGTGAGTCCGTAGGACTACCCTATTTTTGTAGAACCGAGTGTAAGGGGGATCAGACACGAGGGCCTGCAATTCACTTACGCGTCTAGCGGAAGTGAGGGCTATCAGGAATAAGGTTTTCCAAGAAAGAAAACGTAGGGAACAGGTAGCCATAGGTTCAAAAGGCGGACAGGTGATCCGCTGTAAAACCACATTCAGATCCCAGTCAGGTGCTGGCGGGCGCAGAGGTGGTTTAAGTAGAAGGAGACCTCGGAGAAACCTCGCCACGACAGGGTCGCCGGAAAGAGGTCTGCCGTCCACCGGCACATGGTGTGCTGAGAGAGCACTGAGGTGAACTTTGACAGAGTTGGACTTAAGTCCCAGATTAGAGAGGTAGAGCAAGTACTGCAAGATCACCGACACCGAGCAGGAGAAGGGATCCTGAGACTGCTGGGCACACCAAGCGGAAAAGCGACGCCATTTAAGGGCGTAGCATTTGCGGGTAGAAGGTCGCCAGGAAGCTAGGACGACCTCTTCCACCTCTGCCGGCAATAGAAGGGGAGCAAGGACTACCCTTTCAGCAGCCAGGCCATCAGATGTAGAGATCTGAGGTTGGGGTGTAGCAGGGACCCCTGATCCTGTGTTAGGAGATCTGGTTGAAACTCCAGAGGGAACGGATCCTCCACCGCTAATTGCAGCAGGAGTGGAAACCACGGCTGTCTGGGCCAGCGAGGAGCTATCAGGATCATGGAAGCTTTGTCTCGGAGAACCTTGAAAAGAGTTCGGGAGACTAGCGGTATGGGAGGAAAAGCATACAGAAGGCCTTTCGACCATGAGAGCAGAAAAGCATCCGCCGCTACTCGAAGGGGATGCGGCTGCCGAGAGCAGAAGCGAGGAAGTTGCCGGTTGAGAGGACTGGCAAAGAGATCCATCGTGGGGAGACCCCACTTCAGAAAAAGTTTCTGAACCACCAAGGGATCCAGGCGCCACTCGTGCGGCTGGAGGATTCTGCTGAGTTTGTCCGCCAGGCAATTTTCTTGGCCTGGGAGATAAACGGCCTTGAGAAGAATGCCGTGGCTGACGGCCCAAGAGCAGAGCCTCTGTGCTTCTCGACAGAGAAGGAAGGAGCCCGTGCCTCCCTGTTTGTTCACGTAGAACATGGCAACTTGATTGTCCGTCTGGACAAGGACGGACTGGTGAGAAGTCAGGTGGGAGAAAGCCTTGAGAGCCAGACGGATTGCTCTGAGCTCCAGGAAGTTGATCTGCTGCGCAGACTCCCACGTGGTCCAGAGACCTTGAGTACATGCCCCTTGGCAATGCGCTCCCCATCCCAGGAGAGAAGCATCGGTCGTCAGCACTTGAGCCGGTGGAGGAGACTGAAAAGGCATTCCGAGCACCAGGTTCGGCCGATGAAGCCACCACTGTAGGGAAGAGGTCAGCGGGTCGGAGATGCGCACTAAGTCGGCTAGGCCGCCCGTGGCCTGTTGCCACTGCTTGCGAAGGCACCACTGAGCAGGCCGCATATTCAGGCGGGCATTGGGGGTCACGTGGACGGTGGAAGCCATATGGCCGAGTAGTCTCAGGAAACGCCTGGCGGAGACCAGGGACTGGCTGCGAACGCGGCCGGCTAGGTCCATGAGCCGTTGAGCCCTGTCGAGAGGCAGGAAAGCTCGTGCCTGAAGAGTGTGCAATCTTGCGCCGATGAACTCGAGATCTTGCGAGGGGAGCAAAGTGGACTTTGCGAAGTTTATGACAAAGCCCAAGTTCTGCAGAAGAGTCACCGTGCGGCGTGTGGCGTTGGTGACCTCCGGAGCGGACGCTGCTCTGATGAGCCAGTCGTCGAGGTACAGAAAGACATAGAGGCCGTGAAGCCGGAGATAAGCCGCCACCACCGCAAGACATTTTGTGAAGACTCGTGGTGCGGAGGATAGGCCAAAGGGCAGTACTCTGTACTGGTAATGATTTCCTGCCACCACAAACCTTAGGTATTGGCGGTGGCTTGGGTGGATGAGGATGTGCGTGTAGGCATCCTTTAGATCCAAGGAGCATAGCCAATCTCCCTGCTGGAGGTAGGGCAGAAGGATTCCAAGGGTAAGCATCTTGAACTTCTCCCTGACGAGGAACTTGTTGAGGTTGCGCAAGTCCAGGATGGGTCTGAGGCCTCCTGTTCTTTTTGGTATTAGGAAATACCTGGAATAGAAGCCTTGACCCCTCAGGTGGTGGGGCACCGGTTCCACAGCCTGTTCCTGAAGAAGACTTGCTAACTCCTGAAGGAGTAAGTCCCTGTGTAGAGGGAGTCGTGGAGGTTCTCCCGGGAAATAGGAGGGAGGGACCTGGTGGAAGTGGAGAAGATAGCCCTCTCTCACCACCTGAAGCACCCAGGCATCTGAGGTGACGTTGGACCACCTGTGGGCAAAGTGAACCAGCCGGCCTCCTGTGCTGGGAGGAACCTGCTGAGGGGGAGAGGCTATGCTGATGAAGTCAAAAACCCCCACCCTGCTGAGCAGGGGCCGGTGGTGCAGGCTTGGGGGTTTGCTGCCTACGGGACCCGTTACCCCGTCCCTTGGCCTGCTGACCCTGTTGGGGAGCTGCGGAGGCCTGATATTGAGGGTAGTGTTTATAGGCAGCCGCCTTTCTCGGGTAAAAGGTCTTTTTTCCCGAGCCCTTCTTCTTCTGGGAAGGGGCGGAGGTCTTCCTAGAAAGCCTAGTTCTGGTGAGAGTCTCCGTCTCGATTTGTGCAGCCTTTTCAGCCATGGGCTTGCCAAAGAGGTTCTCACCTCGGCAGGGGACATCAACCAACTTGTCCTGCACCCAGGGTTCAAGGTCAGACGACTGAAGCCAAGCCTGTCGGCGGGCACCGATGCCGGCTGCGGCCACCCGGGCCGATGCTTCAAAGCCATCATAGGCTGCTCGAGAGATGAATTTGGAGCATTCCCGAATACCAGTTGTCAAGGCTAGGAACCTCCGCAAAGGTTCCTCGGACAGCCCAGCGGAGAATCCGGCTATCTCTTTAGCCAGGTCTCTGAGATACATGCCCATGTAGAGCTGGTAGGTCTGGACACGACAAGCAAGCATAGAGCCCTGGAAACACTTCTTACCTAGGCCATCCAGGTTGCGGGCCTCCCTGCCAGGAGGCACCGAGGAGTGCATCTTCTGGCTCTTAAGCCTATGCATGGCCGATTCCACCACCATGGAATGGTGCGGTAGCTGTGCTTTTTGGAAGCCAGGGCTCTTGCGGACTCGATAAATGGAATCGACCCGCTTGCTTAATACCGGCGACAATGCCGGACTCTCCCACATGCGGAAGAGTAGTCGTTCCAGCATGGGAGGAACCGGTACAGTAAAGTGCTCCCTGGCGGGAGAGTCGTACTGGAGGGCATCGAGCTCTTCGGCTCGGGGCTCCTCTTCGGGATCCGCAGGGAAGGCCAAAGCCTTGGCCATATCCCTGACGAAGTCCGAGAACCGGGCGTCCTCCGGAGGGGACTGTTTCCGAGGTTCGGACTCGGGCGAGTCTGAGGGGACACACCGAGTCCGAAATGAATCAGGTGACTCTTCCTCTTCAGACTCCCAGGCCGACTCCGAGGAGGAATCGGTGGGGTCGGCCCGGGCGGGCGGAGGCGTTGGCCGCCCCGACGCCGAGGGAGTTGGCGTCGACGACCTCGGTCCCGAACGGGAGGCCGAGGGTGACCTCGACCGAGGATCGACTCGAGCCCGCATGGACTCGAGGATCGGCTCGGTCGCTGGGGTCGACTTAGACGTCGACGTCCCGGCGGTCGGGGCAGAGGCGCCAGCGAGGCTAGCGATCAGTGCCCGCTGCTGGTCCATGAAGGCAGAGAGTCTGCTCTCCAAGGCCGTCAACCTGAGTCCGACCTCAGGTGACCCAGCAGCCCCCGACTCGGGCCCCGACGGTGTCGGGCCCGACGTCGGACCCCTCGGAGGTGAGTCCAGGAGGACTACATGACTTACCCGAGCAGGCAACTCCGACTCCAGACGAGGTCGCTTCGGCAGATGCTCCTTCTCCAAAGACCCGGGACGGCTATCGGGGCTATGCGACCTGGCCCTCGCGGAACCAGGAGCGTCCACCGACGCCGCCCTCGCGGGTTTCACCTTCCGATGACGGTCCCCGGAGGGAGAACCCCTGTTGGAGGAACTCCGGCGACGGTCAGAGCTGGAACCTCTGGACGCCGAGGCCTCCGACGAGGTCCGGGTACGGGTGGGATCAGCGAAGATTCGTTCCCGCTGATGCCGCCGACTCCTTAACGCTTTGGAGGACATCTTGCTGCAGGCCCCACAGATCAGTTCTTCGTGATCCGGGCCGAGGCAGCGGAGGCAATTATCATGTGTGTCAGTGAGTGACATATTTCTGTCACACTGAACACACCGCTTGAAACCACTGGCAGCCATCGGGGGAAAAAGGGCCCCTGCAAGGTCAAAGGACTGGGCTGCCAGCGAAAAACCGAAAACAAAACTGACAGAAAATCAGAAAAACCGAAAAATAACAGAAGGACTCGCAACGGCGTCGCGAGTCCGGGCAGGAAAAGGACCGGCGTCGAACCGACCGAGAAAAAAAGAGATAAATCACGAAAAAATCAACTTTTCAGCGGGGACAAGACGGGCACGTCTGTAGGGCTCCGCGGAAAAAAGAAGACTGGCTAAGATGGCACCCTTGGGCGGGAAGGGGACCGCGCATGTGCGCTGCAATTCCCAAAGGCTTTCTTTGAAAGCTGGGGAAAATTGCTCCGCGAGGGCTCCGTCGGCGCCGACGTCACCCATATGTGAGGACTGACTTCCTGCTTGGTCCTGGAGAACCATCGTTCAATTGGTGAAGCTTTAGTAGCTGTTGAAGTAAACGAGAGAGCTACCAGTCCCTAATTTTTCCTCAACTGTCCTTTAAGAGAAAAAGCAGCTAACCTCTGTGTGTTCTAGCAGCGCTATTCTATGTCCTCATGTGTAGCGTTTCTTCCTTGTCAGACAGTTAATACTTTACACTAGTAAATTTTGATATGATGTGTCTTAAGTATATCGGTTAATGTGTTTCCTTTATAAAATTTCCTAATCAGAGCTCCTTGAAGGATGGCAAATTGTTTGTCAGCAAGCTAACTGGGGAGTTGCCCTATATAGTATGAATTCTCATATGGGGTGGTTTGCAACTGGGGTTGGAAGGGAGGGATCTAATACCTGATGAGTGTTCAGTTACCAAAGAGCTTGCTTACCCCTTTGATCTTGAAGGCTAGAGAAGTTAAAAAAGCCCACAAAGAACATACATCAGAAAAACAGATTTACCCAAAAACACAAAATAAATCTCTTTTGCAATACAGCAGAAAAAGAATTAGCTATTAAAAATGAAAAACAAATGAAAAACAAAACCTCTTTAAGAGTTCTCAGGCAGTGAGCTTGTATTAAGAGCCATATAGTATTACCTTGCTTGCATGAAAAGAAGGAGATATTAATGCCCCTGTGCTAATCATTGGTGAGGCCTTACTTGGAGAATTGTGTTCAGTTTTGAAGACCATCCCTCACCAAGGATATAAAATGACTTGAAGCGGTTCAGAGGATGGTGGCCAAAATGATAGCCTGCACCAGAAGATGTATGAACAGAAAGACTTCAAGACCTAAATATATATACCTTAGAGGAGGAGAAGGAACAGGGAAAATGACACCGATGTTTAAATACCTGAAGGGTATACAAAATGCAAAGTATGCCTTTGAATCAATGCTGACTTCTGGCAACTCAGCAGTTCCTCGGTTTTATTGGCAGTGTGACAGGAAGTAGATTGCCAGGCCTTTCTTCCAAGGCAATGGAGAGTTAAGTGACTTGCTCAAAGCCACAAGGAACACTAGCAGGAATCAAACCCTGGTCTCTTGATTACTAAGCCATTGCTCTAGCCATTAGGTTACTCTCTCAATGAATAAACATTTTTCAAAGATGGGGAAGCTGTAAAACAGGAAGATATGAAATGAAGCTGCAAAAAGAAACTAGACAATGTCAGGAACTACTTTTTCATGGAAAGGGTAGTGGATGCCTAGAATGCACTCCTGATGGAGGTAGTGAAGGCAAAACAGAGACAGACTTCAGAGGATTCCTATATAGAGGATGTAATGAAAACAAATTTAACTCTTATGCTTCAAAATATAGAGGTGGGTAACATGCATGGTGTTGCAGCTACAACCCTAAACAAAGACGGGGGGGGGGGGGGGAGGGGAGGAGAGGGGTATCCTGCATAGAGCAGCAGGTATTATTTCTACTACTGTATTTCCTTTTTTTAATTGGTCTTGTTTTATTCGATTCGTTTGTGTGTCAAATATGTGTGCATATATAGTCCAAAGCCATTTCACTGGCCACTTTTTTTTTTTTTAAGGAGATGTTGGACATTAAGGGGTTGAACTGCAAGGGTGCCAATAATGTTCACCACAGCTGTACTAAAGCAACTTTGCTTTCATAAAAGAATTTGTTGTAGGTTATGATCTATCCTAAATTTATGAGTTTCAAAATTTTATTAAGCCTAATTTTACTACTTATGATGATCTTGTATGGAACCTTGAGCACCATGATGGAAAGACATGAAATAAACTGAAAAATAAAATACTTGGAAATACAGCAGACAGATTCTCAATGCAACAGACAAACTAAAGCTGGTTAATTACAGTTGTGCATGACACACAGAACATAACTGAAAGAAAAGGTACTTGACCAGTCTATGAGATCGGCAGAAAAACTACAGAGACTGCAGGTGATCCGTAATAGTAGGACTATTGGTGATCTGCAGGCCAGGGACCATGCTATGCTTAAGCTACTTTCCCTACACTACCTTCTGATTCAGGTAAGATACCAATTTAAGGTGTTAGTATGGGCTTTTAATGGAGGAGACCCCATCTCACTTGCATGATCTGCTTATGGTTTATACTCTAATGCCAGCTTCAAGTTCCACGCAGGATAGGAGACTGGCAGTGCTGTGAGGGAGACAAGTTTGATTATAGCAGGTGAGGCATAAGCAGGATTTCTTAGCTGCAGATCCTTTTTTATGGAACTCTCCCCTTGGAGGTTAGATTGATCTCAGATATTACTACTACTATCACTATTAATCATTTATATAGCATTACAAAGCATATGCAGCACTGTACAAACATATAAAGACGACAGTCCCTGCTTGTAGAATTACAATCTAATCAAGACAGACAGAACAATACAAGAGAAACATGAGGGTTCAAAGGAGACAAGGAGAACAAGGGATTAGGATCCAAATGCGGCCTCAAAGAGGTAAGCCTTTAGCATGGATTTGAAGAGGGGGAGAGAAGAGACTTGACGTAAAGAGGAAGTTTGTTCCATGCATAAGGAGCAGCAAGATAAAAAAGATCAAAGTCTGGAGTTTGCAGAAGAAAAGGGCATAGAGAGAAGAAAGTCAGAGGATGAGTGGAGCTCAAGAGGAGGGGTGTAGGGAGAAGAGAAGAAAGGTAATAAGGGGCAGTAGAGTGAATGCATTTATAAGTTAGAAGGAGAATTTTGAATTGGATAAGGAAATGGAAGGGGAGCCAGTGAAGTGATTTTAGAAGAGGGGTTATACGAGTGTATCAGGACTGGCAGAAGATTAATCACGCAGCAGAGTTCTGGATAGATTGAAGGAGGGAGACCAGCAAAGAGGAGGTTGCAATAGTCAAGATGGGAGGTGACCAAAGAGTGGATAAGAGCCTTAGTAGTGTGTTCAAAGAGAAAGGGACGTATTTTATTAATATTGTAGAGAAAAAAACAACAGGTTTTAGCTATATGTTGAATACGTGTGGAGAAGGAAAAGGAGGAGTCAAAGATGACCCCAAGGTTGCGGGCTGAGGAACAGGAAGAAAAAGAGTGTTGTCAACAGTGATAGAGAAAGGAGGAGGGGGGAGATAGATGAGGGTTTAGGGGGAAAATAATTAGTTTCGTTTTAATCATTGTCAACTTTAAGTGGTGGAGAGACATCCAGGCAGCGTTGTCAGATAAGTAGAGATACGCGTTTGGAGCGAAGGAGAGATGTCAGGTGCAGATAGATTTGAGAGTCATCAGCATAAAAATGATACTGAAAGCCATTGGAAGAGGTGAGAGCACCAAAGGACTGGGAATAGAGAGAGAAAAGGAGAGGGCCCAGAACAGACCCTTGAGGTAAACCAACTGAGAGAGGGATGGCAGTAGAGAAGGAACCTTCAGAACAAACACTGAAAGAGCAATTGGAGAGAGACGAAGAGAACCAAGGCACTACAGGGCCTCTAAAACCAACTGAGGATAAAGTGATAAGGAGGAGGAGGTGGTCATCAACAGTATCAAATGCAGCAGAAAGATAGAGAAGGATGAGAACTGAGGAAAGCAAGGAACAGATCCACTGGAGACTTTGGCAAGAGTCGTTTCGGTAGAATGAAATGGACGAAAACCAGATTGAAGTGGATCAAGGAGGCCTTGAGAGAAGAGAAATTCAAGATAGCGGCAGAGAACTGCATGTTCAAGAATTTTGGAAATGAATGGGAGATGGATCAATAACAAGGACAAGTAGGGTCAAGTGAGGTGTTTTTGTGGAGAGGAGTGATTACAGCATGCTTGAAGGCTGCAGGGAAGGTTACAACTTTTCATTTGCAGGCATAAGATCTGGTCTTTTGGCATAATTTTAATGCAGATATGTGATGTGTCTTAAAGATTTAGGAACAGGTATAAGTCTGGTCTTTATAAATTTTATAGGGGGTAAGGGAAGTAAGAGACTGAATGTGTTATGTATTGGTATTATGAGGGGAACATGATTTATATTTTTAATTGTATTTGTATATTTTTATATGTAGGTTGCTGTAAGCTTAATGTAGCAGTGTCTCTTAACTTTGATAGAATAATGTGATATAATTAATTATATAGGTATGTATATATGTGAGCCACCTAGAAGTTCTGTGATAGGTGGTTCATAAGTTAAAAAAAAAACAAAAAAAACGCCGCAAACTAAAGAATCATCAAAAGACATGCCGGCACTTTTAAAAGATTGGGCAAATGTCATTTCCTAGATGGCACGGTCCATTAACAAAAGTATATACCATTTTCTTGATGTCATTTTTGCTCCATGCAACTTTCCCTAAACCTGTTTTTTCTGTCTCTACATTGTGAGCTTTATTCAAAAATTATGAAGCAATTTACCAGGTTCACTGATAAAACAAGCAAATGGTCAAGAAACAGGCATGTTTACAAAAATGTGCTATGTTAGCACGTGGTAAGTCCCAAATGTTAGCACTGGAGGTAAAATAGACCGACACTGGTGGGCAGGACTGGAATGTTCTCCTGCAGTTACTGTGGGAAGAAACCTTACCATGCTAAAACTGCAGCTGCCATTAATACTGGTGCACTTAGCGCCATCCATTGAGGCGGCGATAAGTGCACCTACATTCAGGGTACACCAATGATGCTAACCATAGTGTGATGTTAATACTCAAATTCTACCCTAACCCTCCCCCAATCATCGTTCCTTTACATGCTAAACCATTAGCATAGTAACAGCACAACATGACTATTGCATGGCAAACCCCATATTAACCATTAGTACACACCTCAGTGGTAGCTTCTTGCAAATATAAAATACATAATACTCGTCAAGACAGCACGAGAGCTGGATTTACCGATGTGAGAATAAATGACCTAAATTCAATTTCCAAAGGACTTAGGACACACTGTACAACCACTAGTATTTGCATACATCATCCTGTATTACTGATAGAAGTGTTCTGGGATCCTAAACAGAGCAACTTAAATTGTAATTTCCTGTCTTAGGAAAAAGTACGTGGTTCTCAGTCCACTTGACAATGTGGAAATAAAGGTCAAATATAATTTGTCAGTGACACCTTTTTATTGCACTAACTCTGTACAGCAGTAAGGATGTGCTCTTCTGAGATTATTCCCTCCTCAGGCAAGACTAAATGTATTAGAATCTGAGGTCTGCTGGAGCCAAATAAAAAGGATTATCTTAAAAGCTGTCAAGCAATTCCCCTGCAGTTTACTTATCTTTTTTTTTTTCCTTCAGGACTTGATCATTTCTCACCAGGTGAGTAAGCGAGGTTACTTACCTGTAATGGAGGCTCTCCGTGGAAAGCAGGATAAGTCAGCCACACCTGGTGATGTCATCCGATGGTGCCATTCAGATGGAAGTCTAAAAAGTATAGCCCCGGCTCCAAACCTCCGTATGTGACATGTAACCCATATATTATAATTATGAAAAACACTTTCTTTTTGTCGGAGTAACCAGCCAGAGGAGGCAGGAACTGCAACCCGTCCCTCGCCGTGGTTACTCCATTTTAATCATTTAAATGCTTGGAAAAAAGCTTTAACTTATCTTGCTTGAATGCAGCCAACATAGGAATTCAAAGGACACAACGTGCCACGTTTCGAGCCATCCAACAGTCACTGGCTCTGCATCAGGTGAAAAGCTAGAATCCCGTAAAAATGGCTTTTGCAAAACGCTTCACAACGGTCAGGTTTAAAGGGATGGCATGTGAACCTTTAAACCTGACCGTTGTGAAGAGTTTTGCAAAAGCCATTTTTACGGGATTCTAGCCTAATGGGAGACAGCCAACATGGCTTTAGACAAGGAAGATCTTGTCTTACTAATCTGTTATGTTTTTTTGAAGGAGTGAATAAACAGGTGGACAAAGGTGAGTCGGTTGATATTGTGTATCTGGACTTTCAGAAAGCCTTTGACAAGGTCCCTCATGAGAGACTTTTGGCAAAACTAAAGAGTCATGGGATAGGAGGCAGTGTACTACTGTGGATCAGGAACTGGTTAAAAGATAGAAAGCAGAGGGTAGGGCTAAATGGCCAATTTTCCCAATGGAGAAAGGTGAATAGTGGTGTACCCCAGGGATCTGTGCTGGGTCCGCTGCTTTTTGACATATTCATAAATGACCTGGAAAGTGGAATAACGAGTGAGGTTATCAAATTTGCTGATGACACAAAACTATTTAAAGTTGTTAAAACCCAGGAGGATTGTGGAAAATTGCAAGAGGATCTTGATAAATTGGAAGACTGGGCATCAAAATGGCAGATGAAATTTAATGTGGAGAAGTGCAAGGTTATGCACCTAGGGAAGAACAACCCAAACTATGGTTACACGATGCAAGGTTCCACATTAGGAACCACCACCCAAGAAAAAGATTTAGGCGTCCTTGTGGATACCATGTTAAAACCCTCGGCCCAGTGTGCAGCGGCGGCCAAGAGAGCAAATAGAATGCTAGGTATGATAAGGAAAGGAATGGAAAATAAAACAAAAGATATTATAATGCCTCTATATCGTTCCAAGGTGAGACCGCACCTTGAATATTGTGTGCAATTCTGGTCGCCATATCTTAAAAAGGATATAGCGATTTTAGAAAAGGTTCAGAGAAGAGCCACCAAAATGGTAAAGGGGATGGAAGGCTACTCCTATGAAGAAAGGCTAAAAAGGTTGGGGCTCTTTAACCTGGAAAAGAGACGGCTGAGGGGAGATATGATAGAAGTCTATAAATTAATGAACGGAGTGGAACGGGTAAACGTAGATCGATTGTTTACCTTATCAGAATATAGAAAGACTAGGGGACATGCAATGAAGCTACAGGGTAAACTATTTAAGACTAATAAAAGAAATATTTTTTCACTCAACGTGTAATCAAACTCTGGAATTTGTTACCGGAGGATGTAGTAAAGGCTGTTAGTGTAGCTGGGTTTAAAAAAGGTTTGGACAAGTTCCTGGAGGAAAGGTCCATAAACCATTATTAAGAAGGGACCCAGGATATCAATGCTTGGACCAATACAAGCATTGTGGAACCTGTGTCCCTTGGGGAAACTGCTAGGTACGTATGACCTAGATTGGCCACTGTTGGAAACAGAATACTGGGCTTGATGGACCTTGGTCTGACCCAGTATGGCATATCTTATGTTCTTATGTTCAGTTCCTGCCTCCTCTGGCTGGTTACTCCGACAAAAAGAAAGTGTTTTTCATAATTATAATATATGGGTTACATGTCACATACGGAGGTTTGGAGCCGGGGCTATACTTTTTAGATTTGAAGTTTCTCCGCCTTGTGCTGGGTTTTTGTTTTTGACATTCAGATGGAAGTGCCAGTCAGCCCTGCCCACCAGCCCACCCCTACTAGGGCCCTGCAGGTAGGATGGCAGATGTCAAGGTGCGTGCCGCCTCCTTCATCCAGGGAAGGTGGGTGGGAATGTGTGGCTGACTTATCCTGCTGTCCACAGAGAACCCGCGTTACAGGTAACCTTGCTTTCTCCATGGACAAGCAGGATGCATCAGCCACACCTAGTGACTCCTTAGCTGCGGCCAGCAAGCCTGAGGTACTGTGGTGGATGTGAAGTGGCAGGAAAGAGGCCGCCGGTACGCATTGGAGCGAGTGCAAGGCGGAGCCTGGTGTACAAACAAAAACAGAACATCGTGAAACAATCATTGTGAACCAACAATGTGAACAACCATACAACATGAACATTGTGAGTTACCCTAATGTGGCGTAAGGGTATAATCAACAGAACATATTGGAGTCTGTAGCAGTATTGATGTCCAAGTCTGTGTGCAGGGTCCAGGCTGGGTACCACAGACCATCCCTGATTTGGCCCTTATCAGGGTCCACTGCGGCTGCGTCAAGGATGAAGCGCCCAAAGATGTCTATGCATGCTGGAGGTCCAGGCAGTAGTGACACTGGAAGGTGCTTATGGAGGACCAAGCAGCGGCTCTGCAGATATCCCACACCAGGACTGCCTTGAAGTTTGCCAGTGTTGCTATGGCTCAAAGCTGGTGGGCATGCACAGTTCCTGGTGGAAGTGTATTGGCTTACATGTAGCAGAATGCAATGCAAGCAATGATCCACTGCGAGGGTGTCCTTTTCATGATTGGGTGCCTTGGTTTGTTGGGGTCAATGGAGATGAAAAGTTGTGTTCCCCTCCAAAGGGGGACAATTCAATCAATGTAGATCTACAGCGCACACACACATTCGTGGGTGTGTAGGCGGCTGCAGATAGGAGGGTAGTAGGATGACCTGGTCGATGTGGAATAGGAAGGTCACCTTAGGTAGGAATCATGAGTGTGTCCACAGAATCACCAGATCTGGGTGTATCTGAGCATATGGCAGATGTGTTACCAGGAGAAGCACAAAAGAGCAGGACAACAAGCCACTGGAAGACCAAGAGCTTTATTCATGTCACCAGGTCAGCCCTACACGTGTTTTGGCCATCTGGCCTTCATCAAGGGACTTTGACCACTTGGGAAAGGACACTTTGGTATGCTCTCAACTATTATTGGGAACTCTAACAATCCAGCTGCAAGATTCCAAATGCAAAGGGATTTGATATGCTACACAAACACAACTTTAACTGCGCAGTTGGTCCTCACGTGGGGTGTCGTCCTGCTCTTTTATGCTTCGGTTGGTTCTGAAGGGGGTGGTGCTCCCTTTGTCCCCTTGGGTGTGCTACCAGGGTCTTCAGTTTGCTGATCCTCTGGGCAGATGTGATGACCACCAGGAAGAGCACCTTCCAAGTGAGGAGTTTGAGCAGTGTGTCCCCTAGGGGTTCAAAGGGTTCTTTTGTGAACTACTGTATTACGAGATCCAGGTCCCAAGGGGGCACTGGCTGCTGGATGGGGGGCTGGAAGTTGGAGAGGCCCTTCACAAACTCATCTCCCCTCCCTCATGTCCCTCTCGGAGAGCACATATACCCAGACATACCCGCCCACACCCTGCTCCCTCTAAATCTCGGTACTACCCTAGAAACAGACCCCTACGCCACTCTGATAAGAAATCCACACGTAACTTATCCAAATCCCTCTCCTCCCCCCTTCCACTCTCCCGTTTACTTGTGCCCTATGGAATACTTGCTCAGTCATTTTAAAAAAACCTTTTATTCACGATCTTTTCATCTTTAATGCCCTACACCTCCTTGCCTTGACCAAGACCTGGCTCCCTCCAAACGACATTGCATCCATTGCCTCTCTCTGCTATGGGGGCTACCAATTCTCCCATACACCTCGATCTACTAGTCGCGGTGGTGGCGTTGGCCTCCTACTCTCTCCCTCCTGCCAATTCCAACCCCTCCTGCCACCCCAATCACTCCCCCCCTTTCCTTCGAAGTCCACTCCATTCGCCTCCTCACACCACTTCCCCTCTGAGTAGCTGCTATTTATTGCCCACCCGACAACTTCAAATCAACCTTCCTCACTGACTTCGACTCCTGGCTCTCTGCCTTTATGGATCCCTCCTCCCACACTCTCATTCTTGGCGATTTCAATATTCACATCGACAACCCCTCCGACCCCCATGCCTCAAAATTCCTCACTCTTACCTCCTCGTTCGACCTCCAACCTTGCTCCACCGCCCCCACACCCCTACACGGCCACTGCCTTGACCTAATACTCTTCTCCAATTCCTCTCCCTCAAACCTCTGCAATTCAATCTTTCTCTCATCTGACCATCACCTCCTAACATTTACTCTTCAGCTCCTGCCGTCCCTACTGCATCCTGTCTCCCCCATCCTATTTAGAAACCTTCATAATATTGATCCCCCGACTCTCTCCTTCACCATTTCTCCATCTCTTTCCTCCATTTTATCCTCCGAGTCCATCGACGAGGCATTATTCTCATACAATGCTACACTATGCTCAGCCCTCGACACTCTTGTCCCTCCCACCCCTCGTCCTGTAAAACAATCTACTCCCCAACCCTGGCTTTCTCCCACAATCTATTACCTACACATCTGCACCCGTTCTGCCGAATGAGCCTGGTCCAAATCCCGCTGCCCGGAAGACCTCCTACACTTCAAATTCATGCTTGGCTCTTTCCAGTCAGCCTTAGCACTTGCCAAACAAGATTACTACATCCATCTGACTAATTCCCTTGCCTCTGATCCTCGCCGTCTCTGTAACACCCTCAATTCTCTCTTCAAGGTCCCACAGCCCCCGATCCCGCCCTCCCTTTCTGCCCAAACCCTAGCCGACTACTTCCATGACAAAATCCACAAAATTACCCTCCAATTCCCTACCCCCTCATCTACCTCCCCTCCTCCCCAATTCTCCTCCCCGAACCCTATTCCCCCCGCCACCCTCTCCTCTTTCGCTCCGATCTCTGAAGAAACCACACTTCTTTTCTCCTCCAAACCCACCACCTGCTCATCAGACCCTATCCCCACCCATCTCCTAAGTTCCATTTCCCTCACTGTTGTCCCCTCCATCACTCATATCCTCAACCTTTCACTCTCCACTGCAACTGTCCCCGTTGACTTCAAACATGCTGTTGTCACACCCCTCCTCAAGAAACCTTCACTTGACCCCACGTGCCCTTCTAACTATCAACCCATCTCCCTCCTTCCCTTCATATCCAAACTATTAGAATGAGCAGTCCACCGTTGCTGCCTCGGCTTCCTCACCTCCCAGGCCCTCCTGGACCCACTACAATCCGGCTTCCGTCTCCTACACTCCACTGAAACGGCACTCACTAAAGTCACCAACGACCTGTTCCTGGCTAAATCTAAGGGCCTCTATTTTATCCTCATCCTTCTTGACCTTTCTGCTGCCTTTGACACCGTGGACCATGACCTTCTCCTCACCACCCTCTCCTCGCTTGGCTTCAAAGACGCCGTACTATCCTAGTTTTCCTCCTACCTCTCCCAACGCTCATTCAGTGTATACTCAGGCAGCCTCTCCTTCTCCCCTACCCCGTTCCATGTAGGTGTACCCCAGGGATCTGTCTTGGGCCCCCTCCTTTTCTCTCTCTATACCCAAGGCCTTGGCGCGCTTATCTCCTCCCATGGCTTTCAGTACCATCTCTATGCTGATGACTTCCAAATCTACCTCTCTACACCTGATATCACTCTGGCAACCCAGTCCAAGATCTCTTCCTGTCTCTCAGACATCGCTGCCTGGATGTCTCATCGCCGACTGAAACTGAACATGACCAAGACTGAACGCCTCATTTTTCCACTCAACTCCTCCTCCCCACTTCCCTCTCTCTCAGGCCATGTAGATGGATCTACTATCCTTCCTGTTCCCTCGGCCCGCAATCTAGGGGTCATCTTCGACACCTCTCTCTCCTTTTCCGCTCACATCCAGCTTGTAGCTAAGACCTGCCGCTTCTTCCTCTACAACATCAGCAAGATCCGCCCCCTCCTCTCTGAACACACTAACAAAATGCTTATCCACTCCTTAATCTCCTCTCGCCTCGATTACTGCAACCTACTCCTCTCGCTGGTCTCCCCGTGAACCATCTCCTTTCCCTTCAATCTATACAAAATCACACTGCTCGACTAATCTTCCGCCAGCCTCGCCATGCCCACATTACTCCTCTCCTCAAGTCACTTCACTGGCTCCCTGTCCAATTCCACATCCAATTCAAGCTTCTCCTGCTGACCTATAAATGCATTCACACTATGGCCCCTCAATACCTCCTATCTCTTATCTCTCCCTACGTCCCCTCTCAAAATTTGCGCTCCGCCAACAAATCGCTTCTTTCAATGCCTTTCACCCGCACCACGAACTCCCGACTGCGTCCCTTTTACCTTGCTGCACCACACGCCTGGAACAGCCTACCTGCATCTGTGCACCAGGCGTCTACCCTGGCCCTCTTCAAATCCAGGTTGAAGACCCACCTCTTCACAGTCGCATTCAGATCCTGACTTCCATCCTCATCTTACCCTAACCCCTGTCAACGTTCATGACCAAACCCCCGTTAATGTTTATGACCAAACTATAGACCAAACTGTACCAAACTATACCACACCGTACTGCAGAACTGACTAATGTGCTGTACTGTTCTATTTAGATTGTAAGCTCCGATGAGCATGACTCTGACGGGCAGGGACTGTACTTTGTATGTTAGCTACCTCTTGTAGGTTAGCTGTGCAGCGCTGCATGTGTGGCGCTTTACAAGTGCTAAATAGTAGTAGTAGGGGATTTCTGTTGTGATGGCTTGCCAGGACTGTCAGAAAAGGGAAAGTTGGCCCCCTACTGGTGCTGTGGCTGTCAGTGTCAAAAGGAGGGAGTCATTTTCCCCAACAAGGCTGCCCCCTGCTTTTGTTGGCAATGTTCCTTCTGGCATTGCTTTTGAGAGGACCGATTGTAGGCCTGGTGCTTGGGCCTCTGGGACTGCCATCTGATGTAGGGTTTTTGTTAGCATCAAGGTGTGGAGTATGAGGAGTATGATTTTCCGGGGTAAGAGTTGTGTATTTGCGTTGGTTTGTAGAGTGACCCCTTGGAGGCCAGGGTCTGGAATGTTGTGCAGTGGTCTTTCATGTCATTAACAGTGTCCTTCATCTTGTCCCCAAAAAGGTTGTCACCCATGCAGGGGCCAGCCAGCAAGAGCCCTTTGGCCCGAACACCAGCTCACCCTCATTTTGTTCACAAACATGGTACCGAGCTGGCACAGTCAGAAGTCCCGCCTACCTGCTGCACCATTGGCCAGGAATCGGCCTTAGCCCTGCCTCTCCTGAACATGGTTGGCCAGCTCATTCAGACCCACTGCGCCAATGGGGAAGCATCATGTCGATGCGATCACCTCGACACCAACTTCCCCCCCCCCCCACCAACAGCATCTCCATGTCACAGGGGAACTCACAGCCCCGTTCTCCTGCGTGCCGACATGGACATCGGTAGTGGCACAGAAGTAGCAGCAGCTACAGTTCCCACAGGCACAAACACCGGAGGCACAGAGGCATGAAGCCCCTTCAGCAGCCTGGATAGCCTGAGCTCCTCACCCAGCCCAACAAGGAGACACCACAGGAAGAGACCACCTAGGGGGCACCACCGTAGCCACACACTGATGACAGAGGGAAAGACCCAACAACTCCCCCTCAGGCACACACATCAGCTGTGGACTATGTATTGGACCTGCTGGCTCAGCACATTGGGCAGCACACAGCTTAGCGCTCAGGGCCTTCAGACACACAAGGGACACAGCCCATGATGGTGCCAACCCCACTCAATTGCAGATCACCCTCGCTTCTGGGGTTCTCACCAGGGCTCTCAACAACTGACAGCGAATGTGAGGAAGTGGCCATGCAAGGCTCACAAGACAGCTACAATTCCCCCTCTAATTCTGGCCCTTCACTGGCTACATCGCCACAGCCACCACCGCCCCCTCACCTACCTTAAGTTCCTGCAGACAGTCACCTCACACCTGGCTCTATCTGTGACTGTTCCAGGCTGCAATCTCTTTGCTGAGCAGCAGGGAAAGTCTCACTGGAGTTCATGCAGGGGAAGGAGGCCTTTGTTGGCACATCCCATGCCACAGAGAGACCCTTACCTCTGGTGCTGGTGTCAGTCACCTGTTTGTCTTGCGGCTCTTCTTGACCAAATGTGAGGCTGCTGGCTGCACAGGGGCGCTCCAATCCTGGTTACCAAGGAAAAACTCTTGAGGTGCATGGCTGCTCTTGGAGACACATGACGCAATGGAGGCAGTCCTCCATGCGGTGGGCTGCCCCCAGGCAGCACACACAACAGTCATGGGCAAGCATGTAATTCATTTTCTTGGAGAAGAGGACACTTTTTAAAACAAGATTTGGCCATCTTTTCTTGTGTTCTCTGGATTTCTTCTGGGACATATTGTAGTTTTTGGAGAGCAGAGAGTTCTGTCCTTCTCAGCAAGATGGAAGACAGACTGGCAAAAGTAGGGGCGGGCCGGTGGGTTGGGCTAACTGGCACATGCTCAGAAAGGCTTATCTTTCTGAGATCTAGGAGAGCACTTCCGTCTGAATGGCGCCATCAAATGAAGTCACCAGGTGAGTAAGAAGGCGATTTGTAATCAAAAATATATCAAAAGAAAAGAAAGGATATATAATCTTTAAAGAATAAAGGGAAAGCACAGTTAGAAAAGGAGAGCAATAAGGTAGAAACATGGATCTCCAAGAGAGAAGCTACTATAATCGAGGGGTCCCAGGCAAAAGCTGATAATGCCAAGAGGTCCTAAATAGATTAAAAAAAAAAAACAGAAGAAAACCCGAGAGCTATATTAGTCCAGGATAAGCAGACTTAAATTTGAGTAATATTCACTACGGATATGAGGAAAGGAATTCCAAAGAGGCAGCAAGGAAAAAGAAAGCAGAACAGCAGCTTGATTCCTGCTGGGAAAATGGGACAGAAGGAACAAGTAGATTTACGCCTTCTACTACTGAACATTCGTATAGTGCTACAAGGTGTTCGCAGCGCTGTACATATAGATTGAAGACACAGCCCTTGCTCATCAGAACTTACAATCTAATCAAGATGAAAAAACATGGCAAAACTGGGGACTAGAGCACTCTAATGCCCAATGAATATTGTCACACCCCAGCCCCCGGCCACGTGCCTAAAGAGCTAGGGTGGACATTATGTCCTTCATAAATGGGTTGAAAACTATCTTCAGCACAGAGGCATGTTGGGAGTTGTAGTTTCCCTTTTAAAAGTATAGCCATGACAAACCAGTATGAAGGTAAATGATAAAGATTTATTTCCCCAATGTCACAAGATTCAACATAAAGCACAGCACTATGTACAATCTATACTGCCATTGGGTGCCATGTAGACTTTGGTGGGATCCACCAGGATTGGACACTGTGCCATGCCTAGTGACCCTGATCGGGACTGAGAGGTTATCATTGACAGAGCTGTTATTAGATGACTGGTTGTTACTCCGGGTGCGGTGCACTAAGACAATGGTTTTCCTGCCACAGCTGGGGGCCTCGACTGGATGACCGCCGTATTCGGATGGCCTAAGACTGTTGCCTGAAGTCGGTGCTGGATGTCGTGACTATAGGACATGCTTGCTGAGTGCTTGTTGAGGGTGGCATGGGTAGGGAGTTGGGGAGGAGGGGGTGTTTGAAATTAAAAGTATGTTGGGGATCTGTGGAGGCCACCCATGCACCCAAAAAAGCCAGGGAAGGATAGGGACAGAACGAGTGTAAATGTATGTGTGCGTGTGGGGAATAGGGACGAGATGGAGGGGTTTGACTGCATGAAGGATGTATGTAGGACAAGAGGATTGAGAGCCCCAGGTAGGTAGGGGTCTTGGCATTCTTATACTTCAGACCCTCGCGGGATAATGAGCTGGGGGTGGGGGGAGGGAGAGGTAAAAGACAGTGGGTTTGTTGAATACACAGCTGCTGTTGGTGGCAGGGGGAGTGGAGGTGGGATGGGGCGCTATTATGTGAATGACGGAGTGCCTCTGTGGCCCTCTCTCCCCATTCTCTCCTACTCTTGTCCCCCTGATTCTTGGGCGCACATGGGCATGGGATGAATGGGTTCTGGCATGCCTATTGAATGTGTCCCATGTCTCTCATCTCTGGTACCTCTCCTGACTGCTTCTCCTTGGAGCCCTCCACCTTGGAACTGCTGGCCTCTTTGGAACTCTCTCTTATCCTGCAACAACAGCCCCTCTGGCTGCCTTTCTTAGGGGTATGTTTACTAAAACCCCGGTAGAGTGCGGGCCGCGGTAGAGTGCGGATGCCATATAAGGAGTGGGCGTTCCGTCCTGAAAAAGAAAAGCCGGAATTTAAATATGCGCTAAGGTGCGCAGCGCCCTTGTGCGCCCCGCACCTTAGCGCATCAGATGGCTGCGCGGGAGGCATATGTGGTACGCTGATGGGCAAGCAGAAAAGCAGAGCCACAGCACAATGGTTAAGGCACCTACCAATGGTGCAGGGATCAGGGGTTTGATCCCCACAGAGCCCAATAAAGACAGCTGGCTGAGGCGTTAATTTAGGAGGCATTGAAATAATGGGCAGCATAAGGCGGCGCGCTAATGTTTTTGGAGGCATATTAATAATGGGCGGCATAAGGCGGCGCGCTAATGTTTTTGGGGCATTTTGATATTGTGAGGCATATGGCGGCTCGCTGATGTGCAAGCACAGGAACAGAACTACAGCACAATGGTTAAGATACTGACCAATGGTGCAGGGATCAGGGGTTCAATCCCCCACAGTGCCCAATGAACAAGGCTGGCTGAGGCATAACATATTAAGGGGAAGATTGCTTTAGGAGGCATTTTATTCATATTTTAATTATCACTACTAGCAAACACACTCCCAAAGCGTGTTAACATAAGGTGCCCTATAAGGCACATTTTAAAGCGCACTGTCAGCCAAGGCAGCCTAGAATGTTGCTTATAGGGCGCTTTAGAGGGTGCCGTATGAGGTACCGCAAGGTCAGTGTACTGGTTTTTATGGCAGCACTCTGCAGTTTAAGGAATGAAAAGCATAAGTAGGTGCACTGACAGGCAAGGAGGAGCAGCAGTGGAGCACAATGGTTAAGGCACTGACTGCTGATACAGGGGTCATGAGTTTGCTCCCCAGTGTGCCTAATACGTAAGGCTGGCTGTGGCATCAGCTTTGCATTGTACATATTTTGTCCTGCAGCACTTTAATTTTATGTTATTAATTGCTGCCAGCAAACACGCCCTCACGTGCCGTAATTGAAGGTGCCGTATAAGGCACCCTATAAGGCACTCCAAAGGGCACATTATAAATTGCATTGTCCGCCACAGCACCCTAAAATGTCCCCTATAGGGCACCCTATAGGTTGCGTCACAGGATATTGTATAGTGCACCTTATGTGGAAGGGAACCATAAGGTGCCCTATAGGGCACCCTATAAAGCACCCTCAGAGGCACCTTATGGGTACAGTTCGCTGAGGGTGTTTTTGCTGGCATCAAAATATGTACATTAAAAAAGATGCATTGGACAACCCTATCAAATAACCCCACTGTGGGTTTGAACCCATGACCTCTGGCCTCAGAGGCAGTGAAGTAACCAATGGGCTACAACTCTATAGCTGCTAGCAAGCCCCTGGCTGGCTGCAGAGAGCATGCACGTCACCACACAGACAGTCTGCTGTGGTCACCAGGATAGGGTTAGCCCACCCATACCCATGATGCACTGCACATGCAAATCAGCTGTCCACAGATTAACACAAGATGGGCAATGCACCCTCACAGCACCTCGGCCCGTTAGAGGGAAGTGACCATGTGCACCCACACCCCACCTCGGCCTGGTAGGGGGTACTGACCGTGTGTTTTACTGGTACAGAGTATCTACACACCGTCACATTGTGCGGGTACTGTGCTCACCCTGAGGGTGCAATGAGGTGCCCAGGACCAGGTCCACAACACCTTCCATGGCTGAAAGAGGCCATGCCGGAGGTCCAAAGCAGTGTTAATGTGTGAGATAAGTAGTTCCTGCACTAAACACCTTGGATATCTCTGTCTGACTCAGTCAGGTGTAGCCCCTATGGACCCCTAGGTGGGCCATGTACCACCACCCCCCTCCTCCAGGGCTGAGGGTAGCAAACAGGGTCTCCTATCAATAGATCCACATCCTACCTCCCTGCAAAGGTGGCAGTAGAGGGGTCCATCAACCACGGTTCTGCTGAGGAGCAGACACCCCACAGGGCAGTCAATGCAGCTCTATACACATCAATAACACAATAGTAGACAGATATTAGGCCTGGATATGGTGAGCTGCACCCCATCACTATCTGATATTCTCCTGCAGCAAGTCATCAGCTGCTGCACCCTGCAAGCTGCTCCATCACGACACATACCAGCTGCAAACAGTGTGCTAGTTAGTCCACAGTGCATGTTCCCAGTGGGATGTCAGCATACACAGCAAGCAGATAAATCAGTGACTGGGCCCCAAAAGGAAACCCATATCTATCACGAGAGAAATACTATATAGCACTATGGGGGTGCCTAGCCATGCTGTGGTCACTGTACAGTCAGGGTGAGAGTGATCTCTCAGCAGGACATACTGAGGTCACCCTGTCTGTGTAGGTGGTGGCCGGGCACTAAAATGTCACAGTCAGTGCCCTATGCCCTGTGCAGATACACCCTGGCCAGGCCACCCTGTCCGGCCTATACCCATGGTACCTTGCTCCTCATTATGCACATTGGCAGCCCAATACTGGCAACATTGCTGGCAGTGTGGGCTGTGGAAGGTGTTTGCAGCCACCACACACTGGATAGGCAGACAGCCACCCCCACACCTATGCCAGCATTGTGCTACTATAGAGGAGTCCAGCAGCCATACCCACCACACCAGTCCTGGGCACAGTACAGGCATGGATATGGTATGCACTACTGTTGGGGGTCACTGCAGCGCACACCGCAGACATCACAATGATTGTTATGGTGGAGATCAATGAGCAAAATGTGCTTAACGTAGGAATTTATATCTGCCAGTTATCATGGGCAACGTTTGATAGCTGTGTACCATATACCCAGGTGTAGGGTGGCAGTGCTAAGGTATGCAACTGCTAGTATTGGGGGATACAGGCAGGGCCCAATGTCCTGCCTCTCTAGGAGGCATTGGCCAATGGGGCCTGGGGGGGGGGGGGTGTCTGGCCCTGTTGGCTGCTGCTTTATGGCAGTATCCCAACTCCAGTCCTGGAGTTCCAACCACTGTTCGGGTTTTCATGCTGTCCCTCAGAAATATGCATGCGCTACATCAGCATACCATTGGGGTGGTGCATAGATATGCAGCACATGCATCTTTAGCAGAGGCAGCATGGATCCTGAATGGTGTGGGGCCCTCCAGGACTGCATTTGGGAGACTCTGCTCTGGGTAATGCGGCTGTTTATGGTGTCTGTGTTTGGTGTGGTAAAATATAGGCATGTGAACCATGCGTATGTTCTCAGCAATAAAGGTTTCACCTTACTATCACGGTTTAGTTTTAGGAAAACATATGTGGACTGGATTGGCAGTAGCCCCAGCTGGGCTTTGAACCTGTGACCTTCTGTTCCTGCACACGCTGTCTGTATGCACTGCACCACCGTGTTGCCACAGATATGCTGTGTTCCCTGGGGAGTCCATGACTGTACATCCGACAGAGCCTGTCTGTTACGGTGGACGGTGCCAGCCTGCACAGGCCTAGGCCACTGTTTGCTGTGGTTTGCAGCCACTGCCCCCTCCACCACCTGTACCCTTCCGCCAACATACAGACATGTCCCTATCTGGAAAAAAGAATATGACCTGATTGAGTTGTGGCACTCCAGGACTGAATTTGGGGGACTCGGCTGTCGGTAATGTCCATTGTTATGGTTTGTGTGCGGTGTAGGGTAAAATATAGGTGTTGGAACTATGCTTATGTTCTCTGCCATACAGGGGTGTCTGTACTATCACTGTTTAGTGGTGGGTAAAACTATGGGGACTGGGTTGGCAGGAGCCCCAGCTGGGGTTTGAACCTGTGACCCTCTGGTCCTACAGGCACTGGCTGTGTCCGCTGCACCACATTGTGGCCACAGGGACAGTGCAGTCTCTGGAGATAGAAAACCTGGCCGCACGAGTCAGACACCCTGCTCTGCACAGTTTTACTGTGGGCTCGTTTACCTTGTATGGGGACAGGGGTGCAATTAAACCTCAGAAATGACCTCCAAAAAAAGGGGAAAAAACCAAAACCAAGCTGGGCAACAGTGATATCAATGGGCAACACGAAAAACACTCCCAGGAAAGCTCCATTAAAATGCAGTGATTTTTGAACGAGTCTACGGAGCGTAGACCCTTCCAAAAATCATTTCTTTTTTTTGGAGCTTTCCTGGGAGTGTTTTTTATGGTTGCCCATTAATATCACTGTTGCCCAGCTGGATTATAATTTATTTGAAATTTGTTGTGGTCATTTTCAAGTTTTATTTGCTGTTTTGTTCTGTGCACATGTATCACACTGCTCACGTTTTTCAGGTTTCCCCGGTTTTGCTGTACATTGCTGACGGAAATGGTTTCTCTTCCCTTTAAATCGGCTCTACCGCGAGGGTTTCACTCGCGGTATTTTTAATGCCGAATTCAGCCCCGCTCCTGTGCGGGGAGCCTCTCCCCTCCCACTCTCCACCCATTGACCCCGTCCCCCCGCCCCTCGGGAGCCTTCCTCCGTCCTCCGTAAGCGTTTCCCCGCCTCTATCGCACATCAGCGCCCCGCACACGTGCGCCGGCCCGTTAATGTGACGCGCACGCGTGCGCGGCGCTTAAGAGCACTTAAGTGCATCATTAGCATCCGCTCTTGTGCGCGGTTTAGTAAACATACCCCTTAGTGTTGCTTCGTCGCTTTCTCCCTCTTCTTCTTCCCCTTCTCTCCTTCTAAGCAAGGTTTATAAAGCTGCTTCTCTGTCAGGGTCTCTCTGACTCCCCTCAGGTGTGTGTGATCATCCCCTAAGTTTGTAACTACCTCAGGATAGCTTGGGTGTGGCAACCTAACTTCAGACTCTCTGTGCTTGCTCCCTCTAGCTGCACTCTGCAGTGTGTGTATTGCAGACCTGTCACGTTCTTTAAAGGTACATTTACTAGTTTTTCCTATCTCCATAGGCTCACTAGCATCATCTTCACCACATATCCCCCCCCCTTAAGATATTACGGCCTGGTGACACTTCACCCGCACAGCTCGTAATCCTGGACAGGGTGTCCGCATTCTGGTGCAGCTTTCCCGCTCTATGTTCGACCCTAAAACTGAAAGCCTGCAAAGCCATGTACCAATGGGTCAACTGGCTATTATGATTTTTCATTTGACTCAGCCATTTTAGGGACACATGGTCTGTGACCAACAAAAACCTCCTTCCAGTGAGGTAAAACTTGAGGGCCTCCACCGCCCATTTGATGGCCAAACACTCTCTTTCAATAGTTGAATAATTCCGTTTTGCCGGGGACAGCTTCCTGCTGAGGAACATTATTGGATGCTCTGTTCCCTCATGTTTTTGCGACAGAACCGCTCCTAGGCCCATCTCTGACGCATCCGTTTGGACTATAAATGGTTGCCTAAAGTCTGCACCACATAACACCGGCGCTTTACAGAGCTTCCCTTTCAACATTATAAAAGCTTTGTCTGCCTCAAGGGTCCACCTAAGATGATTTGGGGCATTTTTCTTCAGCATGTCCGTTAATACGGTGCTTTCTTCGGCAAAGTGGGGAATGAACCGCCGATAATACCCTATAAGGCCTAGAAAACTTAACTGTTTTTTAGTTACTGGCCTGGGAAAGTTTTGGACACTCTCTATCTTGTTCATTAGAGGTCTGACCGTACCTCTCCCTACCATGTGCCCGAGATATTTTACTTCTTGTCCAGCGAACATACATTTTCCTGGGTTCAAGGTTAGCCCGGCTCGTCTCATTGCCCTTAGAACCGCTTCCACTCTTGACAAGTGTTGGGCCCAACTGGAACTATGTATGATAATGTCTCCATGTAGGCGACGGCATACTCCTGATGGGGACGTAGCACGAGGTCCACTAACCTCTGACATATTGCTGCTGCCCCATGTAGGCCAAAGGGCATCCTACGGAACTGAAAGAGTCCAATCGGTGTACTAAATGCAGTCTTGGGACGAGACTCTCGTGTTAAGGGAATTTGCCAGTAACCCTTAGTCATGTCTAATGTGGTGAGAAATTTGGCTTGCCCCAACCGATCTAGCAATTCTTCAATTCGTGGCATCGGATATGCATCAAACATGGATATGGCATTCACGCGCCTAAAATCTATGCAAAATCTTAATGTACCGTCTGGCTTTGGGACCAGCACAATGGGGCTACACCAGGGACTCTTGGATTCTTCGATAATCCCCAGTTCCAACATCTCCCTCACCTGGGCCACTACCTCTTGTTTCTTGGCTTCCGGTAGCTGATAAGGCCTCTGCCTGACCACCTCACCAGGTGGGGTTATGATTTCATGAGCAACTAATTTTGTCTCACCGGGAATCGGTGTCAAAACATCCGTAAACTTTTCTAGTACTCTGGTCAGTTCTTGCCGCTATAATAGGGAAAGTTCTTCGCTCACTCTAGGTTCCGGGTTTGTTTTGCATTCCGCTAGTTGCGGTCCCAAATCTTCTTCTACCTTCTCTTCAAAGATGGAAGACAGTCCCTTCACTTCTGTCTGACCAGTGGATCCGAATCCTCCAGATCCCCGACTTGTAGAGGTCATCATGGCTACTTCCTCTAATAAAGGAAATCCTACTCTCTCACAGATGAGCTGAGCAATGCGATCACCCACTTTAACTACGAAGTCTTCATCTCCAAAATTAAAAAGCAACACTTTTATCGCCCCCATGTAGTCTGGATCAATTACACCTGCACCCACGTCCAAAAAATGCTTTAAAGCCAATCCAGAGCGTGGTGCAATGCGTCCGTAACACCCAATGGGCATTTCCATTTGAAGGCCAGTGTCTACTAAAGCCTTTCCATGTCTAGGAATTACTTGATCTACGGCACTGCATAAATCATAGCCAGCTGCTTGGGAGGTGGCTCTTCGTGGACTCTGCGCTTTAGTGGACATTTTGCAAAATTTTAACACAAACTTTGATTTAATTGGAGAATCACTCTTCAGAGGCCGTTTCTCCGGGTTCTGGTCTGGCTTTCGAGGTTTCTCGAACAGCAGGCTGGGGACTTCAGTCACCCTGGCTTCAGCCTACTGATTGTAATCCTTCCTATCTGGAGCTTTTGACTGAGCTTGTGTAGACACGAGAGCTACCTTGGGATGTAGGCCCTTCTCCAACCCCCTTTTGAACTGGGGCCAATCCCTGCCCAACACCAGGTCGTGTGGTAACTTCGGGACTATAGCTATCTGGATTTCCCTTTGCATCCCTAACCCTTCTACTATCAGTTTGTACAAGGGATAAAAAGATGATGCTACGTGAATGCATCTGATCCTGACCTTTCCCTCTGGTCATCTCGATACTGACTTAGACTGGGCTTCTATGGCTTGCCAGAGTCTCTTAGAGATCATACTCTGATCAGCACCAGAGTCCAGTAGAGCGTTGGTAGCTATGCCCTGAACTATAACATCTAAAAGGAAACCTTCCCTTATAGTTTTTGCATTATCAGTCATCAGCGCTGTACGTGCCTTACACTCCTTTTGCATGTGTCCTACCTTCCCACACTGAAAACATTTTTTCTTTTCACAATAGTTTCTTTGCATTGGCATACAAGTTTTTATACCTTCCGATCTTGGCCTTGACTTTCTTTCTGATGTCTCAAAACTAACCTCTGCTGCCGTTTTTGAAGTGTCTCCCTTTTTATGACCGGCCAATTCTGCTTCAAAATACCTCTCGGTCAGCAGGGTGGCTTCATTCATGGTTTGGCAGTTTTGCAAAATCAGAAAGGATTGCAGTTCCTTTGGAACAGCGGCCATAAACTGTTCCAACACAATAGTATCTATCACCGCCTCCAGGGTCTTTCCCTCTGGGGAAAGCTTCTGACCCTCTGGCAGAGAGCTTTTGGTATCTCACCAGTTTTTAATCTGGTAGCCCTTAACATACAGTGATATACCATCGGAGTCAGCCCTAGGCGATCTCTGATAGCCTTTGTTAATTCTACATAATCTGTGGCCAGAGTCGCCGGCATGGCCCTGTATGCCGCCAACGCCTCTCCTGTAAGAGACGTGGCCAGGCGTACAGCCCATTGCTCCCTCGGCCAACCTACAGTATGTGCCACTCTATCGAACGATTCTAAGAAATCATCAATGTCATCGTCCGGAGACAATTTTCCGAATGTCAATGTCCCACAGGTCAGTGGTCCTACCATACAATTACTAGCTGACCCATCAAGTCCTGGTGGGGTAGATACTGCTACTGTTGGCATTCTTTGCTTAGCCAGCCAGGCCTCCATCATATCGAATACGGGTTTCTGCTGAGCTTGTAATGCCGCTGCAGCCTGTTCCTGCGCCTAGAACGCCATTTCGCGCTGCTTTTCAAACTGTGACGCCATCCACTGTAGAACGTCCTTCGGATCCATCATAGCAGTTTCCTGTAGAAGAAAAAAAGAAACACAACCACCAAGTGCGGTATCACTCAGCTTTTTGCCAGACTTTATTTTGACTGCCTGGACTCTTGCACCCTTATACTTGAATCCTTCTCAGCCCACGCCTAATTACTCGTTACCTGCAATTAGGCATTGACTTATGCCTTAGAAAGGGTGTGTCCTGCTGGTCATCCGCTGCTCAGGCCGACGCTGCCAGCAATTTTTCACTCTTCCGTTGGTGTTTAATATCTTCAGTATACATCCTGAAGCAGTGTAAATCCTAAACATCTTGCAAATGGCTCAAAATGTTGCTGCAAGAGTCATCATGGAAAAGAAAGTCACAGACCACATAACCCCAGTACTTATGGAACTGCATTGGCTCCCGGTGGCCGCCCGCATCATTTTCAAACTTCTCATAACAACGTTTAAACTCATCCATAACATCGCACCATCCTACCTCAATAACCTAATCGCTATTCAACCACACAACAGGAGCAGAAGAGCCATAAATCTCAATGCTCTCTGTGTTCCGACAAGCATAAGAACCGTCAAAGCAGAAACAAGCAATAGGGCATTCACATATACAGCACCAATCCACTGGAACCAGCTCCCACATGAGTTGAGACTCACAAATAACTTGAGTGAATTTAGAAGGAAACTCAAAACCCATTTATTTCAGACTCACTACAACCTGACCTAAGGGCGATACTTCTACTTCAACCAGATGTCTTTTGCCTGCCACGGCGGCATTTTGAATACTGGCATGTAATCATGTATAAATTGTATATATTGGACCCCTCCCACACCCTTGCAATCAAATGTATCCCCAGAACTGTGTGCCCCAACCAAATGTATATTGTATCCCATTGATTCTCCTGTTTTATGTAAATCATTGCCTAATCGAAATGTAAATCTAAAAAAATCACTGTATTGTACGATACACTATGATTCTGTAAAGAAAACCGCTGCTGATCGTAGGAAGCAGCGGTATACAAATGTTTACTAAATAAATAAATAAAATAAAGATAGGGGCTCAAGATACAACAACTACGCCACTTGTCACACCCCAGCCCCCGGCCATGTGCCTAAAGAGCTAGGGTGGACATTATGTCCTTCATAAACAGGTTGAAAACTATCTTCAGCACTGAGGCATGTTGGGAGTTGTAGTTTCCCTTTAAAAGTATAGCTGTGACAAACCAGTATGAAGGTAAATGATAAAGATTTTATTTCCCCAATGTCACAAGGTTCAACATAAAGCATCAGGATATTCTCTCCAGTTAGTATTTACAAAGATATTTACAAAACTCAGGTTGAATGTGTTTCACAGTCACTACTGCTGTTCAGGGGTTTTAATCCAAAACATAGCAGATAAAACAAACCACAAGCTTCTTCACTCAGCTTAGTAAAAATGTTCTTTTATCCTTTCCTTCTTTAGTAACACCAAGCACAGGTGCTAGGCAATATTCCTTCGGTTAAACAAGCTCTTACCTTCAAACAAGGTCAGGCTTCTTTACTCTGTTACCCAAAAGCACACATTCTGAAAGCTATTCTTCAGTTAAGGGACTCCATGCTTCCAGCCAAACATAATGTGCAATCCATGGGAAACTCAGGCAGTAAGGAATCTTGTTCGCTAGGATCTATCTGCATTTCTTCCTGCTCTGAAGAAACATCAAGTTGCTCTGAGCTTTCCCCGTATCTCCCAGGATGTACTTTCTCGGGGGATCTCTATAATTCCCTCCAGCAGTGGTCTACCTGGTATGGAAGACAGATATCTGGGGTTTGAGCTATCTCTTTCTGGCTGGGTTCACAAACCTCTCTCCAGCTGCGGTTAAACAGTTCCTGGCCTCCTTGCTTAAGTTCCTCTCTGGTGTTAATCGACTGCTCCCTGTTCCCGGCTGGGTTCTTCTGCCTCCTAGCTTGAGCCCTGGGCACCCACCTCTGAACACCTTGAGACTTCCAGTCCGGCACAGACGTGGGAAGACTTTTATGCTCTCTCTCCCTGAGTTGTGCCTTCCTGGTACCTCTCCTGACGGCTTCTCCTTGGAGCCCTCCACCTTGGAACTGCTGGCCTCTTTGGAAATTTCTCTTATCCTGCAACAACAGCCCCTCTGGCTGCCTTTCTTGGTGTTGCTTCGTCGCCTTCTCCCTCTTCTTCTTCCCCTTCTCTCCTTCTAAGCAAGGCTTATAAAGCTGCTTCTCTGTCAGGGTCTCTCTCACTCCCCTCAGGTGTGTGTGATCATCCCCTAAGTTTGTAACTACCTCAGGATAGCTTGGGTGTGGCAACCTAACTTCAGACTCTCTGTGCTTGCTCCCTCTAGCTGCACTCTGCAGTGTGTGTATTGCAGACCTGTCACGTTCTTTAAAGGTACATTTACTAGTTTTTCCTATCTCCATAGGCTCACTAGCATCTTCTTCATCACAGTATATCTACCATTCCGAGGGAATGCTGACTTCCCACCTAGTATGTCTGCCCCTTGGTTACTTCATTGGCAAAACTTCGGCATTCATTTGGACCAGGTGCTGATAGAGGACCTGGTGAATTGTTGTCCTTCCCAGAGCTCTGCTCCCAATTTGGGCTGGGAACGGACGACCTGTTTTCCTATTACATAGCTATATTTGGAGCCTGAATAGTGATAATTTGTCTAGTGACTTTTGTACGGATTTGGAGTTTTTTTTCTGTGAGGAGTCTGGAAGGATAACTATCCTGGGAGCAGTCATCTTTTGTGCCTCAAACCTCCCAAAGTGTGCACCACCGGCTTGCTGAGACATGGAGTGCAGACCTCATCATGTCATTGACAGGGGAAACCATCTGGAAATAGGAGAAATCCCTGGATTCACCCCTATGGTTTCCCTTTGGGACATGCAATATCGGGTACTTAGGCAGGCTTATCTCTCCCTGGGCCGTTTGCGAGCAATGGGCTATAATAGATGGCCCAGCTGCCTGAAGTGTGGGGAGGAAGGGGCTCTGCTGGTATACATGCTGTGTGCCTGCCCATGGATATAGGAATACTGGCAGGAAATTCATTGCTTTGTGGAATAGGTTCTTAGGCAGCGGTGGCTGCTTCATGTGATGAAGGGAGTGGGGGTTTCTGGTCATGGTAGAAGGCGATGGCTACAATTATCATGGGCACTAGCAAAACAAATAATTTTGATGGGTTGGAAATCCATAGATCCCCACAACTATTGGCAATGGCGGAATGCTCCGCACCAACACATGCAACTTGACAAGTTATAGGTCAAGGCAGAGCGTTGGCGCCTTCCCCGGTTCCAAGCAGTCTGGGACGACTATATTCAGGTGCCCTCCCACAGCCAGTTATGTTTTAAATGACTTTTAGCAGAGGCTGGACTGGTAATATACTTTTGGATGGGCTTGTCACTTGCAGCAAGGGAAAAGAGGGGGTAGTGCATTGGGGGGGGGGGGAAGCGGGGGATACCCGGGGGGTGTCAGTACAGCCGGTCATGTGTAAGAGCCACCACACGCCAGAAGACAATCTTTGTTGAGGTAGGAGTCCGCCCCCGGCTCTCCCATAAGGTGGGTTAGGCAAGGGGTTTAGGAGGAGGGAAATTAGGGTCTAAGGATACCTATTAAGGTATACTGCCCTAATATAGGCCTGATTTGGTCCTACAGTAAGCTGGTTTACAATTGAGGGTGAAGGACCAGTTATTGTGGGGTAAGGGATAACTGTGATAGGTGTTGGAATGCTTGACTTTCCCTGCTAGAGTATGTGGGGGTGAATGGGGAGAAAATATGAAAAAAATCTGTTGCATGTTGTCAGAGGCCATGATGAATCTGTTCTTCAGCTGTATTCTGTGAATGCCTCACTTGTTTGTTTTGTTGTTCCAATAGACAGTTTTGAACATAAAATTAGTCACCACATCCCCGCTTTATCTTTACAACCATGTACAGTGCTCAATTTTATATCCCTCAGGACATGAGGGGAACTTTAAAAAGGACATCCAAGTGCAATCTGGGACATCTAAGTCAGAATGTCTAGAAAAAAGGCAGACATGTCCGGGTGCAGACATGATTTCACAAACCTGGATCATAGTGGTAATAAGAGGGGGCAGCGCCAGTCCCCCTTATTCTGCAGCTTCAAGCAGTAATGGCTTGCAGAACTATAACTTACTTCAAGAAACTGCTTTTTCTGCATGCCTGTGAAAAGTCTTTCAGTATTTCGGACACTTGCCTTTCTTTCTCTCTTCGCCACTCTGAATACACTGTTCACTGAATTTTGAAGCAGCAAGCTCTTTTGAAGGAAGGCTTCTCACTGTTTTTGAATTTCATTTAAAGGCAAGTGCTTCTTTTGAAAGCATCTTTCCACTGCTCCTGTAGAATCTATTACTTTGCTTTATGCTTTGCCCCTATAGACTATATGGCTTTCTGCCTCTATTGTTCTCCTAATATGTATTTACTGTACTACTAGAGAGTCAGTTAAACCAGATCAATAATGCCAAGATGACTTGCTTTCTTACCTGTGCTAGTTAAATATACATGATGAAACAAATGGATGAGCGAGTAGTAAAACGAATGCTACTTGCAGGGGCAGGGAGAGACAGCAGTGTGGCTTGTTTGGGTGTCCAAAATGAAGGAGATCTCTGCCTCACAGGGAGGGGTAGAATAGATTACCCACAATCCCTAGAGGCCTCTAGAGATCAACAGTAAGGGTAAAAGTTACATCCTGAGTTAGGGTTTTTGAAAGCAGGGAGATCTCTGGAGGGAGTGGCTCACATGCAGCATTCAACGTATAAGCTTACAGGAACATGAGGCACATCTATAAGCAAAAACTAGGAGAACAATAGCTGGAACAACTATCACATGAAGGAAAGCTAAACAGGTTAGGGCTCCTTCATCTTAGACATGAGAAGGCATACAATAGAATTTATAAAATCATGAGTGGCGTGCAATGGAACTAACCAGCAGATTGATATCAAATTAGAGAAAATATGTTTTTTTTCACACAGTGTATAATTAATCTGTGTAATATGCTATTGGAGGATATGGTCAAGTCAACATAACCAACGTTCAAAAGAGATTTGGACAAGTTCCTGGATGCAAAGTCCTTAAAAAAATCATTAGCCAGGTAGACTTTGGAAAGCCATCGCTTATCCCTTGAAATGAACTATGAAAAATCTCATCTACTTTTTGTGATCTGCCAAAAAAAACAAGTCAGATTGGTCATTGTCAGAATCAGCATGCTGGGCTCAATGGACCTTGATTTGACTCTGCCCATCTTATGTTCCCATGTACTGCTATTATATATAGCAGTGATGGCTAACCTTTTTGAGCCCGAGTGCCCAAACTGCCGCACAAAACCAAAGAATTTCCTCAAAGTGCCAGCACGTCAATTTGCATAAATATTTGCATAATGCTAACATACACTAACTTTTAGTAAACATGTCTCTTAATGAGTGTATGGATAAAGACAGACTAAAAGATTTCTACATTACTATAATCCAGTGCCAACCGCCAGGCACATTAGGAACTACTACAAACACTGCCCATTTAGAACCAATAGCAAACCCGCCGTATCCTAACAGCACTACCAGGACTCACAAAGCACCATACCATACCTATCAAAAGGCAACACTGCAAATATTAAACCAATACATTTCAGAGAATAACAATACATGACCTACTGGGGAAAGAGAACAAGTGGCAATGTCAAAAAGGAATTACATAAACAGAATACCTCAGCTCAGTTACACAGTTGCAATTGCTCCAGCCACTTTCTTCTGGTTTCTTCATGTTTTCTGCTAACTCTCCATCATCTGCTGTCCATTTGTCCTTTCTTCTCTCTTCTAGTTTTTTTTTCCATTCTCTCTCTCTACATCCGCTTTAACATACTAATCTTTCTCCTTTTGCTCTTTCCTCATTCCTATTTCATCCACTCAAATTTTACCCCTCCATCCTCAATCCCCACTTACTCTCCCAATACCCGGCCAATTGTAGATTTTTTATCCCTCCCACACAAAATATTTTTCCCCTCTCCATTTTACTCTCCCAGCCCCATCCCATTCTAATCCTCCCCCAACATCAGCTCCCTTCTAGTTCCAACCTCACCCAGCATCCATTCCCTTCTAGTCCCTGCATCAGCCCATTTCCAGTCCTAGCCCCCCATCAGCCCATTTCCAGTCCTAGCCCCCCATCAGCCCATTTCCAGTCCTAGCAACCCCCCAACCCAATACCAGTCCTAGCCCTCCCCCATCAACCCACTTCCAGTCCTAAACCCCCTTCACCCCATTTTCAGTTTAAGCCCCCCCTATAACCCATTACCAGTCCTAACCCCCATCACCCCATTTCCAGACAGCCCCCATCAGCCCAAAGCCCATTACCAGTCCTAACCCCCCCTAGCCCTTTAGCAGTCCTAACCCCCCCATAGCCCATTACCAGTCCTAACCCCTCATCACCCCATTTCCAGACAGCCCCCATTAGCCCACAGCCCATTACCAGTCCTAACCCCCCCTAGCCCTTTAGCAGTCCTAACCCCCCCATAGCCCATTAGCAGTCCTAACCCCCCCCCCATAGCCCATTACCAGTTCTAACCCCCCATCACCCCATTTCCAGACAGCCCCCATCAGCCCACAGCCCATTAGCAGTCCTACCCCCCGCCCGCCCGCCCGCCCATTAGCAGTCCTAACCCCCCCCCCCAGCCCATTAACATTCCTACCCCCCCCTTGCCCATTAGCAGTCCTAACCCCCCCCAGCCCATTCGCAGTCCTAACCCCCCCCTAGCCCATTAGCAGTCCTAACCCCCCCTAGCCCATTAGCAGTCCTACCCCCCCCCCCCCCGCCCCTTAGAAGTCCTAACCCCCCCCCTGGCCCATTAGAGGTCCTAACCCCCCCCCCCCCTAGCCCATTAGAAGTCCTAACCCCTCCCCCCCTGGCAAATTTTAAAAAAATAAAAGCTGGCTCTGGCTGCTGCCGCTGCCGCGGCAGAATGCAATGTCCCGTGGGGCCCCCTCCGCCCGCTAAGCCCCTCTGCAAGGGCTTTCAGATTCGCGAGGGAGAGCGTCTCCCTCGCGTCTCTGTTAAGCCCGCAGGGGCTAATGGGAAATTTCCCATCAGTCCCTCGCGTCTAAAGGGGCTGATGGGAAATTTCCCATTAGCCCCTGCGGGCTTAACAGAGACGCGAGGGAGACGCGAGGGAGACGCTCTCCCTCGCGAATCTGAAAGCCCTTGCAGAGGGGCTTAGCGGGCGGAGGGGGCCCCGCGGGACACTGCATTCTGCCCTTGCCGCGTCCGCGGCAGCAGTCAGAGCCAGCTTTTTCTTTTTTGCGGACCTTCCCGCGTGCCAGCTGCAAGGCCTTCGCGTGCCACAGCTGGCACGCGTGCCATAGGTTCGCCATCGCTGATATATAGCATCTCAATATCCTAGCAAAAAAGATGCTGGTACTCAAATGCAGGGCTCTTTTATTAATACATAAGGACCAGGGGTCAGTTTTAACAGGCAATGAAAATGATGCCAGTACTCAATACCATAAAGTACTCCCTCAAAAAAAGCATCACCATATGGACAAGGTGCTTCAAGACTGGCCGCGAGGAGGTGGAGGATGACCCCAAGTCAGGTCAGCCTTCCACGACAAAAATGGCTGAGAACATTGACAGAGTGAACCAGTTGGTGCGGAGTGATCGCAGATTGACAGTGCGGATGATAGCTGAGGAACTCAGCCTGAACAGGGAGTCAGTGCAGACCATCTTGGTGCAGGAGCTGGGGATGCAGAAGGTGTGCGCCAAGATGGTCTTGATATTGCATCTTCTCCATAAGCCTTTTGGAGAAGTTGGAGACACTCAGTTGGGCCCTTCTCCAACTTAACCAAAAATTTCAAGTTGATTCTTTGCTCCATATTTCTGCCACCTCCAGTTGCGTGACAAACGATGGAGCAGTGTGCTACAAAAAAACCTGAAAAAGAAAAACAGAGAGAGAGATGAAAAATATTATAGCAGATTAGTGGCAAGATGTTGCACAACACAGTGACATAAGCGGTTAGCCAATTGGCATTGAGTCATGGGCGTGGCTGCCACAGTCTCCTTTCTTTTTTGTCACACCTCGTATGATTAATCAGGATTTAATTCTGTGCAGGTATTCCATTACATACTGCATATGCTCTGCAGGTTCCAAGGCATGAAAGCCTGGCGCTAGGTGGTAGTGATGCTTCTAGAAACTATGGGGACGTTTATTCCAAGCCAGATTAATCTGAACGCGATATGCATTGTATCTTTTCTCTTTACATAACTCAAACTGAATCAGATAAACCATGCACGTAAAATAGATGTCACTTTGACTTTATTTAAGGAAAAATGGGTGGGGGGAAACAGTAATTATATAATACACAAAAGACATAAGTTAGATAGCACTGTAAAATAAATTTTTTAAAAAAGGCTGAACGTTTTTGTCATCAGTCTGCTTTGCAGCTCTACTATTAGTAATCTGAACGCAGTTTATCACTTGTTTAAATTTTTTTTAGCATTTCTACCATCAGCCAAGTCTTGGTTATAAAACACAAAAAGTGTACTATACTGCTGCTGCTATGAAACTAAAGGAACACAAAAATCACTTTCAAATAAACCATAAATATGTGATGCACATTAGTTTAACAATTTCTGTAAACATTTTCTCCAACATAAAATGTGCATAAGATAAAAATAACACTGCAGTCATACAGTTAGGGTTACCTGGACTTAAAAATACAGGAAATTATTACTCATTAAGCTGAACTAAACCTAGGAGCAATTTTACTTACAACAGCACAATTTTCTTCAATATTTTGTGTGTAGTGGTTTTTGCAATACTGTTTTCTACCTTGGCAGCCCTCTGTAGACGGAAGCGGGTATCTACCAGCTCTGTAAAGGAAAGGTAATATTTCCCTCTTCCCGCTAGGGGTAGATGGCCTTTTCATGGTAAATTCTAAAGAATCCCTGTCACTCTTATAAATGTGATAAGCACTGACTTTCACGTTGGTTTGTGGGAAAGGGTCACAGACCACCTTCACTTAAACCATACATGCCAAATATGTGATTGACCAACGCTAGGACATAGCCAAGGCACAGTGGGCTGGATGCATTACAATTATTCTTCGAACCCTGTATGCTAGAATTAACTCCATAATGAGCATGAGCACAAGATGAAGTTTTGAATAATTCCACTGCCAGTTACAGCAGAGACAGAAAAATAATTAAATGCCTGTCAGCAATAACCTTCAGTGCGACTGGAAAGTTAACAATAAGAACATTAACAAGATTCAAAAATACTTCTCTGCCAACACAAGGTTATCATGATTTTAAAACTGTTTCACTGTCGTGTGGTTTACTGCTGAAACTGTCTCTGCTGGTCAGAGGAAAGCACCTCGGACATCAATGCCAGTCAGATCAGAAAACAGATGGATTATTCATTAAAAAAAAAATCACTGGTCAGGTATGTCTTCTCTCAGTTATGTGACCAGTCGTCGCTTGAGCAATTAGCCAGGAGATTTAGAGCCCCAGCTATCACGCATAAGAAAATTAAATAAGAGCAAAAGACCAAGTCTATGAGAGGAAAGAAAGGAGAAAGAGAAATGAGCGTGTACAAGAGGAAGAAGAAAAGAGACTGTTCACAAAATGAACAGCTTAAGGCAGCTGTCAACAAAGTACCCCACGAATAAAAAAAAAAAGATGGCTGAATCATAATGACACATCACCAACAGATTATACACTCAAGGATTCTCAAGTAATGAACATGGTAAGCAATTAAATTATTACTGTTCAGACATTTATTGCAAAATGTCAAAACATTTCCATAAAATCAACTATTCCCTATTTTTTCTCTTTTTTCCCCTTTTATTAAAAAAAAAAGTCAGAACTGGGATCATACATCTAAACATAGTTATGTTTTATGAATTAAGCAGTATTTACTACATTCTTAAAATAGTTTTAGTGCATTGCATTCTTAGAAAAGAAATACTTCACCCCCTCTATGCTTTCCTACAACATTTAACAGTTTACAGAACTAGCCTAGTAAATATTTGCCAGTTGCTAAACCCAAATTTATCTTGAAGAATTTTTTTTTTTTTTTAGAATAAATTGATCAATCTGCCAAAGATGATCATTCTAGTTAAAAATACAACAAAAAACCCTATTGCTTTTCAACCCTCGCACACAATTATGTTTTTTTCTGTCAGTGTATTAGTATTAGAAGGCGACTCCACCACAGGGTCTGTCTTCCTGCAGAAGCTTCCTACATAATTAACAGTCAGATTTTTATCTGTTGATTTGGTATTAATTAGGATTAGCTAGTAACGTTTTCATCTCTCAAGATATATAAGCTAAACCACCTCTTACTTTATGCATTGAACACAATGAGGTAGGCACAAAAAAATGGAAAAAAAAAGCCACCATGCAGTTTGAAATTCGTTTTTCCTCAAGTGCAGACATTGTTAAAACGGTGGTTGCACTTCTAGGTTTAAATAAAAATTAAACCTTTTAACTAAGGCAGTGCTAACAATGTGACAAATATTCTGACCTAACACAGAATCATTTATAGAAAACTGAACACACCTTTAACCCATCTGCACAGTTTAGGAAAATCTGCTAGTACAGAAAATGGCCCAATATCCTTGAGCAGGTAAAAAAAAAAAGACCACTCTTCCATCTACCCACCCCAAATTATTATTCTAGTAAATGTCTTTCACGTTTTATAAATACTAAACTTGCTGACCTGCACCATCCTCTGTCCACATATCACATCACATAACAAAAGACAATTAAATACCTTGTTAACGCCACTATACTGGATCCCACCTTGCTTTGGCAAACTTGACTTCCACTGTCTCCCTTCTATCTTACTTGTGCCTGCTCCTGCCTGTCAGAACTGCACATTCATACCAAGTTACTTCTATGATTTTGCTTGGTTTTGTAAAATCTTCACTAAAAGATCAGTCATCCCAAGTCTATGAGACCCAGAGCCAAGGGGGAAAAAAACCCAAAGAAACCAGTTGCTTGCTAATAGTGTGACCTCCAATCCAACACTCATAGCACCTGACAATAATATCAGAACAGCACCGGCTGCATTGCAACCTTTACATTAGAACCAAATATTAAAAAAACAAAACCCCTAACAAAGCAAAACTGATGCTGAGACACATCTTTATACGAAGTGTAGCATCAATGCGCAGGTTGCACTCCAGTTGAAATTTTTTTTCAAGTTATGAAGATCCTGAAGACTCTGGATACCAGCAATTTGTTGTGCCTTCTACCAGCTCAGAAGGGAACTCCGGCCTAAGGTCATGAAATAGACTTGGCTGCTTCCTCCAGATCGCACAGAAGCAAAGAAAACCTGGAGAAAAAGAGAAAAACTGGAAGTTAAAAAAAGAGACTGATCACAGGTAGAAGCTTGTGGGTATATCTGTCTTACCATCTGAAATATGGGCTCATGAATGCATGGGCTCCCGAAATTAACCTATAAAGGGCATTTAAAGAGATATAAGTCTATTTATCCAGGTAAGCGGCCGCCTTACCCTCACGACGTGGCTAAAAGGATGTGTGCTATTTCACAATGCTCATACCTTTAGACTTAAGGGAACTGCTCCTGGAAGCATCTTTTGTGGGAGACTGGAAAATTCACACACAGGCATTGCAATGTCTGTGGGTACTTTATATCCATGGCTACTTTAGGACTTGGATTTCAGATGAATTTAGATTACTTGCCATTTCAAAATACAAGCTCAAGGTGAGTTCAAAGCAGGTACATAAGTTATTTCCCTGCTCAAATGGACTTACATTCTAAGCTGTAACTGAGGCAATGGACAGTGAGGTGACTTACTCAAGATCACAGGAAGTACGTGCTGCTCTAAGCACTATAATGCTGTTACACTCCAAAAACCCCCAAAACAAAACAAACAACAAAAAAACCCATCAAGAGAGAGTGTGTTTATTTTGCACCTAAGCGAGCAGTTTAGAAATTCTTCTTAAAATCCACAGGTGCAGTTTGCTGGAGGTCACTTATACCTTCCCTTCTAACTTTGTAATGTGCAATATTTAATGAGTCCATTATAAATTCTGTTTCTATTTAATTTTTAGCATGCATTCAAAGCCTATTGCTCATATTCTTATCTGCTTTACACCGCTCTGATATTCCTGTACGAAGAAGGGTGGTTAAGCACATTGTGCTAATCTGCATTCTACTCTTTTCTGGTGCTATTATTCAGTCCCCCTATTCTCATACCAGAAATCATAATTTTATTTTAAAAACCTTTTATGATTTTTAAAAAAAAAAATTCATTTCATTTTTAGTAGCATGCCCCCCCAAAAAAACACCACAGCCCAGACAGACTTACAGAGCAAAGTTTTGATATTTCCTGTTCTGGTTTGGTGTTCAGAGGCTTTGCACTGTAATAAATTATTTTACATCAGGTGTTCACCCACATACCTTGTGAGGGGTAAAGCCAAAGGCTTGTGTTATTTGTGTTTTAGGCTGGTTTGGTAATCATTGATCCCTTTCTTTATCCAGGAACTCAGGATTTAGAGAAATATTCCCATTACCAACAGGACTAGCCAAGGAGGCCTAACAGTGGTGGTTCAATGATAACCCAACCTGTTTGTGGTGCTGAAGGACTTTCAGAACACCCCTAATGAACACAAATGAGAAAAGTTGTTTCAATGGAACCAGCATGCAATGAACATCTCTCTTGGACTGGAAGTGAATATCATGGCCTAGTTATGAACCATTAAGAGGGATTTACCTCCCTACAGAGGTGATCTGGGGGCATAAGCAGCATACGAGGAGGACTGTTAACTAGGGAAGATTTCAGAATTTTTTTTAGTAAATTCCTTTTCTGTACAAGGTAAGTTCCCACAACCCCAATTTAGTGCCTTAAGACTGGACTATTTCCTTTGTCTGACAAAATCCTGATTGGAAGCTCATATGAGTTTTTGTTGCTTCAGGTTTTACCTTCTGTTACAAACCATGAGAAGGGAAACGCGGGAACGATGTACATACATAAAACGTCCTGGGGTGTTGAGCTATCCCGCAAAGCAGCTAACGACATTGAATACATTTTGATTAAGTTGGGGAACAGGAAAAAGGTTTACGGGGGTAGTTCTATAAAGATATCTAAATATTTTATACAGAGAAAAGGGTTTTCCTATAACAGTGCGAGTGCGTATGCATGTAAAAAGTATGTGCAAAATCACCAAAAACATTGCCCCATCCTTCCTCACCACCCTCATCACGAAGGAGAACAAGATCCGAAACCAGCGTGAGTGCAACAAAAACAAGCTTACCATCCCTTCTGATTTTAGAAAATCCACAAAAGCAACCAACAACAGAGCCTTTTCTCATTTCTCCCCAGTAAACTGGAACAATCTCCCAGACGGTATAAGAGCAATAGATGACCTCACCACCTTCCGCAAAACAATCAAAACTCACCTGTTCACATTACACTTTGGAAGCACAAATGGAGAAACAACTCCCTCCACTTATACCACACTCAACAACACAGACCCTGATCCCACCTAGACAATCTTGCTCCTACATATCCTCTCAAGAAGCCCTCTCCTTAAGCACCAAGGAATTGTATATAGTTCTAATGTCCACCCTGTAACAAATGACTGCTCATCTGTTACAATGTTTCCCTGTTTTGTACTAATGTTCACAATATTTCTAAGTTACTCCGTTTAATGTATATAGTTATTAGCTCCATGTAATGAATATAGACCCCCTGTACAATTTGACTGTTTCATGTAAACCGCACTTGAACTTTGGAAAATGTGGTATAAAAATGTTAAATAAATGTGCACAAAGAGCACACATCTACTTTTATGCGGCCTACACATAGGCATTCTGAACAGCATAATATAGGAAAGTGGGTGCAGGTTTGCGATGTATATGCATATTTCATAAAATATATGTGCACACTTGCAGAGAAAGTGTAGTTACTCACCTGTAACAAGTGTTCTCCAAGAACAGAAGGAATCAGTCTTCACATATGGGTGACATTGGCGCCGACGGAGCTGCGCGGTGCATTTCCCGAGCTTTCAAAGAAAACCTTTGAGATATGCTACCACGCATGCGTGGTCCCCTTCCTGCCCAAGGGTGCCATCTTCCTCAGTCAGATGAATTAGCTAGGACGGTAGTAAAACAAAAATAAAACAAGGTAGGGAACCAACTCCCAGGGGAGGAGGGAGAATTGCGAAGACTGATTCCTACTCTCCTTGGAGAACACCTGTTACAGGTGAGTAACTACGCTTTCTCCAGGGACTAGCTCCAGGCTGCCGAGGACCGAACCACGATATCACCAAAGGTGACCAATCGGACAGCTGTGAGTTACAGAAGGTGAGCCCCCACAGACATTCTGCAGACCCTAACATCCAGCGACACTATCACTTCAGTAGCCTGAAAACAGAAGGGTCGGAGAGCAGAAGTTGCTTACACCCTGAGAATATTTCGGAGTACTGCCTGGCCAAAGACACTGTCCCTGCAGGACTCACTCTCCAGGCAGTAGTGAGCTGCGAACATGTGAATGGAAGAGCATGTGATGGCCTTGCAGATTTCTATCACAGGCACTAAGCAGAGGTTGGCCACAGACATGGGCATCGCCCTCACATGATGCGCTGTGATCTGGAGCTCAAGGGAGAGGCCAGTTCCCTCATAGGCAAGGGCAATACAGTCTGCCACCCAAGTGGACAGAGTTCACTTAGTCACAGGGAACCCCAGTCTGAGATATGAAAACCTAAGGTGTTTTTCAATGGGCCCGAGTCCGCTGGATGTAGGACAAGGCCTGCTTACAATCCAGCATATGAAGCACTAGTTCCTCCCTGCCAGCATGAGGTCAAGGGAAGAAGGTGGGGAGGACCACCTCTTGGTTGAGATGAAAAGGGGACATCACCTTCAGGAGGAATTTGGTGTGTGTGTGTGTGGAGCACCACCTTGTTCTTGTAAAATCTGGAATAGGGTAGTTCTGCCACCAGGGCCTGGAGTTTGCTCTCTCTTTGAGCGAACATGAGTGCCACCAGAAAAGCCATTTTCTAAGATAGTTACTGTAGGTGGCAAGTGGCCAAGGGCTCGAACGGTGGCCAAGGGCTCGAACGGTAAGCTGAGAGAGCACCACATTGAGGTTCCACTCTGCCGATGGTGGACAGAGGGGGGGCTTGGATAACAGGAGGTCTGGAGGAACCTGGAGACCAGAACCTGGCCTGAGAGGGGTTTTCCCTCGATAGGATGGTGGTGAGCGGCTATGGCGCTCAGATGCACCCTCACAGAGTTAGATTTCAGTCTGGCATGTGACAGGTGCAGTAGGTACTGTAGTACCAGCTGAACCAGACAAGAGAAAGGAGTCTCCTTCCTTTCAGCACACCAGACTGAAAACCTTCTCCACTTGAAGGCATTAGCCCATTTGGTGGAGGGTTTCCGAGAGGCCAGGAGAATCTCCTCGACTTCTACTGGGAGACTGAAAGGGGCCAGGGCTATCCTTTCAGCAGCCATGCTGGGGTGTAGGAGAGAGTCTTCTTTCTGGGATAGGAGGTCCAGGGCCTGGTCCAGAGGGACCGGAGGTGCCACTGACATGGAGAGCAGCAGAGGGAACCAAAGTTGCCTGGGCCACCTAGGGGCAATCAGTATGACTGATGCCCCTTTGCTCTGGACTTTGAAGAGGGTCTGGGCGACCGGGGGGGAGGGGTTTGATGGAAATGCATAGAGCAGGCCCTCGAACCATGAGATCAGGAAGGCATCTGCCGCCACTCTCTTCGGGTGCAGCTGACAGGAGCAGAAGGTAGGAAGCTGCGTGTTGTCCGAAGAGGCAAACAGGTCCATCACAGGACTTCCCCAGATGCGGAAGACCTGTTGCGCTATCCTGGGGTTTAAATGCCACTCCTGTGGGCTAAGGACTCTGCTCAGTCTGTCCACTAGGCAGTTGTCCTGGCCCGGGAGGTACACCACTCGCAGCAGCATATTGTTGTGTGCTGCGACAGAGAGGAGGGCCACTGCCTCCTGGCAGAGGGAGTACGAGCCCGTGCCCCCCTGCTTGTTGATATAGAACATGGCAACCTGGTTGTCAGTCTGGATCAGAACAGGCCAGTGTCACAGTTGGTGACAGAATGCTCGTAGAGCCAAGAAGATTGCCCTGAGCTCCAGGAAGTTGATCTGAAGTAGGGACTCCTCCTGAGATCAGCTTCACTGTGTGCGGTGGCCTCCGCAATGCGCCCCCCAACCCTAGAGGGAGGCATCCGTGGTCAGGGTCCTCTGCAGCATGGGTGCCTGGAAGGGCATTCCCGCCTGGAGGCGGTGCAGGTTTTGCTACTGAGGGGCTCCACCAACTGGCAGGTGACCGTGACCTTGACCATCTCCCATAGCTTGCCCGTGGCTTGAGTCTACTGCGAGTGGGGGTGCTATTGGGCTGTCCGTATATGTAAGCGGGCTGAGGGAGTTACGTGGACTGTCGAGGCCATGTGGCCCAGTAGGTGGAGGAGGCAATGAGCCGGCACTGACGAACGGCATTGCACCTCTTCTGTTAGCTGCCTGAGGCATTCTGCCTTTTCTGCTGGAGGACGGCCTTGACCTGTAACATATCCAACTGGGCTCCTATGAACTTCAGACTTTGGGCTGGAGAGAGATGGGATTTGGGGTAGTTGATGACAAACCCCAGGTGCTGCTGAAGGAGGATTGCCTAGTCTGCGGCCTGGCTGTTCTCTGAAGCCATGCTGCCTCTGATGAGCCAATCATCCAGGTAGGGCAAGACAAAAGCCCCTTGTAGGCGCAGGTGGGCAACGACGACCGCCTGGCACTTGGTAAAGACCCTTTGTATAGAGGCCAGGCCGAAGGATAGCACCTTGCAATGGTGGTGCCCTCCTCCCATGACAAACTGTAGGTACTGCCTGTGGGAGGGATGGATCAGGATGTGTGCGTACACATCTCTTAGGTCCAAGGAGCACAGCCAATCTCCCTTGCATAGGTAAGGCAGCAGTGTTCCAAGGGAGAGCATCTTAAACTTCTCCCTCACCAGAAACTTGTTTGTTTCTCAGGTCTAATATGGGCCTGAGGCCCCCAGTTCTCTTTGGGACCAGGAAATATCTGGTGTAGAAGCCCTTTCCCCATAGGTGTTTGGGTATAGGCTTTACTGCGTTGTCCCTGAGTAGACCTGCAAGCTCTGAGAGCAGGAGGGTCTGGTGAAGGAGAGGTCGCACCCGCTCTCCTGGGAAAAACCTTAGTGGTACCAGTTGTAGTTAGAGGAGATACCCTTCTCTTGCCACCTGCAGTGCCAGGTGACCACCTTGTAGGCTGGTGAGGGTCTCCGAGGGGAGGGGAGGCCCTGCCCCGGGAATCAAAAGCTCCCCCCGGCCTTGACAGGAGCTGGGGTCTAGAGCTTCCATGCCTTTGGCTTTCGGGCTCCATGGCCCTGGCTTTTGGGGTGAGAACCCCGCTGCTGGCCCGAGAAGGGCTGGTAGTGGTGACCGATGAAAGGGTCCCTTTTTCTCTGGGAACAGGGAACATTTCTCCAAGGGTTTCTTTCGGGAAAGGGATGAGGTCTTCTTGGAGAGCCTCTGCCAAGTCATCATATCGGCCTCTTATCTCAGCCACCTTTTTGGCCATGGTTTTGCCGAACAGGTTCTCCCTGCTGCAGGGGACATCAAGCAGGTTTTACTGGACCCATTGCTCGAGGTTGGAGGTCTACAGACAGGCCTCGATGCCTGCCGCTGCTACTCGAGCCGTTGACTCAAAGCCATCATAGGCCGCATGGGAAAGGAACTTGTAGCAGTCCTTGATACCGGAGGTCAGGGATTGGAAATGTTGGAGGGGTTCCACAGTGAGCCCTGCTGAAAACCCAGACAACTCCTGGGTCAGGGCCTTGAGGTACAGTTCATAGGCCTGTGTCAGACACTCCAGCATCGAGCCCTGGTAGCATTTTCTCCCAAGGGTGTCGAGGCCTCTAGCCTCCCTACCAGGGAGGATGGAAGAGTAGGTTTTTTGGCTCTTCAGTTTTTGCATGGTTGACTCGACAATCATGGAGTTGTGTGAGAGTTGGGGTTTTGGAACCCGGGCCCTTTCCTGACGCAGTACATGGCGTAGAGGTGTCGGCTGACCACCGGCAATGACACCAGGTTCTTCCACATTCTAAGTAGCACTTGCTCAAGGATCGGCTGCACCAACATGGTGAGAGTCTCCCTGGGTGGGGACTCATACTAGAGGATTTCCAGTTCTTCAGTACGCGGGTCTTCCCTCTACCTTGGTTTGCACCAAGAGGGCTCAGACCAAATCCCTGATGAAATCGTGGAAGGCCACGTCCTCCGGAGAATGGCGTCAGGGCGCCAGGGGAGAAGGCTCAGAGGGGATGTCTCAGGGCCGACTAGTTTCTGGGGAGGCCTCGTTGTCAGTCTCCCACTCTGAGTCTAGGGTTGACAATGAGTCTGTGGTCCTGTGACTGCTTACCTCGAAGCCTGCTCCAAGGGGCTGGGGGCCTCCGGAGGACTTAGGGTCCGAGTCCTAGAAACTGGTCAGATGCCTGAGGAATGGGATAGAGACCTTGACTGGCACCAAGGGCTTACCTGAGGCCGATGGCACTCAGAGCTTGGCTCGAAGCCTGTGGACTCCCCAGCAGTCAGGGGCCCGGTTGTCAGGGCAGATGATGGGACAAAAGAGCCATCATTGCCTGCTGCAGGGCCAGGATAGCAGAGACATTTTGCTCCAGGGCCATCATTCTGGTTTCCAAGCCAGAACGCTCCACAGCTTTTGGCGTGGGCACCGAGGATTTCTGGCCCAGCGCTGGCACTCTCACGAGTGTGTTCTCAACTAGGACCACGGCCTCAAGGAACCTCGCACCATCTCCGCCAGCCAAGGGATGCTTTTTGAGGACCTTGGTAGGGCTCTGCTCGGAGCCGCTCGAGTCCCTCCGAGGAGTTTTTCCCTGGGGTGCCTCGACAGACTTCAAAGACTTTATCTTCTTTCTCTCAGGGTCTGGGATCTTCTCGGAGGAGCTGCCATTGCAGGATTCCGAGGACATCTGAGCCTCACATGGGAACTGCTGGGCTTGGAGCATGGTTGTTGGGGAGGCCGGTGCCGAGTCGACCTTGGGAACAGTTTCTCCTGCAACTCAGACCTCTTTTTGTTGGTCTTCGGAGTCATGGCCTAAAACAGGTTGCAGGAAGTGCTATCGTGGTCTGGTCCCAGGCAGCGAAGACAGCAGTCATAGGTGTCAGTCGATGACATGGTTTGACTGCATAGGTCACATTTTTTTAACCCACTGGGAGAAATGGTGGGAGACACCTGGCCGAGGCCGACAACCCCTGGGCGAAAAAGGGTGCAAACCCCAGTAGAGGTGAGCCTCAATAAAAAAAAAAAAAAGGGGGGAAAGGTGCCGAGAGCAGCATCAGAATAGACACTGTCTCAAGACAGGAAGAGGAAAGGAACTCAACTTACAAGGATTTAGCAAGGATTTTTCCAGGGAAACAGGACAGACATCCGTTGGGCTCTGTGGAAAAAAGGAGACTGAGCAAGATGGCACCCTTGGTGGGAAGGGGACCACACATGCATGGTAGCATATCACAAAGGCTTTCTTTGAAAGCTGGGGAAATGCTCCGCGTGGGCTTCGTCTGTGCCATCACCCATATGTGAGGGCTGACTTCCTGCTTGTTACCAGAGAAAGGGATTTACCCGCTTTCCCTGACCCATCCTCTGGGGCGGTCTTCAAGGGTTTTAACTTCTTGCATTGCACCTCTGGGGATTTTCCCTCAGAGGACCTGCAGCTACGGGACTCTAAGGTGGCTCGGGCATCGCAGGGCACCGAGTTACCAGAGGAGGTCCAAGGGCACCGTTTCGCTGGAGACTCTGGCGCAGAGTCAGACTAGCGAAAAAAAACCTTTTCCTGCTGCAGCTACTGGCTCTTGATGGCCTCTGTGGTCATCACCTTACAAAGTTCACAGTCTGAGTTGTCATGGTCTGGGCCAAAGCAACGGAGGCAGCAGTCATGTGGATCGGTGAGGGACATTATCTTACTGCACCAGTCACGCTTCCTGAAACCGCTGGAGGCCATCAGGCATGGGTCCAAGGCTTGCAGTCAAAAAAGGGCGTGAACACCGGTCGAGGAACACCTTGAGAAAAAACAAGAAAAAGAAAAGGACGAATCCAAGGACCGATGCTGAGGCGAGCTGACTTGGGGGCGGGGGGGGGAGGGAGGAACAGTCATACCGGATAAATGATGAAAAAAATAACTTTTTCCGGGGGAAACTGGACAGACATCCAAAGGGCTCCGTGGAAAAAAGGAGACTGAGGCAAGATGGCACTCTTGGGCGGGAAGAGGACGATTTATGCATGGTGCATCTCCCAAAGGCTTTCTTTGGAAGCTGGGGAGATGCTTACGCGAGGGCTTCGTCAGTGCTGACGTCACCCATATGTGAGGACTGACTTCCTGCTTGTTCCCAGAGAAGTGGTATATAAGCCTAGCTAATAAATGTGGTTCACCACCCTCCTGATAAGGCTAGAGGACCCAGCTGAGGTGGTCCGCCAGCGTGTTGAGATCCCCTGGCAGGTAGGTCACAGGGCTCTGTTGGGGGAGGTCACCCATACATGAGGTCTTACTTCCTGCTTATTCATGGAGAACTTTGCATTAGTAATGGACCTCTAGTGTACTAACTCTTAGAAGTTTCCAGTGTTGTGGGTGAATTGATATGTAGGTATAGGCATCCTTTAGGTTTAGAGATCCTAGGCAATCATTCTTATGTATAAGCATCAGAACTACTAGAGTATTCGTTTTGAATTTTTCCCTCCATGTACATATTGAGATTTCTAAGATTCAAAAATCAAGGTTTCTCTGATCTTTTCAGAAAGAGGAAATATTTCTAATAAAACCCTAGTCCCCTTCTTTGAATCCAACACTTCCTATGTCGCGTGATTCCAAGAGATACTGAATTTCTGCCTTTAAAGAGTGTTTGACATGTGGGAATAAAAACATTCTACTGCTGACCACTATACATACTTGTAACCATCAGAGTATTAATAAGCAGCTGGCTTAATTGCAATGCAGCAGATCAGTTAGTTTAAAACCTCTCACATTTCCTTTTGACTGCTGTCCTCTCCAGTTTTTAAACTTCCTATTGGTATTAAAATAGTTATGACAAAGGACCACAGACACAAAAAACATTGAAAAGAAAATGTGTGCAAGCATTCCCTTGTGGGCTCCAAGAAACTAGGCAACTGGTTGAAATACAATTGCAAAATCATTGACAGAAAATATAAACTAATAGCAAGGACAACATATTAAACAAATCTCTATCAAGAAAACACTGGATAACCAATAGATTTCCTTCTCATTGCTCTTTTTAAAGTCTCCTGCCTCATTGTACTTTGTGCTTGGTTCTTACAGTCTTCTCTATTTTGTTTTTCGATGGTCGGGCCTTCCTCTCATTTCTGATATTCGCTCTTTTTTACCATCTTTTCCTCTGTTCCATTTTTATACATCCCTCCCTCCCGTCTTATGTCTTGCTCTTTACTTTGTTCCTTTTCCTTCTTTAGGAATGTGCATTTTCATTTTGTTCTGTTTTGTAGCGGTGCATGTTATTTTAGTGCAATGATCACCAATTTTAGTGCACAATGTTATATAATAGTGAGCAATATTTCAAAATAATTTTTTTTTGTCAGCACATCCATAGCCTCCTTTAATACTGCTTCCAACCAGGTCTGCTTTCTTTACTATTCCTCTGCCTCCGCTATTTTCATCTTCAGTGCTAGATCTATACAGAAGATATTCACTGGATGCTTTTATAAATCATAAAAACATTGGCGAAATGTTAAAAATTTGAATTTAAAATGGAAATAAATCCTAAGAAAACCAATACCTTATCATTACGTTCACATAAAAATTTAAGCCTCTGTGCTCTTTTGTGCATAAATACACCATCCAGGTGTCCAGTTTCCACTGATCGGATTTCAATCGCCTTTTCTCCCCAGCCCATAATTTGATTGGATCGAATATATGCTGAAAAACAAAAACAAGAGATTGGTGCATATGTACATAACACTACAAGTAAAAATCAAAGTTTAATGTATAGATATTAGTCCAGCTCAATCATAGAGAGGGAGGGGTGCATGTAAAGTAAAGCTCAATCATAGAGAAGGAGGGTGTGCAAGTACATGCATGCGTGCGTGTGTGTTTAAGGGACGGCACAATATTGTTCTCACCTTATGTTTACAACACATATCAGATGATGTACTAAGGTTCAAGTGTTAACATGTTGAAGCACAGTTATCCATCCAATCTAGTTTGTGAGCTCACTAGAGTTTTAGTGCAAAATCCCATGCTGAGGTAATGAGATGTCAAAAAAAATCCAATAAAGTAGAGAAATGTAAACATAGATCTATTAAGGTGAAAAACAATTATACCTTGTGGAGGCAAAGTCACGATTTTGCAATAATGTCCATATAAATGTACTAACTTCAAATACCAGTAAATTAAAACAATGTCCATTAACATGGGCCATCAACGTAAGCTAGTACACATTTCTTAACACATTGGTCAGTTAGTGTGCACCAAGAGTAAAAAAAAAAAATGAAATGATACCCTCTTTGGTAACTAACCAGGTCAGATTATATTCCATGTACACAATCTGGAAAGTAATTTGTACTGTTTGTACATAGTTATGTTAACTGTAAAAAGTTCACGAATGTCCCATGTATTAGGACTAGACATGCATATCTGTCATGCCTTGTACACCTTGTTCAGATTATATTCCAGGTACACAATCTGGAACATAATTTGTACTGTTTATACATTGTTATGTTGCCTGTAAAAAGTTCTATGTATTAGGACTAGACATGAATATTTGTCATGCCTGTATCACTTGTTCATTGTAAACCGCATCCGATCCATGGGAGGATGCGGTATAAAAGTGTTTGTTAAATAAATTAAATAAATAAATATGCCAGAACATGTGTGTTCCTTTGGGCCATGACAAGCCTCAATTGGAACACTGAAAAAATATTACTTTAACTATTCATGCTACTACACAGACAACCTAAACCAGCACGGACCCCTTAGTAATCATCTGCTAGCAGGAAATGAGTGACACTACTACTGCAAACGTATGTTCATTTCAAGGTCACCGCCCCTTCTCTCTAACACACACAAAAGGAGAGAGGCATGTTTTAATTCAGTGCGCTACATTAAGAAACAAATTAGCTCTCTCTTACACTTATTTTGCTGTAGATTCTTCAGTGGCTAGATATGGATTTATTGCACATTTCTTCAGAAGGAACATTCCCCTCACATATGATTTATTTTATATGAGAATCAATTTAGTAAATGGAAAAATATTGTTTCAACATGCTGATTTCTTTATTATCTCTCATTCCTGCTGAAATGGGACCTGCTAGTGCCGAGAAGGAATCTGAACTTGTGAGTATAGACCTGCTGGAGAATTGTCTTAAAACTTGGGGGAAAAGGGAGTTTTGGGTTAAACATATTTAAACATATTTAATTGTATATAGTTATCCCCGGTTCACACCCAGTTTACCTTCCCTGTTATCTGTAAACCTAGATCAGTTATATATTGACAGGTATTTTGTTGTTTAATGTAAACCACACTGATGATGAATAGTGCGGTATATAAAAACTGTTAAATAAATAAATAAAATAAACTGAAATTCTGTGACTACTGAAAACTGTCTCTTTATATAGTCAGTAAAGACATAGCTTAGCTACAAACCTGTGGGTTAAGGTTTAATATTTCTACCCTTCCGCCCCAACTTCCACCCATCCCGGTCTCAGTCTTTGATTTATAGTTTGTTAGGCCAATAAAGAACATAGAAGGGATTTTTTTTCAATTTGGTTTTTTTTTCACTATCAGTTTTAATTACCCCTTCATGGTAGATTATTTCTATGTTCTTGCAGTTCATCTTAAAGCAAACATGTAAAGTGACATTTTATAAAGGATGTCTAGGGCAGAACATGCCAAGAAACAACCAGGGACATCTCTATCTCCTGATTTTAGAAACTGATATCCAATGTGGACTTCCGCGCTTGTGGCCATGTGGACGTCCATCTCAGGCATGCAATTATAAAGGAATGTCCAGTGGCATGGGAAAATGGTAACATGAGCCTCATTCCTTGTCAGTATTCATTATCAGCATGGAATATATAGGGGACATGAACATACCTCCTTCTCCACACCCACCAGATATCTGGCTGACCAAATGAGCGCTTTTCCAATACTTATTCATGTCTGGAACAAGTATAAGCTCAGATGTGGCTTGGAACATCCAGGACTTTTCTGAACTCAGGCGAGGACGTCTACATTCTGGGAACACCTCAAACACGCCTACACCATGTGAACATGCACATGGTGTAGGCATGTTTGAGGCGTTTTAATAAGGAGTGGAGGAGTGGCCTAGAGGTTGGGGCAAGGTAACTCAGGCCGGAAGGTCGGGGGTTCAAATCCCACTAGAGGGCAGCAACCTTTGGCCGGAAGGACTGGGGTTTCGAGTCCCACAGGTGCTCCTTGTGGTCTTGGGCAAGCCACTTAACCCTCCATTGCCCATGTTCCCTGTAAAGCACAGTTACTTACTTGTAACAGGTGATCTCTGGGAACAGCAGGAATAAGTCTTCACATATGGGTATCGTCGGTACCGATGGAGCCTGCGCGGGAACGCTCCCCAGCGTCCAAAAGGAAAGCTTTTGGGAGCATCGCACAGCGCCTGCGCGCTGCCTTCCCGCCTTTCCTAACCGCCTCTCTCCAGTTCGAGTTTTAAAGCTGAGACAAAGAGAGAGTGAGGAAGGAAAGAAAGATAGAGAGATACAACTCCTAGGGGAGGTGGGTGGGTTGTGAAGACTTATTCCTGCTGTTCCCAGAGATCACCTGTTACAGGTAAGTAACTGTGCTATCTCCAGAAACAAGCAGGAATGAGTCTTCACATATGGGGACTCCCCAGCTAGAGATGCCTGGGAGATCACCCAGGTTGTGAGTCCCTGGGAAGGGCTCTACCTCCACCCATGAATCTCAGGCATCCAGCCAGGGATGGAGGGTAGGAGTTGATTAGGTATGGAACAGGTGTTTGAGAACAGCAAGACCAAACAAGGCATCCCGGCGGGAGTCCTTGTCCAAGCAGTAATGGGCTGTGAAGGTATGAACCGAGGCCCAGGTGGCCGCTCGACAGATATGGTCGATGGACACAGAATTTAGATGAGCCATAGAGGCTGCCATGGCCCTCACATTGTGAGCTGTGACATGGCCCTCCAGAGAAAGGTTCTTACACTGGTAGGCGAAAGAAATACACTGAGCAATCCAATTGGACAGAGTTCTCTTAGAGACTGGAAGTCCTAAATGAGAGGGATCAAAAGCAACAAAGAGTTGAGAGGACTTTCTATGTTGCTTTGTCCTTTGTAAGTAAAAAGCAAGAGCTCTCTTACAATCCAGGGTATGAAGATTCCTCTCTGCACTTGAAGCATGAGGTCCTGGAAAAAAGACAGGTAAATAAACCTCCTGGTTCAGATGAAAAGGTGATACCACATTAGGCATAAAGTGTGGATTAGTCCTGAGGACTACCTTGTCATGATGGAACCTTGTATAAGGAGGATTAGCCACCAAGGCTTGCAGCTCACTGATGCGGCGAGCTGAAGTGACTGCAATGAGAAAAATAACCTTCCAGGAAAGGAATTTCAAGGAGGTAGTGGCTAAGGGTTCAAAGGGTGGCTGCATAAGCTGGCCAAGAACCAGATTCAAGTCCCATGCCACTGGAGGTGGTCTGATGGGAGGTTTAGTCAAAAGAAGGCCTCTCATGAATCTTGCTGAAAGAGGATGCGAGGAAATAGGCTGTCCATTGAGAGGTTTAAGGGATGCTGCAATAGCACTCAAATGGACTCTTACTGAATTCGTTTTAAGGCCTGCATGGGATAAATGCAGCAAATACTCTAGTAAAGAATTCAGAGGTATTGCAAGAGGGTTAAGACCCTTCTCTGCACACCAAATGGTAAATCTTTTCCATTTAAAAGCATAGGAACGTCTAGTGGAAGGCTTTCTGGAAGCATGAAGGATATCCTTCACTTGCTGAGAAAGATGCAAATCTTGAAGGTCTAGGCCTTCAGAAACCAGGCTTTGAGGTGAAGAGACTGGGGATTTGGGTGCCACAACGTTCCCTCCTCCTGGGACAGGAGGTCTGGAGCAGATACCAAGTTCAGGGAGGGAGCTTGAGAGAGATGCAGAAGTAGAGGGTACCACACTTGGCGTGGCCAATGTGGTGCTATGAGGATCATAGACCCCTTGTCTCTCTGAAGTTTGAACAGTGTCTTGGGAATTAGGGGAATGGGTGGAAAGGCATAGATGAAGTCTTGCCCCCAATGGAGGAGGAAGGCATCCCTGGCCTGAACTCCCTGACACGGAATTCTGGAACAGAACCGGGGAAGTTTGGCATTCCACGGACTTGCAAACAAGTCTATGTCTGGGGTTCCCCATATTCGAAAGATCCTGGCTATCTGGTCCCCATGGAGGGACCATTCGTGTGGAAGCAGAACTCGACTGAGTCTGTCTGCCCAAGAGTTTTGAACCCCTGGAAGATACACTGCCATGAGATGGATTTGATGCTCTCTGGCGAAGGCCCACAATTTCAGAGCTTCGTTGTAAAGCGACAGAGAGCCAGTCCCGCCCTGCTTGTTCACGTAGAACATGGCTACTTGGTTGTCTGTGTGGATGAGGACTGTCTTGTAGCTGCGCAGGGTGTGGAAGACTCAGAGCCAGAAAGATTGCTCTGAGCTCTAAGAGGTTGATATGTAGAGATGTCTCCTGTGGAGACCAGATGCCTTGGGTGGAGAGATCTTGTAGATGATCTCCCCAACCCTTTGGAGAGGCATCTGTTGTAAGGGTTGCTTGGGGTAACACCTGTTGAAAGGGGGACCCCAGCAACAGATTTTGAGTGGACTTCCACCACTGGAGAGAGCAAAAGAGGCGACTGGAGGATGCTATTTTGTCTGTCAGGCAGCCTGATGCCTGGGTCCAATTGGTGGACAGAGTCCATTGAGCTGCTCTCATGTGAAGGCAAGCATAAGGAACCACATGCACAGTGGATACCATGTGGCCTAACAGTTGTAACATCTCTCGAGCAGTTAAATGGGATTTTAACTGAATCTGTGAGGCTAACTGCACCAAGCGTAGGCAACGGGCCTGGGGAAGATAGGCCCTTGCAGTTGTGGTATCCAGCAAGGCCCCTATGAACTCTAGAGATTGAGTAGGGGTGAGATGGGATTTTGGAATGTTTATTACAAGTCCCAGATACTGAAGAACACGCCTTGTGCAGGCCAGGGAAGTCTGGGCCTCTGACTGGGATGGAGCTCGGATGAGCCAGTCGTCCAGATATGGGAATACGAATATCCCTAGAGTGCGTAGAAATGCAGCTACTACTGCCATGCATTTTGTGAACACTCTTGGTGCAGAGGCCAGACCGAAAGGAAGCACTTTGTATTGGTAGTGCTTTCCTCGGTAAAGGAATCGAAGGAACCTTCTGTGTGTTGGATGGATGAGGACATGGGTGTACGCATCCTTGAGGTCTAGAGAACAAAGCCAATCCTGACTCTGAAGGTATGGAAGGAGAGCACCGAGAGAAATCATCTTGAACTTCTCCTTGTATAGAATCTTGTTCAATTCTCTGAGATCTAGTATGGGTCTGTAGCCCCCTGTTTTCTTTGGAATAAGAAAGTAGGGGAAGTAGAACCCTGAACCCTTCTGAAGAAGGGGTACTTCTTCTATTGCCCCTTGGGCAAGAAGGGTAGTAATCTCCTGACCCAGACGTTCGAGGAGAGATGTTGGAGAATTGAACTGTCTCACCATGGTGTGAGGAGGAAGGTTTAAGAAATGAAGCTTGTACCCCTCTCTTATGATGGAGAGGGTCCAGTGCTCTGCTGTGATTTGTTCCCACCTGGGAGCAAAGTGAGCTAACCTTCCTGGAATGGTGAGAGGCTCTGGTTCTTTTAGAGCCAGAAAGGCTAAGTTCTCTAGTTGAAAGTCAAAGGCCCTGAGGAGGCTGAGGCTGTTGGGCCGTAGCAGCCTTAGGCTTGGCCTGTTTTGGTTGTTGCTGTCTCTTTGTAGCAAAACGACCTGCAGAAGATGCCTGCTGACCATAGGCAGAATAATATCTCCCTTTTTTGGGAAAAAAACCCTTTTTGAACAACCTTTTCTTGAAAGGAGCAGAGGTAGACTTTGAGAGTCTATCTAAAGCAGAATTTTCAGCATCCATTTGGGTGGCCTTTGCTTGCCAATCTTTGCCAAAAAGGCTTTCACCTGTACAAGGAAGGTTTCCTAGTCCATCCTGAACCCAGGGTTCCAAATCAGAAGTTTGTAACCAAGCAACTCTGCGTGCACCTATGGCAATAGCCGAGGCTCTGCTGGCACACTCAAAAGAGTCAAAGGCTGCACAGTTGGAAAATTTGGAAACACCCTGGGCATGTTTAAGCCAGGTGAGAAACTCTTCCCTTTTATCTTCTGAAATAAAAGGAGAAAGTTTGCAGATGATCTGTAACTTCTTTTAGAAACAGCCCCATATAGAGACTATAGGAGCTGATTCTGGCAACAAGCATGTTGGCCTGGAAAATTCTCCTGCCAAAGGCATCTAAGGTTCTGCATTCTCTTCCTGGAGGATTAGAAGAGTGCCTTTTTGTATTCTATCTTCTTCATAGCAGACTCCACCACAATGGAGTGGTGAGGAAGCTGAGTCTTATGAAAGCCAGGACAAGGAGGAACACGATACATGGTGTCCAACCTACGAGAATGAGGGGAGATGGTGAGAGGGGTCTCCCATATGCCCAACATGTGATCATAAAGAATCTCATGAACTGGTAAAGTGGCTGTCTCTTTAGGAGCCTTAGGATATTGTAAAATATCTAATTTTTTGGCTCTAGGCTCTGCTTCAGGGGCCACTGAAATGGAAAGGCCCCTGGCCACTTCCCTAATGAAGTCTTGAAAAGACAAGTCTTCTGGAGGAGACATTCCTCTTTTTGGAGAAGAGGGCTCCTGAGGAAGGATCACCGATGCTTCGACAGAGGCCTCCGATTCATCAGAGTCTTCAGAGGAATCGAAGCATCGCCTGTCTGGATGCTCCTGCAGAGCCCGATACGCGTACCGTGTGGTATCGACATTGGGAGTGATCGGTACTGAGTCGGTACCGATGGGCATCACAGAACAGTGTACCGCTGCAGTCGACACTGAAGCCGATGTCGATGCAACCAATATCGGTACCGGTGCCGGAGTCGGTACTGCCAACGGAGTTTGTTGCGGTACCGAAGGCATCGCAGCTTGTATGAATGCCGTAATGGCACGCTGCATGGTCAGGATATTCTGATCCATCAACGCCACCAATGTCTGGATGTTGGTACCAGTGGGAACCACCGGTACCCCAGAACATGGCAACAGGTGATCGGTCGAGGCCGAGCCATCGATGTCAACCTGTGACCCCATAGATAAAGCTTTGGAAGCCGGAGCCTCCCGCCGGGGTAATTTTGCCGGTGCAGATTCCTCAAGAGCAAGCCCGGAGGCATCTCGATACTTAGAGGGAGATCTACCCTTCGAGGACCGGCTGGACTTAAGTTTGGTTACCTGAGATCCATGGGAGGAAGAAGCAGCCCTGGAAGACGTCGATGCTACCGAAGCTGCATCAGAGGGAAACAGGGTACTGAGCTTGGCTGCTCGATTCTGTAGACCTCTTTTAGACATCATGGAACAGGACTCACAATCCGCAATGGAGTGGTCAGAACCTAAACATTTTAGACACCATTCATGGGTGTCGGTGACAGAAATAGTGCCGCTGCACTTCGTGCACTTTTTAAACCCGGAGGCGGGCTTTTCCATGAGGAAACTTTTTCCTAGTCCTAAGGACGAAGAAAGAAAAAATGCACTGAAGTGAGAACAACAGTAATTTTTTTTTTTTTTAAGAAGAAAGAAAGACAGACCGGCGGTACCGGTCCAGTGTTGAAGAAGGCAGACACGCGACCAAAGAAATAAAAGAAAATAAAGAAATTCTTCAGCGGTGACAGGAACACGACCTGCTGGCTCCGCGGAAAAGAAGAACTGGAGAGAGGCGGTTAGGAAAGGCGGGAAGGCAGCGCGCAGGCGCTGTGGGATGCTCCCAAAAGCTTTCCTTTTGGACGCTGGGGAGCATTCCCACGCAGGCTCCGTCGGTACCGACGATACCCATATGTGAAGACTCATTCCTGCTTGTTCCTGGAGATAATAGTTATCTCCAAGTTATAAATGCCCTGTTCAATGTAATTTCAGTTTGTTCAATGTAAACCGCCTTGATATCATGAAAGGCGGTATATAAGAAATGTTAAATAAATAAATAAATAAATAAAACATGTTCAGACTCTGACATCCTTGTGCTGGGGATTGTCCACACAGTCAGTTTCTAAAATGGATCTAGGGATGTCTCTGTGCTTTGGACATCTTCATGCCCATTTTTAGACATTCAAAGCATGATTAGGACTTCTAAAATAACCCCCTAAATAAACATACAATATACTTAATAAGCTTAAGGGACTTTCTATAAAGTTAAGCATCTCTACTCTCTTAGCAACCTTAACTGCTCACCAATACTAAGATGCAGACAACAGTCCCACAGCGAGATGGGAGCTATCCAGTCTTTTGTACCAAATGCCATATGTATGACTATTTCCCAGATGGTGAGAGGTCATGTGTGTGCATTTGGTGCAAAGAGCTCCTAGCTCTCAGGGAATGAGTGATCTCTAGAGGCTAAAATAGCAGACTCTGAGGAGCTGAGGCAGAGACATATATAGAGAAGACCTTCAGGGACATAGTTGAGAAATTCCACCTCCAGTCTGGCAGCCTCTGTGCTGCCATGAAGGAGAAAGGTCACCTGAAAGGAAATCATTACTGTGGTGTAGCAGGAAGTGATCCTGTAACCAGGACCTGCCCTCTAGGGAATGCAATATTCTCTTGCACAGAGGATATCTCTCCCTGAACATGTGTTCATGAGGAAAGGTTTAGTATGGTCATTATAGTTGGTGGTTCTGTCATTAGGCAGGCAGATCTAGCTGGGTGGCTGGTGGACTTGAGAGTCACTTGGTAACTTAACTATCTGATGTGAAGGTGGTGGAGCTCATGCACCATCTAGTGAAGATTTTGGGTAATGCTGGGGGAAGAACTGGCTGACTTGGCACATGTTGATACCAACAAAATAGGAAAGAGTGGGAAGGTGGTTCTAGAATCAAAATTTAGGCTTTTAGGTAGAAAGCTCAAATCCAAAACCTCCAGGATAGCATTCTCAAAAATGTTCCCTGTTCTACACATTGGTCCTATCCGTGAAGTCGCTTTGGTCTTAAGTGACATGCAGAACTCTGGTGTCTCAATGGATGGATAAAATAATGGTGCAGGGAAGAGGGATTTAAACTTGTTAGAAACTGGACAACATTCTGGAGAAGGGCAAGCCTATTCCAAAAAGAGGGGCTCCATATGCGGCTCTATAATGAGGCCAAGTGAGGCGGTGGCCTCAGGCGGCAGCTTTTTGGGGGCGGCAAAATTGCCCCCACAAAGACCTCCGTCACCGCCTCACTCGGCCTTCAAAATAAAATTTAAAAAAAACCTTCCGGCGTAAGAAGCAACACTCCAGTGGTGGCAGCGGCAGAATGAGGAGCCCCGTGGCCTGCCCGCCTGCCCCCCCGGAGAGCCTGCTGGTTTCCCCGGCTCCGCTTTGCAGAGCCGCAGCGAAGGGACAGTGTTTACCTTAACCACGGCTCTGTTAAAGCTGAGTCCGAGGTGCTAATGGGATTTCCTGTTTCCCATCAGCACCTCGGGCTCAGCTTTAACAGAGCCGCGTGAAAGGGAAACACTGTCCCTTTGCCGTGGCTCTGCAAAGTGGAGCCGGGGAAACCAGCAGGCTCTCCGGGGGGGGGGGGGGGGTGGGGGGCGGCCGCGGGGCTCCTCATTCTGCCGCCGCTGGAGCAGCAGCGGCAGCTGCTTCTTATGCCAGAGTTTTGGGGTTTTTTTTCAATTTCCCTGGGTTTGGGGGGGAGGGGTCTAGGACTGGAACTGGGCTAATGGGGGGGTACGACAGGAACTGGGCTGATTAGGGGGTTTAAACTGGAAATGGTCTGATGGGGGGGTTAGGACTGGTAATGGGCTATGGGGGGGGGTTAGAACTGGAAATGGGTTATGGGGGGATTAGAACTGGAAATGGGCTGATGGGGTTAGTACTGGAAATGGGCTGATCGGGATGAGGGCTAGGACTGGTAATGGGCTATGGGGGGTTAGAAATGGAAATGGGCTGATGGGGGGGTTAGGATTTGAAATTGACTGATGGGGGTTTAGAACTGGAAATGGAATGATCAGGAGGGGGGCTAGGACTGGTAATGGGCTATCGGGAGGGGGTAGAACTGGAAATGGCTGATGGGGGGGGTTAGGACTGGTAATGGGTTATGGGGGGGTTAGAATTGGAAATGGGCTGATGGGGGGTTAGTACTGGAAATGTGCTGATCGGTAGGGGGGCTAGGACTGGTAATGGGTTATGGGGGTTAGAACTGGAAATGGGCTGATGGGGCTTAGGACTGGTAACAGGCTATGGGGGGAGACTAGGACAGGAAATGGGCTGATTGGGTGCTAGGATTGAAAATGGACTTATTGGAGGGTTACAACTGGTAATGGGCTAATTGGGGGGCTAGGACTGGGGTGGGCTGATGAAGGGGCTAGGACTAGAAATGGGCTGGGACAGGAAATGGGCTATAGGGGAGGGGAGGAGAGTGCTGCTGGCCCTGGAAGAAAACTAGGGGCTAGGGCTACAAATGGGCTGATGCGGGGGGGGGGGGGGAATGGTAGAATAGGACTGGAAGGGAGCTGATACTGAGAGGGTCTGCCAGGGGAAGGATGGGGCAGGAAGGATGGGGCAGGAAGGGAAGGAGGGGGCTGGAAAGGAGCTGACACCTGGAATGTACCGAAGGGGGACTGAAAGGGAGCTGACACTTGGGGATGGGAGTGGTAGCTAGCTGGGTAATAGGGAGGAGGCTGGAAGGGAGCTGACATGTGAATGGCACTGGAAGAGAGATGGACAGAGGGTAGGGTGGCTGGAAGGGAGCTGACTGGGGGGTGGCACTGAGAGTGAACCTGAGCTGATACCTGGGATGGTATTTGGACTAGAAGGGGCTGGACAGTGGGAAAGGAGGGGGACTGGAAGGGAATGGACACAAGTGGCAGTCATGGGAATGCAAGGTGGTTGACATTGGAAGGTACTGGGAGGGGAGGACTGGAAAGGGGACTGATACTGGGGAGGGTTACTGAAACTGGAAATGGGCCGATGGAAGGAAGTGAAGAAAACAAAATAAGAGATAAGAAATGTCAGATGGACCATGGACCATAGACCACAGACCACAGAAAGAGAGCTAAGAGAAGACAGGAAAGCAGAAGCCTCAGATCAGGACCAGCATGATCAGAGAATAAAATGGTCAGACAACAAAGATAGAAAAAATAATTTTATTTAATTTTGGTGATTGGACTTTGTGCTATTTTTATATTTTACACAGTATTGGGGAGCTGCAACTTTCATTTATCTGATGTTGCACTGCATGTGGACTCTGGCTTCTTGGAGTTTCAGTTCAAATTTTGTCTACATATTTTTATTTTTACTTTAGATTGTGGTTACTTATTCTGTACTTGGTGAGGGTCGATGTTGTGCGTGTGTGACTGAGGTCAGGTGTTCTGTTAACATGCAGTTTATACATAAAGATCTATACTATACTGTAGTAATTTGACTTGTTCAGCTTTTCAAATAGGTGTATGGATGTTCCAGGGCCCACTGTAGTATTTACAATGATGCTTTTTTGGATGGGCTCCTTATGTGACTTTTGGAAGTTTGTGCTGATATGGTATGGTATGGTAGGTTTGCTTTTTGTTGTAGGGTTTTTTATTAGTTCACAATATACCTGGTACTGGAGAATAGTGGTTGTTGTTGTTAGTGAGATGATCAGAATCAGATTTTTTTTTAAAATATAGAGTTCTGTGGGTGAATGTCCTGGTTCTGCCCTGCACCTACTGTGGATGCAAAATATATGTTGAAAAAGAAAAAGGGAGAACCATAACGCAGTTTATAACAAAATAAAAATGGGTTATAATTTAGTTTTATAAACTGTGCTATTGATTCTTGCTGTCTTTTAGTTCCTTGGTGTGCAAACAGGACTGTACCTAGCCCTGTGCAAGCAGTGCAGCCGCACAGGACGCAAAGGCTTGGGGGCGCATTTTGGCTCTCTGCTGTTGCCCTGCTGCCACTGGCAGGACAATAGCAGGCAGTTAAAATGCGCCCAAAGCCTTTTCACAGCACTTTAAGCAGGTCTGGTCCCTCCCTCCTCCGACACGATGTCAGAGCAGGGAGGGACAGATCTGCTTAGAGTGCCAGTGCCTTTCAGATTGGGTGCATGCCCCCCTCCTCCTTCCCATACCTCCGTCCAGTGCTGCCTGCTCTTTCCCTGCTGCCGGCGCTGTCGTGAAAAAAAACAGAGGGCGGCAGCAGCAGGGAAAGAGCAGGCAGCGCTGGATGGAGGTATGGGGGGAGAGGGGGACGTGCGCCCAAGTTGCAAGTCGCACAAGGCGCGATTGCAGTTCGATACGGCCCTGTGTGCAAACATCTTGCATTTCCTCCATATAATCTAATCGGCTTTTTGATTTGGTTCAGTCTCTGATTGGATTTCTGAAAAAGCCCCGCCCCCTCTAAGGTGGTGGTGGGGGGCGGGGGCGCCATCTCATTCTTCGCCTCAGGCAGCAGACTGCCTTGAGCCGCCCCTGAGGGGCTCCACCTTAAAACAAGATAGAACCAGTCTGCTGGAGCTAAATTTTAAAAAAGGAGATACAGTGAAGAGTAGAGCCAGCAGCTTCACAGAATGGCGGCTTAATTCCTCAGCTTGAGGGCCAGATAGAGAAAGTAGAACTTTCTTCTTTCCCTGACTCTAATAATTGGGAGAAAACACCAACATTTAAACAAGAAATGACTGCACTTAAACCTGCCTGATTGGAATATACAGCGATGACAACAGTGGATGCTAAAAGAATAAAAACAGATCTCCCATCTCCTGCACAAATGGCACTGGTAAAGGGGATGAAGGGCTAAAAGAAATTCTACAAGAGATATGCTCAGTGAAAACTATAGTGGTGACCAAAAGAAACACTCACATCACTCCAGGCAGAAATAAATGAAATCCAATTACAATTTAGTGGTCTGATAGAATGTATGGATAAGGCAGAGCAGATAGTGCAAACTCATAAGGGGCAATTAAAGAAACTACGGAGACATGATACAAAACTTCAACAGATAGGTCAGGATATGGTGACATACTTAAACTCCTCCCGCAACTCTTAGAACTGGACTTACAATATCCATTGGAAATAGAGTGTGCACAGAGTCCCGTCTCACTGAAGTACAAATCAGAAATATCCATGACAAACGGTATTGAAGATATTGAGATACCCACAGATACTGAAGATTCTGCATACGTGCCCTGATTCAGCACAAAGGGAATAAATGGATGTTCTTCCCTGATGTCTGCAAAAACACAGTAGAACAAAGAAAGAAACTCCTATCTCACCGACCGATCTTACAATGGCTAAAAGCAAAATATGGGATGTTCTACCCAGCACGACTACGCGTTACCGTATATAACACTACCCGAACTTTCAAAGATCTGGATGCACTGCACCAATTTCTGCTGGAATTCAACAAAACGGACATCTGAAAGACTGAAGTAAAACCTCAAAGTGCAGACTGTGGTATGCTTTTTGGCTAGATGCGATGTGTGTTTTCAGAAATCAGAACAAAATGAAACTAAAAACCAACAGGAGAAAAAGAGACTTCAGATAGAAGCGAGATAGGTCTTTGCATCAGACCTGAAATAGTTAGACATGTAATTTATGAGGAAGAAGGAGAACAAAGAGAATGGAAACAGTTAAATTAGACTGAGCAGGATGTGGAAAACAATGCTAGTACGATTCTTAAAAATCAGAATACACAAAATAGAGAGGTGGCTACTTTGAACTACATGTAATAAAAAGAAGAAAAAAAAGAAAGGAGAGAGAGAGGAAAGAGACAGACTAAAAGGAATGTTGGGGGGAGGGGAGAAGGGAAAGGCAAAGGTGGGCAATAATGGGATGGGGACCCTTTCGAAGGACAGGAGTTAGCTTCCCCACAAACTATATGTTGGTTTGTTCTACATTGTTGTAAAGGCTGTGGTTCCCCTGGCTCAGGGTAAAGGATAGAGGGGATAAGATAAGGGTACGCAGGATAAAAAGGAATGGCATTTGAAAAGGAGGAAAAGAGGGCAGAAAATTAGAGCCGAAGGTAGCAGACATATGAATAAATAAGCAAAACAAATAATGGCTAAGCCTCTAAAAATTCTATCATTAAATGTGAAAGGAATTAAAAACTGTATAAAAAGAAAGAAAACATTAATTTATTGTAATAAAGAGGGTGCGGACATCGTGTTTCTTCAGGAGACACATCTTACAATGAGAGAGGTGAATAAATTGGGAGGAGATATTTATTCAGTAATTATAGCCTCACAAGCCCAAAAGAAAAAAGGAGGTGTCTGTATTTTGATTAAGAAAGCACTAACGCCAATGATAATTCAAACAATAGCAGGACGATATGGAAATGGTACTTAATAGCAGTGATTTGCTGGTTTGTACTACCTGATTGATAAGACCTTTTTGTAAGGTGAAGCTGTTGCTGATAAAACTGCAGTGCTCTCTACAACTTATATCCTACACTGAAGTCTACTATATTTTCTCCAGTTTCGTTTGAAATGCTTATCCTGGTGTTATAAAGCAGAGTTACTTACCTGTAACAAGTATTCTCCAGGGACAACAGGAATCAGTTCTCACATATGGGTGACGATGGCGCTGACGGAGCCCAAACGGAGCAATTCCCCAGATTTTACAGAAAGCCTTTGGGAATGCTATTACACATGTGTGGTCCCCTTCCCGCCCAAGGGTGCCATCTTGCTCAGTCAGATGACATAGCAAAAAAAAAAAAAAAAGACAAACAATGTAGGAAGGCAACTCTAAGGGGAGGAGGGAGGGTTGTGAGGACTGATTCCTGCTGTCTCTGAAGAACACCCGTTACAGGTGAGTAACTACGCTCTCTCCAGAAACAAGCAGGAAGTCAGTCCTCACATATGGGACTCCTTAGCTCCAGGCTGCTGAGGACCAAACCACAACCGCACCATCGGTTACACCAACAGGTGGCCGTAAGTCACAGGAGGTGAGTCCCTACAGAGACTCTGCAAGACCCTCACGTCCGGCGACCACTTCACTCCGGTAGCCTGAACACAGAAGGGTCAGAGGGTAGGAATTACCTACACTTCAAATATATTATAGAATATTGCCTGCCTGAAGGCACTGTCCCTACGGGACTCGCTCTCCAGGCAGTAATGAGTTACAAATGTATGAATCAAAGACCATCTGGAAGCCTTGCAGATTTCCATCACTGGCACTGAGTGGAGGTTGGCTACCAATGTGGCCATAGCCCACACGTGATGTGCAGTGATCCGGTGCTCAAAGGAGAGACCACCACCCAAGTGGACAGAGTTCGCTTTGTTACCGGAGTCCCAGTCTACTGGGGTCGTATGATAGAAAAAGCTGAGGAGCTCTGCGATGGGCCTGTGTCAGCTGCAGATAGAAAGACAACGCCCACTTACAGTCTATCATGTGCAGTATGAGTTCCTCCCTGCCAGCATGAGGCCATGGGAAGAAGGTGGGCAGGACCACCTCCTGATTGAGGTGGAAGGGGGATACTACCTTGGGAAGGAATTTAGGATGTGTGAGGAGTACCATCTTATTCCTATAGAACCGTGTGTAGGGCAGATCCACCACCAAGGCCTGGAGTTCACTCATTCTCAGAGCGGATGTCAGTGCCACCAGAAAAAAACACTTTCCAGGATAGGTATCATAAATGGCAAGTGGCTCGAACAGCAGCCTGATGAGTTGGGAGAGCACCACATTCAGGTCCCATTCTGCTGCAGGGAAGTGAAGAGGGGGCTTTGGTAGCAAGAGGCCCCGCAGGAGCCTGGAGACTAGGGGCTGGTTTGAGAGGGGTTTTCCCTCTACAGGGTGATGGTGCGCAGCTATGGCACTCAGGTGTACTCTCACAGAGTTTGACTTCAGCCGGCGTGTGAGAGATTCATTAGGTAATGCAGTACAAGTCGCACGCGGCAGGAGAAGGGATTCTCTTCTCTCTCTGCACACCAGATGGAGAATCTTCTCAATTTGAAGGCAAACGCCTGTCTGGTGGAAGGTTTTCGGGAGGCCAGTAGGATCTCCTCAACTTCCACTGGGAGACTGAAAAGGGTAAAGGCTACCCTTTCAGCAGCCATGCTGTCAACATTAGTGACCCCAGGTTGGGGTGCAAGAAAGTCCTCCTCCTGGGATAGGAGGTGCAGGTCCCGACCCAGTGGGACTGGGAGTACCACTGACAAGGAGAGAAGCAGAGGAAACCAGGGTTGCTGGGGCCATCTGGGGGCGATCAGGAACACTGATGCCTGCTTACTCTGGACCTTGAAGAGGGTCTTGGCTACTAGTGGAGTCAATGGGAAGGCATAAAGGAGGCCCTCCGATCATGGGATCAGGAAGGCATCTGCCGCCACTCTCCCCAGGTGTGACTGGTGTGAGCAGAAGCGGGGTAGCTGCATGTTGTCCAGGGAGGCAAACAGATCCATCATGGGTCTCCCCAGAGGCAGAAGTGTCTTTGCACCACCCTGAGGTTCAGACGCCATTCGTGCGGGCGCAGGACTCTGCTGAGCCTGCCCGCTAATTGTCCTGACCCAGGAAATATACTGCTCGTAGGAGTATTCCGTGGCGCACAGCGAAGGAGAGCAGAGCCACCGCCTCCTGGCAGAGGGAGTATGAACCCCTGCCCCCCTGTTTGTTTACATAAAACACTGTGACCTGGTTATCCATCTGGAACAACACAGGTTGGCTGCACAATAGGTGGTAGAATGCTTGAAGGACCAGGAAGATGGCTCAGAGTTCCAGGAGGTTGATCTGTAAGAGGGACTCCTCTGGAGACCAGGTGCCTTGAGTATAGAGTTCTCCACGGTGTGACCCCCAACCCAGCATTCATGGTCAGGACCCTCTGAGGGACAGGTGCTTGAAATGGCAACCCTGCCTGGAGGTGGCGTAGGGACTGCCACCAGTTGAGGGAGGTCATCAGTTGGCAGGTGACACTGACTCTGTCCCGCTACCTGCCCGTGGCTTGAGTCCATTGAGAGGAGAGGCACCACTGGGCTGCCCGCATGTGCAAGCGGGCTAGGGGCATGATGTGGATCATTGAGGCCATGTGGCCCAGTAGGCAGAGGAGGCGGCAAGCCAAGCCGATATAGACTGGTGAGCCTGCATTTCCCCTGCCAGTTGTACAAGGTGATGTGCCCTCTCTTTCGGGAGGAAGGCCTTGACCTGTAGTATGCCAACTGGGCCCTATGAACTCCAGGTTCTGGGCTGGAGAGAGGTGTGATTTAGGGTAGTTGATGATGGACCCCAAGTGCTGCAGTAGGTGGATTGTTTGCCCTGTGGCCTGGGTGGCCTCGAGGGCCGATCTGCCTCTGATGAGCCAGTTGTCCAAGTAGGGAAAGCCGAAGCGGCCATGACTGCCAGGCACTTTGTAGACTCTTGGTGAAGAGGCAAGGCCGAATGGAAGCACCCTGTATTGGTAGTGCTCTCCTCCCAATTAGGTATTGCCTGTGGGAGGTGGATCAGGATGTGGGTATACACATCCTTCAGATCTAAGGAGCACAGCTAATCTCCCTGGTGGAGGTAGGGCAGCAGTGTTTCAAGGGAGAGCATCTTAAACTTCTCCCTTACCAGAAACCAGGTTTCGCATATCCAGGATAGGTCAGAGGCCCCCAATTCTTTTGGGGACAAGGAAATACCTGGAGTAGAAATCCTTTCCTCACATGTGTCTGGGAACAGGTTCTACCATCCTGTCCTTTTGCAGGCCTGTGCGTTCTGAGATGAACAAGGTCTGGTGAAGGAGACCACACTGGCTCTCCTGGGAAGAACCCTGGTGGTGTTTGCTGGAACCGGAGGAGGTAGCCCTCCTTTACCACATGGAGGACCCACTGGTCCGTGGTGATCCTGGCCCACCTGTGGGCGAAGTGAACCAGGCGGCCCCCTGTAGGCTGGGGAAGGACTCCAGGGGGGGGGGGGGAGGAAGCCCTGCCTGGGAAATCAAAAGCTCCCCCCAGGTTGGGCGAGAGCTGGGGGTTGAGGTTTTTGAGTCGTTGGCTTTCTTGGCCCATCGCCCTGATTCTTGGGCTGGGGGTTGGTAATGTCTTTGATGAAGACATATCTAACATCCTTTATGAACACCGCCGATGACCTGAACTTCCACCAAATCATCAACAGTCATACTCACACTAAGGGCAACCTTATTGATATAGTATTCCTCCCAAACTCCATCTATGAGTCCTATAACCCCTCATCTATGCATATTCTTCCTGTACCATGATCAGACCACCATCTAATCAAATTCAGTATACCTCAGGCAGACTACCAAGCAAACAGAGCTACCTCCCAACCTTACCCACACAGATTCAAGAAATTCAATAAAAATGAATTTCTGGATCAAATCATACCCAACCTATCAATTGATCCACTTAATCTTGATGACTCAATTGATAAATACAATAATATTATCTCTAATGCAGCCATAAACAACAATCCTCACCCACATCCACTAAAAAAACCCCCAAAAATGCTCCTTGGTATAAAACCTCACTTAAAAAGATGAAAACAGAATTAAGAAAAGCAGAAATTCAAAATCCCCAACCCATCTCTCACACTACAGTGATACCCTCTCTAAATACAAGATGTCCATTGAAGAAGCAAAGAGAAACTACTACACAAACATCCTATTTAAATCTCTAAACCGACCGAGGGAGCTTTTCAGAATAGTTCAAAATCTAACCAGCACAGCTTATAATTCCACCTACACAGAATATGCTATATCTCCTCAAACTTTAGCTTCATACTACGAGAACAAAATCAAGCAAACTGCCCCACACCACAACACCTAACCTAGTTCAAACAGATGGCGCTAATACTTGGTCCAACTTTCAATTTGATATCAAAAGACACTCTCAGGAATATTATCACTAAACTCAATACTATTACTTCTCACCTAGATCCATGCCCGGTATACTGACTTAAAGCTACATTACTTGAACTTTTACCTTTTATCCTTCCTATGATCAACCTCTCACTCAATAAAGGTTATATGCCTCCAAAACTTAAACACGCTCAAATCCGTCCAATAATAAAAAGTAACAAACTAGACAAAACGTCCCCTACGTCATACCGATCCATATCAAGCATTCCTTTCCTGGCAAAACTAACTGAAAAAGTTGTACAGATACAACTTCAGGACTATACTGATACATCTGCCCCACTCGATGTACAACAATATGGGTTTCGCACTTCCCATGGAGTGGAAACACTTCTCACAGTATTAACTGACACACTATCACGTGGAATTGACGACTCAAAGCAAGCCTTCTTTCTACTATTCTTAGATATTAAAGCAGCTTTTGATAGCGTAAATCACCATTTTAGAAACCGTCTGTGCAATCAACTCTCACCATACACCTCTAATTTTACTAGGAGATTTCAACCTCAACTCCTCTTCCAATATAGATAAGGAAACCTTCTTGCAAGCCATGGACTCCTTACAATATACCCAATTAATAAACGCTCCCACACACAAATACGGATCCATGCCAGATCTCATCTTTGCCCCCAACCACATCATAAATAATGGCAACTTCTCATCACCCATAATTACCCCAGTTCCATGGTCAGATCACCATAGAATTAAAATAGAATTCAAAAGCACGTTTGACAAGCTCGATAAAATAAAAGCTACTACCTTTACCCCAAGAAGGTTCAAAGCCTTCAATAGAGATCAATTCTTACTAGACACAATACCTCACCTTAACTCAGCTGAACCTGATTTGCACAAACAAGTAAACAATTGGTATGACACCATCAGCACTGCAGCCAAGGCTATAACAGACTCAAAAAAGATCAAAAGGAAACTCGATGCACCATGGTATTCAAATAACATACGCGATGCTAAGAGAGAATTAAGGAAGTTAGAACGCCAATGGAGACGATCCAAATCTACCACCTCTCAGGATTTATATTTAATTCAGCAAAAGAATTATAATGATCTCATCAACAAATCAAAAAAAGAACACCACACAAACATTATCCAGAAAGCTTATAACAAACCTAGAGAACTTTTTGAGATAGTAAAATACCTAGTTAATGAACCTTGTTCTGATAAAGACATCCTGATCAATCCTCAAGTGTTTGCGGATTATCTTCGAGAAAAAATAGGCCAAACTCCACCTTTAAAACAATCTGAAAAAAGCAATCTTATTTTACCAAGTACAATTTGGAACAAGTTTCATATTCCCTCAACTAAACAGCTTTCAGACATCATTGCTGCACTTAACACAAGTACCGCACCCACAGATCCTTGCCCAGTACCTTGGGTCAAAGCTACTAAGTCAAACTTCATTAATTTTTTACACCACCTCGTAACCAACTCCCTAAATCAAGGAATCATGCCAGAACAGCTGAAATTAGCCACAATAAGGCCTATCCTTAAGAAAACCAACCTGGAAAAAAACAATCCAGCTGCATATAGACCAATTTCCAGCTTACCACTCCTGGCAAAAATTATTGAGAAGGTAGTACAACTACAGCTCCAAGACCATATTGATGAGCATGCGCCACTTGACATACATCAGCATGGCTTCCGCCCGAACCATGGAGTTGAGACGCTACTACTTTATTTATTTAATGATATCACTCAAACCATAGACAACTATAATAGAGGAACCTTAATGATTTTCTTAGATATCTCAGCGGCCTTTGATTCAGTGGACCATTCAATACTATTAGCCAGACTAAAGAGCATCGGTCTAACTGGCACCATCCTAAACTGGTTTGAGTCCTACCTAATTGGTAGACAGTTCCAAGTTAAAGTCGGCCTAAACACTTCACATCATACAGTTATCAAACAAGGCGTACCGCAGGGATCTGCACTCTCATCACTTCTTTTTAACCTCTTTATCCAACCAATATGTCACATAATATCAACTCATCATATAGACTACACGATTTATGCAGATGATATTATGATCTACACTCCGATTGATATCAACTGCCCAAACTACAACAAAATCTCAAACTGCATTACCAGCATTTCCACTTGGCTCTCAAATAACAACCTTGCAATAAGCTTAAATAAGACTGAAGCACTTATTGTCACTAGAAACACCAACTTTAATCCACCACCATACATCACATGCAACAGTACTGAGATTCCAATTAAGGATGAAGTAAGATACCTCGGGGTAACCCTCGATAAGAAGCTGGACCTACGATCTCACAAAGAAAACGGTTAAAAGTGCTTATTACCGAATGAAAATAATTGACGCCTCAAGCCTCTTATCTCTGATGAACACTTTCGTACAGTCTGCCAGGCGCTTATTACCCCCATTCTGGATTTTTGCAACCCTATCTACAATGGGCTGTCTAAACATGCTCTCAAACCTCTTCAAATGGCACAGAATACAGCAGCCAGAATAATTAACAGTTCCACAAATCATGACCACATTACCCCCATCCTTAAAGATCTCCACTGGCTCCCGATAACCCTTCGCATAAAGTATAAGTTAATCATAAACATCTTTAAAATGAAGCACAACAGTTCTGCAACCAGCCTCCATGCCCTCCTATCCCGTGATACCAGCAACAGACCCAGAAGATTATCCACCTCAAACACCCTCAATACCCCAAGAAACTTTGCTAAATCACGCAAATGTACATCACAACGAGCAATTTCTTTGGCTGCCCCTTTGATTTGGAACTCTCTCCCTCCTGATTTACGTGCAATTGATGTTTTAAGTGACTTTCGTAAGCAATTAAAAACTTTACTTTTCACTGAGCACTATGGATCAACAAATGACTAAGATATCATCTATTGTATATATTTTATAAATAATCCACTATATCGTTAACCCTTGTTATTTTTCCTACATTACCATATGTTGTCATGTCTATACTGTTTATGTTTCCCTTGTTTATACCTTGTATTTCTTGTGACCGCTTTGATTGAAGGAAAAGGCGGTATAAAAAACTTGTTAAATAAATAAATAAATAAATCTTATGCTTACCAGACTCAGGCAGATAGGGCTAACCGAAACAGTATATAAATGGTTTGAATCATATTTAAAGGACAGAACACAAGCAGTTAGAATTAACCAACAAACTTCCTCACCCTTCTGACAGAAGCAAGACCTCCCCCAGTGATCTGCCCTATCAGCCCTCTTATTTAATATCTATCTGCAGCCTATTTGCTCCATCCTTAAAAAGCACCGCGTAAATTACCATATTTACGCGGATATCATCATGTTTTATTTCCCATTCAAATTATCAAACCCTCCGACTCAATGGATCTCGAACTGTTTTAAAGACATTTCACTCTGGCTCAAAAAACATAACCTACTAATCAATTTCTCAAAAACCGAAGCGTTATTCGTCACCAGAAACCAAACTTTTATACCCCCAATGGAAATTCAGCTCCAAGACACCACCATTTTAGTAAAAAGAGAGGTAAAATATCTAGGGGCCATCCTAGACCAGGCCCTCTGTATGGAATCCCACACAAAGAACACTGCTACAAAAATTCACTATAAACTTAAACTTTTAAAACAGCTCCGTCCTTTAATTCACATCCAAGACTACAGCTCAGTAATACAAGCAATCATTACACCTCACTTTGATTTTGCAACAAATCAGAAGACTGCAACTAGCACAAAATGTGGCTGCAAGATCAATCATGAATATCAGCACCATTGAACATGTCACACCCATTCTCTACAAATTACATTGGCTACCCATCCACTGCCGAATAAACTATAAAATACTAGTGACTACATTCAAGCTAATTAATAATTTAGCACCCTCTACTATCAGCTCCCTAATTCATATTGAAACTAGCTGTAACCAAAGGAACAAATACAAAAACAAACTTATAACCCCAATGGATTTTAGAAAAGCCAAAAAGCTAACCAACAATAAAGCTTTCTCACACTTTGCCCCTATACTTTGCAATGGAATGAATTACCGGATGACCTCAGAGAAGTTAATGACCTCAGAACATTCCGTAAAAACCTAAAAACATACCTCTTCACTACTTACTATGGTTCAAAGCCTAACTCCCCAGCACACACATTATCAAAACCGAACTCCCCCATGCATACAGTATCAACATCCCAGAACCAGTGTAACATTGACCCAACCTCACGGTAACCATCACAACCATAATGCTGATTAGACAGCTCCCCTCGAGCCTCCGGTTCACCCCTATTGTAAATAGTTTGTAATGATATTTTTGCTATTTGTACTCGTTTATATTTTATGTATATAGTTTTAGTTCTATGTAAATGAATATGCTCTTTACTGCATTTCATATTCCTTCGTATTTGTAAACCGCGCTTGATCTTGGGAAAGCACGGTATAAAAATTTTTATTAAATAAAGGCTTTCTGTGAAAGCTGGGGAATTGCTCCACGCGGGCTCCGTCGGCGCCGTCACCCATATGTGAGGGCTGACTTCCTGCTTGTTCCTAGAGAATAAAGACAAACCAGAGCAGGCCTTGACAAATTTTGTGCAAATTTAGGAGCCAGGCCAAAATCTTAGGAGCCAGTGCTTGTGATCTCCTCACCACCCCACTCCAGTTCGCGCTGGTCTCCTGTCTTGTGAGACCAGCACCAGAGTTCTAACACCATGCATCATATTTAGATAACACAAGTGTCTCTGGGTGTGTGGTGCAATAGTGGTGTGCCTGCCTGTCTGTGGGATTTCGCAATGGGTGCCTTTGTGTGGGCGGGATGCAGGGCTGTGGTGCATGTATGTGTATTGCACAGCTGCGGCACCTCTGTGTGTGGTACAGAGATGGGTTGCCTGTGCACGTGTGTGTGTGGATCTATGTGTGGTGCAGAAGTGAGGTGTTTGTGTGTGCATGCGTTTGTCTATCATATGAAGGTGTGTGTGTGTGTGTATGTGTAGTGTGCGGGTAGGGTGCTTGCATGTATGTTCGGGGGGATGCACCCTTTGGCATATAGAAGTAGTCATTTTTGTCCTCCATGTTACACTCCTCCATCCCCACTGTTCCCCTTCTGGACTCTCGCTCGCCCTCTCCCTTCCCCCAGCACTTCCACCCTCTGCCCTCCATTCCCCCATCCTCCTTACTATTTTTTTTTTAAGGTACCCCCCACCTTTATATTTTTGCTGCCTTACGCTCCCTACCTCTTACTTTTTTTTTTCTCAAGGCTTCGATCCCCACAGACTCTCTGCTACTTTGGGCTTCCCTTCCTGTTCTGCCCGCAGGGATTGGATCTCCCACTGGCAGAAAGAAAGTGGGGGGGGGGAGCTGAAGCACATCTCAGGCGTCAGGTGTTAATTTCCGATTGCCACATGGAAACCTGGCACTTGGGCTTTGTTGAGCTCTGAACCAGAGTGATACCATATCTGAGCAGGCCACATTTCTTTAGAAGGGGAATGCCATAAAAAGTCTTCAATCACTGTTCACATGCCATATTCCACTGTCGCATTCCCTCCTTGATAACCCACTAACCTGAGGCTTAACCCGCAAATACACCAAACCCATATCCACCACATTTCATTTGTCTTCCTTGAGTCCTACTCTTGGAAGAGTCCCTAGCTGATGTGAAGCGCGATTGTATAACTTTCACGTCCGGCCGGCAGAAATGTCTAAATTGAAAATAGCCACATTATAGACCCTATTCCGAAATCATGGGCATAGACGTACTCGCGATTCCAGTATCGGGAGATATACGTTTCTGGCATGGCACGAACATGTCTGTAGAAACACGGTCCCTTGCTGCTATAATGGGACATGGATATATGCAATAAATGGCCTGTACATCCCCGTGCCCACAGTATTCTGAAAAGACAGACGTTTCAGATGATTTCCATTTCTGTGCAGCCATGCCTCTGCTGGAAAAATGTACATCTCCAAAGCTGATGCTCACATTGACAATGTTGTGCTCATGCAAACACATTAATACTGTTGCAACAGATATGTTCATGCCAGACTATTTATACTAGTCTTTTGAATGTCCAGAACACTATAAGATTATCTAAGTGCACCTAAGCTAATGTAAAAGCAAATGGAAAGTCCTGAAGCAACACATACATGGCATTTGATGAACGCCTTATTTATACTTGCAATGGTTATCGCTGTAAACAGTATTTGCAAAGCTAAAAGGGGCCATATAACACTGAAATGAGTCTCTACAGCTACGTGTCAACACATATCCCTGTCAATGATAGGAACCCATCAGGATGAACACATGCAGCAGTGCAAACATCAGCAGTACATGCCCAAAAGCACCATCATCTGTCCTGACAAATGTGCACAATGTTAGAGACCGCTGATGGTGCACAGCTGAATATGTATTACTGCTCTTTGTACTGCAGCATGCCCCCACTCCCAAGTGTCTTCCAGTATCATAGCATGCCCTGGCTAGGTTGATGCAGAGCAGCTTTGCAGAACTTACTGCCCATGTACATCAGCACCTGGTGGTGCTGCGGTCAGCCCTACAATGCAGGTACTGGCCAGGCATACATGGCGCCCCAGAGTTGTGGATCAGCATACCTGCATCCTTCATACCACACACACACACACTTGCTTGTGGTCAGATATAACAGAACTGCCAGAACCCTGCCCTACACCCTACGGTATATACAACCACTGGTAATACACAATAGCATGGCGTCTCAGCCAAACGCGATCCTACTTCATACTAACTCACATAACATCCCTACATCTGCAATCCCATTCCTCCGAATATAGCAATTGTTAGGGAAGCCCAGAAAGCACAGTTACTTACCTGTAACAGGTGATCTCTGGGAACAGCAGGAATAAGTCTTCACATATGGGTACGTCGGTACAGACTGAGTCTGCGCGGGAACGCTTCCCAGCATCCAATCAAAGAGCTTTTGGAAGCATCCCACCACGCCTGCTTGCTGCCTTCCCGCCTTTCCCAACTGCCTCTCCTCAGTTAAGTTTTAAAGCTGAGACAAAGAGAGAGAGAGGAAAGGAAAGATAGAGATACAACTCCTGGGGAGGTGGGTGGGTTGTGAAGACTTATTCCTGCTGTTCCCAGAGATCACCTGTTACAGGTAAGTAACTGTGCTATCTCCAGGAACAAGCAGGAATGAGTCTTCACATATGGGGACTCCCAAGCTGAGATGCCTGGAGTCTTAGCATGTCATAGATTGGAACATGCTATCTCTCACAACACCAGGCATCTTGAGGATGGAGGGTAGGAGTTGTAGAGAGAAAGGTGCTGTGGAACAGTTAACCTAGTTTAGGAATGCAGACAAGCAGTCCATGTGTGGATGATAATTGTCATCAATGATATTGTAAAGAAAAAATATTGCAATATGGACCTCCCCTAACAGGACTTCAGAGAGTATGGAGGTTCATGGTATCTACTGGGAACCCAGTAGAGGAACCTCGAGAAGGACCTCACTGCAAGTTGTGGTAGTAAACCTGTAGGAAAAACAATGGAGATCAGAATCCTGAAAAGTAACAGGTAACCCCAGCAAGAAACTGGGGTAGTACAAAAACGGTGGGCCTTCAGCGAAAGGCTTTATGATAAAAGCCGAACTCTTTTGGTAGCAGAGTGGCTCACTCTTAGGAATAAAAGAGAAAGGCTAACCGATTTGGACAAACAGGCCCAGTCCTTGTGGGGAGAAAGGGTATGGGAACCCCTTGTATCCCAAAAGAAAGGACAAACGCCGGAGGCGTTAGAGCCTGTGATGAGCTGAAGATCCGCAATGTCTCTCCTAACTGAAATCAGCTGGGAGAGATATTGGGACATGGAGAGCTTCAGAGGTACCTAACCTTAAGGTTATGGTAGGTGTTAACTACCACCCAAGTGGTTGTGAGTGTAGGACCCCAAAACATGCTGGATAGCAGAAGTATGGGTAAAGCCCTTCTGTCAGAATCATATAGCTATATGAGCCTCGTCAGTCAGGTAGATAAAGCAGAATACATATCTACCCATAGTAAAATATCTCGACAGATACATATAGATATATATAACATATAGATATATGAGAATATATCTATAGTGAGATATGAAGGGCATAAAATACACACAAATGATAGACATAGACATCTGTAAGATGTGTGTTATAGATATGAATATATAGGCCTCTATATGGAAGTCTGCAAAGAAGCAGACAGAGATATGCCTACAAAAAGGTATTCACATAGAAAAATGTGAAGAGGAAAGATTCATCTAATAACAAGAAGGTGGAACCTACTTGAGAAGATATATAGAGAATCAATTCCTACTGGTTATGGCTACAGGGATGCTAGGTAGTAGAATAACCAGGATGGTTACGTGAAAAGCAGAGGATGATATCAGTCTGCAGCCAGCAAGTCCCGAGTATTCTAGAACTCTAGCATGGTCAGGGAACAGAAGACGCATAGGAATGAGAAACCATGCTGACCTGTCTAAGGGCAAAAAGGTATCATGCGTTCTTACCATGAGGACGAGCTGGAAGAAGAAAACATATTCCCTATTGGAAATACTATGGACCAAAGCAGGGAATTAGGAACTCCTTAAGCTTACACGTAAGAGGAGGCCTATGTCCTTTATATTAAAAAGGAGAAGTTTTCTAGTCATGGGAGACATGACTGAAAAAACCTTTTTCAACCATCTAGAATAGCAGTTGGAGAAAAAGCCCCCCATGCTCTCTAGCAAGGGCCCATAGTGGAGAGCTTCTCTGTAGAATTGCAGAGAGCATGATGCAGGAGAATGAGGGAATAGAACTGGCTGCTGGAGAGCCAGTACCTATGTCAACTATGCTGCCAAACCCAGGGGAATGGAGATGGCAGAAAAAGAAGACAATCCAACAAGCTTGTAGTGAAAGAATTTCCAAGACAGATGACAGCACTGACTTGGAGCCACTACTAAGACCAGACAGAAAGTTAGTGGAGGACAATCTGGTTGCTGGAGTACAAAAACCAGTGGTCCAAACATTAAGGCTCCTGCATTGGCAGCTGCTTGTCAGACAGCAGAAGAATGGTACTGTTTAAAAACAGAAAGAACAGACAAACAAGAGTAGAAAACTCTGGACATGTCTGATGAACTGCTTCAAAGCAAGATTGAAAAAGAGGAGTGAACTCAGAGAAGAGAACTCCGCACTGGAAAAGTAAAAAACTAGAGAGGTTGAAGAAAAAACTCTCCAGTGAAACAATACCGCTCTTACAGAGGAAAAACCTGGTAAGAGGGTAAGGAGAAAGGAGCTGAAGAAAACTTACAAAGTAGTAAGTTTATAGAAAGGAAAAAAGACATGCTGGCAAAGGAAACTATCAGTTGATAGTGGATAGACCTCTTTCCCTAGCAGGAAAAAGAGGAGAACCCTGTGACCTAGAAGCATGAACATCCTGACAGCTCATGCATAGAAAGAATGGATGTCTTTCGGGAAGAGATCCATGGTTAGGATTTAGAATGACAGCAGTGGATTGCCTTTATTGAGAAGAAGCAACTGCAGATTCTAATCCCAAGAGTCACAAGCATCTGAAGGATTGATCAGAAACCCTGTGGTTGCTGGGTTTGCTGAGCCTGGTGAGAGGTTGACTCTGCAGACCAGGACGATGCTTCCCCTGTTTGGGAACATATGTATGATGGGCAGATGATGCATAAAACCTTCTTTCTTCTATGGGAAGAAAGTTTGGCAGGACATTTCCTACCTACTGGGACAGAAGGTGGTTCAGAACAGCCCCTAGGAACAGGTAAGTCAGTGGAGAACTGAGTAACCTGACGTAAGGACTCCTTGTTGAAAAGATTGTCTCCAGTGCAAGGAGTATGTCCCAGTCTGTGCTGTGCCCATTTGTCCAAGTCTGAAGCTTGGAGCCAGGCTCTACGTCGTGCCACTATAGTTATAGCAGAAGTCCTGCTAACAGACTCAAAAGAGTCTAGGGAAGCACGAGTAAGAAACCAAGAGATATTCTGGAGATGCTTGAGCAGTGAAGAATAGTCTGCACTCTTGGACTCTGGAAGGGAAGGAGTCAAAAGATGTAATTGCTTTGTGACCTCCTCAAGAGATAGACTCATATAGAAAATATATGAGAGAATTCTTGCAGAAAGCATAGATGTCTGGAAAGTTTGACGTCAAAGGCATCAAGTGTCTTAGACTCATGACCTGGCAGGTAAGAAGAGTGATTTTTCTTGCTCTTTACCCGCCTCATTGCCGATTCCACAACTATGGAATGATGGAGTCTTTTGAAACCCTGGAGAGGGGGGCACTTGATATAAGAGATCAGTTGCTCTGGAAGGTGGGGGTACCCCCTAAAAGGTGTTTCCCACATTCCTAGAAGGAGATCCTGCAAGGAATGATGCAAAGGAAGCATTATGTTCTCCTTTGCTTTGGTAGAAAGAGAGCCCTGTGCAGGATCATGTCCTCGGATAGGAATGGCAAGAGATCTTGCTATATCCCGGAGGAAACTCTGAAAAGAGGGTTCCCCAACAGGAATTTCCCTTGGACAGGTTAGATCTGAAGAACTAGCCTGAGCACCTACAGAGCTATCCCGATATATAGGAATAGAAGATCCTGCACAGTGCAGTGTGGAATGCTTAAGGGATGGTTGCCGGTACTGGCTGTCAGGCGCAGCGACCGTCATTACGACATTGTCCATACCAGGTATCGACTCCAAGCTTGGCATAGAAGGGAGCGATCCTGTTGAAAAAAGCATGGCAGGAGTTGGCCACGATGCTACTGTGGATACCGGCACCGATGCCAATACCGGTACCGATGTCGGAGTCGGGCCCGACAAAGACATCAGAGACAGTTCAATCGGTACCGAGGTGACCGAAAACCTTTGGGTGCTATCCTCGGTACCGAGCCACCGGTATCGATTGGTGTCGGTACCAATAAGTATTGTATTGGTACCGAGTCTTCCAGACTAGAGAGCGATTCTAAACTCGGCATCGATAAGCGAAGCATGGAAGACACCAACCGTAAGGGTAATGAGGACATCGGCACCGACTTCGCTACCGTGTCTGATACCGGTGAATGAAGGTCAACCAGTGGCAACTCAATGGGCCTTGAGGGTTGCGGATCCGAATCATCGGAACCGAGCCTTCGGTACCGCCCAGAGCCGGTACCACAGCGAGTCAGTACCCAGTCCTCCAGACTGGAGATCGATTCCAGACTCTGCATCGAAGGAAGCGAAGCTATCGATGCACGTCTGGAGGGTACCGACGTCAGTGGTAGTATCGGTGCTGGTACCGATAATGGAAGGTCAGTCTGGGGTGCATCCAGCGGTCCTGAAGGCACCTAAGACGCCAGATGACATAAGAACATAAGAACATAAGATATGCCATACTGGGTCAGACCAAGGTCCATCAAGCCCAGTATTCTGTTTCCAACAGTGGCCAATCTAGGTCACATGTACCTAGCAGTGTCCCCAAGAGACAAGTTCCACAATGCTTGTACTGGGTCAAGCATTGATATCTTCGGTCACTTCTTAATAATGGTTTATGGACCTTTCCTCCAGGAACTTGTCCAAACCTTTTTTAAACCCAGCTACACTAACAGCCTTTACTACATCCTCCAGTAACAAATTCCAGAGTTTGATTACACGTTGAGTGAAAAAATATTTCTTTTATTAGTCTTAAATAGTTTACCCTGTAGCTTCATTGCATGTTCCCTAGTCTTTCTATATTCTGATAAGGTAAACAATCGATCTACGTTTACCCGTTCCACTCCGTTCATTAATTTATAGACTTCTATCATATCTCCCCTCAGCCGTCTCTTTTCCAGGTTAAAGAGCCCTAACCTTTTTAGCCTTTCTTCATAGGAGTATCCTTCCATCCTCTTTACCATTTTGGTGGCTCTTCTCTGTACCTTTTCTAAAATCGCTATATCCTTATTAAAATACGGCGACCAGAATTGCACACAATATTCAAGGTGCGGTCTCACCATGGAACGATATAGAGGCATTATAATATCTTTTGTTTTATTTTCCATTCCTTTCCTTATCATACCTAGCATTCTATTTGCTCTCTTGGCCACCGCTGCACACTGGGCCGAGGGTTTTAACATGGTATCCACAATGACGCCTAAATCTTTTTCCTGGGTGGTGGTTCCTAATGTGGAACCTTGCATCGTGTAACCATAGTTTGGGTTGTTCTTCCCTAGGTGCATAACCTTGCACTTGTCCACATTAAATTTCATCTGCCATTTTGATGCCCAGTCTTCCAATTTATCAAGATCCTCTTGCAATTTTTCACAATCCTCTTGGGTTTTAACAACTTTAAATAGTTTTGTGTCATCTGCAAATTTGATAACCTCACTCGTTATTCCACTTTCCAGGTCATTTATGAATATGTCAAAAAGCAGCGGACCCAGCACAGATCCCTGGGGTACACCACTATTCACCTTTCTCCATTGGGAAAATTGGCCATTTAGCCCTACCCTCTGCTTTCTATCTTTTAACCAGTTCCTGATCCACAATAGTACATTGCCTCCTATCCCATGACTCTTTAGTTTTGCCAAAAGTCTCTGATGAGGGACCTTGTCAAAGGCTTTCTGAAAGTCCAGATACACAATATCAACCCCTGGAACCCTATTTAAAAATTGGTGTTACATTGGCGATCCTCCAATCTTCAGGTATTAGAGATGATTTTAATGATAGTTCACAGATTACTGATAGCAGGTCTGCAATCTCATATTTCAGTTCTTTCAACACCCTTGGATGTATACCATCCGGCCCAGGTGATTTGCTACTCTTCAGTTTATCTAATAGTTGTAAGACATCTTCCCGATGTATCGATATTTCCTTCAATTCTTCCACACCTTTAAATACCACTTCAGTCATGGGTAACATCCCTACATCTTCCTCAGTAAAGACCGAAGCAAAGAATTCATTCAGTCTCTCCGCTATCGCCTTGTCGCCTCTTAGTGCTCCTTTAACCCCTTTATCATCTAATGGACCAACTGACTCTCTCACAGGTTTTTTGCTACGAATGTACTTGAAAAGGTCTTTATTTCGCGTTTTTGCTTCCGCAGCAAGCTTCTTCTCAAATTCTCTCTTTGCCTGCCTTATCAATGCCTTGCATTTGACTTGCCAGTGCTTGTGCTGTTTCCAGGTTTCGTCGTTTGGCTCTTTTTTCCATTTCCTGAAAAGATGCTTTTTTGGCAATTTGTCATTGGTACCATCCCTGGTGAGGAGTGTTTCATCCAACACCAGTGCCGATGTCGGGGGTATCGGTACCGCTCGAAGCGGATGCCGCCACCGGACACGGCTCAGGTATGTTCTGTGAGGGGTGAGCCCCAGGAACAACTTGAAACCCCAGAAAGGCTTTAGAGACCGAAGACTCTCGCCGGGGTTTTGAAGCCAGTAGTCCCTCAAGGGCAAGGCCGGAGCCATCTACATGCTGTGCATGAGACCTACCACTCGAGAGCAGGTTAGTCTTAACAGACTGTTTGTGGGTTACCTGATCCTGTGTAGAAGAAGGGGGGGATGGTGCCCGGAAGCTGGAGGGAAACCATGTATCGAGGGAACCTCGATATTGAAGACCTCTTCTCACCAAACTGTTGTCAGGACCCAAGCAGGTTAGATACCAACTTCGAGGGTCTAAAAATAAAGTTGTACCGCCACAGGTTGAACATTTCTTGGAGAAAGTGGCTGGCGGTTCCATGAAGGAAAAGAAGAGGCCTAAAAGGCCTAAGACACTAAGAAGAAAAAATAATTTGATGTTCCCGAGTGTCATGCTTTTCAATATACTCAAGTGGCTCACTGGGTGCAAGATAGAGTTGTTCGGTCCCAAGTTGCACGGGACTTGAATGATGTAGAGCGCTTTTGTGAGGAGTGCACTACCACGAAGTGTGTTATAGCTGTCTTGTATGCTCATTTGCAAGCCCAGCAATTGGGACTCGGCAAACATCGAGAGCAATGGAACTTGGACTTGGGGCTTCCCTTTACTACGCAGAGTTGGGAGCAGATTGAGGGTAAGCTTTGGAAAAGTTCAGTGGCAATTAATGCCCGTGAAACTAATTATAAAATATTATATAGATGGTACATGACCCCCCGCGTGGGTTGCTCGAATGTACCCGGGGGCATCGGATGTGTGCTGGCGGCATTGTGGCCAGCGGGGTTCTTTGGTGCATGTTTGGTGGTTCTGTCCACGCATCCGTATTTTCTGGAGGGGGATCCAGTACAGTTTACGGCACCTTGTTGGGTTGGACATTCCTTGGGATCCAGGCATTTTCCTGTTCGGTGTGAATGTTCCTGGTGCTCGGTCACCCCAGTTAGCCTTGATTCGCCATGGTTTGAATGCTGCCCGGCTGGTTTTGGCAGCTGCTTGGAAGCAGGACCGGCCTCCGGCCTTCTCTAGTTGGTTGGACCGGATGTGGGAGACGTACACTATGGAAAGTGGAGTGGCGGCTGGAAGGATGCGGTTGCCTCACTTTGAACGAGTCTGGGAAATTTTTGTCTCCAAGTACGGCTCCTAGTGCCTCGTTATTGCTTATCTATTTTGGAGACGTCCGCCTTGTGCTTCTCTGTGTGGTGCCATCCCTGGGTTCTTCTTCTTCCTCTTTCCCGTGTGGTCTGATCCAGTGGGGTCTCTTTTCCATTTTTACCTGGTAAAGCAGCTATGGCAGGGGGGTGAGGAGGTGGGGAGGGGGGGAGGGGGAGGGTAAGGGGTAGTGAAAGGTCTATTGATTGTTTGCTGGGGGAGGGACTAAATATATTGGTTGGAGGAGGGGAGGGGAAGTAAAGAGGGGGAGGGGAAAAAAAAAGGGCGCTCTGCTGATTTCATAGTCCGTTGTTTGTTTCTTTGCAGTGTTCTTTTTGTTCTTGATAATGTTCTGTATCTATAGATGGTACGACAATTGCTTATTGTAGTATGTGCTGCCTCTTCAATAATAAAAAAAAAAAAGTAGGAAGACTAGGGGACATGCAATGAAGTTATGATGTAAATCATTTAAGACTAATAAGAGAAAATATCTTTTCACTCAACGTGTAATCGAACTCTGGAATTTGTTACCAGAGGATGTGATAAAAGCTGTTAGTGTAGCTGGGTTTAAAAAAGGTTTGGACAAGTTCCTGGAGAAAAAGTCCATAAACGTATGGAGAACCAGGGAAATCCCCAGGATAAGCATAGTGGAATCTGTGCACCTTTTTAGGAACCTGACAGGTACTTGTGACCTGGATTGGCCACTGTTGGAAACAGGATACTGGGCATGATGTACCTTGATCTGACCCAGTATGGCATTTCTTATATTCTAATGCTTGCTTTACTTTACCCCCTTTAGACCATAAAGCATAGTTACTCACCTGTAACAGGTGATCTCCGGGAACAGCAGGAATTTAGTCCTCACATATTGGTATCGTCGGAAACGACGGAGCCTGCGCGGGAACGCTCCCCAGCGTCCAATTAGAAAGCTTTTGGAAGCATGCCAAAGTGCCTGCGTGCTGCGTTCCCGCCTTCCCCAACTGCCTCTCTCCAGTTGAGTTTTAAAGCTGAGACAAAGAGAGAGAGAGGGAAAGGGAAAGAGATAGAGAGATACAACTCCTAGGGGAGGTGGTTGGGTTCCCGGAGATCACCTGTTACAGGTGAGTAACTATGCTATCTCCAGGAACAAGCAGGAATGTAGTCATCACATATGGGAGTACAACACTGCAGAAGCACAGGTTACGCTGAACACAGAACAGCCAGTCTAAGGCGTGAGCAAATGGAAAGACAGAGTCCTTTATTAAGCCAACGACCACCCGACACAGGCCGTGTTACGTGCCCTTCGTCAGGGGCTACCCAGGCAAGAAACTAAAAACAAACATTTAACCATTAAAAATGATAAAAGAACAGACAAGCCAAACATATAGTTAAGACATTACATACAATAATAACAAATGTCATAAACAATAATTATATGAAACAATGCTAAAATGGTATAAAGATAAAAATGAAACTAAAAATTTTAACACAATTGTGTTTGGGACCTAAAAAGAAAACAAATATGTGTGCAAATAAACATGAATACTAACCTCTGTTGCAATTCGTAAGAAAAGTCTTACTTCACACTATTTGTGCAAATATCTAGATCACATGTTAATACTAAAAAACAAATAGTACAATTAAAAACATGTGCTGAAACATATAGCATAAAAATGCACACAAATAAATATACTGAACAATTGTGGAACACACAGAGAGGAGGAAGGAGACAGGATATGAAATAAAACAAATCAAAGGTCGAGTTATGTAGCAACAACTATTACAGAAGAAATGCGTACCTAAAAAACAGCAGGAGTGAGTCAGTAAACCACTTATGGGTCAAAACAATTTTTATTGTAAACAAGTAACCCAATGAAAATTGCGATTGCAAGTATGACCATGTAGTGCTAATGACGGGGGATGCAGACAGACTGCACATATGGGGGAGATCTAACGTATACTAAAAAAATAATAAAACTTAGAGGACAACAATATCATATTGAAAAATCTTAACATGTAGATGAATGTGGCCATAGGGTAAAAATAAAAATTGCCATTAATCAATATAGATATGGCTACAAACCATCACTTTAAAAAAAGAGGAACTAGGGTTGACCTAAAGAGGTGACGCTGCGTGTAAACAAGAGTCGCAATGTAATAAAATCAAAGTCCTACATATAAACTACCGGAATGGGGGCAAGGAGTCACCTTAAGAATCCTGACAATGTGTTTGCAGGAATAATGATGAGGTAATAACGACAAAATATGACATCCAGAAGAGAACATCAACGATAACAGAATGTGCCGTATAAATGTAAAATGAAGAAACCTTGATACCAACCCAGTATCGTCACTCTAAAACAATCTAAAAAGGGGAGTCATGAAATGATCATTAATCCAGGATATCGAATAAAAAAAAAGAGATTTACCTTGAAAGAACTGCCGTCAAAGCACAGTTGACGCGCAGAAGAAAGAAAACGCCCACACATGCGCATATAAGGAAGAAAAAGGGGCGGAGCCTGCCATTGGCAGGATCGAGAGAAAAAAGTGAATGTCAAAATGAACTTATTAACTAAGAGAATCCATATCAAAATGCATGTATTAAAAGAATGCAAATATGAATTTAAAAATATAGAACACAGCAGATGTAAAGGAACAGCAAACTTGATCCTTTTGATATTCATGTTGACCTATATAAGTTCTTCCGAAAGGTTCGCATGAGATATTTTTTTTTAGTAATAGTGACACTCATTACCATGCAGACCACTCTATTATTCGCAATAAATCTACGTGGGTTCCCCCAGATTACCGATCCAGTCATTGAAACTTTTGAAAAAGTGGTGTCTCAACAGGTCACTGAGGCTTTAAGGGGCCATCACTCTACTTTTCATATTACTACATATCATGAGAGGAATGCCATTACATCATTACAAAAGAATACTGCCATAATTATCAAGCCGGCTGATAAAGGAGGAGCGGTCGTAGTTATGGACAAAGAGTATTACATTGCGGAGATTACGCGTCAACTTAGTGACACCATGCTTTATCAAAGACTTGATGGTGACCCTACCTATAGCCTTAAGAAGAGTATAGATAACCTGGTTATTTCAGCCTTTGAAATTGTATATATTAAAGAAAAGGAGAAATCATTTCTGATGGTAGATAATCCTATTATTCCGACGATATATATCATTCCGAAGATTCATAAGTCTATAGAAGCTCCGCCTGGCCGCCCCATAGTTTCAGCCATTGGCTCTCTAATGGAACCCATTTCGAAGTTTTTAGACCTGTTGTTACATCCCTTTGTACAGCAGATGTGGTCTTATGTCAGAGATTCTTCTCATGTTATTCAGATTTTGTCTACGTTTACTCAATTCAGCTCTGATATTATTTTGGTTACTCTTGATGTAGAGTCCCTTTATACTAATGTCCCCCAAGTAGCTGCCTTACACATAATAGAACAATTTCTTCTTAAAAGATCTGATCACAAATGCCTGCCCACTGCCTTTCTTATTGCTCTAGCACGCTTTGCTCTTTGTGAGAATTTTTTCTGTTTTAGAGAACTGTTTTATAAGCAGGTTAAGGGTGTTGCAATGGGGTCTTCAATGGCCCCGGACATAGCCAATCTTTACATGTTTCATTTCGAAGAAACTTTCTTAAAATCCCATCCATTTAAATCTCATGTTGTCCTGTGGATACGTTATATTGATATCATCCTTATCCTTTGGAAAAGATCCATAGATACTCTTTCCCAGTTTCATGCATGGATTAACCAACTGGATGATAACTTACGATTCCAAATGACTTATGATTTGGAACACATCTCCTATCTGGATTTACTAATTAGAAAAGAACAAGATTCCTTTTCCACCACTTTATTTACAAAACACGGCCTGTGTTGGGCGGTCGTTGGCTTAATAAAAAACTCTGTCTTTCCATTTGCTCACGCCTTAGACTGGTCGTCATCGCATATGGGGACTCCCTAGCTTTAGATGCCAGGGAGAGACCCCAGAAGTTGTGTGCCCCTGATAAGGGCTCCACTTCCCCCCATGGATCTCTGGCATCCTACCAGGGATGGTGGGTAGGAGTTGATTAGGTATGGAACAGGTGCTGGAGAACAGCCTGACAAAACAAGGCATCCCGGCGGGAGTTCTTGTCCAAGCAGTAATGGGCTGTGAAGGTATGAACCGAGGCCCAAGTGGTTGCTCGACAAATGTCGTCGATAGACACAGAGTGTAGATGAGCCATTGAGGCTGCCATGGCTCTCACATTGTGAGCTGTGACATGGCCCTCCAGAGGAAGATTCTTACTCTGATAAGCAAAGGATATACACTGAGCAATCCTGTTGGATAGTGTTTTCTTGGAGACTGGAAGTCCCAAATGAGAAGGATCAAAAGCAACAAAGAATTGAGAGGACTTTCTATGTTGCTGTGTTCTTGGTAAGTAAAAGGCTAAAGCTCTTTTACAGTTCAAGGTATGAAGATTCCTCTCTGCATTAGATGCATGAGGCCTTGGAAAAAACACAGGTAGGTAGACTGCTTGGTTTAGATGAAAAGGCGAAACCACCTTTGGCATAAAGTGTGGATGAGTCCTAAGGACTACCTTGTCATGATGTAACCTTGTATAAGGTGGATCAGCTACTAGCGCTTGCAACTCACTAATGCGACGTGCTGATGTGATTGCAATGAGAAAGATAACTTTCCAAGAAAGGAATTTCAAGGAGGTAGTAGCTAAGGGTTCAGAAGGTGGCTTCATGAGCTGCCCAAGAACCAGGTTTAAGTCCCATGCCACCGGTGGTGGCCTAATGGGAGGCTTAGTTAGAAGGCGGCCTCTCAAAAATCTTGCTATAAGAGGATGAGAGAAAATAGGCTGCCCATTTAGAGGCTTAAAGGAAGCTGCAATAGCACTCAAATGGACTCTTACTGAGTTAGTCTTAAGACCTGCATTGGACAAATGAAGGAGATACTGCAGCAATGATTCCAGAGGTATCGCAAGGGGGTTAAGACCATACTGAAAACACCATATGGTAAGCCTTTTCCACTTGAAAGCATAAGAGCGTCTCGTGGAAGGTTTCCTGGAAGCAAAAAGAATATCTTTTACTTGCTGAGGGAGATTAAGATCATGAAGATATAGGCCTTCAGCAACCAAGCCCTGAGACGCAGAGACTGGGGATTGGGATGCCATAACATTCCGTCCTCCTGGGATAGGAGATCTGGAGCAGACCCTAACTCCAGGGAGGGAGCTTGAGAGAGTTGTAGAAGCAGAGGGTACCACACTTGTCGTGGCCAATGAGGAGCTATGAGAATCATACGGCCTCTGTCTCTCTGAAGCTTGAACAGGGTTTTGGGAATTAGGGGAATGGGTGGAAAGGCATACAGGAAGTCTTGACCCCAATAAAGGAGGAAAGCATCCCTGGCCTGAGCCGGAATTCTGGAACAGAACCAGGGAAGTTTGGCATTCCACGGACTTGCAAAGAGGTCTATGTCCGGGGTTCCCCAAATTTGAAAAATCTTGGCCACCTGGTCTGCATGCAGAGACCACTCATGTGGAAGCAGAACTCGACTGAGTCTGTCTGCCCAAGAGTTTTGTATGCCTGGAAGATACACTGCCAGGAGATGAATCTGATGCTCTCTGGCGAGGGCCCATAGTCGCAAAGCTTTGATGCAAAGCGACAGAGAGCCTGTTCCCCACTGCTTGTTAACGTAGAACATGGCTACTTGATTGCCCGTATGAATGAGGACTGTCTTGTAGCTGAGCAGGGTGTGGAACACTCGAAGAGCAAGGAAGATTGCTCTGAGCTCCAAGAGATTGATATGTAGATGAGTCTCCTGTGGAGACCAGGTGCCTTGGGTGGAGAGGTCTTGCAGATGAGCTCCCCAACCCATCGGAGAAGCATCTGTTGTGAGAGTTGCCTGGGGTAAGGGTTGTTGAAAAGGAGACCCCAGCAACAGGTTTTGAGTGGACTTCCACCACTGGAGGGACAAAATAAGGCGACTTGTGTTTGCTATTTTGTCTGACAGGCAAACTGATGCCTGGGTCCATTGAGTGGATAAAGTCCACTGAGCTGCCCTCATATGGAGGCGAGCATAGGGAACCACATGCACAGTAGATGCCATGTGGCCTAGCAGTTGTAGCATTTCTCGGGCAGTGAGATGAGGTTTTAGCACTGCTTGAGAAGCTAACTGCACCATGCGAAGGCAACGGGCCTGGGGGAGATAGGCCCTTGCCTTTCTGGTATCCAGCAAAGTTCCTATGAACTCTATAGACTGAGTGGGAGTTAGACTGGATTTTGAGATGTTTATTACCAGACCCAAATACTGAAGGATACGCATTGTGCAGGATAGAGAAGTCCTGGCCTCTGACTCTGTTGGGGCTCGAATGAGCCAGTCGTCCAAGTTTGAGAAGACGAATATCCTTAGAGGGCGGAGAAATGCTGCTACCACAGCCATGCATTTCGTAAACACCCTTGGTGCTGAGGCCAGGCCAAATGGAAGCACCCTGTATTGGTAGTGCTTTTCTTGAAAAAGGAACCGAAGGAACCTTCTGTGATTTGGATGGATGAGAACATGGGTGTACGCATCCTTGAGATCTACAGAACAAAGCCAATCCCGACTCTGAAGGTATGGCAGCAGAGTTCAAAGGGAAATCATCTTGAATTTCTCTTTGACAAGGAATTTGTTCAATTCTCTGAGGTCTAAGATAGGTCTGTATCCCCCTGTTTTCTTTGGAATAAGGAAATAGGGGGAGTAAAACCCTGTACCCTGTTGATGGATGGGTACTTCTTCTATTGCCCCTTGGGCAAGAAGGATAGTGACCTCCTGACCTAACAGGTCGATGAGGGAGGTCGGAGAATTGAACTGTCTTATCATTGTGGGAGGGGGCATGCTTGAAAAATGAAGCTTGTACCCTTCTTATGATGGAGAGTGTACAATGCTCTGCTGTTATTTGCCCCCATCTGGGGGCAAAGTGACACAACCTTCCTAGAATGGTGGAAGGCTCTGGTCCCATGAGAGCCAGGAAGGTTAAGTTCTCTAGCTGAAAGTCAAAGGCCTTGTGGAGGCTAAGACTGCTGAGGCTTAGCAGTCTTTACTTTTCTTTATTTGGGTGGCTGCTGACCTTTCCTGACAAGCTGACCTGCAGAACGTCCCTGCTGAGAATAAGCAGGATAATACTTTTTCTTTTTTAGAAAAGAATGGTTTCTTAAAAGATTTCTTTCTTGCAAGATCAGCTGTGGACTTGGACAATCTATCCAAGGTGGAGTTGTCAGCATCCAGCTCATTGGCCTTTTCCTGCCAATCTTTACCAAACAGGTTCTCACCAGTACAAGGAATATTTCCCAGTTTATCTTGTACCCAGAGCTCCAGATCAGATGCCTGGAGCCAAGCAATTCTACGTGCACCTATGGCAATAGCAGAGGTTCTGCTTATGCACTCAAAACAATCAAAAGCTGCACGGTTGACAAATTTAGAAACATCTTGGGCATGTTTGACCAATGTGAGAAAATCCTGTCTTCTATCCTCCGGAAGAAGAGGACTCAAAGCCTCTAAATCACCTGTGACTTCCTTCAGGAACATTCCCATATATAGACTATAGGAACTGATCCTGGCAGAAAGCTTGGAAGACATGACGTCCAAAAGCATCCAAAGTTCTGCACTCACGTCCTGGAGGATTAGAGGCATGGCTCTTTGCACTCTTGATCCTTCTCATAGCTGATTCCACTACAATAGAGTGGTGAGGAAGCCGAGTTTTCTGGAAACCAGGACAAGGAGGGACTCAATACAGAGTATCCAGTCTACGAGAATGAGGAAAGGTGGTAAGAGGTGTCTCCCACATTCTTAACATGAGATCATGCAAGATCTCATGGATGGGCAAGGTAGCTGCCTCCTTAGGAGTTTTAGAATACTGTAAAATTTGCAACTCCTTTGCTCTGGGCTCTGTTTCAGGTGCCACAGTAATGAACAGACCTCGAGCTACCTCCCTGATGAAATCCTGAAAGGAAATGTGCTCTGGAGGAGACATCCTACGTTTAGGGGAGGAAGGCTCCTCTGGGAGAAGTATTCCCACATCGACAGAACTGTCAGAATCCTCAGATTCTTCTGAGGACTCGAAGTGCCTTCTGTCAGGATGCTCTAGAAGAGCCCGATACCCGTACCGACCGAAGTCGGTACCGGGAGTAATCGGTACCGGAATATCTGTACCGGAAGGCATCGGATGACTGGGTGTTGGCAATGCAGACACCGATGTCGATGCTATCGGTACCGGTACCGATAGCGGTGACGGAGTCGGTGCCGGTACCGGTTGAAAAGTCTGATGCGGTTCCGAGGGCGTCAATGCCGCAAAGAGAGCCGCCAGACTGTGCTCAATAGCCAGGACTCTCTGGTCTATCAACGCTGCTGATGCCTGGATGTCGGGACTGGAGAAGACCGCCGGTAACCCAGAGCATGGCTCCAGTAGTTCTGCCGAGGTCGAGGCCTCGAGAACATCCTGGAGCCCCGATAATGCTTTGGAAGCCGAAGCCTCCCGCCGGGGCAATTTTGCTGGTGCAAAATCCTCAAGGGCAACGCCAGAGGCATCTCGATGCTTAGAAGGAGATCTACCCTTTGAGGACCGGCTAGACTTATGTTTAGTTACCTGAGATCCATCGGAGGAAGACGAAGCCCTGGAAGACATCAATGCCACCGAGGCTGCATCAGAGGGAAACAGGGTACTGAGCTTGGCGGCTCGGTTCCGTCGACCTCTCTTGGACATCATGGCATAGGCCATACACTCCGAGATGGAATGGTTAGGACCTAAACATTTCAGACACCACTCATGGGTGTCGGTGACGGAGATGGTACCGCCACAGTTGGTGCACGTTTTAAAACCCGAGGAGGGTTTTTCCATTATGGAAAAAATCTTGGGCCTAAGGCCCAAAATGGCATGTGCACCTGGAAAAAAAAATGGGAAAAGTACTAAGATTTTTTTTTTTTTAAAGAAAAGAAAGAAAGAAAGAAAGAAAACCGGCGGTACCGGTAAAGCGTCGAGGAAGGCAGACGCAACCACAAAAAAGAAGGAAAACTTTCTGTGGTGACAGGAACACGACCTGCTGGCTCCGCAGAAAACGAAGAACTGGAGAGAGGCAGCTGGGAAAGGAGGCAAGGCAGCACGCAGGCGCTGTGGGATGCTCCCAAAAGCTTTCTAATTGGACGCTGGGGAGCATTCCCGCGCAGGCTCCGTCGGTAAGAGTAGTTACTCACCTGTAACAGGTGTTCTCCAGGAGCAGCAGGAATCAGTCCTCACTTATGGGTGACGTCGGCACCGACGGAGCCCTCCCGGAGCAATTTTCCCCAGCTTTCAAAGAAAGCTTTTGGGAACTGCAGCGCGCATGCGCGGTCCCCTTCCCGCCCAAGGGTGCCATCTTGCTCAGTCTGATGACATAGCGAAGAGACAGCAAAAAAGTTAGCAAAAAACATATAATAAGAATGACTGCAACTCCAAGGGGAGGAGGGAGGGTAGCGAGGACTGATTCCTGCTGCTCCTGGAGAACACCTGTTACAGGTGAGTAACTACTCTTTCTCCAGGACCAAGCAGGAAGTCAGTCCTCACTTATGGGACTCCCAAGCTTAAGGCTACCGGAGACCTCAAGCCTAAAAAGAGCTCCCCCAAGCTCAACAGTACAGAAGGAAGGAATCTTCTCTGAATACGAATCCGGCCGGTAGCCCAACACCAGGGCCGGAGGGTAGGAGTTGCCTAAACTTCAAAGAGATTGTGGAGGACTGCCTGTCCAAAAGCGCTGTCCCTGCGGGACTCCCTCTCCAGGCAGTAATGAGCCGCAAAAGTCTGGCTTGAAGACCAAGTAGCGGCCCGGCAGATGTCTGCCAATGGAACAGAGCGGAGATGAGCCACTGACGCAGCCTTCGCCCTGACACGGTGAGCCGTGACTCGACTCTCTAATGAGAGGCCGGCTGCCCCATAAGCCCAGGCGATACAGTCGGCTACCCAGATGGACAGAGTACGCTTAGCGATAGGTACCCCCAACCGATTGGGGTCAAAAGATACGAAAAGCTGGACGGCTTTTCTATGCTCTCGCGTACGGTCAAGGTAGAAGGATAAGGCTCTTCTACAGTCCAGGGTATGCAGAACAGTTTCAGCTCGGCTGGTATGCGGCCTGGGAAAGAAGATCGGAAGAACCGCCTCTTGGTTGATGTGAAAATGGGAGACCACCTTTGGAAGAAACTTAGGGTGAGTCCGTAGGACTACCCTATTCTTGTAGAACCTAGTGTATGGGGGGCTCCGACACTAGGGCCTGTAGTTCACTTACGCGCCAGCGGAGGTAAGGGCTACCAAGAAGAGAGTTTTCCAGGAGAGGAAACGAAGAGAGCAGGTAGCCATGGGTTCAAAAGGCGGACAGGTAAGCCTTTGCAGAACCACACTGAGGTCCCAGACAGGAGCTGGAGGGCGCAACGGAGGCTTAAGCAGGAGGCGGTCTCTGAGAAAACGCGCTACCAAGGGGTGCGAGGAAAGAGGCTGGCCTTCCACCGGCGAATGATGTGCGGAGAGGGCACTGAGGTGGACTCTGACAGAGTTGGATTTGAGGCCTAGATCGGAGAGGTGAAGCAAGTATTGCAGTACCACCGATACTAAACAGGCAAAGGGGTCCTCAGAGCGCTGAGAACACCAGACCGAGAAGCGACGCCATTTGAGGGCGTAAGATTTCCGGGTGGAAGGTCGCCGAGACGCTAGGACGACGGCTTCCACTTCCGGAGGTAGCAGAAGCGGAGCTAGGACTACCCTTTCAGCAGCCAGGCCATCAGGTGCAGGGCCCGGAGGTTGGGGTGCAGAAGAGTACCCTGATCCTGGGTCAGGAGATCGGGCTGAAACCCCAGAGGAAGAGGGGTGTCCACCGCTAGCTGTAGAAGTAGAGGGAACCACGGTTGTCTCGGCCACCGGGGCGCTACCAGGATCACGGAGGCCCTGTCCTGGACAACTCTGAACAACGTCCGGCACACAAGTGGCGTGGGAGGGAAGGCATACAGTAGGCCCGTGGACCATGATATGAGGAAAGCATCCGACGCTACTCTGAGAGGATGCGGGTGCCGAGAGCAGAACCTGGGAAGCTGCCGGTTCAGGGGACTGGCAAAGAGATCCACGGTGGGGGAGCCCCACCGGCGGAAGATCTGCTGGACCACTGCGGGGTTCAGCCTCCATTCGTGCGGCTGCAGAATCCGGCTCAGTTTGTCCGCCAGGCAATTGTCCTGCCCGGGCAGGTAAACAGCCTTGAGGAGGATGTCGTGACCGACTGCCCAAGAGCACAGTCTCTGAGCCTCTCGACATAGAAGGAGGGAGCCCGTGCCCCTCTGTTTGTTCACGTAGAACATGGCAACCTGATTGTCTGTCTGCACCAGCACAGACTGACAAGACGTGAGGTGAGAGAAGGCCCGCAGAGCTAGGCGGATCGCCCGCAGCTCCAGGAAGTTTATCTGCTGGGCGGCTTCCCAAGGTGTCCAAAGGCCTTGAGTGCATGTCCCTTGACAATGCGCTCCCCATCCCAGGAGAGAGGCATCTGTCGTGAGCACCTGGGACGGTGGAGGAGACTGAAAGGTCATGCCGAGTACCAGATTGAGTAGGTGAAGCCACCATTGCAGAGAGGAGACCAGGCGGTCGGAAATCTGTATTAAGTCCGTCAGCCTCCCTGTGGCCTGACGCCATTGAGTGCGAAGGCTCCACTGAGCAGGTCTCATATGTAAACGGGCATTCGGAGTGACATGGACCGTGGAGGCCATATGCCCGAGCAGCTGCAGGAACTGTCTGGCAGAGACCGGTGACGTGCTGTGGAACCTGCCAGCCAGAGCTATGAGCCTGTTGGCCCGTTCCTGAGGCAAGAAGGCACGAGCCTGCAGAGTGTCCAGCCGTGCTCCTATGAACTCGAGAACCTGAGAGGGGAGCAAAGTGGACTTTTCGAAGTTTATGACGAAGCCCAAGTGCTGAAGCAGAGTCACTGTGCGTTGAGTGGCCTGAGTGACCTCTGGAGCAGACGGTGCCCGGATGAGCCAGTCGTCCAGGTAGGGGAAGACGAAGGGGCCTTGAAGCCTCAGGAAGGCGGCCACCACTGCCAGGCATTTCGTGAACACCCTGGGAGCGGAGGACAGGCCAAAGGGCAGTACTCGGTACTGATAATGATTCCCTGCCACCACAAATCTTAGATATTGCCGGTGGTCTGGGTGAATAAGGATGTGGGTATAAGCATCCTTTAGATCCAAGGAGCATAGCCAATCTCCCTGCTGGAGGTAGGGCAGTAGGATTCAAAGGGTAAGCATCTTGAACTTTTCCCGCTGCAGGAATTTGTTGAGGTTGCGTAAGTCCAGAATGGGTCTGAGGCCTCCTGTTCTCTTTGGAATCAGGAAGTACCTCGAGTAAAACCCGTGACCCCACAGGTGTTGGGGCACTGGCTCCACAGCCTGTTCTTGAAGTAGACTTTGCAGCTCCTGACGGAGTAAGTCCCTGTGCAAAGGGGGTCTTGGAGGCTCCCCTGGAAAGTAGGAGGGAGGCACCTGGTGAAAATGTAGAAGGTAGCCCTTTTGAACCACCTGCAGCACTCAGGAATCGGATGTTATGGCAGACCACCTGTGGGCAAAGTGGGTCAGCCGGCCCCCCGTGCTGAGCGAAGGCCTCTGAGGGGGAGAGGCTATGCTGGCATAGTCAAAAACCCCCACCCTGCTGAGCCGGGGCCTGCGTAGTGGGCTTGGGGGCCTTCTGCCTACGGGATCCGTTACCCTGTCCCTTAGGCTGCTGTCCCTGATGGGGGGCTGCTGAGGCCTGATATTGTGGGTGGTGTTGTTTATAAGAAAACACCTTCCTCGGGTAAAAGGGCTTTTTCCCCGAGCCCTTCCTCTTCTGTGAAGGGGCAGAGGTCTTTCTGGATAGGCGAGTCTTGGTGAGAGTCTCGGACTCGAGTTCCGCCGCCTTTTCAGCCATGGGCTTGCCAAAGAGGTTTTCACCTCTGCAAGGGACATCGACCAACTTGTCCTGCACCCATGGCTCGAGGTCGGATGACTGAAGCCAAGCCTGACGGCGAGCCCCGATGCCGGCTCCGGCTACTCGAGCCGATGCTTTGAAGCCATCGTAGGCTGCTCGAGAAATGAACTTCGAGCACTCTCAAATCCCCGTGGACAAGGCCTGGAACCACTGCAATGGTTCCTCGGAGAGACCAGCAGAGAACCCGGCAATTTCTTTTGCCAGGTCTCGAAGATACATGCCCATATATAGCTGGTATGTCTGGACTCGACAAGCAAGCATAGAGCCCTGGAAGCACCTTCTACCGAGGGCATCCAGGTTCCGGGCCTCCTTACCCGGAGGCACCGAGGAGTGCATCTTTTGACTCTTAAGTCGATGCATGGCCGATTCCACCACCATGGAATGGTGTGGTAGTTGTGCCTTCTGGAACCCGGGGCTTTTGCGGACTCGATACATGGAATCAACCCGCTTGCTCAACACCGGCATCGAGGCCGGGCTCTCCCACATGCGGAAGAGTAGCCGCTCCAGCATCGGAGGAACCGGTACAGTAAAGGCCTCCTTCGGGGGAGAGTCATATTGGAGGGCCTCGAGCTCTTCGGCTCGAGGCTCCTCCTCCGGATCCGCGGGGAAGGCCAAAGCCTTGGCCATATCCCTCACGAAATCGGAGAACCGGGTATCCTCCGGGGAGGGACCGCCTCCGAGGCTCTGACTCGGGCGAGTCGGAGGGGACGCACCGAGCGTGACTCGTCCTCCTCCGTGTCCCAGCCCGACTCCTCCGTGGAGGAATCGAGTGGCTCCATGTGGGCGAGAGCCGAGGATCTCCGCCCCGACGCCGAGGTCGGCGTCGAGGACCTCGGTCCCGAACGGGAGGCCGAGGGAGACCTTGGCCGAGGATCGACTCGAGCTCGTATGGACTCGAGGATCGGCTCAGCCTCCGTGGTCGACTTGGACGTCGACGTCCCGGTGTTCGAGGCAGATGCACTGGCGAGGCCAGTGATCAATGCCCGCTGCTGGTCCATGAAGGCAACAATACTGCGCTCCAAGGTCGTCAATCTGAGACCAAACTCAGAAGACCCAGCAGCTCCCGACTCGGGCCCCGACGGCATCGGGCCCGATGTCGGCTCCCCCAGAGGAGAGTCCAGGAGGACTACAGTACTCATATGTCCAGGCGACTCCACTTCGAGATGAGGAAGCTTCGAAGGCCTCTCCGCCTCCGAGGACCCGGGGCGGCCGACGGGGCTATGCGACCTGGCCCTCGAGGGACCAGGAGCGTCCTCCGACGACGCCCTCGAGGGTTTCTTCTTCTGACGGTGTTCCCGGCCGGGGGACCCCCGTTCAGAGGAGCTCCGACGATGCTCGGAGCCGGAGCCACGAGACGTCGAGGCCTCTGACGAGGTCCGGGCCCGACCGGACGCTGGGTCAGAGAAGATTCGTTCCTTTTGTGACTACCGACTCCTCAACGCCTTCGAGGACATTTTGTTGCACGGACCACAACTCATCGAGTCATGGTCGGGTCCGAGGCAACGGAGGCAGCAGTCATGCGTGTCGGTAAGAGACATAAGTTTGATACAACGATCACACTTTAAACCTGCTGGCAGCCATCGGGGGAAAAGGGCCCCTGCAAGGTCGAAAGACCGTGCTGCCAGGGAAGAAGGAAAAAGTGGCGGGAATGCCAGTTAGGAAGGACAAAAACAGAAAAATATGTGAACGGACTCGATAAGGAATATCGAGGCCGGGCAGGAAAGAGGACACATGACGAACCGAGAAAAAAACAAGAAAAAACCCAACTTTTTCAGCGGCAATAACAAACTACGTCTGTAGGGCTCCGTGGAAAAAAGAAGACTGAGCAAGATGGCACCCTTGGGCGGGAAGGGGACCGCGCATGCGCGCTGCAATTCCCAAAAGCTTTCTTCGAAAGCTGGGGAAAATTGCTCCGCGAGGGCTCCGTCAGCGCCGACGTCACCCATAAGTGAGGACTGACTTCCTGCTTGGTCCTGGAGAACCGACGATACCCATATGTGATGACTACATTGGGGTCTGTTTCAATAAATTGGATTTGAATCGTCCTGACTTTTGGCTTCTTGCTTTTTGTGGCTCCCTTGGACTATTGCAAGAACAGCGCTCCTTGCCCCCTTTGTGCTATCCCTCTTCAGAAGCCAAACTGATTTAATAAAGATCAATGATAAAACATTTTCTTTGAACCACTCACAAACGGAATGCAATACAGTATGGGCTCTATTCTGAACCATGTTTGGCGCGTCTGGATATCCGATCTGGATGTCGCCCCGCTAAACTCCTGGCTTGCATCCTGGAAGCGGAACTCCCTGCTTGTAGATCTGAGCTGTGCAGGGAGTTCTGTTTGTGGGCAGGAGGGGGCGGGCCGCAGGTAGAGTGAGGATGGGCTGTGGGCGGCACCATGACCTGGACGTACAGTGCCGATTTCGAGGTTGGCCATTTGTAAGGGGGACGATGTATCCGGGCCGGGAAGGCAGGTGAGGTGGTTCCCTGCAGCCCGACCCTGGCCACGGCGGTCCGACGAGGGTCGAATTGCAGGGAAAAGAACTTTGCTGTTGTTGCTGGGGATCGCAGCTTCTGCGTGGCAACAGGACGCCATGCCATCACCATGCCATGCAGAAGCCAGGCGGGCTAGCCAGGGAGTTGATTGGACATCTGGGCGGCCAGAATCAGGGCATAGCCTGCACATCCAGGCCAGTAGACCTGATTCTGATCCCATGGGCATGTCTAGCCTCTGCGGGATCAGAATCAGGTGCATGTAGCGTGTCCTGATTCTGACCGGGCGGACAGGTGGGGGACGCACACAACAAACTTGATCTCCATATGATCAGCAGACTGAGTATTAAGCTAAGGTTGCTCACAAAGGAAGGAAGTATTTATTATAAGAAAAGGCAAGCCCATCAATATCCTAAATCCCTACAACTCTTCTCAGCGATATACATTTATCCCTTCCCTCCACAGAACTGGAAATCCAACCAAAACCACACCCATACACACGCTCAAGCAAAACCACCCAGCCACTTCCACCAAACCCAGTCACTCACCACATCAACCATTCCGACCATGTTCCACCCTCACACTATTCAAATAATAAAACACCCAACCAAGAAAATGAAATACACCCAACAGTGCATATGAAGGGATGCATACAGGTGTGTGCTCAACACAACGTTTGAGGCGAGATGCCTCAGCAGACCACCCCCCCCCCCCCCCCCACTTTTAATTCCCTAAGATATCATCCTCCAAGGGACAGGGCTTAGCAGGGAACTGAGGAAGAGCTCAGCCACTTGCTTGTACCAAAGGCATCTTATTTATGCCACATACTATAAGCATGTATTTTGCTACAATCTAGAGCAACAGAGATGAAGGATTTCACAATACAAACCACCTTTAACATTTGTGGGGATTAATACAACTACACTATTTTAATCTGAAGCAAGGGGAGGGGAAGGAAGAGTGTTAAAATATAATGAACCAAGTGAAGGAGCCGGTTCTACATCTGAATCTCGTTGCAGCAGCACAGATGTCCACTCTAATGTACAACTTCCACCATCCTAAGTTCTTTCCAACACTGTTTCTACTCAAACACTCATTGCTCGCATCTGGTCTAATACATACCAACTGATGTTGGCATTTCGCCCCACTGCAGAACCACATCTTTGGTGATCCTCCCATATGTGTTTACATACACCCCTTCATCCTCATAACAAACCAGCAATTCCATGCCGTCTGTGTTTGGGAGAATAATGATTGCATGCGGCTGGATACTACTCTGGATCTAGGAAAGAAAACAAATGGAATGCCCAGTTAAACATGACATCATGATGCCTGGATTCAACAATACAACACAGCCCACTAAGAGTTCCTTTTAAAGTGAGGAGATGGGGCAAAGAAAGCATTTTTGTTTTCTAATTAAACCATCATCATTATTATAACATTTGACCATCACAAACGTATCCCTAGAACACAGCAGATTACAGATTTTATATATCACCTCGGGACTGGTTTCTTCCTCAGATCAATAGCCTGGTTATAATCCCATTTACATATGCTGCACTTTTTGTATTCAATAAATATGTATATAAATTGATGGAGATTTAAGAGGAAAGAGATAAAGATGTAATCATTGCAATACATAAATCTCTTTTCCCTTATGCTAGTGGTAATCAAATGTAGCAGAAAGCAGCATGTGATCATGCTAATTATGTAAGGTACACAAGATTATTAAATATTTTATACCAAAGCAATGTTACTGAATCGACTGAAGGGAGCAATTCCTTTTTTAAAGCCTGTTCTCTATTTTCTCCTATTTCACTGGTCAACAAATTTTTACAAAAGTCATGTTACTGAAATAAAAATAGTAATTTCTTATCAATTTTTGTATGCTGAACATGAATATGACAGTGAAATTGCAAAGTTGGCTCTAGCTTTTTTGTAATCTACAAGAATTAATGTTTACATCACGAAATGCGTGTCAATGGTAAATATAATAGGCCTTTGGTTAATACCTGTAAAAAACCAAGTCATAGACTACTTCTTAGATTTTTTCGCCTGTCTCTTGTACAGCTGTTCGGGAGCTTCTCTGGGGAGTGTCCTGCAGTAGTCAGCCAGCATTGTTACTTGTTATGAAACATATCTGAAATTCCAATGAAGCAAATAATCTCACTATAGGTTTAGATTCAAAACGAGCTCAATGATGTGCGGTCTCACACGTTCCAAAGCTAAACAATTTCTTCAAAAAATTCCACGCATGTGGATTGCACAGGCAGACAGGAATTTCAAGTCGTCTTTGATTATGTAATCATGACGTCAATCCCTCTACAACGGAGTAGTAAAGTAAAAACTCCATTTCGCCATTATACTGAAACCTCCTAGGGTTGTCATAGCTGACCTCCCGCATAAAAATGTTTAAAATATGTTTTAAATACAGGCGCTCCATTCCACTGTCGTGTTGAGGCCTCCTGGGATAACTGATTGTAATTGGTGGATCCACATTTGTTCTTGAATCAACAGGCTTTTCGCCCTAGATCTACCCATCCTACTGGTCGCTACCCAGTCTATCCCAAAACATTTTAATTCCTCAAAAACATGATGGTATTGGATACAGTGGGGTACAAGAGGAGCTTCCTGCACTTTACATTTAAGCCTGCTTTTATGTTCATTCAATCGAACCCATAATGATCGAACAGTTTTGCCAACATATAACAAACCGCAGGGGCATCGAAGGGCGTACACCACATGGTCAGATTCACAAGATGTAAAATGTTTCAGTTTATAAATATGGCCATGATAGGAGAAAGAATGTGTTTCTTCAGAAACAGAACATATGTTACAATGACCACAAATTCTATGTCCTGCTGGTGGATCACAACCTGCCCGTGGAAAAGATCTTAATTTAGCCGGGCTCAATTTCTCCTTTAAGTTAGTGTGCCGTGTCCAGATACACCTGATTTTTTTGTCTTGAAAACAAGGAAAAACATTTAAAACATTCTGATGCCGTTTGAAAATTCGCTTGATTCTACCACTAAGCAGAGAGAATTTAGTAGTAAAATGAATAACAATATCATCGGTGTTATCTACAGTAGCACGAGGATGCAACAGTAACGTTCTGTTATTATAAAGCGCTCTTTGATAAGCTACCTTGAGGATCTTATTTTATTTATTTATTTATTTAGCTGTATTTATATCCCGCTTTTCACCGGGTCAAAGCGGTCAATTGGGGGATACATTTAACACGAGGGGATATGAGACACATACACTAATACTTACAGGGAACATGGGCAATAGAGGGTTAAGTGGCTTGCCCAAGACCACAAGGAGTGCCTACAGGACTAGAAATCACAGTCCCTCCGGCCTGAGATTGCTGTCCCCAGGTGGGACTTGAACCCCCGGCCCTCCGGCCTGAAGTACCTTGTCCTAACCACTAGACCACTCCTCCCACAGGATCTGCGGGGATACCCTCTTTGTTGAAATTCTCTCATCAAAGTTTTTGCTTGGTTTTTATAATCATCTGTACTTGAGCAATTTCTTCTATACCGTATAAACTGTGAAAACAGTAAACTGTCTCAAAGCTGTTTTGGATGCTTGCTGTGGTAGTGAAGTAGTGTGTTTCTGTCCGTCGGTTTTTTATATACTGATGTCACCCAACCTTGTTGGCTTTTTTGGATGACTACATCGAGAAAAACAATATGCTGTTCATGAAAAATGTAAGTAAATTGAATATGAGAATTTACTCCATTCAACCATTCTACAAACTCTTGTAACTTTGCAGCAGTACCCTTCCACAACAAAAAACGTTATCAATGAATCTTTTCCACAGCACCAAATGGTGCTTATGTGGTGAAATAGGGAGCCATTGGTTCTCGTATGCATCCATATATAGATTTGCCACAGAAGGAGCACAGGTGGCTCCCATGGCCACCCCCGACGTCTGTTTATACATGACTTCCTCAAATTCAAAATAGTTGTTGAAAATCGTAAGTTCAGCTAACTGAGATATAAATTCAAGATGTTCCACAGGGAGATCTCCTCGAGCCCATAAGGAAGAAAAAAATCACTTCATAAGCGGCTTTCTGGGGGATATTAGTGTATAAAGCGGACACATCCATAGTGACCATCAAAATCCCTGGAACGGAAGCCCAATTGGAATATTCTGATAACATATTCAAAAAATGGGAGGTATCTTTAATATAAGACGAAATGTGTTTCATTAAAGGTCGCAAGTAGGAATCAATATAAATAGATAACGGCTCCAATATTGTGCCTTTCGTGGAAACAATCAGTCTCCCCGGGGGATTATGGGCATCTTTGTGTATTTTGGGAAGTAAAACCTAGCCACAGCAGGAGAGGGCTCATTAAGAAAATTCATTTCCTTTTCGAGAAATAAGGCTATGATCCAAAGCATGAGGTAATATGTTTAATCTTTTTCTGAAGATGAGGTGTAGGATCATGCGCTAATTTTTGATATGTGTCTGCTTGAGAAAGTTGGCGTTCAGCTTCTGTCTCTCTTGATGAGAGAATTTCAACAAAGAGGGTATCCCCCGCAGATCCTCAAGGTAGCTTATCGAAGAACGCTTTATAATAACAGAACGTTACTGTTGCATCCTCGTGCTACTGTAGATAACACCGATGATACTGTTATCAATTTTATTACTAAATTCTCTCCGCTTAGTGGTAGAATCAAGCGAATTTTCAAACGGCATCAGAATGTTTTAAATGTTTTTCCTTGCTTTCAAGACAAAAAAAATCAGGTGTGTCTGGACACGGCACACTAACTTAAAGGAGAAATTGAGCCCAGCTAAATTAAGATCTTTTCCACGGGCGGGTTGTGATCCACCAGCAGGACATAGAATTTGTGGTCATTGTAACATATGTTCTGTTTCTGAAGAAACACATTCTTTCTCCTATCATGGCCATATTTATAAACTGAAACATTTTACATCTTGTGAATCTGACCATGTGGTGTACGCCCTTCGATGCCCCTGCGGTTTGTTATATGTTGGCAAAACTGTTCGATCATTACGGGTTCGTTTGAATGAACATAAAAGCAGGCTTAAATATAAAGTGCAGGAAGCTCCTCTTGTACCCCACTGCATCCAATACCATCATGTTTTTGAGGAATTAAAATGTTTTGGGATAGACTGGGTAGCGACCGGTAGGATGGGTAGATCTAGGGCGAAAAGCCTGTTGATTCAAGAACAAATGTGGATCCACCAATTACAATCAGTTATCCCAGGAGGCCTCAACACGACGGTGGAATGGAGCGCCTGTATTTAAAACATATTTAAAACATTTTTATGAGGGAGGTCAGCTATGACAACCCTAGGAGGTTTCAGTATAATGGCGAAATGGAGTTTTTACTTTACTACTCCGTTGTAGAGGGATTAACATCATGATTACGTAATCAAAGACGGCTTGAAATTCCTGTCTGCCTGTTCAATCCGCATGCGCGGCGTTTTTTGAAGAAATTGCTTAGCTTTGGAACGTGTGAGACCGCATATCATTGAGCTCGTTTTGAATCTAAACCTATGGTGAGATTATTTGCTTCATTGGAATTTCAGATATGTTTCATAACAAGTAAAAATTGATTTTTATTTTATTTTTTTTTTTTTTTTATTTATTTATGCAGTTTTTACAAATAAATCAAGAAAGCAAACAATGCACTCTCTTGAAAGAAAACAGGTTGGCAAAGGAAAAGAAAAATAAAGAAAAAGTATACAATTAATAGCAATACAAACAAAACATTGTCCAACCTATCTAGTCCACAAAAGGAGAGGCGATTCATAGAAATATAATATATATGTATGTAATAAAAACACCAAATAAGCGAAGAAACAAGCAGCACTCAAATTCAAACAATCCATATCAGAGCACCATTATGGAGGAGGAGTAGAGGATTCCACAAACCTAGCACTAATAAAGGCAAGCAGTTGGGAGGGCTCGAAAAATACATACGAAACATCTTGATATTTAATCAAACACTTACAAGGATGTTTTAAAAAAAAGAGCCCCCCCAACTGTAAAACCCCAGACCGCAACAACAGAAACTCTCTACGACGTTTTTGTGTTTTTCTTGATAAATCAGGGTAAATAAAAAAAAAAATTGATTTTTGAAGGGGCATGTTTCTCCTATTGGTTTTCCTCCTTCCACAGAGATTGGCAAAACCAATCCCCTGATGAAGAATCGAAACGCATTGAGGGTACCGGGATGGTGGCATTGGGACTGCTCAAATTTCCTTTGAGAGATAAGCACAATCTCTGAATTTTGATAAAAAGAATATTAAGAGAAGTCTGATTAACACGAATGTTTACAATTACGCATTCCTGAAAGAACCTTTTTATGGTCATTGATGCAACTGGGCATCACTCTTTTGGTAAATCCATATCCAGGAGTGGTTTGCTATCTATGTCTGAGACCATTGGTTCCTTTTTATGCTGAGATTTGTCCATATTACTGTTGAGTGCATAGTGAGACAAATAGTACCTAGTGAGACAAACATAGCAAACAGCTGATTGGACTATCTCTTTTTATTTTATGAGGGGTTAGACATCTTTATTTATTAGGCAACTACAACCCTCTACTAAAGGAACTATATTCTTGTGATAATTGAGGTAGCCATGACAAGAACATTATGGGCAGCAACATGCTCTTCCAGAGAGAGTCCTGCTTTGTCATAAGCAAATGAAATACAGTCCGCTATCCATCTGGAGAGTGTACGTTTAGATACTGGGAGATCCAGGTGACTAGGGTCAAAGGAAATGAACACCTGCGAGGCTTTACAGTGATCTCAAGTTCTCTGGAGATAAAAAGCCAACGCCTGCTTGCAGTCAAGAGTATACAGGTTTGCTTCTGCTGTAGAAGCATGTGGTCTAGGAAAGAATACAGGAAGGTAAATTGACTGGTTCAAATGAAAAGACACCACCTTTGGCATAAAATGCAGATGAGTCCTAAGGATGACATTGTCATGGTGAAACATAGTATAGGGTGGGTCTGCCACCAAAGCCTAAAGCTCACTTATGCATCTAGCAGAAGTGAGGGCAATAAGGAAGATAACCTTCCATAAAAGGAACTTTAATGGGGTCGTAGCCAATGGTTTAAAGGGCGGCTGAAGAAGCTGCACTAGAACAACACTGAGATCCCAAGCCACTGGAGGTGACTTAATGGGTGGCTTGGTCAGGAGCCTCCTCATAAAGCGGACTACTAGAGGTTGTGAGGAGATGGGCTGTCCATCCAAAAGATGATGACAGGCCGCAATGGCACTGAAGTAAACTCTCATCGAGTTGGTCTTGAGACCTATTGAGGACAGGTGGAGGAGATACTGGAGAAGTTCTTCCACGGGAGCAGAGAAGGGTTTGAGATCCTTCTGGGAACACCAAACTAAGAACCTGCACTACTCGAAAGCATAGGAACATCTGGTGGAGGGCTTCCTGGAAGCCAAAAGGATCTCCTTACTCTCTTGAGTGAGGCTAAAGTCTTGTAACGCTATGCTCTCAGCAGCCAAGCTGTGAGACGGAGAGACTGTGGATTGGGATGGAGCAGTGTCCCATCTTCCTGGGAGAGGAGATCGGGTGCAGATCCCAATCGTAGAGGCTGAGGCTGAGTCAGACAAAGCAGCAGGGGGGACCATCATTGGTGTGACCAGTGAGAAGCTATGAGAATCATGAAGCCTGTGTCGCCTGTAGCTTGAACAGCATCATGGGAATGAAGGGTAAGAGAGGGAAAGCATAAAGGAGACCCTGACCCCAATGTAGGTAGAAAGCATCCACTTGCTGTCGGCTGGACATTGGCGTCCTGATGTAGAAGTGGGGAAGCTTGGCATTCTGTGGTGTGGCAAACTGATCTATGTCTGGAGTTCCCCAGGTCTGAAAAATGTAGGGCATTATATGTCTAGATGGAGAGAGCATTTGTGGGGAAGAAGCATCTGACTCAGCTTGTCTGCCAAGACATTGAGCTCCCTTGGGAGATACACCCATTGTCATTTCTCATCAAATACACTTCCAAAGGAAAACAGATGAAGAGCCTCCTCTCAGAAGGGCAAAGGGCCTGTTCTACCCTGCTTGTTCACATAGAACATGGCCACCTGATTGTCTGTCCTGACTGGGACCCTTTGTGCTCTGAGGTGATCTTGAAACACCATGAGGGCATTTGAGATAGCACAAAGCTCCAGGAGACAGATCTGGAGCTGTGACTACTCCATTGTCTAGAGGCCTTGTGTAGAGCGAGTGCCCAAGTGAGCTCCCCAATCCAGTTTGGAGGCATCCGTCAGGGTGCATTGATGTGGAGGCATCTGAAAAGGTGACCCGACAAGGAGATTTTCTGGAGAACACCACCACTGGAGTGATGTGGTGAGATGGGCAGTGACTTGCATCTTGTCCCTGAAGTGGCCTGAGGCCTGCGTCCACTGGGAGGCCAGAGTCCACTGGTGGGCAGATGGGACATGTACTGTTGAGGACATGTGCCCTAGAAACTGCAGCATTTCTCTGGCAGTCAGATGGTCTCTGAGTAGCACTTGGGAGGTTAGCTCAATGAGACAGGCACAGCAGAGTTGGAGCAGAAACGCCTTGACCTGCTGTGTGTCCAGTAAAGCTCCTATGAACTCTAGTCTATGAATTAGAACAAGCTGGGATTTTGGAAAGTTTATGACAAATCCCAAGTGTTATAGTATTGTGATGGTATGATGCAAGGAAAGCTGAAACCCTTAGGAGGTGTCTGCTCTTATGAGCCAGTCTAATTAAGGGAAGACAAATGTCCCTAGATATCTTAGATATGTGACTATGACCACCATGCACTTTGTGAAGACTCTTGGGGCAGAAATGAATCTGAAAGGAAGGACTCTGTACTGATAAGGTTTTCCCTGAAAGATAAAGTGTAGATATTTCCTGTGTCCTGGATGGATGAGGATATTTGTGTATGCTTCTTTTAAACCTAGAGAACAAAGCCAGTCCTGACTCTGGAGATAAGTAAGAAGTGTCCCAAGAGAGATCATTTTGAATTTCTTGTGGACCAGAAACTTGTTGAGGTTTCTGAGGTCCAAGATGGAACTGTACCCTCCAGTCATCTATGAGAAAGTACAGAGTAGAACCCCATTCCCTGCTGGGATATTGGGACATCTTCTATGGCACCGTGAAACAGAAGAGAGAACACCTCGGTCCTGTAGGAAAGAGTGGGTGAAGGTTGCATGTGATATTCCCCCACAAAAGTCGGGGGCAGAGTTTGCAGATGAAGCCTGTACCCCTCCCGAACTATGGATGGGGTCCTTTGTTCTGAGGTGATAAGGTGCCATCTGTGGGCATAGTGACACAGTCTGCCTGCAATGTGGAGGGGGTGAGGGTTCTGCAGAGGCAGGGTGGCAATGTTCTCTAGAAAAAAGTAAAAAACCAGGCGCAGACCTGTGGCTTCTTTTGTTGCTTAGGAGGCTGTTGTCTCTTCTGAGAGCCTTGAGCCTGGTACTGAGAAGCAGGCGGATAAGAGTAAAATTATTTCTTCTTATTGAAAAAAGCTTTCTTTGTAGCTGTCTTCTTTCTAGAAGGATTAGCTGTTGTCTTAGACAGCCTGTTTAGGGTGGTATTCTCAGACTCTGAGAAGCCTTATCCTGCCAGTCTTTGCCAAACAGGATTTCCCCTGTGCAAGGTATGTTCCCCAGCTTATCCTGAACTCACTGTTCAAGATCTGAGGCCTGAAGCCATGCAATTCTGCGTGCACTGATACAAATTGCTGTGGCTCTGCTTGTGCATTAAAACGAATCAAAGGTTGCCCTATTGACAAACTTAAATACATTTTGGGTATGTCTAACTAGAGCAAGATAGTCATCTCTCTTATCTGAGAGAAGAGGGGCCATGGCCTCAAGGTCTTTTGCAACTTCATTGAGGAACATACCCATGTAGAGTACATAGGAGTTAATCCTGGCTGAAAGCATGGAAGCCTGAAAAAATAAACACCCAAAGGCATCGAGGGTTCTCAATTCCTTGCCCGGTGGGTTAGAGGAATGAGTTTTCGAACTCTTGATTCAATGTATCGCCGATTTCACCACTATTTGGTATCGAGATGTCGAGTGTGAGGTGAGATCGTGAGGGGATCTCGCACATCCGGAGCATCAGATCATGGAGGATGCAGTGCACTGGCAGGGTGGCTGTCTCCCTGGGAGCTGTTGGAGGATTTGGAGATCCTCCAATCCCCACCCTGGGCTCTCTCTCGGATGTAACTGTTATAGAGAGACCCCTTACCTAGGTCACAAATGAATTCTTGGAAGGACATGCCTTCAGGAGGTGACATGCATTGTTTTGAAGGCAGGAGGGCTCCAAAGGCAGGCCTCGGGGTCCCCGGGAATAGAGTGACTCCTCATCCGAAATAGGGGAGTCTGAATCAGAGGACTCAAAGTATCAGTGGGAATGGTGCTCGCCTTCTGCCAGACATCAATATCAATGCGTGTCTATATCAGGCTATAAGTACCATTTGGGTCGAGCCTCGGTATCAGTGATGGACTCGAGGGAAGGCATGGGTGGCAGAGCCACATATATCCCGATGCCCTCTGCACTGGTGCCAATCTCTGTGCCAGTATTGATGGCCAGATTCCTGAGGGCAACAGTTTGATAGAAACCAAAGCTTCCAACAGAGCTGCCAAGCTCCGCTCGATGGCCAGTATATGCTGGTTTATCGAGGTTGCCGATACTTGGGTATCGGCGACTGAAACTTGTGCCACCTTCCCAGAGCATGGCACCAGTAGCTCTTCTGAGGTCGAGGCCTCTGGGGCATCCTGGAGACTCTCGATGGCTTTGGAGGGCAGATCCTCCTGTGGGCTGTTTGGCAGGCCAATCCACCTCCAGGGTAATGCCCAAGATATTTCAATGCTGGGACCGAGATCTACCTCTGGAGGGGTTTTCTGTCTTCGAGTAAGACTTGTGCTTGGACACTTTCGATACCTGATATCCATGCAAGGAGAATGAGGCTCTTGATGCCACCGATACGGCGTCTGAAGGGAAGAGATTTCAAAACTTACAGGCCCAGTTCTGCAGGCCTCTCTCATCTTTTTACAAAGGGAACATTCTGTTGGCTGGTGGTCGGGCCTGAGACATTTCAAGCACCAGTCATGTGTGTCAGTAGTCGAGATAGTAATGCCACATTTTGAACATTTTTTGAAACCACTGGTTGGTTTTTCCATACTGTCGGTGGACAATATGGTAGGCTAAAGCCCTAGGATGGCGTTGATACCCCTGAAAAATACATTTTTTTTTTACTAGTAAAAGAAAAGATAAAAGAAAGAATAAGGGAACCAGCAGTGTCAAGATGGCGCCGGTGTCAATGGGAAGGCAGATGTTATCCACAAAAAACAAAAGGGAATTTTCTGTGGTGACAGAATTGCTTCCTGCTAGCTCTGCGTAAAAGGAAGAACTGAAGAGAGGGAGTTGGGAAAGTGGGAAGGCAGCTACGCAGGCACAGTGGAGTGCTCCCAAAGGCTTTCCGATTAGATGCTGGGGAGCGTTCCCGCGCGTACTCTGTTCATACCATCACCACCCATATGTGAAGACTACATTCCTATTTGTTCCTGGAGATAACTATATACTATATATTTACTATACGTTTTCTCACTTAGTAACCTGTCGAGATCTGAGGCCTCTCCAGCCTGAACACTGTTCTCTTACTACTGGATTTTGAAACATTTCTTATCCTCACCACCTATCTTCTCAAATAGAACAAGGTTTCTGGGGTACAACTAAAACAGAACCAACTAAAAACTGGAACTAGGTAATACAGTGCATTGCAAAAGTATTCATTCCCTCTGTTTGTCCTGTTTTGTCGCATTACAACCTGGAATTAAAATGGAGTTTTGGGGGTTAGCACTATGTGATATACACAACATGCCTACAACTTTGAAGGTGCAAAATATCCTTTATTGTAACACAAACAATAATTAAGACAAAAAAAAAATCAAAGCAGGAGCGTGCATATGTATTCACCCCCCCAAAGTCAATATGTTGTAAGCCACCTTTTTCTGCAATTATAGCTGCAAGTCTCTTGGGGTATGTCTTTATTAGCTTAGCACATCCAGCCACTGGGATTTTCAGACATTCCTTAAGGCAAAACTGCTCCAACTCCTTCAAGTTAAATGGGTTGCTTTGGTGTACAGCAATCTTCAAGTCATACTACAGATTCTCAGTTGGATTGAGGTCTGGGCTTTGATTAGGCCATTCTAAGACATTTAAATGTTTCCCTTTAAACCAGCTTTAGCAGTATGTTTAGAGTCATTGTCCTACTGGAAGGTGAACCTTCGCCCCAGTCTCAAATCTCTGGCAGACTGAAACAGGTTTTCCTTAAGAATTGCCCTATATTTAGTGCCATCCATCGTTCCTACAATCCTGACCAGTTTTCCTGTCCTGCCAATGAAAAACATCCCCATAGCATGATGCTACTACCATCATGTTTAACTGTGGGAATGGTGCTCTCGGGGTGATGGGAAGTTTCCCATGATGGCCAAAAAGTTCAATTTTCGTCTCATCTGGACCAGAGAACCTTCTTCCATGTGTTTGAGGGGGGTCCACCACATACTGTTGTGCAGACTCCAAACGTGTTTTCTTATTTCTTTCTTTAAGCAATGGCTTTTTTCAGGCCACTCTTACATAAAGCCCCACGCTGTGGAGTGTATGGCTTAAAGTGGGCCTATGGACAGATATTCCCATCTCCGCTGTGAATCTTTGCAGCTCCTTCCGTGTTATACTGGTGTCTTTGTAGCATCTCTGATTAATGCCCTCCTTACCTGGTCTGTGAGTTTTGGTGGGCAGCCTTCTCTTGTCAGGTTTATAGGTTTGAAGGTTTTCATTTTGGTAGTGAATGTTATAACCAAGGTATCTATTTGCTGTGGTAGGTTTGTAGTGGTGCCATATTCTTTCTATTTTGTTATAATGGATTTAATGGTGCTCCGTGGGATATTCAGAATTTGGGATTTTGTTTTATAACGCAACCTGATCTATACTTCTCCACAACTTTTTCTCTGACCTATTTGGAGTGCTCCTTGGTCTTCATGTTGCTTGCTTAGTAGTGCTGCAGAACAGGCATATTTATACAGGCATCATGTGACAGATCATGTGATACTGATTGCACACAGGTGGACAATTGGTTGGAGCAGATCTTATTTAGGGGTTTCGCAAATACATATGCACTTACAACTTTTCAATTTTTACTTTTTTATATATATATATATATATATATATATATATATATATATATATATATATATATATATATATATATATATATATACACACATATATACACAAGGTATTTTATTGTCATTTCTCTTCACCAATTTGGACTATATTGTTAGGTCCATTATCTAACATCCAAATGAACTTCGATTTTCATTCCAGGTTATACGTAATGTGACCAAACAGGACAAAATCCAAGGGGATGAATACTTTCGCCAAGGCACTGTATCTTTTCTTAATATTAATCCTTTTCTCAAAAAACTGTGAAAAACATAGATTAGACTAAAAAACTATGATTTTATTGGATTATAGTAACATTTCCTAACAGGAATCTCTTTACTCGAGATTCCTGTTAGGAAATGTAACTATAAAACTATACAAGGTCCTTTCTTCAGGGATTATTAATATATAAAACCTATGAAGTGGAATATGACAGTCTATCTTGGTTTCTGTTAGTTTATGGCAAACATGGACAGATAATTACCGAGATGGACTACTTTTTGTGATGTGCATCCTCAGTGAACACACAGTTTTTTTACTTCGTTATATGTCGAGCTAAATCACACCTGCCCCTTCAACTCCAGGTTATACCTTACAATACACAAAGCAATCTTTGACTTCTTGCTCTTTAGAAAGTAAGCTAAAAATTGAACATCACATGACAGAAAAAGGAAACAAAGATGTGATACATTTTGACCTATACTGCTTACATGTGTTGGTAGATAAATATCATAGACTGTTCCTGAGTCCACATCGACTGCATGGAATCCAGCGCAAGAACCATAAATTACTTTTAACCTCTGGCCCTCTTCCACTGTAAGATCCACCAGCAACGGCCTGTGTATCAATTCTCCAAATGACTGAAAAGACAGAAACCCAGACAGTGAATGGGTGTGCACAGTTATTTGCTAATTAAAGATCATTTTTTCAATCACAGCTGACAGCAAATCATGCAATGTAAAAATGTCTGCATCACAAAATTCTTTAAAAAATGCTTACTAAACATAAGCCACTACATGGTTACATTTTTCAGGCATTAAGGATTTTTTTTTGCAAGTTCTGATGTTTAAATTGGTCCAATACGCTGTGTTGTGTTTAAATTTTTGGGAATAAAAGTGTCAGTCTCAAAGCTCCTGAAAACTCAAATCATCTTCATTCTACATCAGAGTGAAATGCAGACCTCCTTTCGAGATGTGGTCTTTAAGGAGATTACTATGATAGAAGATCGTGCCATTTCATATATTCACCCTAATTTAACTCAGTGTGAACGTTTGGCTTTGAAGGAACTGTCTCAGGATTCTACCATTGCAATGCATCCTGCTGACAAACGAGGCTCTGTGGTTGTTTGGGGCCACCAACGGTATCATCAGGAAGCTCAGCAACACTCAATATTATCGACTCTTGGGTGGAGATCTCATGGTTGAGCTAGTCCATCAGATTATGACATTAGTGGATGAAGCTGTGGTTTAAGGATTTATAACCAAGAGTGAAGCTAACTTTTAGAAAATACCTTTTTCCAAGGGTTCCAGTGTTCTATTTAGTTCCTAAAATTTGTAAGTCTCTTCAGACCCTCCCTGCAGGGAGACCAACTTTCTCCTTATGTGGTATGATTTTAGAACCCCTTTCTAAGTTTGTTGATTATTTTTTTAAACCTCAAGTTTCCCAGGCTCGATCATATATAAAGGACACGGCTGATTTCTTACAGTGGTTATACATCATGCCGGAGGTTCTTGAAGAAGCACTGTTGGTCAGCCTGGACTTGGAATCTTTGTATACAGACATCCCTCAATGGGATGCTCTTAATCTGGTATGTCAGATCCTGGAGGTTCAGGATCCTCTGGGTAGGATTCCTACTATGTTTCTGATGTCTTTGGCTGAAATGACTAACAAAGAAATTGTTTTGGAGACAAGTATTATTTACAAATACATGGCAAAGCGATGGCACCCAGTGTCGCCAATCTTTGTATGTCCTGTTTTGAAGAGAAATTTTTATATTCTTCTCAATGGATTGCTCATCTGTTAGTTTGGTTTAGGCTCATAGATGATGATTTCTGTATTTAGACCTCTACTGCACATCAGCTTTCACTTTTTGTTACATGGCTGAACTCCTTTGACAATAACTTGAGGTTTACATATACGTTCAACCAGGAATCTTTACAGTTCTTGGACATTCATGTTGTCAAACATGGATGAAATGTTGGAAACCACATTATATAGCAAGATGGTGGATAGAACACTTTTAAAGTACATAAATCATCATCCCTCAAGTCTTCGGACATCTTTACCTACTGGCCAATGTTTACGAATACGCTGGAAATGTTCATCTATTGAAGAATACAAAATACAGGCTGATCAGCTGAAGAATAGACTTTACAGCGTGGTTATCCTGTACCAATATATCAGGTATACTTATGCTAATCAAAATCTTTTATTGCAGGAACAGAAGAAGCCCAGTCAAAACAGTCAGATCTGTGTTTTACAATTTACTAATCTGGCCCCTCAGACAGCAGGGGCTATACATAAACACTGGTCTATTTTAGCGATCCATGACATTTTCAAGGAACAAACCATGTATAGCTTACAAACGTGGCTGCAACATTACGGACAGGATAGTACGTATCCATACTGGGAATACATTTTCAATCTCCCCTAATATTTAGCAGGTTTTTTTATACCGCTTTATCATTTAGTCAAAGCAGTTTCTATTGTAACTTAAACGTGGTCATGTACATTAAACAGGGACATTGATAGCTTGGATTTTTCTGAGGCAATGGAGGGTTAAGTGACTTGCCCAAGGCCACAAAGAGTGCTAGTGGGAATGGAACCCTAGTCTCTTGGTTCCCAAGCCAGTGCTCTAACCATTAAGGCTACTCCTCCACCTCATTATCCTTATAATAATTCTTTTGCCCATATTTGGAATGAATTTTCGCTTTCCCTTAATATGGGTCATTATCCTTGTAATAATTGTTCTTTTTTTTGATCAAACAATTGTGGCTGATAGCTAGACTCATAGTGCCATTGGGAAACCATATGCCTTTAGGCATAATATGGATTGTACTATGTCATTTGTCATCTATATAACAGAATATCCCTGCAATCTCTTATATGTGGGCAAGACTACACTCAGATTAAAACTCGATTAACAGAGCATAAAGTGGAACCAGCTCCTTCAGTTCTCCACTGCCTTGCTGAGAATTACATTTTTACACGGTTGGAATGGGCTGCTATTGATCATATTTCTGAATGTAAGAAAGAGGGGGGGAGAGAAATCAGAGGGGCTTTACTTTCTTATGGGCTGATACAGAAAGCTAGTGCGGTCTTTACGACCCCATAACACCATGTTTAAGCACACTTTACGATCCTTTAAAATGCAGAAAACAGACGGAAACATCGACGGAAACACTAGCGCCCAATTAACATCACGCGTATTTAAAACTATTTAAATGTATTTAAATCAGCTGCACATAATGGTCTAGTATGCAAATCTTGGCTATGCCCGATGCAGAAACAGGCATAGAGGATTTTGCAACCAGACATAGCGCCAAAGATTTTACTGCAGGGTCTGAAGTGACAAACCTCTAACGCGTGCCCCCAACTGTATTTTGATGGCACAGGGTCCTTTCCCAGATGCCTAGATCATTATCTCCTCAGATGATCAAGCATCAAGAAAAGCTCCCGATGCCATCAAAATACTGTCAGGGCCGTGCCTGATAAAGAATCCATGGTGGCCTAGCGCCCCCCCCCGACAGTATTTTGATAGCATCGGGGACACTCATGGCATCAAGAAATGTCCCCAATGCCATCAAAACAGTTTCAGGATCTGGTGCCCTGACAGAAAGTAAGTACCTTGTGGTCTAGTGGTTCCTGTAACCCCCAACCCAACCCAACCCAAAATAAAAGAAATTAAGATAAAAATTGCCTGGTGGTCTAGCGGCACCTAAATCCAACCCCCATACCTTAAAATAGGCGGGAGCGCTGCCTATGTGCTCCTGCTGTGGTCCGCCATCTTGTAAAATGGCGATGCCTGGCCCTATGTGATGCATCCTGAGTTCACTGGTGAGGTCAGACTGCCATATAAGGTAGACTATGCCTTATATGACTGTCTAACCCTGCCCGATGCATCCCAAGATGCACCATGTAGGGCCAGGCATCGCCATTTTACAAGATGGCGGACCACAGCGGGAGTACAGAGGTAGCGCTCCCGCCTATTTTAAGGTACGGGAGAGTGGGGAGGGGGGTGGATTTAGGGGCTGCTAGACCACCAGGTGATTTTTATCTTCATTTTTATTTTGGGTTGGGTTGAGTTGGGGTTGGGGGTACAAGAGCCACTAGACCACCAGGTACTTTCTTTTGTCAGGGCACTGGCCCCCCCCCCAACAGTGTTTTGATGGTATCGGGGGCTTTTCACGATACTGTGATCATCCCCGATGCCATCAAAGTATTGTCGGGGAAAGGGTGCCACCAGGGATTCTTTTTTGTGAGGCACAACCCCTGACAGTATTTTGATGGCATTGGGGGCTTTTCCCGATGCCGCGATCATCCCTGATGCCATCAAAATTCTGATATGTAAATTAGCTATGGCCCAGAGAGCCAGTCAAACTAGTGTGTGCATGTGTTTGGCTTGTTCTCTCAGTTTAATGTTGCAGTATGTGCATGTGTTTGGCTTGTTCTCTCAGTTTAATGCTGCAGTGGCTCTTTTGCATGTGGCATGGTTACCCCAGCAATCATTTGCATATCCAGTCCTTCCTGCATTGCATGTTAAAATGTGTGTGTTGTCGGGGAACACAAAAACTCGATCCAGCGCAGGTCTAGCACCGGTTTATGCATCGGCCCGTTAAATGGCAATACTGGATATTCACTCTGGGAGCAGTGAAACCGCATGTGTTTAATGATTGTATTGAGTGGAATACCATTATTTGATGTTCTATGTTAATGCACATTTTAGTGTGCTGCTCCATTGACGTCATTGTGCTGGATATGTGATGTGTACGCTGGAGTCAAGAGTGGATTTAACAGTGCTTTTCCATTGTAGGTTTTGACTGTTGCTTTTCATCTTGCCTTGGATTATGGTTTTGAGCTTCGGTTATGGAAACATCGCCAAACCCCTGACACAGATTATTCAAAACCTGCAGGCAGGTTAGGTGCAAGTGGCGAGCAAGAGCATGGCATGGGAGATGAGTGCCTGTACACGTTAGAACCTCAGATAATTGCAAGTTTGAAATAGTGGGTTTAAGCAGCCGAATTAAGCTACGACAATGTATGAAAATAGTTCTTTGGACTCTATGCATAATATATGCTGTGAATGAGGAAATATCATGGGCAGCGCATGTTGTAAAATGTTAAAGAAGTGGGGACACCTTGGTGATGGTTTTGAATTCATGAAAAAGTTTTCAACCTGGAATTTATCAAATTAAGTAGTTCAACGTAAAAATTAAGCATTTCAAAGCAAAAAAAATGTATTTCAATGAAGGAAGTTTGTATGTATAGGACCTGATGACAAACTGCGGAGTGAATATGCAAGGTTAATAGAGCAGCCTGCATGACTCCCATTCTGATGGTTCCACATACTTATACATATACTTTTTCTTCATCTTTGATATATAAGAGATCGGATATGTGAGGTGCCCCTACATAATTGTGGCTGACAGCAATTCAGTTAGGATACAGAAGAGAAGGATTTTTGGGGGATTTCTTGCAGATTAGGGAGCCAGGAGTACAGTCTTAAGCTGGGAAGCACAGACTACCGAGTGAAGGCATTCCAAGAAGAAAAGACAATTTAAGATTTGTTATTACAAAGCAACCCTGAATTGAAAGTATGGACTCCAAGCTCAAGGAAAACTTAATGAATGGATATGTTCACTGTAAATAAAGAGTGCAGTGGCAACCTATGTCCCCTGTCTCCATTCTAGGTAAGATAGGTATGGCAAGTTCCTCTGGTGATCAGAGAGTCTGTTACATTACCCTGAGTAATTCTGCCTCTCCTGACATTTGATCACAACACTAATTATTCAGTTTTCCAGATCATTTATGAATATGTTAAATATTTGACCCTGTAAGATTCCAGACATACTCTACTTTTCACATATTTCAATTGAGTACACCCACTATTTAGCCTTTCTCTGATTCCTAGCATTTAACACTACACCATAGGATAATGTCTTCTATCCTATGGCTTCTTTAAAATTTTCTCAGGAATCATGCAAGACCAGAGAACAAGGAGGCAATGGGAGGATGGGAATCCGTGAAACAGAACAATTATCTAGCCAACAAGTAGCTGAAAGTTAGGAAAGCAAATATTTAAATTATGAACGTAAATAAATGAAAGAAAACAAGACCAATATATTTTTCAAAAGAGGTGGCTGAAAAAGGGCAAACATATTAGCATTCAAAAAGTATAAGGGATTTCAAAAAGCACACAGGGAAGAATATCTGTCAAAACTGAAAGAAGCAGGGAAGGTAGCCAGGACAGCAAAGGCATAAGTAGAAGAAAAGGACAAGCAAGGTAAAAAAGAAATGCGACAAAATCTTTCAAGAAGGAAAGAGGGGCAGAGGTGGGACCCAAAGAAAGGAGAAAGAGGAATGTGTGGAAGATAACAATGAAGGGACTGGAGGGAAGCCACTCATTGTTGGCAGTGATACATATGGTAGTGAGATTGATACCACATCATTTACCAAAAAGATAGTTTACAATGAAATTTCAATTTTGTAAACTGCATTTATGGCAAGGTCTTTTGCTGAACTGTGATATTATCAAACTGACTGTAAATAAATAAATAAAACAAAGTGGGCAAACCTAGGGGGGAGGGAGGGTGGTCATATGAGATATACCAAAGCTGCATACCCTATCCTACAATATGAGGACACATATTGGTTGGATTTTCAGGCTAATCTTAATGTATATACATGAGATAAATGTACATGCATGTTGCCTCAACTGAACACAAATCTTATGCATATTCATTAGGGCTATCCTGAAGACCTTCAAAGAATAGAGATGGACACCATAGTCCTAGGATATTAGAGCTCAAAAGACTCTAGCAAGTCAGCTGTGGATGTGTTGAATAGATCTTTGGAGATGGTAGTGGTCCTACAGGACAAGAAAAGAATAAATGAACTAATAAGGAGGAGATTGGAAATAACAGGCTAATTAGTATGTCCTCTTGGGTTTAGACATCCTGCCAGCAGATGATGGAGACAGAGAGAAAATAACTTGAAGCGTCTGTGACATCATCAGTGGTATAAATACCAGCACCACTAGAGGTCAGCAAAGCAAAACAGACTTCAAAACAACTCATAAAAGGAGAGGAGAAAAACCCCTCCACAGGCTAAACTAGACCAAAAAAGGCCCAACAGAGCAACTATGTACAAAACTGCAAAGCTGTGAAAGACAATGAAGAACCACCAATAACAGCCACCATGAAGGCAACATCATTCTGAGTGATGGCCAGGCTGGCTCTCCAAAAAGAGAATGGTTGGGTACTGGACTAGTCGAGCAGGATTTCAGGAAAGGAAATTAGTGATAATTGAAATTTCTCCTTCCAAATCATCCTGCTAGACCAGTCCAGACTAGTGGGAAGTACCAAAGCTACACCACCTGAGGGCGAGAAAAGACAACCGCTGCCAGAACAGAAGCACTAAAGTGAGCTGCCTCACGTGCTTGGAGATCCAAATGATAATGGCGAGCAAAGGTTGACAAAGACGACCAAGTTGCCACTCAACAAACATCAATCGGAGCAAACTGAGAACGCTCTGCCTAAGATGCTGCCTGCACTCGAGTCGAATGAGCCCTAAAACTGATGGGAACTGCTTGAGCCAATGTGCAACAGTATGCTTAGAAGCAGTGGACCCCTTTCGAGGACCAGAAAAAAGAACAAACAAGTGATCCGAAAGATGGAGAGAGTCGGTCACTGAGGTACTGACACAATGGGCTCAAAGGTAGATGGTTAAGTGCATGGAAGAACCATAGCAAGGTCCCAGGCATGAATGACCAGATGAACGGGGGGGGGGGGGGGGCATAAAGAACTAACTCCCCGGAGAAAACGTCCCACATCAGAATGGGATGTAAGGGAACAACCACTAACAGGTCCATGAAAACAAGTCAGAGCCGTCATATGAACTCTCAAAGAAATCAAGGTGAACCCCTTAATCAAAACAGTCCTGGAAAAAAGAAAGAATGCCAGAAATCTGAGCCTGCCATGGACAGAGTTGACGCTGGGAACACCAAGACTCAAAAAGTAAGGTAGCCACCACATTCGACAAATAACCCTTCCACACTAAACGGCGCCTTTCAAGAGCCAGGCTGTAAGTGAGTAGGGAGATGAGTCATCCATGACTACTGGCCTATGACTCAGATCTCTGCGAGAGTCAAGCTTGAGAGGTTCCGCTGTCAATAGGCGGATCAGGTCGGCATACTATGGACGAGGCCAATCCGGAAACCACAGAGAGCAAAGAACCCACCACAGGGAACAGGACAAACGAAGCAGCAGGTTCGTATGACAGGAAACGGGCTCTTTATCATAAAACAAACCCCAACATGTTTTGGCCCAGGGGCCTTCCTCAGGGGGTGCAAAACCTCAAAATAAAAAACAAGAAATCATGTATAAAAGAAACAATGAAACCCAATGCACATACATAAAAACATTCATAAATAAAGGGAACAGAAGATCCACTTAAAATGTAGAAATACAATTTTATGAATAATAATAATGATAATAATAATGATAATAATAATAATTTAAAAAACAACAAAAAAACCCCAAACTACCAATCCATATGCCACAGATCCCAAGCTTGGCGAAAAATAAAAAACTGTGCAGAATCCTGAGCTTCAGAATGCTGCACACACTCTGGAAAAAGCACCAGGAGAGAAAGGGCTCCCGCAGCTGAGGCGCCGCCGAAGGGGGCAGTAGATAAGGGTACTGCACCAGGCAAGGGACTCTCAGCACCAACAGAAGCAATTGCTGCTTCCGAAGTCTCGCCGGGGTCCTCAAAACAAGAAGTGCAAGGATTATCCATAAGTATATGCCTTTTGCAGCCACAGCCTGAGCAGCTTTGCAAAGTAGAGGGCATCTGGCTGAAAAAAGAAGTCCTAATACCCTGTCTGTGAAAAAATAATAATGGCGAGAAACTGCCTTTAAGCTTCGTATAACCCACCAGTAAAAAGACAAGTGCAGCTCAGAAAAGAAACTGCGTTGAAGAAAAAAAAAAAAAAAAAAAAGAGTTCCTGTAGTGAAAGAATAAAAATGGAGTGCCTCAGCTGAAGAGCAGGTAATTACCAATATTTGAAAAAGAGCGGGAAGGGCAGAGAAAAAATGAATGTGGTTCCCTCAGAAGGGGAATGAAAGTGAAACTGGCAAACAGCTGTTCCGATAAAAATACAGAAGACCGTGGCAGGACAAAAACTGAAGATAAAAAGGGAGAGAGGGAGAAAGAGGAAGGGGGTGAAGCAAACACTCATTGTGACTCCCCGAGGTGGAGAGACATCCAGCCACTGGCACCGTCACGGAGGAAACTGCTTCCAGGAAGTTGCAAACCGTAAGAGAAAATGTACAACTTTTTTTTTTTTAAACTAAAACGTTAGCAAAACCAAAAAGGGTTGAATTTAGCCTGTGGAGAAGAAGTGCTGGATAAGCTGGGCATTCCGTTCACCGCTGAGGGCTACACTGCTCCTTGTGAGGAGGAGCCGTCCCCTCCAGGAAGCTCAACCGATCCTCCTGATCAGAAGCAGCCCCAAGAAATGCCCGGGAAACTCCAGAGGGGCACCTCTTATGTGCTCTGGAGATGTACGGTGAAAAAGACAACTCAACTGGCAAAAACCCCTCAAAGAGCATGCCAGGAGCAAAGCTTGCTGAAGTCCACCATTGCTGGAGACAGAGAAAATACTGAAGCTGACCTCGTGGTGGTGGTATTTATATCACTGATGTCACAGAAGCTTCGAGGTTTTTTTCGCTGACTCCATCATCTGCTGGCAGAGAGTCTAAACCCACTAGTCTGGACTGGTCTAGCAGAATGATTTGGAAAATGCTTTGAGCAATAAAGGGCTTCCTATTCAGTATATAATAACATTTTAAATTATGATATTAATGCAGTTTTTTACTCTGACATCTCTCTATACTTATCTCAATGTTTAGTTCCTTATACCTGCCCCCTTGTTCACTTTGCTTAAGCAACCTACTAATCTCATACCAGAGGATTTTGACTCTGCTTTCCTAGAGAAAGTAAAAACTCTTCCTGTTTTCCACATATAATTTCTCTCTACTCTACTGGACAATATCAATCTTCTATGAAGGTAACTACTGCTTCTTCATTTTCTACTTTTTATGGTTACAGTCTCGTTCAGGGTCAGGTAATAGATGGATAGAAGAGGCTTGTATCCACCTGTGGCTAAAGCATATTGGTTTCTATTCTGTAATATTGTTGTACTATATAAATGGACAAAAAATTCAACCTGTGATATTTTCTCATGTTGCAATAAACATTTAAGCTGGCCATGGGACATACTCAGATTTTTTTTTTTTTTTTTAAACATAAAGGCCATAATGAATTCTAGCCCTACTCATACCATGAAATGTGATGCTGTTATTGCAGTAAACACCAATGCGCATGCTTTGTCTTGATCTCATATTTCCAATTACAGATATTTTGATTTTAAACCTAAAATGTTTCACTGTAATGAAAACGTATTGCACAATGGTTATTTTCCTCTGTTTTATCAAACTTCAATTCTTTTTAGTGACCAAGCGTAATGTCTAGGTAAAAACATGTGCGTATTAATTTGTAAAAGCAAATATTTTCCAACACTTTTTTTTAAACTTGTTTCTTACCTTAAAGGCCATAAATTTGTGGTATGGCTTTGGTGCCCATGCATAGACTTCCACAGAACTCTTTAATGCAATAACCAAGAACTTGATTCGTTCATATTTTACTGAAATTAAGAAGAAAAGAAACTGTATCTAAAAGCCTAAAACTCTTGTCAACCACCTATAATCACAGACTTCAAAAAAAAATTACATTCTTGTTAATTCTGTGTACTTTTTCTTAGGATTTATGCAGTCACCAGGAAGCTTACACAATGTAATTTCTGCAAAATCTATTCAGAGTAGCAACAGCCAAAAAGGCATCTGACGTTGTGAATGAGCTAAGCTTCAGAAGCATAAAGAGTGGTACAATACAATGCAGATTTGGAGAGAGGGTTCATAACTATATATGTATGGTGATAAGAAGCAAGGCTCTGCTCAATACATTCAACTCTCTCATGCCCTCTTCCCATTATGGCTTTTAGCCATCAGCTCTACATGCATCAGTCCCCACTAGAGATGACAATAGGTGCATCTGTATTCATTTGAACCAATGTTTCAGAAAGGGTTGATCAAGTTATCTAATGTTGCTGCCTTTTATACCATAAATATCCCAGTCTCCAACAAACACCTTAAGGTCTGCAGCGATGGTAAGAAAATTCCACATATGTAAGTGTGCAAATCCTAAATTTTATTGTCATTTTTTCAATTCACTGTTTTAAACATTTTCTTTACTTTGTAGTGTCCGTCGTTTCTTTTATTTGCTTGCTTTCTCTATTTCAGAAAACATTCAGTGTCTTGCAATTCATTTGCTTCTTTCTGGTTTTATTTTCCTTTTCTTTTCCCACCTGCACCTACACAACATTCTTCTATAGGGGGCAAACGTCATACTGCGTAACTGATAACGAATAGCTTGGCTCATGTATGTAGCTTCAAGTCAGTGTGGCCTCAAATCTTTATTATATATCCACTTACAGCCTCTCCAACAGTTATAGTGAATTGCTTTTTTCATCTTGCAAACTTTCCTGAATAAATGATTAGCTATAGCTTCCTTCCTCATTTTTGGGTTTTGTTCGTTTTGAGGATGGAAAGAGGTATATTAAGAAAGTGACATCTTAAAACGTTACTCAGGAGATTAAAATAGCTATCAAAAATGTTTCCATGTCCTTTTAGTATCTATAGAGTTGATAATTTTTTTCATCATCACAGAAGGAAAACAGTTATCCATCTGCTGAGGTCACAAAAGTTGTAAAATAATTTGGATACTTCCATAGATTCAAAAATGTAAAATTTTCAACCGTAAACTTTTAGTTTGCTTAAAGTATGTTAATTTCTGTATTCTTAACAAGTTGAAAAGTGCACACTTACTTTGTCAAATAGTGCATGTGTGAAGGTGATGCAGGGGTATGGTAGGTGTTAGGGTGCCATGGGGATGTGGGGTGGGGTGGGATGCAGGGATCGGGTGAATGCATGGGGCGCGTGTGTGTGTGTGGTGCGGGGATAGGGTATCTGTATGAATTTGGGGGGGGGGGGTGTTGCGTCTCTTGGCATATACATATGCTAAACTCTTGCCCCCATGCATCCATCTTTGCAACCTCCAACCGCTTGTATTCTTGGCCCCCCACCCCCTCCAGTGCCTCCCTTCAATTTTCACTCTCACCCCCCACTCTTTTCCCCTTCCTAAGAACCTAAAATATGCCATACTATGTCAGACCAAGGTCCATAAAGACCAGTATCTCATTTCTGACAGTGGTCAATCTAGGTCACAAGTACCTAGCAGTTTCCTCAAAAGACAGGTTCCACAATGCTTGTACTGGGACAAGCAGTGGATTTCCCGGGTCCCCTTTAATAATGGTTTATGCACCTTTCCTCCAGGAACTTGTCCAAACCTTTTTTAAACCCAGCTCCCTTTGTCCATCTCCCCATTCTCTCTCTTTATTCTTCCTTTTTCAAACCCACTGCACCTTATAAAAGTTCCCTTTCTTCTTTGCCACTTCCTTCTCCTGCGTCTAAACTTTTTCCATGCCTGCAAGAAGGCCCAGGACAATGCAGAGTCATTTCTTCCTCTGCTGGCAGGAGATGTACCAGTCCATCACCCTTGTGGCCTTATTCTCCTCTTCTGCACATGGGCAGACAGCTGCAGTCTTGGCCATGGTCACGGCTTCTCCATTCTCTGCTGAAGGATGATTCTACTGCTGCAGAAACCAGAAGTGGCAGCAGAGGAGGATGGCAACAGCACAAGGGCAGAGGAAGAAACAGCAACACAGCGCTGGAGTGTACTAGTAAGCACTGCGTCATGGTCTGGGGGCTCTTGCCACCGTTACAGGTCCCAGAGAGGAGCATCAGTGGCGGCAATGGGAAGCCCTGGAGGGCTGGTCCCCTATGCAACTGCCTAGTTTGTATTGTGGTAGCGACGGCCCTGCTTATACTGCTGTCCATAGAGAACACCTTTCTTCACGGCAAGCAGGGTAAGAGCTCATATATGGGATTCCTTAGCTTCTGGCTATCTCAAACAAGATAGGAAATCAGGTGTTGCAACTAGGAGACACCAAAAACAAAACAATCAGGAGTCTCATTCCAGACAATGGCGAGATGTGAATATGCAGACAGAAGTCCAAGTTGCAGTCTTGCAAATCTCTTCCATGGAGGCTGAGCACAACTGGTATGTTCAGGGTTGACAAAAATTACTCTCTCAACATCCAAGCCCTGAAGGGTAGGGAGTTTATCCTGGGTGCAACAGAGTCCCTTGATCCTGCATAATCAGAGTTGTTGCCCAAACAAACTGGGTTCTCAATGGAAAGTTCATGTAAAAGTGGGAACACGCCAATAAGGCGCTATGAATATTAGAATGCCCCTGTCATTTCTGAGTTTTGGAAGTGTTATTTTTACCATCAGAGTGAAGAGGAGGATATGCATACCAAAAATCCTCCCCTATGGAGGAGGAGGAAGACATCTGAGGCTACTTTGCAGTGTGCCCCTACCCTGGAACAGAACAGAGGTACTTACTGTTCCATGGAAGAGGTGCCTCACTCCTGAAAGCTGGACAAAGCCACCTCCCCGTCCACCCGGCATATATGATCATCCCCTGAGTGTTGGCGAATTTCCACATCCTGACTTTTTCCCCCAACACAAGAGGTACGAGCCTATTCCTCCTTGCTTGTTGATGTAGTAGATTACAACCTGATCATCCATCTGGATGGCCAACCAATCTCTGAAAGCTTCTAAAGTGTTTAATGTTGCTTTCAGTTCTAGGAAATTAATTTGGTGAGAACTTTTCTGGGTGGACCACAGGCCTTTGGTGTGGATCCCAACTACTTGAGCTGCTTGACCCATCTTGGATGCATCTGTCATAAAAACGTTTGGTGGGGGTGGGGATTTGAAAAGGGAGACCTTATGTCAGAATTGGAATGATCCATCCACGAGGAAAGAGAGAGTAGACCGTCTACTGCACACTAAGGGTCCACTGAGCTTTGAGATGTGCCAAGGGAGTCACATGGACTGTCGAAGCAGCATAATTACTTACCTGTAAAAGGTGTTCTCCGGGGACAGCAGGAATCAGTCCTCACATATAGGCGATGTTGGTGCCGATGGAGCCCGTGCAGAGCATTTCCCCAGCTTTCAAAGAAAGCCTTTGGAAATGCCACCACACATGTGCCCAAAGGTGCTATCTTGCTCAGTCAGATAACACAGCTAAAAGATGGCAAAAATTAAAAAATGGTAAACAAGCAAATCCAAGGGGAGAAGGGAGGGTTGTGAGGACTGATTCTTGCTGTCCCCAGTGAACAATTATACTTTCTCCGGGAACAAGCAGGAAGTCAGTCCTCACATATGGAACTTCCCCACTACAGGCTACCGAAGCCCATAGAGAAAAAAATTCAGTTACTCTCAGGGGAAGCTGTGAGCAGCAGCTATTAAATCTGCAGGTACAGACTGCAGTAGGACTCATGTGACCGATGGGAACCAGCACTCCGGTAGCCTGAACACAGAAGGGCCGGAGGGAGGAGCTGCCTAGACCCCATAAACAGCATGGGCTGGCCGAAGGCGCTTTCGCATTGGGACTCCCTCTCCGGGCAATAATGAGCTGCGAAGGTATGAACGGACACCAGGTGGCAGTCTGGCAGATGTCCATCATCAGGACGGAGCACAGGTTTGCCACGGACATGGTGCGCCATGACCCGGCAGTCCAGCAAAAGCCCTGTCTACTCATAGGCAAGGGTGATACAGTCCATCACCCAGGTAGCCAGCGTAAGCTTGGTCACCACTTCTCCCAGTCTACTGGGGCCATACGAGATAAAAAGCTGAGCAGCATTACGATGGCCCTGGGTATGCTGAATATAGAAGGACAGGGTCCTCTTATATTCCAAGGTGTGGATGACAGTCTCCACCCTACTGGCATGAAGCATTGGGAAGAAGATGGGAAGCACCACCTCCTGGTTGAGGTGAAAAGGCGATACCATCTTCGGAAGGAAATTGGGGTTTACGCGGAGCACAACCCTGTTCTTGTAGAACCTGGTATAAGGCGCCTCCACCACCAAGGCTTGGAGCTCGCTGACCCTGGCAGTTGACGTGAGTGCAACCAAGAACACCACCTTCCACAAAAGGTATCGCAGGTGGCAGGTAGCCAGGAGCTCAAAAGGCAGGCGAGTAAGCCGCACCAGTTTGACACTGAGGTCCCACTCAGTTGCCGGAAGGCGTACCGGGGGTCACCAACAGCTGGGTCAATAAGGGTTTGCCATCCACCGGGTGGTGATGTGCCGCCAGGGCACTGAGGTGCACTCTGACGGAGTTCGATTTGAGTCTGGAGTGCGAGAGATGGAGAAGGTATTGCAGCACCAGACAGAATGGGAGAAAAAAAAAGTATCCCTGCGAGGTCTAAGACCTCAAGCGTTTTCCAGGAGAAGAGCAGACAGATGTCTGAAGGGCTCTGCAGAAAAAAGGAGACTGAGCAAGATGTCACCTTGGGGCGGGAAGGGGGCCACGCATGCGTGGTGGTATTTCCAAAGGCAGAAAGCTGGGGAAATGCTCCACGCGGGCTCCGTTGGCACAGACATCACCCATATGTGAGGGTTGACTTCCTGCTTGTTCCCGGAGAACATGTTTTTCCAATATTTATGACATGTCTCGCTGACGTCTGCTGACTGCTGTACTTTTTCCACCACCGCTACCGGCCAGGCAAGCCTGTCTGGTGAAAGGAAGGCTTTTGCCAGAACCATGTCTAGCAGGGCTCCAAAGAATTCTAATTGGTGTGATGGGCTGAGGTCTGATTTGGGGTAATTTATGAAGAAGCCTAGTAGCTCTAACATCTGATCGCTGGAAGGAGCGGTGTATAAATGTATGCTAAATAAAATAATAATAAAGGCGTATGGATTCTTGAAACCTCTCCTGAATGGTGATCTTGACTAGCCAATTGTCCAAGTAGGGAAACATGTGGATGCCCAGTCCGCGTAGCGCTGTGATAGCTGCCACGCAATTTGTGAATAGATGAGGAGTGGAGGCAAGACCAAAGGGCAATATGTTGTACTGGACATGGCATTTGCCTATGATGATTTGCAGATACTTCCTGTGACTGGAATGTACTTGTCTGTGGGTATAGGTGTTCTTTAAGTCAGGAGAACATAGCCAATCCACTTTTTGAAAGAAGGGAAGCAAGGTGCCCATGGAAATCATTCTGTTCTTTTCTCAGATCAGAAATATGTTCAGATCCCTTAGGTGTAGGGTGGGACGGTATATTCCTGTTTTCTTTGGCACCAGGAAATACCTCAAATAGAATCCCAACTCTTCCTGCTGTGGTGCGATGTGCTCAACTTTTTTCTCAGCACCAAATATATGTTTGTACTGCTTCTCTCGACCCAGGAGCCCTCCTCCTCCTCATCTATAAACACAAATGCATACTGTGCCTGAATGTAACGCGCCCTGGTCTTCTCCTGAAAGGGCATGAGTTAAATATTAAATAAATAAATAAAATACACTTGGCATCAACTCATGGTTGGGCCTCAAAGACTACAGGCACCATGGTTCTGAGGCATCAATGCATTTGCAAACCAGCTGGCTAGCTTTTGGGATATGTTGTTGCTAAGTGCCGTTGAGTCGGTGTCGACTCATGGCGACCCTCTGGATAGTTGTCCTAAACTGTGTTCGGTCTTCAGTCAGGCGGCTCATTGTTGACAGATTGGCACTCATAGCTGCTATTATTGTATCAATCCATCTCATTGCTGGTCTTCCTCTTTTGCGTTGACTTATAGCACCCTGAAAAATAGCCACAACAAAATCAAACGACTATTTAGATGAAAGAAAAAGAACCACGAACGGAGTACCCAAGGGTTAATGTGGTCTATAGCGGCTATGTGAAAAGAAAATAAAGGAAAGCTTAAATGACTGAAAAATGCTAAACTAAGAGAAACTAAAGAAAAGTAAAATGCAGCATCAACAGCAGCAAGATAAAACAACTTACAAAAGCTGAATCTTCAAGACATAGAAAAAACACAAAAGAATGTCTATGGGGCTCTGTGGAAAATGCAAGACTAAGAAGCTAAAGAAGATGGGAAGGCATGCGCATCTGTGAACGAATCAATCTCAAAGCTTCTAGAAGGAGCTGAGAAAGGACAAGCACTTACACTGCTTGTCCAGAGAGAACACATTTATCCCTGGAACTGCACACCTGAAAAACTACTGCTTTGGATCTTCCACCATGAGCATGTATGGAGGATAGTTGGAAGTTATCTTTACATCCCCCAAGTGCGAACATCTTGGGAAACTACCTTACAAGCAATTTAACAAATCTGGGGGTGCTTGATTTTCTAGGGGAACCTAATGTAGACACTATACTATTATTTCTGTTTCCACTGTAACAGTATAGAGATTTAAACTATCTGATGTTACGGAAAAACGGATCTAGGCCAGAGATTGTACAGGAAAGGAGCCTGGACTGAAAGCAGTAGGTTGCTGGAGAAAAATTCCCACTCAGATGCTCCCATAAAATTAAAGAGCTTGAAAAATCCTAGTTCGGGAGTGATGAGGGAAGTAGTTAGGTAGAGGTACACAGAACTGCAAACCGTGTAAATGCCGCTAAGTGGAATATTTAGTGGTACCATCACGGTTAGTGCTGCTGAATATCCATGGGTACCGCTGCTACACGCCCCGACGCTAACAGGTTAACATCAGGGCATTCCGGGGGTGGCCCCCAGGTATAACCGGTCAATGGCAATATTCAGCCGGTGACCAGTTATCCCTTGGCAGCAACAGTTAGGCACAGAAAAGGTTGTCCTAACATTCATCGCCGAAGCTAACCGGGCAGCAGCTGAATATCACCACTGCCCGATCTGCAACTTCTCCAAGATAGGTTTCAGCCACTGAGATAGGTGGAAGGCAATTTATAAGGAAACACCTACTTGGGTGCTATTTAACAAATAAAAGTAGGTGCTTACTTTTCATTATAAAGTTCTAGCATAACTGGCATGAGCTCTGCCCATGCTCATTTTAAACTCTGCCCATGTGCATACCTACCAGCAAATACATGCCATCAAATCAACATACATACTTTTACATTTGATGCTAGTTTATAAAATGACATTTATATGCATATGTGGCAACATTCGTGTGTGATTGATTAAATAGCCTCTTTTAAGAGGGTACTTTATTGCTGAAAGTAGGCCCTTCTTTATAAATGCCCCCTTCTCTTAAGCTGAATTACGGAAGCTGATGCCCAAAACCACAATCTGAAATTTAACATTAATATCAGAAGAGATCCATGAAATGGCGAGTTTTATAGCTCTCACCTGTAGGTAACATTTGAGTTGTATTAATTCTTTCAAATAGCAACTCCTTCTCTAGGCCTAATTTACCTAGCACATCCTTTCTGAAAATCCTTCAGGCTTGGCGATTTGATTGGCCCAGAAGACAGGAACAAAATATGTTCTCAAATATCAATTCATCACAAAGGGAATTAGAACAGCAAAAGCTTAAAAAAATTCAGAGTGGATGGGAAGGTTTTTTTAAAATTCAATTTACAGCTAAATGAACATAAATCCCATATGGTCATGGGTTGGTGGCATTTTGACATAGTCTTGTAGTGTCTAATCGTAGTACTCTATTTTGAAATCCTTTTATGGAAGAACATTTCATCTGTTCCTACAGATAAGGCGTCTTCTAGAATTGTCTGACAAACAGCAAATATTTTTTTTTATTGAATTATACTGCCACCCTGTGGGCAGATGTCTATGAAAATGAGTCAGCTTCAATACAGATTTCCTTAAATTCCTGAAAGAAAGTAATATTGTACTTGGCGTGTTAGCCCACTTGCATAAAGTGACATTTTACTTATCAGAGAATGCCCTTCCCTAGAGTCCTGCTAGACCAGTCCAGACAAGTAGGTTGTCTTCTCCTACCAGAACAAAGAACCAATGAGAAGCCCAGGTTTCAATGACATCACTCCCATGCCTCTATTCGCCTCAGCCACCAGAGGTCTCTTCAGTATCCGTCCCAAAGCATATGGGAGAGCATGGAAAGTCTTGCACAACCTCAATGTGGGCAACAATGATTAGGCAAACAGTCAAGAACTATGAACAAGAAAGCATCAACAGAAGGTTGTCAGTAGAGAATCAACCTGCAAATCCTAGAATGTAAACCATAGTGGACCCAAAAGGTTCTGCTTCAGGAGAACACAGCAGACATTTCCAAAGGCAGACCCTGGACTGGTTTAGCAGGACTCAAGGAAAGGACATTATCTGGTAAGTAAAATGTCACCTTCTATATCGTCCTGCTAGACTAGTCCAGACATGTGGGACGTACCAAAGCTATTTATTTATTTTATTTAGACAGTTTTTGTATACCGCCTTATCCTTCAATCAAAGCGGTCACAACACAATTGGGGGATATATTTAACACGCGGGGATATGAGACACATACACTAATACTTACAGGGAACATGGGCAATGGAGGGTTAAGTGGCTTGCCCAAGACCACAAGGAGCATCTGTGGGACTAGAAACCCCAGTCCTTCCGGCCCAAGGTTGCTATCCTCTAGTGGGATTTGAACCCCCGACCTTCCGGCCTGAAGTACCTTGCCCCAACCACTAGGCTACTCCTCCCTATGACTCCATTGGGTTGGAAGACAACAGCAGCTCAAAAAACCTTAGAGCCAAAGGCCGTGTCTGCGCATGCGTGGGCATCTAAGCAGTCCTGCTTGACAAAAGTGATGCCCATGCTGCTGTCCGAGAAATGTCAGCAAGGTTTACAGAGTTCCGCTCTGCCCACGAGGATGCTTGCGCTAGGGTAGAACCAGTCGGTTCCACAACAAATACGCCGAGGTAATGGCCGCCTTAATTCAGAGCTCCAATGTAGACTTAGCCGCCGCGTCACCTTTGCACGAGCCAGAAAACAGCATAAAGAGATAGTCTGACTTACAAAAAAGAATTCATAACCTCCAAGTACCAAAGAAGCACCTTCCGGATATCCACAAGGTGAAGATCCTTGTCCTTCCCCCAACACTGCTCCCTAGGAGAGGAAGGCAAACAAACCATCGAGTTCAAATAAGAGATAAATCACCTTAGGCAAGAAGGAAGGCAGAGGCCAAATGGAAACTACCTCCTCAGAAAAAGATAGGTAAGGATCCTGGCGAGACAGAGCCTGCAGCTTGGATATTGAACAAATCACAACCAAGAAGATAGTCAAACTCAAATCCTTCAGAGTAGTGTGCTTCAATGACTCAAAGGGTGCAGACATCAGGAATCTGAGCACCAGACACAGATCCGAAGAAGGGACCACAACCGGGGAGGGGGGGGGGTGCAACCCTGGAAACAGGCCAAAGCTGCCACCTGAACCTTCAGGGAGGTAAGGGAAAGGCCCTCTCTAGACTGCCCTGTTGAAAGGCCAATAGAATAGGCGATTTGGCCGCCTCAGGAGTCAACTGCTGTGTGTCACACCATCGCTCAAAGAGGCATCAGACCCGCATGTATGCCAACTTGGCAGACCTCCTCTGGGCTCCTAGCAGAGTGAAACCACCACCACAGAGTAGGCATTATGCACTTGCTATCTCCTTTGAAGAACCAAGCTGTAACAAGAAGGGAACAGAGTCCTCCAGGATGATCGGTCTCTGCCACAATAGACCTCGAAACAGAGGCAACTGAAGAGGTAGTGCTTTCAGGAGCCACATCAGATCTCCGAAACATGCTCTCCTCAGCCACTCTGGTGCCACCAGAATAATCCGGCCTGGGTGGCGCTCTATAAGCCAAATCACATGCCCCACTAGAGGCCATAGGGAAAACATACAGAAGGCACGGACATGGCCAAGACTGGGCCAGGGCATTGATGCCCTTGGATCCCATCTCCGTGCGGTGAGTGAAGAAGCGGCACACTTTGGTACTGAGTGGGTCACCATCAGATCCATATTAGGGCAACCCCAGCGACACAGGATTAACTGAAATGCCTCCTGACTCAACTCCCACTCTCTGGGATCCAGAGAGTGCCGGCTAAGGAAATCCGCTTCCATACTGTCCACTATGGCAATCTGCTGAGCCAACAAGGCTAGGAGGTTCTTCTCTGCTCAGGCAAACAAGAGAGGCATCTCCAGAGCTACCCCAGGACTCCTCATGCCGCCTTGATTTACATAGGCTACCATTGTGGCGTTAGCCAAAAACACTCGAACCGCTCGGCCCTTGACTAGGGGCTGGAAACAGATGAGTCAACCTGATGGCCCTCGCTTCGTGGCGGTTGATGGACCATACTGCTTCCCTGCAGTTCCAACGGCCCTGGGCCATATGGTCTTTGCAATGAACATCCCAGCTTGAGAGGCTAGCATTCATCATCAGAAGGATCCAAAAGAAATCTCTAACAGTACACCCTTCCTCAGATGACATCCACCACTGCAGACTGATCGCCACCATCATTAGGAGCAGAAGCCTGCATTCCAACTCCTACAAACTCAGGGGACCACAGAGTCAGCAAGGACTGCTGGAGCGGCCGCATGTGAGCATGCACCCACTGCACCATCTTGATGGTCACCACCATCAGTCTGAGGAATTGAAGATAATCCTGGACTTTTGGAGTCTGCTGTGAATATAACAGCGCCAAGCAATCCAACATCTGTTGACTTTCTCCTTTGGTAGGAAGACTCTGTCCACTTGAGTAGTGAAACGTGCTCCCAGGAACTCCAGTGACTGGGAAAACAAGAACTGGCTCTTTCCCCGACTGATCACCTAGCCGAGGCTTTCCAAAAAAGGACACCACTCGAGATGCTACCAGAGTCGCTTCTGAAAGAGAACGGGTCTGGATGAGCTAGTCATCCAGACATGGGTGCACACAGATCAGTTAGTACTGTAGCGCTGCAGCAACCACCATCATAACCTTTGAGAATGTCTTCGGGGCAGTGGAGAGCCCAAAAGTGAGGATGGCAAATTGTTGGTGAGAACCAAGCACGGCAAAGTGCAGATACTCTTGCTGACAAGCCCAGATCAGGATATGAATATACTCCTCGGCCAGATCCAGAGAAGCCAAGAATTCCCCTCCACGCACTGCTTGAAGCACAAGGTTTCCGTCTGGAATTGCAGGCCACGCAAGTGCTCTTTGATGTCCCTGAGGTCCAGAATGGGCCAGAAGGAACTGTCCTTTTTTGTCATCAAGAAATAGATGGAGTATTTGCCCTTGTCTCGCTCATCCAGGGGAAGGGCCACCACCACTTTTAGGAGCAGCAATCTGTCCAAGGTGGTTCGCACCATGGCACTTTTGATGGCAGACCCACAAGAGGAAATGAAGACATCTAGGATTAGCTCCTTGAGTTCCAGGACATAGCCGAACTGAATGATGTCCAGCACCCAGTGATCCTTGGTAAGCCAGGCCCCATTCCTGAAAGAAAAGGGAAAGCCTGCCTCCAACAGAGGCACCTGGGAATGGGCACCCAAACCTTTATTATGCAGCCCAGGAGGGTCCTCCTCTGGAAGGGACAGAGTCCCTGGGCCCACACGCTCCACGAAAGGACTGACAATGAGCCCAAAGTCCAGAAGCAGAGGGAAGAAAGGATTTCTAGATAGGTAACAGAGAATCCCGAGATCGCCGGGAGTCCTGCCAGCATGCCCACAATGGGCGGGTGGAGCCTGATGAGAAAGGGTCTCCTGCTCACTTATTAATTAATTTATCTATTTCTTCTATACCGCCCCTTCCGGAGATCAAGGGCGGTTTACATGGAACAGTTAACAATTTTGTATACTTCGGTATACTTTACATAGAACGGTATCTGAACTATGTACAAGCAACGTTGCATAGAACAATTTCAAAACTATTTACATGAGGACTATTTACAAAGAACAGTAAGCAACATGTTGTAAAAGGGTCAGACATTAAACATGTATTTCAATTGAACTTGTGTAGGTTTTGGTTTTTTCTTTTCCATCGTAAGACTTGTGTTTTAATAGTGGAGGTTTTATCTGAGTTAGTCATTTGTGATTTCATGAGTTTTGTGGGTATGTTTCTGAGATTGCTGGGGGGTGGTTCTCTGGATGTAGGGGGTTTCAAAGTGTTCAGAGAAGAGGTAGGTTTTGAGTTCTTTTTTGAATTGATATAGGTCTTAACAGGCTCCCTGGACCTGTCTTCCGGAAAGTGATAAGACTGGAGAAGCTGGTGAAGGAGCAGGGCAAGACAAATTGGCTACAAAAAGAAGCTTCACTTTAAAGGCCATTTGGGCTAACTGGGCTTTGGAAGATGCATCCACTGTCCAGTGCTGCAGCCAAATCCAATACCATGACACCGTAGACAGGGCACTGTCCCTGGCTGCCAAATGCACTAGGTCATATCTGGCATCCAAAAGGAAGGCTGCAGCAGACTCTATAAGATGGGTATCATCATCCAGTGGAAGAGACTGAATCCACTGTAGTAGGGCTTGAGATGTCAGACTTGCACATACTACCAAATGAAGAATGGCAGCCACTTACTAGTTCTTCATGAATTCACCTTTTGGTTCAGAAAATCCTCTATGACTGATCCACCTTTCACAGGAATGGTGGTCTGTCTGGTAACCGCCATGACCTGCGTATCCACCCTGGGGATATCAAATCACACTCTAACCATATCATTTCCTTGATCACGGGAACGGGAAGACACTAGTAGATTTCCACACCTCTTGCAAAGGCAGGTGCACCTTTGGTTCCTGCACCGCACCTGGAGCATCCATCGGGTTCAAGGTGGATGAGACCTTGGCAATCAACACTGCCAGCTCCTCCTTCAGGAACAGGCAGATCACACCAGCCTCTTCACAATCCTCTGAAGGCAAGAATAGATCTTTGCTACCAAGACAAAAATGTGAGCAGTAACAAAACTTTATTGGTCCTTATACATTAAAAAAAAGGGGGGGCCAGACCCAACACAGGCCGTGTTTCGTAGGTACTTCGTCAGGGGTGAGGCACACCACACACTACAAAACAAAGTAAAACATTAAAAACATAATAAACAACGATAAAATATTAAGCAATCAAAAATTCCAATTTGTAAAAAACATATTAAAAACATCAATAAATAAACAAATAGAGGGTAAAAGTGATCATAAAACAATGTACAAATGATACACAAAAAATATATGTATAAATATATATAAATATCACCACATAAAACTATAAACCAGAACATACTGAATGAATAAATAAATAAACAACATAAAATGATCATAATATTAAGAAAATGAACCACATGTGTAAGCAAATTGTTAAAAACAATATAGTAAAGGAACAAATAAATATAACATCACTATAACCATGAAGAATTACATAAAATAAAACCGATAATCATCATGTACATAAAGGAAAATGTTTAAATAAGGAGGAGAGATTCAAAAGAGGAGGAGGTGATGATTAAAAACAATAACTAAAACACTGACAAGGAAAGCAGGAGTGATACCAAGGGAAAAAGGGGAGGGAAAAAATGAATGATAAAACCAGGGACAAACTCAAATGTAAAGAATTTACCTCAGACCAAGGATTGGCACAACAAGGACCCAGCAAATGATGCTACATAAAGAATAAATAATTAAATAAATAAATAAATCAAGATAAAAATCACAGAATAAATAAAATATGACTTAAAATAAACCGGGGAGTTATGAACTTCAAGAAACCATATAAATAAAAATCGCATTTAAAACCAAAAGCAATTAAAAAATGTGGCCATGAGCGGGAGTGAAGTGCATAAATGAAAACGTCTGCATAATTTACTCACTGTATTGCACATAGGCTAGTTAAAAAGTAAACTTGACACAGTCAGAAATCAAATCGTCCACAAAGGGCGGCAAAGGACAGCTGTAGACAAAAACCCTATTTAAAATAACATATCTGTATTACTGTTTATGTACGGAGAAAAATCTAGAAAATATGTACAATTGCAAAAGCTTGATACCGCGAAGGTGTCTCTGAAAGATGCGGAGAGCTTATAACTCACAGACACAAATCCCATTGTGTGAACTCTTTTAGATGCTTTAAAAATATCTCTCTATTTGCTCCAACATATTCTTATTATATGACTCCCATAAACGCAATCGGTATATGTTGAAATAATTTAAGACCAGAGGTGCGTGTAGTTATATTCCACAAACATGCCATACAACCTGCACTGTTTAAAAAAGTCCTAAAATGGATTTAACATTTGTATAGGCAAAAATTACAAATAGGCCACCAACAAACCTAAAAAGCCGAATGGTTTATCATACCCAGAGAAAAACCTTCATGACTTACAGCAAAAGCCACCAGAGGAATCATGCATTCAAACCACCAAACTCAAAGGCTGTACTGAGTAAAAAGATGCGAACGCATGCACACATTAAATGAGATACAAACCGCGGGAAAAAAAATGGGTGATTGACATATTGTCTTTGAAAAACCTTGTAATCGTATAATGATTATGAACTCTGTTATACAGCTAAATAGTAAAAAAGTGCCTCGGAGGGTCAAATACCACAAACAATACAATAAAAAGCCATATGGCTTATGAGATCAAATCATGAAACTATACAAATAAAATCATAACGAAAACAAAGACCGGAGCGCCGATAATCACGGAAAAGATAAAATTGTAAGTAATAACTTAAAATGGATTATGGGCTTCAAGGGATTATGTAAATAAAAACGCAATGAAAACCAAAAACAATCGAAGATTGTGGCCATGAACAGAAGTGAAGTACATAAATGAAAATGTGCTGTATAAATATATTGCACATAGGCTAGTTAAAAAATAATAATGAATAATCTTGGCACAGTCAGAAATAAAATCATCCACAAAGGACAGCAAAGGGCAGCTGTGGACAAAAAACATATTTAAAAAAACATATCTGTGTTAATGTTTATGTACAGAGACCTCCGTTTTTCAACTAAAGATTGAAAAAGTGCCTCGGAGGGACAAATACCACAAGCAATGCAAATAAAAAGCCATATGACTTATGAGATCGTATATCATAAAACAATACAAATAAAATCATGACGAGAGCAAAGACTGGAGTGCCATTAGGGAGGCCCATGGGACAAATACCACAAGCAATGCAATACAACTTGTAAAATCATGTATCAAGAAACTATACAAATAAAATCATGACGAGAGCAAAGACCGGAACGCCAAATGGGTCACCAAGGAAGGCCTAATAAAGACACTACAATAAAAACATATTAAATGAAAATCAACATAAACGATAAATAGCGATAATAGTAAAAGAATACAGAAAAATCTGTAAAACAGCAACAGCCATTCAGTAAAAAGGTGCCAAATAAATGAAAAAATGAAAAGAAAGAAAAATATATGATGCTATGAAACCACCTACCAAAAAGGGGTGCCGAAAAAAGCGGGAGAAATGGAGAGACATAAAAAGTCTACTAGCATGGGGACTAACAGGGGCCACTGCATAAAGGGGGGGCCCACGGGGAGCCATACAGGGGCCAAGGACACAGGAATTAACGATTATACTAAATTACTCTGTCAAAGAAACACAGAAAAATCACGTTCTGAATTTAACCCGTGGGGTATCAAGGTACCAAAAGAAAAGATGTATTTCTGTTCCAAACGGAGGAGCGTTTTGTCAGTGTCACCCCCTCTCCAGTTAGGTACAACCTTCTTGATGACAAAAAATTTCAAATCTGTCACCTTATGTCCTTGATCGATTCAATGTTGAACAAGAGGCTTATCGACAAGCTTCCTATTGATGCAACTCTTATGTTCCACTATACGCCAGTACCAATGAGGCCGGTGTTCCGTTTGTGTTAATGTTTTACCAGTATGAAAGGTGTACACTCATTCGGTCACACAAGTTAAATTTTACATTCAAGATTTTGCAAATTGTGATACTACACATGTTGTTTATGTCATCCAGTGTCCGTGCAATCTGTTATATGTTGGTAAGACCATTCGCACTATTCGTGTGCGTATAGTGGAACATAAGAGTTGGAAGTTGGCATTGAGAATGTGTGAGGCTGCTGCACTCTTCCAGATCCCTCCAAATCCTTTCAATTTCTGGCTGCTCAACAGTTCTTATCCTGACAAGAGCGTGGAGCTGAACCAATTTCCCCTCCTCATGGCTACTGAAAAGGCAACAGTCAGGGAGGGCAGGAGGAGAGAGAGAAGTCAAGATGGCCGCTGAGCTTGTTTTCTTGCAAAATGCCTAAGCGTAAAGGGAAGCCGAGGGTTTTCCCCTCGGAGCCCCAGCTTCCGGTCAGCAGTCAGATGGATCGTTTTTTCATGCTTACCCAGGTGCAGAAAGAGTAGTTACTCACCTGTAACAGATGTTCTCCAGGAGCAGCAAGAATCAGTCCTCACATATGGGTGTCATCGGCGCCGATGAAGCCCCAGTGGAGCATTTCCCCAGCTTTCTATGAAAGCCTTTGGGAATGCAGGCATGCATGCGCGGTTCCCTTCCCACCTAAAGGTGCCATCTTACCTCAGTCAAATGACATAGCTAAGAACAGCACACAAAAATGAAAAAATAAACTATGACTCGTATAACTGCAACTCCAAGTGGAGGAGGGAGGGTTGTGAGGACTGATTCCTGCTGCTCCTGGAGAACACCTGTTACAGGTGAGTAACTACTCTTTCTCCAGAACCAAGCAGGAAGTCAGTCCTCACATATGGGTGACTCCCCAGCTCTGGGCTACCGAGGAACCCATGCTGAACAAGAGAACTCCCTCTAGTCTCAGCAGCAAAGAAAGGTTTTTTAAGGACACAACCCCCACCGGTAGCCCAACAGAGGGCAGGAGTTGCCTATACCTCAAAGAGATTCCGGAGTACTGCCTGGCCAAAAGCACTGTCCCTACGAGACTCCCTCTCCAGGCAGTAATGGGCTGCAAAAGTCTGGCTTGAAGACCAAATTGCAGCCTTGCAGATGTCTACCAAGGGCACAGAGCGGAGATGAGCCACTGAGGCAGCCATTGCCCTGACACGATGGGCCGTGACCCTACCCTGCAAAGGAAGGTCAGCCGCCTTATAAGCGCAGGTGATACAGTCAGCCACCCAGATGGACAAGGTACGCTTGGACACAGTCAATCCCAACTTATTGGGGTCGAAAGATACGAAGAGCTGAGTAGCCGTTCTATGCCCCTGCGTACGGTCAAGGTAGAAGGATAAGGGCTAATGGGAGACAGCCAACATGGCTTTAGACAAGGAAGATCTTGTCTTACTAATCTGTTATGTTTTTTTGAAGGAGTGAATAATCAGGTGGACAAAGGTGAGTCGGTTGATATTGTGTATCTGGACTTTCAGAAAGCCTTTGACAAAGTCCCTCATCAGAGACTTTTGGCAAAACTAAAGAGTCATGGGATAGGAGGCAGTGTACTATTGTGGATCAGGAACTGGTTAAAAGATATAAAGCAGAGGGTAGGGCTAAATGGCCAATTTTCCCAATGGAGAAAGGTGAATAGTGGTGTACCCAAGGGATCTGTGCTGGGTCCGCTGCTTTTTGACATATCCATAAATGACCTGGAAAGTGGAATAACGAGTGAGGTCATCAAATTTGCAGATGACACAAAACTATTTAAAGTTGTTAAAACCCAAGAGGATTGTGGAAAATTGCAAGAGGATCTTGACAAATTGGAAGACTGGGCATCAAAATGGCAGATGAAATTTAATGTGGACAAGTGCAAGGTTATGCACCTAGGGAAGAACAACCCAAACTATGGTTACACGATGCAAGGTTCCACATTAGGAACCACCACCCAGGAAAAAGATTTAGGCGTCATTGTGGATACCATGTTAAAACCCTCGGCCCAGTGTGCAGCGGCGGCCAAGAGAGCAAATAGAATGCTAGGTATGATAAGGAAAGGAATGGAAAATAAAACAAAAGATATTATAATGCCTCTATATCGTTCCATGGTGAGACCGCACCTTGAATATTGTGTGCAATTCTGGTCGCCGTATCTTAAAAAGGATATAGCGATTTTAGAAAAGGTTCAGAGAAGAGCCACCAAAATGGTAAAGGGGATGGAAGGATACTCCTATGAAGAAAGGCTAAAAAGGTTAGGGCTCTTTAACCTGGAAAAGAGACGGCTGAGGGGAGATATGATAGAAGTCTATAAATTAATGAACGGATTGGAACGGGTAAACGTAGATCAATTGTTTACCTTATCAGAATATAGAAAGATTAGGGGACATGCAATGAAGCTACAGGGTAAACTATTTAAGATTAATAAAAGAAAATATTTTTTCACTCAACGTGTAATCAAACTCTGGAATTTGTTACCGGAGGATGTAGTAAAGGCTGTTAGTGTAGCTGGGTTTAAAAAAGGTTTGGACAAGTTCCTGGAGGAAAGGTCCATAAACCATTATTAAGAAGGGACCCAGGATATCAATGCTTGAACCAATACAAGCATTGTGGAACCTGTGTCCCTTGGGGAAACTGCTAGGTACGTACGACCTAGATTGGCCACTGTTGGAAACAGAATACTGGGCTTGATGGACCTTGGTCTGACCCAGTATGGCATATCTTATGTTCCTATGTTCTTATGCCCTCCTTCAGTCCAGGGTATGCAGGACTGCTTCAGCCTGGCTAGCATGGGGCCTAGGGAAGAATGTCGGAAGAACCACCTCCTGATTGAGGTGGAAAGAGGAGACAACCTTAGGGAGGAACTTTGGATGAGTCCTGAGGACTACCCTGTTTCTGTAAATCCTGGTGTAAGGCCTGTCACAGACCAGGACCTGAAGCTCACTTACTCGCCTAGCCGAGGTAAGGGCTATCAGGAAGAGAGTCTTCCAGGAGAGGAAGCGTAGTGGACAAGTAGCCATTGGCTCAAAAGGTGGGCGAGTCAGTTGCTGCAAGACCACATTCAGCTCCCACTCAGGGGCAGGAGGACGGATGGGAGGCTCGAGCAAAAGCAAGCCCCTGAGAAAGCAGGAAACCAAGGGGTGACCAGAGAGAGACTGTCCCTCCACCAATGAGTGGTGAGCTGCTAGAGCTGAGAGATGGACCCGAACAGAATTGGACTTAAGTCCCTGATTGGATAAGTGCAGTAAGTACTGAAGAACCACTGGCACAGTACAGGAGAAAGGATCCTCTGTACGTAGGTGACACCACACAGAAAACCTTTTCCACTTGAGAGCATATGTTTTTCTAGTGGATTGTTTCCTGGAGGCTAGGACAACCTCTTCAACTTCCTGAGGTAGGTCCCAGGGAGCCAAAACTAACCTTGCAGCCTCCAGGCCATCAAACTGAGAGACTTGAGATTGGGGTGCAGAAGGGAACCCTGGTCCTGTGTGAGAAGGTCGGGTTGCAACCCCAGAGGCAGTGGAGGATCCACCGCCAGTTGAAGCAGAAGAGGAAACCAAGGCTGTCTCGGCCACCTGGGAGCTACCAGCAGGACCGAGGCCTTGTCCTGGAGAATCTTGAATAGGGTTCAGGCCACCAAGGGCGTGGGAGGAAACGCATAGAGGAGGCCCTGAGACCAAGATATCAGAAAAGCATCCGCTGCTGTCCGCAGAGGATGTGGTTGCCTGGAGCAGAACTGTGGCAGTTGCTTGTTGATGGGGCTGGCAAAGAGATCCATCAAAGGGAGACCCCATCTCAGGAAGATCTTCTGAACTACTGAAGGATGTAGCTGCCACTCGTGGGGCTGCAGTATCCTGCTCAATCTGTCTGCCAGGTAGTTGTCCTGGCCAGGAAGGTACACAGCCCTGAGGAGCATGTTGTGCTTGAGGGCAAAAGAACAAAGGTCCTGAGCTTCCCGACAAAGATCCTGGACCCAGTTCCGCCCTGTTTGTTCACATAAAACATGGCAACTTGGTTGTCTGTCTGAATCAGGACAGACTGATGAGCCAGGGTAGGAGTGAAAGCTTTGAGTGATAATCGAATAGCTCTGAGTTTGAGGAGATTGATCTGCTGTGCAGCTTCCCAGGGAGACCAGAGGCCCTGGGTGCACTTGCCCAGACAATGCACTCCCCAGCCTTGCAGGGAGGCATCGGTGGTTAGCATCACTGTGTAATCTGGAATCTGAAAGGGCACCCCTCTCAGCAGATTGGGTGGGTGTAGCCACCAGTTGAGGGAGTGCAGAAATGGTCTGGACCACTGTTCCCTCTAAGCTGTGCGTGTGTTTGCGCGCACACACCTCGCCGAGCGAGCGCACATACTTTACAACAGAGCGCACAAAAATTACAGGTCTGATTCTGATAGAAAACAACACAGACGTCTTAAAATTTAAAAGTTATGATTGTAATTACTAGAAATTTCCTGCTTCATTTAGTAATCGTCTATTTTCATTTAATTTGATTAAAATCAATGTGGTGTACATACTGTATTCTGATGTGTAGTCAAATTTTAAAGTATATAACTCCGCGTGTCGTTATGTGGCGCACAAAAATTTAACCTTCCTTCAAAAGCTGCACACAGCTGATATTTTATGCGCACACAGCCTACAGAAAATTAGAGGGAACATTGGTCTGGACACCCTTATCCTGTCTCTGAGGCTGCCTGTGGCCTGTGACCACTGAGACCGAAGGCACCACTGTGCAGGCCTCATATGGAGCCTGGCATTGGGGGTCACATGCACTGTCGAAGCCATGTGGCCTAGAAGCCGCAGGCAGAGTCTGGCGGAGACTAGGGACCTGCTGAGAAACTGACTTGCCAAGGCCATTAACCTTCGGGCTCTGTTTTCTGGCAAGAATGCCTTTGCCAGGAGAGAGTCCAACCTTGCCCCTATGAACTCCAAGTTCTGGGAAGGGAGCAAAGTGGACTTTGCGAAGTTTATGACAAACCCCAGGCGTTGTAGAAGAGCAATGGTCCTGAGGGTGGCTTGATTGGCCTCCTGATCTGTCTGACCCCTGATGAGCCAGTCGTCCAGATAGGGGAAGACAAAGATGCCCTGATTTCTCAGGTAGGCCGCCACCACTGCTAAGCACTTTGTAAAGGCTCTGGGGGCGGAGGTGAGGCCGAAAGGCAGCACACTGTACTGATAATGGTTTCCTCCCACGATGAACCTTAGGTACTTTCTGTGGTCTGGATGAATGAGGATGTGAGTGTACGCATCCTTTAGATCTAAGGAGCATAGCCAATCTCCCTGCTGGAGGTAGGGCAGAAGGGTTCCAAGAGTAAGCATCTTGAACTTTTCTTTCACTAGGAACTTGTTGAGGTTCCTGAGGTCCAGAATGGGACGAAGGCCACCGGTCCTTTTGGGCACCAGGAAACACCTGGAGTAGAATCCGTGACCTTGCAAGTGGGGAGGCACAGGCTTCACCGCCCTGTCCACCAACAGAACCTGAAGCTCCTGACGGAGAAGGTCTGTGTGCAGAGGAGGTCTTGGAGGCTCCCTTGGAAAATATGGGGGTGGCAGTTGGTGGAAATGGAGGGCATATCCCTTGTGGATTATCTCCAGCACCCAACTGTCCCCGGTGATAAGGGGCCACTGGTGGGCAAAGAGGATGAGATGACCTCCTGTGCAGGGTTGGGAGAGCAATGGAGGAGAGGCTATGCTCAAGGAGTCAAAAGCCCCCACCCTGCTGAGTGGTAGCAGGGGCCTGAGGCTTGGGGGGTCCTCTGCCTACCGGGCCCATTTCCCTGGCCCTTGGCTTGCTGACCCTGGGGGGCAGCTTGGGCAGCCTGATAATGTGGGTACTGTTTGTAGGCAGTGCCCTTCCTCGGGTAAAAGGGCTTTTTACCCGAGCCCTTCTTTTTATGAGAAGGGGCAGAGGTCTTCCTCGACAGCCTTGTCCGGGTGAGGTGCTCGGTCTCGAGCTGTGCGGCCTTCTCGGTCATGGGCTTACCAAAAAGGTTTTCACCTCGGCAAGGGACATCGACCAACTTGTCCTGAACCCATGGCTCGAGGTCCGATGACTGCAGCCATGCCTGGCGTCGAGCCGCGATGCCGGCTGCCGCAACTTGGGCCGAAGCCTCGAAGCTATCGTAGGCGGCGCGGGACATGAACGTCGAGCAGTCCCGAATCCCCGAGGACAAGGACTTAAATCTCTTTAAGGGTTCCCCGGAGAGATCAGCAGAGAATCCGGCCAACTCCTTGGCCAGATCCCGCAAGTACATGCCCATGTACAGCTGGTAAGACTGGACACGGCAAGCAAGCATCGAGCCCTGAAAACACTTTCTACCGACGCCATCTAGGTTTCGGACTTTCCTGCCAGGAGGCACCGCGGAATGCATCTTCTGACTCTTCAGACGATGCATGGCCGATTCCACAACCATGGAATGGTGTGGTAGCTGTGCCTTTTGAAACCCAGGGCTCTTCCGGAGTCGATAGATGGAATCGATCCGCTTGCTAAGAACCGGTGCCGAGGCCGGTGCCTCCCACATATGGAAGAGGAGCCGTTCCAGCATCGGAGGAACCGGGACAGTAAAGGCCTCCTTTGGAGGAGAGTCATACTGTAGGGCCTCAAGTTCTTCAGCTCGAGGCTCTTCCTCGGGATCCGTCGGAATAGCCAAGGCAGTGGCCATATCCCGGACGAACTCCGAGAACCTGGTGTCCTCCGGAGGGGACCTACTCCGGGGTTCAGACTGCGGTGAGTCCGAAGGGACGCACCGAGTCTTAAAGGTATCGGGAGACTCCTCGTCCTCCGTCTCCCAAGCTGACTCATCCGTCCGACCCCGCGGGGCGCTGGAGCACCCGCCCCGACGCCGGAAGCACCGGCGTTGATGTCCTCGGTCCCAAACGGGAGGTCGAGGGAGACCGCGACCGAGGTCAACTCTGAGCCATGATGGACTCGAGTATCGGCTCGGTCTCCAGGGTCGACTTTGACGTCGATGTCCCGGTGGTCGGGGCAGATGCGCCAGACAGGCTGGCCATCAGTGCCCACTGCTGCTCCATGAAGGCAGACATTCTGCTCTCCAAGGCTGTCATCCTGAGACTCAGCTCGGGAGACGCAGCAGCCACTGACTCGGGCCCCGGCGGTGCTGGGCCTGATGTCGGCTCCCTGGGAGGAGAGTCCACGAGGACTATGGGGCTTACGTGTCCAGCAGACTCTGGCTCCATATGAGGAACTTTGGCAGGCTTCTCCAGTTCCACAGGCTCGGGGCGACGGTCGGGGGTCTTAGACATGGCCCTCGAGGAGCCAGGGACCTCTTCCGACGACGCCCTCGCAAGCCGTTTCGTCCTCTTGCATTCCCGGTCGGGGGACCCCCTGTCCGAGGAGCTTCGACGGCGCTTGGGATCGGAATCCCGAGATGTCGAGGCCTTAGACGAGGTCCGGGCCCGGCCGGAGGCTGAGTCCGAGAAAAGCCTTTCCTTTTGCTGCTGTCGACTCCGTAGTGCCTTGGAAGACATTTTTCCACAGGGCCCGCACGACTTAGGATCGTGGTTGGGGCCAAGGCACCGAAGGCAGCAGTCGTGTGTGTCGGTGAGAGACATTAGTTTCTTACACCGATCACACTTCTTAAAGCCACTGGAAGCCATCGGGGAAAAAAGAGTCCCCGCGAGGTCAAAGGACCGGCCTTCCAGGGAAAAAGAGAAAAAAGGGCGCGAACGCCAGCCACGAAGGGCAAAAACCGAAAAAGAAGAATCGGGCTCGATACCGGTGTACCAAACCCGACGGGAGAGGAACCGGCGTTGAACCGGTAGAAAAAAAGAGCAAAAAATTGCTAAAAATCTGATTTTAACTGGGAAAACGGGACATACGTCTGACGGGCTTCACGGAAAAGAGACTGAGGTAAGATGGCACCTTTAGGCGGGAAGGGAACCGCGCATGCGTGCCTGCATTCCCAAAGGCTTTCATAGAAAGCTGGGGAAATGCTCCGCTGGGGTTTCATCGGCGCCGATGACACCCATATGTGAGGACTGACTTCCTGCTTGGTCCTGGAGAAACAGGAGATTCATTCCGGCTTAGCGGTGACGACGGAGGAGAGTTCTTCACTGCTCTCAGAACCTGAGACTTCACTTTCTCCTGTGGAGAAAATGCCGCCGCAGTATCCCGCTGCTCTGAGCCTGACCCCTGCAGTTTTGGCATTTGAATGGTAAAGGTATTTCCTCTCAGTCTTCTTCTTCATTGACCTCCACTCCTGTGCCTGCTTTTCTTCCTAGACCCAAAGTCTTCACTTTGGAGGTGATTTGGAAGGCAACTGTTTCTCTTTCGGATGCAGTGAATAGACAGACCTTGGCTCTCTCCTCTAGGATCCAGGAAAACTTGGCCCGAATCGATTCTTTGGTGACTAGCTTTGAACATCTTAAATTGCAAGTAGAAGCCCGTGGAAGTCAATTGGTAACATTGTCTGAATCTACTTCATCTTTGCTTAAGGATAATGTGGCTCTCCGGTATAAAATGGAGGTTTTGGTTAATGCAGCTAGGGCTGTGAACCCGAGGGTTTTGAATTTTCCTAAGATGAGGGGTTTCATGGCCCTAGATATGTTCAAGAGATATTTGCAAGAGGTACTGAAAGTGCCTCCAGACTTAATTCCACCTATGACAAAGGTTTACTACCTTCCACAAGTAAAGAAAGAACCAATGGCTTCTGGAGAAGATTCTAATATCGAAGTTTTAGGAACCTGAGAGGGCATTTCAAGATGGCGGTTGCAGTCGTGTTCGGGTGAGCACGTCTTTCCTTACTCATGGGGAAGAAGCGTAAGGGAAAGACTGGGCAGGTGCCTTCGCAGCCCGCTCTTACCTCAACGCCACTTGCTTCTGTTTCTGGACCTTTGGATACTTATTTAGTCCGTGCTCCTTGGGATCCAGATGGTGCTGGTGGAGAATACTGATTGGCAGGACCATCGGAGTTGGAATGCTCGGTGGCAGCCTCGGTGTCAACTTCCTCCCCAGTTGTGAGTCCAGCGCCTAAGGTTTTCCGCAGCGGTTCACTGCCAGAAGGCTTCCTGGAGGTTTCCTCCCCTGGTTTGTCAAGGGAGGTCTCTTTCTCGCGAGGGCCGGGGAAAAGTGAACCGGAGAGGACTGTGAGTGGGGCCGGCAGTGCCTTTCACTCTACTTCATCGTTGGCGCTAGCTGGAGGTGGGACCACAGGGAAGTTTGTTTCCCCTGTGCAACGAAAAGTTTCTTTGGTATCGGAGGTGATGGAGAATGCTGCAGTGTCTACTCCGGACAGGGCTTTCGTTATTCAACACCCTATGAACTTTACTTTAGAATCGATTTGGAACGCAATCGTTTCTCTCGGAGAACTTCTGCTTCCGCAGATTACATCTTTATCCTCTAAAGTAAAGTCTACGACTGAAACAGTAACAGATTTAGAGAAGAAGGTCTTTGGTATCTCTATGGAATCTGCACTTGAACAGAAGAGAATTACTAACTTAGAAGATCAAGCTGACGGCTTTAGAAAGAATTTTCTGTCGGTACAAGTAAAATTGGAACAGTTAGATAATTCTACTCGTGTTAATAACTTGAGAGTTGTTAATTTTCCTAAGGTGATGTCAGTTCCTGCTAAGGATATGTTCAAGGAATATCTAACTGTGACATTGGGGGTTTCTCCTGATCTAATGCCACCATTGCTAAAAATTTATTATCTTCCAAAGGCTAAGCGCGTTTCTTCTGGAGGTATATCGGGGGGTGGCTTGATGCAAGGAGACGCTCTCAATGTCACAGACTTGGTGGCAAATTCTGGTCTTGATTCTCAGGAACCTTCTACCCTATTAGTAACATTTGCTCTGTTATCAGATAAGGAGTGGTTATTGAAACTTTTTTTTCAAAAAAGGAAGCTCCTGTTCAGGGGTTTAGCTGTACGTATGTATTCGGATTTGTCAAGGGTGACCCAGAAACGGCGCAGAGAGTTTCTACTGCTCCGTCCTGGAATTCTATAACTGGGTAGGGGTTTTTTTCTTAAACATCCATGCAAATGTTTGATTAAGTATCACTCTATTTCTTATGTATTTTTTGGAACCCTCCCAGTTGCTTGCCTTTATAAATGCCAGGTGCCTGGAATCTTCTATTGATTCCTCCTAGTGGTCATAATTAGAATTTGGTCTGGATTTTTCACTGCCTCCTTTTCTTTGCACGTTTCGTAACTAGTTTGGTGGATCTTACCCCCCTCATTGTGGACTAGTTATGGTTAGCACTTCAATGGTTTCTTTTGTACCTTTTCTTGTTAGGATATTATGTATGTATGCATATATCTTGATTAATGATTTCTTGTGCTGCCCTGTTTTCTATGAGAAGGGTTTGTTTAAACCTTCTTGAAGTTATTGTAAAATTGCATAAATATAAAATAAAAATTAATAAAAGAAGAAGTTTTAAATGTGTCCGAGTTTCTTGAGGAGTCCAGTGGCGGGACATATGTTCCATCTACATTATTGGTCTCTTGTGCATTGGTTACTGATAAAGAATGGTTGCTGAAAAAGTTATTTAAGAAAAGACTGGAGACTTTTTGGGGTCTTTCTATTTCCATGTTTCCTGATATAGTCAAAGAGATACAGAAGAGGAAGAAACAATTTCTCTTACATAAACCTGGAGTCATACAGATTGGGGGGTCTTTTTCCTAAGATTTCCTTGCAAATGCTTGGTGTTATATAAATCTTTGAGATATGTTTTCTTTCAACCTACTGATCTTGCTACCTTTATTAATGCCAAGTTATTGACTAATCAGTGTCAGAGTAATATAGTTAACATCTCTCCAACTATTTAGCTTGTGTTCTCAGGGACCATCTTTGAATTATTGAATTTATTATGTTCTTTTTTTCCTCTAATTTGCGTGAGGTTCTCCTGCCTTGGGCTTTGTTAGGCCTCTCTACCCTTCAGTATGTGGACTACAAGAGATCATTTGGGACTTTGCTTCCTCTGTCTTTATATCTATAAGTGCTATTGTATTTCTCCTTTGTATTTCTTTTTCTGTCAAGATTTGTCTTGATGATTACATATAAACTTAATAAATATTAAATTAAAAAAAAAAAAAGCAGGCCACAGTCGTGCAGCCTTCAACTTTGCGCTCAAGTGAGAGAGTCACCCTCATGAGCGTTTAATCAATCTTTCCTCTGAAATCGTCAGATTTTCTTCAGAGAGGAGAAAATGCATCCATCATCTGCCAAAGACAAAGAAATACTGAAGAAACCTCTGGTGGCTGAGGCAAATGGAGGCATGGGAGTGATATCACTGAAACATGGGCTTTTCAATGGTTCTTTGTGTCCACCAGTCTTCTGGTAGGGGAAACACAACCCATTTGTCTGGACTGGTTAATTATTTTGTAGTCTAACATTTTTATTAAGATACACTCACACATTTATGAAGAGCAAATGAGTGAAACATGGTTCTTGAAAATTAAATTAAATGCATTGAATTGCTCCAATGCAAAGGTATCACAAATATAAAACTAAGAGAAAGTAGCAACCAATCTCAGTTTATTCAGGTATCAGGTGGTAGCACCGTGTTGCCTTGCCTGGACTTCTTTCAGTTATTCTTTTTAATTTTACTATTTGTGACTAGCATTCTTTTTTTATAGGCCTTTGTCCTATTTTCTATTTTACCTATTTTATTTTGTTTTAACCTGTCTATTGTAAACATCTCTGACTATTAAAATTTGATATACTGCTCTTACAGGTTAAACAAATAAATCCTTATAAACCATACCTGAACAAATACTGGTCCTACAATATGTACACATCCATTTTTAAAAGGTCCCCACAAGAAAACCTGCCACTTACCAACTTTATAGTGCACACAGCCTTCCAAGTCTCCTACGGTGGTCCAGCCTTGCTTTTTTTCCACTTCTGGATCATTGTGCAGAATTTTATTTCTTAACCATGATAAGTAATAGACCCGTAACTTGTTCTTCTTCCCTACAGTAACAAAACATAAGGTTTGCTTTCAAGTGGATTTTTCATACAAAAGCCCTATACACAATTCTCAGAACCCATGTGGCAAAAGGGTTCAAAATTCCGTGTGATAGCTTTATATGAACTCAACGTCTTCATCCAAAATAAGAGCTATATTATGCACATGAGCTCTCTGTTGTTGCTGATACTGTAAGGTGAAAAATATTGGCTGTAATCTAGTAAATCAGATTGATTGAGCCAGTGTGGTCTCAACATAGTAATGAAACCTGGCATTCACAACCACAAAAATAAGACAGCAAAACTCTTAATATAGTAAACAAATGCAATATTATACTGTGGAGTACAACCTTTAATGATTGGTAGAACATAAGAATTCTCGCATTCTTAATTGTACACTGGGTGCCAGTACAGCAAAAACTATTTACCACTATATTTCACACCACTGCACAGGCAGGGGCAGCTCCAGGCAATCTGCTGCCTGAGGCGAGAAGTGAGCCGAAGCCCCCCTCCCTCCCTCCATTGCCAAAATGAAGGGCCCTCAGAGCTCTAATCAGGCAACAGGGAGTCCCCTCACTTAGAACACTGGTCAGGAGTCTTTATTTATGTATTTATTTAAAGGATCTGTTATACCATCATTCGAATATTACATCATGGTGGTTTACATCAGTTAAGAAGGACAAAATCCAATACCTTAATAAACAAAACATAAAAACACAGGACAAAGCAAAGAACAATATGGAGGGATGGGTAGAGCAACAATAAATCCCGAGAATCAAACATAAAACCGAGACACAAAAGGAGGGTGAAGAATCTTCACAATTCAAAGGGAACTTAAGAAAAGGATTAAAAAAGATCATGTGGGGCATTGTATTAGTCAGAGAGCATAGAGAAGAACAAAATTTTAAGCCCTTTTTTAAATTTTGTGTTAAGATTTGAAGATCCTGTGGAAGAGTTCCAGAGATGAGGTGTTTGATAACTAAAGGCAGAATTCTGAAAAAATACAAGCCTAAGGGGTAGCTGAATTCAATGGGGCCGCGGTTCTGATATTGTATGGAAGCCGCTACCGCAGTTAAGTAAACAAACCTCCAAGTCTTGTTTTTGCAGGTAGGGCCAGGTAGTTATCCCAAGAATAAAGCAAGCAACATATTCCCTGGCTATATAATTTTTTTAAAACTTTCCAGTTGTTCATAAACTGCTACAATTTTTGCTGCATAATTACATAACCTAAAATAAAACAGACTCCTGACACTGAACTGGCATGATATTTAATGAAAATAAATATTCTGCAAAAGACAAAGGAGATGCAAGGTGATCATATACAAAGGAGCAAAACAAAAAAAAGTGAAAACCACAGTGCAATTTATAATACCAAAATAAAATTATTATAACTAATTTTATTTTGGCATTTTAAACTGTGCAGTGGCTTTCACTTTTTGTTTTTGAACATATTCTGCATGCAAAGAAATCTCTCACCCAACAGTGGGTGCAGAGTAAAATTAGGACATTTCCCACAGAACTCAACATAGCCAAAAATAATCTCAGATTCTGGTGTTATCTCTGTAAAAGCAATATAAACAAACACTCAGAAGTACTGGGCACATTGTGAAGTAATACAACAATTACTTAAAATCATTAGAGAAAATCTGCCATGCTGTAAAAGCATCAACTTCCAAAGTTCTCACAAGGAGCCTACCCAAAAAAAAGCAGCATCGTCAACCTTGCAGTGAGCCCTGGAACATCCACACACCTATTCAGGAAACCGAACAAGCTGGCTTACTACCAATCCCTACATAGAAACTTTGTTTCTAAGCTAATTGAACGTGCGGTTCACCGCCGTTGCCTTGACATTCTCTCCTCTCAAGCCCTTCTGGATCCACTACAATCTGGCTTTCGTCCTTTACATTCTACTGAAACGGCTCTTGCCAAAGTCTCCAGCGACCTGTTCCTGGCAAAATTCAAGGGCCTTTATTCAATCCTCATCCTTCTCGACACCTCTGCTCTTTTGACACTATTGATCACCACCTTCTCCTCTATATCTTGTCCTCGCTTTGTTTCAAGGGATCTATGTTATCTCTCTCATCACATTTTCAGCGTTTACGCTGGTGGATCCTCCTCCACTGCTAACCTGCTCTCAGTTGGTGTACCCCAAGGATCTGTCGTGGGCCCACTCCTTTTCTCCCTCTATACTCAGTTTCTTGGTGCACTCATCTCCTCCCATGGTTTTCATTACCATCTTTACACTGATGACTCTCAGATCTACCTCTTTACACATAAAATCTCTTCCAGGCCCGGATCTCTGCCTACCTATCTGACACTGCCGCCTGGATGTTTGAAATTGAATATGGCCAAAACAGAGCTTCTTATTTTTCCTTCCTAAACCCACCTCCCCCCTTCCTCCTCTCTCAATCTCTGTGGATAACACAGTACTACTCTGTTTCCTTGACTCGCAACCTTTGAGTCATCTGACTCCTCCCTCTCCTTCTCCACACACATCCAACTGATAGCTAAAACCTGTTGCTTCTTTCTCTACAACAAAAGCAAAATTCGCTCCTTCCTTTGTGAACGCACTACTAAGACTTCTCCACTCTTTAGTCCACCTCCCTTCTAGACTACTGCAACCTCCTTCTGGCTGGTCTCCCCTCTGAATCATCTCGCTCCCCAGCTGCGCGGCTAATCTTCTGCTAGCCTCGACATGCTCATATAACCCTTCTTCTCAAGTCACTTCACTGGCTCCCTATCCATTACCATATCCAGTTCAAACTTCTCCTACTGACCCTATATGTGCACTCCATTCTGCTGCTCCTCATCACCTTTCCTCTCTTCTCTCCCTTTCTACCTTTGATCTCAGTCTCTGGTTTCTGTTTTCTTCTGTATTCTCCTAACTCGCTTTCTAAAGTCTCCAGCTCATCTGCAGCTTCTCTCCCTTCCTGACTTCTTTACTTCCTTACATCTGACATTTAATCTTTTCCTTTCAGCTTTCTTCAATTTATTTTTCTCTATTGACTCAGATTTTACTTCATCTTATCATGCAGTCCTCAATCCCCTCTCATTACTGCATTTACTACTTTTCAATCCTTATCACAATCCTCTCATTACCCATCTCTCTTTCCCTAGTCTCTTATTCCAGTCTTTAACTAACTTTCCCCTTCCTCCCCTCCTCCCTCTGCATCCAGCATCTCTCCCCTTTTCTCCTCCCCTGTCTAGTGCCTCTCCCCAATCTCTTTCCTCCATCCAGTGCCTCACTCCCTTTTTCTCACTCCACCCCACCATGTACACCATTTCCTCTTTCCCTATTCTTCCAATGTCCAATATATACCTCTTTCTCTCTTTTCCCATATCTGCCCTTTGCTTATCCCCACACCCTATGTCCTGCAAGTCACATCTTCCTCTCCTTCTCCCTCCCCATTTTGATACTTTGTACAGCTCGAGGTCGAGGTATCCTAGACTGGAACCTCAATATCACAAAAACGGAGCAGTTACTTTATTAAACTTCTTCACTGTGCCAGTAGCCAGCACAGACCCTCACTACAAAAGATGGAAATCATAGTATGCAGTGAGTTTTCAGAACACCTTCCTCCCTGTGTTTATGTGCAACTTGTGGCCTATTCAGTGCAAATGGCCACTAACACACTGTACTCAAATAACTACACAACTCTCACTACACAACAAGCAATTTATCCAGTGTTGTAATCTTGTTCTTCGGTCAGTGCAGAAGACATTCTCCCATCTTGAGCCACCTGCACTGGCTCCCCATTAATTTCCGCATCAAATATAAAACACTACTAAACATCTTTAAAATCAAACATAACCTCTCGGCAAACAGTCTACAAACCATCATTGCCACCAATTCAAACACCAGGCCCAGGAGATAGCGCACCACGGACAGGATCTTAACCCCCAGCGCCTACACCAAAGTGAATCAATCCACTTCTGGAAGAGCAATATCCCTTGCCACTCCTGCCCTATGGAACTCTCTCCCAGACTGCCTAAGATCTGCTGAAGATCTCAAGAACTTTCGAAAGTTGCTTAAAACCACACTCTACATAGAACACTTTGGAGACATTACATAAGCTTGAACACAGGAGTCAATTTAACTACTTCTCAAATACTCCCACCCCTCCCCACCCCTGCCTTCATCCCAATCCCCTCACATTTTGTTCCTCACCTTCTGACCTACCCCCTTTTTCACTAACCTATCTAGTCCTTTGGATGTTTTCAGAATATCCATCTTGTAAATAGCTCATTTTATATTTAGCTCACCTTGTAAATAGTCATATTACAATAATCACAACCTGAACACACTGTACAAAGACCCATAATAATATCCCCCTATATGCCCCATCCCCTCGTTTTATGTAACATGTTTAGTTGTATTGTGAACCCACTTTGATTTAAGGATAAGGCGGTATAGAAATCCTTTTAAATAAATAAAATAAAGAAATGAAGGGGTTCCTTTCAGTTTTTGAAAAGATCACTGGTTGCCATACATTCTTCTTTCTTGATACAGGTTGATGGTATCAAGGGGGTGAACCCCACATCATACCACATCCTTAAGCATACCTTGTGTTGAACAGCTCAAGACCTATTCCGTGCACAATGATCTGATACAGACTTGTAGCGAAAGTCTAAATGTGGCCACTGTCTTGTTGCTGGGCAGATTTCAGAGTCATTGTGCCTGGTCAGGAGATGTAAGGGGAAGTAAGTGACAGTTGATTAAGACACATTCTTTCCTAAGCATTGTGGCTTTTTCCTGAGGGGCAGTCTGAGGGCAAAAAAGTCAGAAACAAGTGAAAGAAACAGGAAAAAGTGCTGATGTATGCATATAGGGCTTGAGTTTTGTTCTGTGAAAAACAAGAAGCACCTGCATACAAGAAATGTATATAACTAGAAAGACAAAGACAGGCAGTGGAGAAGAGACAAATGAAATCCTTCCATCTGTCTATGGTCAGTAAGTAACCTGACAATAATTATCCTTTGTCTCTTAGCCCAGACTCTGTGCCTACTAAATTTGTGATATTGTTTGTAAGGGAAGCTGTACTATTCCTAGCCATTTTTACTTATAATAAATACGTAAACGTTTAAGTGTCAGAGTCTGATTGGATCAGTATGAGGTCCATTATATATCTTTGAGATGTAACATGGCAGCGCAATCTAAAAATTCTCAAGAAGGTACTATAATGCACTTCTGGGTGTGCAATACAGCTCCAAATCCACCAGCATTCTGATCATCTCAATCTCTATCTCTGGTTTTCTTCCTACAGCTGGTCTTCACAGCTATCATACAGTCATCTGGTTCACTCCTGCCTGCTTTTATAGAACATGCTGGTACAGTCTGAAAAGGCTACTCTAAAGGTGAGTCAAAATTGCAAATATAACCTCTCTGAACAATGCTACATTAAACTAGTCCTATTTTTATGACACCCTCCTATCCACATAATTTACGGCTCCTTGGCCGAGCAGGACTCCCAACTAAAATTCAGCTGAAAGGCTTAAATAAGCATGCCAAAATTCTCCTGAAGAAGGTATTTTGAAACACGGCTTGTGTCGGGCGTTATGGCATATTAATTGATTTAATATAATAAAGAACTCCTTCCCTTTACCATGTTTTTGGACTGGGTTACTGTTGGAAACAGGACATTAGGCTTGATGTCTGATCCAGTCTGGCATCTCTAATGTAAGAAACACAAACAGGAGCACTGCTCGCAAAGTCAACTGAAGAACCACAAGAGCGAGTAGATATGGAAGTCACATGCACTTTATTAAAGTAAAAAATCCCCAACGCGTTTCGGCGATTGCCTTCATCAGGGGGTAAAGTAGTCTTTAACAATACACTAGACGGAGCGCATATAATAGTAAAGATATGGCACAAAACCAATCGTGTAGTAGATAATGCTTAACACCGTAAGCAAACTATGACAGCAATTCCATATCTACTCGCTCTTGTGGCATCTCTAATGTTCCATGGAAAGAACCAAGACTTATACCCCAGGTTAATTTCTAAGAAAACACAAAGCCTCCACTTCATCCTGGATCTCAAAGAAATTGAAAAACAAACATTCTCTCCATTCTACCTCTCCTAAAGAAGGGAAACAGACTGTATATCTTATATTTCACAGATGCCTACACTCACACCACCACAGATGTCTCTGATTCCAACTCTGCAAGGGCCATAATCAAGGGCCACTTTTGGCCTGGCATTGGATCCCCGAGTTTTTGCCAAACGGCTTGTAGTTGTGGACATATATACCCAGAACCCAAAGTTTATTGGGCAAAGTACATTAGTGCTATTGAGAAATGTTTGAAACTAATTCATCAGATGCCCTCATTACTGGTTGGGAGTTGTAGCAACCTCTTGGTTGGAACTGGAGCCCTTGCTTAGCCCTAAGGTTTATGCTATGCCTTGCCCAACCACAGCTGCTGTTGAAGTTGCTTCTGCCAACATGCCCATCTGAGGCAATCTCTCATATACCTTTGACTACTTCACCATTCCTACAATTGGTTTGCTGCCTGTTGTGCTGTGAGGGCTTATGTACACACCAGTAATACTGAGAGCTAAGCTATCGGTAGCTTAACTAGTGGCCAGACTAAGACAAACTACTCATCTGGGCGGCAGCAGCAGAATGGGATGGTGTTTGCAACAGAGGATTATATTTCCGTGACAAACGGCAACACCATTACCATTACCTGTGTGTAAAAAAGGTCTAGCAATCTATTTCCGTATCTTGCCACGAAACCCAATGGATGGTCACAACAAAACAAATTGCACTATAGCGCTGGAAGATGAAACCCCCAGGTCAAAAGGCACTCAACTGGTTACTGGGGATGAGCTGAAGACTTTTCAGAGTCAAGCCAGCATTTATGATGTGGTTGGATCAAGGTCTTGGGACTTCTGACCGTTGATGTAGCTGTGCATGAGAGTCAGAAGCTGCAAACATGTCCTACATATCGGAGCATGGAACGTACGAAGCATGAACTAAGGGAAGTTGGAGGCAGTCAAGAATGAAACAGAATGTGTACAATTCAACCGGCTGGGTGTCAGCGAACTGAAATGTACTGGCATCGGGCACTTTGCATCTGATGATCACATGGTATACTATGCTGGAAATGAAAGACAAAGAAGACATGGTGCTGCATTTATAATTAAGAAACAACTTGCAAGAACTTTAATGAAATACAGTGCAATCAGTGAACACTTGATTTCTACTTGTCTATGAGGAATGTGCCCATCACCAGAACTGTTATTCAGGTATATGCCCCAATAAAAGCTGCAGAAGAGGAAAACGTTGATGAGTTTTAGGAACAAGTACAGGCTGAAATTGGCAGAACATGCAAACAGGATATCCTGATAGTCATGGGTGACTGGAACGCAAAACTTGGCAACAAAGGTGGTGGCAAAGTGGTTGGAAAATATGGACTTGGAAACAGAAATGAAGCTGGAGAATGAATGATAGAATTCTGCAAGACCAACCATCTATTCATCTCAAACACCTTTGAGCAACACAAGTGGCGACTGTACACATGGACTTCACCCAATGAATTCTACAAGAATCAAATTGACTACATCTGTAGAAATCTATAATGGAAAAGCTCATCAAGATAAAACCTGGAGCTGACTGTGGTACAGATCACCAACTTAGTATGCAAATTCAAGGTAAAGCTGAAAAAGAGCATGTCACTCATAAATGTAGCAAAATATGACCTTGAAAATATATCACCGGAATTTAAAGACTGCATGCAAAATTGTTTTACTGCTTTGGATACAAATGACAGATCACCAGAAGAGTTATGGGATGACATCAGGCAAGTTGTGCGCAAAGAAAGTGAGAAGCTTCTACAAAAGGTGAAAAAGCAAAAACAGCCAAAATGGATGATCAAAAACTCTGAAAACTGCCCAGAAATGCAGAGAAGCTAAAGCCAGAGGAGAAAGAGAGGCAATCACGGAACTCAGATTTCCAATGTGCAGCTGTGTTCAAGGGCCTGCATGTGCTTGGCTTGGAGCACGGTGTCCGAAGGTATGGGAACCAGGGCAGCAACCGCAATCTCTGGTGCCAGTACCCATGTCAAGGACTCCACGATGACGACAGTATCAGGAATCACCCGACAGCCCTCCTGGGCCTTGGGAGGCAACTCCTCCTGCCAGGGGAGCTTAGGCGGCCACTCCCAGCCTTCGCCCTTGGAGTCTCGCAAAGGGGGACTGAGATGCTGTTGACCGTGAGACTTATCCCAGGTCTCAGCATCCCCTCTAGACTTAGACGAGGCAAAGTAGAGTCCTTCTGGGGCCAATCTTCAAAGGACAGCAGTTGGTCCAATGCACTGCAGCCTTTCTGTTCTGAGTGAGCCCGGCCCCCACATGAAGCGGAGTTCTTCAAAAGCATTGATGCCGGTGAAGACTCGAAGGACCCGAACAGCAATTCCTGCTGTTTTTCTCAGTTCCTGATCCCCTTGTACATCTGGAAGGCATTGAAGGCACCAGTTATGGCAGTCCATCATGGAGATGGCCCGGTCACACTGGGAACAATTCTTAAAGCCACTGGCCAGCTTTGATATGTCTGGGAAGACTGCTTCAGCCAAGTCAAAGGACTCCAACATCCCAGCTGGTCAGGGAGGTGCAAAAGAAAAAACCCACACCCCAAAAAAGAAAAAAAGAACCTGAGGAAAAAAAACGACAGTGCAGAGGAACCAACACTCCCACGGACAGGCAGGAAGAATGATGAACACGCAACCAAAAAATCACTAGACAAAATAAAAAACCGTACCGGTAGGTATCAATGATTTTCTGGGGATAGACAAGCGTCCGAGAGGCTCCGCAGAAAAAAGAAAACTGAGGTAAGATGGCTCCTTCAGGTGGACAGACAGGCATGCATATGTGGTTGACGTCCCAAAAGCATCCTTTGGAAGCTGGGGAGCGTTCCCACATGAGCTCCGTTGGCGACATCACCCATATTTGAGGACCGACTTCCTCCCTGGTCCCGGAGAATAATTCTGCCTGGTCCCAGAGAATAATCCTGCCTAGATGGAGTTCTATACACTGAAGCACAGGCCCCACCAGGGGGCCACAGTGGAAACATACAACAGGTGCTGGCATAGCCAAGGCTGCGTCAGGGTGTCAACGCCCTTGGACCTAGTCTCCATGCGGCGAATGAAGTAGCAAATTTTCACACTGACGCAGATTGCCATCAGATCCAGTGGCCCAGAATCAAATGAAACACATCCTGACTCAACTCCCAGGCTCCAGAATCCACAGAGTGCCAGATGAGGAAGTCTGCTTCCACATTGTCCACCCCGGCAATGTGCTGAGCCAGATAAGCCTAGGAGGTTCTTCTTTGCCCAGGCAAACAGTAGAGCCATCTCAAGAGGTAGTTTGGCACATCTCATGCTGTCTGGCTGATTGATATAAGCCACCACTGTGGTGTTGCCTGAAAAGACTTGAATTGCTCAATACTTGACCAGGGGCTGAAAACACAGGAGAGTCAACCTGATGGTACTTTTCTCAACGCAGCTGATGGACCATTCTGCTTTCCCGTGGTCCCAACAGTCCTGGGCCGTACAATCTTGGCAATGGGTCCCCCAGCTCAAGAGACTGGCAACAGTCATCAGGATGATCCAGGAGAAAATTTCCAGTGGCGCGCCCTTCCTTAGCGACACGGTTGCTGCCACCACCATAGGCTGGACCCTCACCATTAATGGGAGCATGAGCCTGTGCTCAAACTCCTGAGAATCCAGGAACCACCGAGCCAGCAAGGACCACTGGAGTTGTTGCATGTGAGCACGTACCCATGGCATCATCTCTATGCTCACCGCCATCAATCCAAGCAACTGAAGATAATCTCAGACTCTGGGAGTCTGCAGTGCATAAACCAGCACCATGTAATCCAACAGTCTTGGCTTTCTCCTCTGGCAAGAAATGTCTTCCCACTCAAGTGTCGAAACATGCTCCCAGAAACTCCAGGGATTGGGAAGACAACAGCTGGCTCTTTCCCTAGTTGATCATCCAGCCAAGGCTTTCCAAAAAGGACACCACTCGGGACCCCACCTGAGATGCTTCTGAAAGGGAATGAGCCTGGATGAGCCAGTTGTCCAGATATGGATGCAGTTCCAAGGGATCTGTGTCCAATCAGCACCACCATGACCTTGGAAAATGTCCTCGGGGTGGTGGATAGCCTGAAAGAGATGTGGAACGAACTGAAAGTGAGATCCAAGCATGGCAAAATGCATGCTTCTGTTGATCTGCCCAGATTAGGATATGAAAATATGCCTCGGCTAGATCCAGAGAAGCCAAGAACTCCCCTTGGCGCACTGCTTGAATCACAGAGCGCAATGTTTCCGTCCGGAAGCACAGAATGCGCAAGTGCTCATTGACCTCTTGAGTTCCAGAATGGGCTGAAAGAAACTGTCCTTTTTGGGCACCATGAAACAAATTGAGTATCTGCCCTTGCCCCACTTGTCTGATGGGACAGGCACCACTGCATTTAAGCACAGCAACTTGTCCAAGGTGGCCCGCACAGTGGCACTTCTGTTTGCAGACCCACAAGAGAAGATGACAGACATTTGGAATCAGCTCTTTGCACTCCAGGACAAAGTCAAAATGAATGGTGTCTAGCACCAAGTAATCTCTGGTAACTCGGGGCCATTCCTGAAAGAAAAGGTGACTTCAATTGGAGGAACATGGGAATTGGCCCTCAAACCTTCATTGTGCAGCTTGGGAGGGTCCTCCTCTGGAGGGGGCAGAGTCCCTGGGCTCATAGGTTTCACAAAAGGACTGAGAAGTAGAAGTGAAGAAAGGTTTTCCAGGTTGCTAACGCCGAGAGTCATGAGACTCCCGAGAATCTGGCCAGCACACCCTTGGTGAACGGGCAAAGGCTGACAAGAAAGGGGCACTAGCCCATTTCACAGGCCCCCCTCCAGGAGGTAGGATGTTGTCTCACCCAGGTCCTTCACTAGCTTCTCCAATGGGCTCCAAACTGAAGCTTCCCTTTAAAAGCCAGTTGAGTAAACCAGGCTGTGGAAGATGTGTTCGCTGACCAGTGCCTAAGCCAAATCCAATGCCATGACACAGTCATTAGGGAACCATCCCTGGCCGCCAAATGTAATAGGTCATACATGGCATCAGAAAGAAAGGCCATAGCAGATTCCAAAAGAGGGGTAGTATCATCCAGCGGAAGAGACTGAATCCAATGGAGAAGGGCTAGTGACATCATGTCGCTTGGTATATACCACCAGCTGCAGGATAGTAGCCACTACAATGAACTGGCTCCACAACAACAAATCCACCTCACGGTCCATAAAATCCTTTAAGGCCGATCCACCTTCCACGGTGGTTCATCTGGTAATCACCTTAATCTACACTTCTACCTTGGGAATGCCAACCTACTTGATGCATGCCTTCTCCAGAAACTGTAGATCTTTTGACACTCTTAGCCCTTTAGGTGGGGTGTCAGGAGAGTCCCACCCTGACTGGATCAAATCCTTAATTGCATCCGGGAACGGGAAAGACAGTAGTGGACTTCCACATCCCTTGAAGGAGCGGGTGTACCTTTGGCTCCTGCGTCGTGTCAGAAGCAGCCATCAAATTCAAGATGGTTAAAACCCTGGCAGTCAACATTGCCAGCCTCCAGAATCGGTGGATCACTCCGGCCTCTTCAGACGCCTCTGAAAGCACAAGTACATCATCCATGTCGGAGCCCAATATCGAGTCACCTGAATCCAAGCCAGTCTCAAAACGGTCCCAGCTGTTCCCCATCTCCAGCGAGCATCCCTCGCTGGGGAAGTTTAGCCAAGGGGAATTGAACAAGGCTTCCACACTCAGCCTGCCGCACATTAGACTGCACCCAGGGACACCCGGAGGCCGCAGTGTCAGAATTTTTCCGCCCAAATGACCAGACCTGCTGCAAAAAGTAAAAATTTCAGGGAGGACAATCCTGGGTCCAGAAGCTCTTCTCTCAGAAATGACCCCCCCCCCCCCCATACCAGAAGGCTCAAACGTCTTAGAGGACATACGAAAGGCCATGCTGGCATTACCAACAGAGGCCAATCCATGTCATGAGTACGTGACAGGTTCCACAATGCTTGTCCCAAGGAAAGCAGTGGATTTCCCAGGTCCTCTTTAAAAATGGTTCATTGAGCTTTCCTCCAGAAACTTGTCCAAACCTTTTTTAAACCCAACTACACTGACAGCTTTTACTACATCCTCCGGTAATGAATTCCAGAGTTTGATTACACGCTGAGTGAAAAAATATTTTCTTTTATTAATCTTAAATGGGTTCCATTGTAGCTTCATTGCATTTCTTAGTCTTTCTACTTTTTGATGATGTAAACAATTGATCTGCACTTACCTGTTCTACTCCATTCATTAATTTATAGACCTCTATCATATCTCCTTTCAGCCATCTCTTTTCCAAGTTGAAGAGCCCTAACCTTTTAAGACTTTCCATATAGGGGTATACTTCCATACCCTTTACCATTTTGGTGGCTCTTCTCTGTACTTTCTATTTTTGCGATATCCTTTTAAGATATGGCAACCAGAATTGCACACAATATTCAAGGTGTGGTCGCACCATGGAACGATACAGAGGTATTATAATATCCTTTGGTTTATTCTCCATTCCTTATGATTCCTAGCATTCTGTTTGCTTTTTTGGCTGCCACTACACACTGGGCGGAGGGTTTTAACTTGTTATCCATGATGATGCCTAAAACATTTTCCTGGGTGTTGGTTCCTAATGTGGAAACTTGCATCGTATAACCATAGTTTGGGTTATTCTTTCCTAGGTGCATAACTTTGCACTTGTTCACATGAAATTTAATCTGCCATTTGGATGTCCAGTCTTCCAATTTATCAAGGACCTCTTATAATTTTTCACAATCGTCTTGTGTTTTTTACAACTTTGAATAATTGTGTGTCATCTGCAGATTTGATCATCTCACTCGTTATTCTCATTTCCAGGTCATTTAAGAATATGTTAAAAAGCATCAGGCCCAGCACACATCCCTGGGGTACTCCACTATTCACATTTCTCCACTAAGAAAATTGGCTATTTAGCCCTACCCTCAGCATTCTTATCTTTTAAACAGTTACTGATACACAATAGTACACAATAGCTGGATCCTACCGCCGGCTAGATATCCTTATCCATAGCACCATCTGTCACTTCCTGCCCTGATGCAGGTAAGTCCAGACTAACTGCATCCTCCCAGACTGGGAGAGGGGCCCTCCAGGAACGACTCAGAAGCTGCCATGCAAGAAGAGTAGAATCCGAAATCCAGAGATGAGGCACTTTGCTTGCCACAGTTCAAACAATGTTTCCTGGGAGAAGATTGAGTTAAGGCAAGTTTCACAAAAGTGCGTATTAAGGCTGTGCTTTTATTGCAATGTGAATTGGAGATGCTTCGGCGGCACATGCACTACAACTGCACGATCGCTAGGCGCACAATAGGTTAAAACACTAGTAATGCGTACAGAAAACTGTGGGAAACCCCCACACCATGCCAACGGTTACCAGAGATCCACCCCAATTGCATCCAAGGAAGACTGAATCGGGAGCCCCCAACAAGGATAATGTCGAGGTCAAGCCTTGGTACTCACCCCCTGAGAACCCCAGGTCGAGAATCTGTGCTGGGCTCAGCCCTACTACCCTGAAACTGTTTCACTGGCTTTAGAGCACTGCATTTAAGGTGGCTGCCAGGCAGATCCCTCTGAGAGCCTTCTGCAATCTTCAGGAGAGAGCAGGGGCACAGAGGAGGAGGGGGAGCAGAGGGGGAGGGCGTTGAGGTTGCGTGAGGGTGCTACACATTTACAGATCCTTCCAAAAAGCAAATATATCCCAATAGAGAGGTAGTAGTAAAAGCTAAAGTAGCTCAGCTGCATTCAAATGAGTAACAAAAATTACGCCAATCATCTGCTATACAGGTTGTAAATCCACATCAGAAACCTTTTTTGATGTGATGATTTGGAGCAATTAAAGCAAATCACTGTATACCTAGGAGATAGATTAGTTACTCACCTGTAACAGGTGTTCTCCAGGGACAGCAGAAATCAATCAGTCCTCACATATGGGTGAAGTCGGCACCAATGGAGCCCACACGGAGCATTCCCTAGCTTTCAAAGAAAGCCTTTATCTTTATTTGGAAATTTGATATACCGCTTAGCCGAAGCAACAAGAGGTGTACAATAAAAAACAAGGCTACTCAAACAGAAAGGAATGACAATAAATGATAGGAAAGAGGAGGACAGCAGGATAGGAGGAAGAGAAAGGTATAATAAGAGTCGAAGGGAAGAGTCAGAGGGCTATAGTAGGAGGGTCAAAGACCAGGTGGAAAAGGTGAGTCTTTAAGGCAGTTTTGAACCTAGCGTAGGAAGGCTCAGCATGGAGGGAAAGAGGCAGGGAATTCCACAGGGCAGGACCAAGGAATAAGAAAGCAGAGGAATGAGTACATTCTAGATGGGCTTGGGTGGGGGGGGGGGGGGAGGGACCAGGAGTAAATTCTGAATAGAGCGAAGGAGGCGGTGGGGGTTGTGATAATGGAGGAGATAGGCTAGATACTGAGGTGTGGCTGAATGAACAAACATGAGTATTTTGAACTGAATCCAAAAATGTACATGTAACCAATGGAGGCCAGCCAGGAGAGGAGAAACATGGCCATAACAGGATGAAAAGGTGAGGAAACGAGCGGCGGTATTCTAAAGGCGCTGAAGCCCGTGAAGTTGGTATTGCAGGAGCCCGGCAAAGGAAATATTGCAATAGTCCAGTCTAGAAATAACGAATAGAGAAGGAGGGTAGTCAATGAGGTGGGGGACAGAAAGGGGCAGACTGAGCGAACCTGCCAAAGATGGTGAAATGCCTGATGGGAAACTGAGTAGATGTGATTGGAGAATGAGAAATCAGAGTCAAGTGTAACTCTGAGGTATTTGAAGAAGGACACCACAGAAATAGAAGTGGAGGCGCAAGAAGGGGTCAAAGGAGGGGGAAGTGTTCCAAAAGAGATCCAGGTGGCAGAGGACTTAGAGGGGTTTAGGTGCAGGAAATTAGAGGACATCCAGTCGTGAATAAGCCTCAGGCAGGCATCAAGCGGGGCAATGTCAGGGAAGGAAGAACTGGTACAATACACAAGGCTAGAGGACCAGTGAATTAGGTTGGAAAAGTAGTCCCGCTTCACGGAGTGCAACAGCAAGTGGTATTCTCGGTGGCGTTGGTGATAGATATGCAGATTCAGAGGAGAGGGTTAAGAGTGCCAATGATTCGTGGCGTGACGGAAATGCGAGCAATGTATACGCAGTTCTGGCACCAATGAACTCCAGATTTTGGGCTGGAGAGAGATGCGATTTCAGGCAGTTGATGATGAACCCCAGGTGCCGCAGAAGGAGGGGATGCACACTCTGCTGCCTGACTGGCCTCTGAGGCAGTGCCACCCCTGATTAGCCAGTCGTCTAGGTATGGGAAGACAAAGGCCCTTGCAGACAGGTGGGTGGCCACCACAGCCAGGCATTTGGAAAAGATCGGCCTGGCCTACTCACCAAGGAAGGGTAGTAACCTGTACTGGTAGTGCCCTCCCCTCCTACCACGAACCTTAGGTACTGCCTGTGGGACAGGTGTATTAGGATGTGTGTGTGTTCGCATCCTTCAGATCCAAGGAGCTCAGCCAATCTCCCTGGTGGAGGTAAAGCAGCAGCGTTCCAAAGGAGAGTATCTTGAACTTCTCCCTCACCAGAAACATTTAAATTTTGCATGTCTAGTATGGGCCTGAGGCCCCCAGTTTTCTTTGGGACAAGGAACTACCTGGAGTAGAGGCCCTTCCACCACAGGCATTTGGGTACAGGCTCTACTGCGTTTTCCCTGATCAGACCTGTGAGCTCTGTGAGCAGAAGAGTGTGGTGAAGAAGCACCAGCTCTCCTAGGAAGAACATGGGTGGTATCACAGCTCCAAGAGACTACACACAGCTAAGCTTTCAGACTTTCTAATTGTCTGTTTTTCTTTTTTTTTTAATATAAATTTTCACTGCTGGATATAAGTTTTAAGAAATATTCACGCTGCCTACATCCCTTGCATAGCCTTTAAATTAGATATCTGAGTGTGACATCAGATCATATAAGGTCTACTGGCCAGTGACACTTGTGATATATAGCTACTTGGAATAGAAGTATACATTTGCTTTTAGATTTGGAAAGACCTGGTCTTCTACGTAGGTTTCCTATTTAATTTTGCAGCAAAGGTATACATTTTAAGGTTACAGGGACCTTTGCATAGCGGGCTGATACATAGAAGTAAGATTTCAGCTTGAATATTTCAGTTTCCATTGTCTGTTACAAGCCTGTTTCACAGGGTGGAGTTAATTAAATCAAATAAATAAATAAACAAACAAACTCACTCTATAACCTGACCAAGTACCTGAATCATTCTAGTCATCACAGCTCCAAGAGACTACATACAGCTAAGTTTCAGACTTTATAATTGCCTGTTTTTTTTCATATAAATTTTCACTGTTGGATATAAGTTTTTAGGAATATTCAGACTACTTACATTCCTTGCATAGCCTTTAAATCAGTTTAAATAAGGTCTACTGGCCAGGGACACTTACTTTCCTGCCCATCCTACCCCTCACCCCACCCCAGGGTTGGATTACCTATATATAGTCATATACATTCACATCTGTCCTTTAATTAGGTGTTACACCCACCTGGTCTCTTTTTCTCCTTCTCCTAGGACCACTTAATCAGCATGTCATGTATTCAATGCAATAACCGTGGTGCTTTCATTCTGAGAAGAATCATTTGGAACCTAAGAGTTTGCCCTATATGCCTCAAGTTAGCTGCTATGCATAAAGAATTAACTCTACTAAGGGAAGAATTAGCTGCAATTAAACACACCTCTTCTAGGGTACAAACTGAACAAAATCCACCACCGCTCCCACAAAGAATCAAATAGCCCAGGAACAAATGGATCACAGTGGGCTCTGGTAGGTTGCGATCTGTAATGCAGAGACGTCCTATACATCAAGAGATATCCCTGCATAATGCCTTCTCTGCCTTGGATAATGAGGGTACCAAATCCGTGGAAACTGAAGTGCCCTTAAAAGAGAATCAATGCCAATCTACTGAATGCACCAAATATGAAAAAATAATAATAATCACAAAACAGAAAACTACTACTATTTGGAGATTCCATCATTAGAGGCACCAATTTGGGAACACAGTTCAAAGGAGAGAAGATGGTCAAATGCCTCTCAGGCTCTTCAGCCAGCAGGAATACAAACCAAATTGTCGGTATAGTTAGTGCAGAAAGTGAGCATTCCAAAACTGATGGTGTCATCCATTTGGGTATAAATGACCTGACTAGAAACAGTGCCTCTGCAGTTCAAAGGGACTTCCAGACTCTGGGAGAGGAAACTCAAGTCCAATGTTAACACTATAGCATTCTCAGAAGTTCTACCTATTCTTGGTAAGGCGGCAGAAAGGCTGCATTGCATAAACTTTAATACATGGCTCCAAACCTGGTACAAACAAGAAATATTTTGATATATAGGCGACTGGGGAAACAGAGGGAACAAGAGACTATACTGCACTGATGGACTACCTCTCTCCGTCGCAGGGAAAAAGATCCTAAGTGAAATATTTAGGTAGTATGTGGACAGGCATTTAAACTAGGGAAAGGGGCTGACGGATGGAGGACAAGTTCAAGACGTCATGCCCAGCAAAAGCATAACACTGGAAACAGCGACACTTTTAAACCACACATCAATGGCAAGTGGGAAGAGGAGTGTAGAACAAAATCCATGCAAAATAAAGGCAAGCCAGTCAACAAATGCTGGAAAGCAATGAGCACAAATGCTTGAATCCTAGCCAACAAAGTACCTGACTTGGAAGCCCTAATGGTGGAAATGGCTATTACAACAACATGGTTTAACGAGTCGTATAAATGGGATATAGCCATAGCTAGCTATAATTTATTTAGAGAGATAGAGAGGGTAGAAAAGAAGGTTGAGTAGCCCTATATGTCAAAAGCAATATTAAAGCTCTGAAATGCAGGGGACATGGGGAAAAGAAGCAGCATTGTGGACTGTGTTGGAAAGAGGAGATGGCACTGTCATCCATACTGGTGTAGTCTACAGGACTCTTCAAACTAAAGAAATGGATAGTGAATTGATTTGTGATATTGCAAAGATAACCACAAAGGGGGAAATGATCATATTGGGTGACTTTAATCTGCCCGATGTGGACTGGAATATTCCTTCTGCAAATCTGGAAAGAAGTAAAACAATTGTAGAAGCCTTCCAAGATGCATTACTTAGACAAATGGTGATGGAACTGACCAGGGAAAGCTCGATGCTGGATTTAGTGCTCACCAACGGAGATAGCATGTCGAATATCCGGGTTGGTGCCCATGTGAGCAGAAGCGATCATCACATGGTGTGGTTTGAGATAAAAGCCAAGGTGGAGTCCAAACACAAGTATCTGAAGGAGGGGTTGGTAGGGTGGGAGGGGATAAGGGAAGTGGAATTGCAATGGGTTAAAGTAAAGGAGGTAATAAAATGGGAAACATATACATATGTAAGGAAAGTAAATAAAAACAAGAGAAAAAGGAAAACTATTTTGATCTTCAAAGAAGTGGCTGCACAAATAAAGGCATAAAACACAACTTTCACAAAATTCAGAAGTTCACAAACAGAAAAGAATACAGGATCAAACTAAACAAGACAAAAAGAGAAATAAGGATAGCAAAATCAAAGGCAGACGAAAAGATGGGCTAATGATGTGAAGTGTGGCGACAAAACCTTTTTTTCAGGTATATTCGGAAGAGGAGGAAAATCAGAGGTGGAATTGCAGGACTCAAAAGTGCTGGGAATTTGTGGAAAGTGACATTGAAAAAGTGAAAATGTTAAATAAATACTTCTGCTCTGTATTTATTAAAGAAAATCCTGGAAAAGGACCACCTGTGATTGACAAATATACAAATGGGAATGGGGTAGATTCCACACCATTTCCAGAAGATATGTTATAACAGCTTGCAAAACTGAAAGTGGACAAGACCACAGGACCGGATGGGATACATCCCAGGATACTGAAAGAGCTCAGAGGTTCTTTTTTTTCCCATTTAACTTTTTATTAAATTCGCTCCATATATAATACAAACATTTTCTTAACCCATCATTTTACATTTTTTACAACAATCTACCATCAACCTTGCTGTTATTCCCTGGTAGCTATTACAACATTGCATATTATCTAGTCTTGAACCCTCCCCCCACACCCTTCCCTCCCCTCACTATTACCCCCTTTCCTTTATTCGTGCTTATTATCTCACAACAATTCTCTCATATTTATTACTTATATATGTGTGCTTTCGCCAGCTGGCTCACTATCAATGCTTTTGTGCTCCAAACAGTTTTACAATGGCCCTCACCCCTTCTCTCCTGCTTTCCATTTTTCCAACCATCTCCAAACACTCTTCCATTGTTCCACACCCTTACCCCCTTTTCCCATGTCGCAACCCTGTCAGTCGATGCATCAAACACAGCTCCACCATTCTTCTAATAAAACCTTTACTCTGAGGTTTCCCCGACCCTGTCCAGTGTTGTGTTATCTCGTATCTAGTGGCCACTATACAGTGATTCAGTACCCCCCTTTCCCTCTCCGATATATCCTCCTCCGATTGATATAAGAGACAAACCTCTGGCACTTTTTGCAATCTATAGCCTGTCATTTCATAAATTATAAACACCACCTTGTCCCAATATCCTTGAATCTGTCCGCACTTCCACCACATGTATAACGTCTCCTCTCTTCTGACAGCCTCTCCAGCACCGATCAGATAACCTCAATACCACCGGTATAGTACTTTATAGGCATTTTCTTTTATTTGAGTGGCTATAGATAGTCCTGCTACGGTCTGTATTACCTTATCCCACCTCTCTTCATTCCACTGTACTGCTAGGTCTTCCTCCCATTTTTTCATAAAATCCAATTTTCCCTCTCCTTCCTCCATTAGCCCTTTATAGATTTTGGACAATGTTCCTTTTTGACCTAATTGTCCTGAGCAGAGGGCCTCAAACCACCCCGTTACTCCATAGGTCCCGCAATACTCTCTGCTGCCGCACAAAGTGGCTGACCTGGATATAACTGTAGTAATCATTATTAGACAACCCATATAAATCCTTAATACCCTCAAAATCCCTAATGCCTTCCTTAACCACTATCTGGGAAATATGTGTAAGTCCCCGCTGTCCCCATCTGCGCAATGTATTCACCCCTGGCCCCTCTCAAAACATGCCTCTAAGGTCATCCCTTTGTATATATCCTTTGTCTTGTATTAATACTTTCCTATTTTGTTTCCAAACATTCAAAATATGGACTATGAAGGTGTTAAGGGCATTATTTTCAGGTGCTTTACTTCCCCTCCATACCATCCTTTCCAGTCCAACTCCCCTTACAGAATCTTCTTCCATCTGAACCCAATGCTTCTGTTTTTCTCTGTGCCATTCATAAAGCGTTTCCAGTTGCGCTGCAACATAGTATTTGTTAAAGTTAAAGTTGGGAACCCCAAGCCCCTCCTCTCCCCTTGCTCTCTGCAGGATTGACATAGCAACTCTAGGGCTTCTATTTTGCCATATAAATCTATTAATGCTCCTTTGTAAGTACTTCAGCTTTTGACAAGGTACCAATATCGGTAGTGTTTGGAACAGAAACAGAAATCGGGGTAGGAGCATCATCTTTACAGCTGCAATCCGCCCGAACCAAGATAAGTATCTCCGCCCCCACCCAGCCAGCAAACGTTCTACTTGCCCAAATAACTTTATATAGTTTAGATCATACAATGCCTCCAACCTATTGCTTATTCGGATCCCTAGATACCTGTGGAGGTGGAGTGGAGTAGCCTAGTGGTTAGAACACTGGCTTGGTAACCAAGCAACCAGGGTTCAATTCCCACTAGCACTCCTTGTGGCCTTGGGCAAGTCACTTAACCCTCCATTGCCTCTGAAGAAAGGCCTGACAATCTACTTCCAGTGACACTGCCAAGAAAACCCAGGAGCTTCTGGGTCGCCAGGAGTCAGGACTGACTCAAAGGCACACATTGCATTGCAGATACCTAATCGCCCCCTTGACCCATCTAAATGGGTATTTCTTTTGTAACAGCACCTGCTCTTCCTCTTTTAGTAACAAATTTAAAATTTCAGATTTTGTCCAATTTATAGTGAATCCTGACAGTCTCCCAAATTCTTCTAATTCCCACATTAATATTGGTATAGAGCATCTCAGTCTCGTCACACTCAATATGATATCATCCGCAAACACGGATATTCTGTATTCTGTACTGCCTACCATTATACCCTTCAAGTCCTCCCTTTCTCTCACTCTCTCTGCAAACGGTTCCACTGATATCGCAAATAGAAGTTGTGACAGTGGACATCCTTGCCTCGTCCCTCTACCCTGCTCAAAGAATGCCGAATATGCTCCGTTCACCCCTGCAAAGGCTTTCGGGTCACGGTACAGTGCTTTTACCCAACCCATGAACTCTCCTCCCAACTCCATTCTGTTCATTACCTGAAATAGAAAAGGCCAGGACACCTGATCGAACGCCTTTTCCGCATCTAAAGATATTAGCAGTGCCTCCTTTTTACTTTGCCCCACCGACCATATAGTATTTAAGATCTTTCTAATACTGTCCGCCACCTGCCTCCCTGGAATAAAGCCTGCTTGGTCTTGGTGGATCAATTTCCCGATTACCCTATTTAAACGTGTAGCTAATATTTTAGCCAATAGTTTAGCATCTAAGTTGAGCAATGAGATTGGTCTATACGAGGAGCATTCTTGCAGATCCTTACCTTCTTTATATATTACTGTGATCCCAGCCCATCCCATGGTAGCTGCTAGTATCTCCCCTCCCTTGGTAAATTGAACAGCCTCAGCAGTGGTGCAGTTAAGAGCTCACTGAATTTTCTGTAAAACCTTGCTGTAAGCCCATCTAACCCCAGGGCCTTATCTGCTTTTAACTGTTTGATGGCTTGCATGACTTCCTCTGTCCTTATGGCTTTAACTGTTTTTGTTCCTCCTCCTCCAATGTTGGTAGCTTTATCGAGTTTAAATAACTTTGTATGCGTTCCGAATCCGGAGACGCTCAAGCCGCATACAGCTCTTGATATCTTTTAAAGGCTTCTCGAATATCCCCATCTTTATGAACTAATTTCCCTTCCCTGTCTCTAATTTTCAATATTTGTGATCTCAATTTCCTGTGTTTCAACTTCTGTGCCATATATCGCCCTGCTTTATTTCCCCCTTCAAAAAAATCTTGTTTCAAAAGTTGCATATGGTATTGTATGATTTCCACCTGCATAGCATTTATCTGCGCTCTTACAGCCAGCACTTGGCCTCTAAATGTCCCTTTTCTATCTTGCGCATCCAATGCTTCTAGTTCCATTAATCTCTCTCTCAATTCCCTCTCTCTCCCCTCCCCCCTCCCTCCTTTTACGTGCCCTCCATTTAATGAGAACTCCCCTTACGGCTGCCTTATATCCATCCCAAACTCCCCCCCAGACCACCTTGCCATTATCGTTCCATCTAAAATATTCCACTGTCTCCCTCTCTATCTCTCCACTGACCCTCTCATCCTCCTTAGGGATTCATTCAACCTCCAAAACTTAGTTCCTCCTCCCTCCTCTTCTCCTGTCAGCCTTACCTCCACTAATTCATGGTTTGACCATGTTACAAGATCCATTTACGCCCCTTTGACCCTACCCACCAGCTCCTTTGTTACCCAAATGGCATCTATTCTAGAATATGAGCCATGCACGGGGGGAAAATATGAATACTGCCTTTTCCGGGGATACTGAAATCGCCATGCATCTATCAATCAGTGCTGTGTTACAAAGTTTCGATATTTACTCCTATCAGCTCTTTTGCTCTCTTTTCCCCATTGCGTCTCTGGCCGGATTCCACGTTAGGTTAAAATCACCCCCACAGATGAGTTTTCCATCCCTTAATTGCCCCACTTTGTCATTGAGTTTTGTCCAAAATTCTCTTTGCCCCCCTGTTGGTGCATATACATTTATTATACAATACCATTCATTCCCTATTCTTAGACGTAACAATATATATCTCCTCTCTTTATCTCTGATTATTGTCTGTCCCTCCACCTTAAGTTTGGAAGCTATGAAGATTGCCACCCCTCCCTTCTTTTTTTCCACTGTGTTTGATGCATGTAGACATGTCCCCATATCCCTTACGTTTGAACCATGTGTTCTGTTGCCCGTGTTAAATGCATTTCCTATAGGAGCACTAGCGACACTTTTTTACGTGTTATTTCTGCCGTTTAAATGGCGAATTAAGCCCTTTGCATTTAATGTTACTACTTTTAACTTACCTGAAAATTGTTTTTATTTTCCCCTCCTTCTCTGTCCCACATCTTCTCCCGTCCCCCTCTCCCCCTTCCCCTCCCCTTCCTTCCCCCCTCCCCCCAACTCCCTTCCCCTTCCCTCTTTTCCTCAAGAGAGACTTGACTTCCATCTTAGGTAACTGTCTATCGGATCACGGCCTGCCCCTGCCCCTCTACCCACCATCCCTCCATCCTCCCCCATACTCTCCATCCCAACTCACTCCTCCTCCTCCTCCACCTCACCTACCTTCCCCTACCCGGTATGTTCCCTCTTGCCCCCCCAAATACTTTGCCCCCCTTCGCTCTACCCCCTCCTCCCGTCTCTCCCCATCTTACTCTGTTATTGCCATTTCTCAAAATCAGAGCCCTCTTCTCCCTCCATCCCCTTACCCTTCCTCCCTCTTTGCCTAGCCCCCCCTCTGCCCCATCCTCCTTCCCTCCCTCCACCTCCTTCCCCCCGTTAAGCTCCCCCCTTCCTAAACCACTCTTCCGTAAGTAACATTGATCAATAACCCACAACCCCTCCCTTATGAGATAACCTCTGTCACAAGTTTATATATTGTCCTCATCTTCAGCCTGCTTCCTTTTCCACCATTTTTCCTCTTTGGCTGCCTTTAGCAAGTCTCGCCAACCTCCTGCCACCTTCTGATGCTCTTTGCCACCTCAGGCTATCCGCCCTAATTGTAGTTGTTCTGTTGTTGGTTGATTTAGCTAGACCTCCTGCATCTTCCGGAAGGCTGGTTAATCCCAAATCTCTAAGCGCTCTCCAAGCTTCCTCACTTGTCTTCACTTTCCGCAACCTCCCTTGCACTGTAATCAGTAAGCCAAAAGGGTACATCCATTTATATCTCATATCCGCCCTCCTCAAGTAAGCCGTGACTTCCTTCATCACTCTTCTGCATTGTAGCGCGCCCTGAGATAAATCCTGAAATAGTTCCAATTCATGCTCTTCCCACTTGAAATGTCTCAATTTCCTGGCTGCACCCAGAAGTCTTTCTTTCATTTTATAAGAGCTCAAACATACCACAATGTCTCTCGGTCGATTATCTCTTACAGGCCCCAATCCTCTATGAGCCGGCTCTATTTGTATAGATTCCCTTTCTCCCCCCTCCTCTGGGGCTGCAGATTTTAATAGCGCTCCGAAGACTTGTAGGGTAGCTTCATCACAGTTCTTGCATTCGGGATCCTCTGGGATCCCTCGAACTCTGATGTTGCATCTTCTGGAGCGATCCTCCAAATCCTCTGCTTTCATCTTCAGCTCCTCTTGGGCCTGCTTTAATTCCTCCCATCTTTTTTGTATGTTTTCCATTACTTCCCCTAGTTGTTCCAACTGATTCTCTGTTTCTTCCACCCGATCTCCCAGATCTGTTATATCTTGTCTGATTGTTTGTAATGTCTCTTTTAACTCATTTTTTATTCCACTAATTTCCACCTTAAGTTCCTCTTTCAGTTCTGTAAGCCACTTTTTGATCATGTTAGCCATTCCTGGGCTCTCCTCTCCCTCCATCTCCTCCTCCTGCGCCAGCATTCTGTCTTCAACCTTTTTACCTTCCTTTTCTCCCTCCTTCCCTCCTCGTGATGGCATGTATGTTGATCTGAATTCCGCCAGTTTTTTCTTTGCTGACAACTCTTTTTGATTTATCCATTTGTACTCTTTGCTCCTTTGGGCATGCAATGATTGCTGTGAAGAGACTCTGCTGCTCTCTCCCTCCTAGTGTAGGGCTCTTTCTGAACTATCCTACTGTTCTCTCTTTTGGGGGTGCTGCTTTCCGCTATATCGTGGCAGCAAATTTATTTTATAATTTTATAATTTTATGGTTTTTTATTTTTATTAGTTATTTATGTCGGATCCTCCTGATGTGTCCCATCAACTTCAAGTAGTCTTGGTGATCCTCTTTCTGCTCATCTTCCCTCTATTTTTACTTCACTTCTCTGTCTCTTGTGTCTGTGGATGCAAATTTCTCCCTCCATTTCGGATCCACCTTCACCTCCGTACTCTATCGTTCCCAGTCCACCTCCGATATTCTGCCGTTGTTGCTCTTCTACTGGCTTGCTTTTACACCGCTGTCTTCTCTCTCGGTCTGTTCTGCACTTCCCGCTCTCTTTATTGCTCCTCCGATCGCAGCTCTCACTGGCCACATGTCTCTCCGATTGGGCCCCACTCTGCACCCAGTCTGGCTGCTCAGCCCCGACCCGCCGTTCTCAGCCCCAATTCGCCGTTCCCACCCCCTCCTTCACGCTCCTGCAGAACAGATGCTCAGGTACTGCAGCGCCAACGCACCTCAGCCCTCCTGCCTCTTGTCGCTCTGATCCTCCTCTGCTGTCAACACGTGTTTGCCTGATTGTGTCTCGCTCTCCATTTGTCCAGGCACATCAGGTGAGTGCCGCAGCCCGCTCTGTCTCCGATTGCTCTCTGGGGCTTCCTCTGCTAATTCCCCAATATTTCACCTCCGATTTTACACTTTTTGGGATGCTACCCCCTGCTTTGGCAGGCCTTGATGGCGGAGCTTGATTGTTACTCCGCCATTCGCTCCGATGACGCCACCGGAAGTCTCAGGTTCTTACAGGGCTGTTAAAGAATGCTTTTAATAAATCCTTGGAGACAGGAAAAGTTCCACAGGACTGGAGAAGGGCTGATGTGGTACCTCGTCGCAAAAGTGGTAATAGGGAAGAAGTGACAAACTACAGGCCAGTAAGCCTTACCTCAGTGGCACGAGAAGTAATGGAGGCGCTCCTGAAAGAGCAAATAGTGGACTCTCTCGAAACCAACAGGTTGCATGATCCGAGGCAACATGGTTTTACCAAAGGACAATCTTGCCAAATAAATCTGATTGAGTTCTTTGATTGGGTAACTAGAGAACTAGATCAAGGGCATGCAATGGATGTGATCTACCTAGATTTCAGCAAAGCCTTTGATACTGTTCCCCATAGGAGGCTTATCAATAAACTCAACAGCTTGGGGATTGGTTGACTGATGGACAGAAGGTGATGGTAAACAGAACTCACTCGGATGAAAGGAATGTGATTAGCAGTGTGCTCCAGGGTTCGGTCCTGGGACTGGTACTGTTTAATGTATTTGTGAGTGATATTGCTGAAGGACTGATTGGAAAAGTTTGTCTTTTTGCAAATGACACAAAAATTTTCAAAAGAGTGGACTCCCGTGAGGGAGTGGATAGCATGAGGAAAGAGCTACAAAAGCTGGAAGAATGGTCTAATGCTTGGCAGTTAAGATTTAATATGAAGACGTGCAGTGTCATGCACTTGGGGAAGCAGAAATCCAAGGGATTTGTATGCAATATGGGGCAAGAGGATGGTGTGAATGGACCAGAAAGACCTCGGAGTGATTGTTTCCGAGGATCTCAAGGTGGCAAAACAGTGGGACAAGGCGGTGGCAAAAGACAGAAGGATGCTGGGTTGCATACAAAGAGGAATTACCAGCAGAAAGGAAGAAGTACTAATGCCACTGTACAAGTCTGAGGCCTCACTTGGAATACTGTGTTCAGTTTTAGAGACCATATTTTTTTATTTTATTTAATAAACACTTATATACCGCACTTTCCAATAGATCAGGTGCGGTTTACAAAGAACAATTTGAATAAACAGAGACAAATATAGAGCCTGCTGTTCTTACATGGAACATCAACAAACTATGTGCAGTAGGCTTGTGCCTTAATACATAAAACAAGATAAAAAAGGTCGAACTTCTATATACAAGATACTTTTGGTAGAGTACATTAAAACTATGTACATGACATCAGAAACATTGTGTTTGGGTTATATACATTGTAGTGCCGTAGCAGAAAAGCCATCATGTAGACTTATTGATACTGTGTGGGGGAGAGATTAATTAACTTTTCATGTACTGCTGCTTGGTTTGATATATATAATCCTTCTGTTATCTATTGTCATTAAGGGAGAAGGAAGTAGCCTGTAAGCCATAGTGTGACATGAATAGATGGGTTTTTATTTTCTTACCATATCTCACAAAGGATATAAAAGAGTGGAAACTGTTCAGAGGAAGGCGACCAATATGATTTGGAGCCTGTGTCAGAAGACTTATGAGAATTGATTTGAATACCTAAATATGTACACTCTAGAGGAGAGGAGGGGCAGGGGAGATACGATTCAGACCTTTAAACTCCTAAAGAGTATTAATGAAGAAACAAACCTCTTCCAAAGACAGGGAAGCTGTTAAAACTAGAGGTCATAACATGAAGCTGCAAGGAAGTAAACTGAAAGGCAATGTCAGGAAATACTTTTTCACTAAAAAGGTGGTGGATGCTTGGAATGCCCTCCCGATGGAAGTGGTGGGGATAAATACAGCGACAGAATTCAAAATGGCATGGGACAGACACAGTGGATCCCTTTATAGCAACAGGATAAAATCCTGGATCCACACCAACATGGATTTCGCCCGAATCACAGTGTCAAAACTCTCATTCATCTTTTTAACATCCTACTAAGAGGAATTGATAACCTAAAAACTGGTTTTATTCTAGTCTTCGTCAACATCTCATCAGCCTTCGACACTGTATCTCACAGTACCCTCCTAAACGTCTTTCAAGAATTGGACGCCATGGCACAACACTCAACTGGTTCCACTTCTACCTCAGTCACAGACAACAAAGGGTAAAAGTCAATCCGAATACATCAGCTTCTTTTCAATTAACACAGGGAGTCCCACAAGGGTCCTCCCTGTCTGCTCTCCTCTTCGACATCTACTTACAACCTGTCTAACATCTTCAAGCAATGTAAGATCCACTACACAATCTATGCAGATGATATCAGCGTCTACTCCCCTATCAATCTCGACTCGCCAGATTACTCAACCATTACCAAATGCCTACTTGACATGAGCAATTGGCTGACATCCTACAACCTCCAAGTCAACTTCAAGAAATCAGAAGCTCTGTTCATAACAAGGGACACATCGTTTACCCCTCCCTCTTCAATATCTATAGAGGACACTCTAATCACAGTAAAGGAGGAAGTACGCTACCTTGGGATTACCACTGAACGCTTCTTAAACCTACAAGCCCATATTAACAAAACCCCCAAGAACGCAGTCCAAAAACTTGCTGTCAGAAGACTAAAACCCCTCCTTATCTAGATCATTTTCATAGAGTCTGCCAAATGCTCATAAACCCCGTTCTGGATTATTTTAACTCTCTTTTTCATTGTCTACCAGCACAAACTTTCCACCCCTTGCGGTTGACTCAGAACACTGCTGCCCGCATAATCACAGGATCACCCATTAATGATCAGACAACTCCACTACTATATCAGCTACAGTACATTAGCTTCCAGTCTCCTCACATGCTAAATACAAAGCTGCTCTTACGATCTTCAAGGTAAAAAAACCCGACCTGTCAGCAAGAGCCCTACATGATCCCAATATGTGCAAACTCAAGCAGCAGGCCTAAGAGGCATACCACAAGAGACACCATACCAATCTCCAACTCTTACACTAAAGCGAAGTCACTACAAAGAGAGCCCTTTCCTTAGTTATCCTGCGATCTGGAACACTCTGCCCGAAAAAAATCTGAACAAAAGACTTAAAGGACTTCAGAAAACTTCTCAAGACATTTCTCTTCACTGACTTCTTCAAAGCTAGTCCTTCCCTCTTATGCCATATGCAATCCACAGATAACTGTTTATGTTTCTATGTATATAAGTTCTGCCTCTGGGCACCTCCTGCATGCCACCCTTCCCTGTATTTTACCACAAGTTCTCTGTAATATGTTGAGTTCTATGTAAACCGCTTTGATTGTAAGATAAGGCAGTATAAAATTCCTGTTAAATAAAGCAAACATAACTATCTCTTATATCTCAACAAATAGGGGTGACCTACACGGAGCAGTGGGTACACCCCTAAACAAAGGCATGGGGAGGGGTGACCTGCACGGAGTGGCAGGTGCACCTACTCTTACTGTCTTGCTGGGCAGACTAGATGGACCATACTGGTCTTTATCTCCCATCATATACTATGTTACTATGTATCTGCTGTAGGTGGAGGAGGTATCCTTCCCTTACCACTTGCAGTACCCACTGGTCTGAGGTGATGTTGCCTATCTATGGGCAAAGAGCACCAGGTGCCCCCCTGTGGGCTGGTGAAGGTCTCCTGGGGGAGGGAAGGCCCTGCCCTGGAGTCAAAAGATCCTTCCTGGTTAGGTGGGAGCTGGTGTCTGAGGCTTCGGTGACCTTCTGAGCCCCATGGCCTTGCCTTTTAGGGTGAGAACCTTGTTGCTGGCCCGAGAAGAGCTGGTAGGGGTGACTGTGGGAAAGGGCCTTTTTTCCTCGGGAACAGGAGTCTTTTCCCTGCTAGTTTTCTGCAGGGAAGGGATGAGGGTCTTTTTAGAGAGCCTCTGGTGGGTCACCACATAGGCCTCTATTTCGCCTGCCTTGTCAGCCATGGGCTTGCCAAATAGGTTTTCCCCGGTGCAGGGGACATTGAACAGCTTGTCTTGGACCAATTGCTTGAGGTCGGAAAACTGTAGCCAAGCTTGGTGTCAGGTGCCAATGCTGGCTGCTGCAACTCGAGCCGCTGACTTGAAGCCATCGTAGGCTGCTTGGGAGAGGAACTTGGAGCAGTCCTTGATCCCGGAGGGTCAGGGACTGAAATAGTTGGAGGGATTCCCTGGCAAGACCAGCCAAAAACCTTGACAGCTCCTGGGTTAGAGCCTTCAGGTACATACCTACATATATAATTCATAGGCTTGGATTCAGCACAGCATCGAGCCCAGGTAATACTTGCACCCGAGGATGTCAAGGGCTCTGGCCCCCCTTCCGGGGGGGAACAGAGGAGTGGGTCTTTTGGCTCTTAAGTTTTTGCATCGTTGACTCGACAACTATGGAGGTATGTGGGAGCTGGAATTTGTGGAACCCCGGGCCCTTCCGGACACAGTACATGGCGTCAAGGTGCCAGTTCACCACCAGTACAGATGCCCATGTCTCCCACATTCTCAGCAGTAGCTGCTCGAGGATCAGTTGCACGGTCACTGGGAGGATTTCCTTGGGTGGAGACTCATATTGGAGGATCTTCAACTCCTTAATACGTGGGTCCTCCTCCGCCTCAGTCTGCACCGAGGGGGCTCTGGCTCTGTCCTTCGGAGGGGAGTGGCACAGGGGTAGACAGGTCCGAGGGGATATCTTGATGCCGTTTAGTCTCTGGGGATGCCTCACCGTCAGTCTCCCACTTGGAGTCTAGTGGTGGACGATGAATCCGAGGCCCTATGACTTATTGTCTTGAGGCTGGTGCGGAGGAGTTGGCCTCTGAAGGACCTGGGGTCCGAGTCACAGAAACCAGCGTGTGAGGATCAGATGCCCGAGGACCGGGATTTGGACCTCAGCCGGCACCGAGGGCTTACCAAAGGCAGGTGGTGCTTGGAGCTTGGCTCAACGGCCAGGGACTCCCCCACAATCAGGGGCCCTGTCGTCAGGGCCGATGATGCAGAAAAAACAGCCATCATGGCCTGCTTCAGGGCCAGGATAGCAGTGAAATTCTGCTCCAGGGCCACCATTCTGGTTTCCAAGCCAGGCGGCTATGCAGCTTTCGGCGCAGAAACAGAGGATATTGGGCCCTGCGTCAGCACTCTCGCGAGTGCATCATCGACAAGGACTACGGCCTTGAGGAACCTCACAGTCTCTGTCGGCCAAGGAATCCTTTTTGAGGACCTTGGTAGAGTGCTTCTTGGATCCTCCAGAATCCCTCTGGGTGGTTTTACCAGGTTTCTCTGGTGCAACCTCGGTGGACTTCAAGGATGTTTTCTTCTTTTTCTCAGGGTCAGAGGTCTTCTCAGAGGAGCCGTCACTGTGGGACTCAGAGAATGCTCAGGCCTCACAGGAAGTGCTGGACTTGGCATCGGGGAGGAAAGGGAACAGTTTTTCCTGCAACTCGGACCTCTTGTTGTTGGTCTTAGGCATCATGGCACAGGGTCTGGGGTATCCTGGCACAGGTCTCAGGAGGTGCTGTCATGGTCGGGTGCAGCAGTCATGGGTGTCTGTAACTGACAGTTTGACTGCAGTGGTCACATTTTTTGAACCCACTGGGGGACATGGATGGGAGCACCTGTGCAGGGTCGACGATCCCCGGGCAAAAAAAAGCATGAATGTGGGTTGAGGCAAGCCTCGATCCAAAAAAGAAAAAGGGGCCGAGAACAGCGCAGAGTTCAGCCTCTGCTTGAGGCGGGAAGAGGAACTGGTACGCAAACCAGGAAAAGCCAACTTCAAGGATATTTAGCAAGGAGTTTTTCCAGGAAAACAGGATAGACGTCCATTGGGCTCCGCAGAAAATAGGAGACTGAGCAAGATGGCATCCTTGGGTGGGAAGGGGACCATGCATGCGTGGTAGCATGTCCCAAAGGCTTTCATTGAAAGCTGGGGAAATGCTCCGTGCGGGCTCCGTCGGCGCCAATGTCACCCATATGTGAGGACTAACTTCCTGCTTGTTCCTAGAGAATTTATAGAACAAATTGACAAATTAAAGAGCAAAAAATCACCAGGACTTAACAATATTTACCCCCGAGTTTTGAAAGAACTCAAAAATGAAACTGCTAAACTGTTACTAGAAACTGGTAACCTATTATTTAAAATGGCCTTGATGCCCAAGGACTGAAGGCTGGCAAGTGTAATGCCACTCTATAAAAAGAGCTCTTGGGTGATCCAAGAAACTAGACCAGTAAGCCTGACAGCAGCGCTGGGCAAAATAGTAGATATTATTCTGAAAAAAGAAAATTAAATGACCATATAGCAGAAACTACTTAATGGGAATGTGTCACTATGGCTTTAGAAAAGGCAATCTTGCTTTGCAATGTATTAGATTTCTTTTGAAAATGTAAAGTTGATAAAGGTGAGCTGGCTGATACAGCATATTTGTATTTTCGAAGGCATCTGACTCCTCAGGAAATTAAAAAGTGGTAAGATAAGATGCAATGCTTTTTTGTGGAATAGAAATAGAGAAGACTGACAAAACTGAGGATTGCATGGTCAGTTTTACTATTGGTCAAGGGTCAATAATGTGTCCGGCACTAGGCATATGCTGTTTAATATTCAGAAAGAGGAACAATGAGTGAATTGATCAAATTTGTAGATGACATAAAATTATTCAAAGTTATTAAATTAGCAAAGGATTGTAAGGAATTGCAGCAGGATCTTGTGAGACTGCAAAACAATAGCAGATGAAATTTAATGTGGACCAGTACAGTGACGTAGATAGGGAAATATATCTCAACTACAGTTACAAAATGCTAGGTTCTAAGTTAGGACTTGCAAATCAAGAAAAAGATCTTGAAGTTCTATGTTAAAATTTTCAGCCCAGTGTGTCATGTCTGCCAATAAAGCAAATAGAATCCTAGGGATTATTCACACAGGAATGGAGAACAAAGGAGATTATGTTGCCTCTGCATAGGTCCATGGTGCAAGGACACAATGAGTATCATGTGCAGTTCTGGTCATGCCGTCTCAAAAAGGATATAGCCAGGCCCAGACTGAAGCACAGGCAATTTTCTAGAGCACCAAATTCTGAAAGCAACAGCAACACGGGTTAAACAGGAGCCAGATTCCACTAGTTTTAGGGCACTGCACTATGATATCTGTTAGAGAAACCTTCCCTCTCCACCGCTCTCCAGTCGTGCTTGTGGGTACCAACATCTTAAACCCAGCCCTGGATATCATGGAACTAGAAAGGGTTCAGGAAAAATTTAAAGGAATGGAGCAGTACCTCCCTTATGAAGGAAGGCTAAGCAAGTTAAAGCGCTTCAGCTTAGAAAAGAGTTGACTGAGAGGGGATGAGATAGAAATTTGCAAAATCATGTTCAAGATGAAATGATTAAATAGGGAACAGTTTAGCATTTCAAATACTAAAAAGGACCCCGTGAAACCAATTATAAGCAGACTTGATAACAAATCATAGAAAGTATTTTCTCCATACGGCACATAAGCAAGCTATGGAATCTATTGCTGGAAGATGTAGTCAAGGCAACTAACATAACAGGGTTCAAGAAAAGTTTGGATAAGTTCCTGGGGGGGGAGGGGGGAAATCAGACCATAAAAAATTAGTCAGGTAGACTTGGGAAAGCTATCACGTATCCCCTGAAACAAGCTATAAGAAATTGAATCTACTTTTTGGGATCTGCCAGGTACTTGTGATCCAGACTGGGCACTGTAAGACAGGCTGCTAGGCTCAAAAGACCTTGGTCTGACACTGCATGACTCATGTTCTCTCTAATGTTATGATCTGATAAAGAGAAGATAACTCTTGAAAGCTAGTCATAGGTATATTAATTTAGATTTCAGTCCAACAAAAAAGTGTTACCTTCATTTGTTGACCTTTATTTCTTTTTAACCAAGCGGTCAAACACGACAACCACAATTCTGAAATAAGGCTGATACTAGCTCTCCAAGTCTACATTATTCAGTCTCAGTAGAAATGGTTAATGTTCTTGAACTTTTGAGATCATTACAAGTTAATTCATGGCTTCTTACCACAAGTGGCTTCATGTTCCATTTCCTAAGTTACAACTTAGATTGTAGCCTACTTGGACAGAAACTTTGTACTTTGTTCGCTTTGAGTTTGGTTTAGAAAAGGCGAGTAATTAAATCTCCAATCCCAAAGATCATGGCACAGCACTATTTGCTGTTTCTGAATCAGTAAATGTTCCAAAATCTAAAGACATAAACCTAATGATTTTCCGACTGTTTTGCTATGGCATGCAAATATAGTTTTCCCTCTCATGTATTCTAAGGGGGGGGGGGGACAACCTTAACAGGGCAACATGAAAGGGAGAAAGGTTTGGTCAATATCAACATGTGGCTACATTATGCATTCACACAATAGATAAACAGCTTAAATTGAATGGAGACCACAGAGTCACAGGCTAATTAAATTATAACTGCTGTAGTGCCAATAAAGCAGTAGAAACATACCAGCGAGGGAAGAGAAGAGGAAAATAGTTTTATTTGCAGACCCAAGTACAAACCATCTGAAGTTCAGCTTGCTAGAAACCTCCTCCTCAGAGGGAAACCAAAATCTTTGCTTAGGCCCATGAACAAGCTGATCAGATCATCTGCTGGAAGTTCTCTCTGATCTGTGCTGACAAAAATAAATTCAGATCTAATTTGTGTGCAATTTTTATGTAAACAGAAATACATCTTTCTCTGTGACTTGTTTACTCCCTCTTCCCACCCCTTTTTATAGTATATTCTTTTAGCTTGCTTACAGACTCCCTAATCTTTTCAAGAGTTGCCTACACAATGAATGATCTAATCAATTTTAGTTCATCAAAAACAAAAAAGCAATGTAAAATTCATTGCGATATCTTGAAAGCCCAACCGGCCTAGGGTGTGCTGGAGAACTGGGCAGAGAACCACTGATGTAGAGGTTGCATCAGCTGCTGTTCACTCAAGAATTCATCGAAAAACATACAATACGACCAGGCATACCTACTGTAAATCTCTGCCAGCAACTGCATTTACAGTACTACAACAAACAAAGGCTGATGGGGAATAAGGAGGGAAAGCTGCTAAATGTGTTGACTAGCTGAGTATCAAAGATTGACATTCCCTTCGGGACTGTTAGCACACGATGGCTCAAAGAGTCATTTTTCTTCTCCTTTTCTACTAAAACAAATGGAGGCATGTGCTGATGGCGAAGGCACAACAATCAAGGCAACAATCCTGACTGGAAAATTTCAAAGACCTTCTAGCCTCCACGAGATCCCTAGTTGACATACTACTGAAAAGGTTTAAGAACATGAAATAACACAAAAGAACTTCAGCAAACTGGGGTGCAGAATGACCATGAGGAACGTGGCATCCTTGATTTTTTAAAAAACAGTTTAGCCAACTTCCATTAAGTCCTATTCTATTACAAGGATCATTTTAAATGATTTTACTTCCTGATTACATATAGTATTCACTCAGATCTCAAATGACTAAAAAGTACATTTTTGTATAAATACTACAAATACAATACAAATCAGATCATAGTTTGCAACTATAGTAAAATATTTGTCCATTTGTGTTACTTTTTGGTCTGTAAGAATTGTTTCATTTTACTGCATGTTTTATATGCAAGAATACACTGGTCCAGAGGCATCCAGGCTCCTCTGTACTACAACTTTGATTTGCTCAATACTTACATTTGACATTTGTTCAAGAAATTAGCAAAATTAATGATACCAAGTGGGCGGAGCCTGCAACGATCCAAGATGGCCGCATAATCCTAGCTCCCTGCCCGGTTTAACTTGCAAATTGATCTCCTTGGTTGTGGAGTACGAGTGAGTGAGCCCTCCTCTGCTTTAAAGACGTGGGAAATGGCTGTGAGTAAGCCTACCAAGTTAGAATTTGGTGGAAGTTCAAACTCGGCTACTAAACGTCTTAAACCTGACCCCCCCCCTCCCCGCTGAAATCGACCGGAGGCCATGATTGCGGCGTGGGCACGCAAGAGGTGCTTCGGGAGATCAGAGCCGTAAGAGACCTGGTGTCGGCCAATGGTGAAACTTTGGCTGTCGTTCAGTCCGACATTCTTGAGTTGAAGGAACTCAAAGTGCAGGTGGCGGCCCTAGCAGCTAGGATGGATGTCACGGAGGGCAAAATGGTAGCCCAAGAGCAGCAACTGCGACAAGTGGAGAGAAACAGAAAGCGGATTGAGGCCCTCGAGCGGAGCTTAGAGGACCAAAGTAACCGGGCGCGCCGCAATAACATCAGGGTGGTCGGCATACCGGAAGGCGCAGAGGGTACCAATGCTGTTGAGTTTCTGGAAAAACTGCTGCCCAAGATTCTCCAGCTAAAGCTCCTCTATCCGCTAGAAATAGATAGGGCGCACAGAGTGCCGTCGCAGGCGGGCCCACAGCAGAGGTTCCCGAGGCCTTTGATAATGCGTGTACTGCGGTACTCGCAGGTGGCGCAAATCATGACCGCAGCCAGGGCGCGCGGTCCGGTAAAATTTGATGAGCACACAGTGGCGCTTTACCCAGACTTTTGTAAGGCCACAGTAGAGAAGAGAAAGCTACTTTTGGCATTCCGCCCGCGGCTCCAGCAATTACAGGCCCGATATGGCATGTTTTATCCTGCAAGATTGAGGGTGACTCTGCACAACCAGACTCGCACGTTCGAAGACCCTGCTGCCCTGCGAGTTTTCCTGGAAGAAAAAGAGGCTATGCTCATGCAGTGATGGGTGCCTTTTGGACATTGAGTGTAGGGCTGGACTTTGTGTTACACAGGACGGTCCCGGAGTATGGTGGAGTGTTGTACATACTCCAAGCAGGACATGGAGCGCGGGGCTTTGGCCGCGCTGTTTCGTTTGGCTGCTGACCTAGCAAAATGTTTTGGTGCCTGCGGGGATCGGGCAGCCTGTCTTTTCCTGTGGCTGTAGGTCCCATGATGCACCGAAGCGCCCACGGGTGGAAACAGAACGTCGGACTGGACTTGATGGTTAATTGTTCAGTTAATCTATGCTGTTTTTCTGTTGTGGTTCTGGGGCTGTGGAGGTGGCAATGATAATGGGGGGCTTTGTTAGTTGGATATGTGGTGGTATGAATGTCAAGAGCCTGTTGTGGTTGCTGGATGTATGGTGGTACGATTGTGGAGGGACGAGACGGATGCCTGTTGTGTTGAAGTTAGTTTATGGGGGAAGGGAGGGAGGGAGGGGGGGTGGGGAGGGCTGCTGCTGTAAGCCTTCAGTCAAGGTGTGGGGGCTTGAGAGATATCAAACCTAAGGGAGGGAACTAATATGGGGTAATGAGGGGCTGGGGGGGTGAAATGTAAGGGGTACAAGGGGATAAGAATGGATACTTGTGTACGGGCGGGGTGGGTTATGTGGCAGTCTGGATGGGAATGGTTCTCCCGTTAACAGCTCCATGTTGGAGCAATTGGGTGTCTCCCTGGGTTCCTCTGATATACTGGGCAGGATGCTGTTTTTATGCTTTGATGGTGGGCCTGCACCACTCTTGCACCAAAGATAATCTTGTGCCATGCATGCGGTGAAATTTATCTCTCTGAACATAAAGGGCATTCACAACCCGATCAAACGGAAGAAAATTCTGTTGTATTGTAAGAAGGAGGCTGCGGATGTGGTTCTGTTGCAAGAGACGCACCTATCGTCCTTGGAGTCAGCGAAACTGGGTACAGGGGACTATATGTTAGCGGGGCACTCCCCTGCGGTAGGCAGGAAAAATGGGGTCGCCATTTTGGTCCGTAGGGCCCTTGACCCCAAAATAATGCAGCAAAGGGCCGACACGGGGGGAAGGTGGGCCAAGGTGATGTTTCAGCTGGGGAGTCGGACAATAGCCGTCCTGAATGTGTATGGGCCGAACCAGGATGACATAGGGTTCTTTAAGTCCTTGGCAATGGAATTGAAGGACTGGGAGACAACGGAGTGGGTACTGGGTGGGGACTTCAACTTGATCCTGGACCCGTTGTTAGATCGCCAACCCTTCCGGTCCCAGAGGAGTAGTAAGGCGCTAACGGTACTTCAATCTATAATGCGGGAATATGGTCTTTCGGATGTTTGGAGGCTTTGGCACCCCAAAGACCGGCAGTATTCATTCTATTCGCTTCCCCATGGATCGCACTCGCGCATTGATTATTTTTTGGTCTCTGGATCACTAGTCCCGGAGGTGCTGTCTGTTGATATATTGGGCACGCACCTTTCAGACCATGCGGCGATATCCTTAGCTTTGCAGCTGCGAGTCAGATCTCGGACCGCGGCTGCTTGGCATTTCCCTAGAGAGCTCCTGTCAGACCCGGAGTTTTGCATGGAAATTAAGAAAGCCGTTAAGGAGTATTTTCTTTTAAATTCCATTATGGAGACGCCGGTATGGGCCTGGTGGGAGGCCTTCAAGGCCTCGCTTAGAGCTGTTGTCACAAGCTATAAGATCAGATTGTCGCGGAAGAGGAGGGAGCAGCTGGTGGAATTGGAGGCTCAAATTTCTGCGGGGGAGAGAATTTTGGTGGACAGATCAGACCCCAGCATTCTGATACGGCTACAAAGGTTGCGATATCAGTATAATGATCTTATCAGCAGGGATGCAATCGCGCAGATCCGGCAATCGCAAGGGAGGTACTATTGTGAGGGTAACAAGGCCGGTCATCTCCTAGCGAGTATTCTAAATCCTCGCAGGTCTAAGCATAGGGTAGAAGCGATATGCGATGAGAGTGGGCAACTTCATATAAAGGACGGGGAAATTGCGGCGCGCTTCCGAGATTATTACAAGCGTCTGTATATGTCGGAGGTGGTCTCAGAGCCTGCTTCTTTCCAGCAGTTGTTTGCACAGACTTCTCATCCGGTATTAACGGCCTCCCAAGTGGTGGAACTGGATAAGCAGTTGTCGGTGAGTGAGATCAGAGACAGTATCCATAGCATGAAGGGCGGGAAGGCTGCCGGCCCAGACGCTATCCCGGTGGAGTTCTACCAAGTTTTCGCGGAAGATCTTCTCCCACATTTAGCGCTTTACTTTCAGAACCTTTTGATCCAGGCCCCTGCCGTGGGGTCTTTCAGCAAGGCGACAGTGGTAGTGTTGGAAAAGCCGGGTAGGGACCCACATAGAGTTGAGAATTACCGCCCGATATCGCTGCTTAATGCTGACTACAAAATCTTCTCTTCGGTTTTGGCCCATAGGTTGGTTGCAGTGATCCCGTCTCTGTTGCATCCGGACCAGTGTGGCTTTGTCCCTGGACGGTCTACGGCGGATAATGGGCGGCTTCTCTTAAATGTACTCGCGGCGGCAGGAGAGGCGCAGGAACCTCTGGTGGGGCTTTCGGTCGATGCGGAGAAAGCCTTTGATCGGCTGGAATGGGGATTTCTGAAGCAGGCGCTTGGATGGTTTGGAATAGGGCACAGTTTTATAAAAATGGTAGAGGTGTTGTACACCTCTCCCTCGGCTCGTATCCTTGTTAATGGCTCCTTATCTGAGTCCTTCACTTTAAACAGGGGGACGCGCCAGGGTTGTCCCCTGTCCCCCTTACTTTTCAATTTGGCTCTGGAGCCCCTAGCTTCCCTGATGAGACAGTCTCCCAAGATTAAGGGGTTGGAGATTGCTGGGAAACAAATAAAGCTCTCAGCGTATGCTGATGATCTTTTGTTATTTTTGCAGCCCGGTTCGGTGGGAGAGGTTTTGAGTTTGATTGAGCGGTATTCTGCTTTGTCGGGATATAAAATTAACTGGAATAAGTCAACGGCCTTCCCAATGAATAGGTGGACCTTTTCTTCTTCTGTAGATGAGTTTCCTTTTAAATGGGAAGCGGAGGCTATTAAGTACCTAGGGGTTTCCTATTGTCCTGTTTTAGAGGAGACGGTGCGACTGAATGTACAGGTAATGAAAGATATGGTGCAAGCTTACACGTTGAAGTGGTCCCCCCTGCATTTATCGTGGTGGGGAAGGCTTGATTCTATCAAAATGGTGTTGGTCCCTAAGGTAAATTATATTCTTGAGATGTTACCCCTGGAGCTTACAGCGACCTTCTACAAGGCGATAGAGCGGATGTTATCAACTTTTTTGTGGCAGGGTAAGCCCCGCGGATCGCTCTCAAAAAACTGAAGGCGTGTAAAAAGGAAGGGGGTGTTCAGTTTCCCGATTTTCGGTTGTACCATGCGGCCCTTTTATTGAAGCAGGGCACGAACTGGCTGAGTTGTGAAGGGGAGGGCCATAAGCCCGTTTGGGTGGAGGTAGAGGAAAGGTTGGTAGCTCCTATTCCCCCTCAGCTGTTAGTGGAAATGTCCCTCCCGGGGGTGGGGGGAAACCTAAGGATACTCCGGGCCACGCAACAAGCCTTTTGGCTGCTGGGTCAATTAGTGGAGAAGAATGGGAGAATCTCGGCCAATTCCCCACTATGGTTTAACCCTAACTTAACGATCGGACATAAGCTCATTGGGTGGAAGGGTTGGCAAAACAAAGGGGTATGGACGGTTGGTCAGTTGATTAAAGTTAATGGATGGAAATCCTTTGAAGAGTTACAGGCTGAGTTTGGCCTCCCCCGGACGTGCTTCTTTCAATGGCTGCAGCTGAAACATTGCCTTGAGCGTGTCCCAGGGGTGCCCTCCGCGGTGTTGGAGCAGGGTGGCCTGCTGCAATCGGTGGAGGCTTGTATGGGCTCCAAGGGAATTATGTCCAACTACTATACTATACTTCGGAATAGATCACACTCTTTCCCTGCTAAATTGGGGCGCCAATGGGAGGAGGAATTTGGGGGCCATGTCTCGCCCAAAGTTTGGGAAAAGGTGTGGGGAAAGGTAATAAGAGTAGCAAGTGCGTCATCTCTCTCACAATCTCTCTATTTCATTATGCACAGAGCATATCTCACTCCTGTTAGAGTGGCTAAATGGGGTGGGCAGGACCCAGGGTTGTGTTGGTCGTGCGTAGCAGCGCCGGGCACGTTTCAACATGTGCTCTTGGAGTGTTTTTACGTTCAGAGATTTTGGCGGTTAGTTTGGCACAAGATTGGGAGAATTCTAGGCATACAAGTTCCGTTGAGTTGGGAGATAGTGGTCCTTCGCTCCTGTGCGAATTCTCTGGCGCTCGAGAGGGATCAAGAGTTTCTTTTCAATTTTCTGATGGCTATTGCTTTAAAGTTGATAGTGACTCATTGGAAAGATCTAGCCAAGTTGGATGGCCATCACTGGTGGAACTTGGTGTGCCTTTACTCCACATTTGAAAAGATGCGAGAGGACCGAGAGTCTTACTGGAGAAAGAGGCATGTTGCTAGGGTGGTGCAGGGAGTTAATGAGGGTGTTAATCAGTCATTCAACAAATGGTTCTATCTTGATGAATACGCAGCTAGAGCTAGGTGCAGTAGTGCACCAGCTGTGTAGAGTGTCAGATGTTGGTGCCCTGTGTGTGGGGTAGATGTGGTCAGAGGGGAACCCAGGGGGATGGGGGGGTGGTTGGGGGATAGGGGGATTGGTAGTGTTGTGGGGGTGAGGGGTACTGTGTATTGTGCTAGTTGCACTGTGGTCAGGTATTGCTGATTATGGTTTTGTTTTGTTTTGTTTTCCTTGGTGTTGTATGTATAAAATCATTAAAAAAAAAAAAATTAATGATACCAAGTAATGACTGTGAGACATAACATTGGTTCACCAAGAAAAACTTGCCACACTAATATAATGGGGCTTTGATGACAGCACTGTCAAACACACATTTCTTCCTGGCCAAAATCTTTCCTGAGCTCACAACTATCAAAGGCCACATTTTGATTTTAACCCAAAAATATTTAACTTATAGCAACCTTTAAGCAAAACAATACATTAGTCTGGTCTTAATGACATCAACCACAAACACAAATCACCACGATCTCCTACCTAGGGGACAATGTATATATCAAAAATAGTTTCTCTTGGTCACTAGCCTAAATCCATTCAGGGCAACACTCATTAAAAGTAGTTACCCATCTCAGAATTCATTTGGTGGACCATGAAATGGATGACAGAGTCTTTCGGTCTAGGCCACAGCAATAAAAAAACACCACACAAAACACACATTTGGCATTCTTACTTGCAGCCTCAGAGCCCAAAAAATGACCAGTAATGAAAACTAAATTACTTTAGGGCAAGGGTTCTTAATCCAGTCCTCAGGACACACCTAGCAAGTCAGGTTTTCAGGGCAACCACAATGAATGTGCATGAAAGAGATTAGCATGGGCTGCCTCCATTCTCTGTATATCTTTCTCATACATATACATTGGTTATCCTGAAAACCTGACTGGCTAGGGGTGTCCCGAGGACTGGGTTGAGAACCCCTGGTTCAGAGATGCTCCTTCCTGAAATGGGTTAAAATATATTAGTAGAGAAGCCTGTGCTGCCACTTCTCGATTTCAACTTGTGAATCTGGGACTTCTCAGGAGCACAGAATTCACAAGAGCTCATGAAATAAAATGGAGCCTATTAAAGCTACCATCAGTTCCTTACAAACCTCTACTCCTAATTTTATATGGCTTCAGCTACGTTTATCCATCCTTGTGCATTTAATTTAAAGCATCCCATGCATGAAAACTATTCCTCCTCTGCCTGCAAAAGAAAACGGAAATAAAGATACAAAGAGGATATTCAGAAAGACAACTTTTAGTAAATTCCCAAGTGTGTACTCTTTCTTGCCAGTGGTTTGGTTTATTAAAAACAGTGCCAGAAGAATGATGGGAGAACTGAATCCACTCTGAGAAATTCTGGATCAATTTGCTCAGAGAAGCCAAAAGGCAGTGGGTGCACTAACCCTCCCAGAATGCTAAGTGGCCTTCTCTAGTTCCTCTACTGCTCTCCTCCTTACAGATAAAATATGGTCTTCTCTCGAGCACTCGACACTGTACTTAAATAAGGAGCTCAATGATATCAACAAAGAACTATATTCACTTTCCAATCTTCAACATAATTAATCAAAGGATTTGTATTTATATATTCACTGAAGGTCTCAGACTTTCATGACACTTATTTTGTGGGCTTTTTTTTCTTTTGCCCAATGAATGTGTCTAATAGCATCAACGACCAACAGTGTGTTTTCATACAAATAGTATAAAAAATTATTACTGCCCTCCTGTTGTCCTGTGATCCCAACGCCTTCCTTGGGCACCACTATTGCGTTTCACATGAATCGTTTCTTCAGGGGATCATATTGACTCCGTGATCGTTATCCAAGGTTAAAATAGCTGCTGCCCGCGTCCTGTTACTTTCTTGGCACAGCTACGATTTTTCAAGTTGAATCTTTTCACTGCCATGGCGTTTTGGCTGACAAGACCTATTGGTTTGCTCCGACTGCTGCTGCTCTATGCTGCACCTCAGAAGCTCTTGCCCTAGGCACCATCTAATCTTGCCTAATGATTGGGCGGGTCCTGTCGACAATCAAGGAGCTTTGGTGGCCAGTCGCATAGATCCGTTTGACCCGTTCCTCAACCAAAAGGTTGCCCTGCTGCCTCTACCTTCTTATATGCTGGAAACAAACTGCTGACAAACGCAGCATTACTACAAATCATTCCGTTTGTATAATGCAGTCCTGGTATACCCCTAGCTAGTCACACTTTCAGGATATGCATAATGGATATGCAAGAGAGACTTGCATGCAATGGAGCCAGCGCATGGAAATCTTTCATGTATATTCATTGTGGATATCCTGAAAACCTGACTAGCTCAGAGTACACCAGGATAGGGTTGAGAACCACTGGTGCAGTATGGACACGTACGTTTTATTAAGCATTTTCTGCACCTAAAGCAGAAAACGGCTACTATAAAATGGTGAGAAGTAATACATTCATAAAAAGTAGGTGCACTGGATAGCAGCTACTTCCCATGCTCTGCAGATAGAGCAGAGGTGCACTTCTTGCTTTCCTTCACATTTGCCTTGGCGTAATTGTAAACTTGCGCAAGGGCATATGTGCACTGTTGAGGACAGTTCTGAGAGCTTATTTTATACAGGCACATAGGGACCTATGTTACAGTTATAAAATAGATGCTGCTTTGAAATATTTTTTTTAAGGGCATCGTTATGAAATTACCTCCATAATGGACAGCCTTGGAACTTAGAAAACTAGTTAAGATGGACCGGACACCAGAGGAAACAAAGAATGAGACCTAAGGCAGCAAAGCTGGACTGGGAACAATTAAAGTACTGGGTGTGCTTATAGGTACCATAATTTGACGAAAAGGCAAGTTGAATTGAATAATGCAGCAAGGAATGAGGCCTTTCATGAGTCTGCATAACAGCCAGTGGGTAATATAAGACGACTAAAAGATGTAGGATAATTGAAGATATGGACCAATTTGTTTAATTAGTGAATTAAGTAAACAAACAAAAAAAATCTCTTTGTCCCCAAAACCGATATACATTAGAACAGCTGAGAAAGGGGTGGGTGGATGGGAAGGAGGGTGAGAAAGAACTAAATAGGACTGTGACTCTTCACAAAAACCAGTTAGCTATTCTTTAAAAGTATTTTTCCTTCTGACAATTGCTAGATTCCCTTCTATGCCTTTTCTTCACAGGTAAATAGGATCCCATTTTAAGAAGGGGTCCCCTTTTAATACTGAATCTGTAAAATGTTGAAGATGCAATTTTACCTGATATTGTTACCAATACATTTAGACCTTCCAGTACATCCATTTGTTGGAAGCGCCTGCGATTGATTAGTGGATACACTTTTCCCTGGCCACTTCTATCCAGCAGCATCAATCCACTTTCAGTGCCTACCAATAAATTTACTCCTGGACAAAATTGGGGGAAAAAAAAACAACACGTGATTAATATTCACCATGTTTCATGCCACTCTAAAACTGCATAAATTTGGAAGAGGTAGTGTTAATGGCTAGGGGTCATATCCCACTACTGCTCTTTATGATCTTGGGCAAGTCACTTAACCCTCCCATTGCTTCAGGCACACACTCATACTGTAAGCACAGGGACAGGAAAGTGCCTATTGTATCTGAATGTAACATCATGGGCTGCTCTAGAAAAAGTTATGGGCTAAATTCAAAATATACAAATGCATTTAAAAATATTAAAAGAAAAAATAGGGAACAAGTAAAATTCTGAGCAGAAAGTTAATAAAAGTTAAGAGCATTGTTTTTAATGTTGACTTAAATTCTCATTTAAAGATAACCAGTGAAAACTGTAGAAGCATATTGCTACCATTTGTTTTAAGAAAAATACTGGTGGAAATGGCCCCAGCTGAGATGACCCACATGCCCAAGAAAAATACAGCAATCCCAAAAGAAAAAACAGAGAACTATTTATGAAACACATGCATTCATGCAGCAAAAATGCCATGTAAGACATGATTCCAACACTACCCAGTCTACAAAATGTAACACCTGATGACATTTTTGTATTTACTGTCTATGCATTTCCCAGAGGATGCACAAAACATAAAACTAACCTAGAGACTTGTTTAGAAACTCAGAATTAGCAATTAATTCTTACAGGAATTCTTTATTAACTGCAATTACGGACATCATAAGCTAGGCTCATAAACTGAGATGCACAAAGTGCAGTCTAACCTTGACTACTGTCATATAGATCAGATAACGGAGATGTTGCAATGGCAGAATGAACATCAGCAAATTAAAGCCACTAACAAAGCCAAGAAAATTATAAGTTAAACCTACATCCAAAGGAAGGGCACGACGAGTACAGTATTTCTGTGAGAATGTGAGTACATGGGTGCTAGTGTTGAAGAAACTTCAGGGCTTAACTAAAGTGTCTTGAAAACAAGCAGCAACGTTTACCTCATATACACGGCCATTCTTGGCAACACAGCACATTGATCAAAATGAGTTATCCATGAACATCAAATGGAAGGCGAGTTGCTGAATTCATGTTTCACTACCAAAAACATTATTAAAAAACTGCATAGGAGGGTCATACATCAAAGTACGTATGCATAATTACAGGAAAAGCCCTTGCACTGTCTGCATTTACATAAAGAAAGCAGCAAACATAAAAGGGAGAAAATAATTTTTTATGCTCTAAAAATGAAACGGGGGATATTCAAAGGCATTTGCATGGTCTGCAGACCTGCAAACTGTGTAAATGCCACTTTGTGGGATATTCAGCAGCATCACCCATGGTCAGCATTGGGAAGTGTTGGGGTTGTTCCGGGGTGAAGCAGTGTGGCAGCGTAGTGGAGTGGCAATATTGAGTCACTACCCAGCTAGCAATATGTGGTGAAAACCAGGAACAGGAAACACTGGCTAACTTTTGCCATGTACCACTAACCGGGTAGCAGCTCAATATCACCGCTGCCTGGTTAGCAATCACCAAATATGTACAACCCAGATATTCAATTCTGTGGCTGGATAGGGTCCCAGCATTAAATATTTGGGCTTAAAGTTCAGTGCCAACAGCTAGCCGCTTTAGCAGCACTAATTGCCGGCACTGAATATCTGGCCCAAAATCTTTTAGAAGGCAAAGAGTCCAGTTAAAATTCGTATTACAACATTAAACACAGCTGTGCTAGATTTTTTTGACCCACCCGTGTTAAAAACACAACGCAGACTACCCAGTCGCTCTATCAAGAAAAAAAGGAAGAATACAATAAACTAATCAACCAACATAAACAGGAGCACCATACCAACCTTGTCCTCAAAGCAAAAAACAAGCCACGAGAGCTCTTCAATATAGTCCACACACTTACAAAGCACCCAACAAACACTGAAGTGATTAAAATCCCCCCAGAGACCTTCGCACAACACCTGGCTTCCAAACACAACCCCCTCCATACTGAACAAGCAGAGGATTTGAACCTCACTCCTGCAACTACAATCCCCAGTACTCCATGGAACAAATTTCACATACCCACAAAAGAATAAATCACCCAAACCATATCTAGCCTAAACAGCACAGCACCGACGGACCCCTACCCGGTCCCATGGGTCAAGTCAGCAAATGAAGAACTGGCGAGTCACATTCAGAAAATAGTCCATGCCTCACTAACCCAGGGTTACAGCCCCCCCCCCCCTCTTAAGCTCGCCACCATACACCCTGTCTCCAAGCTCACGACCCCCTCCCCCACTGACCCATCAACTTATCGACTGATATCTTTATTTTATTTATTTTATTTTATTCATATTTCTATACCGCATCTTCCAAAGTTCAGTTGCGGTTTACAGCTAACAACAATTAACAAAGCAAGTTTGTTTTACATGGAACATTGAGATATAACAGAACTTATTTACAAGGAACATCATATTAAATGTAGAATAAACAGTGCAATATAATACCAAACCGTGTGCAAACTATGTACAAGTTTATGTATGAATATATCAAGGGTGAGTGCTATCTGTGTGGGTTAAAGGGCTTTTGCATGGAGCATGGAGCTAGTCTCCCCTTCCTAGCTAAGATCCTGGAGAAGACGGTATATTGCCAACTTCAAGACCACGTAGATACCCATGCGCCCCTTGACCCCCACCAATACAGTTTCCGACCTCTTCACAATATTGAATACCTGCTTGCACTGCTCATAGACAAACTCAAAGGTCTAAACAACATAAAGACGGGCTTCCTCCTCATCTTTATCGATATAGCTGCTGCATTCGACACTGTATCCCACCCTATCCTCTTCAAAAGACTAGAAGCCATTGGACTCTAATACCACACTCAAATGGTTTGACTCATACCTCAACGGAAGACAGCAACAAGTCAAGATCAGTGCTAACTCTTCATCTCCATTTCCATTAACACAAGGAGTCCCTCAAGGATCCTCCCTATCTGCCCTGCTCTTTAATCTCTATGTCCAACCTATCTGCAAGGTCATCGTACAACACGACATTCAATATGCCCTATACACCGATGACATCATGATCTACACCCCAGCCAACTTAGACAAGCCTGACTACACACCTATAGCCAACTGCCTCCTCGATTTATCCCAATGGCTATCCAACAACCTCAAGATCAACTACAAAAAAACAGAAGTGCTATTTGTCTCACGCAACAACAACTTCTCTCCTCCTCAGCTCACTGACCTTATCAACGATTTCATTCCAGTCAAAGAGGAGATAAAGTACCTGGGCATAATTCTAGATAAGAACTTGAACTTCCACTCCCATATCGCCAGAAACACTAAGAATGCATACCACAAGTTGGCAATCGTACGAAGGCTAAAGTCCATATTAAGCCAAGACCACTTCAGGACTGCAACTCCATTCTCCTTGGACTGCCCGCATCAACTATTCGTCCACTACAGATGGTACAAAACACGGCAGCACGCATCCTCACAGGATCTGCAAGACACCACCACATCACCTCTATCCTGAGCCAATTACACTGGCTCCCAATCACACTAAGAATCAAATTCAAAACAGCCCTCATCCTGTTCAAAATCCAGCGAAATCTGGTACCTAACACCCTCAAGGACTTGATCAAAATTAAAACTGACACTAGACCCAGACAAAGACCAATGATGGACATCATCCAGACTCCGGCATCATACTGCAACACTACGAACTCAACATCCAGAAGGGCACTGTCCCTTGCAGCACCTTCCCTTTGGAACTCCCTCCCCCATGACATCAGGACTACTACAGATGCCAACAACTTCAAGACAAGACTAAAGACCTTCCTATTCATCGACTACTACAGGGCCATCACATAGTCTACCCTATCTTCTTCCTACCATCAGTAAAGCCCTTACCCCAACTTACCCCTTCGTGTATATAGCTCACTTATTTGTAAATAAGATCCCCTGAACCCCTTCAGTGCCCCACCCCGCATTCTTCTCTCTGCAAATAGCATTCACTATAATTAGCTCCCCCTCTTACTCCCAATTAGAACCTCCCTTGCTAGTGCTCTCTCCTCTCCCAAGCACTCCCTTATAACCCCAATGCAATCCAATGTTTAAGCGTTAGTTATACCAATGTATAGATGTAAGACTATATATCATGTAAACCGCTCTGATTAAAGGATAGAGCGGTATATAAAAACTGTTAAATAAATAAATAAATAAATCGTAACAGAACATAAGTTTTGTATATGTGGTGTTTCAGGTTACAGAGCGAAGGAATAGCCTAGTGGCCAGACAGCAGGCTAAAAGTGCCAGGAAAGCTATAGTTGAAATGCATCCTTCTCTCATTGATGCTTCTTGTAACCTTGGGTATGTCACTTATCCCTCCACTGTCTGAGGTACAAAACTTAAGGCTAGCTAATATTAATTTGAGTTAAGCACATAATACTGTAAATAGGCCCCAGTGAAAGTATTGGGACTTATATGATTTAACATTTGTTCAATTATGTATTACATGCATTACTGAATGGAGCCAATAGATTGTAAGCCATATTTGCAGGGAAATACTGTACTACTGTACTTGTATATTAACTTGCCATGAGCTCAGATCAGGAAAGGAGAGGAATCAAAACTAAACTCCAAGTCCTAAATATAAGCCACCAGTAGTTTTCTGCAGGATGTCAAGTAAAACTCTTACGTGCTCTTCCAAGTTCCGCTAGTGATTATGCATGTTGCTTTATCTGGATTTAAGATACTTAGCTATAGCAAGTGTTCTCTGTAGACAGCATGATTGCTCAGGCACACAACTGGGGGTCACTTCATGGTGTCCGAATGGAGCAACTCTCCCAGAGCTCAGAACTATTGTAATGTTCTGAGCATGCATGACCTTTCCTGTTCACCGTGGTGTCCTCAGTCCCCCTCATTTGATTTAAAGCTTGGAATAAAACTCTTAGAAAGGCAGGTGGGACTCTGCACCTGATTCAAGACTGCTTACCAACGGAGACAAGTAAGGTAGTTTTCTTATTTTAAGTATCTTAAATAAGGCTTCCTTAAGCGGTTGTGAAATCAGCTACACCAACTACATGTGTGTTACAGTTGATTGAAAACACCACCAGTTTTTAGCAAGAATAGATTAACTTCAGAAAGTATGCGCGTTCTCCTCAGAGGAGGAGGGGGCATGATGGAGCATTTTTCTGGAGTACCATGTGAAAGAAATCTGGCAACATTTATATCCAGACTCTATGTAATACCCGTAGAGTGCCACTCACTTATATTATATAGACAGCCAAACCTTTTGTGAAGCCTGAGAGTTTGTTTACCTGATGAGAGATTTCACTGACCAATCTGTTGGTCAGTAAACCCAGCCATGTAGTTTAGAAACCTTTAAATTGATCCCCATGTTTAAGCTGAAAAGTATAGTTATTCACCTGTAACAGTGTTCTTTGGGAACAGCAGGAATCAATCCTCACATATGGGTGACATCAGCGCTGACAGAGCCCGTGCGGATCCACTCCCCATCTTTCAAATAAAGCCTTCAGGAGTTACACCATGCATGCACTGTCTCCTTCCTGCCCAAAGGTGCCATGTTACCTCAGTATGATGACATAGCTTAATCAAGCATAAAAAAAACCTCCTCCACGGGAAGAAGGGAAGGTCGTGAGGACTGATTCCTGCTGTCCCTGGAGAACACCTGCTGCAGGTGAGTAATTATGCTTTCTCCAGGAACAAGCAGGAAGTCAGTACTCACAAATGGGACTCCCAAGCTACAGGCTACCGAAAAATCCTGTAGGAGCCACAGGTGACCCAAAAAGCAGACTATAAAGGACAGCAGGGAGCGCTGGTTGGCTGGAATACCGGCACTGCAGCAGCAACAATGAAGATACAACCCCTCACTGAACACAAAAAGCTGGAGAGAAGGAGTTGCACTAATCAACAAAGAGGTGACGAAATACTACATGGCCGAAGGCGCTATTATGCCATGAGCTCTCCTCCAAGCAGTAGTGCGCTGCGAAGGTATGCACAGAGAACCAGTTGGCAGATGTCCAGTAAAGGTACAGAGTGTGGAATTGGCCACAGAGGCTGCCATTGTGTGCACATTGTGTGCTGTGACATGATGTTCCAGAGAAAGCCCAGCTTGCTCATAGGCGAAGGAAATGCAATCGGCCACCCATCGTGATGGTGCTCTTGGAGACGGCAACCCTCAGCTGACTGGGGTCAAAGGAGACAAAGAGCTGCATTGAGCAGCAGTTGGCCTGCGTCGTCTGGATATAAAAGGACAAGGACCCTGAAAATGTGAGGCCTGGGAAAGAAGATGGGGCACACTATCTCCTGATTCAGGTGGAAGGCAAAGACCACTTTTGGCAGGAACTTGGGGTGAACTTGGGGTGAACGCTGCTAGGAAAATGACCTTCCAAGACAAGATGGCAGATAGCCAAGAGCTAAAATGGGGGAACCATGAGCTTCCCCAACACCACATTAAGGTCCAATGGCACCGGTGGTAGACTGATTGTGGCTGGGACAGGAGGAGCCTCATGAAATGGCCCACCAGGGGTGCAGAGAAATGGCCTGGCCATCTACCGGATGATAGTGAGCCAAAAAAGCACAACGATGCACTCTGACCGAGCTAGACTTTAGGCTAGCCCCGGAAAGATACAAGTGGTATCGCAAGATGTCTTGCGCTGCACAGGAGAAGGGGTTGAGGCCCTTGTCTTTCCGCCAAAGTGAGAAACTGTACCATTTGAAGGCATACACCAGATGCATGGCATCCTTGCGCGAGGCAAGTAGAATATCCTCCACCTCTCTAGAGGCTGCAGTGCCCTACGCCTATCCTTTCAGCATCCAGGCCGTCAGGGCAAGAGCTGGGAGGTTGGGATGCAGGAGCATCCCACCCTCCTGCGACAGCAAGTCCTGAGACCTCCCCAACTGCAGTGGGTCCCCTCAGGGACAGCTGCAGGAGCAGGGGGAACCATGGTTGCCTGGGCCACCTGGAAGCGATAAGAATAACGGAGGCCACCTCCACTTATATCCTGAGGAGGGCCCCGGGAGCCAGGAAGCCCGTGGACCAGTGGAAGAGGAAGGCGTCCGCCACTTTCCATCCCTGGGCCAGCTTCTGAGAACAGAAGCGTGGCAGTTGTGCATTCTCTGGGCTGGCAAAGAAGTCTATCTCTGGGGTCCCCCATTGAAGAAAGACCTCCCCCAGCCGACAGGTTCAACTGCCACTCATGGGACTGAAGGACCCAACTCAGGTGGCTGGCCAGCGCATTGTCTTGGCCCAGCAGGTAAACCGCCCTGAGGTTGATGTTTTTTCTTGTTGCAAGGTTCCAGAGGCGAACCACTTCCCAGCAGAGATGGTACGAGTCCATGCCTCCCTGCTTGTTGAGGTAGTACATCGTCACCTGATTGTCCGACTGGACTTGAACCACCTGTCCCATCAGGTGGTCCTGGAAAACTCACAGGGCACTGTATACCGCCAGAGAGCCAACAGATTGATCTGCAAGACACTCTCCCCTGAAGACCGTGGGCCCTGTGACTGCAGATGATTGCAGTGGGCTCCCCAGCCCAACTTGGATGTGTCAGTCATGAGGATGCGCTGCACCGGGGGAGCCCAGAAGGGTAGGCTGGCTCTGAGGTAGTGGGGGACTTTGAACCAAACAGCTCCCCCTGCTGCTTTTTACGATCCTTCCGGGTCTTCGCCGACATGGTGGCAGAGCAGGCCGGTAGACTCATCGTGGTCTGGCCTGCGACATTTAATACAGCAATTGTGGTGGTCCATGATGGACATAGTGCGGTTGCACTTGTCACACTGCTTAAAACTGCTGATCGAGGCCATAGCGGGAAAAACTGCACCTGAAGGTCAAACTCAGATGTCTCAATCAGCCAGGCCACGAGCAAAGATCAGCGCACCAAAAAAAACAAAAGAAAAAAATGGACCCCGCCAAAAACACGATGTCAATGCGGTGGACTCGGGCAGCAAAAGGTAATCGGAACTGATCCTGGCAAAAAGCAATAAGAAAACAATAGGGAAAAATTGACTTTAACTGGGAGGCACGTTTGCAGGACTCCATAGAAAAAAAGAAGACTGAGATAAGATGGCACCCTTGGGTGGGAAGGTTATTGCACATGCGCGATGTAACTCCCAAAGGCTTTCTTTGAAAGCTGGAGTGGATTCATGTGGGCTCCGCTGGCATCGATGTCACCTATATGTGAAGAGTGACTTCCTGCTTGTTCCCGGAGAAACAAATTGCTCCAGGAGAGTGTGTCCAGGATACAGTAGTACTCGTAGCTTTGTCAGAAGCTAGGCTGTATTTTTTTTGTTTTAATTCCTCACTTTATTTTCAGGGTCATATGGCCATAAATCTTTATGTTAAATCTAAGCACAATGGTTACCAACAATACTGTATAACTGACAGAAGGAGGAGGGGAACGGAATCTGATAGGAGGTTTTGTATATCAAGTCTTGGATAAACACATTCTTGCCACACTGTTTAGAAAAGTCTGAAAGTATATTTAGTCATACAACATATAATTAGAAGCACACAATGTTGAGTCAAGATCAAAAAGGTACCCCTGAGACATCACATACCGCTTATGATGTAATAAGGTTTTGAAGATTAACCAATCTGTTCTTCTGGAAACTCTTATTTATTCCATTCCTTTTTCAAAAATTTCTCTTGGTCATTTTACTTTATAACTATGCTCATCCTTTTCAGCTTCACAACTAATAAGGAAAGAAGCCTGTTGGCAGTACTGGGAGCTGTACTTACAAAAGTTGCTCCCAGGGCCTATGTGGGGATGGGGGGTGGGGGACAGAAGGACAATTTAGCCTGGGCCTCGCATAGAAAAGGGGTTTCCTATGGAAAAAAAATGTTTAACTGAAGTGGGGACCTTCTGATTTCTACTGACTTGGGCCTCAGTCTCTGAAAGGCCCTAGTTGCTCCACATTGGACCATTCTTTGTAGCCTTATCCAGGAAACAATGATTTCACTGGCAAAAGTGGGGGTGGGGAGGTTGGGGACGGACGGACAGGGAAGTAGTAAGAAGAGGAAGAAAAAAAAAAAAAAAAAAAAAGAGACGAACTGCAAGGGTACCATAAAACTGTAAACAGTCATTGAGAGTTTAGTGTTTCACTGAGGACTACTCTTCTTTTTACTCTCCTTCCCTCCCTCTCTTTTTCTTAGTTCTCAATCAGGGTTGATTATGCCGCACACTCCCAGCCCCCGCTCAACTTTACCTGCCAGCTACAAATGAATTTTCAAAACCCTGCATATGGCAGCATGGTAGATGTCACTCAATTCATCATGGCAAGATTACCCACTAGATAGGCAAAGCCATTGTCTAGGGCAGTAGTGAACAATTCAGTCAGAACAAAATGTTATGTTGTATTCGTACACTGCTTTCTTTTGACACAGTCCAATCCAAAAGTGCTCTCAAAAATGTGTGAACAATAAGACCATCAGTGAATGCCTTTTTACCAAAGGGAGGATGAGCAATTTTCAAATAGCCTATATACCTGGGTAGAGGGTTTTCAGAAACTGCCCTCACACACGTATATCAAACAAACATTCTCATACATTTGCCCTGACATAATCTAGGACAGCGATGGCGAACCTATGGCACGCGTGCCAGCTGTGGCACGCGAAGGCCTTGCAGCTGGCACGCGGGAAGGTCCGCATTTAAAAAAATAAAAAAAAGCTGTCTTCTGCCGCTTCCGGGGCCGCCGCGGCAGAATCGAGTGTGCCGCGGGGCCCCCCCTGTGCCTGGCAGAGCCTGCCCTCCAGATCCTGCCTTCCCCGGTATCAGCTCCCTGTTTCCAGCTTGTCACACGCGCCGGCTTTCAGAGCGCGAGGGGAGAGTTTCTCCCTCGCTGCTCTGTTAAGCCCGCGGGGGCTGATGGGAAGATCCCATCAGCCCCCGCGGGCTTAACAGAGCCGCGAAAGGGAAACTAGTTCCCTTCGCGCTCTGAAAGCCGGCGCGTGTGACAAGCTGGAAACAGGGAGCTGATACCGGGGAAGGCAGGATCTGGAGGGCAGGCTCTGCCAGGCACAGGGGGGGGGGGCCCCGCGGCACACTCGATTCTGCTGCGGCGGCCCCGGAAGCGGCAGAAGACAGCTTTTTTTTATTTTAAATTTTGGCTGGGCTGGGCTGGGGGGGTTAGGAGTGGTGATGGGCGCTGCGGGGGGATTAGGAGTGGTGATGGGCGCTGGGGGGTAGGAGTGGTGATGGGCACTGGGGGGGTTTAGGAGTGGTGATGGGCACTGGGGGGGTTAGGAGTGGTGATGGGCACTGGGGGGGGTAGGAGTGGTGATGGGCTATGGGGGGTGGCTTAAACTAAAAATTGGGTGATGGATTAGGACTGGAAATGGGCTGGTGGGATTAGGACTGGAAGTGGGTTGATGGGGGTTAGGACTGATAATGGGCTATGGGGGGCTTAAACTAAAAATTGGGTGATGGGGGATTAGGACTGGAAATGGGCTGGTGGGATTAGGACTGGGAGTGGGCTGATGGGGAGGTTAGGACTGGTAATGGGCTATGAGGGGGCTTAAACTGAAAATGGGGTGATGGGGATTAGGACTGGAAATGGGCTGGTGGGATTAGGACTGGGAGTGGGCTATGGGGGGCTAGGACTGGTAATGGGTTGGGGGGGTTGCTAGGACTGGAAATGGGCTGAGTGGAAGGGGGCTTGAATTGCAAATAGCTGATGGGGGACGGGGCTTGGAATGGAAATGGGCTGAGGGGAAGTGGGGGGCTTGAACTGCAAATAGCTGATGGGGACGGGGCTTGGAATGGAAATGGGCTGAGGGGAAGTGGGGGGCTTGAACTGCAAATAGCTGATGGGGAGGGGGACTTGGAATGGAAATGGGCTGAGTGGAAGGGGGCTTGAACTGCAAATAGCTGATGGGAAGGGGGGCTTGGAATGGGCTCTTAGGGGAGGGAGCTAGGACAGGAAATGGGCTGATGGAGGGGCTAGGATAGGACTGGGAATTGGGTGTTGGGGGAGCTAAGTTTGGAAATGGGCTGTGGTGGGGGCTTGGATTGAAATGGACTCATGGAGGGGCTAGAACTGGAAGTAGGCTCATGGGGGGCTTGGATTAGAAATGGGCTGAGTGATGGTGGGGCTAGGAAAGGACTAGAAATGGGCTGATGGGAGGCTGGTATTGGAAATGAGCTGATGAAGGGACTCGGATAGGATTGGAAATGGACTGATGGGGGGCCAGGACTGGAAATGGGCTGATGTGGGGACTAGAAGGGAGCGGATACTGGGTGGGGCTGGAATTAAAAGGGAGCTGATGTTGGGGGAGATTAGAAGGGGATGGGGCTGGGAGAGTGAAATGGAGAGGGGAAAAATATTTTGTGTGGGAGGGAAGAAAAATGTACAATTGGCCGGGTATTGGGAGACTAAAAAAGGAGAAAGATTATTATGTTAAAGCAGATGAAGAGAGAGAATGGAAAAAAACTAGAAGAGAAGAAAGGAGAAATGGACAGCAGACGATGGAGAGATAGCAGAAGACACAAATAAACCAGAAGAAAGTGGCTGGAACAATTGCAACTGAAAAAAATGCACAAAAGGAACAAAGATATCTCTTTATTTTGAATTTATTAGCTGGAATATGTCAGCTCTGGGAAATGTGCATCATTAGTGTCTGTGCTTTGTTTAGTACAAGAGGAAATTAATTTATAGTTTTATTTCTACAGTGTTGTTGTACATTCCAAGTTTGGCTTTTGGGGTTCCCAGTTTAATTATTGCCTTCCTGTTTCTAAATTGAATGAAATCATTAAAACATTATAAATTGCCAATAAATTGAAATGAAAACCAAAGGATTGTGAATCAAATTGATTCTCTGACAATACAAAGATTCCAAACTTTACAAATGATGTTACATAGTTCAGGCAACTTTATAAAGAGTTTTTAGATACTAAAATCTTGTTGTTAAGGTTTAATTGACGTGCTGGCACTTTGAGGAAATTCTTTGGTTTTGTGCGGCAGTTTGGGCACTCGGGCTCAAAAAGGTTAGCCATCACTGATCTAGGAAAAGTACAAAGAATTTTCTTTTCAGAAACAGTGGTAGCATAGGCAAAAAAGAATTCAAGAGAACCTGGGATAAGCACAAATAATTATTAGTTGAAAAGAAAGTAAGGTAAGATCAGAGATCAAGTTTCTTTGATACTGCAATGGGAAAAGACAAGGGACCAAAAGGGCCTGAAAGTCTATCATCCTATTCCAGTTTTTTATGCCTCAAGTCTCAGGGTATGCTTCTGCTAAAAGCAAGAGTTATCAAGTAGGGTTATAATTATACAAGTTTTGAACAGGGATGGCAAATCTCTGCGATTACGTCTTTCCATATTTCATGCATTTATACAACACTCCACAGCCAAATTAATACGAATGAAGTAGAGGTTAACACTACCATCACTGTTAAAAAGACTTCTCAGAGTGCCTAGCTTAAAGCACAGAAATAGCAGGAGTTTATTTCCTCATTTTTAATTTGAGTTGCATCTGACACTTACGTTTTAAAGAACGAAACATAAGCAAAAAAAGCAAAATGCTGCCATATAAAAGACTTTCTGAAACTAAAACCGATTTAACATGGAGAAAAAATATCTTTTATAAAATTGCACAGACACAAGTATGCATATGGAAAGGATGCCCCTCTTTTTATGTCATCTGTGTGCAGGCCAGTGCATTCTATAATGGAGGGAGGTATCACACAAAAAATTCGTATTTGGTGTTGCGACCAAGCCAAGGGGGAATAAAAACCTCAACACATTAGCCTGTGCCTCCCCAGTGAGCCCATGCTATAATGAGGCTGATGCAATTTCCATGGAAGGCGGGAAGAGTACAGAAGCAACAGCTGCTATAGTACAGACCATGTGTGAATTATGAATGTATTTTTATTTATTTTTTTATTTTTTTTAACTAGCCTAGAATTTTGGATAGGCGTGAGATAAATCTTATAAATAAATCATCAATAATAGTAAGGAAGGGCTGAGGGGGTCAATATTTGTGGCTGCTAAAATGGGGTCGTGGCCACAGAAAGTTCGGTAAGCATTTGTATAGGCATTTGGCGGGGCACAGTTGAGGGGGAGCAGAACAGGTTGTGTGATGTACAGGCATACTTTATAAAATACACAAATGTATGCACACATTTATACCTGCTCTGCAGATGGTGCAAATGTGCACTCTGACTAGATTGCAAGCTCTGATGGGCAGGGAATGTCTCTTACATGGTCTGTGCAGTTCCGTGTACAACTTGTAGCGCAATATAAATGCTCAGTAGTAGCAGCTTTGGCACTTTCATACTATTGGGGTTGGATTTGGGGGCTTATTTTATAAAAGCATAGTAGGCACCGATGTTGCCTTTTTAAAATAAGCTTCAACTGGGTGAGTTTTGGTCTTCTGAGGCAAAATCAGGCCCAAAGAAAGTAATTTTTACAGCCATTTCCACAGGGGAATAGTGCAAGGAAATTAACAAAACAGCTCACCTTCTGTTCGGGTCTACTTATGCACGTAGTACTCTTAAGAACCCAAGATTGCCAGCGAAGACATAAGGAATTCCTAGATGTGGGGCTTGAGGAAAGGGTTGCCACTTTTACGCACTCGTGAATTTTTAAAAGCATGCGAGTATTTTTAATTGCAAAACTCTCTCCAAATTAGCAGGTGTAAATCTGTTCCGGTAATTTTTCTGGAGTAATTTACGAAGTGAACCACTAGGAAGAGCATAAATTTCTACTTGGCATGTACAAAATCAAAAGATCAGTTAAACATACATGGCCCATCTTATCAAGCAGTTTAGAGTATAATGAAACTGAATGAACAGAAATTGTACATATAGGAGTAGAAAACTGGAAAAACTTATACACTGTACATACTTGGCGAATATGGGCTATATAGACAGAGTGCAAGTCCTCTAGGGCCAGAGAAATACCTACTGCAACTGAATGTAACTAAACTGAATTCCAATTGGACAGGCATGAGCTAAATACAAAATAAATAAATACGTATAAGATATGCCATACTGAGTCAGACCAAGGTCCATCAAGCCCAGTATCCTTTCTAACAGTAGCCAATCGAGATCACACGTACCTGGCGGTTTCCCCAAAAGACACAGGTTCCACAGTGCTTGTATGGGGCAAGCAGTGAATTTCCTGGGTCCCCTTTAATAATGGTCTAGGGACCTTTCCTCCAAGAACTTGTCCAAACCTTTTTTAAACCTGGCTACACCAACAGCTTTTATTACGTAAGGAGGGAGGAGTGGCTCAATGGTTGGGACAGGTTACCTCAGGCCGGAAGGCTGGGGGTTCAATTCCTGCATGGGGACAAGCAACTTCAGGATGGAGGGACTGGGGTCTCTAGTCCCATGGCCATTCCTTGCGGCCTTGGGCAAGCCACTTAACCCTCCATTGCCTCAGGTACACTTAGATTGTGAGCCCTTCGGGGACAAGGGAATAAAAAGTACCTGTTAGTATACATGTAAACCGCACTGATTCTAAAGAGGCCAGTATAAAAAAAGAAATAAAATAAAACAAATAATTTACATCCTCTGGTAACAAATTCCAGAATTTGATTACACGTTGAGTGAAAAAAATATTTTCTCTTATTGGTCTTAAATAGGTTACACTGTAGCTTCATTGCATGTCCCCTAGTCTTTCTATATTTTGATGGCGTAAACAATTGATCTACGTTTACCTGTTCCACTCCACTCATTTTATAGACCTCTATCATATCTCCCCTCAGCCTTCTCTTTTACAGGTTGAAGAGATCTAACCTTTTTAGCCTCTCTTCATAGGGGTATCCTGCCATTCCCTTTACCATTTTGGTGGCTCTTCTCTGAACCTTTTCTAATAACGCTATATCCTTTTTAAGATACGGAGACCAGAATTGCACACAATATTCAAGGTGCGGTCGCACCATGGAACAATACAGAGGCATTATATCATCTTTTGTTTTATTCTCCATTCTTTTCCTTATGATTTCTAGCATTCTATTTGCTTTCTTGGCCGCCACTGCACACTGAGTGGAGGGTTTCAACATGTTATCCACGATGACACCTAAATCTTTTTCCTGGGTGGTGGTTCCTAATGTGGAACCTTGCATCGTGTAACCATAGTTTGGGTTGTTCTTTCCTAGGTGCTTAACTTTGCACTTGTCTACATTAAATTTCATCTGCCATTTGGATGCCCAGTCTTCCAATTTATCAAGGTTCTCTTGCAATTTTTCACAATCCTCATGGGTTTTAACAACTTTCAATAATTTTGTGCCATCTGCAAATTTGCTTACTTCACTCGTTATTCCCATTTCCAGGTTATTTATGAATATGTTAAAAGCAGCGGACCCAGCACAGATCCCTGGGGTACACCACTATTCACCTTTCTCCACTGAGAAAATTGGCCATTTAGCCCTACCCTCTGCTTTCTATCTTTTAACCAGTTCCTGATCCACAATAGTACACTATGTCATATCCCATGACTTTTTTATTTCGCCAAGAGTCTCTGATGAGGGACCTTGTCAAAGGCTTTCTGAAAATCCAGACACACTATATCAACCGACTCACCTTTGACTACCTGTTTATTCACACCTTCAAAAAAACAGATTAGAAAGAAAAGACTTTCCTTGGATAAAGCCATGTTGGCTGTCTCCCATTAAGCCATGACTACATCTCTGTAATTCATCCCCCTTGCACTGACAGTGCCAAGGCTCCCCATACGAACAGCACTGTCGTACATGGAGATTTAGATGGGAGAGTGGGTGGTCTGGAAGTGGAGGGAGGGCAGGTCGTGACCCCGAACGTTCAGGGCAGATTTTGAAGTCGGTCCTGTCCATCTGGGATTGGCCACGTAGACGGGGGACCGATTCTATCTCGGAGGTGGAATAAGTCCCCCTGGACACTGAGGGACCACAGTGCCAGGCCAGGACATATCTATGAGTAGATCCAGGGGGTACCCCACAGCCTGACTCTGTTCACGGGGGGCTGGATCAGGGGTCGAGCTGTGGGGTAAGAACAATTTGGGTTGACAGGCAGGGATTGCGGCTCCGTAATGGAGCTGCGGTGCCATGGCAACAAGATGCCATGGCATTGAGTCACCATTACAGAGCCTGGCTGAGTTGGCTGAGGATCTGCTGAGCATGCGGCTCACCCGAATTAGGGCCTGGCCTATATGTCCAGGCTGGTAGACCAGATTCTGATCCCACGGAATCAGGTGATATCATTGTATGCCCTAATTCTGAGGGGCCGCACAGGGGCTAGATGGACAAAATAGAACTGGCCTCTAAGTGACCACATGATTAGGGACAAAAATAGTGTGGGGGGGGAGGAGTCAGCATCAGTAATGGACTGGAGAATATTTGGGGTGTACTTTCTAAGAATATTTGCTGATTTTTTTATTATATGGAATTGGTCCTATTAAATAAGCATTGTTTGATGCAAACTAAATATAAAATTTAAAGAAAGGAAAATAAATACATACATACTTTTTCCTCCACACTAAGAAATTTTCAAAACTGATTTTTTTTTTAGTGCCATTGAGTCAGTGTTGACTCATAGCGACCCAGCTACCTCTGGGTTTTCTTGGCAATGTATCACCAGAAGTAGATTGCCAGCTTTTTCTTCCAAGGCAATGGAGGGTAAAGTGACTTGCCCAAAGTCACAAGGAGTGCCAGTGGGAATTGAACCCTTGATCTTCTGGGTACTAGGCAGTTGCTCTAACCACTAGGCTTCTAGGCTCATTTATATCCACATTTGTCTCATTTCAAGAGTCTATGCATAAATGCTATCCCAGGGACATCTAAGTTTCATAATCAGAAATCTACGTGTGCATAGGCTGCATGAATTTTGTTTTTTCAATAGTGGGTCACATGACCAGAAATCCATATGCATGCATGCCATGTGAATATTTTACCCTTATATCGTAATGTTTATACTTGTCAAAATGTGTGAATCTTTTCAGAAATTATGATTTCATATTTATCAAAATAGATCTATCATTCGTGCAAGCTAATTAAGGAGCCATTTCCCATACTTGCACATTTCCTTTCCTTGAATACTGCTAGACCAGTCTAGAATCTGCCCTGGACGACGTCTCCTGGGGTTTTGGGAGCCCTACTGCCTTTTAACTGTATTTTTAGCAACAATGCTGGCTGAAGAGTCGTTGTACAGTGTCACCGTTTATTAATGCTTTTTTTTAGTTTTTCAAGCTTGCTTTCTGCTTGGGAAGTGTCACACTGGCTTCTCTCAGTGTTACACAAGTCATGAAATCACTGAAAGTTGCTTTGGTCTGCCTCACCTGCTGGCTGGGAGCAGAACCCATCCATCTGAACTGATCTAGCAGGATAAGGAATTAAAACAATGTTAAAAATATTGACTATCTCTGGGAGTGCCTCTGTTCAGTCTGGCTAAACTAACATGCACAAATATACCCATATATGAAAAGGACCGTTTTATAAAAGTCTGTTTCTGTATGTAAACTATTGTTTTAGTCGGGAAATGACTTTTATAATTACTCTCTTAAATACAAGAAAGAACATTTTTAATTGCATGTGCCACTCTACTGGTAGCCAGTGCAACTCCTCCAGAATCAGACCTTGCCCCTAAATAAAATCTCTACCGCCATATTTTGGAGGTGCTGCAACTTTTTAAGAGAAATTTCTGACCATCCCTGGTACAGTCAATTACAATAGTCAAGCTTGCTTGTGATTAAGGAGCATGTAAGAGCTGCAAATTTCAGTCTGAAAGCCGGCGCATGTGACTGGAGGGAGGCAGCTGAGAGAGGTGATACCGGGGAGGGCATGCTCTGCTGGGCAGGGGGGGCCCCGCGGCACACTCGATTCTGCCGCGGCGGCCCCGGCAGAGGCAGCGACAGCTTGTTTTGTAAAAAAAAATTCGCTGGGCTGGGGTGGGCTGGGGGGGTTAGGACTGGTGATGGGCTGGGGGGGTTAGGAGTGGTAATGGCTGTGGGCTGTTGGGGGGGTTAGGACTGGTGATGGGCTGGGGGGGTTAGGAGTGGTAATGGCTGTGGGCTGTTGGGGGGTTAGGACTGGTGATGGGCTGGGGGGTTAGGAGTGGTAATGGCTGTGGGCTGTTGGGGGGGTTAGGACTGGTAATGGGCTATGGGGGGGTTAGGAGTGGTGATGGGCTATGGGGGGGGCTATGGGCTATGGGGGAGCTAAGTTATACGGGCTGATGGGATTAGGACTGGAAGTGGGTTGATGGGGGCTTAGGACTGGTAATGGGGGGGGCTTAAACTAAAAATTGGGTGATGGGGATTAGGACTGGAAATGGGCTGGTGGGATTAGGACTGGGAGTGGGCTATGGGGGGCTAGGACTGGTAATGGGTTGGGGGGGTTGCTAGGACTGGAAATGGGCTGGGGGATTAAGACTGGAGGTGGGCTGATGGAGTTAGGACTGGTAATGGGCTGTGGGCTGTTGGGGGGGGGGGGTTAGGACCACTGTTCCCTCTAAGCTGTGCGCGTGTGCGCGCGCGCACACACCTCACCGAGCGAGCGCACATACTTTACAACAGAGCGCACAAAAATTAGGGTTCTGATTCTGATAGAAAACAACACAGACATCTTAAAATTTAAAAGTTGTTATGTATTTACAGTTTTCACAAGTTCTACAATGTTTTCTAGTGCAATCAATGTGGTGTACATACTGTATTCTGATGTGTAGTCAAATTTTAAAGTATATAACTCTGAGTATCGTTATGTGGCGCACAAAAATTTAACCTTCCTTCAAAAGCTGCACAGCTGATATTTTATGCGCACACAGCCTACAGAAAATTAGAGGGAACATTGGTTAGGACTGGTAATGGGCTATGGGGGGCTAGGACAGGAAATGGGCTGATGGGAAGGGGTTAGGACTTGAGGTGGGCTGATGGGGTTAGGACTGGTAATGGACTGTGGGCTGATGGGGGGGTTAGGACTGGCAATGGGCTATGGGGGGGTTAAGACTGGTAATTGGCTGTTGGCTGATGGGGGCTGTCTGGTAATGGGCTATGGGGGGTTAGGACTGATAATGGACTAGGGGGGGGGCTAGGACAGGAAATGGGCTGATGGGGAGGGGTTAGGACTTCAGGTGGGCTGATGGGGTTAGGACTGGTAATGGACTGTGGGCTGATGGGGGGGGGTAGGACTGGCAATGGGCTATGGGGGGGGGGGTAGGACTGGCAATGGGCTATGGGGGGCTGACTGGAAATGGGTTGATGGGGGTTAGGACTGGAAGTGGGCTGATGGGGGGTTAGGACTGGAAGTGGGCTGATGGGGGGTTAGGACTGGTAATGGGTTATAGGGGGGGCTTAAACTGAAAATGGGGTGATGGGGGGTTAGGACTGGAAGTGGGTTGATGGGGGGGCTAGGACTGGTATTGGGTTGATGGGGGGGGGGCTAGGACTGGAAATGGGCTAATGGGGGGCTAGGACTGGAAATGGGCTGATGCAGGGACTAGAAGGGAATGGATGCTGGGTGAGGCTGGAACTAGAAGGGAGCTGGTGTTGGGGGAGGATTAGAATGGGATGGGGCTGGGAGAGTAAAATGGAGAGGGGAAAAATATTTTGTGTGGGAGGGATAAAAAATCTACAATTGGCCGGGTATTGGGAGAGTAAGTGGGGATTGAGGATGGAGGGGTAAATTTTGAGTAGATGAAATAGGAATGAGGAAAGAGCAAAAGGAGAAAGATTAGTATGTTAAAGCAGATGTAGAGAGAGAATGGAAAAAAAAAAAAACAAGAAGACAGAAGAAAGGACAAATGGACAGCAGATGGAGAGTTAGCAGAAGACACGAAGAAACCAGAAGAAAGTGGCTGGAACAATTGCAACTGAAAAAAAATGCACAAAAGGTAGAAAAATATCTCTTTATTTTGAATTTATTAACTGGAATATGTCAGCTCTGGGAAATGTGCATCATTAATTTTTGCGCTTTGTTTAGTACAAGAGGAAATTAATTTATAGTTTTATTTCTACAGTGTTGTTGTATATTCCAAGTTTGGCTTTTGGGGTTCCCAGTTTAATTATTGTCTTCCTGTTTCTAAATTGTGATTCCTTGTTTGGTGATGGTCTAATGTTGTGCATGTGTAACTGAGCTGAGGTATTCTGTTTATATAATTCCTATTTGACATTGCCACTTGTTCTTTCCCCAGTAGGTCATGTATTGTTGTTCTCTGAAATGTATTGGTTTAATATTTGCAGTGTTGCCTTTTGATAGTTAGGGTATGGTGCTTTGTGAGTCCTGGTAGTGCTGTTAGGATATGGCGGGTTTGCTATGGGTTCTAAATGGGCAGTGTTTGTAGTAGTTCCTAATGTGCCTGGCGGTTGGTACTGGATTATAGTAATGTAGAAACCTTTTAGTCTTTCTTTATCCATATACTCATTAAGAGGCATGTTTACTAAAAGTTAGTGTATGGCAGAGCTACTCAATTCCAGTCCTGGTGGTCCACAATCCTGCAGATTTTCAGGATATCCCTAATAAATATGCATGAGATATATATGCATTGGAGATATCCTGCCAACCTGACTGGTTTGTGGCCCTCCAGGGCTGGATTTGGAGACCCCTGCCTTACATCTCTGTCATTTACGATTGTGAGTGGGCAAGGTGCAGATGTCCAAGACATCAAAAAAGTTAGATAGCATTTGTCACATTCCTCCTTGCTTCTCACCACCACCAATATTATCTATTAGACAACTTTTTGGTGGTGGTGAGAATCGAGGAGGAATGTGACACATTCTATCTACCCTTTTGATGTCTAGGATATCTGTACCTTGTTCACTCACAATCTTAAATGACAGAGATGTAAAGCAGGGGTCTCCAAATCCAGCCCTGGAGGGCCAGAAACCAGTCAGGTTGGCAGGATACCTCCAATGCATATATATCTCATGCATATTTATTAGGGATATCCCGAAAACCTGCAGGATTGTGGACCACCAGGACTGGAATTGAGTAGCTCTGGTGTATGGTAACATTATGCAAATATTTATGCAAATGAGACACCTTATGCAAATGAGGCCCCGCACCGAGTCTCCGCACATGGCCCCGCACCCCCCTTGGGCCGCCCCTGGGCCCACCGGAGGGCTTTTGAGGGAGCCGGGGAAGCCCGCGCGAGGCCCCGGCTCCCTCTGTACAGCCGCCAGCGTGAAGAGCCTTTTCCTTCACGCTGGCGGCTGTTTCTGTGAAGCCGCGAATGCTGGGAAAGGTTAAAGGTTGCCCTTTAACCTTTCCCAGCATTCCCGGCTTCACAGAAAGAGCCGCCAGCGTGAAGGAAAAGGCTCTTCACGCTGGCGGCTGTACAGAGGGAGCCGGGGCCTCGCGCGGGCTTCCCCGGCTCCCTCTGAAGCCCCTCAGACAGCCGCGATGCTGTCCGGGGGGCCAGGACTGCATGGGGGGGCCCAGGACTGCACGGGGGGGGCCCAGGACTGCACGGGGGGGGCCCAGGACTGCACGGGGGGGGCCCAGGACTGCACGGGGCGGGCCAGGACTGCACGGGGCGGGCCAGGACTGCACGGGGGCACGGGGGGGCCCAGGACTGCACGGGGGCGGGCCCAGGACTGCACGGAGGCACGGGGGGGGACACGGGGGGGCCCAGGACTGCACAGGGGGGGGGCCCAGGACTGCACGAGGACATGGGGGGGTCCCACAATTTTTCTTGGCGTAGGGCCTCACTCTAGCTAAATCCGGCCCTGCCAGGGATATACACATTCACAACACGATCACATTCATGTTGTGTGGAGGCATGGCCAGGGTGATCTTAAGTAAATACACATTGTTGCACGATTTCAGAAAACCTCGCATACATCTGGACCCGGCTGCTAACACATCCATGTCTATACCTGCTCCTCGCTACAGAGAGGTAGCAGAAAAATGCTAGTTTTGTCCAAGCAACACTTGTAGGGAGAAGACCTGCCTCTTCTAAGAATTTTATGGCCCTGACTCAACATGACTAGAACCCCATCTACCTTCCCAGAACAAACCTAAGCCTTGTAACTTAACAGCAACTAACCTGTAGATATGTTCTTAGCACCAGTGACTCATTAACCTGTAAATAAGTTATGTAACCACTTCTCTCCCAAGCAATGTTCCAGCTTCCTTTAATGCACCCATATATTATTCTGTACTTGTTTTGCTATTCTGTAAGACAGATCACATATTACATGCATGTATATGAACAGATCTTTCATTTTGCTACCCCCCCCTCTGTACATCTGCACTTCTAAAATGGCAGACAGGGATACATGTAGCATAGAATAGATGCCACCATCCTGAAATACCTCTAGGGGCACATCATGTACCCACGTCTGGGTGAGAGAATTTCAGGCAGATCTACCTTTCTAAAATAAGCTGCAACTGTACTTGTACCCAGCCTTTCCATATGCATGGACCTCCCTCTTGAAATGGTTGTCAGGATGTGCATCTTTCAGGGCCGAGATGGAGCAATTTCAGAGGGCACGAATATGTGCCCCCCTTCTCTACCGCCACTCCCCAAATATTTTGGACATTTTGCCTTGGACATCCCAGCTTATTCCTAAATGTCCTTTCTAAAATGCCGTTTTAATTGTGGACACTAGTGAACTCTGGTTCTTGCCTTCTAGCATGTACAACTGATATGATGTGCACAAACAAGACAGACAATACTATTCTCAATTTCAATAAGGGGGGCCAATAGTGCCGGGGACAGCACTGAACCATTTGGTACACTGCAAGATAAAAGACCAATTCCCATCCCACCTGATAATTGAATCTTTGAGTACACCCATCTAAACCACGGAAGGTGATCTCTGTTCACACCAGTGACATGAAAACAATACAACATTAGCCCATACTTACCGTGACATCACAAGTAGCATATCCACTGAATTAATCTGATCCGATTTCATCATATGTGAGGCTATTTATGATACTAGTTTAAACATGATTGCTATCAAGGGTTTTACAGGAATTGCTAAGGGCAGAGTATAAAGCTTTAAAAAAATACTAATCTAAACACGCATCAGTACAAGTTTTAAATGTAGTACAACCTTCCTTTAAGAATATCGGCAATAATATCACAGAGATCAAGTTCACTTCTGTTTGTCTTTGAGCTCCATCAAATATTCTGTAAAGTTGTGCTTAGTGTTTAACAGATTTGACAGGTCATTCTTCAAAAACAAAATCCAAGCTGTATACAAAGGAAACAATATGGTAAACCATGCAAGGAAGTTCAAAAGTGAAGTTAATATAAACCGCCAATTAGCTAGAAATAAAAGTTAAATGCCTACCAGAAAAGCTAAAGAAAAATACCATGAAGGTACAGGCCTAAGCACTACTGGTAAAGCGTTCTACCAGAAGGAGAAAGGCAAGTGAAGAATATCCTATGGGTTGGCTCCAGCCAAATGATTGAGGGTGCAATCTTCTCAAGCTCACAGCAAAGATGGATTCCATCAATACAATGCAATGTGTGCCTTCGAGTCAGTCCTGACTCCTAGCGACCCAGAAGCTCCTGGGTTTTCTTGGCAGTGTCACCGGAAGTAGATTGCCAGGCCTTTAAGCTCATCTTATTTTCTTATGAAAGCATTCTTTTAACCTTCTCCATTGTTCAGCTCTACCGTGCATGCCTTTCAATGGGAAAATCTCAAAATTATAATGGGGGAAAAAGCAACTTAAATGCTGGTAATATGATTAAGTAATTAATGAGATAGAGAGGCGATAGAGAGGATGTGTAGAAGAGGAAGAGGAGGAGAACAGCAGCCCATACCCCATAATGCAGCACATAATATCTCAGAATTGAATCTCTTCTTGTATTTGCGGATTTCAGGGGTGTCACTCTGTGGTCGTGTATTTGTGGGATTCACATTAACTACTGATCCTTTCCGGGTAGGATCTTGCCTTATAGCATCTGGTCTCAGTGCTTCACTGGAAAATCCCACTAAAAAGAAAATTAGTATTTTTAACGGTTAGCTTCCAATGTGCCAATAAAGGTATCCACAAGAAATAAGGAATCATTGAACTGTCATAAAAAATCTGTTCCTTCTCACTTTTATTATTCTTATATTTAATGCAGAAATTTAGACAGTCATATAGAGGGTACTAATATAAAAGCAAACTGCTACATTAGTATCATACTTTCTTCAACACAGAGATGCCCTATCTATCTCTTGCTTATTTTCTACCAGACCCAGGTACAAACTCTAGTCCCCCATAACAATGGTCTTATCCAGCACTCGCTCCTTTCCTTCATCTTTTCTTTCTTTCAGCAAACTGTGTGTGATGGTGAATAAGATAACAACAAACTTGAAGAGATGATGTTAACTCACTGTATTGTCACATACTAATCTCTAATGTTTTATTATAGTCCCAACTTGGGATTTATCATAGGTGATATATAAATAATTTTAGCCACAAAACAATGTGGCATTACTGCTCAATCCTATCAAGCCTCTGCTAATTCAGCAACTTAACTGTGTGCCAAAATGTGTTCTATACACTTCTGTGGAATCAAAGCAACTGTAATATAGCTATGCTACTCATCTGGAAAGATCTCTGCTGCGGGTCTCCATTTTGTTGGTATAAAAGTTAAAAAGCCTTACATGCCCAGTGCAGCCCTGCAGTCTAATTAAACAAAACAGCTTGCATGACAAATAAAAATGACTTGAAACATGCTAGTAAAATAAATTAATAAATGTACAGAGGTTTATTTTTCACAAAGCTTTCTTCACCTCTAACAATGTCATGAGGTGACTTACAGCTAACAGAAAAGAAGGAAACCTCCAAAACCAATAATGTAAATGAAATGGACAAAAATAGAGGTAAACAATGGCTGCAAATAGTCCAAAAAGACACATTATTTATGGCAAAACTTGCCTGCATCAGGGGTCTAGATTGTTTATTATCAAAACAATATACCATTTCATTTAATTTACTTGGTATTTCACCTGTCCTTTCCAAATAGCCTAGGGCAGGGTACAATAAAATACACGCAATATAAAACATATCACAACAAACAATATAAAATAACAGTAGCAACATCAGCAAAGAGAGTACTGTCCCTGAAGTCATCATCATGTCAACAATGCTAAACTTCCTAGATCTAAAATAATCGCGTCTTAAAAGCCCTTCTAGAGCCCAATAAATCATCAATAAAACACAGCCTAGGAGGTAAATTGTTCCACATAAATGGAAGGGAATGAGAAAGCCCTAGCCCCAAGTTGGGCCGAATAAAACAAGATAACCCTCAGTAAAGAAAAAAGCCTTGCATCTTGAGAACTTCTCAACTACAAAGCTGAATAGGTCGATAAACAAGATTAAGTACAATGGAACCCTGTGAGGGAAAACTTTAAAGGAACTGGCTCCTCATAACTGCAACTGGAAACAATTGCTATACCAATGGTATATTGGTTTGATGATAATTCATCTAGCCCCCTGATGCAGGCAAGTTTTGCCGAAACTCAGCTAAGTCGGGTCCATAAATAAAGCGTCTTTCTGAACAGTTTGCGGCCATTGTCTATCTCCATTTCCATCTGTTATGAGGTGATTTACAACAGAATAGAACAGTAAAATAAATTATTATACACTAAAACCGTCAAATTTAAAAAGTTACCACATATGGTACTGGTCACGCCCTCTATACAATATATAAAGGGACATATTTACTAAAGGTTAATGAGCATTAATGAAATTAACCTGCTTTAAGCACAAATGCACCCATGGAAATAAAAGGGCTGTGGGCATTTACAGTAATGCACCTAATACATACATGTTAAAATCTTTAGTAAACATATCCATAATTCTTATCTTTAAACTTAAAATATTAGAATCCCCAAATGCCATCTGCCACAGTCAAGATTTTACTAATTTGCAAAAATGCAAACAATTAGATTCAAGATGAATTCTTTCAGGTAACCTTCTATCAAATGGGGCCTAGAACAGAAAATGTTCTATTCCTAGCCCACTGCAGATGGGCACACTCAACAAATCATCTACAGCTGATCACAAATTGCAGGTAGATTGATATGGAATTACCCTATCATTCTAATACTTTGTGCCCTGCCACTCAGGGGACCACAGATAGCGTGTGACTGCAATACAATATCACAGAGACCTTCACTAATGATTTTGGGCATGTTTTTCCATGCACTCAGCACTGCACTAACTAGCACGTGGGTACACTTAATGCCATCCATTGATGTGGTGTTAAATGCAGCTGCACTACTGGCAAGTTGCAGTTAGCAGACATCCATAAGGCCCGCGCTAACCGCAATGAATCAATGCCTATATTACACTCCTAACCCGCCCTGTCCATACCCACTAACAAGCTAACCGGTTAGAGCAGGATCGCAAGCACAGCATCCTGCACCGAATGTCAGCATGATGCACTTGGGGTATGCTGAATCCCACACTACTGGTTCACAGTTTACTAAACCACGCTAGTGTGGTTTAGTAAATATGTCCCAAAGTGATTAAGAAACCAAAGTGAAAATTCCTTGGTAGGCTACTGGTAATCAGTGCAAGTACTGCAACATTGGGGAGATGTGATCTCTTATACCCAGCCCTCCCAACAACCATGTTGCAGAAATGTGTAATAACTGTGTTCTTGAAAACATTTTTTATTTATTTAACTGTATTTATATCCCGCTTTTCACTGGGTCAAAGCGGCGTAACATTAAAATGGGGGGGGGGGGGGGGGTGGACAATAATCAAATTCTGGGGTTGGGGCTATCACCTGGTGGCCAACATTGATGATTACAACAAATATTTGGGACATATGCATAGACATTGTATTTCAGTCTCTTAGAGAATATATTCGGGGGGGGGGGGGTTGGGAGGTAGTCAGTGGTGGGTGCTTGTTTCTGGGGTCCAAGGTATTCCTGGAATAGGACAGTTTTTAGTTGTTTTCTGAATGAGAGGGGATCTCCGTTGCCTCTGATGTGACTTGGTAGAGAGTTCCAGAGGGATGGTGCGTATAGTTCAAAGGCTCTGTTGCAGGTTCGTTGGTTGTATTTGGTTCGTTTGTGGGGGACAGTGAGGGAGTTGCTGATGGTTTGTCTGGTTGTTCTATTGTGGGCTGGTCGGGGTAGTAGTTTGCGGAGCTGGGAAGTCTGAGTTTGGAAGAGAGCTTTGTGAGTAAGTAGGGTGGATTTGTATTTGATTCTTGCTTCAAGGGGGAGTATGTGCAGCTCCCTCAGTATTGGGGTGATGCGGTCTTGTTTTTTTGCTTTCTGGATAATCTTTGCTGTGGTATTTAAGGCAGTTCGAAGTGGGTTGGTGTGGGTGGCTGGGAGTCCGTGGTAGATTATATTGCAGTAGTCCAGGTGGGGGAGTGTCATGGCTTGCATCACTGTTCTGAAGTCCTGTGGTTCAAGGAGAGGTCTGAGGCGCTGTACTGTTTTAGCCTTGTGGAATATTGTTCCGGTGGTTTTTTTGATTTGTTGCTGGAGTGTGAGTGCTTGGTCTATGATGATTCCTAGATACTTTATGTGCGGTTGTATTTGTATTTGTGTGGTTGCAACGTTGAGGTGTGTAGGTGGTGTGAAGTCTGGGTCCTTTGTCACTATGAGGGCTTCTGTTTTCTTTATGTTGATGGATAGGTTGTTTTTCTGTAGCCAGCTGGATACCTCTGAGAAGCATTCTGATAAATGGTTGTTTGTTGGGCTGGAAGTTGTGATCGGGGCATAGAGCATTATGTCATCTGCACAGATGTGATAGTTGATGTTGTGGGCACGCATGATTGAGCAGAGTGGTTGTAGGTAGATGTTGAAGAGCATGGCAGATAGTGTGGATCCTTGGGGTACTCCTTGCTGTTGCTGGAAGGGGGGTGAGGTTGATGTGTTTGTGCGGATCAGTTGTTGTCTATTGGTCAGGTAGGAGTGGAACCATTGTAGTATGGTATCTTTGATGCCAATTGCTTGTAGTCTGTGTAGGAGGATGTTATGGGAGATGGTGTCGAAGGCTGCAGATATGTCTAGGAAGATCATGGCATATCCAGAGTGTTTGGCTTGAGTTCCTATGATGAGGGTGTTCATTAGTGATGTCATGAGGGTCTCGACTCCGTGGAGTGGACGGAAGTCATGTTGTTGCGGGTCCAGTATGTTGTTGGCATCTAAATGTTCTTGGAGCTGTTGCTGAACTACCTTCTCAATGATTTTGGCGGTGAACGGGAGGCTTGCTATAGGTCTGTAGGAGGTGGGGTCCAGGGGATCCAGGTTGTGTTTTTTTAGGGTTGGCCGGATGATTGAAGTTTTGAGGAGGTCTGGCATGCGTCCTTGGCTGAGGGATTCATTGACAATGCGGGTTAATGGTGAGCTCAGATCTTCTTTGGTTTTCTTTATCCATTCTCTGGGGCAGGGGTCTAGCGGAGAGGTGGTGGTATTCAGGCGTGAGATGGTGGATGTTATTTCTTCTTTCATGATTGTTTCAAATGTGCTCCATTCTCTGTCTGTGGTGGTGAGGTGGTTTGTTGTTGTCTCTGTGTTCAATTGTGGGTTTTGTGGCTGTTGAAGCTGCTTGTATTGTCGTGCTAGTAGTTCTGGTGGGATGTTTGGTAGTTGGTCGATTGTCAAAAAGCTAACAAAATCGCCCAACCAATCTCAAAGAGTTCTCGTGGCTTGTTTATTGATGAGTTTATGATCTTTGAGTGGTAGGTCTTTTTTGCTTTGTCGGTTTCTATGTGGTACGCATCTAGTTTGTACATGTAGTTCATTTTGTCATACTCTTTTTTAGTTTTTCTCCATTTTCTTTCCACTCTTCTGAGTTTGGTCTTTAGTTTCCAGAGCTTGGGGGTGAACCATCGGGCTTTTGTGGAGGTGTGTCTGGTTTTAGTCTTGTTTGTTGTTGCGCTGGATGCAGAGGAGATTGTGGTGTTCCAGTTGTGGATTAGGTCATCAATATTGTTGGAGTTCATTTGGAGTTTAGGTAGAGTTTGTGATAGGAAATCTTCTTTGATGAATGGCTTAAATCTTCTTGTGTGGTGTTTGTTCTCCTTGCTGTTCGTGTGTTGGTAGGTGTGGGTTATGTTGATGAGGTAATGGTCAGACCATGGAACATGTGTGATTTCTGGATTTTTGTATGTGGTGGTGGTTTGGGGATTTAGGAATATGAGGTCCAGTGTATTTCCTTTTTCGTGCATCGGTTTGTGTATGATTTGTATCAGGTTCATTGCTTCCATTGCATTGATGAAGGTTTCTGCTTGTTTGTCTTGGAGGGATGGGAGGTTGAAGTCTCTGAGGATTATTTGTTCTTTTGTGGAGATGGCGCTTTCAGATGTGTTGTAGTATCCTTGGTAGGTCGGTGCTTGGGGTGGGTGCCCGGTAGACTAGGCATATTGAGAGGTGCTTGTTGGTGAGGGTGAGTATGTCCGCTTCATTGGTCATTTCTGATGCATGGTTCCTGAGGTGGAGGTTGGATTTTGCAATGATGGCTACTCCTCCTCCTCTGGTGTTTGTTCGGGAACAGTGTTGAAAGTTGTATCCTTTTGGTGTTAGTTGGTTCATGAGCACTATGTCAGTGTCTGTTAGCCAAGTTTCAGTTATGCATAGGATGTCAATCCTTTGGATTGTGATCAGGTCGTGGAGCATGTGGAGTTTGTTTCTGACTGAGCGAGCATTTATTAATGAAATGGAGAGGGGGCTGCAGTTCGGAGGGTTGGGGATGTGAGTTGGTGTGTGGGTGTTGTCCCATGTGAGGGGGGGGTTGTGAGGGGGGAAAGCTTTCCTCTGCTGCTGCGGTGTTTTTTGAGGGTAGATCCACAGACAATACTTTTCCATAATCCAAATGGAACAAAATCAAAGACTGAATCAAAAAATGCATATTATTCAACATCTAAAAGAGCATATTGAGCATAAGTCACCAAAATGATAAAAAAGAAATGTTTGAACCAATTTAGAAATGTGATGTGAGCATCAAATGAAATCCTGTTCAATCCATATTGCTAAATTACAGACTGATTCCTCAAAATCTGATCATCTCTAATATTAACCACAGAATTTCCAATTTCCCAGTCTTCAAAGTCAGGCAACTACCCTTCAATTTGACTATCTGTTTCAAATCCACATTCAATATGACCAAATCATCTTGCCAATGAAACTGTAAATCAGAGATTCTCAAACCTGCCCTGGGGCTTCCCCTGCCAGTCGGCTTTTCTGGATATCCACAATGAATATGCAAGAGAGAGATTTGAATACAATGGAGTCAGTGCATGCAAATCTCTCTCATGCATATTCATTGTGGATATCCTGAAAACCCGACTGATGGAGGCAGGATTTGGAAACCCCCCTGTAGATGGTAACAGGTCTTACAAAATCAAGAGTTTTACTTATAATACATTAAAAAAAACCCTAATCAAAATACTTTAAACATTCATGAAGTAATTGACAAGTCATGTCAAATAAAGGGTTTTTGTATATAGTCAACATTGTCACCCTTGCTGTTCAATCTCTTAATGTCCAATATCTCTTTAAAAAAAAAGTGGCCAATGAAATGCATTTGGACTATATATGCACACATTTGACACCCAAAAGAAACAAATAAAACAAGATCAATAAAAAAGGAAATAGTATAAAAACTGGGACACTGCCAGGGCATGATTATTGGCACCTTTATAAATAATTCAAATCTATGTGATCAGAAGAACCACATTCTTACTGCAGTAAAATTTGAGGCACCTGTGATCAACTGTCAGTACTCACATCACTCAAATCAACCAATTAACGATGGCTCTAATGTTTAAAATGACTACATTCACTTCCTGTACCACTTTCACAATGGTGAAGACAAGAGAACTACCTGAGATCATCAGAAAAGCCATTATCACCATCAAACTTCAAAGGGGTACAAGGCCATATCCAAAGACCTTGGGATTCCTGTGTTTACAGTTCGCAATGCTCTTAATAAGTTTTCTGCCCATAGAACTGTCAAAAACCTCCCAGGACATGATGGGAAGAGGAAAATTAATCCAAGAAGTCTTCAAAGGTTAGTGCGACTTGTTAGAAAAACACCACTTACAGCATCCAAAGAGTTTAAGGCTGAACTGGAGCAATCTGTAATGGCGGTTTCAAACTGCACCATATACCACGCACTAAAAGGAGGACTTCATGGGCGAAGACCAAGGAGGACCCCACTGCTCAAAGACAGACATAAAAAGGCATGCCTGATCTTTGCCCAAACCCACCTTGAGAAACCACAATCCTTTTGGGAGAATGTTGTATGGATAGATGAAACCAAACTTGAGCTCTTTGGCAATGCAGACCAATGATACATTTATAGGCGAAGAAATGAAGCTTATAAGGAAAGAAACACCCTTCCTACAGTTAAATATGGTGGAGGTTCCATAATGCTGTGGGGCTGTTTTGCTGCCTCAAACTGGAGGCCTGGTATTAAAGGGATTATTTATTTATTTTATGAGGGGTTTTTTTATACCGCCTTATCATAAATTCAAAGAGCTTTACATTATAACAAACTAGGAAATCTACATCGAACAGGGTTAATAAACTTGGAGGATTATATAACAGAGGATGTCATGGGCAAATGAGTAACAGTTATACAAGAATTCCCATAATACAGAGGTTTAAATGTCATAAGGAGGACTGCAAAGGAGCTCCAGGAATAAAGGTAAAAGGACCAGAGAGAACGGGGCAAAGATTTTGGGATTACAGAGGGAAGACTGGCTAGTTGGAGGGCAAGGTGCTACGGAGCACGCAGAACAGAGGAACAGATGAAACAGGCAGCACAAGGGGTTAGAGAATGTCAGGTTTTTTTTATGTTGGATCCATAATGCTCTGTGAAAAGGAATGTTTTTATTGATTTCCTGAAGTCCCAAATGTCTCTGATAGATCTTATGTTCTCAGGAAGTGCATTCCATAGTGATGGAGCATATAAGGAAAATGCTCTATTACAGATTGTCTATTTGGTTTTGTTTTTCCCTTAGGAACAGATAGTAAGTTTTTATTGAATGTTCGTCTGTTCTCTGGATCCTTAAAGATCAATGGTTGGAAATAAATGGTGTAGGATTTTGGAAATAAGCAAATTTTTGAATATGAAACGTGTGAGTATGGGTAGTCAGTGTAGTTGATGTAGGGTGAGCGTTATGTGGTTATGCTTTGCTTTTCCAGTTATAATACATGCGACAGTGTTCTGGACCATTTGTAGAGGGTATGTTATATTCTTCAGGATGCCTTGGTAGATTACATTACAGTAGTCCAATATAGGTAGTTATTGCATTGTATACTTTTCAAAAGTTGCTGTCATTATGTAAGGATTTGAGTTTCTGCATTATTCTTAGTTTGCGGTAAGTCGTTTTGGTCGTTTTGTTGATACGTGACTGGAGGACTACCAAGGTATTTTGGAGTGAAATGTGCTACCTAGTGTCAGAAAGCTAGGTCTGGGCCGAAGGTCATGGGTACTCCAGTAGGACAATGACCCAAAACATAAATCCAAAGTACAAAAAATGGTTAAAAAGGAAAAAATGGACCATTTTAAAGTGGTCAGTAATGAGTCCTGATCTCAATCCGATCGAGAACCTTTGGAAAGAGCTGAAATTTGCCATTGGTAAAAGGAATCCTAGAAACATTCATGAGCTGGAACAAATCACAGATGAAGAGTGGGAGAAACTACCAGCAGGCAGATGTACAAAACTTATAAATGGCTACAAGAAATGTTTGGCTGTCAGGAGTGAGACTGAGGCTGTCATCATTGCCAAAGGTTGTGCAACCAAATATTAGTGAAGGGTGCCATTAATCCTCTCCAGGTCATATTTTGAATTTTCTCAGAAATTACTATGTCTAAGTTGCACAGACATCTTTTTTTGTTGTATACCTTTGAACATACTATTAAAATATCATGATGACATTGTTGGAATATTTCCAGTTTTCAAGATCCATACCGCCAAGCAGACTTATTATTCCAATTTGATTTCATCATACTCCAACTCCTCCTGCCCCATTCTTAAAAACACTCGCTAGACCCATCTACAGCATCCATGCACATTGGCATCCTGTCTCAACCTCCCCTTCCTATCAAAAGTCCTAGTGAAGCTGGTTTTCACTCAGCTGTCGACACACACACCACTCTCCACCCCCATCAGTCCAGCTTTAGATGGGACACAGCACAGAAACAATCCTCCTTTTACTCCTGAATCAACTGCATGTTTCACATGATCGTGGCAATACCTCCTTGACCGTTTCTCTGGACCTCTCCTCAGCCTTTGACCTGGTTGATCATCCCACCCTTCTCTCATGTCTTCACGACTATGGGATCAGCAGCACTGTCTTGAACTGGTTTCGTTCCTTTCTCACTGCACAGGTTTTCTCTGTTCTCTCTGGTTCTACTTCTCCTGCCACTCCTCTTACCTCTGTCGTTCCACAAGGCTCCATTCTGGCTTCCCTTTTCTTTAATATCTTTCTGGCACCTCTCTCACTCCATATCCAACAGTCCAGTATATCGGCGTATTACTACGTAGAGGACATAATGCTTCTCTATCATACTAATCCCTCCACCCCCGATCTAGCTCCACTGAATTCTTGTCTTTCATACATTCCTGGCTGAACTCCAACTATCTTCACCTTAATACCTCTAAGTCGGCTGCCACCTGATTTACCTTCGGTGCCCCCTTTCTCTCTATGGCCCCTTTGCTTGGCTCTGTTTATATCCCACTAGTTACAGTGTGTTTTGAAAGTATTCATTCTCTCGGCGTTTGTCCTGTTATGTCATATTACAACTTGGAATGAAAATGGATATTTGGGGGTTAGCACCAGGTGATTTACAGAATGTCTACCATTTTGAAGGTGCAAAATATCTTTTATTGTGACACAAATAATAAGACAGAACCCCTCCCCCCCCCCCCCCAGAAATCATGAGTATGCATGGGTATTCCCTCCCCCAAAGTCAATACTTTGTAGAGCCACGTTTTGCTGCAATTACAGCTGCAAGACTCTTGGGGTGTCTCTATTAGCTTAGCACATGTAGCCACTGGGATGTTCACCCATACCTCAAGGCAAAACTGCTCCAACTACTTCAAGTCAGATGGGTTGCATTGCTGTACAGCAATCTTCAAGTCATGGCACAGATTCTCAATTGGATTGAAGTCTGGGCTTTGACTAGCCATTCCAAGACAGCTAAATGCTTCCCTTTAAACCACTCCAGTGTAGCTTTAGCAATATGTTTAGGGTCATTGTCCTGCTGGAAGATGAACCTTCATCCCAGTCTCAAAACTCTGGCAGAGTGAAACAAGTTTTCCTCAAGAACTGCCCTGTATTTAATGCCATCCATTGTTCCTTCAATGTGGATCAGTTTTCCTGTCCCTGCTGATGAAAAACATCCCCACTGCATGATGCTGCCACCACCATGTTTCACTGTGGGAATGGTGCTCTTGGGGTGATGGAAGTGCTGGGTTTGCATCACACATGGCGTTTCCCATAATGGCCAAAAGGGTTCAATTTTTGTCTCATCTGACCAGAGAACCTTCTTCCATGTGTTTGGGATATCCGCCACATGCTATTGTGCAAACTCCAAATGTGTTTTCTTATTTCTTTAAGTAATGACTTTTTTCTGGCCACTCTTCCATAAAGCCTCACTCTGTGGCGTGTATGGCTTAAAGTGGTCCTATGGACAGAAACTCCCATCTCCTCTGTGGATCTTTGCAGCTCCTTCAATGTTATCCTTGGTGTCTTTGTGGCATCTCTGATTAATGCCCTCCTTGCCTGGTAAGTGAATTTTGGTGGGCGGTCTTCTCTTGTCAGGTTTGTAATGGTACCATATTCTTTCCATTTTGTTATAATGGATTTAATAATGCTCCGTGGGATATGAAGAATTTGGGGTTTTAAATTTTAATTTAATTTTATTTTTTATAACCCAACCTGATTTATACTTCTCCACAGCTTTGTCTCTGACCTGTTTGGAGTTCTCCTTGAACTTCATGTTTATTTTATTTATTTATTTATTTGCATTTCTTATATACCGCGCTATTTTAACCGGTGCGGTGTACATTTGAACATAACATTCCACAATGTAGCAGACAACATTGGAGTTACAATAAACAGGGGTAGCAAAACGTGGAGGTAAACCAGGGGGAACTATTTACATAATTATTTACAAAATTATTTGCATAATTATAGTGAAACTCATTAAGATAGGCTTGCTTAGTGGCGTTGCAGAGTCAGGGGCTTTTCTGAACAGGTATATTTATACAGGCCATCATGTCACAGATCGTGTGACACTGATTGCACATAGGTGGACCCTAACCAACTAATTATGTGACTACTGAGGTTAATTGGTTGGACCAGATCTTTAGGAGTTTCATAGCAAAAGGGATGATTACATATAGACTCACAACATTTCTTCTTTTTAGTTATATATATATATATATGTATACAAACACGCACACATACACACACACAAGGTATTTTATTGTCATTCCACTTCAACAGTTTGGACTATATTGTTAGGTCCATTACCTAACATCCAAATGATCCTCCATTTTCATTCTAAGTTGTAATGCGACAAAACAGGACAAAAACCGAGGGGATGAATACTTTCACAAGGCACTGTTCATCTCTCCATTATCTCTGTGTTACCCTAGAACCCCTCTTTATCCTTCAATGAATATTTCTTGTCCCTCATCAGCCGCTCCTACTACTTATGTCAGATTTGCACTGTCTCTGATCACACTTCTATCTTTAGTTATCACGAGGCTCAATTACTGTAACTCTGCCCTAGCCGGTCTGCCACAGTACCAGCTTCAAAGACTCCACTTACTACAAAACACTCCAGTCCGTATTCTTGCCCACACTTTGTTCAGCTTATATTACCCCTTTACTCACTCATGTCAACTGGCTTCCCATCAACTATAGAATTCAGTACACGATACTTACTCTTGTTCATGGGACTGTCCACACCAGTACCACGCAATATCTTTCTGATCTCATCTATTTCCACACTCCCCACCATCTCTTGTGCTCCATCCATGTTAACCGTCTTCTTCCCTCTGCTTCCCAAGCTCACCTCAAACAAATTCAATTCTGCCCTCGTTTTCCTAGGTCTCACCCTGTGGAACTACCTCCCCTCAACACTTCGTTCCGAACTCTTTCCAGATTGAGTAGTTACTCACCTATAACAGGTGTTCTCCAGGAGCAGCAGGAATCAGTCTTTACATATGGGTGACATCGGCACCGACAGAGCCCCTGTGCGGAGCATTTCCCCAGCTTTCGAAGCCTTTGGGAATGCAGCGCACCTGCGCGGTCCCCTTCCCGCCCAAGGGTGCCATCTTGCTCAGTCTGAAGACATAGCTAAAAGACAGCAAAAAACAAAATAAAGTATATGACTGCAACTCCAGGGGAGGAGGGAGGGTCGTGGGGACTGATTTCTGCTGCTCCTGGAGAACACCTGTTACAGGTGAGTAACTACTCTTTCTCCAGGACGAAGCAGGAAGTCAGTCTTCACATATGGGACTCTCCAGCTCTAGGCTACTGGGAACCCAAAGCGGAAAAAATGGCTCCCTCTTAAGAGCCTCAGCATCCGTGATAAGAAAATTCTCTGAGAACACCCTCTACGGTAGCCCAGCACAAGGGCCGGAGGGTAGGAGTTGCCTAAACCTCAAAGAGATTATGGAGTACCGCCTGTCCGAAAGCACTATCCCTCCGGGACTCCCTCTCGAGGCAGTAATGGGCCACAAAAGTCTGGCTTGAAGACCAAGTAGCAGCCCGGAAGATGTCTGCCAACGGAACAGAGCGGAGATGAGCTACTGACGCAGCTTTCGCCCTGACACGGTGTGCCATGACTCGACCCTGCAAGGGGAGATCGGCTGCCTTGTACGCCCAGGTGATACAATCTGCTACCCAAGTGGACTATGTACGCTTGAAGACAGGTAACCCCAGTTCATTAGGGTCAAAGGAGACGAAGAGCTGAGTAGCCCTTCGATGCCCCCGCGTACGTTCTATGTAAAAAGACAACGCCCTCTTACAGTCCAGGGTATGCAAGACTGTTTCAGCCCAGCTGGTATGCGACCTGGGAAAGAAGGTCGGAAGAACCACCTCCTGGTTGAGGTGGAAAGAGGAGACAACCTTTGGAAGGAACTTCGGATGGGTCCGTAGGACCAACCTGTTCTTATAGAACCGTGTGTACGGTCTGTCAGAAACCAGAGCTTGTAGTTCCCTCACACATCTGGCTGAGGGAAGAGCGCTTTACAAGAAAGGAAGCGCAAATGGCAAGTAGCCATCGGCTCAAACGGTGGGCAAGTAAGTTGCTGCAAGACCACGTTCAAATCCCACTAAGTCTCTGGTGGACAAACTGGAGGCTTGAGAAGAAGCAGGCCTCTGAGGAAGCGGGACACCAAGGGATGACCCGACAGAGGCTATCCCTCCACCGGTGAGTGGTGCGCTGATAAGAGCACTGAGGTGGACCCGAACAGAGTTAGACTTAAGGCCTAGATCTGACAGGTGAAGAAGGTACTGCAGTACCACTGGCACAAGGCAGGAGAAAGGATCTTCATTGTGCTGAGCACACCATAATGTAAACCTACGCCACTTGAGGGCATAGGACTTTCTGGTGGACTGCCTCCTAGAGGCCAAAACCACCTCTTCAACCTCCTTAGGTAGAAGTAAGGGAGCTAGCACTATCCTTTCAGCAGTCAGGCCATCAGATTGAGGGACCTGAAATTGGGGTGCAGGAGGGAACCCTGAACTGGAGACAGGAGATCGTGTTGCAAACCCAGAGGGAAAGGAGTTCCCACCGCCAACTAAAGCAGAAGTGGAAACCAGAGTTGCTGCGGCCATCTGGGGGCTACCAGAATCACCGAGGCCTTGTCCTGGAGAATCTTGAACAGAGTTCGGGCCACCAGGGGCGTGGGAGGAAACGCATACAAGAGGCCCGTAGACCAAGAGATCAGAAAGGCATCTGCTGCCATCCGCAGGGGATGCGGTTGACTGGAGCAGAACCTGGGCAGATGACGGTTCTGCGGACTTGCAAAGAGATCGATGGATGAAGTCCCCAGCGGAGGAAGATCTGCTGGACCACCAATGGATTCAACTGCCATTCGTGAGGCTGGAGAATCCTGCTTAGCCTGTCTGCTAGGAAATTCTCCTGCTTTGAGAAACATGCCTTGTTTGACTGCAAAGGAGCAAAGGTCCTGTGCCTCCTGACACAGGAGCCTGGACCCTGTGCCCCCTTGCTTGCTCACATAGAACATTGCTACCTGATTGTCTGTCTGAACTAAGACAGACTGGTGAGAGAGGACATGAGAAAAGGTTTGTAGAGCCAAGCGGATTACTTGCAGCTCCAGAAGATTGATATGCTGTGTGGACTCCGAGGAGACCAAAGGCCATGAGTGCACGTGCCCTGGCAATGTGCACCCCAGCCCTGCAGGGAAGCATCGATCGTTAGCACCCTTGTGTGTGTCGGGGCCTGAAAGGTACTCCCTTGAGAAGATTTGGGAGATGTAGCCACCACTGCAAGGAGTCCAAAAGTGGTTTGGACACCTTTACTCTGTCTCGGAGGTCGCCCACTGAGCTCTGAGGCACCACTGAGCAGTCCGCATGTGCAGACAGACATTCGGAGAAACATGCACCATGGATGCCATGTGGCCCAGGAGCCGCAGGAAGTGCCTGGCAGAGACCTGAGGATTGCTGTGGAACTGGTCGGCCAAGTCTGTGGACTCTGCCCTCTGGCAAATAAGCTCTTGCCTGCAGGGTGTCTAATCTTGACCCTATAAACTCTAGGTTCTGAGAGGGGAGCAAAGTGGACTTTGCGTAGTTTATGACAAAGCCCATATGCTGAAGAAGAGAGACAGTGCGAAGAATGGCTTGTCTGGCCTCCTGGAGAGACTGACCTCTGATGAGCCAGTCGTCCAGGTATGGGAAGACAAAAATCTCCTGATTCCTGAGATGGGCCGCCACCACCGCCAGGCATTTGGTGAAAACCCTGGGGGCGAAAGTTAGGCGAAAGAGATGTACTGAAAATGGTTTCCTCCCACCACAAATCTGAGATATTGTTGGTGGTCTTGGTGAATGAGGATGTGAGTATAAGCATCCTTTGGGTCTAAGGAGCATAGCCAGTCTCCCTGCTGGAGGTAGGGCAGCAGTATCCCAAGGGTAAGCATCTTGAACTTTTCCCTCTCCAGAAACTTGTTTACGTTTCGCAAGTCTAGGATAGACCAGAGGCCTCCTGTCCTTTCTGGTACAGGAAGTACCTAGAGTAGAAGCCCTGCCCTTCCAGGTGGTGAGGCACCGGTTCCACCACCTGTTCCTTTAGAAGACTTGCCACCTCCTGAAGGAGGAGGTTTCTGTGCAGAGGGAGTCTTGGAGGCTCCCCTGGAAAGTAGGAGGGGGTAGCTGGTGGAAGTGGAGCATGTAGCCCTTCTGGACTATGCTTAGAACCCAGGTATCCCCTGTGATGGCTGTCCACCTGTAGGCATACAGGGTCAGCCGACCTCCTGTGCAGAGTGGAGCCAGCTGTAGAGGAGAGGCTATGCTGTGGGAGTCAAAACCCCGCTCCCTGCTGTGCAGGAGCCAGAGCTGGCGGCTTGGGGGTCTTCTGCCTACGGGGCCCATGCACCTTCCCCTTGGCCTGCTGACCCTATTGGGGAGCTGGAGAGGCCTGATACTGAAGGCAGGATTTGTAGGCAGCACCCTTCCTCAGGAAAAAGGGCTTCTTCCCCGAGCCCTTCTTTTTCTGAGAAGGGGCAGAAGTCTTCCTGGACAGCCTTGTCCTGGTGAGAGTCTCAGTCTCAATTTCTGTAGCCTTTTCAGTCTTGGCTTACCGAAAAGGTTTTCACCTCGGCAGGGGATATCGACCAACTTGTCCTGCACCCATGGCTCCAGGTCTGAAAAGGTCTGATGACTGAAGCCAGGCCTGACGGTGTGCACCGATGCCGGCCGCTGCTACCCAGGCCGAAGCCTCGAAGCCATCATAGGCTGCTCGAGAGATAAACTTCTAGCACTCTCGAATCCCTGTTGACAAAGCCTTGAACCTCTGCAAAAGTTCCTCGGAGAGGCCAGCTGAGAACCCGGCAATATCCTTTGCCAGGTCCCATAGGTACACGCACATGTACAGCTGGTAGGTCTGAACACGGCAAGATAGCATAGAGCCCTGGAGGGCATCCAGGTTCTGGGCCTCCCGGCCGGGGGGCACCAAGGAGTGCATCTTCTGACTCTTCAGACGGTGCATGGTCGATTCCACAACCATGGAGTGGTGCGGTAGCTGCGCCTTTTGGAACCCAGGGCTCTTACGGACTCGATAAATAGAATCGACCCGTTTGCTAAGAACCGGCGTCGAGGCTAGTGCCTCCCACATACAGAAGAGCAGTCGTTCCAGCATCGGAGGAACCGGTACAGTAAAGGCTTCCTTCGGAGGAAAATCATACTGGAGGGCATCAAGCTCCTCGGCTCGAGGCTCCTCCTCGGCTTCCGCGGGGAAGGCCAAGGCTTTGGCCATGTCCCTCACGAAGTCCGAGAACCGGGTATCCTTCGGGGGGGACCGTCTCCGAGGCTCGGACTCCAGTGAGTCCGAAGGGATGCACCGGGTCCGGAAGGTGTCCGGGGACTCCTCGTCCTCCATCTCCCACTCCGACTCCTCCGAGGAGGAATTGAGTGGCTCCGGCCGTGTGGGTCTTGGTGCCACCCGCCCCGACGCCGAGGGTATCGGCGTCGGTGGCCTCGGCCCGGGGACCTTGACCGAGGATCAACTCGAGACTTGACTGACTCGAGGAATGGCTTGGTCTCCGGGGTCGACTTAGACGTCGAGGTCCCGGTGGTCGGGGCAGATGCACCGGTCAGACCGGCAATCAGCACCCGCTGCTGTTCCATAAAGGCAGCCAAGCTGCTCTGCAAGGCCGTCAACCTGAGTCCAAGCTCAGGAGACTCAGCAGCCCCTGACTCGGGCACCGGACGTCGGCTCCCCCAGAGGAGAGTCCACGAGGACAACTGCACTTACGTGACTCGGGGACTCCGGTTCCACATGAGGTAGCTTGGAAGGCCTCTCCGACTCCGAGAGCCCGGGGCGGTGGTCAGGGCTATGCGACCTGGCCCTCGAGGAACCAGGGGGCCTCCACTGACGCCACCCTCACGAGTTTTTTCTTCCTTCAGTGCTCCCGGGTGGGAGACTCCCTTTCAGAGGAAACCTGACGGTGCTCAGGGTCAGACTCCTGAGATGTCGAGGCCTCTGATGAAGTCCAGGCCCGGCCGGACGCGGAGTCAGAGAAAATTCGCTCACGTTGATGCTGACGGCTCCAAAGCGCCTTCGATGACATCTTGCCGCACAGGCCAAAGGCCAGTGGGTCATGGTCGGGCCCGAGGCATCAGAGGCAGCAGTCATGTGTGTTGGTGAGACATAAGTTTCTTGCACCGATCACACTTTTTGAACCTGCTGGCAGTCATCAGGGGAAAAAGGGCCCCTGCAAGGTCAAAAGACCGGGCTGCCAGTGAAAACACAAAAAGCGCGCGAACGCTAGTCATGAAGGAAAAAACTCGAAAATAAAAACTCCGGACTAGATACCGGTGTACCGAGCCCAGACGGGAAGGGGAACCGGCGTCGAACCGGATAAAACGCGAAAATCTCAGAAAAAAAAATCAACTTTTCCCAGGTGACATGCACATACGTCCATCGGGCTCCGTGGAAAAAGAAAGACTGAGCAAGATGGCACCCTTGGGTGGGAAGGGGACCACGCAGGCGTGCTGCATTCCAAAAGGCTTTCTTTGAAAGCTGGGGAAATGCTCCGCACGGGGGCTCTGTCGGCGCCGACGTCACCCATATGAGAGGACTGACTTCCTGCTTGGTCCTGGAGAAATTGAAGTCTACACTCAAAACTCATCTCTTTCATGTTGCCTTTGACCTCCCTCCTCCCCCACCGTGACCTGGCTACTTCCCTTCTTCTATCCCACTCCCTTTGACCGCCTTTTCTTTCTTCTAGTGTGACTGCCTCTTTCCTTTAATGTCTGACAATGGCATTCCTTTTCCACTTTGACTTTGCAGTGTATCTTATTTTAAACCGCTCTGATGTGCCTACCTGGGTGGTAAATCAAATGTAAGAATAAAGAATAAAGATATTGTACACAACATAACTAAAATGCAAGGGTGCCAATAATGTTGACCACAACTGTACATACCATGTAGACAATGCCTTCATACAAACATATAAGCAGACTATGCTCACACTGCCTTGAAATAGGGTACTTATCTGAAAATAGTATTATGGCACCTTCATAAAGAGTGAAACAGCATAGCTGGATTTCCAAAGTAACTTAATGACTGCTGCCTGATAAATGGAGATAGAAACATGATGATAGATAAAGGCCATATGGCCTAACTAGTCTGCCCTTCCACACCAACTAGTAAGCTTTAGAGTCCCTTTTTTCCTTTAAGGATCTTCTGTGTTTTGTCCCATGCTTTCTTGAATTCAGATACAGTCCCTGATTTTATTACCTCCACTGGGAGACTATTCCATGCATCTACAACTCTTTCAGTTAAGAAATAGTTCTGCAAATTACTCCTTCATTTATCCCCTTTCACTTTCATCGTATGTCCCCTCATTGTAGAGCTTTTTCTTCCTATAATTGACACTCTCTAACCTTCTCCCCTCATACCAATATCTTCAATCCCTCCCTCCACCTTTCCCATCTCATCTTTTTCTCTTTCCTCAGCTCTTGAACTTCACCTTTTTCTTCCTTTCATTCATCCCTCTCCCTTCTCTCTTAAAAATCCTCATCCTCATTTCCATCATTCCATCTCCTCTGTCTCGCACTCTTCTCCTCCTTTTTTCATCTGATGACAGTAATCCTATCCTTGGCCCCACTACACTATTTTCTCACTCCCACTTCTCACCCAACCACTCTTATTTATTTATTTATTTTTTATACCGCGCTATTTAGAATAAGTGCGGTTTACATGTATACTAACAGGTACTTTTTATGCCCTTGTCCCCAAATGGCTCACAATCTAAGTGTACCTGAGGCAATGGAGGGTTAAGTGGCTTGCCCAAGGCCACAAGGAGTGGCCATGGGACTCGAGAGCCCAGTCCCTCCGGCCTGAAGCTGCTTGTCCCCATGCGGGAATTGAACCCCTGGCCTTCCGGCCTGAGGTAACCTTTCCCAACCACTGAGCCACTCCTCCCTCCCTCATCCATATTCCTCTCCTTTCCCCCTCCTCACTCCCTTTCTCTTGTGCCTTATGGAATGCACATTCCATATCTAATAAACTCCCCTTTACTCATGATCTCTTAATTTCTAACACCTTTCATCTTTTAGCTCTTACTGAAACCTGGCTCCTCCCTGATGACACTGCTTCGCTCACTGCCCTCTGTCATGGTGGCTACCAATTTTCCCACACTCCTCGCACCACTGGTCGTGGTGGTGGTGGTGCTGAGTTTCTGCTTTTTCCTCCCTGCCAATTCCAACCCCTCCTCATTCTTCATTCTCACTCCTTTTCCTCCTTTGAATTCCATTCCATCCGCCTTTTTAAACCCTTACTTCTACATAGCTATTTATAGACCCCCTGATAAGTCCACCTCTACCTTTCTCATTGACGCCTGGCTTTCCCTATTTCTGGATTTTTCTTCTCCCTCCCTTATTCTTGGTGACTTTAATATTCATGTTGATAACCCTTCTGACCCCTATACCTCTCAACAACGTTCCCCTATCTCCTCATTCAACCTCCAACTTAACTCTTCTGTTCCCACTCATCAGTGCAGCCACTGTCTTGATCTGGTTTTCTTCTCTGTTTACCCTCCAATTTCCATACCTCAGTTCTTCCCTTATCTGATTATCACCTACTAAGCTTCACCCTTCATCACTCCCCACCTCAATCTCATCCAGACTCCTCCTATCTTTTTAGGAATCTTCATGTTATTGATCCATTGGCGCTCTTCACTATTTTCTTCCAGCTTGTCTTCTAAATCTGTTGAGGCTATAGTTTCCTATAATACTTCCCTCTCCTCAGCTCTGGATGCTCTTGCTCCACCCATCCCACGTCCTGTGAGATGCACTATATCTCAACCCTAGTTATCCTCAACTATCTGCTATCTATGCTCCTGTGCCCACTCAGCTAAGCATATTTGGCTCAAATCTCACTCCCTTTATGACTTTCTTCACTTCAAATTCATGTTTAACTCCTTCCAGTCAGCCTTAGCACTCGCCAAGCAAAACTATTATGTCCATCTGATTAACTCTCTTGCCACTGACCCCCACTGTCTCTCTTCAACTCTTAACTCTCTCCTCAAAGCGCCTCTTTCTGCCCAAACTCTTGTCAACTATTTCCATGAGAAAAGCCATTCCAATTCCCCACTAGATCAGCTTCATCCCCTCTTCCCCCTCCTCAATATCAAACCTTTCTCCTCAATCTGTTATCCTTTCATCCTTTTCTAAGATCTCCGATGAGTAAACCTCTTATTTTCTTTCCTCTTCTAAACTTACTGCTTGCTCTTCTGATCCTATCCCCACCTATCTCCTTAAATCCATTTCCTTCTCTATCATCCCTTCCATCTCAATATATTCTCAACCTCTCGCTCTCCATTGCTACTGTTCCTGCAGCCTTCAAGCATGCTGTGGTCACACCTCTCCTCAAGAAACCTTCAGTTGATCCTAGTTTTCCTAATTATCGACCCATCACCCTTCCCTTCATTTCAAAACCTCTTGAGCGTGCAGTCCTCTGCCGTTGACTTGAATTTCTTTCCTCTCAAGCCCTGCTGGATCCACTTCAATTGGCTTTCATCCTTTACATTCTGAGACGGCACTTGCCAAAGTCTCCAGTCACTAAATCCAAGGGCCTTTACTCTATCCTCTTTCTTCTTGACCTTTCTGCTGCTTTTGACACTTCTCCTTGATACAATGACCTGACTTGGTTTTAGGGGCTCTGTACTGTCCTGGTTCTCCTCTTATCTCTCCCATCACTCTTCCAGTGTTTGCTCTGGTGGTTCCTCTTCTACTGCAATCCCTCTGTTGATGTACTCCAAGGGTCTGTTCTGGGCCCTCTCCTTTTCTCACTACACCCAGTCCCCTTGGTGTTCTAATCTCCTCCCATGGATTTCAGTATCATTTTTATGTTGACAATTCTCAGATCTATCTTTCTATACCTGATATTTCTGTCACTCCAGGCCTGCATCTCTGCCTGCCTGTCTGACATCACCACCTGGATGTCTCCCTGCCATTTGAAATTAAGCATGGCCAAAACCAAACTTCTTATTTTTCCCACTAAACTTTCCTCCCTCCTTTCTCTAACTCTGTAGATGGCACTCTTCTAGTTCCTGTTTCCTCATGCCAAAACCTTGGGGGTCATCTTTGACTCCTCCCTCTCCTCATATATTCAACAGATCGCTAAAATCTGTTGTTTCTTTCTCCATAATTAACAAAATTTGCCCCTTCCTTTCTGAACACACTAAAACACTTGCCCACTCTCTAATTACTTTCCATCTCAACTATTGCAACCTCCTTCTTGCTGGTCTCCCTCTGAGTCACCTTTCTCCCCTTCAATCTGTTTAGAACCCTGCTGTGCGACTAATCTTTTGCCAGCCACGATTTACTCATATAACCCCTCTTCTTAAATCACTTCATTGGCTTCCCTTGTTTCCATATCCAATTGGAACGTCTCCTTCTGACCTACAAATGTATTCATCCCTCTACCCCCTCTCTACCTTTCCTATCTCACTACACTCCTCCTCGTGAACTCCGCTCTTCTACTGGCTTGCTTCTCTTTGCACTTTTCTTCCACTGCCAACTTCAGACTTCGATCCTGCTAATCCTTATGCCTGGAACAAACTATCTGAATCTGTACATAAGGCCTTATCTACTACTACCACTACTGAGTAGTTGTATAGCACTACAAGACATATGCAGCACTGCACAGACATGTAAGAGACAGTCCCTGCTCATCAGAGCTTACAATCTAGTCAAGACAGACAACACAGAAGGTGTAGACAGGGATAAAACAAGGAGGAATGGTAAAGAAACAAGGAGATCAGGTGAGTCAAGATCCAAAAGCAGCAGTGAAGAGGTGAGTTTTCAGCCTGGATTTGAAAAGGGTCAGAGAAGGTGCCTGATATACAGACACAGGTAGTTCAAATCCATGCTTAAGGCTCACCTCTTTGAGGCTGCTTTTGCATCCTGATCCCTTATTTTCCTTGGGTCTTCGTACTCTTCCCTAGTCTGCCATTATTCTTATCTTTTGTCTTGTCTGTCTTAATTTAGTTTGTAAGCTCTGATGAGCAGGGACCGTCTTTATATGCATCTTGTAGCGCTTTAAAAATGATTAATAATAGTAGTAGCAGCTTTCTTTCAATTGAAAACAGCTCTCCTCTTGTGCATTTATGCCATGGAGGTAATTAAACATCTCTGTCATATCTCCCGTCTTTCTTCCAAAGCATACATATTGAGCTCTTAAAGTCTTTTCCCATTTGCCTTATGATGAAGCCCACTGACCACCCTCTGCAGAGACTTTGATCCTTTCACCTTGCTGCTCCTGTTTACATCCTTTTGAAGTTGCAGTCTCCAGAATTGCAAACAGTTCTCCAAATGAGGTCACACCAAACACTTATACAGAGGCACTATCACCTCCTTTCTTCTGCTGGCCATTCCTCTCCCTATGCACCCAAGCATCCTTCCGGCTTTCACCATCGACTTTTCAATCCATTTAGCCACCTTAAGACCATCAGAAACAATCAACCCCAGGCCTCTCTCCTCTCACCCCTTTTTATTGTACTGCTCCCTTGGATTTTTGTAGCCCAAATGCATGCATTCTTTAGCATTAAATCTCAGCTGCCAAATTCTCACCTATTCTTCAAAGTTCACTAGACCCCTCTATTATCTACACCTTCCTGGGTGTCTACTCTATTGCAGATTTTAGTGTATCATCTGAAAAGAGGACAACTTTACCCAATAGCCCTTCCGCAATATCACTTAAAAAAATGTTAAAAAGAATCAGACCAAGGACAGATCCCTGTGGCATACCACTAGTAACATCCCTCTCCTCAGAGTGAGCTCCATTTACCTGTATTTTTTGTCGCCTCCCATTCAACCAATTTCTAACCCAATCACATTAGGGCCCAATCCTAGGGCACTCTAAGTCGCCTGTATGGAACAGTGTCAAAGGCTTTACTGAAATCTAAGTACACCACATCTAGGACTCTCCCTTGGTCCAACTCTCTGGTCACTCAGTCAAAAGATTTGTCTGACAAGACCTGCCTCTAGTAAAACCATGGTGTACTGGGTCCTGCAATCCATTGGATTCCAGAAACCTCACTATCCTCTGTTTTAGCAGTCTGACCCTTTCAATGTATAGGCATACATGAAGGCCACACGTCACTGGGATGACTTCAGAGAAAGCTGGTCAATGATATGTTCATCCTAAATCTAGGTGTGTTTGTATCTGTTAATGAAGACTGCCATATCAGAACACAGCACTGTGTTACATCAAAAGGGCTGTGGGTTTAGCCAAGATTAGACTGTTTGTATGAGGAACAGTCTAGGTAGTATAGAATAAATAAAAACCCTTTTTTAATATGCCTTTTCAGCTACTTCATGGATATGTTAAGTGTTTTGATTAGGAGGTGGGGGGGTTTTCTTAGATGCGTTATGGGTAAACTCTTGATCATTTTCATGTAAGAACTGTTCCTATCTAGGGATTTTACAGATAGATTTATGAACACACCTTTCCCCTCCTTCCTTTTTTTTTAAAGCAATATGTACTTGTCAAACAATTTTTACTTTTCTGTTAAAATTAGACTGCAGGACTTCACTGGACATTTTTCTTCACCTCTTATTTAAGATTTTCCCTCCTTTCTTTCATTAGCGCACAAAGAAACCCCCAAACTTACCCACTGAGGTTACAGTTGTTCCACTAGATGGAGAGATTTGCAGCAATCTGGGGTCTATAAAAGGCGTAAATGAAGAGGAGGATTTGTGTTTCTGGAGTGTGTTACTAGCGGATTGAGTCTGCAATATAAATTTTGATTATGTTAATATAATATCAGATGAAAAGAAAAAACAAATCTAAGATGATTAAAATTCTAACTGCTACAAAAATAAAATCTTCATCTACACTAACCCACACACTTCCACAATTCCTATTTATCCATACTATGGGCACAATTCTGTTAGAAGATGCATGCACTTCATAGCAGCAAGGAACATCTCTCAGAACAGGAGACCACGCATAGGGGCGAAGCACTTATGTGAGACCTTCTCCCAGCACGATTGTATCCATCCAGTGAAATACATTTCTGCCCAAATCAGATCATAGCATTCAAATAATATGCACACTTCCCCAGCTTTTGGATTTTATTTTGATTATCTGTGAATTATAGGCTTGCAAATTTCAGACGTATAAGCCTTGCCGACATCTGATTTGTGTTCCTTTAACAGCAGCAAAGTGGTAAACATGGTTCAACTCGTCAATGATATAGAAGTGGGAAGAAAATCACTACTTACATTTTTTTCCAGAAGTCAAATGCAAGCTGATTTTCCAGCGGTCAGTATGACAAAGCAAATGTGAGAGAGTACAAACACACTTACTCACTAATGCTTTGCTTTACAGTGAGAAAAATGTTGAAATGGCTATCATAGGAGAGGGGAAGCTATTTCCTTTTATCAGTCTATTTTACAAAATGATTGAAAGGCGATTAGATACAACATATCCCAAAGCAGTTTCTGCAGGAGCTGTTTTCTTTAGCACAACCTTCCTCCCGTGCACAAAAATGTCAGCCATGAGAAAGAACAGAAAGCCAAGTCTGAAAAATACCATAAAACTGAGCTTACAAAAAATATACAAAATACTTCACTGAATTCTGTTGCAAAACTGCCCCTTTTCCATATTTGCCACAGCTTGCAGAGTTTATATATGATCAACAACAGCACTAAAAACTTCTATTTTGCATCTGCAAAAAAATTTTTTGGCATCCTATTCGAAAGGAGTCTCATATATATGTTTGGCTGCTGATTGTGTGTGATTGGCTCCTGATTGTTTTCTGTGGGAAAAGACTACAACAGAACACATGGTGTGATCTTTTTCAATATTTATGACCCAAGATGCAGGCAAAGGAAGGGAGTAGCTGTCTAATGGTTAGAGCACTGGCTGGGTAACTGAGATGAGGGTTCAATTCCCACTAGCACTCCTAGTGGCTTTGGGCAAGTCACTTAACCCTCCGTTGCCTCGGAAGAAAGGCCTGGCAAATATGCTTCCAGTCACACTGCCAAGAAAACCCAGGAGCTGCTGGGTCGCCCAAGGCACAAACTGCGTTGCATTGCACTGATGCAATTAGCTGAAATACTGCTGTGTTAGGTCACCAATAAAGTTCATCCATTGCATTTGTGGATCTTCTGGCCTGGTTCATTCTCTGCATTTATTCGTGTATGCTTCGGCCTGATATTAAAAAAAACAGCTATACATTTGGTACTGCGCAGAACATATATGCTTATCCATTAAACTCTGGCAGCCTTAGATGCGTAATGCCATATGTAGAGAAAAAAGGGCTGTGTACAGAGCAGCACCCACATCATTAGTGGGTCTCCATATGTACTGTTTACACATCTCGCTTGGCTAAACAAAAGCCAGGTGTAAATTGAGTGGCTGAGCCAGATGCACAAGTGTGGACATTCGTTATTTATACGTATAGTTTATATGTATAGTGGGAGGTCTAAATATACCTGTATATTCAGCAGCGGTTACTATGAGGGTAGCGCTACAACAGGGCATCATGGGTAGGTACTTACAGAGACACCAAAATAAACACTATGTTGTAGAGACTAGTAGGCACCTATGTGTCTTTATAAAATATTAGGTTATGTGGTAGATCACGTCTTCAATGTACGCGCAATCACTTACACCCGGTTACGAGCAGGTGGAACTGCTTGTGTGTACTTACACATGTATGCACATAGATTTAGATATTTTAGAATCTACATACATACATATGAACTCTGCCCAGGATCCCCCTCCCCCCAGGCTACACCTACCAGCAAAGGACACACCTTCATGCCGAAACACACAAATTTATGCTGGCCAGTATTTCATAAGTAGTCCTTTACATGTGTCCAAGGTCACATACACACAGGACTGTCTTTATAGAATTACTTCCTATACGCTCGGTGTTCAAACTTCTGGTTACCTTCAAGGCCCTGCAAGGCCAGGGGCCGGGTTACTTGGCAGGTATCAACAGGGTCGAATACTGTAGTCGAACCAGGATCACAGTTTGGTAATTCCAGGCCCCCAGCAGGTTAGACTAAAGAAACAGCATGAGAAGTGCTTTGCTGTATCAGCCCCTTTGTGGTGGAAATGGCTACCGATTTTGTTGCGGCAGAAGGGTAATCTGCTGGCCTTTTGGAAGGCCCTGAAGACCTTTCTGTTCCCTCAGCTACCGTAGGGAAAGCCAAGGACTGGACAAGGCAGGCAGGTGGGGTTTTAGTTTGCTCTGTTGGGTTTTAGTTTGCTCTGTTAGGTTTTAGTTTGTATTTTGTGCACTGCCTTGAATGCCTTTGAACACTTTGGCGGGATATAAACGTTTTAAAATACTGAATATATGAATAAGTAATCTCAACTGCCTAGATTACGGGTTCCAAATTTTTTCACAGACTTCCTTCGAACACTGACCTCGTATAAGTCTACTACAGGTCCTACATTGAAAGAGCAACCTTAGTCAACTAGGAGTCCTGTACCCAATACTTAGTCACTTGAGAATGTATGGCCACCACCGAAGACTTAGAAACATCAGATCTTGGGCATTTTTTTTAAAATGGATTCTGGGTTCTCAACAGAACACTAACACCTTCTACCATGATCATTTCAAAAGAGAAACAGAAAAGCAATGCCAAAGGCGTAAGCATTAGAAAAGACGTGCATGTTAAACACACAGCAGCATATTTATATTCAGCAGTGCAATGCAAAACATAAGATTAGTTATGAGGAGAAAGACAAGCAAAATAAAAAACTGAAACCATTAAGAGGGTAGTTTTATAAAGGATGCCTAGGTTAACAAGTGATTTTGCATGCACGCTAGTTGTGTCTATTTTATAAAATTAAGTACACACATACTGCATTTTATACAACAGGGACATAAGTAGTGGTATATATATAGCAAAAATCTAGATGTGATCACTTTCACCAACCCAAGAGCTGTTATTAATACCCATGCCTAGATTTCTCAAAAATGCACCTAAATTATAGAAAATATGAGTGTAAGTGCACACACTTCCCATGTGCATAAGCACAGTGAAAGTATGCACCAACGGTCCGACATCAGTACTAGTGACTGGCTGAAATACACGTGTAAAAGGCCCACTGATGCAGCCATTGAAAATACATAATTTACGTGCAGAGATGGCATATTATTTTCCACAGCTCCTTATAAAATTACTCCAAAATAGGACACAATTTAAAAAAAATGCCTGCAAGGTTGGTGCACTGTACACAGACATTGGATATTAATATAGAAGGCCATCAACTCAAAAAATGTTTATATATAAAAAAAAACTTAAATGGATAGAGACAGAAAGATGTTTTACTAGCATGAAAGCACATCTTCACAAAACGCACCATTGCTACTGAATCAGACTTCTTCACTACCTCACACCTACTTTGCTACTATGCCAAAAAAATTTAACTACAGCAAACCACCTTATTAGCACCATTAATTCCTATTAAAATCTCACAAAGAACTAGCAAAGTCAACTTCTTAAGTTCTTCAATTTCCTTATATGTTATATACTTGGCTATGGGCCTAGTCACACCAACTACTGAAAAAAAAAACCGATGGCAGCTTACTTCTGAAAGCAGTATCTTAGAATTAAAGACCATTTGAGCATGCCTCTTTACTTTAATCTAAGATGAAGAATTACTCAACTCTGAATAGTTACACTATTATTGACACTATTACTTGCAAAAGAAGTTAGAAACATTTTAGGTACCCACATCTATTTTGAGAGGCCAACTTGATCAGACTAGGAATAAAGCCCAATCAGTGTACCAATATATAGTCCTCAAAACCTACAAATGTAACTAAAAAAAAGTTTTCCTGCATAAATCTTTACTTATTTTCATACGTAATTTATTCGACCTAAATTAAGTTCGTATTCCAAGTTGTTTACATCAAGAGCCAAAATAATTTGGTTGGAATGTGGCCCTTGCATGACTGGTTGAGTACCACTTAACTGTCGTAAAGCAGATTTCACAATAGCCAATAACCCCCGTCAAAGGGATGAATGCTGGGCTGGACTGAGATTCTACAGGCACTGCCGCTGTAGGAGACCGTTTGAGCTTCATTTGATTTAGCTCCTTATCCCCCCTCATATGGTTCATCATAAATAAAAGGCCTATTTCTTGACGCTATTGCCGCCTTAAGTGGCTTGCTACCGTGGCAAACCGAAGAGGTGAGTCAAAGAGGCTTGCCCCTTGGAGAGCCACACATTTGGAGAAGGACTGTGTACACTAGAATCGTACTGATACAAGTTGAGTTTGTTTGTTTTCTCCAGGACCAAGCAGGAGTCAGTCCTCACATATGGGTGACGTCAGTGCCGACGGAGCCCTTGTGCGGAGCATTTCACCAGCTTTCAAGGAAAGCATTTGGGAATGCAACGCGCATGCGCGGTCCCCTTCTCGTCCAAGGGTGCCATCTTGCTCAGTCTTTCTTTTTCCGCAGAGCCCAATGGACGTGAGTTTGTGTCACCCGGGAAAAGTAGATTTTTTTTCTGCGATTTTCACTTTTTCTTATCCGGTTGGACGCCGGTTCCCCTTCCCGCCTGGGCTCGGTACACCGGTATCGAGTCAAGAATTTCTTTTTTCGTCCTTCGAGACTAGCATTCGCGCCTTTTTTGTTATTTTCACTGGCAGCCCGGTCTTTTGACCTTGCAGGGGCCATTTTTCCCCTGATGGCTGCCAGCGGGTTCAAAAAATGTGATTGGTGCAGGAAACTTATGTCCCTCACCAACACACATAACTGCTGCCTCTGATGCCTCGGGCCCGACCATGACCCACTGGTCTGTGGCCCGTAAGACAAAATGTTGTCGAAGGCACTTCGGAGCCGTCAGCATCAACGTGAAAGAAGTTTTTCAGAGTCGCGTCCGGCCGGGCCCGGACATCGTCAGAGGCCTCGACATCTCGGGAGTCTGACCCCAAGTGCTGTCGTGGTACCTCTGAGAGGGGTCTCCCACCCGGGAGCACAAAAGGAAGAAGAAGCTCGTGAAGGCGTCGTCGGTGGAGGCCCCTGGGTCCTCGAGGGCCAGGTCGCATAGCCCTGACCGCCGCCCCGGGCTCTCAGAGTCGGAGAGGCCATCCAAACTACCTCGCAAGGAGCCGGAGTCCCCGAGTCACATAAGTTCTGTTGTCCTTGTGGACTCTCCTCCGGGAGAACCGACGTTGGGCCCGACGCCGTCGGGGGCTGCTGAGTCTCCTGAGCGTGGACTCAGGCTGACGGCCTTGGAGAGCAGCTTGGCTGCCTTCATGGAAGAGCAGCGGGTGCTGATCACTGTTCTGACCGGTGCATCTGCCCCGACCACCGGGACCTCGACGTTTAAGTTGACCCCAGAGGCCGAGTCGATCCTCGGTCAAGGTCCCCCTCGACCTCCCGTGCGGGACCGCGATCGTTGACGCCGGTGCCCTCGGTGTCGGGGCGGGTGGCACCGAGGCCCACACGGCCGGAGCCGCTCGACTCCTCCTCGGAGGAGTCAGCATGGGAGATGGAGGACGAGGAGTCTCCTGACACCTTCTGGACCCGCTGCGTCCCTTCGGACTCCCCGGAGTCCGAGCCTCGGAGAAGGTCTCCCCTGGAGGATACCCGGTTCTCGGATTTCATGAGGGACATGGCCAAGGCTTTGGCATTCCCTGCGGACGCCGAGGAGGAGCCTCAAGCCGAGGAGCTCGATGCCCTCCAGTATGGATTTTCCTCCGAAGGAAGCCTTTACGGTACCGGTTCCTCTGCTGCTGCTCTTCCGTTTGTGGGAGACACCGGCCTCGGCGCCGGCTCTTAGCAAACGGGTCAATTCCATTTATCGAGTCTGTAAGAGCCCTGGGTTCCAAAAGGCGCAGCTACTGCACAATTCCATGGTTGTGGAATCGGCCATGCACCGCCTGAAGAGTCAGAAGATGCATTCTTCAGTGCCCCCCAGCCGGGAGGCCCAGAACCTGGATGCCCTCGGTAAAAATTGCTTCCAAGGCTCTATGCTATCTTGCCGTGTCCAGACTTACCAGCTGTACCGCATGTACTTAAGGGACCTGGCAAAGGAGATTGCCGGGTCCTCAGCTGGCCTCTCCAAGTAACCCTTGCAGAGGTTCAAAGCCTTGTCAACAGGGATCCGAGAGTGCTCGAAGTTTATCTCTCGAGCAGCCTATGATGGCTTCGAGGCTTTGGCCTGGGTAGCCCGGCCAGCATTGGTGCACGCCGTCAGGCCTGGCTACAGTCATCAGACCTGGAGTCATGGGTGCAGGACAGGTTGGTCGATGTCCCGTGCCAAGGTGACAACCTGTTGGGTAAGCCCATGACTGAAAAGGCTGCAGAAATCGAGACTGAGACTCTCACCAGGACAAGGCTGTCCAGAAAGACTTCTGCCCCTTCTCAAAAAAAGAAGGGCTCAGGATAGAAGCCCTTTTTAGGGTGCTGCCTACCAAAGCTTTTGACAAAGTCCCCCATCAGAGACTTTTGGCAAAGCTAAAAAGTCATGGGATAGGAGGCAGTGTACTATTGTGGATCGGGAACTGGTTAAAAGATAGAAAGCAGAGGGTAGGGCTAAATGGCCAATATTCCCAATGGAAAAAGGTGAATAGTGGAGTACCCCAGGGATCTGTACTGGGTCCGCTGCTTTTTGACATATTCATAAAGGAGCTTTAAAAGGGAATAACTAGTGAGGTTATCAAATTTGCAGATGACACAAAACTGTTTAAAGTTGTTAAAACCCAAGAGGATTGTGGAAAACTGCAGGAGGATCTGGATAAATTGGAAGACTGGGCATCCAAATGGCAGATGAAATTTTATGTGGACAAGTGCAAAGTTATGCACCTAGGAAAGAACAACCCACACTATAGTTACACGATGCAAGGCTCCACATTAGAAACCACCACCCAGGAAAAAGATTTAGGAGTCATCGTGGATAACATGTTAAAACCCTCCGCCCAGTGTGCAGCGGCGGCCAAGAAAGCAAATAGAATGCTAGGTATCATAAGGAAAGGGATGGAGAATAAAACAAAGGATGTTATAATGCCTCTGTATCGCTCCATGGTACGACCGCACCTTGAATATTGTGTGCAATTCTGGTCACCGTATCTTAAAAAGGACATAGCGTTATTAGAAAAAGTACAGAGAAGAGCCACCAAATTGGTGAAGGGGATGGAAGGCTACTCCTATGAAGAGAGGCTAAGAAGGTTAGGGCTCTTTAGCCTGGAGAAGAGACGGCTGAGGGGAGATATGATAGAGGTCTATAAATTAATGAATGGAGTGGAACGGATAAACGTGGATCAATTGTTTACGCTATCAGAGTATAGAAAGACTAGGGGACATGTAATGAAGCTACAGGGTAAACTATTTAAGACAAATAAGAGAAAATATTTTTTAACTCAACGTGTAATCAAACTCTGGAATCTGTTACCGGAGGATGTAGTAAGGGCTGTTAGTATAGCTGGGTTTAAAAAAGGTTTGGACAAGTTCCTGGAGGAAAGGTCCATAAACCACTATTAAAAAGGGACCCAGGATATCAATGCTTGACCCAGTACAAGCATTGTGGAACCTGTGTCTTTTGGGGATATTGCTAGGTACGTATGACCTAGATTGGCCACTGTTGGAAACAGGATACTGGGCTTGATGGACCTCGGTCTGACCCAGTATGGCATGTCTTATGTTCTTACCCTCAGTATCAGGCTTCTCCAGCTCCCCAAAAGGGCCAGCAGGCCAAGGGGCAGGGGCATGGGCCCCGTAGGCAGAAGACCCCCAAGCCGCCAGCTCCGGCTCCTGCACAGCAGGGAGCGGTGTTTTGACTTCCACAGCATAGCTTCTCCTCCATCGGTGGCTCCACTCAGCACAGGGGGTCGGCTGACCCTGTACGCCTACAGGTGGCCAGCCATCACAGGAGATACCTGGGTACTGAGCCTAGTCCAAAAGGTCTACATGCTCCACTTCCACCAGCTACCCCCTTCCTACTATCCAGGGGAGCCTCCAAGACTCCCTCTACACAGGAACCTCCACCTTCAGGAGTTGGCAAGTCTTTTAAAGGAACAGGTGGTGGATCCGGTGCCTCACCACCTGAAAGGGCAAGGCTTCTACTCCAGGTACTTCCTGGTAGCAGAAAGGACAGGAGGCCTCTGGCCTATCCTAGACTTGCGAAACGTAAACAAGTTTCTAGAGAGGGAAAAGTTCAAGATGCTTACCCTTGGGATACTGCTGCGCTACCTCCAGCAGGGAGACTGGCTATACTCCTTAGACCTAAAGGAAGCTTATACTCACATCCTCATTCATCCAGACCACAGACAATCTCTCAGATTTGTGGTGGGAGGAAACCATTTTCAGTACAGGGTACTTCCCTTTGGCCTAATCTCTGCCCCCAGGGTTTTCATCAAATGCCTGGCGGTGGTGGCGGCCTATCTCAGGATTCAGGGAAATTTTGTCTTCCCATACCTGGACGACTGGCTCATCAGGGGCCAGTCTCTGCAGGAGGCTTGACAAGCCACTCTTCACACTGTCTCTCTTCTTCAGCATCTGGGCTTTGTCATAAACTACGCAAAGTCCACTTTGCTCCCCTCTCAGAACCTAGAGTTTATAGGGTCAAGATTAGACACCCTTCAGGCAAAAGCTTACTTGCCCGAAGACAGGGCCCACAGACTGATAGACTTGGCCAACCAGTTCCAAAGCAAGTCTCATGTCTCCACCAGACACTACCTGCGGCTCCTGGGCCACATCGCATCAACGGTACATGTGACTCTGAATGCCCGTCTGCACATGCGAGCTGCTCAACGGTGCCTCAGAAATCAGTGGACGCAGGCCACAGGCAACCTCCGAGACAGAGTAAAGGTGTCCAAACCACTTTTGGACTCCTTACAGTGGTGGCTACATCTCCCAAACCACCTCAGGGGGTTACCTTTTCAGGCTCCAGCAGACACAAGAGTGCTGACGACCGATGCTTCCTTAAAGGGCTGGAGTGCACACTGCCAGGACACGTGCACTCAAGGCCTCTGGTATCCTTGAGAGGCCATGCAGCATATCAATCTTTTGGAACTGCAGGCAATCCGTTTAGCTCTGCAGACATTTTCTCATGCCCTCTCTCACCAGTCTATCCTAATTCAGACGGACAATCAGGTAGCAATGTTTAATGTGAACAAAGAAGGGGGCACGGGGTCCAGGCTCCTGTGTCAGGAGGCACAGGTCCTTTGCTCCTTTGCAGTCAAACAAGGCATGTTTCTCAAAGCAGTTAATCTACCTGATCAGGAGAATTTCCTAGCAGACAAGCTAAGCAGGATTCTCCAGCCTCACGAATGGCAGTTGAATCCATTGGTGGTCCAGCAGATCTTCCTCCGCTGGGGACTTCCATCCATCGATCTCTTTGCAAGTCCACAAAACCGTCAGCTGCCCAGGTTTTGCTCCAGACAGCAGCATCCCCTGAGGTTGGCAGCAGATGCTTTTCTGATCTCTTGGTCTACGGGCCTCCTGTATGCGTTTCCTCCCACGCCCCTGGTGGCCCAAACTCTGTTCAAGATTCTCCGGGACAAGGCCTCGGTGATTCTGGTAGCCCCCAGATGGCCGAGGCAGCCGTGGTTTCCACTTCTTCTACAGTTGGCAATGGAAGCTCCATTCTCTTTAGGGCTGCAACACGATCTTCTATCTCAAAAGCAGGGTTCCTTTCTGCACCCCAACCTCAGGTCCCTCAATCTGATGGCCTGGCTGCTGAAAGGATAGTGCTAGCTCCCTTACTTCTACCTAAGGAGGTTGAAAAGGTAGTCTTAGCCTCTAGGAGGCAGTCCACCAGAAAGTCCTATGCTCTCAAGTGGCATAGGTTTACGGTATTGTGTGCTCAGCGCAATGAAGATCTTTTCTCTTGCCTTGTGCCAGTAGTACTACAGTATCTACTTCATCTGTCAGACCTAGGCCTTAAGTCTAACTCTCTTTGGGTCCACCTCAGTGCTCTGTCAGTGCACCACTCACCGGTGGAAGGACAGTCTGTCGGTTCACCCCTTGGTGTCCTGATTTCTCAGAGGTCTGCTTCTTCTCAAGCCTCCGGTTCGTCCACCGGCAACTGAGTGGGATTTGAACGTGGTCTTGCAGCAACTTACTCGCCCATTGTTTGAGCCGATGGCTACTTACCTTTTGCGCTTCCTCTCTTGGAAAGCGCTCTTCCTGGTGGCTCTTACCTCGGCCAGACGTGTGAGTGAGCTACAAGCTCTGGTTTCTGATAGACCGTACACATGGTTCTATAGGAACAGGGTGGTCCTACGGACACATCCCAAGTTCCTTCCAAAGGTGGTCTCCTCTTTCCACCTCAACCAGGAGGTGGTTCTTCTGACCTTCTTTCCCAGGCCGCATACCAGCCGGGCTGAAACAGTCTTGCATGCCCTGGACTGTAAGAGGGCGTTGTCTTTTTACATAGAACAAATATGGGGGCATCGAAGGGCTACTCAGCTCTTCATTTCCTTTGACCCTAATAAACTGGGGTTACCTATCTCCAAGCGTACATTGTCCACTTGGGTAGCAGATTGTATCGCCTGGGCATATAAGGCAGTCGACCTCCCCTTGCAGGGCTGTGTCACAGCCCACCGTGTCAGGGCGAAAGCCGCATCAGTAGCTCGCCTCCGCTCTGTTTCGTTGGCAGACATCTGCTGGGCCGCAACTTGGTCTTCAAGCCAGACTTTTGCAGCCCATTACTGCCTGGAGAGAGAGTCCCGAAGGGACAGTGCTTTCAGACAGGCGGTACTCCATAATCTCTTTGAGGTTTAGGCCCTTGTGTTGGGCTACCGTACAGGGGTGTTCTCAGAGGATATTCTTATCATGAATGCTGAGGCTCTTGAGAGGGAGCCATTCTTTCAGCTTAGGGTTCCTGGTAACCTAGAGCTGGGGAGTCCCATATGTGAGGGATGACTTTCTGCTTGGTCCTAGAGAAAGAGTAGTTACTCACCTGTAACAGGTGTTCTCCAGGAACAGAAGGAATCAGTCCTCACAACCCTCCCTCCTCCCCTGGAGTTGCAGTTATATCATTCATTTTGATTTTTTGCTGTCTTTTAGCTATGTCATCAGACTGAGCAAGATGGCACCCTTGGGCAGGAAGGGGACCACGCATGCGCGCTGCATTCCCAAAGGCTTTTCTTGAAAGCTGGGGAAATGCTCTGCACGAGGGCTCCGTCGGCGCCGACGTCACCCATATGTAAGGACTGATTCCTGCTGCTCCTGGAGAACCACCTGTTACAGGTGAGTAACTACTCTTTCATGCATTTGATATATCACTTTCCAGCTATTATGAAAGAGGTTTACAATAATGATAAAGTAAGAAAGCGATAAAAGCAGAAAGGCTTAAGTGGTATTTAAAGATAAAATCCAGGGAATTATGGGTAGGGGTCATTGTTTTAGTAGAGATGGATTAAGTAGGGCATCTCACATTGGTGACAGAGGAGTATATTAGTACTTCCCAGGGTGGTTAATTTTCAGGAGGAGGGGAGGAAGGGAATGATCAAATTCACTAGAGACTTAGGGGCATGTTTACTAATCAGCGGTAGTGGCTTCCATGTGACATCGGAGCCACGGCCCCATTGAATTCAATGGGGCTGCGGCTCCAATATCGCATGGAAGCCACTACCGCTGATTAGTAAACATACCCCTAAGTCTTGTAGTTGCATGTAAGGTCAGTGCAGAATTGATGGCTTATTTATAGGACTGTAAGAAAGATTCTGGATGTAGTTATTACCGAGAGATGGTTTACTCAGATATGTGCAGCTGCTTTGTCCCCGATTTGCCCCAAGGTGTTTGATATTTTACATTTGGATAGATGGGATAAATAAAGAAGGGGGGATTTTACAGCGATTTTTCAGTTTGCTTCTAGTGAGATGAATGTGGTTGGATTCACTTCTAGGTTGTGAGAGTTTACTCATTAAGCTTCATGGTTGTCCCTCCTTCACTTTTTGATTATGTATGCCCACTGGAGTTGAACCAGGATGGTTTGGTGGATGCATTAGAATGCCTCCACACCCAAATATATACTTCCCATCTGTGGCTGTGCTTGGAGATTTTAAAGTTGCATGTAGATGCTCTTGGCTCTAAAGTGGCACAATATTTTGTGTCAATTAGTGCAGCAAACTGGGACCCCTAATCATGTGGCAGGTGATGTGTTTGTGCTGGGGCTGGAGCTCTTGGGCAAAGAAGTTGTGCCTTGGCCTGATCACTGTAACAAAATTTTCATTCAGTCGCTTAGGTGGGTTGGATTTGTTGACAGAGTCCCCTTGAAGGAATATAAGATAGATATGGAAAGGTTATGGAAGTGCCTGTTAACAACTTGCTAGACTTGGAGAGGCCTATGCATTTAGTAGTATGGTTGTAGGAGGGTATGAGATGGGGTCATGATCATTAGAGCACCATATGAAGAATCTTTTTCATTTGAAGGCATGTGTCCCTAGTATGCGACTTCCTGACAGCTATCAAAATGTCCTGACTAGGCTGTTGTACACTGAATGCCAGTATTAAGAACTTTCAATTTCCAATCTGTGAAAGTAAGGGACCTCAAGACTGGATGAATTAGACTGCCCTCCTGCTGAGTTTTCAACTCTGGGAATTGGTGAGGCTTTCAAGGAGGGACCACTAATCTCCAGAGAAGGAGAAACCAGTTTTGTCAAGTTTAGGAAGGAAAAATTAGAAACATGGTGGCTCAGCTTAAATGGAATTTGTAAAATATTCTTCAAAGGAGAGGGACTGGAGAGTAAGCACAGAAAAAACTTCCAAGTCCATGACACTGGCTAGAGCACCTGATGCTACTCTGTAGTTTGATGGTAGGGTAGACCAGAAGAGAGGAAGCTTTGCATGCTCTGTTTGTAAACAGTCCACTTGTACAATTCACCATTCTTGGAAGAGAGAATGTAGTAGGGGTCAAACTGAGAGACCATATGTGAGAATGAAGCATTCTGCTGAGTCAGTCTGCTAAGTGACTTTGGGGCCTGAATGCAATTCTGTACAGCAAAATCCTAAATCTTGGTTGCTTCTTGACATGGTTGGAGAGAACCCATACCCCTTTGTTGACATAAAATATGGTCCCTGGATTGTATGTTTGAATGCAGACTGAAGAGTTCTTATGTCTATGTATAAAGACTGAGTGCACAGAACATTGTTCTGGGGAGGAGGGAGGGTTGTGAGGACTGATTCCTGCTGTCCCCAGAGAATACCTTTTACAGTTGAGTAACTACACTTTTTCTGGGAACAAGCAGGAAATCAGTCCTCACACAAGAATCCCAAGCTACAGAATACCGAAAAAACCTGTAGGAGCCATGGCCAAAAGGCGAACCGTGTAATCTCAATATCGGGAGATAAGGCCGAGAGCGCAGCGACACTACTCGACACACCTGAAACAACCGGCTGAGGCAAAGAAAAAGAAATATTAGTACCCCTTACCTTATCAGAGGGCTCCCCAGTAAGAACAGAAAGCACTGACGGAAGAGGACACGGTGGGGGAGATCTTCCCCCCGAACTTAGGGAAGCGCACTCCGGAAAGGAATGAGCAACCGGCAAGGGGGAGAAGTGCTTATCAAGGGGGCCCGTCGGCTTCACAACACCGGCGGGATCACCCCCAGAAGCACCCCCACCTTTGGCTTTCCATTTCCCCATACGGCCGAGACAGGGTACAGAAAAAAAAAAAAAACCACCACAATTCCAAACTTTCCACTCTTCTTAACAGGAGCGTGTAGTCACCTAGATAACTACTGTGACGTCGCAGTGGCGTTGAAGAGGCGTCAAAGGGGCAAATCCTGCCCCTTTGAACATGCCCCTTCGGAACAACGCTCCGCGGCAAAACAGGACAGAAATTATAGGATCAAATATGCAAAACCACTCAGGGGGTCCTCTCACAGCTGCGGGCTCTCTCCCCGATGCCTGTCCACTGTTCCGGGGAAGCCACAAGCGTCCAAGCAGAAAGCAGACACCACCTTAGGCAGGAATTTCAGGCGAGTCTAAAGAACACCACAATTTTTGTGGAACCTGATATAAGGGGCGTGGGCCACCAAAACCTGCAGCTCACTAATTCTCCTGGCTGAAATAAGCACTACCAGGAATACAACTTTCCACGACAAGAACCTGAGATGGCTTGTAACCAGAGATTCAAAAGGGGGGAGCCATCAGCTTCCTGAGAACGTTCATGTCCCTCACCACCAGTAGTGGGCAGACCAGGGACCGGAAGACGAGAAGCCCCTTCATAAAGTGTCCCACAAGGGGGTGCACAGAGATGGGTTGGCCATCAATGTGGTGGTGATGTGCTGCTAGGGTGCTGAGGTGCACCCTGACGGAGTTAGACTTCAGACCAGCCTAGGATAGGTGCAGAAAGTATTGCAGGACGTCCTGCACAGAGTAAGAGAAAGGGTTGAGATTCCTGTCTGTGCACCAGATGGAGAATCTATGCCATTTAAAGGCATATGTGCACCATGTTTAGTCCTTACACAATGCCATTCGGATGTCTCCACCTCCCGGGAGAGGTGGAGGTGCACTATGGCTAGCCATTCAGCATCCACGCTGTCAAGGCGAGGGACTGGAGGTTGGAATGGAGAAGGGTCCTGTCCTGCGAAAGAAAGTCTGGGTCCAGGCCCAAAGATATCTGGACTGTCCAGGACAGCAACAGGGGCTGAGGGAGCCATGGCTGCTGGGTCCACCAAGGGACAATGAGAATTATGGCGGCCCAGTCCAACAATCTTGAGCAACCAGGGGAGTAGGCAGGTATGCATACTGCAGGCTCCAGGACCAAGACAGGAGAAAAGTGTCTGCTGCCACCCATTCTGGGGCTGGCCTCCAGGAAGAAAAGCATGGCAGATGTACATTCTCGGGGCTGATGAAGAGATCCAACATCAGGGTCCCCCAATGTTAAAAGATGGAGTTGACTACCAATGGGTTGAGGTGCCACTCATGGGGCTGAAGGACTCTGCAATCTGTGAGCAGACTGTCCTGGCCCGGCAGGTAAACCACCCACAGGATCATGCTCTTTTCCATGGTGAAGGTCCACAGGTGAACCACCTCCCAACAGAAAAGGAACAAGCCCATTCTCCCCTGCTTGTTGATATAAAACATTGCTACATGGCTGTCTGACTGAACAAACACAACCTGGCTGCAAGGTGGGCCTGGAACACCCAAAGAGCATTTATCTCAGCTCTGAGTTCCAGGACGTTGATCTAGAGGGAACTTTCCTGCTGAGTCCAGGCACCCTGCCACTGCAGACCATTGTAGTGGGCGCCCCAGCTGAGCTTTGAGACGTCGGTGATCAGAACACATTGGGCCGGTGGGGCTTGGAAAGGACAGCCGGCCATAAGATTGTCAGCTCTGCCACCAGGCGAGAGAGGCCCAGAGGCTGGATGATCCAGACTCGATCCTCCAGTCGGCCCATGGCCTCAGTCCATTGAGAGCAGAAGGTCCAGTGGGCCTGTCTCATCCAGAGATGGGCCTGCAGCGTTACGTGAACAGTTGAGGCCATGTGCTCCAAGAGGTGCAGCAGGAGATGGGTGGACGCCGAAGAGCAACCCTATAATCTCTCTTGCTAGGTTTGCCAGACACTACGTGCGGTCTAGAGGGAGGAAGGCTATGGCCTGGATTGAGTCCAGAAGGGCTCCTATGAACTCCAGGCACTGGGTCGGGAGCAGATGCAGCTTTGAGAAGTTGATCACAAACCCCAGTTGTTGCAGCACCCTTATGATGCAGTGGGCTGCGTGACGTACCTCCTCTGGTGAGCTGGCTTTCAGAAGCCAGTCATCCAGATAGGGATAGATGAAGACTCCCAGTAAGTGGAGGTGAACACCATGGGAGCCAAAGAGAGGCTGAAGGGGAGCACCCTTTACTGGCAGTAGCAGCCTCCGATGATGAAGCGAAGGTATTGACAGTACCAGGAATAGATTAGAATGTGGGTATAGGCATCTTTGAGATCCAAGTAGCATAGCCAATCTAGGGTAGGGCAGCAATGTTCCAAGGGATAGCATCTTGAACCTCCCTGACCAGAAAACAGTTTAGGTCTCGCAGATCCAGGATGGACCAAAAGCTGTCCGTCTTTTTGGGGACGAGAAAGTACCAGGAATAGAACCCCATGCCACAGAGGGGATGAGGAACTGGCTCCACTGTCCGATCCTCAAGTAGGGACTAGAGTTCCTTCCACAGGAGCTCTCTGCAGGGAGGTCATAGGAAGTTCCCCTGGAAAGAAGGGAGGCGGAGTCTGGTTGACGTGCAGAAGGTAACCTTCCCGCACCACCTAGGCGTCAGTGGTGATGCCTGGCCAGAGGTGAATGTTTTATGTTTATGTTTTATTTCATTTGATAAAAAACCGCCTTTCAGGGTAGGCAAAGTGGTGTACAATAAAACCAAATTAAAAGAAGGCCGAAGCCAACGAAATGGAATGGAAATACAAATTCTTAATAGGAAAGCAATAAAACAGGAGAGACAGGACCAAAAACATAACAGAAAACAAACACGAGGAAAGCAAGGATAGGACAAGTGGGATTCACACGAAGGGAGAGGGGACATCAAACGCCAGGGAAAAGAGGTGAGTTTTCAAGTTCTGTTTAAAAGTGGGGTGGTGAGGTTCCAGGCGGAGTGAGGAGGGGAGGGAGTTCCAAAGGGCGGGGCCGGCAAAAAAGAAAGCGGAGGAACGGGTAGATTGTAGATGGGCACGGGAAGGGGAGGGGAGAGCGAGGCGGTTAAGGTGGAAGGAACGAGGAGTGTACCTGGGAGAGTGAAAAGAAAGAAGGTCGGTTAAGTATTGAGGGGTGCCTGTATGAAGAGCTTTGTGAACCAGAATGAGCAGTTTGAAGTGAGCACGGTAGGGAAAAGGGAGCCAGTGAAGACGAAATAGTAGGGGCGTTATGTGATCACGGGGGGAGGAGTGGGTGACCAAACGGGCAGCGGTATTCTGGATCCATTGTAGGCGGGACTGTTGGGATTTAGAAAGGCCGATGAAAAGTGAGTTTGCGAAGTCAACCCGTGATATAACCAAAGATAGCAATAAAGTGGTGAGCGCTGAAGAGGATAAGAAAGGGCGAACTGCACGAATTTGTTGGAGGAAGAAAAAGGAAGATTTGGTGATATGTGATATATGGGAGTGGAAAGATAGGTCAGAATCAAAGTGAACCCCAAGATAACGAAATGAAGAAACTAAAGGAACAGGAGAGCCAGAGAAAGAAGGGGCCAACGTGGGGGGAGGGTTGTTGTGGGAGAACCAGATAGCAATAGTCTTGGTGAGATTAAGGTAAAGACAGTTGTGAGTCAGCCAGTTGGCCACAGTGGAGAGACAGGAATTTAATGCGGAAAGGTCAGGACAAGAAGGGGATGTGTGGTGTAGCAGAATAATGTCGTCAGCGTAGAGAAAGGCAGATAATCCGGACTGTTGAATTAAAAGGGCCAAGGGGGCTAAGAAAAGGTTAAAAAGAAGGGGAGCCAGGACAGAACCCTGAGGGACCCCACAGGAAAGAGGGAAAGAGTCCGAGGGAGGGGTAGAGGAGGATGTGACAGGACAGCACAAGTACGAGAAGAAAGAAAAGAGTGGAACCAATGGTGGACAGTACTACAAAGACCTGCTTCCCGAAGACGAAGAAGGAGGGAGTGGTCAACCAGATCAAAAGCAGCGGAAAGGTCAAGTGCAACCACCACCGAGATATCACCACGATCATGAGCTACGTGCAGTGCATTAGTGAAAGCAAGAAGAATAGTTTCGACACTGTGACCCTGACGGAAACCTGATTGACGAGGGTGAAGAAAATTAGTGGAATCAAGGTGGTGAGAAAGTTGTGCAAAGACGAATTTCTCTAAAAGTTTTGAGAGAAAAGGAAGGTTGGAGACAGGACGGTAGTGAGCTGGAACTAGGGGATCAAGTGAGGGATTTTTAAGGAGGGGGCGAATTAAAGCATGTTTCCAGGAGTGGGGGAAGGACCCTGTGGAAAGACTGGAATTAAACATAGTAAGAATAAATGGAAGGAGACCCAGTGAGGATTCCAGAAGCCAAGAGGAAGGAATGGGGTCTAAAGAGCAGAAAGTTTTCTTTGAGGAAGAGATGAGATGATGAAGTTCAGGAGGAGTGATCAGTGAAAAAGATGCCCAGCAGTGGGAGTTTGGGGAGATGGGAGGGGGAGAGGCAGTAGGAGGGGGGGAGAGAATCGGGGCAGGGCAGGAAGGTAGAGAGGCTCTCGGCGTAGATATTTTATTGCTGAAGCAGGCAGCGAGAAGGGAAGGCAGAGGAGAAGGGGGGATTGGAGGAGCTGAAGCTGGGGAGTGAAGGGAGGTAAGAGACCGGAGGGTGGAGTAAAGATGCCGGGTCTGATTTGGGGCATTCAGGATAGCATTTGTAAAAAATGTGCGTTTGGCAAGGTGGACGGAAGAGCGGTAGTGGGAGTAACTAGATTTGAAAAATGAAAGTGAGGTAGGTGAAGGACTCTTACGCCACAGTCGCTCTGCTCTGCGAAGCTGTGCGCGCAAGAGTCGTAGACCCCCATGATACCAGGGATGTGTGGGGCGGCGGCGAATAAGCTGAGGGCGCAAAGGGGCAATACGGTCAAGAGCAGTTGCAAGGGCTGTTGACCAGAGGGTAGCTTGAGGGTTAGGAGAGAGAAGGGAAAAATCAGAGGGTAGGAGTTCAGCTGCTGTGGGAAATTGGTGGATGGTAAGAGATGAAAGGGCACGGGAGAGCCGCGGAGGAGGAGGGGTAGAAAGAGGAGTAGAAGAGGAGAAAGAAGAGGAGGAGGGAGAGTGAGGCCCCCGTGAGTGAGAGCATAAAACAGAGAGGCAGACATAGTCTATCCAAGGGAGAGGCACAGAGGAAAGGTTGGATAGTGCAAGAGAGGAAGAGGAGGATGTTAGGAGTAGGTCCAGGGTGTGCCCGGCCTGATGGGTGGGGAAGGGAACATGTGTGAGGGATAAATCAAACATCCTCCAGTGTGCCTTGGTCCTTGGCCCTCTGGGGGAAGACGGGCTATGCCCAAGGAGACAAAAGCCCTCACCAGGCAGTGGCTGGAGTGCTGTTTGGGGCTTGGGGGCTTTCTGATTACGGGGCCGTGCCCCTGGCCCTTGGCCTGCTGACCCTGTTGGAGAACCTGATAGGCAGGAAACTGGGGGTATTTCCCATAAGCCTTTTTCACCTTTGGGTGGAAGGGCTTTCTTCCCGAAGCCTTCAGATGGGATGGGTCAGCCGTCTTTCAGGACAGCCTATTCCTGGTCATGAACTCTGACTCCAATTTGGCCGCCTTGTCGGTCAAGAGCTTGCCAAAGAGCTTCTCTCCTTGATAGGGGACATTGGCCAGTTTTACCTGCACTCATTGACACAAAACAGAGGACTGAAGCCAAGCAATGGGCACCGATATCCATAGCAGCAGCTATGCGAGCCACAGACTCGAACCCTCAAAGACCGCTCGAATCTGGAATTTGGAGCATTCCTTGACTGAAGAGATGAGGGTCTGGAAGTGCTTGAGAGATTCACCTGCAAGTCCAGCTGTCCTGGCCCGGTGAGCTCCTTTGCCAGGTCCTTCAGGTACATGCCCATGTACAGCTGGTAAGCCTGGATGCAGGCCGCGAGCATTGAGCCATGGTAGCACTTTCTGCCAAACCTGTCCATGGTGTGGGTCTCCTTACCAAGGGGCACAGAGTGTGTCTTCTGGCTCTTTATCTGATGCATGGTCGACTCCACCACCATGGAGTTGTGAGGCAGCTGTGTCTTCTGGAAACAGAGGCACTTGGCCAACTCGATACTGGGAATCAAGTTGCCGACTCACTATTGACACCATCACTGGGCTCTCCCACATCCTGAACAGCAAGCGTTACAGGATGGCGGGGAATCGGCGCCTTCCGCACCTCCTTTGGAAGGGCCTCATACTGGAGGATATCTAAGTCCTCGGCACAAGTCTTGCCCTCTGGTTCCGCCACGAAAGCCAGGGCCTTCGACATCCCCCAGACAAAGTTGAGGAACGCAATGTCCTTGGCAGGGACCTCAGACATGCCTGAAAGGGAGAAGGTTCAGAGGAGACATTCTTTTTGCAACATGGTGTCTGATGACTTTTCAGTCTACCAATCAGGGCTGGATAAGATCTCGAGTCCCAGACGATCAATGAATCAATGAGCTGCTGGTGCCAAAGGAGAACAAGGTGCCTGATGTGCCGACTCCAAGGTGCTTGGGGGAGTGTCACTCCTTGAGCAGGATGCCAACTGATATGGCTCTGAGTGGGCGAAGAGTTTCAGCATAGGCTGGACATCTTCCGGGGGGGCCTTGCACAAGAGGGTTCCCATTGTCAGCACCAATGAACCAGAGGCTTCTTGCATTCCTCCCCGCTGCACCTCAAGGAAGGCAGCTAGGCTGCGTTCCAAGACTGCCATCCTGGCTTTGATGACAGTAAGCTCTGCAGCAATCGATTTGGGTCTTGAAGGCATTAAGCCCGAAACCGGGTCCCTCAAAGAGGAATCACTGATGGTGATCGCATTGGAGCACAGAGCCTGATCCCCTGATGCAGTGAGAGTCTCCTCCCGTCAGGGCAGCTTCAAGGACTGCTCTCCCAGCCATCGCCCTCGGTGTTAGGTCAAGGATTCAGAGGCCGAGTCCCAGAGGTCTTATCTCTGGCTCTAGGATCGGACTTCGACTTGGACAATGTCTTGGACCTACAGGGGAAGTCCTCAGAGGACAAACCCCCGGTCCGAGGCTCCACGACCTCCAGGCTGGGATAGAGTATGTGTGCACGATACTGAGTTGTTGGACGCAGAGTCCGAGGTCAGCGATTCCATACCCAATGCCAGCCCCACAGCAGAGGCCTTCGAACCAAACAGCTCTCCCTACTGCTTTTCACGATTCCTTCAGGTCTTGCTCGACATCTGCAGGCAGAGTGGGCTAGTGGAGTCATTATGATCCACACTGAGGTACTTAATACAGCAACTGTAGTGGTCCGTTATGGATAGGGTATGGGGCATTTGCCACATTGCTTAAAACTGCTGACCAAAGATATAGCAGGGAAGATGGCATCCACGAGATCAAACTTGAACATTTCTGTCAGGGAGGGCGAGAGAAAAAAACTCATGTACCGAAAAATAAAAGGACCCGAGAAAAAACGTGATGCAGAAGTGAGACGGATTTGGGCAGAGAGAAGGTGATCGGGAACAGACTGGTAAAAAAGCAGCACGAAAACACTAAGAGAAAAAAAGTAGGAAAAAAATCTACTTTTACAGGGAACGACAGAAAGGACATCTGCAGGGTCCCACAGAAAAAAGAACGAGGTAAGATAGCATTCTTAGGCAGGAAGGTGACCGCGCAAGGGCTGTTGAATTCCCAAAGGCTTTCTTTGAAAGCTGGGGAGTGAATTCACGCAGGCTCTGTCAATGCCAATGTCATCCATATGTGAGGACTGACTTCCTGCTTGTTCCCGGAGAAATGAGACACACATTTAAGCACCTTTGTGGCATAAATGCACAAGAGGAAAGCCTCTTTTGACTGAAAGCAAGCTCTGCAAAGAGAGGACATAGGATGAGGTTTATTTATTTACTTACAATCTCTTATATACCGCGCAATTCTGCATCAGTACGGTTTACATTGAACAAACTGAAATTACATTGAACAGGGCATTATAACTTGGAGATAACTATTTTACAGGGAACATGGGCTATGGAGTGTTAAGTGGCTTGCTCAAGACCACAAGGAGCACATGTGGGACTAGAAACCCCAGTCCTTCCGGCCCAAGGTTGAAGTCCTCTAGTGGGATTTGAACCCCCGACCTTCCGGCCTGAAGTACCTTGCCCCAACCACTAGGCCACTCCTCCACTCCTGAAAGGAGATAGACTCGGGAGTAATATGCAGAAATATTTCTTTACAGAAAGTGGTAGATGCATGGTGGTAGTAGAGACGAGGACACTATCTAAATTCAAGAAAGCATGGGACAAACACAGAAAATCTCTAAAGGAAAAAAAGGAGACTATTGTAATTGATATGGAAGGGCAGACTAGATAGGCTATGCGGTCTATTTCTACCTCCATGTTTATGTTTCTAAACCGAGTCCTCCAGAGCGCACTCTCCTGGATCCAACAGAGTGCGGCTGAAATAAATCAACCTGAAGGTTTTGTTTGTTGGTCACGTTAGTTGATAGGGTCAGAAGATAAGCTTCCGCCCACCGAAGTAAAGGAGCCACCTCTATTGCCAGCACCATACTACCGGTACCTCCTTGATGACTCAGGTAAGCCACCGTGGTCACATTGTCAGAAAAGACCCTCACTGCCTTATGTTGCAGAGGATGAAATGCCTGCGGCATTGGAAAAACTGCTCACATCACCAAGTGACCTACTGGCCAGCTGCTCTCTTCCAATAACCACTGGCCTTGGGCCACCTGGGATTGACAATGCATTCCCCAGCCCATCAGGCTGGCATCCATGATCACCATCGTCCAAACAGGTGGTTCCAAATTCATGCCTGACGCCAACTGCCCTGGGATCCAACCACTAGTTCAGACTGGCCCTGGTTTCTTCCTGCAATGAAAATGACTTCCACAATGAATGCCTCCGATGAGATCAGCAGGACAAAAGCACCTTTTGAAGAGACCGCATATGAGCCCCGGGCTAAAGCAGCAAATCCAACATCATTGCCATGAACCCCAAAAGCTGTAGGTAATTCCACGCATGCACTTTTTTGGCCAAGGCTCTAACCAAATCATATAGAGTGTCAGCTAGATATGCTGACCTGACTCTAGTTTAGCTGCTTCTGACAATTGCTCAGGAGGAACAGGAACAGAATTGAACAATTTCTGGGCTCATATCAAACATGCTCAAACTACATAGGCTCCACATACGGATGTCTGCAAAGCCAAAGCAGACACCTTGAAGGATTGTTTCAAGACAGATTCCAACTTCCTGTTCTGTGCATCCTTGAGTGCTGCATCACCTTCCACCGGAACAGTTGTCTTTTTAGTAACCACCGACACCAACGCATCCAACTTTCAGGATCCGCAGTAAATCCTCCTCCTCCAGAGGAATAGGATACAAATGAGTCATGGAATGGCTAACATGTAGACTCCCATTCAGTCTTGATCATGCCAACATCTGAGAAATAAGCACTGCAAACTCGTTCTGGTGGAAGACTAATTGGTTGATCTTCTCCACGCTTGCTCTCGCTGCTCCCTTGGTGCCAAAGCTAGCTTGAAACTCTGTCACACCCCCCCCCCTCCCAGAGCATTTTAAAGGGACAGGCCCTGCCAGAGTTTCCTTCTCTGGGCCTCCTCTCAAATGTTGGGGAGAGGGAATAGGGAGTTTGCAAGGGCCCACAACTTGGTACCCTGGGAAGGTGAGGCAAGAAAAAATGGGGAAGGAACCCAACACTACCAGATCCTCTGCACAGGGCCCTCTGTGGAGCTGGCAAATTCCTCTGTTCCTGTTTGGGGGGGGGGGGTTATTTTCTTTTTTTTAAATAAAGCTGTCCATCTACAGTGGAGTAGAGACTGCACAGAAGCCCACCTTCATCTACTAAAGACTGAGAAAGCGTAGTTATTCACCTGTAACAGGTGTTCTCCAGGAACAGCAGGAATCAGTCCTCACTTAAGGGTGACATCGGCACCGATGGAGCCTGCGCGGAGCAATTCCCCAGCTTTCAAAGAAAGCCTTTGGGATTGCTACCACACATGTGTGGTCCTCTTCCCGCCCAAGGGTGCCATCTTGCTCAGCCAGGTCCCTTAGCTCGAGCCCTACCAGCAGATGGCAACTCATCAGAGGAGGAGACAGGGTAGTGAGGACTGATTCCTGCTGTCCCTGGAGAACACCTGTTACAGGTGAGTAACTACGCTTTGTCCAGGAACAAGCAGGAAGTCAGTCCTCCCTTACGGGACTCTCTAGCTACAGGCTACTGAACCTGTAACCAAAAAACGCCTCCGCGAGGCCATGAGCAGAAGCCTGAAGCAGCCCGAGTCCTCGGGGCGAAGCCCTTGGTAGCCGTGAAGTAGGGTCGGAGGGCAGAAGTTGCTTATACCCCGAACAGATTACAAAGTACAGCCTGGCTGAAGGCGCTATCCCGGGTGGGACTCCCTCTCCAGGCAGTAGTGGGCAGCGAATGTATTGGTAGAAGATCAGGTTGCCGCCCGGCAGATGTCCATCATGGGCATGGAGCGCAGCGAGGCCACCAAGGACGCTTTGGCTCAGACCCTATGTGCAGTGATTCGACGATCCAGAGGGATGCCCGCCTTCGCATGGGTGAACGCGATGCAGTCCGCCACCCAAACAGAGAGAGCGTGCTTGGTGACTGCTTGCCCCTGCCTATTGGGATCATAGGTGATGAAGAGCTGGTCAGATTTGTGATGAAGAGCTGGTCAGATTTATGATGAGTCTGGGTATGCTGCAAGTAGAAAGCGAGGGCCCGCTTGCAGTTGAGGGTGTGGAGAGCTGCCGACGCCTGATCGGCATGGGGCCTCGGGAAGAAGATTGGAAGCACTCTCTCTGGGTTGAGATGAAAGGCCAACACAACCTTGGGTAAGAACTTAGGACACGTCCGGAGGACCACCCTGTTCCAATAAAACCTGGTGTAAGGGGCGCCAGCCATGAGCGCCTGAATCTCACTGACTCGGTGAGCCGAGGTCAGTGCCACCAGGAAGGCCACCTTCCAGTACAAATGCCAAAGTGAACACGTTGCCATCGGCTCAAAGGGTGGGACGAGTGAGCTGCGTGAGCACCACGTTCAAGTCCCATTCTACCGGAGGGGGACAAATGGGTGGCTTGGATAACAGAAGGCCCCGCATGAAGCGGGAGACTAATGGTTGCCCCGAGAGAGGCTTTCCCTCAATAGGGAGATGATTAGCCGATACGGTGCTTAAATGAACCCTAACATAGTTTGACTTCAGCCCTTCCCTCGAAAGATGGAGAAGGTAATGGAGAACCTACCGAACCGGGCATGAGAAGGGGGTCGATCTGGTACTCCAAGCACCAATACGGAGAAGCATTTACACTTAAAGGCATAAGTCTACCTAGTGGAGTCATTCCTCGAGGCAAGGAGGATTTCCTCGACCTACTCCGGAAGGGCCAGAGAGGCTAGACTCTAGAAAGACCCGTTCAGCCACCAGGCTGTGAAGGATAGGGAGGGTAGGTTCGGGTGTAGTACCCGACCCTCCTCCTGCATCAGCAAGTCCCTGGCAGAGCCCAGGGGAATCGGAGGCTCCGATGACAGCCAGAGCAGGAGTAGGAACCAAGGCTGCCGAGGCCATGAGGGGGTCACAAGAATCAGTGATGCCCCGTCCTGTTGAGCCTTGAACAGAGTCCTCGCAATAAGGGGGAAAGGAGGGAATCCATATAGGAGACTGGAAGACCCGTCCAGGAGAAATGCATTGGATCGCAGAAGCAAGGGAATTGTGTGTGCTGGGGGCTGGCAAAGAGGTCCATCGCTGGAGTGCCCCAGCACAGAAACAGCCAGCCTGCCACACTGGGATCCAGACACCACTCATGGGGGTGAAGGATTCTGCTGAGCCTGTCCACCAGGCCATTCTCCTGACCTGGGAGGTACATTGCCTTGAGGGACGGCAAAAGAGCAGATGAGGACTGCTTCCCTGCAGAGGAAGTGCGACCCTGTGCCACCCTCTTTGTTGATATAGAACATCGCTACTCGGTTGTCGGTCTGCCCCAGAACCGACTTCCCGTGAGGACATTCTCGAAGGCCCTCAGGGCCCACCGGATGGCCCGGAGCTTGAGCAGGTTTATCTGCTGCTGAGCCTCCACAAGCAACCATTGTCCCTGTGTGCAGAGAGACCCGCCCTAACAGGGAAGCATCTGTGGTCAGTATCACATCATGCTGTGGGGCCTGGAAGGGCGATCCCCACAGAAGGTTGCAGAGGTTTTTCCACCAGTTCAGGGACAAACGAAGGATGGGAAGAACCCTGACGGGGTCCCTGAGGTGTCCAAGGAACTGATTCCATTGGGAGCTGAGACACCACTGGATCGTCCGCATGTGCAGGTGGGAGTGAGGAACCACAGGTACAGTCGAGGCCATGTTGCCCAAGAGGCATAGCATAGACCGAGCGGTGACTGGTGGGCGCTTTGGACGCAAGCCACCAGTGCCCGGAGGTGGGTGGAGCGATCCACCAGCAAGAAAGCCATGGCCTGCTGAGTATCGAGGCACGCCCCGATGAACTCACAAGCCTGTGCTGGCTCGTAGTGAGACTTTGGGTAGTTGACAAAGAACACCAAGCTCTCCAAGAGGAGTACAGTGCGCGACGTCGCTCGCCGGGCCTCCTCGATGGAGAAGCCCGTAACGAGCCAGTCGTCAAGGTAGGGAAACACCGGTACGCCCCAACGCCGAAGGTGAGCGGCGACCATGACGAGGCACTTCGTGAAGACCCATGGGGCGGATGCAAGACCGAAGGGGAGCACACTGTACTGGACGTGCTCTCCCTGCACCCTGAAATGCAGGTACTGCCTGTGTTGGGGTGGATCAAGATATGGGTGTAAGCGTCCTTTAGATCCAAGGAGGAAAGGCAGTAGCACGCCAAGAGATAACATCTTGAATTTCTCCCGCACCAGGAACATTTTTAGCCTGCGGAGGCCAAGGATGGGCCACAGACTCCCCGTCTTTTTCGGGACGAGGAAGTAATGGAAATAAAAGCCCAGACCTCGAAGGTGGGGAGGGACCTTCTCGACTGCCCATTGGGCAAGGAGGGAGTGCAATTCCTGCTGCAGCAAAAGCTGGTGGAGAAAGGGGGCGGGAGCCTGTCGAAGTGAAGGCAATAGCCCTCCCGGATGACCTGGAGGACTCAGGTGTCCGAGGTGATAAGTGCCCACGATGGGGCGAAGCAGGACAGGCGTCGCCCATGGGCTGCTGTATCGCCGGAGGGCGAGGGGCTATGTCGCTGGCGTCAAAACCCCTGAGAGGGTTGTGGGGGAGCCTGCGTATGGACCTTTGGGCCCTTTGGTATATGGTGACCCTGACCAGGCTTCTCTTGCACGGGAGTGGTCGGCGTGGGGGTAGCCGCGGTACTGGAGTCCTTTCCTGGGGAAGAAGGGCTTCTTGGCAGGCTGCGTCTTCCGAGGCAGCGTAGAGGTCTTGTGGGAGATGGGTCCTAGTGACATACTCAGTCTTGATCTCCGCAGTCTTCTCCTCCATCGGCTTACCAAAACGTTGTTCGCCGAGGCAGGGCACATCCAGGAGCTTCTCCTGCACCCACTGCTCCAAATCCGAAGATTGGAGCCAAGCCTGGCGGCGGGCTCCGATGCCTGCGGCCACCACCCGAGCTGATGTCTCTAATCATAGGAGGCTTGAGAGAAACACTTGGATCAATCAGCCACCGATTTCAACAGGGTGCGAAACCTGTCAAGGGGCTCGCCCTCGAGGCCCGCAGAGAAAACTCCAAGTTCTTTTGCCAAGTCGCAGAGGAACATACCAATATATAATTGGTATGCCTGAATGTGACAAGAGAGCATGGAACTTTGATAGGCCCTGCGGCCCAGGGCATCAAGGGCTCTCGATTCTCGGCCCGGCGGGACCAATGAGTGGGACTTCGGGCTTTTCTGCTTCCTCATGGCTGATTCCACCACCATCGAGGTGTGTGGAAGTTGGGTCTTACGGAAGCCTGGCCCCCGCTGCACCTTGTACATTGTGTCAAGGCACTTGCTCACAATGGGTTCCGAGGCCGGGGCCTCCCACATGCAGAGCAATAGCCGCGAGAGGATCGGCAGCACCGGCACGGTGAGGGATTCTCTGGGCGAGGCCTCGTACTGAAAAATTTCAAGTTCTTCAGCACGAGGGTCCTCCTCGGACTGGGTGACCAGGTTGAGGGCCCAAGCCATGTCCCGAATAAACACCAAAAAGGAGGTGTCCTCGGGCGGTGAATGCTGCTGGAGACCAGGTGACGAGGGGTCTGACGGAAGATCCTGATGGGTGCGGATCTCCGGGGATGTGTCCCCATCAGATTCCCAGTCCGAGAAGTCGGTCGAGGGATCCGAGTTGGGTGGTTCTCCCTGTCCGATGGCCGGTGGTCTGGAGCCGGAGGCCCTGGACGATCTCACCCCTGAGGAATGGGAGAGCAAGCGAGACCAACGTCGAGGACCCTCACGAGGCCCGTGGGTCTCAGGGGTTTCCTGGATGGATATGGACGTCCCACGCGAGGGACCTGTGGTCTCCGGGCACAATTCAACGAAGCTGGCCACAAGCGCCTGCTGGGAAGCAATGAACAGAGAAATGCTGCATTCTAGCACCAGCATACGTGACTCCCATGAGGGCGTGGACCCTTGGACGCTGATACTGGGTTCACCGGATTGGGCATCGAGGAAGAGAGGGGATCCTCACCGGGATGGCCTTCAGGAGACTGGGTGCCTTCCCTGGAGGCCTCCATTTCTCTGCGAGGTACCTTGCAGGGCTGCTCCTTGTCCGACTCTTGGGAACGCCGAAGTGGGCTAAGCGACCGGGCGCGGGAGCACTCGCGCTTGTCGGGGCCCCAGACAGCGACTTCAAGGCCGCCTTCTTTTTGCGTCATTCCACCTCGGGGGAACCCTGGTCAGAATGCTGCCTGGAACGCGGAGTCGCAGGGGGAGAACCCACCAGAGGGGAGACAACCGAGAGTGCCATCGGAGACTCTGAGGCAGCCTTTCGAAAAATGTCTTCGGACTTCTGCTTACGGCTGAGCAGGGCCTTAGATGACATTTTCTTACAGAGCGAACAGAGCTCTGGGTCATTGTCGACTCCCAGACACCTTAGACAACAGTCATGAGTGTCCATAAGCAACATGTTCCTAGAGCATCTATCGCATTTTTTAAACCCGGTGGTCATGGGGGCAAAAACAGCCCCTGTGAGATTGAAGACCCACACGGCCAGTGATTAGGAAGAAAAAAGGACGCGAAGCCTGAAAATAAAAAATTAGAAAATGTATCCCCATAAGCTCCAAAAGAGAGCAAGAGGAGGACGAGTAGAGGACCGGTGCAACTAGAAAAAAGAAAAGAGAGCCTGTTAAGGCTAGGAAACTAAAACGTTTTCCGAGGGACGAGGATGTGCGTCCGAAGGACTCCGCAGAAAAAGGGAGACTGAGCAAGATGGCACCCTTGGGCATGAAGGGGACCATGCATGTGTGGTAGCAATCCCAAAGGCTTTCTTTGAAAACTGGGGAATTGCTCCGTGCGGGCTCTGTCGGTGCTGATCTCACCCATAAGTGACGGCGGACTTCCTGCTTCTTCCTGGAGAAATACTGGGTGTGAGGAGGTCTGCACAGATCCCCTTATGGGGCAACATCATCAAATCCAGTGATTCTCAATCTCCATTTCCTGGTGATAGGGCATAACCCAAGCGTCTGGACTGGAGGGATAATGAGGAAGTCACCTTTGCTACCTCTGTGATCAGGGAGCACTACTGTGGTTGAAGGACTCTACTCATTCTGCCTGTCAGACATTGTCTTTCCCTGCTAGATAGGTGGCTCAGAGGGTCACACCAGGTTCACTAATTAACAAAGCAAGGCTGTGCAAACTTAATGCCTGGCTCATTAGTTACCAATACCTTCTTGAAAATTGCCTCCCCCTTATTTTATCTTAGCTACCTCCTAGTTTAAAAAAAAAATCTTTTCCATTCAAATTTTGGGAGCCTTCTGGTGTATACACTACTGCTAAAAACAAAACATCTTCTGCCTTCTCAGGCCAGCAACATTCCAATAAACCAGTGGGTCCCAAATCCAGTCCTTGAGCGTTCCAAAAGAGATCAGATTATCCATACATTGCATTCATCTGAGCAACTTAACTCAATATATAAATGAACTTATCTTGAAAACTAGTTAGCCTGATTGGGGTACTTGGAGAGACAGCTCAACCAGCCAGGCCAAGCCTTTTTCATGAGTTTAAAGGAAAAGTGCGAGAAAAAGAAACGTTCTTGGCCTTCAAGTCACAGATTCTACATCCTTGCATTAAACAACAATAATAAAGTCATATTAAATTTTAAAAGCTTTCTGATCTAAGCATAACTGGTTTGGTGGGAAGAGAAAAGGATAAGCCATGCAGTTAAGATAAACCAGGAAAAAAGCTTAACAAATCGGTAATGTTGAGGTATAACTACTAGCCTATAGAATTAAATATCTTAAGAGATTCAGAAAAGTGTTATTTGGTTGGAGAGAAGTTGGAACATAGTGTGGGAGACGCCAGATGGTTCAGTGCTAAACTATTAGGCAGCACTCCTATAACCTATAAAGCAGCCAGCTGTGATGTGCGACATACCTCATTAGCAGTTAGCTTGTCCTGGGGTGTCTGTGGGGACATGGTGGGTGTCGGCTGGCTGGAGGATGGGGAGGTGGTGGTGGTTGTGGAGGAGGAATGGCTTTGCTGTAAGAGATCTGGCAAGAGGTGAATACGACCGGCAAAGCCATTGCTCTCATGATGGCTGGCACGCTTTTTGTCAACTGTACTCTGTAGAAAAAACAGGCACACTTGTCTTGCTCAAGTGCTGCTTAAAAGCCTACATCCCTAATACAACGTAAATTCCACTTCTGTATTTCACAACCCTTATCAAGAAAACAGTGGGCAGTAAATTAATACTTCATATCTGGATGCCCCAAGTCAGAGGACAACAGAGCTCACAAAATACTGAATTTAGGTTAACTTTTTATTTAAAAAAAAACAAAAAAACAAACTTGTGCTTGGATGAACCAAATTATCTTATCAATGTACAAATGTACTCAAAATAAAATCCTTTAATCAGTTTTTGCATCACCTCTTTACTTTTGCTAGACTACTCTGCATCTATTCACAATGGAAATAAAAATCAAATATATGTCCTTAACCTACCTATTTGAACATCAAGCATAAAGTGCTTACACCTTAATTTTGCAAGCACTAAAGTTTGCTAGTTATTAAGTCAAATTTTAGATTAAACACTAACAAAACCTGATTACTGAATACAGGTCTATCATTCAAGCAGTGCCCATTGCAGGGGTTTAGTTTCAATATACAGGGTTACACCATAATTTCAAACATCCAAGATACTGCCAATCTCCCTTCCCGAAAAAATAAAACGAAGCCTGAAAATTAACTGCACTAACAGGGGCATAAATTAGCAAGACAATATGGTTGAGTCTACTTGTATTATGGTTACCTGGATGGTTTAAGCTTTCTGGAGGATCTGAAAGTAGCAGCAGAACTGTCAGAGCCAAGCATGCAAGTACAGTAAGAAGCCAGAAGCAGAGATGTCAATAACTTCTGAACGTGCAAACTAAGGCCTGTGTAGCAAGAGCTGCCACTCTCTCTCTAATGGCAATAAGGACAACATGCATGGATGAAATCAGTGGATTAATGGTCATGGACAGCATTATTCATAAGGAGAAGACTGATACCTGTCGGACGATTAAAGTGCCCTCCTTGGAAGGAGTCATCGCTGGTTCACTCTCTACATCATCATGGACGATCATGGTCTTCACCGACTCTGTCTCTCCATTGCTTAGATTCAAAGATGACCTATTCAGTGAGCAAGAAACACATCCCAAACACACTCTTAGATTAGCTTTGCTTAGACATTTTATTGCTGTACAGCAAAAGTGAAGTAATGAACCTTGCCTTAAAAGAAGTAGGCTGAAGTTATTTCTGAGTTTAATTGCATGAAAGAAAACGGTTCTTTGCACTGAAAAGGTGTGTAAAAAACCAACACACCACAATATCAGTAAGTGTTAACTAAGATACTGCTGGGAAGAGAAAATAAGCTGAGGGGGTCACTTTGGCAGACTATTTACAGCATTAATCATAGGAGTTTGCTAGAATCAATTTTGTCTAGCAGAAGAGATAAGTGGCAAAGACAGAACCCAATTACCCTTAATCCTAAAGGAGTCCTAACAGCAGAAGCTGTTTGTGTTGGCGAGTGAGCACTGCTTTGCTGAGAAATTTTGTGACTTAATACTTGGGAGAAAAAGCGTAGTTACTCACCTGTAACAGGTGATCTCCAGGAACAGCAGGAATTTAGTCTTCACATATGGGTATCGTTGGTACCGACGGAGCCTGCGCAGGTATGCTCCCCAGCGTCCAATAGGAAAGCTTTTGGGAGCATCCCACAGCGTCTGCGTGCTGCCTTCCCACCTTTCCAACTGTCCCTCTCCAGTTGAGTTTATGGCTGAGAACAAAGAGAGAGGAAGAGAGAGAAAGAGAGAGATACAACTCCTAGGGGAGGTGGGCGGGTTGTGAAGACTAAATTCCTGCTGTTCCCGGAGATCATCTGGTTACAGGTGAGTAACTACGCTATCTCCAGGAACAAGCAGGAATGTAGTCTTCACATATGGGGACTCCCTAGCTGCAGATGCCAGGGAGATGGCCCCAGGAAGTTGTCAGCCCTCCCCCCCCCTCCCCCATGGATCTCTGGCATCCTACCAGGGATGGTGGGTAGGAGTTGACTAAGTCTGAAAAATGTGTTGAAGAACAGCCTGACCAAACAAGGCATCCCAGCGGGAGTCCTTGTCTAAGCAGTAGTGGGCAGTAAAGGTATGTACCGAAGCCCAGGTAGCTGCTCAACAGATGTCGTCAACAGACACAGAGTGAAGATGAGCCATTGAGGCTGCCATGGCTCTCACATTGTGAGCTGTGACATGGCCGTCAAGAGGAAGGTTCTTACTCTCATAGGCAAAGGATATGCATTGTGCAATCCAGTTACATAAGAGTTCTTTTGGACACTGGAAGTCCCAAATGACTAGGATCAAAAGCAACAAAGAGTTGAGAAGATTTTCAATGTTGCTGTGTCCTCTGCAAGTAAAAGGCTAAAGCTATTTTACAGTCCAAAGTATGAAGGTTCCTTTCTGCACTGTAGGCATGAGGCCTCGGAAAGAATACAGGAAGGTAAACCGCTTGGTTTAAATGGAAAGGTGAACCACCTTTGGCATAAAGTGTGAATGAGTCCTAAGAACTACCTTATCATGGTGAAACCTTGTGTAAGGAGGATCTGCCACTAATGCTTGCAATTCACTGATGCGACGTGCTGATGTGATTGCAATGAGGAAGATGACTTTCCAGGAAAGGAATTTCAGAAATGTAGTGGCTAATGGTTCAAAGGGCGGTTTCACGAGCTGCCCGAGCACCAGATTCAAGTCCCCTGCCACCGGTGGTGGCTTAATGGGAGGCTTTGTTAAAAGAAGACCCCTTCTCACCCCCCCCCCAGCCCTATTAATTCAGCAACATGGGATTTCTGCGTTTTATTACGCCGATGACTTGGTTCTTCTCCATCACACCTCTCCTTACTCTCCTGATCTCTCCCCTCTAAACACTTGCCTTACAGCTGTTGCCAACTGGCTCACTACCCATTGTCTTCACCTCAACCTCACGAAAACTCTTGCCATCTGGTTTTCCCATGGTGATACCTCTCCCCAGATTGCCCCCTCTTTTTCTGGCTCATCCGTCCCTCTGGTCTCTTCCTTCCGCTATCTGGGGGTTCTTTTTGACTCTCACCTCTCCTTTCACGGTCACCTTGCTTACGTTTCAAGAACTTCGTTCTTTTTCCTCCGACAGATCCGTGCCATCAGGCCTTTTCTCACTGCACAAGCACTTACCACCCTTCTCCTTTCCCTGGTTATGGTCCCGTGTCGACTTTTGTAATTCAATTGTAGCAGGTCTCTCTACCACTCAACTTCACCATCTTCAGTGCCTTCAAAACACCGCTGCTCGTCTCATTTTTCACTCCTCTTCACGCGACCACGCTACACCGTTACTCATCCATCTCCATTGGCTTCCCGTCAAATCTCGTATTCACTTCAAAGTCCTGACACTCCTTCACCGCATCCTTTACTCCTACTCCCCTCAGTACCTCGCTGATTTTGTTCACTTCCACACCCCAGCCCGTTCCTTACGGTCTCTTCACCTCAAATGCCTTCATCTCCCTCCACCTGCTTGCGCTCGCCTCCAATCCACTCGAACCTCTGCTTTCTTTTTCCTCGGCCCTGCTCTATGAATTCTCTACCCCCCTCTATCCGGCTTGAACAGACACACATCACTTTCAGAAATAAACTTAAATCCCATCTTTGCCCTTGCTTTCGATCTCCCCAACCCCTCTGTGTAGCCCACATCCCCTTTCCTTTCCTCTCCCTTCTCCTTTTGTTGTGTCAAATGAATCTGCCTGGTTTGCTTTCCTGTTAATATTGTAACTTTTTCTTCCTCTCTCTGCAATATGGTTTCCTTTTTGTACTATGTGAACCGCTCTGATATGTATTTGTTGAGCGGTATATTAAGTCAATAAACAAACAAACATAAGACCTCTCATAAATCTCACTATGAGAGGGTGAGAGGAAATAGAGGCTTGTAAGAAGCTGCAATAGCACTAAGATGGACTCTTACTGAATTTGTCTTAAGACCCGCATTTGACAAATGAAGGAGATACTCCAGTATCGATTCCAGAGGTATCGCAAGAGGGTTAAGACCCTTCTACGAGCACCATATGGTAAACCTTTTCCACTTAAAGGCATATGAGCATCTTGTGGAGGGTTTTCTAGAAGCATAAAGGATATCCTTTACCTGTTGAGAACGGTTGAGATCCTGAAGCTCTAGGCCTTCAGCAACCAGGCCCTGAGATGCAGAGACTGGGGATTGGGATGCCATAGCGTCCCGTTCTCGTGGGAGACAAGATCTGGAGCAGATCCCAACTCCAGAGGTGGAGCTTGAGAGAGATGTAGAAGCAGAGGGTACCACGTTTGCCATGGCCAACGTGGAACTATGAGAATCATATGACCTCTGTGTCTCTGAAACTTGAATAGTGTTTTGGGGATGAGGGGAATGGGTGGGAAGGCATATAGGAATTCCTGACCCCAGTGAAGGAGGAAGGCGTCCCTTGCCTGAGAATACCAAGCCGGGATTCTGGAACAGAACCAGGGAAGTCTGGCATTCATCGGACTTGCAAAGAGGTCTATGTCCGGGGTTCCCCAAATCTGAAATGTTTGGGCAAGCTGGTCTGCATGGACAGACCATTCGTGTGGTAGCAGAACTCGACTGAGTTTGTCTGCCCAAGAGTTTTGAATGCTTGGAAGATATACCGCAAGGAGATGAATCTGATGCTCTCTGGTGAGGGCACATAGTCGCAAAACTTTGTTGCATAGCGACAGAGAGCCTGTTCCGCCCTGCTTGTTCACACAGAACATGGCTACCTGATAGTCTGTTTGAACCAGGACTGTCTTGTATCTGAGCTGGGCGTGAAATACTCGAAGAGCAAGGAAATTGCTCTAAGATCCAGGAGGTTGATGTGAAGACAGGCCTCCTGTGGAGTCCAGGTAGAAAGATTGTGCAGATGGGCTCCCCATTCCACCTGAGATGCATTTGTTAGGGTGGCTTGGAATAGGGGTTGCTGGAAAGGAGACCCCATGAAAAGATTTTTAAGCGATTGCCACCATTGGAGGGACGAAATAAAACGGTCCAAGTTTGTTATTTTGTCCAAAAGGCAACCTGAGGCCTGTGTCCACTGAGTGGATAAAGTCCACTGGGCTGCTCGCATGTGGAGGCGAGCATAAGGAACCACATGCACGGTGGATGCCATGTGGCCCAGCAGTTGTAGCATTTCTCGAGCAGTGAGATAAGGTTTGAGCACTGCTTGGGAAGCTAGCTGTATTATGTGAAGACAGCGGGGCTGGGGAAGGAAAGCTCTTGTCTGTCTGGTTTCCAGATGAGCTCCTATGAACTCTAGGGATTGAGTGGGAGCAAGATTGGCTTTTGGGAGGTTTATGACTATTCCCAAATACTGAAGGATTTGCATTATGCGAAACAAAGCAGAGCTGGCTTCTGGCACTGTAGGGGCTCGAGTGAGCCAGTCGTCTAAGTAGGGGAAGACGAATATTCCCAGAGTGCGGAGAAATGCAGCTACCACAGCCATGCATTTTGTGAATACTCTTGGTGCAGAAGCCAGGCCAAAAGGAAGAACCCTGTACTGGAAGTACTTTCCTTGAAACAGGAATCGGAGGAATCTTTTGTGATTTGGATGGATGAGAATATGAGCATACGCATCCTTGAGATCTAGAGAACAAAGCCAATCCTGACTTTGAAGGTATGGCAGCAGAGTTCCTAGAGAGACCATTTTGAACTTCTTTTGGAACAGATATTTGTTCAATTCTCTGAGGTCTAAAATGGGCCTGTATCCTCCTGTTTTCGGTGGAATAAGAAATAAAATGGGTACTTCCTCTATTGCTCCCTGCGCAAGGAGTGCTGTGACTTCTTGACCTAAGAGATTGTCGAGAGAGGTCTGAGAATTGAACAGTCTTACCATTGTAGGAGGGGGCATGCTGTGAAAATGAAGCTTGTACCCCTCTCGTACAATGGACAGAGTCCAATTTTCTGCTGTTATTTGGTACCATCTGTGGGCAAAATGACATAACCTGCCTGGGATGTCCAAGGGTTCTGGACCCTTCAGGGGCGGGAAGGCGAAGTTCTCTAGAGAGGAGTCAAAGCCCCTGAGGAGGCTGAGCTGGCTGAGGGTTTACCGCTTTTGGCTTCTTTTGTTGTCTAGATTGTTGCTGTTGTCCCTTTTGGGCAGGCTGACCTGGACGGTGTCCCTGTTGGGTATAGGAAGGATAAAACTTTTTCTTATTGAAAAATGGCTTTTTAGAGGATCTTTTCCTTGCAGGATTGGCTGTAGATTTCGACAATCTATTCAAAGTGACATTGTCTGCATCTATCTCATTAGCCTTCTCCTGTCAATTCTTGCCTAAGAGATTTTCTCCTGTACAAGGAATATTTCCTAATTTATTCTGTACCCAAATTTCCAAGTCGGATGCCTGAAGCCAGGCAATCCGACCTGCACCAATGGCAATAGCAGAGGTTCTGCTTATGCACTCAAAACAGTCAAAGGCTGCACGATTTACAAACTTGGAAACATCCTGGGCATATTTGACAAGAGGTAAGATAGTCCTGTCTTTTGTCATCAGGAAGAAGAGGGCTCATAAGCTCCAAGTCTCCTATGACCTCTTTAAGAAACATTCCAATATACAAGATATAGGAACTGATCCTAGCTGAGAGCATGAAAGCTTGAAAGCATTGACGTCCAAAGGCATCGAGAGTCCTGCATTCACGAACTGGAGGATTGGATGCATGTCTCTTTGCACTTTTCATCCTATGCATGGCTGATTCCATCATCATTGAATGGTGTGATAATTGAGTTTTTTGAAAGCCAGGACAAGGTGGAACTCGATAAATAGTATTGAGTCTCTGAGAATGAGGAGATGTGGTTAGAAGTGTTTCCCACAGCATGAGATCATGTAAGATCTCATGAATAGGCAGAGTAGCTGCCTCTTTGGGAGCATTACGGTATTGGAGAATCTCCAAATCCTTTGCCCTAGGCTCTTTTTCAGGAGCTACTGTGATGGAAAGGCCTCTGGCCACATCACGGATACAATCCTGAAAGGACATATCCTCTGGCGGAGACATTCTGCGCTGAGGAGAAGAGGAATCCTCTGGGAGAAGTACTCTTGTATTGGCAGAGTCTTCGGAGTCATCAGACTCAGAGGATTCAAAATACCTTCGATCCCGGTGATCGTGCAGCGCACGGTACCGGTATCGATCGAAGTCGGTATCGGGTTGCTCCGGTACCGATCTGTTGATGCCAGTGACAGACACATGACTCGGTATGGGTGGCATACCCATCGACGTTGATGCCATTGGTACAGGTACCGCTGTCTGTACTGGTATCAGTTGAGGTGTCTGAAACGGTTTCAACGGTACCGAAGCCGTGAGAAGAGCTGCTAGACTGCGTTTGATAGCAAGAAATCTCTGGTCTATCGACGCTGCTGATGCTTGGGTGTCGGTACCAGTAGAAGCGGCCTGAACACCAGAGCATGGCACCAGTAGTTCTGCCGAGGTTGAGGCCTCGAGAACATCCTGAAGCCCCGTTAATGCTTTGGAAGCCGAAGCCTCCCACCAGGGCAGGTTTGCCGGTGAAAATTCCTCAAGGGCAATGCCAATGGCATCTCGATACTTAGATCTACCCTTTGAGGACCGGCTAGATTTATGTTTAGTTACCTGAGATCCATGGGAGGAAGATGAGGCCCTGGAGGACGTCGATGCAACAGACACCAGGTCTGAGGGAAAACGGGTGCTAAGCTTTGCAGCTCGATTCTGCCGACCCCTTTTTGACATCGTTCCACAGGAGAGGCACAAGAGTGGTCAGGACCTAAATATTTGAGACACCAATCAAGGGCATTGGTGACAGAGATGGTACCGCCACACTTAGAACACTTTTTAAAACCAGATGTTGGATTTTCCATTTTTTAAGGAAAAATTGGGCCTAGTGCCCAAAATGGCGCCTAGCACCAAGGAAAAAGGTTTCTGAAGTAAAATAGCTCAGAAACTATAGTTTTTGGGTTGTTGTTTTTTTGTTTTTTTTTAAGAAGAAAGAAGAATGAACCAGCGGTACCGGTATAGCGTCGAGGGAAGGCAGACGCGACTACAAAAAACAAAGATTAAAGCCGAAATTCTTCTGCGGTAACAGGGTATGGGACCTGTCAGCTCCGCGGAAAATGAAGAAGTGGAGAGGGACATTTGGAAAGGTGGGAAGGCAGCACACAGGCACTGTGGGATGCTCCCAAAAGCTTTCCTATTGGACGATGGGGAGCATTCCCGCGCAGGCTCCGTCGGTACCGACGATACCCATATGTGAAGACTACATTCCTGCTTGTCCCTGGAGATAAGAAATTGTGGGTAAATTAATAGATTCTATCTTTAACTGCTAGTTTTTACCTTGGTTTACACTGCTTTAATAGGTTGTGTGTCTTTATTCCCATCCCCTCCTATACCTTCCTTGATTTATTGGTCTGTTAAGAGAACAAGGAGGTGGTTACATGTGATTGTGTCAAAAATGAGACTGAGGTCTTTGATTGATTTCTGTTGGTTCGTCACATAATATATCACTGTGGTGGGAGTCTATGTGGAATTGGATGGGGAGATGGTGTAGATGTTGCCAAACCTGATAAAGAGGGGGTATAGGGGTGCAGATGTGGGAGAGTAATATACAGGGTTATCTGATTGAGAACCCAAGGGTGTGTGCTTCTCCCTAGGGGGTTTGGAGTCTGGAGAATGGCCTTTGTTATGCTCTGGGGAGAGGGAGAGAAAGGGAGGGGGGGGTCGGGGAAAGTTGGGGGATGGATTCAAAATTTTGTGACTCTGCTTTTATATTAAACAATGGTTGAAATATCAGATTGGGTACTTTAAATGTGAAAGGGCTGAATATGCCCTACAAACATCAGCCCCTCTTCATAGAATTAAAGAGGCTGCAGTTGCATATTGCTTTTATTCAAGAAACTTGTTTGTTGAGCAAACATGAATACTTATTGAAAGACAGGGTGAATGGGTAAATATTTTGTTGCTCAAATATAATGGCTAGGGGAAAAGCAAGGCTGGCCCGTTCACTAGGTCCCGTCCCCACCATGCCGCCCCCTCCCCAGCATCCATCTTCTCGCTTGGGGGAGGGGGCAGCATGGTGATCCCTCTGCTGAATCAGGCTTTAAAGTGCCCATACTGGCACGCTCATGGCCTTCCATTCCTGCTCCCTCCAAGAGAAGGTTGCACAGGAGGCGGGCAGGACTTAAACCTTTGTATGGTCCTGCGCATATAGCCCTAGCATTCAGCAAATTGAGTTCTGGAAACAAATCTAGAAAATGTCCTGCATTCTCAGGGGAGGCTTTATTTGTTTGGAGCATTTTCAATGTTGCTCTTGATGTGGACCTGGATAAACAAAGTGGAGAGAAAGATCAGCTGGCTAAAACCAGAGTATCATCAGGGTCGGCCCCAGAGTAGGTTCAAGGTGTTTCCAGCCTAGGCAAACCTTATGCCTTACACCTGCCCTGGCTGTCAATCTATTGTTTATCTCTGAATGTCCTGCTCTTTGCAGCAAACCCCCACAAAAAAAAACACCTGACACTCTAGGCGACTGCCAGGTTTGTCTGATGGCTGGGCCAGCACTGTGTATCGTTTGGGATATGCTGAAAGGTCTGGAATGGCTCTGCATCCTTCCAGAAGGATGTTATTCTGATTGGTTTCCAATGGGCAGGGAGGCCGGGCGGGGGGGTGGGCTTGTCTCCATTACTTTTTGCTGTAGTTATGGAGCCGCTGGCGCAGTCTATCAGTGGGAATGGGGCAATTCATTGGATATGGGCGAAGGGGGCGAAATAAAATAATTGCTGGTGATAGTACATTAACCTTGCAGGGCTGGTACTACAAATCCATCTATGATGCAACCCTCTTTATGTAAATAGTGTATAAAGTTCACCTGTTATCCAAGTTGAAATTCCCTGTTATATGTAAGTTCAATGTCTGATTGTTCCACATTGTACAAACCTGTTCATTGTAAACCGCGCTGATTCCGAATAGTGCGGTATAGAAAACTAATAATAAATAAATAAATAAATAACCATTGCTAACCTACTTCCATTTGTGCCCACTATAATGCGTGAGCTTGCAGGCATTTGGGCGGGTTTCCGGAATGAAGATTAACATGGATAAGATGTAGGCGTTGGATCTTTCTTTAGGGAGGGTAGATCTGGCAAGGACGCACAGGATGTGCCCCTTCAAGTGGCAAACCGATAGTATTCAAAATTTGGGGGTGCAGGTTCCTGTACCTTATCTAAGCTACATGAGTTACTTATTCCAGAGGAGACTAAGAACCATATAAAAGCAATTCTCTCAGTTTATTTGGAGAACTAAACCATCTAGAGTGGCTAAATGAATTATATGTGGGAGTAAGAACCAAGGAGGCTTGGGTGCGCTGTATATTAAGGCATATTATCTTGCTGCTCAGTTATAGCATGTGTTGGCTGGTGAGGCGGGACAAAGCCTAAGCGATACATCCACATCAAACAATTGTTAGCCTTGTCACCGTCCCATCTAGAATTTGCCTTGGGTGGGATGGCGAGAAGTTTTGTTGCGTCTGGAGACTTTGGAATAGGGGAGAAAAGATGATGGGGTGAGGACATGAATTGTCTCTTTTGGCTCCTTCACTTTTACATTGGTAAATTTACCCCAGGACAAGAAGAGGGCAAAGTTTCATTGCTGGGAAAGGAAGGGCCTTACTTCCTTATATCAAGATGAGGAGAAATGGTCCCTTTTGATAAGAGAGGACTGAATTAAATGAGTGAGATGGGCTCTGAGCATGCCATTGTCCTAGCACCAAAGAATAACACTCACTTGTGTGAGTGATTCATCCTGTTGAAGGAAAGTGAAAAAATGAGAAATTATGGATCACATTGCGGAACTACAGCGAGAACTTGTAAATCTCTCAAGAAACTGAGGGAGTATTTCACCTTTTTATGTCGTCTTTTTTCTAAGACTGTACACAACACTGTTCAGACTAATTTCACTGCTGTATTGTGGCTTGCTGAACATGTTATAGTAAGTCAAATGTTAACGTTCATTCCAACGAATACAAGAAGTTGCTCATAAAAAGATATGGCTATTTTTTTGCCTTTCCAACTCGACAAAATTCAAAACACACACGGTGGTTTTAAGAAAACATATTTAAAAACAAAGCCTTTAAACAAGAGAAGCATACATACACTGCTCTGGTATCTTCTGGCCCTGAGGTTGATTCATCTACTCCTTCTTGTTCCATGTCCTCGTCGTCTTCATCTGTTGTCCCAGACTCCTCGCTGGATGACGAGTAATCTGTCACTTTGTGAAGAGGCCGCACATCATCAACCGCTCGCAGTTCCTTTGCTAGTGCAGTTAAATCCTAGCAGACAGCGAAATAGTCATCACAGACAGATGACATGGTATTAGAGAAAGAGGATGCAGACTCAGATTACTAGAATATGTTAATCAGGACCGACACAAACATCAGGTAAATTAGGCAGTTGCCTATGGCACCAACTTTTGTGGGGGCAGCAAAGAGCAGGGCATTCAAAGCTAAACAATAGATTCTGACAGCCAGGGTGGGTGTAAAACGTAAGATCTGCCTAGGATATTAACACCATTGACCAACTCTGGGGCCGGCCCTGATGTTAGTTCTCTCATTTCACAGGCAGATGGCTCGTATACCAGGAGGGAGGGGGGGGGCATAATAAAAACTTTGGGGCCAATATTCATTCACCATGGTTTAATATCTATACATATCTTTTTCATCACTCGCTACAGTGGTAAAAAACAAACAAAAAAAATCCCAACAATCTGGATATTCAGCGTAAATATCCAAATAGCAGCCAGTGCCGACTATCTGGATAATGCTGTGTCTGTCAGCATTAACTGCATAAGCAGCAATATCAAGATTGATAGCTAGATAACGGACCGAATATCGCCACTAACTGGCTAATTTGCTGCTCTGGCCATGGACTGCTACGGCATATCCAGATAGTGCCCTAGCAATCTAGGACATTCTGCAGAACGATTCGGACAGTGTCACTGTATACTGCTGGATAGCTATGACCATCAGCACTTAGGCTGGACAGCAGGTGCTGCTGAATATGGATCCCACTGTTATTTGGAACATCTTTACAAAACTAATAGGTCTTCTTCCCTTGTTAAATGTTGTCCTCTCTTATTTTATCAGTGATGAAATAATGTCTGCTGTCCCAAGCTTTATATACGCCACCAGTGACTTCAGAACTCCAGTAGCTTTCATGGAAATATGAGTTTTGTCACATTTCTATTTCTCCCAACTCAATGCATTCCCCTATAGCATGATTATAACTTGCTTTCAATAGATCAGTAGTGATGTGAAACATTTTTTCATCTATATGGAGAGAGCATACCACAGAAACTTGTGTTAATGGGCATATTCTTTCAATGGCATGGAATTAGATTATTGTTTCTCATACATCCCACCCCATACTATCACGGTCTTATTTTACAATACTACAGAATTTACTAGTTCAAAACCCTTTAATAGGTTCTTCATAAATGCACACACATGGCTTCCGGTTTGCATGGTGGTCTGAGCGGGCATGCAGTGGACTGCTCCCCGGATCCCCCACACAGAGAAGAAAAAATTTGCCACATTGGAGCAGGAACAACAGAGATCCAGCGGAAGAGAGATGCCGATAACACTGAAGGTGAAACCAATGAAAATACTACGAGATATATACACCGCAAAAGGAGAGGTAATGGGAAGAGCAGCAGATACGGTCTCACAGCCCCCATCGCCACGTTCTTAGAGGGTGAGCAACCCAGAGCAGCAGGGGTTAGATGGCAATGCCATGTTGGCAACCGTTCTACAGATTAGCTCTCTAAAAATGAGACTGTGGACAGAGCTTTTGCTAAGATAGAGGAAACGTTCATGGGGACTGGTGAGCGCTTGAATTGGGCCAAGGAAAACATTAGCAGAATGTAACAAAAGGTGGTTATCTGCAGACGTTACATGCATGCAAAAGCAAATAGTCTGGATGACAGAAAACCTAGAGGAACATGAAAACAGGGACCGGAGGTCTAATATCAGGATATCTGGCACCCCGGAGGGGGGGGGAAGTACGGAACCATGCACTTTTATCAGCGAGTTCCTCCGCAGCTGTTTCCCAGGCTTGCTATCACCTGCAGAATACGAGCTGAAGCACGACCATCGGCAGCTGAGACCCCGGCCTGAAAGTACAGCTAAGTCGCAAGCCTTCATTGTAAACTTTCTCCGATTTCTGGACCGTGGTTTTGTAATTTGAGAAGCTCACAAATCAGGAGTTTTGCACTATAAAGGCTGAAAAGTGTGCATTTATCCTGACCTAGAGCTTGAAACAGTGAGATGCAGGAAAGACTGACAAATATAAAACTCAGTTGGCAACCCACAGCATAAATGCTGCAATCTGGTATCCAGCGCGACCAACGTTTGTAGATAATGAAGTTCGAAGATTCTTCCAATCCCTAGCAGCAATGGAAAAATTTCTCCGAGGACTCTCCATCAAAGAGGGCCAAAAATCACCAGGACGCTCCAGTCCACTCCTGCCTTCCAATAGCTATAAAGTCAATGTGGCACAACAATATTGGACTCAACTGCTATGGTTGAAGATCAGCAGGAGCGGGCAGTGCACAACGTGGAGCAAAACAGCAAGGCACTTGGAAAGAACCCAAGCATAGCGGGAGGCAGCTGAACCGACACTGGACTAAAGTGCATTTTCAAATTTTGCAAGTAAGTTAAGGTGGCGAGAGTTGGTCTGCTTTTGGGTTTAGTTTGAAGGAGACTGAACTTGAGGCACTTTCGCAGAAAGGACATGGGGAAGAAATGGAGATACTAAGAAAATGAGGGGGAAGGTGGATGTAGGGGGAGGGCTGTGCGGGGGAGGGAGGGCAGGATTTGCTGATGTTATGATATGGAATGGGACCTCCAAACTATGTAAAAGAAGAAGAAATGGGGCAGATAAGAGCAAGCAGGTTGGGAGTTTGGGCTGAGGTTTGAAAGTTGTGTTATATGTAATTGCTCAGTGGTGTGCGGCGCACAGGTACGAATGGATGAATGAGTATGGTGGCTGGATAGTTGGGGAGGACTGACACATGACTATGGGTAAACTAGTGGGGTATAAGATTGCATCCCTTAATATTCGTGGAATAAACCACCCCCTCAAAAGAAGATAGGTTCATGACCTCTTGCATCGCTCCCAAGTAGATATAGCATTGCTACAAGAGACACACCTAGCTAGAATGGAACATGAAAAGCTGAAAAGTAAGGGATTTGATCAAATGTACTGTTCCGCATACAATTCTAAAAAGAGAGGGGTTGCAATACTGGTGCATAAATGAACCCCTTTTGTGTGCTACGCCTCAGGGGGAGATACACAAGGGCGAATAGTATGGATTACTGGGCGTGTAGAGCAATATGAGATTTCCATCCTCAATTTGTATACCCCAAATGGACAAAACGACTTCTTTAGGGACTGGGTGGGGGCCTTTGCAAAGGTGGCAAAAGGGGATTGGGTAGTTGGGGGAGTGGGGACAAACTATGTGCTGGAGAAAAATGACAGGTCTAATTATAGAGGGAAGGTTCACAAGCGGGAAAGGAAGGAATTGAGGGAATGTATCAAACAGTGCTCTCACTTGGTTTGCAGCTTGTCGTGTTGTGAGGGCTTGCGTGCATCAGTGATGCTGAGAGCTAAACTATCGGTAGTTTAACTACTGGCAGGGTTTCCCAAGATGGACAGGTCTCAGCTGAGGTGCCAGACCAAGACAAACCACCCATCTGGGCTGCAGCAGAATGGGACAGTGTTGACGGCGGTGGATCACATTTTTGTGACAACGGCAACACCACCAAACTTAAACAGCGTGGAAGAAAGGCCCAGCAATCTACTTCTGTATCTTGCCATGAAAACCCAATGGATAGTTACAACAAAACAAATTGTGCTGTGGTGCTGGAAGATGAGACACCAGGTCAGAAGGCACTCAACTAGCTACTGGGGAAGAGCTGAAGACTTTTCAAAGTAAAGTTAGCATTTATGATGTGGTTGGATCAAAGCCCTCGGGAAGTCTGACTGCTGATGTAGCTGCGCATGAAATGAGAGTCAGAAGCTGTAAAGATGTCTTACACATTGGAACATGGAATGTACGAAGCATGAACCAAGGGAAGTTGGAGGTGGTCAAGAATGAAATGGAACGTGTACAACTTGATCTGTTGGGTGTCAGCAAACTGAAATGGACTGGCATGGGGCACTTTGCATCAGATGATCACATGGTCTATGCTGGAAATGAAAGACAAAGAAGAAATGGTGTTGCATTTATAATAAAGAAGAAACTTGCAAGAACTGTAATGAAATACATTGCAGTCAGCGAACGCTTAATCTCTATTCGTCTACGAGTATTGCCTATCAACACAACTATAATGCAAGTATATGCCCCAACAACAGCTGCAGAAGAGAATGAAATTGAAGAGTTTTATGAAGTACAAGCTGAAATTGACAGAACATGCAAACAGGATATCCTGATAGTCATGGGTGACTGGAACGCAAAAGTTGGCAACAAAGAAGAAGGCAAAATAGTTGGAAAATATGGACTTGGCAACAGAAATGAAGCTGGAGAAAGACTGATAGAATTCTGCAAGACCAATGATCTATTCATCTCAAACACCTTCTTCCAGCAACACAAGCGGCGACTGTACACATGGACTTCACCAAATGGATTATATAAAAATCAAATTGACTACATATTCTGAAGTCAACGATGGAAAAGCTCTGTAACATCAACAAAGACAAAACCTGGAGCTGACTGTGGTACAGATCATCACCTACTAGTATGCAAACTCAAGCTAAAGTTGAAAAAGAGCAAACCACTCATGAATGCAGCAAAATATGATCTTGAGAATATACCACTGGAATTTAAAGACTGCCTGCAAAATCGATTTGCTGCTTTAGATACAAATGACAGAGCTCCGGAAGAGTTATGGAATGACATCAAGAAGGCTGTGTTGGAAGAAAGCGAGAAGTCTCTACAAAAGGTGAAAAAGCAAAAACGGCCAAAATGGATGATGGAAGAAACTCTGAAAATTGCCCAGAAACGCCGAGAAGCTAAAGCCAGAGGAGAAAGAAAGACAATCGCACAACTCAACAGAGATTTCCAACGTGCAGCAAGACAGGACAAGGAAAAGTACTACAATGACACTTGCAAGGAAATAGAAGCAGAAACTATTAGAGGAAGAACAAGATCGGCTTTCCTAAAGCTACGAGAGTTAAAGAAAAAGTTCCAGCCTCGAATTGGAATGTTACAAGATGCTCAAGGTTCTATGTTGAATAATGCTGAGAAGATCAAGAAAAGGTGGAAGGAATATACAGAGTTTTTATATGATAAAGATCAAGTGGACCAACAGCCGTTTCAACCTGTACCTTATGATCGGGAACCATTGGTGATGAAAGAAGAAGTTGAAGCAGCATTGAAAGCCTTATCAAAGAACAAAGCACCAGGCATTGATAGCATTCCCATAGAAGTATTGCAGCAATCTGATGCAGCTGTTACCGTACTCACAAGGCTCTGCCAAGAAATATGGAAGACATCATGGCCAACTGACTGGAAAAGACCTGTGTTTATACCAATACTAAAGAAAGGTGATCCAACTGACTGTGGAAATTATCGCACAATCGCTCTGAACCCACATGCCAGCAAGATTCTACTGAAGATTATTCAAAAGAGACTACAACCATACCTGGAACAAGAACTACCTGAAGTGCAAGCAGGGTTCAGGAAAGGGCGAGGAACAAGAGACATCATTGCGGATGTGAGATGGATCCTTGAAAAGACTAAAGAATACCAAAAGGATATCTATTTGTGCTTTATCGACTATAGCAAGGCTTTTGACTGTGTAAACCATGAGAAACTTTGGGCCACATTAAGAAGCATGGGTATACCAGAACACCTGATCGTTCTCTTGCGCAATCTGTACATTGATCAAGAAGCAACAGTTCGAACGGAACAAGGAGAAACAGAATGGTTTAATATAAGCAAAGGTGTAAGACAAGGCTGCATACTTTCCCCCTACCTGTTTAATTTATATGCAGAACAAATCAGCAGAGAAGCAGGACTGTATGAAGACAACAGAGGTGTGAAGATTGGTGGAAGACTCATCAACAACCTTCGCTATGCTGATGATACCACATTACTGGCTGAAAGTGAAGATGATCTGAAACATTTGCTTCTCACAATCAAAGAACATAGTCTCAAAATGGGCCTGCACCTTAATGTAAAGAAGACAAAGATCATGACAACTGGCATAATCAACAGGTTCATCGTTGAAGGAGAAGAAATTGAAATTGTGAACAACTTTAACCTACTTGGATCAACTATCAATAAAGAAGCAACAAGCAGTCAAGAAATCAGACGACGCATTGCTCTTGGCAGAATGGCTATGAAAGACCTAGATAAGATTCTCAAGAGCAGAGATGTCTCTCTCCATACAAAGATTCGACTTGTTCAAGCCATGGTATTTTCAATAACATCATATGGATGTGAAAGCTGGACAGTGAAAAAGATAGACAGGAAGAAAATTGATGCCTTTGAATTATGGTGCTGGCAGCGAATACTGTGTATACCATGGACTGCCCGAAGAACAAAGCAGTCGGTACTAGAGGAGATCAAACCTAAGCTTTCTTTAGAAGCTCAGATGACAAGACTTCGACTTTCATACTGTGGACACACCATGCGAAGAGAGAGATCATTAGAGAAAGACATTATGCTTGGCAAGATAGAAGGTCAATGCAAAAGAGGAAGGCCAGCAATGAGATGGATCGATACAATAACAGCAGCTATAGGTACCAGTCTGTCAACAATGAGCCGCCTGACTCAAGACCAAACACAATTTAGGATAGCTATCCAGAGGGTCGCCATGAGTCGACTCCGACTCGACGGCACTTAACAACAACAACATCAAACAGTGGGAGCTGATGGACCTATGTTGGGTTCAGAGCAAAACCAGCAGGGAATACACCTGCTACTCTCCCTGTACAGATGCATATTCCCGAATTGATTACTTGCTAATCTCCAAAGCTGGATGCAGATGGTTTGAGGACATGGAGATAAACCCAATAGAGCTCTCCGACCACAGTATGATAGCAGGGAGGTGGAAACCTCAGGATACTAGGGGAAGGGTGGACTGGTTGGGGTGGTGGGCCAATATATCCCTTCTCAGGAAAGCAGAGATGGTGGACCGTCTCCAAAAAGAATGGAAGTATTACTTACAGAACAATGATAATGGGGAGGTATCCGAGGAGACGCTGTGGGACAGGGGGGAAGGAATTTCTCCGGGGGAGGGGGTCTTAATATAATCAGCCAAGAAAGTCAAAAGAGACAAGGAGAGGCAGAAAGATAGTGTAGTTACTTGCCTGTAACAGCAGGAATCAGTCATCACATATGAGTGATGTTTTCGCCGACGGAGCCCTCTCGGAAGCATCTCCCCAGCTTTCAAAGAAAGTCTTTGGGAGATGCCACCATGCATGTGTAGTTCCCTTCCTGCCCAAGGGTGCCATCCTGCCTCTGTCTCATGATATAACTAAGACGGCAAAAATAAAACATCAAGGAAGCAACTCCACATGGAAGGCAGGCTGCGAGGACTGATTCCTGTTGTTCCCGGTGAATATTTGTTATAGATGAGTAACGATTTTTCCAGGAACAAGCAAAAAGACAGTCCTCACATATGGGACTCCCTAACTATGGGCTACCGAAAACCTGTTGAAAACCATGAATGTTCCCAAGGGGAGCCATGAGCAGTAGCAATTCAGCCCAAGGATACGGTGAGGAACCAGCACTCTGGTAGCCTGAACACACAAGGGTCGGAGGGTAGGAGTTGCCTAAACCCCGAACAGATTACGGAGTACAATCTGGCTGATGGCACTGTTCCATTGAGACTCCCTCTCCAGGCAGTAATGAACTGCGAAAGTATGGATTGAAGACCAGGTGGCAGCTCAACAGATGTCCGTCATTAGGACAGAGCACAGGTTTGCCACAGAGGCTGCTGTGACCCGGCGCTCCAGCGAGAGCCCAGCCTACTCATAGGCAATACAGTCCGCCACCCAGGTGGACAGAATCCATTTGGTCACCGCCTTCCCCAGCAGACTGGGGTCATGGGAACCAAAAAGTTGTGAAGCCTTGCGGTGGCACAGGGTACGTTGAAGGTAGGACAGGGTCCTCTTACAGTCCAGAGTATGGAGGACGGCCTCTGCCCTGCTGGCATGGGCTGCAGAAAGAAGGTGGGGAGCATCACCTTCTGATTTTAGCTGGAATAGGGACACCACCTTTGGAAGACATTTGTGGTGCTTGCGGAGCACGACCCTGTTTTTGTGGAACCTGGTGTAGGGCAGCTGCACAGAGCACAAAGATGGATTCACTCATCGCTCTGCACACCATACCGAAAACCTGCGCCATTTGAAGGCATAGGCCCGCCTGGTGGAGGTCTTATGGGAGGCCAAGAGGACCTCCTCCTTCTCCTCCGAGAGATTGAAAAGGGCCAAGGCTACCCTTTCAGCAGCCATACTGTCAGCGATAGGGACCCAAGGTTGGGGTGCAGGAGGGAGCCCTCCTCCTGAGACAGTAACCCCGGGGCACTCCCCAGAGCAACTGGGACCTCGGCACACAAGCAGGCAAGCAGTGGGAACCATGGTAACCTGGGCCACCAGGATCAGTGATGTCCTGTCACGAAGAGCCTTGAAAAGGGTCTTAGCAATCAACAGCATGGGCAGGAAGGCGTACAATAGGCCCTCCGACCACAGAATGAGGAATGCATATGCAGTCACCCGAGAAGGCTGGGGCTGCCGGGAGCAGAAGCAGGGCAACAGTTATCTGGGCTGGCAAAGAGATTCACTAGTGGAGTCCCCCAGAGCCAGAAGAATTGATTGGCCACTCTGGGGTCTAGCCACCACCTGTGTGGCTGAAGGACCCTACTCGTCTATCCATCAGGGCATTGTCCTGGCCTAGCAGATACACCGCCTGCAGGAGCATCCCTTGGCGGATCGCAGAGGAGCAGAAAGCCACTGCCTCCTGGCAGAGGGTGTGGGACCCTGTGCCCCTTGTTCATTGATATAGAACATTGCAACCTGATTGTCCGTTTGGACTAGTACCTACTGGTGCTGCAGGAGGTGGTAAAAGGCCCGGAGAGCCAGGAATATGGCCCGGAGGCTCCAGGAGATTGATCTGCTGCTGGCTTTCCGCCTTGGACCAACTGCCCTGAGTGCAGAGTTCCTCGCAATACGCTCCCCAGTCTAGCAAGGATGCAGCCATAGTGAGGACCCACTGGAGATGAGGTGTCTGAAAGAGCATCCTCACTTGAAGATGCTGTGTGGCCTGCCACCAGTCAAGGGACTCTGCCAGCCAACACGTGCCCACTGGCAGTGGAGGCACCACTGGGCCACCCTCATATGAAGGGGGGTGTCCGGGGTAATATGGATCGTGGAGACCATGTGGCCAAGTAGGGGCAGCAGGAGGCGAGCAGACACTGAAGGTCGGTGCTGTACTTCTGTGGCCAGTGCCCAGAGATGATCGGCCCTGTCCACAGGAAGGAAGGCTCTGGCTTGAACAGAGACTAGCCTTGCCCCAAAGAACTCCAGATACTGTGTTGGGAGGAGGTGGGACTTGGGATGGTTTATCACAAACCCCAGATGTTGCAAGATGTGGATAGTATGCCCATGGCCTGTTGCACCTTGGCAGCCGTGTCCCCTTTTATGAGCCAATCATCCAGGTAGGGAAAAGACAAAGGCCCTTGGAGACAGAGGTAGGCTGCGACTACTGCCAGGCATTTGGTGAAGACTCTGGGGGCAGAGGCAAGTCTGAAGGGCAGTACCCTGTGGCTGGGATGGATGAGGATGATGGTATAGGCATCCTTCAGATCCAAGGAGCATAGCCAATCTCCTTTCTGGACATAAGGCAGCAGTGTTCCAAAGGACAGCATCTTGAACTTCTCTCTCACCACGAACCTGTTTAAGTCCTGCAGGTCCAAGATAGGCCAAAGGCCCCCGGTTCTCTTGGGAATGAGGAGGTAATGGGAGTAGAACCTTCTGCCCCAGAGATGCTGGGGGACTAGTTCCACCACCCTGTCTTCTAGTAGACCTGCGAGTTCTTGCAGTATAAGATCCCAGTGAACGGGAGTCCTGGGGGGGGGGGGGGTTATCCCGAGAAGAAAGGGAGAGGCATCTGTGCCTCCTGAACCACCCGGAGTGCCAAATGTCGGTGGTGATGGCTGGCCACTGGTGGGCAAAGTGGATCAGATGTCCCTTTGTGGGCTGATGACCTCCTGGAGGTGGAGAGGCTATGCCCAAGGAGTCAAAAACTTCTGCCTGACTGTGCCAGGACCAGTGCATGGGGCTTGGAAGGCTACTGCTTATGACAGCCATGCCAGTGTCCCTTGGTCTGCTGACCCTGCTGGGAAGTTGGGGAGGCCTGATACTGTGGGTAGTTTCTGTAAAAAGTTCCCTTCAAGTAAGGGGGCTTTTTACTCGAGCCCTTCCGTTGGGAGAGGGTAGCAGTCTTCTTGGAGAGCCTGGTCCTCGTCATGAACTCTGTCTCCAACTCCGCAACCTTATCGGTCATGGGTTTGCCAAAGAGATTCTCTCTCTCTGGCAGGGTACATCAACCAATTTGTCCTGAAACCATTGCTCGAGGTTGGACAACTGTAGCCACGCCTGGCGTATGCACCAATACCCGCCACAGCTACTCTAGCCACCAACTCAAAGCAGTTATAGACTGCTTGAGTCAAACTTGGAGCAATCATGGATGGCTTTGGCCAGGTTCCGGAACTACTGGAGGGCTCTTCACAGAGACCAGCTGAGAACCTGGCAAGCTCCTTTTTCAGGTCCCTCAAGTACATGCCTGGATCTGGCCAATGAACATCAAGCCCTGATAGCACTGTCTGCCAAGGGCACCCAGGGAGCGGGTCTCCCTGCCTAGGGCACCGAGGAGTGCATCTTCTGGCTCTTCAGCCGACTCCACCACCATGGAATTATGTGGCAGCTGTGCTTTTTGGACACCCATGGTCCGGTGGACTCGATACATCAAGCTAAGCCATTGGCTCACAATGGGCACAGACACCAGCGTTTCCCATATGCCGAGGAGCAGCTGTTCCAGGATGGGTGGGACGGGCACTGTTAGTGCTACCCTCAGCGGGACCTCGTATTGGAGGATCTCAGGTTCCTCTGTGTGAGGGTCCTCCTCCAACTCGGTGGCAAATGCCACCGCCTTCAACATGTCCCATATGAAGTCAAGAAATGCCATGTCCTCGAATGAGGATTGGCATCGAGTCTCGGAGGGGGATAAATCTGAGGGCATCTCGCAGTGTCTGCAAATGTCCAGGGATTCTCGTCCTTGGTCTCCCAGTCTGAGTAATCTGTGGAGCCATCGAGGGAGGGCTGGGCCAAGTGATCCAGCCCCAAGACCAACGGTCCCAGTCCCCTGGAGGCTCCGTGGCTGGAGCTGCAGGCACTGGCTGGTGAGGACCTCTTTCCCATGGAACAGGACTGGGATCAAGACAGATGTTGAGGATCGACTCAAGCTGCAGTCTCTCGAGAATCGGCTCAACATCCAGGGATGTCCTTGAGGTCGAGGGCCCAGTGGTCTGAGCCGATAACCTGGAAGAGTCGGGCATCATCGCCCGCTGCAGGGCCATGAAGGCAGACAAGCTAACCTCCAAGGCCTGCAGACCAGAAGGTTTCGCAGCAGTTGGCAGAGAGGGGCTCAGGCCCGTCTCAAGTTCCACTGAAGGGGGGTCCTCGACTAGGATGGGCTCGGGGGTCCAAGACCAATCACCAGAGACCGATGATTTTTTCCAGACTACCTTGGTATGCCACTCCCACTCAGAGCCCTCGGATGAGCGGTGTGAGCTGCAGGATCTGGCTAAGGACTTACACGCCTTCCAGGATCTGTCCACAGACGCAGCCCTCAATGGTTTATTCTTCTTGTCTTCCCCATCTAGGGAGCTCCTCTTGGAGGACCCGTGGCTTCAGCCTGTGGAGTCACCACGTGAGTCTGAGTCTGAGGCCTCGGAGGGGGTCTTGGAGCACAGTGTCACTGGAAAATCCAGGAAAATGTTGTCATGCTGCTGATGGCTCTTGATGGCCTTGGATGAGATTTTCTTGCACAGGCTGCAGTCCGAAGGGTTGTGGTCCAGTCCAAGGCAGTGAATGCAGCAGTCGTGTGTGTCGGTGAGGGACATAGTCCTCTAGCACCGATCACACTTTTTGAAGTTGCTGACAGAAGCCAAGGGGGGTGGTGAAAAGAGCCCCAGCTAGGTCTAAGACCTGAGGCTCTGCCAGTTGAAAAAAAGGTGTGAAATCGCACCGGGGAAAAAAATAAAAAGACGAACTTGAGAAGCGATGCTGAGGCAAGCGAGCTCAGGGGCAGGAAGAATACCAGTGCAAGACCGGAGGAAAGGGAGATAAACTAAAAAAAATTTGAGCACGTCTGGGGAAAAAACGGACAGACATCTGGTGGGCTCCACAGAAAAAAAAGAGACTGAGGCAAGATAGCATCCTTGGGCGGGAAGGGTTCCACACATGCATGGCGGCATCTTCCAAAGGCTTTCTTTGAAAGCTGGGGAGATGCTTTTGCGAGGGATCAGTCGGTGCCAACATCACCCATATGTGAGGACTGACTTCCTGCTTGTTCCCAGAGAACAACTGCTTCACCAGATAGAATCCCTACAACATGATCATAGCAAAACAAGAAAGAAAGGTCTGCTGAAACAACTGCTAGCCGCCTGAGCGCAATTGGCAAACCTAGAGGCAGAGTAAATAGCCCAAATGCTTCAGTGGATTAAACAAAATTATATGGAAAGGAGGAATAAAGCAGGGCACCTACTTGCTTGGCAGCTCAAAAAGCAACAGGCCAATCATAGGGTAACAGAAGTGCAGGGGACGGGGGAGGAAGGAACGTACTACTAAAGGGATTTGCACAGCGTTCCGTGAGTTCTATCAACACCTATATACATCAGGTGACAGAGGTGGAACTGGACACTTGCCTAGCACCATTAGGACTTCCTAAATTAGGGGATGTAGAGGCAGAACACCTTATTGGCCAGTAGGCCCAGATGAGGTGAAAATGGCCAATACCCTATTACCGAAGAGAAAGGCAGTAGGTGAGGATGGTTATCTAGGTGAGGATGGTTATCCAGCAGAATTTTATCAGGTGATAAAGGATGATCTCGCTCCAATCCTGGCGTGAATCTTCGCTAGGGCCCTACAAGGAGAGCCCTACCAGAGACAATGGAGATGGCAAATATAATTGTGCTCCCAAAAGAGGGGAAACCCAAAAATTACTGTGGTAGCTATAGACCTATAGCGCTGATTAACTGCGACATGAAACTCTTTGTCAACGTGTTGGCGCATAGAATAGAAATGGTCTTATCTAGACTGGTACACCCAGATCAATCAGGCTTTGTTAAGGGAAGACTCATCTTGGATAATGTTCAGAGGGCGATGGATTTATTGCAGGTGATCAAAGTACAGAAGACACCTGTACTTTGCATAGCACTAGATGCAGAGAAATCCTTTGATCACGTTGAATGGGGGTTTCTTTTTGCGCTGTTAGAGAGGCTTAATATGGGAGAGGGCTTCATCCAAGGAGTCAGGGTGCTCTACTGCTTGCCCAAGGCTAGGGTCTTGGTCAATGGAAACAGCTCAGATAAGTATGAAATACACTGGGGTACTAGGCAAGGGTGCCCGCTCTCACCCATGCTCTTTGTTCTAGTGATTGAATCTTTACTGTAAAGGCCTCTATCAAACCCAAACATTTACCCAGTGATGATAGGTACCAGTAACCACAAAATTCCACACTATGCTGGCGACACTCTGGTCTTTATGACAGATTCTCTGAAGTCCCTTCCTGAATTCCTCCAAGAGATTCAATCTTTTTCTCAGGTCTCGGGATTTAAGGTAAATCTTGGCAAAACGGAAGCAATGAATTTAGGTGGGTTGTCGAGGGAGAGATTGGGGGGGGGAAACTTTCTACCACATGTGGTAGGACTGTCCAGCGATTCATTTGTATTGGCAGCATATTGCTCAAGAAATGGGAGAATCCTGGGGGAAGGTAACACACCAGAAGCAGGAGGATTTCTATTGGGACTTGGAGGAGATAGTGAAGGGAAAAACCACAGGGCTACATTAAAAGCTAAAGTGTTACTAATGGGGTGGGTAATCTTGGCATGGAAATGAAAGACTCCAGAGGGGTGGGTTAAGGTTGTGGGGACCCTGGGCCATGAGATGTCAGAGGAGAGATGGGAGGAATGGATTGAATGCCACACAACCCATTACAGGTTGGAATGTGGAGGGGACAGTGGAAGAATTTGAGAGCATGTGATCATGTCTCATCACTTAACCACTTGGCAAGCCACTTAACCCTCCATAGCCCATGTTCCCTGTAAGTATTAGTGTATGTGTCTCATATCCCCGCGTGTTAAATGTATCCCCCAATTGTGTTGTGACCACTTTGATTGAAGGATAAGGCGGTATACAAAAACTGTCTAAATAAATAAATCACTGAGCAAGCGGTTATTAAAGTTAATTACTTTGAATGAAGGATAAGGTGATATACAAAACTGTCTAAATAAATAAATTAAAATTCTGTTTGATGTTAAATGTTGTTAAAGGACCAGGACCAGAGAGGAACATGTTGTTAAAGTCCATGAGATATCATATTTGCTGTCACAATTCTTGGCTTGAATAAAGATTACAGTTTAAAACAAAAAAAAAAAAAGCGCACACATGCAATCATGCTTACCACTTCTCCCTGCAGTATTCAGCATTGCAGTCATTTGATTAAGTGGCGATACCAAACCATGATTGGTCCAAGAAACATGAAGGATGCGATATGTAAAAAAAAAAAAAAAACAACAAAAAAAAAAAAAAACACTGAAGAGACTTGCACTGAACTTAATTTAGGAAAATACAGCTTGATTTTGAAGTCCAAAAATAGAACCTCAGTGATAAGTAATGGTAAAAGAGCAAAAGTCAAACATAGGAACATTATTTCTCAACTGAAAAATAAAATCTTTTTCTATAAAACTTTTTAAAATCCATCTTTGGAAAATATTTTCCTTGTACAGTACAATGTTCTGGATATGAAGGAAACGTAGCTTCTTCTGGCACTTCTATAGCAGGTTTTGTTAGGCAATATTGATAAACTCAGTCGTATCTTGCAGGCCAACTTTTTATGTTCCTGACCACGCACACATTTTAACGCATGATGCAGGAAGGATAGAGTATGCAAATGAAAGCTGCAGTAACCGTGCGCATGCAAATGAGTCACTGCAGCATTAAAATGTGAGAGCAAGCCAAACACATGCAGACAAGATGTGCGTGCTAGTTTGGCTTGCTCTCCGGGCACCGCGTGGCTAATCTGCATATCAGCCCCGGCAGTATTTTGATGGCATCGGGGATGATCGCAGCATCAGGAAAAATCCCAGATGCCATCAAAACACTGCCGGGGGCTACTGCTCCAACAAAATAACTACCTGGTGGTCTAGCGACCCCTGTACCCTCCACCTCACACAAAAAGAAAATAGCCTGGTGGTCTAGCGGCCTCTGTTCCTGGTGGTCTAGCGGCCCCCTACCCCAACCCAAAAGTAAAATAAACTAAAATAACCTGGTGGACAAGCAGCCCCTAAATCCACCCCCTTCCCTGGTACATTAAAATAGGTGGGAGCGCTGCCTATGTGCTCCCGCTCTGAGTCTGCCATTTTGAAAAAATGGCGGTGCCTGGCCCCGTGCGGTGCATCCTGGGACCGCTAGATCACCAGGTAGTTACATTGTCAGGAAATCAGCCCCCAACAGTATCTTGATGGCATCGGGGGCTTTTCATGATGCCATCAAAATACTGTTGGGGAGTTGGGGGGAAAATCAGTGCTGCTGGGCCACCAGATATTGTCTTACTGTTGGGGCACTGGCCCCTGACAGTATTTTGATTGCATCAGGGGCTTTTCCCGATGCCGCAATCATCCCTGATACCATCAAAATACTGTCGGGTGGGGGGATCATGGATTGCTAACCGGGTAGTGGTGCAATATTGCCACTACCCAGTTATCGGTACTCCCCGCCTCCGCTCTGCCTCAGAACACCCCGATACTAATCAGATAGCATCAGGGAGCATAGGGGACATGGACGGGGATATTCAACAGCACTAACCGTGTAGGTGCCATTGAATATTCATGTTTAAGGCGTTTACATGGTTTACTGGGCTGTAAACCGTGAAAACGCCTTTCGGATATCAAGCCCTAAGAAGGCATGACCCTGACCGACTAAAGCATGTGGAGAACCAACGTATTCCAAAGACAGTGAAAATAATAAAAAAAACTGAATCAAGTATTCTGGTTTTCTTCCCCTCTACCTCAAACCACATACGCGGGGATTTTTCTGCTCTTAATTAAAAAAACAAACCAACCATTGTTTCTAAAAAAAAAAAAAAAAGACTAGGGATAAGAGAGGCATAGAGGCATATAAAGTGTAAAAAAGTGTACACGAGGAAAGCTAGATTATGGCCTGAAGTCAGCTTAGTCTTAAGGACAGGAAGAATGTGACTTGCTCAAGATTATTTAGCCAAGTGGCAGAAGAGAGGATCGACATGTTCTTTTGCTTCGCCTGAATCACAGTTCAAACATTTCCCCATTTCTCATTGCTTATTGCTCATACAGAAATTTCTGGGACAGTAACATTATCATATTTGCCTGGATAACCTACATTAGTGCAATACCACTGAACAGTATATTATAATTTTATATTAGTAGTAATAAACTATACCGCCAAAAACAATCCAGTAAAAAGAAAAAAAAATGCAAAAACGGTAAAGATATATCTGGGGGCCTTCATGATTGGTTGGTGGTAGCACTGTGCATTGCCATGTGGCGGAACTAGGTTCCATTGCTAACTCAGATTCTTGACACTTTGGGCTGGCCTTGGCTGCAGATGCTATGGAGGCAATATCCACAGCAATTGGAAGGCAGGGAGATCAGCATTCAGTCTCTGTGCAATGACTAGAGGAAGTAGACTAGGAGGGAGATATGAAATAGGGGAAAAAAGTCCTCAAGTAGTTGCTAATGAAGAAGAGGAGGAATAGTCTAGTACAGGGGTTTCTCAACCCAATCCTCAAGACACACCTAGACAGTCATGTTTTCAGGATAACCACACTGAATATGCATATGAGAGATCTGCATACAAGGGGAGCAGTGCAAGCAAATCTCTCTCATGCATATTCATTGCAGTTATCCTAAAAAACTGACTGGCTAGGTGTGTCCAGAGGACTGTGTTGAGAACCATTGGTCTAATGGTTAGAGCACCAGGCTGAAAAGCAATGAAGTCAGGTACAAATTCCACCAGTGCTCCTTGTCATCTTGGGCAAATCACTTACCCCTCCACTGCCTCAGGTACAAACTTGGGGATAAAATGTACTGAAGTGTACTGTTGTGTTAGTATATGGGTCTCGCTGAATAAAATGAAATATGGGAATAATGTGCATTAATGCAAGTTAATGTGTGCTGACATGGTTGTGTGCGTTTTAGTAAATCTAGATCTTAGATTCTACACCCTTCAGGGAATGGCAGAAGGGAAAATACCTGATATACCTGAACGTAACTTCCCTTAACTACCACTGAAAAGCCATTAGATAGATGAAGGCACCAGATCAGAGCCCTGGTATGAGTCAACTGGAAGCCCAAAAGGTGCAGAAGGAAATTGCTGGGTCAAAAAAAGTAACTTTATTTGGTAAGCATAGTGAAGAATATCATCCCTTATTTATGACCACCTTATTATGCCTCACATCTTTCCGATAATAGTTCAAGGCCAGTTACATTTAGGTACAGTGGGTATTTCCTTGACCCTGGAGGGCTTATCATCTAGGTCTGCACTTGAGGCAATGGTGTGTTAAGTGACTTGCCCAAGGACACAAGAAATTCCAGTGAGATTTGAACCATGGCATCCCTGATTCTAGTCCACTGCTCTAACCACTAAGCTACTCTTCCACTCCAGAAGTAGAGAGAGATACTACTGAAACTATCTTGGCAGCAGTATTAGCTATTTGTAGAATGCTTTCTGGCAACACACTTCCCATACATACATCACTGAGCTTAACACTATAAAATCAAGGCATAAAAAGACCTTACAGCAGGCTTGTTGGATCTGAAGACTTCTTTTTTCTCTTCTGTTTTTTTGGCTACATTTTCTGGACGTTGAGATGGTGAACCTTCAGACTTTGATGACGCTACATCCCATTGAACACCCCACAAAAAATAAGGAGAATTTTTAAAAAAGTAAAGACGAAAAGATTCATGGGTCAATCAAATTATGATGTACTGCTTTTTGGTACAGGGTCACTGGAAATTAAAGCAGAGTTTCTTCTCTTATAGTTGGGATGCACAAGATCAGTCCTTGAGGGCCAAAAACAGGCCAGGTTTTCAGAATATCCCTAATGATTTTGCATTAAAGAGCTGGATGCATTCTGTGCCCATTATATGCAAATTTATCTCATGCATATTCATTAGGGATATCCTGAAAACTTGACCTATAGGCGGCAAAGAGTAATATGTCTATACTAGTGTAGAATTCTGCGACTCTATTCTTCCAAAAGTGCAATTTCAGAAAACAAGATGAAATTAGGCCTTACCTGCTAATTTTCTTTCCTTTAGTCCCTCCGGTCCACTCAGACAAGTGGGTTATACAAGCCAACCAGCAGGTGAAGACTGAGAAAGACGCTCTCTCAGACCAGTACAAATAGCCTGTGCTCACTGAACTGAGCCAGTATTTTGCACCCACCAAGTAGAGACCAGAACACAGAGCCCCAAAAACTCCCATTCTATGTCAGGCACCCCCCCCCCCCCAAAAAAAAAGTGAGCTCTGTCGTGTGGAACATGCCAACCATATGGAAGCCTTATCTCCAAAGGCTGCACTCTGAATAGAGTCGCAACAAGAGGAGGAGGAAGAGGAGGAGGAGTGGCACTATATGTAAAAAATTAATATTAAAGCTATAGAATTACAGAGCTTAAAAGGGAGCGAGGAGGCACTGTAGGTTAAACAAGAAAGAGGGAAAGGGGAATCCATTTGCATTGGTGTGATATACAGATCTCTCTCACAGGCAGAGAAGTGGACAGAGATTTAATAGAAGAGATATGCAGCACTGCCGTGAAAGAAGAAGTGCTACTGATGTTGTTGTTGTTGTTGTTAAGTGCCGTCGAGTCGGAGTCGACTCATGGCGACCCTCTGGATACCTATCCTAAATTGTGTTCGGTCTTCAGACAGGCGGCTCATTGTTGACAGACTGGTACCCATAGCTGCTGTTATTATATCGATCCATCTCATTGCTGGCCTTCCTCTTTTGCGTTTACCTTCTATCTTGCCAAGCATGATGTCTTTCTCTAATGATCTCTCTTCGCATGATGTGTCCACAGTATGAAAGTCGAAGTCTTGTCATCTGAGCTTCTAAAGAAAGCTTAGGTTTGATCTCCTCTAGTACCGACTGGTTTGTTCTTCGGGCAGTCCATGGTATACACAGTATTCGCCGCCAGCACCATAATTCAAAGGCATCAATTTTCTTCCGGTCTATCTTTTTCACTGTCCAGCTTTCACATCCTTATGATGCTATTGAAAATACCATGGCTTGAACAAGTCGAATCTTTGTATGGAGAGAGACATCTCTGCTCTTGAGAATCTTATCTAGGTCTTTCATAGTCATTCTGCCCAGAGAAATGCGTCGTCTGATTTCTTGACTGCTTGTAGCTTCTTTGATAGTTGATCCAAGTAGGTTAAAGTTGTTCACGATTTCAATTTCTTCTCTTTCAACGATGAACCTGTTGATTATGCCAGTTGTCATGATCTTTGTCTTCTTTACATTAAGTTGCAGGCCCATTTTGAGACTATGTCCTTTGATTGTTCCGCTCAAACTGCTGCTTCTTGATCAATGTAAGCAGTTGAAACATACTGCTATAAATTGTTCTATGTAAACCGTCCTGATTTGTAGAAGGACAGTATATAAAAAATGTTAAATAAATAAAATAAATAAATAAGAAGCAAATGTTTCAGATCATCTTCACTTTCAGCCAGTAATGTGGTATCATCAGCATAGCGAAGGTTGTTGATGAGTCTTCCACCAATCTTCACACCTCTGTTTTCATACAATCCTGCTTCTCTGATGATTTGTTCTGCATATAAATTAAACAGGGAGGGGGAATGTTTGCAGCCTTGTCTTACACCATTGCTTATTTTAAACCATTCTGTTCCTCCTTGTTCCGTTCAAACTGCTGCTTCTTGATCAATGTAAAGATTGTGGAAGAGTATGATCAGGTGTTCTGGTATACCCATGCTTCTTAATGTGGCCCAGAGTTTCTCATGGTTTACACAGTCAAAAGCCTTGCTATAGTCGATAAAGCACAAATGGATATACTTTTTGTATTCTTTAGTCTTTTCAAGGATCCATCTCACATCTGCAATGATGTCTCTCGTTCCTCACCCTTTCCTGAACCCTGATACTGCTATTGTTACTGATAAGCGATTTCAATATGCTGGATGTTGATTGGCACATCCCTACGGTGTCATCTAAAAGTAAGGAGATCCTGGATTCTCTACAGGGAGAACTATTCCGGCAACTGGTAACAGAACCCATACATGAAGGGGCCATGCTGGACTTAGTGCTCACCAATGGGGAAAGTGTTTCTGATGTCATAGTGGGAGATCATCACGTATCCCTTGAGCACCAGATGGTGTGGTTCAGTATTAGAACTAGGGCTGATAAAGTCAATTCAAAAGCCGGGGTCTTAGACTTTAGGGAAAACTAACTTTACCAAGATGGGACAATATCTCAAAGAGTCATTAGTGCTGGGGGAACAGTTGGGGGATATAGAAAAGCAATGGGCAAAACTAAAAGGGGATATTTAAAGGGCAACAAAACTTTGTTTTATTTTTGTTTTGTTTTTTTTAGTGCCACCAGGTCAGTGTTGACTCATAGCGACCCAGCTACCTCTGGGTTTTCTTGGCAATATATCACTGGAAATAGATTGTCAGCCTTTTCTTCCGAGGCAATGGAGGGTAAAGTGACTTGCCCAAGGTCACAAGGAGTGCCAGTGGGAATCGAACCCTTGATCTTCTGGGTACTAGGCAGCTGCTCTAACCACTAGGCTACTCCTCCACAAAACTTCGTTAGAAAGGTAAATAAAAGGAAAAAGGAGGCCACTATGGTTCTCAAAATAAGTAGTTCAGAAGGTGAAAAAAGGCTGGCCTTCATAAAATATAAGAGATCACAGAGAGGAAGACAAGCATCTATATTTGGGAAAACAGAGAATCTACGAAAGTAGCTAGAAAAGCAAAGATACAAAAGGAAGAATAGCCAATGCAATAAAATGGGGGGGATAAAGCGTAGTTACTCACCTGTAATAGGTGATCTCTGGGAACAGCAGGAATTAGTCTTCACATAGAGGTGATGTCCCCTCTGACTGAGCCCGCATGGGAACACTCCCCAACATCCAATAGGAAGCATTTGGGAGCATCCCTTTGCGCATGCATGCATGCCTTCCCACCTTCCCAGCGATTCTCCTCAGTAAGGTTCATGGCAGAGAAAAAGAAAAAAAAACCTACAACTCCTTGGTGAGGAGGGTGGGTTGTAAAGATTGATTCCTGCTATTCCCAGAGATCACCTGTTACAGGTGAATAACTATGCTATCTCCAGGAATAAGCAGGAATGCAGTCTTCAGATATGGGACTCCCTAGCTCCAGGCTACCGGAAAAACGGCAAGGAGTAGGGTCTGCTACAAACAGGGAAAAAAACACTGAAGAACATGGGGTGTCCAGGGGATCTAGTAGACTCTGCATCTCCAGCACAACTCCATAGAGACAACAGTAGCGGTAGCCAGGATGGACAGAGGGCAGGATGTATAGCTAAGACCCAAAGAGGTGCCGGAGTATGGCTTGGCCAAAATCACTGTCCTTACGAGAGTCCTTGTCCAGACAGTAATGGGCTGCAAAAGTGTGAGTCGAGGATCATGTGGTAGCCCGGCATATCTCCGCTATGGAGACAGAGCGTAAGTGGGCTATGGATGTGGCCGTGGCCGTGGCCATGGCCTGGACACTGTGAGCAGTAACATGACCCTCCAATGATAAACCGCTTGAGCACATGCAAAGGATATGCAGTCTTCTATCCAAAAAGAAAGAGAGTGTTTGGTCACAGGAAGACCAAGACGATTAGGGTCAAAAGAAATGAATAATTGCAAGGATTTATGGTGTACCTTGGTTCTGTCAAAGTAATATGCTAAAGCCTGTTTGTAATCTAGGGTATAAAACACAGCCTCAGCCCGAGATACATGTGGCTTGGGAAAAAAGGCTGGAAGAATTACAGACTGGTTGAGATGGAAAGGAGAGTCAACCTTTGGAAGGAAATGTGGATGCATTCTCAGGACCACTCTGTCATGGCAAAAACATGTATAAGGCGCATGTGCAACTAAGGCCTGTAGTTCACTGACCTGGCGAGCTGAGGGGAGTGCAACTAGGAAGGAGGCCTTCCAAGTGAGAAACATGAGGGAGGTAGGCTCAAAAGGAGGCTAGAGAAGTTGAGCAACAACCACATTAAGGTCCCGGGCAGCAAGTGGCTTTGTCAAGAAGAGACCCCGCATGAAGCGGGCTTCCAATGGATGTGTGGAAACGGGTTTTCCATCAGTCCACCGATGAGAAGTCAAAATGGCATGGAGGTGGACACAAAGGAATTAGTTTCAAGACCCGTAGAAGAGAGGTGGAGAAGGTACAGCAGGAGACACTCCACTGTACAAGTGAAGGGGTTGAGGGTGTGCCAAGTGAACCAAACTGCAAACCTGCACCTTTAAAGGCATAGGTGCGGCACGTGGAGTCCTTCTGGGATGCCAGGAAGATATCCTTAACAGCATACAGTAAGTTGAGATTGGAAAGGATTATCATCTCAGCAGACAAGTCATCAGGTGTAGTGCATGGACATTGGGATGCAGCAGCGCCCCCTGATCCTGCGAGATCAGGTCTGGCCAGGGCCCTCCCGATGTCCGAGTCTCGAAAACTGGCCAAGGAGGACCAGATGCCCGAGGAACGGGACCGAGACCTCGACTGGGTCCTAGGACTTACCGAGGTCGGTGGCGCTCTGAGCTCAGCTTGACGACCAGGGGCTCCCTCACAGTTGGGGGCCCAGTCGTCGAGGCAGATGATGCGGATGAACCTGCCATCATTGCCTACTGCATGGACAGGATAGCAGTGATATTCTGCTCATTGGCTACCATTCTAGATTCCAAGCCAGAAGGTTCCACAGCTTTCGGCGCGGCCACCAAGGATCTAGGGCTCGGCAGCGACACTCTTGGAGTTCCCCCACAAGGACCTTGGTCTCAAGGACCGTCGCACGGTCTATGCCGGCGGAGGCATCCTTCCTGAGGACCTTGGTGGGACATTTCTCGGAGTCGCCAGAGTCCTCCGGGCGGTCTTACAGGTTTCTCCGGTACAACCTTGTCAAACTTTGAGGATTTTTTTTTTTTCTGCTCAGGGTCCGAGGTCTTCTCAGAGGAGTTGCCTCCGTGGGATCCTGAGGATGCTCGGACATCTCGGGAAGTGCTGGGCTTGGAGCTCAGCATCGGGAAGACCAGTGCCAAGTCAGATCTGGGGAACAGTTTCTCCTGCAACTCCAACCTCTTTTTGGCACAGGCTGCAGGAGGTGCTACCATGGTCCGGTCCCAGGCAGTGTAGGCAGCAGTCATGGGTGTCTAACAGACATGGTTTGATCGCCCCCACGGTCACATTTTTTGAACCCACCGGGGGACATGGTGGGGAAACACCCAGCCAGGATCAACGACCCACGGGTGAAAAAGGGTGGGAACGCTGGTCGAGGCAAGCCTAGATCAAAAAAGGGGCAAGGAGCTGCAAAAAGCAATGGCTCGCGGCAGGAAGTTGAACCTGTACGCAAACCGGGAACAGCTAATTTCTAAGGATATAGCAAGGATGTTTTCCAAGGAAACTGGACAGACGTCGGTTGGGCTTCATGGAAAAAAGGAGACAGAGCAAGATGACACCCTTGTGGGGTAAGGGGACCACACATGTGTGGTAGCATGTCCCAAAGGCTTTCCTTGAAAGCTGGGGAAATGCTCCGTGCAGGCTCCGTCAGTGCCGACGTCACCCATATGTGAAGACTGACTTCCTGCTTGTTCCTGGAGAATGGTCACATTCACTCCCTGTTCCACTTTCACAATGGTGAAGACAAGAGAGCTGCCTGAGACCTTCACAAAAGCCATTATCTCCAAACATCAAACTTCAAAGGTGTACAAGGCCATCTTCAAAGACCTTGGGATTCCTGTGTCTACAGTAAGCAATGTTAAGAAGTTTTCTGCTCATGCAACTGTCGAAAACTTCCCAAGACATAGTGAGAAGAGAAAAATTAATCCAAGTCATCTTCAAAGGTTAGAGCGAACCGTTAGAAAAACACCAAATACAACATCAAAAGAGTTTAAGGCTGTCCTGGAGCAATCTGGAGTGGTGGCTTCAACCCGCACCATACGCCATGCACTAAATAACTTAATGGACGAAGGCCATGGAGGACTCCACTGTTCAAAGGCAGATATAAAAAGGCATATCTGATATTTGCCCAAACCCACTTTGAGAAATCTCAATCCTTCCGGGAAAATGTTCTGTGGACAGATGAAATCAAACTTGAGCTCTTTGGCAATGAAGACCGCGATAAATTTACAGGTGAAGAAATGAAGCTTATAAGGAAATAAAACACCCTTTCTACAGTTAAATATGGGGGCAATTTTATAATGTTCTGGGGCTGTTTTGCTGCCTCGGGAACTGGAGGCTTGGAATATATTAAATGAAACATGAAGTCAGAAGATTACCAAGGTATTTTGGAGCGAATGTGCTACCTAGCGTCAGAAACCTAGGTCTGGGTCGAAGGTCATGGGTCCCTTCATCAGGACAATGACCCAAAACATACATCCAAAAGTACAAAAAAATGGATAAAAATGAAAAAAATTGTCTATTTTAAAATGGCCAGAAATGAGTCCTGATCTCAATCCATTTGAGAACCTTTGGAAAGAGCTGAAATCTGCCACTGGTAAAAGGAATCCTGGAAGCATTCATGAGCTCGAACAAATCGCAGTTGAAGAGTGGGAGAAACTACCAACAGATAGATGTACAAAGCTGTCGTGTCAAAACTTATAGATGGCTACAAGAAACGTTTGAAGGCTATCATTACTGTCAATGGCTGTGCAACCAAACTTTAGTGAAGGATGCCATTAATCCTGTCCAGGTCCTATTTTGTTTTTATCTCAGAAATTACCTCATCAAAGTTGCACACAAATCAATTTTTTTGTTGTATACCTTTGAACATACTATTAAAATAAGTCGACATACAGTTGGAATTATTTGCAATTATTTCTCAAGATATTGTATACAACATACCTAAAAATTCAAGGGTGCCAATAATGTTGACCACAACTATAGGAACAGAAGTGATGGGGAATCATGAATGATTTTCAGAGGACTGAGTTTGTGAAGAACAAGCTAAACTTAAAGTAGACAAAGGGATGGGACTGGATGGGATACAACCAAGAATATACTGAAGGAACCTGGGGATGTTCTAACTGCTCAAACTGACTGACTGGGTGGTCCCACAGGACTGGAGAAAGGCACATGTGATCCTTCTACACAAAAGTGGAAATAAGGATGAGGTTGAAAATTACAGGCCGGTTCGTTTGACCTTTGTGGTGAGTAAGTTTTTGGAAATGCTGCTAAAACAGAGAATAGTAAGGTTTCTGGAATCTAATGGAATGCAGGATCCGAGGCAGCATGGGTTTACCAGAGGTAGATCTTGTCAGACAAATCTGATTGATTTCTTTGACTGGGTGACCAAGAGGTTGGACAGAGGTAGAGCCCTAGATGTGGTGTACTTAGATTTCAGTGAAGCCTTTGACAGTTCCATACAGGCGACTTACAAACAAATTGAGCACCCTAAATTGACTCTAAAGTGATTGACTGGGTTAGAAATTAGTTGAGTGCTAGGCAACAAAGGGTACAGATAAATGGAGCTCACTCTGAGGAAGCGGCGGTTACCAGTGGTGTGCCGCACGGATCTATCCTTGGTCTGATTCTTTTCAATATCTTTATTAGTGATATTGCGGATGGGACTGTCAAGTAAGGTTTATTTATTTTATTTATTTAAAAAGTTTTTCCTATACCGCTCCTTCCAGAGATCAGGGGCAGTTTACATTGAAACATAGCTTTTACAAGGAACAAATTTTAAGCAAGCAAACATACATTTACATGAAACTTGTAATTAGGCTACAGCGATATTGATGACATTGAGTCATTGAACCTTCTATGGTTAACTATTTACATCAACTATGTACATTCCTATTAGGCTCATGTTTGGGTGTTGGTGGTGTTGGGTGTAGGTTATATTAAGTTATGAGGGGCGATATGTGTTGTGTGTGGTGGAAGTGGCTGGCTTGTTTTTGATGGGTTGGGAGTCAAAGTATTCAATGAAGAGGTGTGTTTTTAGTTCTTTGCGGAAGGCCTGAAGGTCCTTGATTGCCCTTACGGTCTCGGGGAGGGAGTTCCAGAGTATGGGGGCTATAAATGGGAAGGCCCTATTGCTCGTGTTCTGTTTTGTTTTTCTGATCATGTGGGAAACTGTTAGGGTATTCTGGTTGGTACTTCGCCTCATTCTATCGTCCAATTGGTGATGAATTAGGGTTGAGAGTTGTGAGGGGGCTATTTCATTAAATTATCTTGAATGTGGTCACAATGTTTTCATATTTTACCCTGCTAGCAATTGGGAGTCAATGGAGATCATAAAGAATGGGTGTGATTTGGTCTGATAGTCTTGCTTTAACTATGATTCTGGCTGTGACGTTTTGGGCCATTTGAAGGATAGTTAGATTCTTTTTGGGTATTCCGATGAGTATGCTGTTGCAGTAATCGAAGAGGGGTGAGATTAAGGCTTGTACAACTGTTCTGAAGTCCGTGTGATTGGTGAGTGGCCTAATGTATTGGATGATCCTTAGCTTATAAAATATAGTTCTGGATATATGTTTTAGGTGTGGAATCATGCTAAGTGTTTTGTCTTAAGATGACACCTAGGTATCTTACTTCTTGTTTTATTTGAATGGGAATGTTATGCACATGAATTGTTTGAGGTAGGATGACGTTGGGATTCCTAGTTGTGATCATTTTTTTTTGTTCGTTTGGGTTTTTTTTTTAAGAGTTTATGCTCATGTTCATGGATTTTAGCCATCTTTCTGCTTCCTTTAGGCATGTATCCAGTGTGTCGTAGGAAGGGGTTTGTGTGTCTATGGGAGCATAGATCATGTCGTCGTCTGCATATATACAATAGTGAAGTTTGTGTTTTCTAAATATGGAACATATCGGTTGAAGATATAAATTGAAGAGTGCTGATCCTTGCGGGATTCCTTGTTGCTGTGGGAAGGTTGAGGGGGGGATATTTTTTATATTCACATATTGTGATCTGTTAGTGATATATGATGTGAACCATTTGAGGGTTTCTCCATTTAGGCCTATTTGAGTCTGGTAATTAGGGTATTGTGATTTACACTGTCGAATGCAGCTGTGATGTCTATAAATATGAGGACGAATGCTTGCTTAGCATTGTCCAACCCCGGATGAGTGTGTCTAGTAGAGCTAATAGGAGTGTTTCCACCCCATGGTGGGGACGGAATCCATACTGTTTTTCATCTAGCAGGGCGGCGGAGTCAATGAAATCTTGTAACTGACATTGTACGGCTTTTTCAATGATTTTAGCTACAAAAGGTATGCTGGCAATGGGCCTGTAGGAGGGTTCTTTTTTGCTTAAGTTATTGTTCTTTAGTATAGGGCGTATTGCAGATAGTTTTAGTGAGTTTGGCATGATGCCTTGTTGAAGTGATTGGTTGACTATGTTTAATAGAGTGGGGGCTATATTTATTTTTGTTGCTTTGATCCACTCTACTGGGCAGGGATCTGAGGGGGAGGTAGTGGTATTAGTATTTGTGATTATGTCTATTATTTGTCTTTGGTCTAGGGCAGGGGTCGGCAACCCGCGGCTCCGGAGCCGCATGCGGCTCTTTCTCACCTTTGCCGCGGCTCCGGAGCACACTGCCCGCCCGGTGACAGGCAATAGTGTTGTAAAGATGTATTTAAACGTGGCGTTATGGGCTCCCTCCATGTCAGCTCCCTCCCTTCTTCTGCAGCCGCGGCTCCCTGCCTCTTAGGGAACCGCGGCTGTGCTTTTAAAATCATCTCGGAGCCCTTCCTGTCTTGACGGGCTCCGTGCAGCATTGTCCCGCCTCTAAAGGAAGTATGGATGGATGGAGGGAGGGGGGCTGACATGGAGGGAGGGAGCTGATATGGATGGAGGGAGGGGGGCTGACATGGAGGGAGGGGGGCTGACATGGAGGGAGGGAGCTGATATGGATGGATGGAGGGAGGGGGCTGACATGGAGGGAGGGGGGCTGAGTCTGACATGGAGGGAGGGAGCTGATATGGATGGATGGAGGGAGGGAGGGGGCTGACATGGAGGGATGGAGGGGGCTGACATGGAGGGAGGGAGCTGATATGGATGGAGGGAGGGGGGCTGACATGGAGGGATGGAGGGGGCTGACATGGAGGGAGGGAGCTGATATGGATGGAGGGAGGGGGGCTGACATGGAGGGATGGAGGGGGCTGACATGGAGGGAGGGAGCTGAGATGGATGGAGGGAGGAGGAGCTGACATGGAGGGATGGAGGGGGCTGACATGGAGGGATGGAGCTGATATGGATGGAGGGAGGGGGGATGAAATGGAGGGATGGAGGGGGCTGACATGGAGGGAGGGAGCTGAGATGGAGGGAGGGTGGCTGAAATGGAGGGATGGAGGGGGCTGACATGGAGGGAGGGAGCTGATATGGATGGAGGGAGGGGGGCTGACATGGAGGGATGGAGGGGGCTGACATGGAGGGAGGGTGCTGATATGGATGGAGGGATGGAGGGGGCTGACATGGAGGGATTGGGGAGGCGGGCTGACATGGAGGGAGGGAGCTGATATGGATGGAGGGAGGGAGGGGGCTGACATGGAGGGATGGAGCACTGGTAATGGGGTTGAGGGGACTAGCACTGGAAATGAGCTGATTAGGGGAGGCTAGGACTGGTAATGAGCTGATGGGGGGTAGGACTGGTATTGTGCTGATTAGGGGAGGCTAGCACTGGTAATGGGGTTGAGGGGGGATTAGCACTGGAAGCGAGCTGATTGGGGGGCTTTGACTGGGCATGGGCTGATTGTGGGGAGGGGAGGATAGAGCTGCTGGCCCTGGAAGATAACTGGGGGCTAAGGCTACAAATGGGCTGATATGAGGGGATGGGAGAATGGAACTGGATCTGAGAGGGGCTGCCATGGTATTTGTACTAGAAGGGACTGGTCAGTGGGGAAGGAGGGGGACTGGAAGGAAATGGACACCAGTGGCAATCATGGGAATGCAAGTTGACATTGGAAGGTACTGGGAGTGAGGACTGGAAAGGGGCTGATATTGGGGAGGGTTACTGGGACTGGAAATAGGCTGATGGAAAGAAGTGAAGAAAACGAAAGAAGAGATAAGAAATGGCAGATGGACCATAGACCACAGAAAGAAAGCTAAGAGAAGACAGGAAAGCAGAAGCCTCAGATCGGGACCAGCATGATCAAAGAATAAATTGGTCAGACAACAAAGGTAGAAAAAATAATTTTATTTCATATTAGTGATTTGACTACAAAATCATCATAATTTTGAAATCAAATATTGCTACTTGTTGTTGTGATATTTTCTGGCGTATTTTTTTTGGTGTGCGAAGGAAGAGGGGTAGTCTTATACGGCGAGTATAGGCCAAACACCTATATTTTAACAGGAAAAGTAGGGGGTCGTATATAGCATTAAGGTAAGAAACAATATATGCAGTGTTAGATTTGTTTTAAATGTCGCAATGGTTTTGCGGCTCCCAGTTTTTTTTTTCCCTTCGGAAACGGGTCCAAGTGGCTCTTTATGTCTTAAAGGTTGCAGACCCCTGGTCTAGGGTGTGGAAGGAATGCCAGTTATAGCTAGTGGGTGAGGTCATTGTCCATCTGCCTCTTTGCAGATGATCCTGGTGTCTACAATATTGCAGATTTTGGGAAGGAGTAGATAACATGAGGAGGGATCTAGCTAAGCTTGAAGAATGGTTGCGAATTTTGCAGCTGAGATTTAATGTTAAAAAATGCAGGGTCATGCATTTGGGCTGCAAAAATGCAAAGGAGCAGTACAATATAAGGGGTGAAGTATTTCTGTCCATGAAAGAAGAGCGGGACGAGAACATGATTGTTTCTAAATATCTTAAAATGGCTAATCAGGCATAAAAGATGACTGTGAAACCCAGAAAGATGCTTGGGTGCATAGGGAGAAGACTGGCCAGCAGAAAAAAAGGAGGTGATAGTATAAGTATCTGATTCAATCTCATTTGGAGAACTGTGTGCAATTTTGGAGACCGCACCTTCAAAAGGATATAAACAGGATGGAGTTGGTGCAGAGAGTGGCTACTACAATGGTTAGTGGTCTTCATTATAAAGCATATGAAGACAGATTTAAAGATTTTAATATGTTTACATTAGAGGAAAGGCGGGATGGAGGAGATACGATAGAGATGTTTAAATACCTCAGTGGCATAAATGCACAAGAGGAGAGCATCTTTGCATTTAAAGCAAGCTGTGCTACGAGGGGACATAGGATGAGTGTGAAAGGGGATAGATTCAGGAGTAATATGCAGAAATATTTCTTTACGGAAATAGTGGTAGATGTGTGGAATAGTCTCCCACTGGAGGTAGTAGAGACAAGGACAGTATCTGAATTCAAGAAAGCATGGGATAAACACAGAGAATCTCTAAAGGAAAAAAGGGGACTGTTGTAGTTGATATGGAAGGGCAGACTAGATAGAAACAGAAACATGACGGCAGAAAAAGACCATGTGGCCTAAGTTCACTTAACTTTATAGACATTTTTTTTTAAACCACCAGCCTCATGAAAGCACCAACTGAACAACACAGCAACTTGAACCACCAGACCAGACACTGACATGCGTATACCCATACCAAAAACTATTGATTAGCGCACTCGACTAAAACAGATGGAAATTTTCAGGGTAGGGTCCTGGAGTGGACTGGAGGGACTACAAGAAAGACAATTTCACCTTTCAGGGCATCTCCTCCAGTCCAGGTAAGTGGAACGTAGCAGAGCAGAACTAACGCTGGGTGGGAACCAAAAGCTCGACTTGCAACATCCATTCCCCAAAATGGGCATACTGCCTCGCCTGCACATCCAGTTGATAGTGCTGCATAAAGGAATGAAGGGACGACCACATGGCCACCTGACAGATATCGAAGGGAGGAACTCTCCCCACCTCAGCCCAGGAAGAGGCCTGAGCGCCCATCAAATGGATCCGGAGGCCCATGGGCACCTGCCGCCTCTTCAACAGATAAACGGACACAATCGCCTCCTGGATCCAACAGGTGATGTAGGCTTTGGAGGGTGCCTCCCCCTTCCAGAATCCACCGAAGAGGACAAACAGCCTCTCCGAGCACCAAAATGGTTGCATCACAGTAAGGTACTGCTTCAGGACCTTACGTACACCCAATGGCCTCCAGCAAGTCCCACCATGCCGCAAATAAGGGCATGGTGATGACCTGATTGAGATGGAACTCAGACATCACCTTGGGCAGAAAAGCCTTCCAGAGAGCCACCTTCTCCTTAGAAAAAATGAGATAGCAATCTGTTTCTTGCAGGGAGCCCTATGAGCAAGATGACCTTCCAGGTTAAGTCTGACTGAAGACCTCTTAAGAGGCTCAGTCCTCACACGGCAGAAAATACCAAGTTAAGGTCCCAGGTGGGAACCAGCGACCAGCTCAGGGCCATAGATGCTTGACCTCCCACAGGAACTGGACCACATCAGAGTGGGATGCCAGCAACATGCCCTGCACCCAGCCATGAAAGCAAGACAAGGCCGCACCTGGACTCGCAACGAGCCCAATGCCATGCCCTTCTCGAGCCATGCCGGCAAAAAGGCCAAAATGGCTGACACAGGAACCCCAAGAGGGCAGGTCCCATTCTCCATACATCAGGCTTCAAAGAACCCCCAGACTTGCATTTAGGACAAGGGAGGTGGAGCGCCTGCAAAAGGGTATCAATCACTTGCAAAGAATAGCCCCGGCGCCTCAGCAGAGTCCTTTCAAGACCCAAGCCATAAGCGAGAATCGATGCATCGCCAGCATGCACACCGGCCCTCGAGTCAAAAGGTCTGGCACCAACAGCTGATAAACAGGCTCCTCCACCAGGAGTTGCACACCATGGACAGCGGGGCCAATGAAGTGCTATCAGGTATATTCGCCCGTGATGCGCCTCTATGCACTGCAACATTCTTCCTATCAGGGGCCAGGGTGGAAAAACATACAGCAACTCTGCCCGAGGCCACGGTTGTACCAGAGCTTCAAGGCCTTCTGACATCAGGGACTTTTGGTGACTGAAAAATCGAGGCGCTTTGGCATTCACTAGTCGTGCCATCAAGTCCATCGCTGGTGTCCTTCAGCACTCCACAAGTGACTGGAACACAGCCTCCAAGAGGGACCATTCCCCTGGATCCAAAGTGTGACAACTTAAATAATCCACATCAACATTCGCTGCTCTTGCTACGTGTGCCACCGAGAGCGCTCTCAAATGGGTCTCCGCTCATTGCTGATGCAGAATTGCTTCCGCCGCTACCAGAGAGCTCCTCGTACCACTCTGCCAATTGATACAAGCTACCATGGTGGCATTAGCTGACAAGACCCACACAGCTCTTTGCTGCACCAAGGGTAGAAAGACTTCTTGAACCAGATGCACAGCTCTCATCTCCAACTGACTGATGGGCCTCTGTCCTTCTTTGGCGGACCACTACCCCTGCGCCACATGAGACAGGTAGTGGCCACCCCAGACAGATTCACATCTGTGGTGACCACTATCCAGTCTGCAGCCTCCAGGGGCATCCCCACCAGCAGGTTCGCTGGGTTGAGCCACCACCACAATCTCCATGCTATCCCTGACAGCAGAAGACAGACCTCCATGGATAGCTCCAGAGGAAACGAATGGGAGAACTGCTATTCCTGAAGAGCCCTCATATATGGAGATGTGCCGCGGGACTCTCAGAGCCCTGTTGATGCCCTTCAGATCCAAGATGGGACACCAGAATACCTCCTTTTTGGCATCACGAAGTACCAAACACCAAGACCACTGCCCTGATCTGCAAGAGGCACTCTAGCATCTCTTCCTTCGCCCAAGCCTTCTGGGCTTATCCGCACAGAGAGAACATGAAGAGGTCTGCCAGGGGCTGAGCAAACTTGAGGGCATAGCTCTCAAGAAGTACCGCCAAGATCCAGACGTCAGCCGTAATCTGGACCCAGGCAGGAAGGAAGCAGCGCAGGCAACCACTACCTACTGCCTTCCTCCCGCCAGGACCCCCAAAACCTCAGCGGGAGGGCTTAACTGCACCCAGTACACACAGGACAGTGGATGTGAACCCCAAACATCTCTGGTCCCTCCTCGAAAGGAAGAGCCACACTTGAGGAACCGAGTTCTCTGCAGGTTAGCCATCCAAGAAGGGTGAAAACTCCAGAATGCCCTACCACGGCCCCAAAATGGGCCACCTCTACCCACCTTAGGTTTCTCCTCCAGCAGATGAGACACCTTGGACTCACACAGAGATTTGACCAGCTTCACCAAATCTTCCCCAAAGAGCAACTTGCATGCAAAAGGGAGCTTGCTGAGTCTTGCCTTAGAGGCCACATCAACTGACCAGTTGCGCAGCCACTGTAGGTGCCAGGCGGCAATCACCATGAATATGATCTTGGCGGAAACCTGCAAAAGGTCATAGAGCAATTCTGCCAGAAAGGCAGTGCCCGACATAAGGTGAGCATCCTGTGCCCGGGCAGAGACCCCCTAACTTGCCTCCTCCTGCAGGCCCTGTGACCAGCAGAGATAGGCACAGGCCACATGGCCCCACAAACAGCACCCCGTAGGCCTGGCACTGACGCCTCAAAGGCCTGCTTAAGCAGCATCTCCATGCACTGGAACTGCAGGTCCTTGACAGCCATGCCCCCCCCTCCACCAGGATGGTGGTTTTCCAGGTAACTGCCATCACTAAGGCATCCACCTTGAGTAGGCGCAGCTTTTCCTTTTCCTCAGTTGGAATGGGGTAAAGCCTAGCCATACTGTGCTCCACACAGAGTCCCGTGTCTGGAGTGCTCCTTTTCTCTATCATGGCTCGTAGTGCCCTGTGAACTGGAAAGGATTAAGGTGGTTTACGGATACCTCCAACAGAGGATCCTTGGTGGAATCTGGACCTGACTGTCCTGCATCACCTACTATCCTCAGAACCACTGGAGACTCCGTGATTAGCACTAGCTTGGTGGAAGATCCGGATGGTTGTCGGATCCTTAGTCCCCGGGAGCTTCCATTCTTCCAGCTCCTCCTGGAATTGCTCCTAGAAATCCACGGTGCCCTCCAAGGGGTCAAGCAACGCCAGGGATGCCACCAAGCTGAAATCTGGCTCTGCACAATCTCAACATGGACGCTTTCCAGGCATCAGTCCTGTCCATGCCCCAAAGGGGCTTGGAGGGATGCTTCTCCTGTGCCCTGCTTCATCAGGAAGGCCTGATGAAGGAGCACAAACCTGGGGGGGAAAAGGAGCAGCACTCGCCCCCACAACTCCCCCCCGATTGACCTGCTATTTTCCCAGCAACAAAATCCATGATAGACTGCAAAGCTAGAGGCCCAAGGCTAGCTCCAGACGGCTGCATGGAGTCATTCAAGATGGTGGCGGTTCCTGCCAAAACTGTGGGACCACCACCACCCCCGAATGTACTATGGCTGCTTTCTGTATCTGCCCTGACTACTTCGGGGTCTTCCTAGGTTCCCCACTACCGATTCACTTATTTCTGGTACACAGCCCGATGTCGGAGTTGTGCTTTGCAGCTGCCACACAGTGCGCACCAGCGACATTCCATGCAGCTGGGATGCACGTGGCAGTTCCCCCAGTAAAAGGAAAAGGTAAAAAATAAAAATAAAAAAATACTCTGGGACCTCTGAAGGACTGGAGTTAACCGGCTCCCCAATCTAGTCAGTGCTGTTCTTTTGGCTCTGTCTCTGAACGCCTTGGGGTTTTTTGGGGGGTTTTTTACTACTCTTGTCAGAGGAAGAATTAAAGGAACAGTCACTTCCACCTCTAGCCCCCTCCCAAAATTGTGAAGGGGTAACAGACGGCTTATAGATAGGATTAATGGAGGAGAGTGTGGAAGGGACCCAAACCGTCCGGGTACTGCACCCCGGGCCTAGTAATGCCTTTCTGCAAGCTCCATGGTCCTCAGCACAGGCTATGCTCACCACTTGCTGGAGACTGAGAAAATACTGTCTCAGTTCAGTGGGCACAGGCTATTTGTACTGATCTGAGAGAGTGTTTTTCTCAGTCTCCACCTGCTGGTTGGTGAGCATAACCCACTTGTCTGGACTGGACGGATGCCCTGGAATTATTATTGTTGTATTTACTATTATTCTAAGTATCTGGACTGAATTGGTATTATCATTTGTAAGTTTTGTATTGCACATTATCACTCAATATTTAAAAGGACTGATATTTAAACACTGCAGCAATCAGCTACAGCATTTAAATATAAACCCAATATTAGTCATCCTTATCCAGATAGCAGTTTAGGCCTGCAACTCCACTGGTTTATGGTGTGTAGCATTTTAAATAAGAACATAGGATTTGTCATACTGGGTCAAGACCAAAAGATCCATCAAGTCCAGCATCCTATTTACAACAATGGTCAATCCAGGTCACAAGTACGTGGCAGGATCCCAACAGGTAGACAGATTCCATGCTGCTTATCCTGGGGTAAACAGTGGATTTTCCTCAGTCCACTTTAATAACGATTTATGGACTTTTCCTCCAGGAACTTATCCAAATCTTTTTTAAACCCTGCTACACTAACAGCTTTTACTATATCCTCAAGCAACAAATTCCAGAGTTTAATTATACATTGTGAAAAAATATTTGCTGCAGGTAGTCTTAAATGTGCTATATTGTAGCTTCATTGGGTGTCCCCATTGTTTACTCCTTCAAGTAGTAGAAAGACTATCATCTATATTTATCTGTTCCACTCAACTCGTCATTGTTTAGATCTCTATCATATCTCCCCTCAGCCATCTCTATTCCAAGCTGAAGAGCCCTAAACTTTTAAAGTCTTTCCTCATAGGGGTATCCTTCCATCCTCTTATTTTGGACATACTTCTGTTTTCTCTTGTTCACAAAACTAAACACATGGAGGCCAATTCAGGTCTGGGTGCCTCTGGCTCATCCAAGCGTCCAGAATCTGGACAGACCAGAGTTGCACCCGATACTGATCCCGTGGGGGCTCAACATGCCCGCGGGATCAGAATCGGGTGCAACCAGCCTGGATGGGCAGGCCATGCCCCGATCCTGATGGCCCGGAAGTCTGGGGTGGCCTCCTGCATGGAGCCGTGGTGCAATGGCGTCCTGTCGCCATGGCACCATGGTTCCATGCAGGAACCTCGAATGCCCGCAGACATGCAGACTGCCTTTTTCTCCTGAGCTTACCTAGCCGGGATTGGGCAGCAGGGAACCGCTGTCCCACCTCATCTTGATTCCTGGTCCCCCCGATGGCTGCCACTATCTATGAGGGAACTTATTTCATCTCTGAGGTGGAATAAGTTCCCCGGCTATCTGCCATCCCCCGGATGTACAAGGCCGTCATCATAATAGGCCCTGTACGTCCAGGTTAGGGGTCACACGGCCCGCCCTCATCCAGAGCTTCCTGCACATCTCCCCTGTACATGCAGGGAGCTTTGGGAAGGGAATACAGTCCCGGGCATTTTTCAGGGATGGACGTCCAAACCGGACGTCCATCCCTGCTAAACGCGAGTCGGAATGACCCCCCACACAAACAAACGATTGTAAACAAACAGAAGATTCTTACATCTCATTCGGAAGCGCTCCCCAGAACCACTCTGAGAGCCCGGGTGGGAACCAGGCTGTGACCCCGAATTACTGGAACCCGAGGAGCTGCCACTGCCTGGTCTTGGCACAAGCTTCTCTACTCTCTCCCAAAGTAACCGTGGCTCTATGTTGCTATATGAAAGAGAAAACAAAAGTGAAAAGAAAAACCTTTCAGCAACTCGGATTATAGTCAAGAATTTTAAATCTTAAAATTCAACTCTGAAGTTTGCAAACCCTATTGGTGACTGATCTGAAGGGGCACAGATGTGCCCCAACTATCGATTATTCACACCTAGCTTAAAATACCTGAATGACAGACATTCCAATATTACCTACATGGCATAAATGCACAGGAGACTGGCCTCTTTCAAGTGAAAGGAAGCTCTGAACGAGGGGGCCACAGGATGAAGGTGAAGGAGACAAGACTAGAGAATAATAATCTAAGTCAATATTTATTTACAAAAATGGTGGTGGATGCACAGAATAGCCTCTCAGTGGAAGCGGTGGTGATGAGAATTCAAGAAAGCATGGGATAGGCAGAGAGGATCTCTGAAGGAGAAGATAGAAAATGATGGTAGGTAAAGACCACATGGGCTCGACATTCAACAGTGACAGCTATGCGCTTCTACAGTGCATAGCTGTTGCCACTGAACCTAACCCCGGATATTCAATGCCGCGGCCACATCCGGCCACCGGCATTGAATGTCCAGGTCTGCCACATGGTGCGGAAGCTAACCAGGCAGCGGAGGTTTTGAGCCACTGCCCAGTTAGCTCCCATGGGTAAAGACAGGCGTGACAAAAGCTGGCCTATCTTTACCCACGGGCCGCTAACCGGGCAGCGGTTCAATATCGCCGCTGCTTGTATAGCAACGGGCTCTGCCCCCACAATGCCCACGACACACCCTGATAGCACATGGCTAGCATCAGGGCGTGTAAGAGCATTACTCGGTGATATTCAGCAGCACTAACTGTGTTGGTGCTGCTGAATATCCATCTGAGTGGCATTTACATGGTTTACAGATCTGCAAACCATATAAATACCTTTGAATATCCAACCCTATGTTTCTGAGTAAAATCCATGAGTCATGTCAAGTAAGCCCCCTGCACTGCAATCAGTGCTTGAGTGGAATTTATATCATTGAGTTTAACTCATGCAAGCCACTTACACAGTAAATTAAATTGTTAGCCTAATAAAGATTTATCTCATGCAACCAAACTATCTACATTTGTTGCCCCTGCCGGAAGACAGAAAAAACATTCGGGGATGCAAACCTTGTGGAGTTCCTTTGCCCTGCTTGATTGCTTTGCTGGCCACTACCCTGTAGAGGAGAATCCCGACGAGAAAGAACAGGAGACCTGGACGTTGTCCTCACGGGAACCTCAAGTCAAAAAATGCAGAGCATAGTTAGATTTATTTAACACGTGAATGAATACCCCTGCTTTGCTGCTCATTATCTTTGGATAGCATTCTAAAATATCTGCTATTCACTGTATTTTTCAAAACTGCTAGAAAAGTGAACTAAATGACCTCCATGTACAACTCTGCCATTGGAAAAAAAAAAAGAAATGTTAATTTAAATCAGATGGTGAGACACAAAGCAGTTTACTGAAATTACATGAAAATTAGGAAAACAAGTTCAAAGAAACCAAAAAGGCCCATGAGCAACAAGCAAGCAAGGGATAAAATGACAGGGAAACAAAATATTGAAGATGCATCCAGCCAAGTTGTGAAAAATAATTATGCAAACAAAAAACAGACTAGTTACATGTACACATGAACAAAAGTGTGCACATTATAATGGCTCTTGTTCCATTCTTTCACAGGTATATATACATTAATACACAGTACACATTGCCCAGTAATACTTGAGCAACAGATGCAAAACATATTTTCTTTAGAAGTAGCCCTGCAGTAATAAGTCACTGTGTCAGAACAAAAAAGGTAGAGAACTAACATTCAGGATAAAAGGGATGGGGAGGCCCGTAACAGAAAAACATGATGAAGAGATATGAAGTCACAAAAATTTAAAGATCTGAAAAATCAGAACGTCATAAAATTATGGCTAACCCAAAACATTTCAAAACACCCAAACTGGAACTTTCTTAAATCTGATTTCAGATGCAAACCAAAAGCAATGCCAAAAATGTGCCTGGACAGGAGCGAGGAAGAGGCCAGGGTTTAAACCCCTCATGGATCCACAAAGCTTGTAGGAGAAGTCTCTTAAAAGCAATTCCATTCATGGACTATTTCTACAACACTCTACAGTAAGAGGACAACTACATTTAGATCCCAATAGATCTGTTCCACTGTGGGCGTTTTTAAAGATCTGTTTGTGTTATCCATATTGTGAAAACCGTATAATTCTTCCAGGATTCGTTTCATTTACGATCACAGGACTTGTCACTCACATCTTTTCATCATTAAGAAAATGAGGCCTTCTTGCCTAGTATATGAAGCTTTAGGGGGAGCCATGTTAATCTGCAGCAGCAAAAACAGAGAGAGAGGCTGGTGGAAACTTCATACATTAATGGACTAGGCATGGAGCTTTACAGGCCTTGAGTCCATGTTGCCAGATGTTGAGAACGCTTTTCTATAAAGTGCCAGAGGCCTCTGTCATTTTCATCTATGTAGCTGCTCCCAAGACATCCAGCTCATATCTGCTCAGTTTAATGACTTAAGTCTCTTCTCTGCAGCCCACCTGAACTGGCCATCAGAAGCAGCCAATGTCTAATGAGATCAAGCTGGTTCAAGGTATTCCGCCTATAAACGCCAAATCATAAACATTACGTCGGTTTCACTGAGCACGGAATGTGTGCACAAATAGGTGAATTTAACTAGTAAGTTGAACAGGAGCAGGATGTCACACTGACGTAACCTTCACATCAAGAGCAACTCTGTTTTTCCCCTCAGTAGTGGTGGTTTCACTGTTACTCCACCTCAATGCATAGACATGAAAGGTAAACAGACAAGTTGTAAATGATACCTTTTGACTGAACTAACTTAATACATTGGTGACTGGCTTCAGAGAGCTGTACCCCTTCATTAGAACAATGCAAAATAGAACAAAGGATAACAGCCTCTCAAGAAGCTAATAAGTTGTGGGTTGGACTAAACAGAATTTTCAAACTCTAAAGAGATACGGTGCAAGGGCGGGGAAAGAGGCTCATGTTTAGAGGAGGAAGAAAAGAGGAAGAAAGTGTAGAGCTTACAGCTACAACAAGCAAGAAAAACAAAGTTTCTATCAGGACTCTTTGAGCCAGATATTTGAAGAGAGATGTGGTTAGCGCCAATGATGGCCATGTCTCTGAAAATTTGCCCCATTCCACATCTAATTTTATCCACAGACCACATCATTGTAGGTCCTACATATAAAACCTATGTATATACCAGGAGGTGGGGTTTGGGCAGGCAATAGAGATATACAGTGGCAAACTTCAGCCACTCTGAGCATAACTTCTATGCACAAATTAGGTAAGCGACAAAGCAAGCCTAAACTATGCATAGAAGCGGTTTAAGTTTCCTTTCAGTATATAATTATATGGAAAAATGCTCCCCAAAGTGTCATTTTGTTCTTTCCTGAACTGTTAGCCTGTGAACAGAAAGGCTCATTTTTGTGCGACTTATGACCCATTTTACCGATGTTGCACCACGTCACACCTTTTTCCCACTGAATAATACAACTGCGGCTAACCACCAATATGGTCCTATTGCTGACGGACTATCTTCTCATGTGGCTAACTGTAGTCTCTTGTGGTATATGCAGGAATTAAAACAACCAAAAACTGATGCAAACAAAACAAAATGTTAAAATGAGAATGTCAAAATCAGACACTCTCTGGGCACATGAAGTACGGTAGGTATCTACGGGCTACAATTTTAAAATAAAAGCATGAGTGTCTGATACAGAAGCAGAGCACATGCACTCAGAGCCTTCGGACTCCCCCTGCTGTCTTAAAATTCAAGGGTTGATTTACTCTAGCAAAATACCCTCATTGGTCCGACTCCAGGCACTGCCTGATTCCAGACAACTAAGATGACATCATTTTACCTCCTACTTACTCAGCCTTCAATCTTCTTCTGGCCCCACGCAGAAGAGCATCAAACTTAGCACTGTATCTGGTTCAAAAAGCAACATGTTTTTGGGAGGTAGGACCCTACCCTGGCTGCTGGTCTGAATGGAAAAGGGTGGGGACTAGGGAGGTAGATCCTTTTGAGAAAGTCCTGTGTTGTCCGTGCCATGCTGGGTCAGTACTGAAGAAGGCAGATATTCTAATGCACTTATGTGCCTGGCAGTGGTGCAGACCACATAAGTGTTTTAGAACAAAAGAAATCTGGTAGTTGTATGAATAACTCTGCTCATTTTATTGGCAAAACAGTCAAAACTATACATTAAAAAACAGGATGTGGCTTGAAGCAGGGTTAGGGCGACTGTCAACGGATAACCATATTGTTAATATAAACAAAATTTGTCCTTTAAAATGCCTGTATGCAAATGCTAGACGCCTTAAAAAAATAAGATGAGCGAGTTAGAATACATATCACTAAATGAAAAGTTAGACATACCTGGCATTTCAGAGACCTGGTGGAAGGAGGATAACGAATGGGATATCATGATACCTGGGTACAAACTATATTGCAATTAAAGGTAAGATAAATTGCTGTAGGGGTTGCGCTCTATGTTAGAGAGGGCATCAAGTCACACAGGATAAATGTTTAGCAGGAAACAAAATACAGTGTAGAATCACTATGGATAGAAATTCAAGGTAAAAAGGGGAAGGCAATGGCAGTGGGGGTGTACTACCGTGCACCTGGCCAGAATGAACAGATGGATGACGAAATCCTAAAAGAAATCAGGGATGCTAGAATGCAGTAATAATGGATGATTTCAATTATCCCAGTATCGAATGGGTCAGTGTCACAGCAGGACATGCTAGGGAGATAAAGTTTCAACATAAAATAAATGGCTGCTTCTCGGAGCAACTGGTTCATGAACTGATGAGGGGAGGCTATTTTGGACCTAGTTCTTAGTGGAACACAGGATCTGGGGCAAGAGATAACTGTTGGGCCACTTGGCAAAAGCGATCATAGCATGATCGCATCTGATTTAATAAATGGAGGAAGGACAGCAAAGAAATTCACAGTACTACCTTTTAACTTTCAAAGGGGAGACTATGATAAAACAAGGTAAAATATTTAAGAAAAAAACTAAAAGGAGCAATTGCAAAGGTTAAAGATTTACATCAAGCATGGTCATTGTTTAAAATACTATCTTGGAAGTCCAGACCAGATGCATTCCACACTTTAAGAAAGGTGGAAGGAAGGCCAAAAAACTGCTAGCCTGGTTTAAAGGTAAGGTCAGAGATGCTGCTGTAGCAAAAAAAGCATCTTTCAAGAAATGGGAAAAGGTGCCAAATGACGAAAATGGCAAACAGGAACTGGCAAGTTAGATGTAAGACATTGATAGGCAGGCAAAGAAGATCTGAAAAAAAGCTTGCTGTGGAAGCAAACATGCATAATAAAAACTTTCAAGTACATCTGTATCAATAAACCTGTGAGACAGTCAGTTGGAACATGAGATGATAGAAGGGTAAAAGGGGCGCTAAGAGAGGACAAGACCATAGCGGAGAGAATGAATGAATTCTTTCCTTCGATCTTTAATGAAGGGCGCTACACATACCTGAAATGGTATTTAAAGGTGATGTAGTAGAAGAATTGAAACAAATATCGATAAACCAGGAAGATGTATTACAACTATTTGATAAACTGAAGAGCAGCAAATCACATAGATTGAATGGTATACATCCCACAGTGTTGAAGGAACTGAAATATGAGATTGCAGACCTATCATTAAAATCATCTGTAGTACCTGAAGATAGGAGAATGGCCATCGTATCGTCAATTTTTAAAAAAGGGTCCAGGGGTGATCCAGGAAACTACAGACTGGTGAGCCTGACGTCAGTACCAGGCAAAATGGTAGAAATCATCATAAAGAATAAAATTTCTGAACATGTAGATAGTCATGGTTTAATGAGAGAAAGCCAACATGAATTTAGTCTAGTAAGGTCTTGTCTTACTAATCTGTTATATGTTTTTGAAGGCAAGAACAAAGAGGTAGATAAAGGTGAGCCGGTTGATATAATGTATCTGGATTTTCAGAAAGCCTCTGACAAGGACCCTCATGAGACTCTCGGTGAAATTAAAAAGCCATGGGATAGGAAGCAGTGGATCAGGAACTGGTTAAAACATAGAAAGCAGAGAGTAGGCTAAATGGTCAATTTTCTCCATGGAGAAAAGTGAATAATGGAGTACACCATAGGGATCTGTGCTGGGCCCACTGCTTTTTAACACCTTCATAAATGACCTGGAAATGGGAATAATGCATGAAGTGATCAAACTTGCAGATGACACAAAATTATTCAAAGTTGTTAACACACAAGAGGATTGCGAAAAATTGCAAGAGGACCTTGATAAATTAGAAGACTGGACATTCAAATAGCAGATGAAATGTAATGTTGACAAGAGCAAAGTTATGCACTTAGGGAAGACAATCCAAACTACAGTTACACAATTAATGGTTCCACATTAGGAACCACCACCCAGGAAAAGAATCTAGGCGCCATCATGGACAATGCGCTGAAACCCTCTGCCCAATGTGCAGTGGTGGCCAAGACAGCAAACAGAATGTTAGGAATCATAAGGAAGGGAATGGTGAATAAAACCAAGGATATTATAATGCCTCTATCATTCCATGGTGAGACCACACCTTGAATATTGCATGCGATTCTGGTCGCCATCTCTTAAAAAGGGATATAGCGGAATTAGAAAAGGTACATAGAAGAGCCACCAAAATGGTAAAGGAGATAGGATACCCCTATGAGGAAAGGCTTAAAAAGGTTAGGGATCTTCAACTTGGATAAAAATATGGCTTAGGGGAGATATGATAGAGGTCTATAAATTAATGAATGGAGTGGAACGGGTAAACGTAGAGAGACTAGGGGAACACAATGAAGCTACAATGTAACCCATTTAAGACTAATAAGAAAATAAATATTTTCACTCAACATGTAATCAAACTCTGGAATTCGTTACTACTATGTTACTATGTTACCAGAGGTTGCGGTAAAAGTTGTTAGTGTAGTTGGGTTTCAAAAAGGTTTGGGCAAGTTCCTGGAGGAAAAGTCCATAAACCATTAAGGAGGGCCAGGAAAATCCACTGCTTACCCCATGATAAGCATAGTAGAATCTATGTACTTTTTTGGGAACCTGCCAGGTACTTGTTTCCAGCAGGGACCAATGCAGGTCATAAGATACTGGGCTTGACAGACCCTTGGTTTGACCCAGTATGGCATTTCTTATGTTCAGGTAAAAAAGTAAAACATTCCATGGCAAAATTCAGCTGCCAAAAGAGTAATTTTACACAGAGGCATCTAGTCAAAGTGCATTTTAAGGTGCTCTTGTTAAATCTACTTGAAAAAGACAAGGACACAAGGGGAAGAGGGATGGCCTAGGTCCACCCATGTGCACACCCACCATCAAAGAATGCATTGATGCTAAAGCAAACTTTTACACCAGTATTTTATAAAGAGGTCATTTATGCTCATACATGGCCACATATGCGCAGGAAAGACACTAAAATTACCTCCATAATGTGTAACTTAGACATCCCCGTGATGGCATGTAAATAAGCAGGTCTAACTTTAAACATGCAACACTGCGTTTTAAAGCTATACACAAATTTTCAATGCCAGTATTTACAGAATGTGGCTGAAAATATGCCTAACTTTAAATGTATAAGTTAAATGGTGTCTGCATTGCTGAATACTGACCTCTAGGAGCTTATGACAGTCCTGAACCAGAAGCTGTATTTCATATGCTAAGGTGACACATGGCATTTAACTTCTGGTATCATAGGCTTAGTACATAGAATGTTAAAATTCCTTAGTCATTACCATGCTACTGAACTGTTAAGCATATGTAAGCCTATTAACTTTTAATGCATCCAGATATGTGCTAAACGCTCTTCTTTTGTCCCGGGTTAGTGACCTTGTATATCTATCCTCTATCCCTCTACATTGGTTTATTTTACCATTTTTTAAAACTTTGGAAACACAGATGCTGTCTTCCAACTTACAGCTGACTTGTATATTCAGACAATCTCATTGTTAGCTTATTTTGCACCAACATTATCAATACAGCATAGCGCAGTCACCAATGTATTCAGTACAAACAGGATATCACCTACAACTAGGTCTTTCATAAACAAAGTGCTGTAAAAGTGCCTTTGTTGTGTGCATTTCTTGGACAAGTATACCATTTTTGTACATAAAAATTTACTGCTGTAAGAAGTGGACATACTGTGTTCCTTGTGGATCTCTCTTAAGATCAGCAACATTTTAAATGCCCTGCTAATTTTATAGACTTGCAATAATGAGAGAGGCAGGTGGCACTTTATAGACTAGCCAAATTTACTGAGGCATGAGCTTTCGAGGACAAAAGTCCATTTCATCAGATGCAACGTTAGATGCATCTTCTGGAAATATTTGCCCTGTGCTCTGGGCAACTGCATACTGTTTGGTAACAAGCTACCGCATCGTTTCCAAATGCAGACCTTCTATCTTGCTACTTCTTACCCTTGGAGGCACCTCGTCACTGTCTGATCTAGCCCAAGCCTTTTGAGTTGGGTCAGGTACCTCCGACTTAGAGTCAGAACTCTGACTTAGCACTTCACTGCGTGAAGGTGGATGTGGGTCCTGGGAGCGAAGATGGTGATGTGCAAATTTGGGAGAAGGGTCACTGAAGGAATGGGATCGCGAGACAGGGGAAACATTGTTCTTGAGAGATGCCAGATGGGACCACTGTACCTTCCAAGAAAACAAAACACAAAACATTCAATGCCATTCTGTATTGCTGTTTTTCCGTTTACAGCAGAAAATCTAAATGCAACAAGAACAAAAATGGAAGCTAGGAATTGGCAGAAGGCAAGCACATGAAGGCACAAACATAAAATGAGGAAAGGGAAGGAGGTGAACAATGTATAGTATTACAAAGCCATGCATAACTTTTGATTGGAAAAAAATGCCTCAAGCTACAGTGACCATGTAGTGAAATAGTATATTCTAAGACAAAACAATAGTGGCTGAAACATGTCAAAATACAGAAAAAAAACTTAAGGCACACAAAGCGTAGTAACTTACCTGTAACAGATGATCTCCGGGAACAGCAGGAATCAGTCTTCACATATGGATGACGTTGGCACAGACTTGAGCATGCGCTGGAAAGCTCCCCAGGGTCCAATAGGAAAGCCTTTGGGAGCACTCCACCACGCCTGTGCACCTGCCTTCCCAACTCCTCTCCTCAGTTGAGTTTGTAGCTGAGAGGAAGAGGAAAAATATAAACATACCCTACAACTCCTAGGGGAGAAGGGAGGGTTGTGAAGACTGATTCCTGCTGTTCCCAGAGATCACCTGTTACAGGTAACTATGCTATCTCCAGCAACAAGCAGGAATGCAGTCTTCAGATATGGGACTCACTTGCTCCCCGGTAACAGACGGGTATGGGGGGGGGGAGTGTAGTGGTCCCTGAGGCCAAAATGCTGTAGCCAGAGACTGGAAGAGTTGTGGGCCAATGGACTTTATTCCAGGAGGCAATACTCCCCCAATGATAGTCTGGTTTATTTATTTATTTTTATTTATTTTATTTTTATTTAGCTGTATTTATATCCCACTTTTCACCGGGTCAAAGCGGTCAATTGGGGGATACATTTAACACGAGGGGATATGAGACACATACACTAATACTTACAGGGAACATGGGCAATGGAGGGTTAAGTGGCTTGCCCAAGACCACAAGGAGTGCCTACAGGACTAGAAATCCCAGTCCCTCCGGCCTGAGATTGCTGTCCCCAGGTGGGACTTGAACCCCCGGCCTTCTGGCCTGAAGTACCTTGTCCTAACCACTAGACCACTCCTCCCTGGTTTCTTGAAGAAGTCCGGGATGGAGGGTAGGAGTTGAACTGAAGTCCCAAAGAGGTTCTGGAGTACAGTTTGGCCAAAGAAAGCATCCCGATGGGAGGATTTTCCAGACAACAGTGTGCAGCAAAAGTATGAATGGAGGACCAAGTAGCTGCCCAACAGATCTCCTGGATGGATACCGAGCAGAGATTGACTACAGAGGTTGCCATAGCCCGCACATTATGAGCAGTGACATGACCCTCTAACCCTGTGCATAAGCAAAAGAAATGCAATCCGATATCCATCTTGCTCGCTTGCAGTCTAAGGTGGATAGTGCTACTTCAGACCGAGTAGCATATGGTCTAGGGAAGAAAATCGGCAAGATGACAGAATGGTATAGATAGAAGGAGGAGATTATCTTCGGAAGGAAATGTGGATGGGTACGCAGAACCACCTTGTCATGGTGGAACTGGATATAGGGTGGATCTGCCACCAGAGCCTGCAGTTCACTGATGTGGCAAGCTGAAGTGAGGGCAATAAGATTACCTTCCAAGATAGAAACTTCAGAGAAGTGGTGGCTAAAGGCTCGAAAGAAGGCTTTAGAAGTTGAGCGAGAACCACATTGATATCCCAGACCACCAGAGGTGGCTTAATGGGTGCCTTGAACAGCAGCAGACCCCCGCATGAAGTATGCTACTATGGGGTGTGAGGAGAGGCTGTCCATCTATTAGGTTGTGAGAGGCCGCAATGGCATTAAAGTGAACCCTCATTGAGTTAGTCTTAAGACCCGTTACAGGTAAGTGGAGAAGATATTGTAGAAGGGACTCCACTGGGTAAGAAAAGGGGTCAATGTCCTTTGGGGAGCACCAGAAGGCAAACCTACACCACTTAAAGGCATAAGACCATCTGCTGGAATCTTTGCGTGATGCAAAGACATCTTTAACCGCCAGTGGCAGGTCGAGGTCAGTGAGCACCATCCCATCAGCAGCCATGCTGTCAGGCACAGGGAGTGAAGATTGGGATAGAGAAATGTCCCATGGTCCTGAGAGAGGAGTTCAGGCACAAATCCCAGGCTGAGAGGCTGAGTCTGTGCAAGTCAAAGAAGCAGAGGAAACCATGGTTGTCGAGGTCAAAAGGGGACTATGAGGATCATGGAGCCGCTGTTGGCCTATGGCTTGAAAAGCGTTTTGGGTATCAAGGGGATGGGTGAGAATGCATAGAGCAGTCCTTTTCCCCAAATGAAGAGGGAAGGCATCCTGGCCCTGTCTGTGAAGCAACAGAAGCCTCGAGCAAGAGGGGAAGATATGTATTTTGTAGCATGGCAAAAAGATCTGCCTTGGATCCACCATGTGGAAGAGCCCAGCAGCTGTCTCCCGATACGGTTTAGCCCGTTTTCAAGGACACTGAGTTTGCTCAGGAGATACACTGCTTTGAGGTGAATGCAGTATGAGATGGCAAAGAACCACAGGTGAAGCACTTCCTCAGAGGGGATGGGATCCCACTCCCCCATTTTTCATGTAGAACATGGCAACTTGGTTGTCTGTCCTAACTAGAACAAGTTGTCCCAAAAGTTGGGGTTGAAAAACCCAAAGAGCATTTGTCAATGTTCATAGTTCTAGGAGGTTGATCTGCAGGGCAGATTCCTGTTGTGTCCACAGTCCCTGTGTGAGGTCATTCAGATGTGCTCCCCAACCCAACTTGGAAGCATTGTTTGGGGTACATTGAGGTGGAGGCATCTGAAAAGGTGACCCAACGAGAACACCAACACTGAAGGGATTTGATCAGTAAAAGGGTGATGTGGATCTTGTCTCAGAGATGCACCTTGGCTTCTGCCCACTGAGAAGACAGAGTCCATTGAGCTTCTTGAATGTGTAAGGAGCATAGGGGACGACATGGACCGTGTGTGCTAATAGCAGTAGCATTTCTCAAGCTGTTACTCTGCTTTATTTTTGCATCCCCTTTCCCAGCTTGATTAGGCAGACACAGGAAAGCTCGGGCCTGCTGAGTGTCTAAGAGCATTCTAATGAACTCCAGTCATTGGGCTGGAGCAAGGTGAGACTCTGGGAAGTTTACGACAAAGCCCAGATGTTGGAGCACCATGATGGTACGATGAAGAGAGTCTCTTACCTCTCGAGGGGAGTCTCCCCTAATCAGCCAAACAAATAAAGGAAGATGAATACCCCCAAGGTGCGTAAGTAGGCAGCGACTACTGTCATGCATTTTGTGAAGACTCTTGGAGCAGAAACGAGACCAAAGAGAAGAACTCGGTACTGATAATGGTTTCCTTGAAACATGAAGCGTAGATGCTGTCCGTGCAAGGGATAGATCAGTACATGAGGGTACGCCTCCTTTAGATCTAGAGAGCATAGCCAATCGTATCTCTGGAGATATGGTAGAAAGGTTCCTAAGGATATCATTTTGAATTTTTCTCGGACCATGAATTAGTTTAGGTCTTTGAGATCCAAGATGAACCTGAAGCTGCCTGCTTTCTTTGGCATGAGAAACTACAGAGAGTAGATGCCCACCCTTCTTGAGGGGGAGGAACTCTTTCTATGGCACCCTGGGAGAACAGGGCGGTCACCTCTTCCTTTAAGAGTGCTTTGCAAGGGTTGTGTTGGATAATCCCCTGTGAAGCTGTTGGGGAGTAAGGTTTCGAAGAGACAGTAATAACCCCCTTCAACAATCTGGAGTGTCCATTACTCTGATGTTATGAGGTGCCACCTGTGGGCATAGTGACAGAGTCTGCGGCTATGTAGAGGGGCTGAGGACCCGCCAGGGGTAGACTGGCAATGCTCTCGAGGAAAGCGTCAGAAACCAGGTGAAGGTTGTACCTGTGGAGCTGGTTGAGGCTTAGGAGCCATGGGCTTCTTGGGTTGGTGAGGGCCCTGTCGTCTCTGCTGAGTATGTTGAGGCTGACAGGCAGTAGACGAGTGAGGGGGAAGGATAGTATCTCTTTTAGCATAGAAAGATTTCTCTCTTAAATGGGTGAGCTGTCTTCCAGGAAAAGCATTCGAGGGTGAGTGTCTCTCGATCTCTCCTGCTTTTTCCCTCCAACCCTTGCCAAAGAGGTTTTCTCCAGTACATGGGATACTGGCAAGTTTATCTTGAACCCATTGCTCGAGATCTGATGCCTATAAACAGGCCATTCTGCGAGCCCCAATGCAGACTGCTGAAACTTTGCTGGTTGACTCAAAGGCATCGAAAGCGGCCCTGGTAAGAAACTTAAAAGTATTTTGGCCTTGCTAGATGAGTGTCTGGAAAGCACTCTGCTCATCTTCAAGCAGCATGGGGGCGAAAGTCTCCAGATCCCTGGTGATATCCTTCAGAAATATGCCCTTGTACAGCATGTAAGAATTTATTCTGGAAGCTAACATGCATGTTTGGAAGCATTAATGCCCAAAGGCATCAAGTGTCCTCGAGTCTCTGCCAGGTGGCATGGAGGAATGGTTCTTAGAACTTTTTATGCAGCACATCGCCGATTCCACCACCATGGAATGGTGGGGGGGGGGGGGGGCTGAGGTTTTCAGAAGCCTGGGCACTTTGGTATTCGGTACATGTATCGAGCCTCTTGCTGACAGGTGGAACCATGAGCGGGGCTTCCCACATGCAGACCATAAGATCTTGTAGGATCTGATGCACCAGCAATGTAGCTGCTTCCTTGGGCATGGGAGGGTACTGGAGTATCTCCAGTTCCTCTGCCCTCTGTTCCTTTTCCGAGGTTACTATGATGGCAAGCCCTGCTGCCATATCACGTATGAAGTCCTGAAAGGACATGTCCTCTCGTGGGGACCAATGCCATTCCTGAGGGGGTGAAGGGTCCGAAGGGATGTCTGGTAGTTACTGGAGACTGAGGGATTCCTCATCTGACTCTGAAGAATTGGAATCAGATTTTGGCAAGAAGTCAAAATATCGGTGGTCTTGACTTTGACCTCAATGTTTCATAGATGTCGAAAGTCAAAGCTGATACAGATGCTCGAAAGCATCAGAACCAAGAGCTACATCAGGTTGGGTCAATTGGATACTGGAGGACTGGGTCAGTTCCAATGGCAGTACTGCTGTCGGGATCTCTGTCGATGCTGGTTCAAGAGCCACCATTGGAGCAGATACACATGGCTGAAAGCTCGGTTTCGAAGCCTGCACACTCCTGGTGCTCTCGATGTTATCGGTACCAAGGTTGCCAGGAAATGTGGCCAAACTCCTCTCAAGAGCCAGCATGTGCTGTCCAGGGAGATGGCCAATATCTGGGTGGAATCTCCAACTGGGCTTTGAACCACCATTCCAGAACATGGAACCAGTAGCTCTCCAGAGGTTGGTTCCTCTCGTGTTTTGGAGGACAGATCCTCCTGCCGGGGTTGTTTGGCTGGCTGATCTGAATCGGAAGCACCTCTACGGAAGTCACAATGCTTAAACTGAGGTTTTTCTCTGGTCTTGGCATCAGTCTTTGATGCCAATGCCAATGACTTTGGAGCAGCCAGAGACTTAGATTTACTTTATGTTTGGACTTTGAAGACATCTGAGACCATGAGAGGAAGACGATGCCCTTAAAGAAGTTGAAGCTACTAACAGAGTCCAAAGCAAACAACAATCTGTACTGTCTGGCTTGAGTCTTTAGGCCTCTCTTTGTTGTTTGTTGGCATAAAGGACAAGAATTGGGTTGAAGCTCAGGCTCCAAACATCTGAGACACCAGTCATGTTTATCAGTGACTAATATGGTACCAGCACACATGGTATACTTTTTAAAACCATTAGTTGGCTTTTCCATGCCTCAAAAAGATTGCCTTCAGAATGAAGATGAGGCTACGGAAGCCTAAAGGCCTAGTCTAGTCATGAAAACCACATGAAAGAAAGAAAAACAAAAATGAAAATAATTATTGGGAACATGTCATATTTGACGGACCGGGGTTGACAGGAAGGTAGAAGCATGATGTTCCACACAAAACGAAAGTTGTTCAGCGGTGACAGGATAATATCCTGCTGGCTCTGTAGAAAACGAAGAACTGAGAAGAGGAGTTGGGAAGGAGGGAAGGCAGGCACACAGGCACAGTGGAATGCTCCCAAAGGCTTTCCTATTGAATGCTAGGGAGCGTTCCTGCACGGGCTCCATCGGTGCTGACATCACCCATATGTGAAGACTGCATGTTCCTGGAGATGAACTGAAACACACAAATCTGATACATCTAACCTCTACACACACTGGTACAACATTTTAAAATATGAATTACCCCAGTAAAGTGATTTATTAGGAGCCCAAAAATGCTGCCATATAAGTTACAGTGTTTCTCAAGCCATCCTCTAGTGCCCCCTAGCCTTGGCTTTCAGGATATCCACAATGAATATAAATGAGATGTTTGCTTGTAATGGAGGCAGTCTCTCTCATGAATATTTACTGTGGATATCTTGAAAACTAAACAATGTGTGCCACAGCTTTACTAATCTATCTAAAGTAAGGAATCTCCCAGATGGTAGAAAAGTCCTTTCTTCAAACCATTTGAACATCTACATACCTCTTATAATAAATAAGATGAATTTGAACAGTTCTGGTGCCATACTTAAATTCACCTTGTTTATCGACTCTGTATGTATAATACCATTTATGTATATATGTAGCCTCTTGACTGTTCCTATCCCAGATTGTCAACTTGCAAAATATGCTTTTATTTTTTCACTAACATCCAAAGCCCTCAATGGCATACTTTTCCCCAACCATATTGGGAGTAATTTTATAAAAAGCCACCTAGATTTATACACAAATAACGTAAAGTCTATGTTTTTTAGTCATATACATGTACAAATGGGCATCTGCACACACTGATACAATAGTCTGAAAGTATGTGCATTGGGTCACTTGTGTGTACTTTTACTATAGGTGTGTACGGGGTGGAGTTGGGGCGCAGTTTGGGCAGAGCACACAGTTATGCATGTAAATTATAAAATACTATATGCGCGTTCTTGAAAAATCTAGATATGAGCATTTACACCAGCCATAAAGCTGACATTAAGTATTCATACCTTAAATTTACACGTTTTCAACCACTTACACCCCTGTTTTATAAAGTACACGCATTCTTGAATAGATGTGAAATATGCACATAAGTGTGCATAAATCTGTCTGTGCCCTATAAAATTACCCTCTTTACGTACACACACACAAAAAAGATTAAAATATACTGTTTGCAAGAAAATTCAGATTTTAAAACACACAATGCAAGCACAAGGCCAGTACATACAAAGAACCATTTCACATGGGAAAAGAGACCATTCACGTTCTACCCTGAAGTTACAGGCTTTATTTAAAGTTCTTATTAACCTAAAGCTGTTGGTGCGTATAACACAAGTCCAAAGAATGCCTACCATGGATGGTACGTAGAAAGCCAATTAGCTGGGCCAACAAATGAATATCATAAGAAATATTATATATTCTTAAATGCACTTGTTTCTTTACCCCCAAAAAGGTTAAAATGTTTAACATGCTCCAGTAGAATGTAGGATACTAGGTTTTGAATAATTTCCCAAAAATATCCAAGTTTCAGTAAGGGAAATGACTAATTTTAACATAACACAGCTGAGCATACACATAGGAACTTGCAGTAAGATATGAATTTTCATGATTTGACTTTTAACATTTCAGGTCATGATCAATTTTCAAAGCTCTCCAGTAGTGGTTTCAAAGGACAAACAATGTATAAAAGCTTCAAACCTGAACAGAGGCAAAAGAAATCACAAGGGCCCTGTGAGAATGATAAACCAAGGTACACACAGCGACAGGGACAGAATTCAAAGTGGCCTGGGACAGACACAGTGGATCACTTTACAGCAACAAGATTAAATCAAAATAAACTGAACCATCTAATTTCTCAACAAATAGGGGTGTCCTACATGGAGCAATGGGGGGAGGAGCGGTGGGTTCACCCCTAAACAAACAAAGAAACAAAGATATGGGGAGGGGTGCACCTGCTCCTGGTGGGTGCACCACTAAGCAAAGACATGGGTAGGGGTGCACCTACTCCTGCCATATTGCTGGGCAGACTAGATGGACTACGCTGGTCTTTATCTGCCATCATTTACTATGTTACTATGACATGTGACTTTCAGAAAAGGAAAAAGCAGTCATTTCTTAGCAAGAGAAAAACATTTAATTTTGCATTACATCTAAAAGAATGTCTTGTTCCTTTAATTAAAAAGTTCCCTCCCCCAAGATAGTGGTGTGTAGAATTCAGTAGAGTCATCATCCTGTATTGATGTGTGTTAAGTGTTCCCACATTAGCAAACAGCGCTGTCAATGTTGCAGTTATTGTGGAGACAACGCCTACTCTCTGCCCAGGCCTGCCCTATCATGCTTTAAGCAGTTAACATGGGATTTTAACTACACAGTCTGCTTTTACCACACGGTAACCAGTAATGCAGGTCCACCATAACGGTTACCATGTGGTAAAACACATTAACTGTTTAGCGCAAGTAAGGGCCCCTTAGCATCAAGGGCACCGAGAAGGCAACTTAACCTCCTAACCAATTTAGTCTGTCCTGGACTATCGTGTTTAATGTCATTCCAAATATACTGTAAATGATATTACAGATTCCTTTGCTCTCTGGCAATTCTTTGCACTGATATGTTTTCTAAAGTATTGGTAAACCTTGAACCTAAACCCCTAATTGTGATTAAATTCAAGAAAGGGGACGCTGCAGTTTTAGAGGATTCTAAAACATTTCTAAATTGAATCCCCAATACATGAGCACACGCAAAAGAATGCCACAACAAACTGGGTTGCTCAGGGAAAAGACTCTATAAAGAGCATTATAAACAACAAAATCACTGAACATATAGTCCATCGTGGTGTAATGAGAGAAAGCCAAGGAACGACTCATTAATCTGCTATATTTATGCAACTGTGAATGAACAGCTAGATAAAGATGAGCCCACTGATATAATGTATCTGGATTTTTAGAAAGCCTTTGGCAGTGTCCTGTTGTGGATTGCGAACTGGTTAAAAGATAGAAAACAGAGTAGGACTAAATGCTCAGTTTTCTCAATGGAGAAAGGTGAATAGTGGAGTATCCCAGGAATACATGCTGGGCCCACTGCTTTTTAACATATTTAGAAATGACCTAGAAATGGGAACGAGCGATATAACCAAGTTTGCAGAGGGTACAAAATTATTTCAAATTGTTAAATTACAAGAAGATTGTGAAAACTTGCAAGAGAACCTTGAGAAACTGGGAGTCCAAACAGAAGATGAAATTTAATGTGGACAAGTGCAAATTATGCAACTAGGGAAGAACAATTCAAACTACAGTTACATGATGTAAGATTCCACATCAGGAATCCCCATCCAGGGGAAGGATCTAGGAATCATCATGGATAATACATTGAAACCTTCTGCCCAGTGTGCAGCGGCAGCCAAGAAAGCAAATAGAATGCTAGGAATCATAAGGAAAGGAATGAGAATAGCACCAAAGATATTATAATGCCTCTGTATCACTCCTTTGTTCAACCACACCTTGAATAGTGTGCGGAGTTCTGGTTGTTATATCAAAAAAGGATATAGCAGAATTCAAAAAGGCATAGAGGAGAGTGAACAAAACGGTAAAGGGGATAGAAGAATACTGCTATGAGGAAAGGCTTAAAAGGTTAGGGCTCTTCAACTTGGAAAAGAGATGGCCGAAGAGAAATGATAGAGGTCTGTAAAATAATGAGTGGAACTGATAAACATAGATCAGTTGTTTACATCTTCAAAAAAGTAGAAAAACGAGGGAACATCCAATGAAGCTACAATGTAGCATGAATGAGACTGGCAAAAGCCAGAAGGATGCTGGGTTGCATACAGAGAGGAATTACCAGCAGAAAGGAAGTACTAATGCTACTCTACAAGTCGCTGGTGAGGCCTCACTTGGAATATTGTGTTCAGTATTGGAGACCGTATCTCGCAAAGGATATAAAAAGGCTGGAAGCAGTTCATCGGAAGGTGACCAAAATGATTTGGAGTCTGCGTCATAAGACTTATGAGAAGAGACTTGAACACCTAAATATGTACACTCTGGAGGAGAGGAGGGCAGGTGAGATATGATTCAAACCTTTAAATACTTAAAGGGTGTTAATGGACAAACAAACCTCTTCCAAAGACAGGGCATAACATGAAGCTGCAAGGGGGTAAACTGAACGGCAATGTCAGGAAATACTTTTTCACTGAAAGGGTGGTAGATGCTTGGAATTCCCCCCTGATGGAAGTGGTGGGGGCAAACACAGTGAGAATTAAAAATGGCATGGGACAAACATAGTGAATCCCTTTATAGCAACAGGATAAAATCACAATAAGCATAACTATCTCTAATATATGAATAAATAGGGGTGACCTACACAGAGCGGTGGGTATACCCCTAAACAAAGACATGGGGAGGGGTGATCTGCAAGGAGCAGCAACTGCACCTACTCTTGCCGCCTTGCTGGACAGACTAGATGGACCATGCTGGTCTTTATCTGCCGTCATATACTATGTTACTAATAGGAGAAAATATGTTTTCACTCAAAGCATAATAAAACTCTGGAATTTGTTGCCTGAAGATGTAGTAAAAGCTGCTAGTGTAGCAGTATTTAAAAGAGGTTTGGACAAATTCCTAGAGGAAAAGTCCATAAACCACTATTAAAGTGGACTGTGGAAATCCACTGCTCATCCCTGGGATAAGAAACATGGACTTCATCTTCCTTCTGAAAATCCGACAGGTACTTGCGACTTGGATTGGCCACTGTTGGAAACAGGATACTGGGCTTAATGGACTTTGGTCTGACCCAGTATGGCAGTTCGTATGTTCTAAAACATGTGGAGGGTGATTCAGCTCCCCACATGTCTGCCCGCAGTGCCCGGCCAAAACCTGGACATGCCAACGATATACCCGATTCTGCCACAGTAGGGCCCAGACATACTCGCAATGGCAGAATCAGGCACAGACATTTGGACTCTCCCCATATGCTGAGGAGATCGACATACCCGTCCTAACGCCAGACCACCACTGCTGGGCAAGGGATCAGTGGCATTCCAGCACCATGGCAAGGAGCTGTCCATATGGAGGCTCAGAATGCCATCGCACACAGCCGTCCCTGCAGGCCTGGCACTGGAGGCCCCTATGGCCTGGATCGTGGCTGCAGGATCATGGCAAGGCCAGGGGGTGTGCAACGCACAATCGGTGAGGCCCTCTGAGCTTATTCCACCATCGGGGTGGAATAGCCTAGCCATCCAAGGGGGTGCAGGGGAACATACAGACGCCTGACCTGAACTGCCTCAGTACGTTCCAGCAGTGGCAACTCCCCACTCCGCCCCCTCTGTCCCAGCACCGCCCCCCCTCTGTCTACAATTGTGGCCAGCCTGTGTGCTACTGCAGGTCTTACCTGAGGATTTGAAGGGAGGGGAAGGAGAATAGGAAGGAAACAATCCAGAAAATGGACCATAAAGGGCAGCGATAGGAAAGAGGTTACAGAAATGGGGACACTCAACTGCTGCAATATGCTCAGATGAAGACCCTCTTTTGCACTAGATCTTCATATGATTCCTCTATAGCCCCACCTTCCGTTGGGGTCTTCCCACTGGAATTTTAACTTGGAGATCTGCAAACTTAAGTCACTGCATGCATGCTTGAAAATTCTGTCACTGGCTTCCAGTACTTTGCTGGAGGTCAGTTCCAGGAATCCATCCCCTCTAAGTGAAAGCATTTCTTTTTGAGCCTTCCTCTCTTACCCGACAGATAGAGATGGTCTGAGAAATCCACCTCACATCCCTGCAAGATTTGAGTCAGTTATCTTGTTACAGCCAACAAAGGTATTTCACTTGGTCAAAAAAGAGGGGATGCTATACACAGACTATCTTGATTTCACAGTTCTTGTCAGGAGAGAAAAAGTTAGCCAATAACAGCTTCACAACAAAGTGAAAAAGCAATATAGTAAATACATATCAGGAAAAATAAGTAACAAAAACAAAGTTTCTCACTATATTGAAAACATAAACCCACATAAAAAAAAGGTAAATGGATCCAAGAAAGGAAAAAAATGTGTACAAGGAAAAGAAAGCCAATACAAAACTCAGAGTGCATCCCCCAGCATTACAATTCCACGTGGGCCCTACAGTGATGCCTGAGGAGCGCAAACTTGGACTTTAATCTTCTCTCTTGCCACAATAAATTCAGAAAGTGGTCTAGGCTGAAAAATAGAATAATTCTTCCCCCCACATTCAACCATACACACACAAGGAAAACACAATACAAAATTTAACCCCAGAGCCAAGAGTCTGGAGTGCAGTGTCAGGAATTCCTGCCTCCACTTTTGCATAAATCTAGAAAGATCGGTAAATATGTGTATTTTCAAGCCAAAGGAAAGCTTATTCATGGATTGGAAATACAGTTTGAAAACAATGTTGTGGTCAAATTCTAAGACAAATGTTAGAATCAAGGTGGTCTGTTGGGTAACCACCTCCAAAGAGGACTCTAAAAGCTCAGTGAGATTAACACCCAGGGAATTCCCCTGACCTCAGAGTGATCTGAAGCCACTTGAGGACTAGTACTGAGTCCTAACTAGAGGGGTAAGATTTCCCAGGGTCCATACCTAGTGTCTCTGTCAAATACTTTTTATACATTTGAATAGGTGGTATTTAGGGGCAACCTGGGAAAGTTCAGCAACCGAAGGTTGTTCCGGCGCACCTGATTTTCTAGGTGCTCCATCAGTCGATAGACAATATTACTGTCCTTAACCAGGGTATCGCCCACAATAAGAACAGCACTGATTTTTGACTTCAGTAGATCACATCTTACTGAGCATTGGTCCAAAGCCTGAGACTGTTCAACCACAGCCTGTGACACAATAGACAAATCCTCCACAAGTCTAATGGACAGTTAGCAAGGAGGTATTAAGCCCCTGTATTGTATCCCACAGCGACTCCAAAGTCACAGCTGTTGGTCTCTGTATCTCACAGATAAGGCTCCCAGAGGCTACTTTCCCCAACTCTTGCACAATGGAACTCGTAGCTCTGTATGGAACATCCAAGGAAACCCCTGTAGCCCCATAAAGAAAGGGAGGCGACTCTGCTGCCAGCACACCTCCTGGCAAGGAGATGCAACAAACCTCTCAAGTCAGGGCAGGCTCCAGCGTTCCAGCAGCCCCAGCACGTCCGGGTCTCAGAGGCAGTGTACAAACCCGTTTTAATTTGTTTGAATTATGTTGTATTTTCAATTATGTCTATTTGAATTGACCAAAATCTTCTACACCGTGACGTTGGGCATCCCAAGGATCCTGAAACATAACACCTCAATTTTGTTTCACTTGTCCTCTAAAATCATTCCAGACCTCTCAGAAGCACCACGCTGACCAGAAGAGATGCCTGATACAACCATTATTCTACATCCAGTCAATTAACTCCTGTATAGGAATGATAGGGAATAGGCTGCTTCACATTACCAAAAAAAAAAAAGCTGGAAAAGGAGTTTACTTGTGGGTGGAGAGTAGAGGGAGGGTTAAATGCCTGAACGTTTCTAAGCTTTAATTTTAACTAAGTGTCTTTCACCACTGGCAAATCAAAACTTCTAATACTTCAGCTCTTCATCTGCAAACACAATTCACCCTCCGCAAACTGGTCATGGCTTTTCCCTCTCATGATATATAAATTCTAATTCCAGTACTAGCTTGTCTGCCAACCAGTGGTAGCAATAACTAAGAAATCCAACTACAAACAAAGGCAACACTTATTCGCAAGCAAGGGGCCTATTCACTACACTGCATTAAGGCTTATGCAGGTGCTTACTTATTACAACTCATGTTAATATATTGTGGGGCAGTTGCATTAATGATGATTTTTTGCAATAAAATTAACGGATCAATACACAAAATTATGTTAATGGACTCATTTACATTTAATATCACATTAATGCAAAAATCCATATTAAATTAGATTAACACAAACCTACTTACATCTCTAAAAATGTAGTTAAAGATTTTGCATTAAATGTGCACAACAATGAACAGTTGTGCTCTTCTCTGAAGGACAGAAATCTGTTAACAGTGCAATCATGCATTTAATACATTTTAGAAAACAGGCGCACAGATCTTTCAAAATGTTCCCCATAATTTAGGTATACTGTAACCAAAGCCAAACCAATCAAACTTATCATGCATCCTTGCTCCAAAAGATCCCCCCAACTCTTCATCTCAGAATACATTTATGTTTGTACCTGTGGTTCCATAGGTCTATGGAGTGCAGGCTGGACAGGTTCTGAGTTTCCATTTGAAAAAGACTCTGATCTTGAAGGCACTGGTGGTTCCAATGTTTTGCCTGTCTGTTTGGACTGTGCTTCGGGGGATCCCTGGTTGTTTTTTCTAAACCTATCTTCTGCCTATATCACAAAAGAAAATAAGTTATCTTAAGTGAATCACATTAACGCTGAATGAAGGATTAACATTCACAAGAACAGATTGTAAAATAAACTCTGCACGCAGTCAATCTAGAAACAGCATGGTCTGGATTAATAATCAAGTTCAGATGCATGAATGTCCATTATGGAGCAGCTTTATTAGATTTTCATTATATTCCCTTACACAAAATTAATGGTTCAAATAGACCTTACCTGCTAATTGTCTTTCCTCAAGTCCTTCCAGTCCAAAGGCATGGGTTTATGCCCACCTACCAGCAGATGGGAGACTGAGAACCACCATTTAATGACACCACCCGATAAGAGTCCTACCCCTAAGCTCCTCACACCAGTAGTTTCCTAACAAAGCAGACTCCACCATCAAGCACAGACTGAACAGACCTTTTCTCAACAATTTTCTTTTATTTTTGTGCGTGGGTTTTTTTTTTTGTGTGAAATACAACAAACTTAACTATACCAGAAAGGGAACTAACAGCCCCGAGCAGAGACCCCAGGAACGGCAACACCCGGAGGACATCTTGTTCCCATGTGAATCTACTGTGTCAAGGGCCGCCAGCACTGCTGCATGTTGGGAGCTGCCCGGGAATACTCCTTCGTCCCCACAGACACCCGGGTTCACACCTACCACAACCACCAAACCTCACAAATTGAAATCACAGCCACCGCCAAAAACAGGGAGGGTTCTGGACTAGAGAGGAGGGACTCCAGGAAAGCCAATTAGCAAGTAAGATCTAATTGAAGATTCCATATCATCCCTCCACTTCAGTCCAGACGGATAGTATGTAGCAGAGCAGGACCTTAACGGGGGGGGGGGCAGACAAGAAAGCCCAGCCTGCAGAACATGAGCCCCAAAATCAGCATTCTCTCTCAGCTGCATGTCCAGCCAGTACTTCTGAGTAAAGGAATGCAAGGACGCCCACACCACTGCCTTACAAATGAACAATGGCCGCACCAGACCAACCACACATGACGAGGACTGGGCCCTTGTAGAGTGCGCCTTGAGGCCCTGTGGAACCAACTGGCCCACGAGGACATTCACAGACACAATAGCCTCCTTTAACCATCTCGCTATAGAAGCTGCCTCCGCTGCTTCACCTTTGCACGGCCTCCCGAGCAGCACGAACAAGTGATTGGACTTGTGAAATGGCTCCATAAACATCAGATAGCACCTTAACGACCTGTGCACATCCAGTCTATGAAGCGACCAGCTCTCCAGGGAGTCCCCACCCTTAAAGAACACCAGGAGAGACACCAAGAGAGTCAAGTGAAAAGAAAACACCACCTTGGGCAGGAAAGAGGGTACCAGCCTGAGAACCACCTTCTCCTTAGAAACCACCAGGTAAGGCGCCCGGGCACGATAACACCTGCAACTCAGAGATACGCTATGCAGAGCAGATAGACACCAAAAACACTGTCTTCAACATAAGGTCCTTAATAGTGGCCTGTACCAGGAGTTCAAACCACACTCACACTAGAGCCAAGAACACAAATTGAGATCCCACGAAGCCCGGATCGTAAGACACTTATATTTAACTCCCCTCAGAAACCGCACAACATCCAGATGGGAGGCCAGGAAGACACCTTACATCCTACTCCAGAAACAGGCCAGCAGCACCCAAAAGGCCTGCTTGCAAGAACGCCAGAACCTCTGGTAGCGCACTGGAAAATGGGTGCAACCCTCTATCCACCGCCCAACTCTCAATCATCATACCCTCACATAAACCAGGGATGTGGACTGCTTCCATGCCCACAGCAACATCATGATAATTGGAGGAATAATTCCTCTTTCTCAGCTGCGCCCTTTCAAGAGCCAAGTCATAAGAGAGAACCGATCCACATGTGGCATTACCAATAGGCCCTGCGATAGCAGCCCTTCCACCCTCAGTAAGGGCCAAGGATCCTCCACTGCCAGACGAAACAGATGCGCAAGCCTTCCTCGTCACCTCAACCATCCAGTAGAGTCCAGGAACCTGGAGCCTATATGCCTAACATATACTGGAGACTAAGAAAATACTGGTATGGAGAAGCTAGGGATAGGACCCTTATAGGGTGATGTCATCAAACCAGTTGTTCTTAGTCTCCATGTATTGGTAGGAAGGCATAAACCCATGCGCCTGGACTGGAGGGATGAAATGGAAGAAGTCTACTTTCCAGAATGTGTAGAAATGTGTGTGCCTTGGTTCTCGTCTCCTCTCCCCTCATCATCTGAAGATCTGGCATGGATCAGATGAAAAACCCAAAACCGAGTTCATGGCATTGAGTGTGTTAATTTGTGGATCCCCTGAAAATTCTCTTCCCATGAACCCTTATGACTGCTCTCATACAATTGTAATAAGCAGTGGATAATATGCTCCTATTTTGTGCGTACTATTAAATTGTACACCGCCTAGAACTTTGCTCTGTGGTGTATGTTGTTGTTGTTAAGTGCCGTCGAGTCAGAGTCGACTCATGGCGACCCTCTGGATAGCTATCCTAAATTGTGTTCGGTCTTCAGTCAGGCGGCTCATTGACGACAGACTGGTACCTGTAGCTGCTGTTATTGTATCGATCCATCTCATTGCTGGCCTTCCTCTTTTGCGCTGACCTATCTTGCCAAGCATGATGTCTTTCTCTAATGATCTCTGGACACATCATGCAAAGAGAAAGTATGAAAGTCGAAGTCTTGTCATCTGAGCTTCTAAAGAAAGCTTAGGTTTGATCTCCTCTAGTACAGACTGGTGGTGTGGTGTATAGGTGGTCTATAAATTATGTAAGTAACTGTAAACCCATTACATGGTGAAAATGTGCCCTCAATATATTCTGAAAATTTGATGTGGATCAGATTGAAATCAAAGGTTACCAGGTGGCATCACCAAATGAAATTAGGAAAGCTAACAAAAGTTGTAACACAGTAATAATGGATGATTTCAATTACCCTAGTATCGACTGGGTCAGTATCACAGGAGGACATTTTAGGGAGATAAAGTTCCTAGATGAAATAAAAGACTGCTTCTTGGAGCAGATGGTCCATGAACCGACAAGAGGGGAAGATATTCTGGACCTAGCCCTATAATCACATTTGATTTAATAAATAGAAGAAGGATGGCAAGGAAATCCACAGTATCACCTTTAAACTTTCCAAAGGGAGACTATGATAAAATGAGGAAAATATTTAAGAAAAAAACTAAAAGGACAGCTGCAAAGGTTAACAATTTACATCAAGCATGGAGATTGTTTAAGAATACTATCTTGGAAGCCCAGACAAGATGTATTCAACACTTTAAGAAAAGTGGAAGGAAGGTCAAAAAACTGCAAGCATGGTTTAAAGGCGAGGTCAGAGAGATGGTTGTAGCCAAAAAAGCATCTTTCAGGAAATAAAAAAAAAGAGCCAAATGATGAAAACGGGAAACAAGCGCTGGCAAGTTAGATGCAAGTCACTGACAAGACAGGCAAAAAGAGGATTTTTAAAAAAAAGCTTGTCTTGAAAGCAAAAACACATAATAAAAACTTTTTCAAGTACATTTGTAGCAGAAAGCCTGTGAGAGTCAGTTTGACCATTAGATGTCAGAGGGTTAAAACGGGCGCTAAGGGAGGACAATGTCATAGTACAAAGACTGAATTCTTTGATGCGATCTTTACTGAAGAAGAGGGAGGGAAGTTACCCATGCCTGAAATGGTATTTAAAGTTGACATATTGGAAGAATTGAAAGAAATATCAATAAACCAAGATGATGTATTATAATTATTTGATAAATGGAAGAGTAGCAAATCACCAGGACCACATGGTATACATCCGAGGGTGTCGAAAGAACTGAAATATGAAATTGCAGACCTACTATTAGTAATCTGTGAACTATCATTAAAATCATCTGCAGTACCAGAAGACTGGAGAACGACCAATGTAACGCCAATTTTTAAAAAAGGATTCCAGGGGTGATCCGGGAAACTACAGATCGGCAAGCTGACATCAGTATCGGGAAAAATGGCAGAAACCATTATAAAGAATAAAATTATTGAACAAGTAGATAGTCATAGTTTAATGGGAGAAAGCCAACAAGGATTCAGCCAAGCAAAGTCTTGCCTTACTAATCTTTTATATTTTTTTGAAGATGTGGATAAACAGGTAGATAAAGGTGAGCCAGTAGTTATAGTGTATCTGGATTTTCAGAAAGCCTTTGACAAGGTCCCTTATGAGAGACTCTTGGCAAAATTAATAAGTCATGGGATTAGAGGCATTGTACTATTGTGGATCAGGAACTGGTTAAAAGATAGAAAGCAGAAAGTAGGGCTAAATGGCCAATTTTCTCAATGGAGAAAAGCAAATAGTGGAGTACTCCAGGGATCTGTGATGGGCCCGCTGCTTTTTAACATATTCATAAAAGACCTGGAAATAGGAACAAGTGAGGTGATCAAATTTGCAGATGACACAAAATTATTCAAAGTTGTTAAAACACAAAAGGATTGTGAAAAATTGCAAGAGGACCTTGATAAATTGGAAGACTGGATGTCCAAATGGCAGATGAAATTTAATCTGAACAAGTGCAAAGTTATGCACCTAGGAAAAAAACAACCCTAACTATGGTTACACATTAGGAACCACCAACCAGGAAAAAGATTTAGGCATCATTGTAGATAATACATTGAAACACTCTGCCCAGTGTGCAGCAAAAGCCAAGAAAGGAAATAGAATGATAGGAATCATAAGGAAAGGAATGGAGAATAAAACCAAGGATATTATACTGCCTCTATCATTCCATGGTGCAATCAAACGTGTGCAATTCTGGTCACCATATCTTAAAAGGGATATAGCAGAATTAGAAAAGGTACAGAGAAGAGCAACCAAAATGGTAAAGGAGATGGAAAGATACCCCTATGACAAAAGGCTTAAAAGGTTAGGATTTTTCAACTTGGAAAAGAGACAGCTGAGGGGGGATATGATAGAGGCCTATAAATTAATGGAGTGGAAAAGGTAAATGTAGATTGGTTGTTTACGCCATCAAAAATGAGAAAGAGTAGGGGACATGCAATGAAGCATTTAAGGCTAATAAGAGAAAATATTTTTTCACTTAACATGTGGAGCCCGATGCTGAAAGGGGCACCTCCGGACATCCTAAATTTGGATGGGCTGGATCTACACCCAATTCTGCACTCACGGGAGATTCCCACAGGAGCAGAATCAGGTACAGAGGTCCTGGACGTGCCGGCTGGGCCCCGATGCTGTGCTACTGCATGCCTAGAAATCCCCCTATCTAGGCCGCCCTACAATGGAGGTGTTTGGAAGTTGGGTCTTCCGGAAACCCATGCCGTGTTGGACCTTGTACATGACGTCGAGGCGTTTGCTCACAATGGGGACCAAAGCAGGTGTCTCCCACATGAGGAGCAGCAGCCTGGACTAAATGGGAGGAAATGGGACAGTAAGAGACTCCCGAGGCGGGGACTCATACTGTAAGATGTTGAGCTCCTCAGCCTGCGGCTCCTCTGTCCGACACTCGAGAACGCCGGGGGGAGGGCTGAGTGTGCGAGCGCTCGTCTGAAGCCCCCGACATTGATTTTGAGGTCGTCTTCTTCTTATGCCTCTCCACCTCAGGGGACCCCTGATCGGAGTGCTGCCTTGAACGCAGGGCCGAAGTGGGGGATCCCACCAGCGGAGGGGCGACCGAGGGTGCCGCCGGGGATTCCGGGGCTACTTTCCGGAAAATGTCATCGGACTTCTGCTTACAACTTAGCAGGGCTTTTGAGGACATTTTGTTGCAAAGAGAGCAGGGTTCCGGGTCATAGTTGGCCCCAAGACACCGAAAACAGCTGAGAGGAGATATGATAGAAGTCTATAAATTAATGAACGGAGTGGAATGGGTAAACGTAGATCGATTGTTTACGTTATCAGAATATAGACAGACTAAGGGACATGCAATGAAGCTACAGGGCAAACTATTTAAGACTAATAAAAGAAAATATTTTTTCACTCAACGTGTAATCAAACTCTGGAATTTGTTACCGGAGGATGTAGTAAAGGCTGTTAGTGTAGCTGGATTTAAAAAAGGTTTGGACAAGTTCCTGGAGGAAAGGTCCATAAACCATTATTAAGAAGGGACCCAGGATATCAATACTTGATCCAGTACAAACATTATGGAACCTGTGTCTTTTTGGGGAAACTGCTAGGTATGTATGACCTAGATTGGCCACTGTTGGAAACAGGATACTGGGCTTGATGGACCCTGGTCTGATCCAGTATGGCATATCTTATGTTCTTATGCTCATGGGTGTCCGTGAGCGACATGTTTTTGGAGCATCTGTCGCATTTTTTTAAACTGGTGGCCAATGGGGCACAAAAGGCCCCCCACTAGGTCGAAGACCTTTGCGTCCAGCGGTTGAGAGAAAAAAAGGGCGCAAAGCCAGCTAAAAGGAAAATTTCACATGAAAGGACGTCCCTTCGCTTAAGGGAAAAGAGCAGGGGGAGGACAGGTAGAGGACCAGAGCTACCAAAAAAAACAGGCCAGAGGCCGAAAACGAAACACTTTTTCCAAGGGACTAGGATGTGCATCTGAAGAGCTCCACGGAAAAAGGGAGACTGAGCAAGATGGCACCTTTGGGCGGGAAGAGGACCACACATGCATGGCAGCAATCTCAAAGGCTTTCTTTGAAAGCTGGGGAATTGCTCCGTGCGGGCTCCGTTGGTGCAGACATCACCCATAAATGAGGACTGACTTCCTGCTTATTCCTGGAGAAATAGTTTTTTCACTTAACATGCGGAGCCCAATGCTAAAAGGGGCCCCTCCCGACGTCCAAGATCTGGACGAGCCAGATCTGCACCCAGTTCTGCACTTGCAGGAAATTCCCACAGGAGCAGAATCAGGTGCAGAGGTCATGGACGTGCCGGCCCTGCTCCGATGCTGTGCCACTGCATGCCTAGAAAACCTCGTCTAAGTCGCCCTATGCGCTTGCATGGATACTGGTGTTGTGCTGTCCCGTCGCCATGGCACCAGGATGCCATGCAGGAGCCCCGATCTGCCACAAGTATTTTTACATGCCTGTTCCATGCCACCCGACGCTCAATTGGGTCTGCTAGGGCCGGGATCAAGCTGCGGGGAACCCCCACATGCTCCTCACCAATTCTGGTGGGTACGCTGGTGCAGATTCCCTTCCTCAGGGGACTTATTCCACCTCCGAGGTGGAACAAATCCATCCATTCCTGCAGCCCTGGACTTAAAGAGGACCCGGGAAATCCACTGCTTACTCTGGGACAATCATTGTAGAACTGATGTACCTTTTTGGGAACCTGCCAGGTACTTGTGATCTGGATTGGCCACTGTTAGAAACAGAATACTGGGCTTGATGGATATGGGTCAGACCCAGTTTGGCATTTCTTATGTTCTTATGTAACCAAGGAGTAAATGGATGCCTCCACCTCAAAAGAAAACCCGTTCAAGATCCTCAGGACCCCACACCAAATTATTAGGAAAACTATAATTAAAATGTAAGGTCATGCATTTGGGCTGCAGCAATCCAAGGGAGCAATACAGTATAGGAGGTGAAGTACTTTTGTCCACTAAAGAAGAGCGGGACCTAGGCATGGTTGTGTCTGATGATCTTAAAGTAGCTAAACAGGTAGAAAAGGCGACGGCAAAAGCTAGAAGGATGCTTGGGTGCATACGGAGAGGAATGGCTAGCAGAAAAAAGGAGGTGATAATGCCTCTGTAAAAGTCTTTGGTGCGACCTCATTTGGAGTATGGTGTGCAATTCTGGAGACCGCACCTTCAAAAGGATGTGAACAGGATGGAGTCGGTGCAGAGGGTTGCTACTAAAATGATTAATGGGCTTCATTATAAAGCATATGAGGACAGACTTAAGGATCTTAATATGTACACCTTAGAGGAAAGGCGGGATAGAGGTGATATGATTGAAATGTTTAAATACCTCCGTGGCATAAATGTTCGGGGAGAGAGCCTCTTTCAATTGAAAGCAAGTTCTGCTACGAGGGGACATGGGATGAGGGTGAAGGGAGATAGATTCAGGAGTGATATGCGGAAATATTTCTTTACAGAAAGAGTAGTGGATCCATGGAATAGTCTCCCAGTTGAGGTGGTAGAGATGAGGACAGTAACTGAATTCAAAACAGCATGGGACAAACACAGAGAATCTCTAAAGGTAAAAAGTGGACTGTTGTAGTTGTTGTTATGGAAGGACAGACTAGATAGGCCATGTGGTCTTTTTCTGTCATCATGTTTCTATGTTTCTAATGCAGACACAAGCACACAGACATTGTGATCACATAAGCCTCCCCCTTTTCATAAAGGAAGCTAAACACAAAAAATAAAAATAAAAACCATGAGCTTCATAAAAGTGATGCTGGTACAATACCAGAGAAATCTTCAGAGACCTACAAAAATCTCCTCCACAGATCATAACATTGGGTAAAACAAAATTTTGCATTCATAATGTAAAAACAATTGGATGGAGATTAACAGTGGCAGGTGGGGGATGTGGGGCCATGTGCCTAAGCTAATAGCAGCTGAAAAACAGGGCTGTGTGCAAAACACAGTTGCTCACTGGTAGTACCAGCCATAATAGAGACACTGAATTGTGGAGGGGCTTTTCATCTAAATATCAAATCTAGGTTACAGAAAGGACTGCCTCTTCAGCCTCCTATAGCTTCCTTTCCCCTTTTCATTTATTTCAATGAAAATGAACACAAGGTTTATAGAAAATAATATGGAACCTGTAGCAGAGGCATGCATGACTAAATGTCTAAGTAGCACTTTCTTTAGACTAGTCCAAAACTCTAGGGTTCCTTGGACACAAAGTAGTTTGGGATGGACTTCCTGAAACTACGCTTTTTCTGTTCACTGTAAAGCCCTGTTGTGCTTTGTAACATGTAAACCGCTGTGACTTTTAGATACAGTGGTATAGAAAAATAGCTAAATAGGTTTAGAGAGCATATTTTTAACTAAATATTGCCTGCTTCGCAAGTCAAAAATTATGGTGTCTGTTTAGGTCTGCAGATATTAGTTTTCCAAGTTAGGCCACCTTTCAGTCTCCAGGGTAACATTGTTACTCACCTGTAACAGGTGTTCTCCAGGGAGCGCAGGAATCAGTCCTCACATATGGGTGACGTCAGCGCTCAGATGCACCCTGAGATAGACTTCAGCCCAGTGTGAGACAGATACAGTAGGTACTGGCATACTAACTGCACATCGCAGGAGAAGGGGTTTTCCCTTCTTTCCACACACCAGGCTGAGAACCTTCTCCACTTAGAGGCATTAGCCCATCTAGTGAAGGGCTTTCGGGAGGCCAGTATCATCTCCTCGAATTCTCTTGGAAGACTGAAAGGGGCCATGGCTACCTTTTCAGCAGCCACGCTGTTAGTGTTAGGGACCCCAGGTTGGGGTGTAGGAGTGAGCCCCCCTCCTGAGACAGGAGGTCTGGCGCTCGGCCCAGCGGGACTGGGATTGCTACCAACAGGGAGAGCAGCAGTGGAAACCAGGGCTGCCTCGGCCACCTGGTAGCAATTAGTATGACTAATGCCCTTTCGCTCTGGACCTTAAAGATGGTCCTGGGGAGTGGGAGGGGGGTCAGTGGGAATGCATAGAGTAGGCCCTTGGACCACGAGATCAGGAAGGCATCTGCCACCACTCTTGCCGGGTGCGGCTGGCACAAGCAGAAGTGAGATTGAGAAGGATGGCACCCTCAGGTGGGAAGGGGACCTCACATGCATAGTAGCATGTCCCAAAAGCTTTCTTTGAAAGCTGGGGAAATGCTCTGCACGTGCTCCGTCGACGCCAACGTCACCCATATGTGAGGACCGACTTCCTGCTTGTTCCTGGAGAAAGCACAGTTACTTACCTGTAACAGATGATCTCTGGGAACAGCAGGAATTAGTCCTCACATATGGGTACGTCGGAACCGACGGAGCCTGCGCGGGAAAGCTCCCCAGCTTCCCAGAAAGGAAAGCTTTTGGGGCCTCCCACAGCGCATGCACGCTGCCTTCCCGCCTTCCTGACCAACTCTCCTCAGTTCGAGTTTAAAGCTGAGACAATAGAGAGAGGAAAGGAAAGAGAGAGAGAGAGATACAACTCCTAGGGGAGGTGGGTGGGTTGTGAGGACTAATTCCTGCTGTTCCCAGAGATCACCTGTTACAGGTAAGTAACTGTGCTATCTCCAGGAACAAGCAGGAATGAGTCCTCACATATGGGGACTCCCTAGCTAAGATGCCGGGGAGATCCCCCTCCAAGGGTTCCTCATCTTCCTATGGATTTCAGGCATCCATTCAGGGAAGGTGGGCAGGAGTTGTTTAAGAATGGAACAGGTGTCTGAGGACAGCCTGACCAAACAAGGCATCCCGGCGGGAGTCCTTGTCCAAACAGTAATGGGCTGTAAAGGTATGAACCGAGGCCCAGGTGGCTGCTCGACAGATCTGATCAATGGATACAGAGTGAAGATGAGCCATAGAGGTGGCCATGGCTCTCACATTGTGAGCTGTGACATGGCCTTCCAGAGAAAGGTTCTTACTCTGGTAAGCAAAAGAAATAAACTGAGCAATCCAAGTGGACAGTGTTCTTTTTGAGACTGGAAGTTCCAAATGAGAAGGATCAAAAGCAACAAAAAGCTGAGAAGACTTTCGATGTTGCTGTGTCCTGTGGAGGTAAAAGGCAAGAGCTCTTTTACAATCTAAAGTATGTAGGTTCCTCTCTGCACTGGATGCATGAGGAACTGGAAAAAAGACAGGTAGATATACCTCTTGATTAAGATGAAAGGCTGAGACCACTTTAGGCATAAAGTGAGGATTTGTCCTAAGGACTACCTTATCATGATGGAACCTTGTATAAGGTGGATTAGCCACTAAAGCCTGCAGTTCACTGATGCGGCGAGCAGAAGTGATTGCAATAAGGAAAGTAACTTTCCAGGAAAGAAATTTCAAGGAGGTAGTGGCTAAGGATTCAAAAGGTGACTTCATAAGCTGACCAAGAACCACGTTTAAGTCCCATGCTACCGGAGGGGGCCAAATGGGAGGCTTAGTTAAAGTTAGGCCTCTCATAAACCTTGCAATAAGAGGATGAGAGGAAACAGGTTGTCCATTGATAGGCTTAAGAGATGCTGCAATAGCACTCAAATGGACCCTTACAGAATTTGTTTTAAGACCTGCATTGGAGAGATGCAGGAGATATTCGAGTAAAGAATTCAAAGGTAGTGCTAGAGGGTTAAGACCCTTTTGAGCACACCAAATGGAAAATCTTTTCCATTTAAAAGCATAAGAACGCCTGGTGGAAGGTTTCCTAGAGGCATGGAGGATATCCTTCACTTGTTGGGAAAGATTGAAGTCTTGAAGGTCTAGGCCTTCAGTAACCAAGCTCTGAGGTGAAGGGACTTGGGGTTTGGGTGCCACAAAGTCCCCCCCTCTTGAGACAGAAGGTCTGGAGCAGCTCCCAGATCCAGGGAGGGGGCCTGAGAGAGGTGCAGAAGTAGAGGGTACCACACTTGGCGTGGCCAGCGTGGAGCAATGAGGATCATAGATCCTTGATCCCTCTGGAGTTTGAACAGAGTCTTGGGAATCAAAGGAATGGGTGGAAAGGCATACAGGAAGTCCTGACCCCAATGAAGGAGGAAGGCATCCTTGACCTGAGCTCCCTGACACGGAATTCTGGAACAGAACCGGGGAAGTTTGGCATTCCATGGACTTGCAAACAGGTCTATGTCCGGGGTTCCCCATTTCTGAAAGATTCTGAGTACCTGATCCATGTGCAGGGACCATTCGTGTGGAAGCAGAACTCGACTGAGTCTGTCTGCCCAAGAGTTTTGGATTCCTGGGAGATATACTGCCAGGAGATGGATTTGATGCTCTCTGGCGAAGGCCCACAATTTTAGAGCTTCGTTGCAAAGCGACAGAGAGCCAGTCCCTCCTTGTTTGTTTATGTAGAACATGGTTACTTGATTGTCGGTATGAACAAGGACTGTCATGTTGATGAGGAGGGTATGAAAGACCTTGAGAGCAAGGAAAATTGCTCGCAGCTCCAAAAGGTTGATATGAAGGGTGGACTCCTGTGGAGACCAAGTGCCCTGAATGGAGAGGTCTTGGAGATGAGCTCCCCAACCTGTTTGGGAGGCATCTGTTGTGAGGGTTGCTTGGGGTAAAAAAGGTTGGAAGGGGGTCCCCAACAACAGATTTTGAGTGGACATCCACCATTGGAGAGACCAAAAGAGAGACGTTTTGAGGTTGCTATTTGGTCTGAGAGAGCTCTTGATGCTTGAGTCCACTGGGTGGACAAAGTCCATTGAGCTGCTCTCATATGTAGGCGAGCATAAGGCACCACATGAACTGTGGATGCCATGTGGCCTAGCAGTTGAAGCATTTCTCTGGCAGTCAAGTGGCTTCTGGACTGAGTTTGAGAGGCCAATTGCACTAGACGGTGGTAACGGGCCTGAGGAAGATAGGCCCTTGCAGTGGTGGTATCTAGCCAGGCCCCTATGAATTCTAGGGACTGAGTAGGGGCGAGTTGAGACTTTGGCAGATTTATGACAAGTCCCAGATACTGTAGTATGCGTCTGGTGTGGTCCAAGGAGGTCTGAGCCTCGGACTGAGATGGAGCTCGGATGAGCCAGTCGTCCAGGTATAGGAAGACAAATATTCCCAGAGTGCGCAGAAATGCAGCCACTATTGACATGCATTTGGTGAACACTCTTGGAGCAGAGGCTAGACCGAAGGGGAGTACTCTGTATTGGAAATGTTTCCCCTGAAACAGAAAGCGTAGGAATTTTCTGTGGGATGGATGGATGAGTATATGTGTGTACGCATCCTTTAGATCTAGAGAACAAAGCCAATCCTGACTCTGTAGGTATGGAAGGAGAGTACCTAGAGAGAGCATCTTGAATTTCTCCTTGCATAGAAATTTGTTCAATTCTCTCAGATCTAGAATGGGTCTGTGCCCCCCTGTTTTCTTGGGAATGAGAAAATAAGGGGAGTAAAACCCTGACCCCTGTTGAAGAAGAGGAACCTCTTCTATTGCCCTTTGGGCAAGAAGGGTGGTCAGCTCCTGACCCAACAGGTGCAGGAGAGATGGGGGAGAATTGAACTGTCTCACCATGGTATGGGGAGGAAGGCTGGAGAAATGTAGTTTGTAGCCCTCTCTGATGATAGAGAGGGTCCACTGTTCTGATGTGATTTGCTCCCATCTGGGAGCAAAATTAGTTAACCTTCCTGGAATGGTGAGAGGCTCTGGTTGTTGCAGAGCCAGAAAGGTTAAGTTCTCTAGAATCAAGTCAAAAACCCTGAGGGGGTTGGGACTGCTGGACTGTAGCAGCTCCTGCAGATTTTACTCTGGCCTGTTTAGATTGCTGACGCTTAGGAGCAAAGCGAACTTGGGAAGATTGCTGGCCAGTATTTGTGGAAAATCTGGTCTTTATATAGAAAGGCTTCTTAAAAGATTTTTTCTTGGCAGGGGTAGAGGTAGACTTAGAAAGTCTATCTAGAGCAGCATTCTCTGCATCCATTTGAGTGGCTTTGACTTGCCACTCCTTGCCAAACAGATTTTCACCTGTACAGGGCAGATTGCCCAACCCATCTTGTACCCAGGGTCCAAAGTCCTTCATTCCCTTCCTGGAGGGGTAGAAGAGTGTCTTTTGGTACTCTATCTTTTTCATAGCAGACCTCACCACAATAGAGTGGTGAGGGAGCTGAGTATTTTGAAAACCAGGAGAAGGAGGGACCCAATACATGGTGTCCAAATCACGAGAATGTGGAGATAGGGTAAGAGGAGCCTCCCACAAGTCCATCATGTGTTCTTGAAGAATTTCATGAATGGGTAAGGTGACTGCCTCTTTGGGAACCTTAGAGTATCCTAAAATATCTAATTTTTTTGCTCTAGGTTCCTTTTCAGAGGTTACTGAAATGGAGAGTCCTTTAGCTACTTCAATAATGAAGTCTTGAAAGGACAGATCCTCTGGAGGAGACATTCTCCTCTTTGGAGAGGAGGGCTCCTCAGGAAGAGTAAGAGATACTTCAGCAGAATCATCTGAGGTATCAGAATCCTCAGAAGACTCGAAGTACCGCCTGTTAGCTTCCAGAGATCGATACGCGTACCGACCGGTATCGACATCGGGCGTACCGGGAACCGGATCGGTATCGAGAAAACCCCCGGAACCGGCATTCTACTGGAAGTAGATGCTCTGGGTACCGGTATCGGTTGTGGTACCGGAACCGGAGTCGGAACCGATTCTTGCGGTACCGAGGGCGTTGCAGCGTTAATGAAAGCCAATATGGCCTGCTGCATGGATTGTACAGTAGTACCCATAGACGCCACGACTGCCTGGATGTCGGTACCGGTATGGGCTGGTACCCCAGAGCAGTCTAACAGGTGATCGGTCGAGGCCGTGCCATCGATGTCAACCTGTAACCCCATAGGAGGAGCTTTGGAAGCTGGAGCTTCCCGCCGGGGTTGTTTGGCTGGGGCAGGGTCCTCAGGGTCAAACCCAAGGGCCTCTCGCTGCTTACAGGGAGATTTGCCCTTTGAGGACCTGCCTGAAGAATGTTTGGTTACCTGAGATCCATCAGGAGAGGAAGACCTGGAGGATGTTGATGCTGGAGTATCTGTAGAAAACAGCATAAAACTTGGCTGCTCGGTTCTGTAAGCCACGCTTGGACATCAGAGAGCAGGATGGACAATCCGGAATGGAATGGTCAGGCCCCAAACATTTAAGACACCATTCATGGGTATCTGTGACTGAAATAGTACCGCTACACTTGGTGCATTTTTTAAAACCAGAGGCTGGTTTCTCCATGAGGGAGAATTTGTGAAGGCCTAGAGGCCTCACAGAAGAAACACACCAAGTGGGGAAAAATAAGATTTTTTTTTTTTTTTTTAAATAAAGGAAAGAAGACCGGCGGTACCAGTCCGGAATCGGGGAAGGCAGACACGCGGCCAAAGAAACAAATTAAAATAACTTCTTCAGCGGTGACAGGAACACGACCTGCTGGCTCCGCAGAAAAAGAACTGAGGAGAGTTGGTCAGGAAGGCGGGAAGGCAGCGCACATGCGCTGTGGGAGGCCCCAAAAGCTTTCCTTTCTGGGAAGCTGGGGAGCTTTCCCGCGCAGGCTCCGTCGGTTTCGACGTACCCATATGTGAGGACTCATTCCTGCTTGTTCCTGGAGATTATGGAAATAGAACATCACCACTCAAAAGTAAAAGGAACAAGTATAAATCTAATAGGGAATGGGGGAAAGTGGAAATTAGGGATGCTGAGAGAGGGCTTCACGTTTGATAGGGGTGAGGGAGGGGTGATAAGGTTGGTGGGGGAGGGGGAAGGGCATGATTTGTATTGTTCATTGAGGGGTAAGTGGATGTGTTTCATTGGGGAGGCATTCTAGGAATAAGTGAGTATTTAGATTTCTTCAGAAGGTCATTAAGTCATTTGTGGCATGTAAGTTGTTAAGTTGTTTATTTAGCATATGAAAGGGAAGATTCATAACAATTCCAAGGATTAACTATGGTGGGCAAGCACTACAGGAAGAAATAATTCAATTCCATGATTCGGCAAATAAAAGAAAATAATATTTGGAAAAGAAAAGTAGTAAGGGGAGAAAAATTATGGCTACAGTGAATAGAGAGAGATGCTTTAGATCAGTCAGATAAGTAGCTTGGTGCCAGTGGGCACAAATGAGCAACAGGAAGTCAGAAGCTCAACCCCCAATATCTCAAATTCGAAAAAGAATATAGTGCTGCCAAATATGATATCAAGAATTATACTTTTACGCCATCACACGTTTGGATGAAACATGGAAATAGAGGTTTCCTTGTGGTAAAGCTTTTTAGGACACAAGCCATCGTATATCATGACCAACATTCTTCCTATTTAGTTTCAACACTACCCCTCAACCTATGCAGTTAATACTGAAAAGAACCGAGAGCAGGAGGGGCCACTTAAGGCACTGCATGCCACAGTCTTCACATTCTCCAATATCTTCCCTAAGAACATCCAAGAACTGAACTTGTTTTCCACTGAATTCTGCAACCAAAGGGTAGACCTTTCCCTTTTGTAAATACACTACCACTACAACAAAAAATCTCTCTGCTACATAGCTATTTTATGAACTTCCAATACTATTGAGTCTTGTGATTTTAGATCAAAGGCAAAGCCTTCCAAGGTGCTAACCGTTTCTGAAAATGGGTTTCATTTAAGACAATAAAATTGTCACCTCTCTAACTCTGTCGGCTGGTTCATAATGGAACTTAGGCTCAGAGGTGTGGTAGCTTCGTTTGCTCCTCTCCTGTTGGGGCTGCTGCTGTTGTGGTTGTGCCTGTGGTTGCTGTTGAGGTTGAGGCTGTGGTTGGGATGGTTGGGATGAAGGCTGTGATTGTAGCTGGGGCGGAGGCTGCGGTTGTAGCTGTTGTCTATGGTCATGCTGCAGGGAAAGAAGGTATGCTTGCTCCTGTTGTAGTTGGCGCTGAAGCCGTTCAGCCTGTCGATGTTCTTCCATTTCTCGCCATCTGTATTCCTTAGAGAGCCAGGAAATTTTAAAAACAGTTAATGCATAAAAATGTGCCTACATCAACTTGGAGTTGTGCTAAGAGAGCATATAGCACGCTGCGCAACCTCTGAAGTCCTTTACGATACAAATTATAAACAGACTTTTAGAAGAATTAATAGCAACCACAACAGAAGCTACAAATTCTGTACCTATACCATGCAAGTCAAACTGACTTTCAAAAAAATAAGCAACTCGCATCTAAGACTTTGCTTTCATGTTTTTGTAAATTGTGTTTTGAACACTGACCTCTGCAGAAAACCACATGCTTCTTGTGCCCAAAGGATGGAATCAGGCCTTTTTATGAATAAAGTCTGTTCTTGAAATAAAATGCTTACAGCCTTTTTAACTCCCCTTATCAAAGCTCCAAATAGTCTTGTACAGCATTACAGTGCTTTGCAAAAGTATTCATCCCCTCTGTCTTTGTCCTGTTTTGTCGCATTACAACCTGGAATTAAAATGCCGTTTTGGGGGTTAGCACCATGTGATATACACAACATGCCTACAACTTTGAAGGTGCAAAATATCCTTTATTGTGACACAAACAGTAATTAAGACAAAAAACAACAACAAAAAAACGTAAGCAGGAGTGTGCATATGTATTCACCCTCCAAAGTCAATATGTTGTAGTGTCACCTTTTATTTTATTTGACTGTTTTTATACCACTTTTCCGCCACATGCTGTTCTGCAAACTCCAAACCTATTTTCTTATTTCTTTAAGCAATGGCTTTTTTCTGCCCACTCTTCCATAAAGCCCCGCTCTGTGGAGTGTATGGCTTAAAGTGTTTCTATGGACAGATACTCCCATCTCCGCTGTGGATCTTTGCAACTCCTTCAGTGTTATCCTTGGTGTCTTTATAGCGTCTCTGATTAATGCACGCCTTGCCTGGTCTGTGAGTGTTGGTGGGCAGCCTTCTCTTGTCAGGTTTGTGGTGGTGCCATATTCTTTCTATTTTGCTATAATGGATTTAATGGTGTTCTGTGGGATATTCAGAATTTGTTTTTTTTTATTTTTTTATTTTATAAAGCAACCCTGATCTATACTTCTCCACAACTTTGTCTCTGACCTGTTTGGAGTGCTCCTTGGTCTTCACGTTACTTGCTTAGTGGTGTTGCAGAGTCAGGAGCCTTTCAGAACAGGTATATTTATACAGGCGCCATGTGACAGAACATGCAACACTGAATGCATACAGGTGGACCCTAATCAACTAATTATGTGACTTCTGAGGTTAAGTGGTTGGACCAGATCTTATTTAGGGGTTTCATAGCAAAAGGGATGAATACATATGCACTCACAACTTTTCACTTTTTTTTTTATATATACACAAGATATTTTATTGTCATTTCGCTTCACCAATTTGGACTATATTGTTAGGTCCATTACCCAACATCCAAATGAACCTCCATTTTCATTCCAGGATTGTACATAATGTGACAAAACAGGACAAAAAACAAGGGGGATGAATACTTTTGCAAGGCACCGTATGTGGCACCTTGATCCCAACATGTAACAGGAATGCTAGAATTAGGAGCAGTGATGCCCAATTTTTTTTTAATAGATTGTCTAGGTTGGAAAAGAGATGTCCAAGTTGGGACTTTCACAATTTGTAGCCTATTTTATACTCGCTGAAAGCAGAGTCTCTTTCAAAATACATACAAGGCCATGGTAAAAATACATGTATTATGGAAATAGCCATCGTATTAAAAGAGCAGCATTACTACAGGGCTTTGTCAATGGAAATGGCAACACCTACATGTGTAAGAGGTAGATTTTGCTACCTATTCATGCAAGTAATGAATGCCCAAGGGGAACCAATTAAGAAGCCAAGCTCTGAACCTCAAATATTTCTTTATTTCTGAGGCTATTTTAAACTCCAGAGAGGTAAGAACAATTATCTCCTTAATCACTGCTCTAAAGCTCAGGTCCAAATCAGCAGTCAGCTGACACTTGTGGGATTCTGAGTAGTGTAACAGCGAAGGGGAAGAAGCTTTTTGATGCATATATGTACTGCTGTTGTAAAATGGGACTATATGCATATGTTCAAAATCTGTTTATCCATTCCCAGCATCTCTCTCTTGTAGTCTGTGCCTGCCAGGAGTCTCCATGTCTCAGTAATGACTTTTCAAAAACCACTATTCACAAATGCAAGCTCATCTATGCATACAAACAGCTTCTTACATGTATAAATAGTAACTAACCCTTCTAAATGGCTTCTATTGTATTTTAACATGGGCTACTGAAAGGCCTAAACCTCGCCCTATAACACAGTGAGTGTCCTCTGGCTCAAGCAGCTCCCAGACTTCATATCCTGAGGCCCCATTCTGTTTAAAGAAAAAGGATTCAAGATTCTATGAAAAGCATGTTCTAGTTGTTTTTGTTCTTTTCTTTTTATCAACTTTTTACGATGTAAAACTGCAAATGTAATGTTCATCCAAAATGAAACCGCCATACTGTCTTGCATTGCATGTTTAATTTCCTGACCCACAACGGTGCTTTGTTCTGTGACCCACCTGCAAGATTTTCAAAATCTACTAGCATGTCCAGACCCACAATTCAGGGGCCTAAAGCACTAAGAGTGGATGAATGAGTCATAAAACAGCAAGGAAGAAAGCAGTGCCCCCAAACAGTACATCTCTTGTGCTCATCAGACTGTTACTCTAACAAATAGCATTTTAATCCAGCCGCTCCACTGTCCAGGCGGTCAGCCAGGTGCAGCTGCATTTGGACAGACTCAGTGCTCACCAAAGACATTAACCCTGGCACTACGGGAGCAAAGAAGGTAGAATAAGTTACCAATAGCATTGCCTGCTCATGAAGCAACTGTTGCTGTAGGATTTCCAAGTGTTTCTGCTCCTCCTCCAGCTGTCTTCGGATATACTCCTGTTGCAACGCAATCAGCCAAAAATAAATTAATAAGTAAAAGAAAAAAAAAAGCAAACAGAACCACCTGAATGGAAAACCAGGCAGTTCCTGTAATTGGGTTTCAACGTATAACCTATAAAATACCTAAAGTTTGAAATATGCGAAAACATGACACTCTGGGATTTTGTATATTATCTTTATAAGGAATTAAACAGTTCTCATTCTTTGAAACGCCTAAGAAATTAATGCATTTAAGAACTGAAAAGAAAGATTAAAATGAACTTGAAAGGAATAGTGGAAGTTTATAAAAAGGATACTGGTGAGAAGCATAAAAATGTGGTGGACAGAAGTTGGTAGTGAGATGGGATGGCAAATACAGAAATCATCATTCTACTGTTTCACCTGAACTTTTAATCCATATCTTACAGATTTATTTAGGTTTACTGTAGAGATTTTAGTTTATTTGTGACAGATTTTAAAATCAATGTTCTGTTAACTGAAATTTAAATACAGAGGGCATTATTTATTAAATATGCAGCAAGATTTTGCAATTACCACATCAAATTTAATGCACAATAAATGTGAAAACTCTGCATTAACTGTTAGGGGGGTGTTATCAGAAATTTCCCATTCAGTTAACAGAGAAACATTCAGGTGGCACCGACCATGCCTAGATGTGAGTCGCATTAACACTTAACATGCAGTAACTACTTCCACATTAACTAGTTTGCACCCCATTCTATGTTAACATGTGTTATCTGCTGCATTAAAGTTAAATTAGACCTTACTCATCCACACTTTTTTTTTTTTTACTGCCAACTTTAGGCAAATAAAAGAACAAGGGGAAACAACTGAAAAACCCCAAATAAGCCCAACCCTTAGTTGTTCCTTCAGTGTGTCCAGCACCCTGGCTCACCACCTTCTCCAGCTGCTTGGAGACTGAGCATACTGGGGCTGGTAGGCTGCATAAGTACACTGGTGTCATCAAAAGATGACATGCTCAACCTCCAAGCTGCTGGAAGAGGTACACCACCCAGAGGTGCGGGACTGGATTGGAGGGATGATAAGGAACTGCTAATGCATCTTAGTAAATAAGCCTCAAAATGAAAATGATTTTGACCTCCTTGGGCATTTTATCGTTGATTTGCTCCCTAGAAAAGCCCACATGGTAAAATAATGTTCATAAACATAAAATTGCCCTGGTTGCAGAAGCCATTCAAATTCTTCCAGTAAAGGCTCCCACTTTTCAAAAGTGAAAATAAACTTCCATAAATATTTTGGGATTAAGGTTAAAAATAGACTGATTTTTGTTGTCCCTTGGTATGGTCCAAGAGCATAGGTTTCAAACAGGAATGTGTTTCATGTATAAACATCAACCTTGTTGAATGAATTTTAAATGAACAGATTTCTCTTTTTTAAATTACAGTTTGTTGATGGAAGGATAATCTCTGCAATCTTTGCCAGACTTCATTTCAGGAACCCAACACCTGTGACATATGACTTAAAATAAAATGTAAATAAGAACAGCAGCTCAATTCCAACCTTGTACAAGGAAACATTTCATGTTCAAAGCCAAGAAATGACACTCCCTTATATGGCAATTTGACCCCTAGAAGTAGTGCCACAAGACTATCACTAAGGGTCAAGAGGCCATTTTGAACCTGGCACCAGAAAAGGCAAGCGACTGGGGATCCCTCCTGCCCACTTACCCTGGACCACAGGGATTTTATCTGATGGGTTTGGAATTCCTATGAGGGAAAGGGTAGTCAGTCTATTATGTGGGATGATTTCGGGGGCAGAGGGGAGGGGAAAGATGGTCCACAGGATGTCTTGGGAGGATGGGTTGGGTTTGCATAGATTTCTTCTTCTTGTGGCTTCTTGAAGATGACTACCTGGAGCACTGGGCCACATACTAACATCCTAATGCTCACAAGGGAGCACAACGCAGCTTGCACAGTTGATCATAAGTTGCAGTATTTTATTTACAGCAGGTGTACATAAACCTTAGTTACTCATCTAACAGGTGTTCTCCGGGGACAGCAGGAATCAGTCCTCACATATGGGTGATGTCGGCATAGACCGAGCCCACACGGAAGCATCTCACCAGTTTTCGAAGACTTTGGAAGATGCACCACAAATGCATGGTCCCCTTCCCACCCAAAGGCGCCATCTTGTCTCAGTCTAATGACATTACTGTATTTTAATTTTTGCCATCTAGATTAAGAAGCAACTCAGAGGGGAGGAGGGAGGGTTGTGAGGACTGATTCCTGCTGTCCCAAGAGAACATCTGTTACAGATGCATAACTATGTTTTCTCTGGGAACAAGCAGGAAGTCAGTCCTCACATATGAGACTCCCCAGCTACAGGCTACTGAGAACCTGTAAAAAAGCCACGGTGACTTGCAAAGGGTGAACCGTGAGCTGCAGCAGTTGGCTCCCAAGTGAGAGACTCTCGCAAGACCCAAGTGTCCGGCAGGCCAACTGCACTCTGGTAGCCTGAACACAGAAGGGGCGGAGGGCAGGAGTTGCCTACACCCTGAAGAGATAACAGAGTATTTATTTATTTATTTACATTCTCTTATATACCGCGCTATTCTGCATCAGTGCGGTTTACATTGAACAAACCGAAATTACACTGAACAGGGCAATATAACTTGGAAATAACTATTTTACAGGGAACATGGGCTATGGAGGGTTAAGTGGCTTGCCCAAGACCACAAGGAGCACCTGGCCTGGGACTCCCTCTCCAGGCAGTAGTGAGCTGTGAAGGTATGGACCGAAGACCAGGTGATGGCCCATCACAGGGACGGCATGTAGATTTGCCATGGAAGTAGCCATGGTCCTGACGCAATACACCGTGACCCGCTGGTCTAGTGAGATCCCAGCTTGCTCATAGGCGAGGGCAATGCTGTCCGCCACCCAAGTGGACAGAGTTCGCTTAGTTACTGGGAGCCCTAGTCGACTGGGGTCATAGGAGACAAAAAGCTGAGGTGCTTTTCAGTGGCCCTGGGTCCACTGCAAATAGAAGGTCAGGGCCCTTTTACAATCCAGAGTATAGAGGACAGTCTCTGCCTTGCTGGTGTGAGGCCTCAGTAAGAAGGTGGGGAGCACCACCTCCTGACTGAGGTGGAATAGGGACACAACCTTCGATAGAAACTTGGGGTGTGTGTGGAGCACCACCCTATTCTCGTAGAACCTTGTGTAGGGGGGCTCTGCCATCAGAGCCTGGAGCTTGCTAACCTTACGAGCTGATGTGAGTGCCGTGAGAAAGACGATCTTCCAAGAGGTACCGCAAGTGGCAGGTAGTCAGGGGCTCAAATGGCAGCTTAGTAAGCTGCAAGAGCACCACGTTGAGATCCCATTCCGCCACTGGTGGGGGCAAATGGGGGTTTGGATAGCATGAGGCCCCGCAGGAATAGAGATACCAGGGACTGAGCTGAAAGGGGTTTTCCCTCAACGGAAGAGTGGTGCACTGCGATAGTGCTCATGTGCACCCTAAGACGTCAGTCCTAACTGTGACAGGTGGAGTAGGTCCAGCCTCTGTTCCGTTGAGGGGGAGTCCTTGAAAAGGATGGCCTCAGGTGTCCAAGGTCTGTCGGCGAGTGCCGATGACTCCTTCCAGAGCAGCTTCTGAGGCCACTCCCACACCGATCCTTCTGACTCATGCTGGGGACTGCAAGGCCTGGAGTGGGATTTTCCCCGTTTTCTTGGACCCAGCCTCCGAGGTAGTCTTCGAGGACTTTGACTTCTTGCATTCCACACCTCAAAGGATTTCCTCTTGGAGGAACCGCAGCTGTGGGACTCCGTGGTAGCCCAGGCTTCATGGGGTACCGATGTACCGGAGGGGGCCTTGGAGCAGGGTGTTGGAGACTCCGGCACGGAGTCGGATTTGTGAAAAAAAATTTCATGCTGCTGCTGACAGCTTTTAAGGGCCTTTGGAGTCACGGTCCTGCAATGGAGGCAGCAGTCATGTGGATCAGTGAGGGACATCATTTTACTGCACCAATCGCTTTTCTTAAAGCTGCTGGAGGCCATCGTAAAAAAGGGGGCCCTGCCACCCAGCAGGGGTCCAAGGCAGTCGGCCAGAAAAGGGCACGAATGCCGGACGAGGGATACCACGAAGAAAAAAAAACAAACGGGAAATGAATCAGAGGAGAGATGCCAAGGTAAGCTGGCTCAGGGGTGGAAAAGGAACCAGTGCAAAGACCAAATAAAACAGTATCTGGGGGAAACTGGACAGACATCTGGAGGGCTCCACAGGAAAAAAAAAAAAAAAAAAAAAAAGAGATAGAGGCAAGATGGCACCCTTGAGCAAGAAGGAGACCACGCATGTGTGGTGCATCTCCTAAAAGCTTTCTTTGAAAGCTGGGGAGATGCTTCCACGCAGGCTCCGTTAGCATAGACAACTGACTTCCTGTTTGTTTCCGAAGAACCTGTGGTACTGCGTTAGTGCAGGTTAGCAACTACTGCGGTAAAATTAAGCTGTGGTAAAATAATCCAATAACTGGTATATTCTCAATAGGTCAGAGCAGCTTTGCCCAAGAGGAATGGTAAGATAGCAGCTATGTGGTTAAACAATTTGAGTCCCACCAAGCCCCTTATTTGGCAAAACTCTACTGCTTTAGAATTATGATTAGAACAGCGGACAGAGCCAAGGAAGCCAGATTCAAATTCCACTGCCGCTCCTGGTCATGTTGGACAGTCAGTCAGATAACCCTCCATTGCTTCAGGTGCAAGGTGACATTTTACTTACCAGTTAATATCCTTTCCTTGAATCCTGCTAGGCCAGTCCAGACAAGTGGGTTGTGTTCCCCTACCAGCAGAATGGTGGAAACAAGAACTAATAAAAAGCACAGGTTTAAATGACATTAGTCTCATACCTCTATTCACCTCAGCCACTAGAGATCTCTTCAGTATTCGTCCCAAAGCATATGGGAGAAACATGGCAAGTCTCTCAATCATGGGCAACAATGAGTGATCAACAGTAGAGAACTATGTACAGGAAAGTATAAACAGAAGACTGGCAGTAGAAGATGAAACTGCAAAGCCAAGTACAAAAATCATAATGGATCAAAGAATACCACAGTAGGAGAACAGAACAAATACAGTTTCAGGTACGAGGCCTTAGACTGGTCTAGAAGGACTCAAGGAAAGGATATGACCTGGCAAGTAAAATGACCCTTCCATATCATCCTGCTAGACCAGTCCAGACAAGTGAGATATACAAAAGTTACAACTCCACTGAGCGGGAAGATAAAGCAGCTCACAAAACACTTGAGCCAAAGGCAATGTCCACCTGCACGTGAACATCCAAGCAGTAATGTTTGACAAAAGTAGAAAGTGATGTCCACGATACCATCTGAAAAGTATCTGCAGGAGCTACTGGCTCCACTCCACCCACGAGAAAACTTGTGCTCAGATACAGTGGTTGCGCAAACCCTCTGGAAACGGCCAGTTCCGCAACTGACGCTGAGACAATGGCCTCCTTAATCCAGCACCCCAAAGTAGACTTAGCTGCTGCATCACCCTTGTACGGGCCGGCAAACAGCACAAAAAGATGGTCAGACATATGAAAAGAATTCATAACCTCCAAGTACCAGAGAAGCACATTGCAGACATCCACAAGACAAAGATTCTTATCCTTTAACTGACACTGCTCCTTAGAGGAGGAGGATAGGCAGACCGCATGTTTCACATGAAAGGGAAAAAAATCACCTTAGGCAAGAAACGGCCTCCTTTGAAAAAGTCCGATAAGGATCTTGGAAAGACACAGCCTGCAGCTGGGAAATTCACCCTGTAGAACAAATTGTGATCAAGACAACCATCTTGAGTGTCAAATCCTTCAAAGTAGTACGCTTCAATGGCTCAAAGGGCACTGACATCAGGGTCCTGAGCACCAGACACAGATTCCAGAAAGGGACCTCAGACTGGAGGGGAGGACGCAGATGCCAAACCCCCTGGAGAAAGCATGAGACATCTGGATGCAACATTAAAGACTTAGCAGCCAGAAGCAAGCCAAAGCTGCCACTTGAATGTTCAGGGAGCTATGGGAAAGGCCCTTCTCCAGGCTATCCTGTGGAAAAGTCAACAGAGATGGCTGCCTCAGGAGCCAACTGCTGAGTACTGCACATTGCTCAAAGAAGTACCAGACCCACACGTACTGTATACTAGCATGGTAGACCTCCTCCAGACTCTCAGCAGAGTGAAGACCACCGCAGGAGAATAGCCGTTTTGTGCTAGCCATCTCCTTTCAAGAGCCAAGCCATAAGTGAGAAGGGAACTGGGTCCTTCAGGACGATCAGTCCTGCCTCAATAGGCACCGAGATGGAGGCAACCCAAGAGGAGGCTCCTGCAGGAGCTGCATCAGGTCTCCGAACCATGCTCTCCTCGGCCAATCTGGTGCCACCAGGACAATCCTGCCCAGGTGGAGTTCTATACACCAAATCACATGCCCCACCCAGAGGCCATTGAGGAAACATGTTCAGCAAGTGCTTACATGGCCAAGGCTGAGCAAGGACAGACACCCTCGGACCCAGTCTTATGTTTATGTTTATTTCATTTGATATACCGCCCTTCTGTAATGAACAAGGCGGTTTACAAATAATAAAAAAAAATCTAGTAGAGGCACAAGGCCAGTAGAAAGGGAAAGGAACTACAATCATTGACAGGACAGTAAGAGAGAAAGAAGAGTAAACAAAACATAGGGGAAGTAATTTACACAAAAGGGGAGGGGAGGTCAAAGGCCAGGGAAAGGTGGGTTTTTAGGTTTCGCTTGAAGGTGGCGTGATGGGGGTCTAAGCGGAGGGAGGAGGGGAGGGAGTTCCAAAGGGCAAGACCGTCTTCATGCGGGAACTGAAGAATCTACAAACTTTGGCACTGGAGCAGGTCACTATCAGATCCATTTCGAGATGACCCCAGCGGTGCAGAATCACCTGAAATGCTTCTGGACTAGACTCCCACTCTCCAGGAACCAGAGAGTACCAGATAAAGACGTCCATTTCCACATTATCCATTTTGACAATGTGCTGAGATGTCAAGGCTAGGAGGTTCTTCTCTGTCCAGGAAAACATGAGAGTCATCTATAGAGCTTCCCCGGCACTCCTGCCACCTTGCTGATTAAAATACGCCACCACCATGGCACTATCTAAAAATACTCAAACCGTCTGGCCCTCGACTAGGAACCAGAAACCCAGAAGAGCCAACCTGATGGTCCTCGTCTCGAGGCGGCTGATGGATCACACTGCTTCCCTGCAGTTCCAATGGCCCTGGGCCATACTGTCTTGGCAATGGGCTCCCCAGCCAAAGAGACTGGAATCAGTCTTCTGCAGGATACAGGAGAAATCATCCAGCGGCACGCTCTTCCTCAAGATGGCAGGGCTGCTGCCCCCACTGCAGGCTGGACTTCACCATCCAAAGGAGCCTGAGCTCTAACTCCTGAGAACTCACAGACCACAGTCTCAGCACAGACTGCTGGAGCAGTCACATGTGAGTACGCCCCATGGCACCATCTCTATGGTCGCTGCCATCAATCCAAGGAACTGAAGATAATCTCAGACTCTAGGAGCCTTCTATGCACAGAATAGCACCAAGCAATCCAACAGTCTTGACTTTTTCCTTTGACAGAAAAATTCTGCCCACTCGAGTGTCAAAACATGCTCCCAGAAACTCCAGGGACTGGGAAGGTGACAGCTGGCTCTTTCCCCGACTGATCACCCAGCCAAGACTTTCCAAAAAGGACACCACTCGGGATGCAACCTGAGATGCTTCTAAAAGGGAAAGAGCCAGTCGTCCAGATATGGATAGACACAGATACCTCGGCACTGCAGCCACCACTACCATGACCTTGGAGAATGTCCTTGGGGTGGTGGACAGCCCAAAAGGGAGGGTGGCAAACTGATAGTGAGAGTCAAGCATGGCAAAACATAGATCCACCCGGACTGGGATATGAAAATACGCCTTGGCCAGATCCAGATAAGCCAAGAACCCCCCTCGGTGCACTGCCTGAAACACAGAATGCGAAGTTTCCATCTGGAAATGCAGGACAAGCAAGTGCTCATTGACCCTCAAGGTCCAGAATGAACCAGAAGTAACCATCCTTTTTGAGCACCATGAAATAGATTGAGTATCTGCCCTTGCCCCGCTTGTCTGGGGTGACAGGCACCACTATCTTTAGGTGCAGCAACCTGTCCAAGGTGGTCCACACAGCAGCACTCTTGATTGCAGATCCACAAGGGGAGATGATGAAGGCATCCGGAATTAGCTCTCTGCATTCCAGGATATAGCCAACCTGAATGGTGTCTAGCACCCAGCGGATCCTTGGTAACCCGAGCCCATTCCTGAAAGAAAGACAAAGCATGGCTCCAACTGGAAGAACCAGGAAATGGGCCCCCAAACCTTCATTACCCAGCCCGGGAAGGTGCTCCTCTGGAGGAGACCGAATTCCTAGGCACACGTGTTCCATTAAAGGACTGAGAACGAGCCCAAAGCCCAAATGCAGACAGGAAAAAAGGCTTTCCAGATACACCTCAGCACCCTTCCGTACAACTCAAGGAGTTTATTTATTTATTTATTTAACATTTCTTCTATACCGCGCTATTACAATCAGCGCGGTGTACATCGAACAAAACATACTACAATGCATACAAGCAACATTGAGTTTTACATAGAACAGGGAAAAAAAACATAGGATAACCGGGGTAACTATTTACAGGGTAACTATTTACAGGTTAAATTAGTATTGTCACCAATATTCTAAGCCAATTTGGTATCATCTTCATTTCGTGAGGGAGGGACAGGCGTAAAAGTGGTGGGTGGGCAGTAGTATAGTCTAACCATTTTCTGGTTGTAATAAGGTGCTATGGTAGCTGAGACATGAGGGAAGTTTACCCGATGTGTGGGTGTCAGGGTAGTATATTGTGAATAGGTGGTGTTTCAGAGCTTTACGGAATAGGATTAAGCTTTTGATGCCACGGATTTCATGTGGAAGGGCATTCCAATTTAGGGGAGCGAATATAGAGAAAGCCCTGTTGGAAGTGGTCTTAGTACATGACGTCATCAACTTGGGGACTATTAAGGTGTTCATTGAAGTGGATCTCCTGTCTCTGTTTTCCAGGGTGCTGTGGATTAGTTTGCTAATCGGTGTAGGTGGGTAGTTATTCAGGGCTTTGAAAGTAAGGACTAGTGACTTATATTGGAGTCTGGCGTGTAACGGCAGCCAATGCAGATTTTTCATGATTGGTGTTATGTGGTCAGTTCTTGATGATCCAGAGAGAACTCTTGCGGCGGCATTCATAGCTAGGCGGAGCGGATTTAAAGTTGATTGAGGCAGGCCGTGCAGGACGATATTCGCAAAGTCCAGGTGTGGGAGGACTAATGCCTGAAAGGTTGTCCGGTAGTCACTGGATTCCAGTAGGGGGCGGAGGTGACGTAACGTTTTGATCTTGTGATATATAGACTTTGTAACGTTCTTCACATGTGTGGTCATATCTAGGTGCTGGTCCAATGTGATGCCAAGATATCTGATTGTAGGTTTGGACTTCAATTCTATATTGTTGACAAGTAGCGATGGGGGGGGTGTGAATTTACGGTTCTTCGTAACAAAAAGGACATCAGTTTTACTATGATTGATCCGAAGGTTTTGTGTCAGCAGCCAATCAGCTACAGCTCCGAAACAATTGAGTTCCCCAAGGCTCCTCACTATCTGCTCTCCTCTTCAACATTTACATTCAGCCTATATGCAAAATATTTAATAAATACTAGATACAATATGCCATATATGCCGACAATATCATGGCAGATAGTCTCTTGTATTTATCCACCTGGATGCCCCAGACTATTCCACTATATCAACCTGCATTCATGAGATAACGACCCGGCTTACTAACAACTTAATCAACATAAAAAAATCTGAAGCAATCATTATTACAAGGGAATCCACATTCACTCCTCCTACTTCTATCAACATCTCAAATATACTGATCACAATAAGAGACTAAGTTTGGTATCTTGGCGTGATACTAGACAAACAACTTACTCTCCAAGTGCATATCAACAAGACGTCCAAAACAGCCTTCTTCAAACTATCAATGCTCCGAAGACTAAAACCTCTCCTCAATAAAGAACACTTCCATACAGTATGCCAGGCCATCATTACAACTGTGTTGAACTACTGTAATCTCCTCTTCCAAGGTCTACCTAAACAATCCACTCGACCCCTTCAAATAGTCCAGAACTGCTGCCCATATTTATTTATTTATCGGGTTTTCTATACCGCCTAATCAAGGCAGTTTACATTAACTTCAACTTTTACAAAGAACATCCAATTATAAACAATAACTTTTACAAAGTTTTATTGCTGGCGCTTCACTACAAGACTATATAACTCCCATACTACATGATCTGCACTGGCTGCCAATCTCTTCACAGGCAAAATATAAATCAGCATTCACCATCTTCAAGATTAAAAACATGTCAGCAGGAATACTACAAGAGCTCATCGGAACCAAAGCAAAGCAAAAGACCGGACAGAAACAGTACTAAAAACACTGTACTAACCCATAATCTATTCATAAGAACCAATAAATCCACATCCATGAGGGCTAGCTCTCTTGCTCCCCCTGCTATTTGGGATGCACTCCCGGAAAAGCTAAGATCCACAACTGATAAAAGATTTCCGGAAGTCACTCAAAACCACCCTATTCATTGAACATTTCAATGAAGACCCACAATCACACTAATCATTACATGGTATCATGCCCACTACACTCCACAAGCCGATTTACACAAGTTAAACTATCTGCACCACTCACCCTACCATTACTCTTCTTACGATTTATATACGTTTAGTTTCAGAGCTCCCATCTAACCCTCCCCTTCGGTTACATAAAAACTCATCAGATTATTTAAATCTTGAAGAATGATATTACAAAAGACTGTTTAAGTTTTTGAAGTTTTGATGTTACTGTTTACATTTGCAAATTCTTTGTAAAAGTTAAAGTTAATGTAAACTGCCTTGTTTAAATGAAAAGGCGGTATAGAAAAATTGTTAAATAATGACAAAAGTCCTGAGACACCAGGGGATCCGGCCAGTATACCCTTGGTGAATGGGCAGAGGTTGATAAGAAAGAGGCACCAGCCCCCTTCACAGGCCCCCTGGACCTGTCTTCTGGAAGGCAGTAAGATTTTCTCTCATCCAGGTCCTTCACCAGCTTCTCCAAATCAGCTCCAAAAATAAGCTTCCCCTTAAAAGCCATTGTCAGGGTTCCATCACTGGCTGCCAAACATACCGGGTCATACATGACATCAGAAGGAAGCTCATAGCAGATTACAAAAGAGAAGTATCATCTGGCAGAAGAGACTGAATCCACGGGAGCAGGGCACGAGACATCAGGCTGGCACTTGCCGCCAGCTGCAGAATAGCAGCCACCACGGTGAACTGGCTGCTCAACAACGCATCTACCTTATGGTCCAGAAAATCCTTAAGACCATAAGAACATAAGATATGCCATACTGGGTCAGACCAAGGTCCATCAAGCCCAGTATCCTGTTTCCAACAGTGGCCAATCTAGGTCATATGTACCTAGCAGTTTCCTCAAAGGACAAAGGTTCCTCAATGCTTGTATTGAGTCAAGCATTGATATCCTGGGTCCCTTATTAATAATGGTTTATGGACCTTTCCTCCAGGAACTTCTCCAACCCTTTTTTAAACCCAACTACACTAACAGCCTTTACTACATCCTCCGGTAACAAATTCCAGAGTTTGATTACACGTTGAGTGAAAAAATATTTTCTTTTATTAGTCTTAAATAGTTTACCCTGTAGCTTCATTGCATGTCCCCTAGTCTTTCTATATTTTGATAAAGTAAACAATCGATCTACGTTTACCCGTTCCATTCCGTTCATTAATTTATAGACTTCTATCATATCTCCCCTCAGCCGTCTCTTTTCCAGGTTAAAGAGCCCTAACCTTTTTAGCCTTTCTTCATAGAGGTATCCTTCCATTCTCTAACGTTTTGGTGGCTCTTCTCTGAACCTTTTCTAATAACGCTATATCCTTTTTAAGATACGGCGACCAGAATTGCACACAATATTTAAGGTGCGGTCTCACCATGGAATGATACAAAGGCATTATAATATCCTTTGTTTTATTTTCCATTCCTTTCCTTATTATACCTAGCATTCTATTTGCTCTCTTGGCCGCTGCTGCACACTGGGCCAATGGTTTTAACATGTTATCCACAATGACGCCTAAATCTTTTTCCTGGGTGGTGGTTCTTAATGTGGAACCTTCCATCGTGTAACCATAGTTTGGGTTGTTCTTCCCTAGGTGCATAACTTTGCACTTGTCCACATTAAATTTCATCTGCCATTTTGATGTCCAGTCATCCAATTTATCAAGATCCTCTTGGGCTTTAATAACTTTAAATAGTTTTGTGTCATCTGCAAATTTGATAACCTCACTCGTTATTCCCTTTTCCAGGTCATTTATGAATATGTCAAAAAGCAGCAGACCCAGCACAGATCCCTGGGGTACACCACTATTCACCTTTCTCTATTGGGAAAATTGGCCATTTAGCCCTACCCTCTGCTTTCTATCTTTTAACCAGTTCCTGATCCACAATAGTACACTGACTCCTATCCCATGACTCTTTAGTTTTGCCAAAAGTCTCTCATGAGGGACCTTGTCAAAGGCTTTCTGAAAGTCCAAATACACTATATCAACCGACTCACCTTTGTTTACCTGTTTATTCACACCTTCAAAAAATATAAGATTAGTAAGATTCACACTTTCAAAAAATATAAGATTAGTAAGACAAGATCTTCCTTGTCTAAAGCCATGTTGGCTGTCTCCCATTAAGCCATGATTATCTACATGTTCAGCAATTTTGTTCTTTATGATGGTTTCTACCATTTTTCCCGGTACTGACGTCAGGCTGACTGGTCTGTAGTTTCCGGATCACCCCTGGAACCCTTTTTAAAAATTGGTGTTACGTTCGCCATCCTCCAATCTTCAGGTATTACAGATGATTTTAATGATAGTTCACAGAATACTAATAGCAGGTCTGCAATCTCATATTTCAGTTCTTTCAACACCCTTGGATGTATATCATCCGTCCCAGGTGATTTGATACTCTTCAGTTTATCTAATAGTTGTAATACATCTTTCCGATGTATTGATATTTCCTTCAATTCTTCTGCACCTTTAAATACCACTTCAGTCATAGGTAACATCCCTACATCTTCCTCAGTAACGACTGAAGCAAAGAATTCATTCAGTCTCTCAGCTATCGCCTTGTCGCCTCTTAGTGCCCCTTTAGCCCCTCTCGTATCATCTAAAAGACTGACTCTCACAGGGTTTTTTTTTGCTATGAATGTACTTGAATAAGTCTTTATTACATGTTTTTTGTTTCTGCAGCAAGCTTCTTCTCAAATTCTCCCTTTGCTTGCTTTATCAATGCCTTGCATTTAACTTGCCAGTGCTTGTGCTGTTTCCAGGTTTTGTCATTTGGCTCTTTTTTCCATTTCCTGAAAGATGCTTTTTTGGCAACAGCCTCTCTGACCTTACCTTTAAACCGTGCTGGCAGTTTTTTGGACTTCCTTCCACTTTTCTTAAAGCGTGGAATACAGCTGGTCTGGGCTTCAAAAATAGTATTTTTCAACACCCCCCAAGCTTGATGTAAGTCTTTAACCTTTGCAACTGCTCCTTTTATTTTTTTTCTTAACTATTTTCCTCATTTTATCATAGTCTCCCTTTTGAAAGTTAAAAGGTAGTACTGTGGATTTCCTTACTATCCCTCCTCCACTAATTAAATCAAAGGCGATCATGCTATGATCACTATTGCCAAGTGGCCCCAAAAACCTTATCTCTTGCACCAGATCTGGTGTCCCACTAAGGACTAGGTCCAATATGGCTTCCCCTCTGGTCGGTTCATGAACCAGCTGCTCCAAGAAACAGTCATTTATTTCATCTAGGAACTTTATCTCCCTAGCATGTCCTGCCGTGACACTGATCCAGTCGATACCGGGGTTATTGAAATCACCCATTATTATTACTGTGTTGTAACCTTTGTTAGCTTCCTTGATTTCTTTGAGCATTTCATCATCCATTTGTTCATTCTGGCCAGGCGGTTGATAGTACACCCCCACTGCCATTGCCTTCCCCTTTTTATATGGAATTTCAATCCATAGATATTCTACAGCAAATTTTGCTTCCTGCAAAACATTAATGCTTTCTGACGCAATGCCCTTTCTAACAGAGCGCAACCCCTCCACCAATTTGATCAGCTCTATCATTACGATATAGTTTGTACCCAGGTATCACAGTGTCCCACTGGTTGTCCTTCTTCCACCATGTCTCTGAGATTCCAATCATATCTGCCTTACACAGGAATGGGGGGTCCATCTGCTAACCTTCGTGACCTGCGCATCCAGCTTGGGAATACCAACTACTCAATGCACTCCTTCTCCAGGAGAGCATAGATCTTCTTACACATCCTTAAATCCTTTAGACAGGGAGTTGGCAGAGTCCCCCTCAGACCAGATCAAATCCTTGATAACCACTGGGAATGGGAAGACAGTAGTGGATTTCCACACCCCTTGAAGGAGCGAGTGCACCTTTGGCTCCTGCTAAATGCTGGAAGCATCTTTAAAGTTCAAGGCGGATGAAACCCTGGCAATCAACGCCGCCAGCTCCTCCTTCCGGTATAGCAGATCACTCCAGTTTCTTCGCAATCTACTGAAGGCAAGAGTACTTCTTCATCCACGTTTGAGTCTAGCACCGAGCCATCTGACTCCAAGTCATAGTCAAAATCTCCAACAGCTCCCAGCTGTTCCCCATCTCCAGGGAGCACCCATTACTGGGAATGCTTATCCAAAGGCAATCTTACAGAGCTGCCACTCTCAGCCTGCCCCACATGAGACAGTACCCAGGGGTCCGAATTTCCAAGTCGGTACTGCTGCAAAAAAGAAAAAAGAATTCCAGGGAGGACAATCTGGAGTCTGGAAGCTCTCGTCTCAGAAATGACCCCTCAACAGCAGGAGGCACAGCCGCCACAGAGTCCATAGAGGACAAGGAGCACCTCACAGCACAGTCGCCAGAACCTCCGGCCAGCTGGATATTCTTACCCATACAGTAGCATCATCCGTCATATCAACCTTGAGGCAGATAAGGTTGGACTAACTGCATCCCTGGCTGAGAGAGGGGGAAGCAGGGATGACTCAGAAGCTGCCATGCAAGAAGAGCAGAGTCCAGAATCCAGAGATGAGGCACCTCACTTGCCACAGGTCAAATGACGTTTCCTGAAAGAAGACAGAGTTAAGGCAAGTATCACAACAGCATACACTAAGGCCACGGCGGCCCGAAGTCCACATTGGCGTTATAGGCGCTAGGGAAGAAACGCACGTTGGAGCCACTAGGGCAGAACGCACACTAAGACCACGCAACCACCAGGTGCACAAGAGGTAAAGCGTAGTTACTCACCTGTAACAAGTGTTCTCCAGGAACAGCAGGAATCAGTCCTCACATATGGGTGATGTTGACTGAGCCCCCATGCGGCGCAAATCCCCAGCTTTCGAAGAAAGCCTTTCGGACTGCGTCATGCATGCGTGGTCCCCTTCCCACCCAAGGGTGCCATCTTGCTCAGTCAAATGACATAGCTAAAAAGAAGGCAAAAGGATAAAAATGAATCAAGGACTGCAACTCCAGGGGAGGAAGGAGGGTCATGAGGACTGATTCTTGCTGTCCCTGGAGAACACCTGTTACAGGTGAGTAACTAGGCTTTCTCCAGGAACAAGCAGGAAGTTAGTCTTCACATATGGAACTCCCTAGCTATAGGCTATCGAGAACCCATAACTGAAAAATAGGCTCCCTCTAGACGAGCCGCAGCAGCCATGATAGGAGTTCAACCGAGAATGTAACACTCCAGTAGCCTGACACCAAAGGGTCGGAGGGTAGGAGTTGCCTAAACCTCAAACAGATTACGGAGTACAGCCTGGCCGAAAGCACTGTCCCGTTGGGATTCCCTATCCAGGCAGTAATGGGCTGCAAAAGTCTGGCTTGAAGACCAGGTTGCGGCCAGGCAGATGTCTGCCAGTGGAACAGAGCTGAAGTGAGCCACTGATGCGGCCTTAGCCCTGACCCGGTGGGCCGTGACTCGACCCTGCGAGCCGTGACTCGACCCTGCGAGCCGTGACTCGACCCTGCGAGCCGTGACTCGACCCTGCGAGCCGTGACTCGACCCTGCGAGCCGTGACTCGACCCTGCGAGCCGTGACTCGACCCTGCAATGGGAGATCAGCCGCCCTGTATGCCCAGGCGATGCAATCCACCACCCAGGTGGACAACGTATGCTTGGAGACCGGCATTCCCAGCTTACTGGGTTCATAAGAGATGAAGAGCTAACGAGCTCTTCAATGTCCCTGCGTACGCTCCATGTAGAAGGCCAATGCCCTCTTACAGTCCAGGGTATGCAGAACTGCTTCTGCCCAACTGGCATGGGGCCGGGGAAAGGTGGTTGGAAGCACCACCTTCTGGTTGAGGTGGAAAGAGGAGACCACTTTCGGCAGGAACTTGGGGTGCATGCAAAGCACCACCCTATTCCTATAGAACTGTGTGAACGGCCTATCGGACACCAGAGCTTGCAGCTCACTCACTCGTCTAGCCGATGAGAGTGTCACCAAGAAAAGCGTCTTCCAAGAAAGGAAGCAGAGATGGCAGGTAGCCATCGGCTCAAAGGGTAAGCAAGTAAGCTGCTGCAAGACCATATTCAGATCCCATTCGGTTGCTGGGGGGCAAACCAGGGGTTTCAGCAGAAGCAGACCTCTCAAGAACCTGGACACCAAGGGGTGTACAGAGAGAGATTTCCCTTCCACTGGAGAGTGGTTTGCTGATAAAGCACTAAGGTGAACTCGGACCAAGTTTGACATGAGGCCTAAATCTGAAAGGTGAAGCAGGTACTGCAGCACCACAGCTACCTGGCAGGAGTAAAGGGTTCTCACTCTGCTGAGTACACCATACTTCAAACCTACGCCACTTAAATGCATAGGTTTTCCTAGTCGATTGCCTTCTAGAGGCTAGCAGTACATCCTCTATCTTTTTCGGGAGGAGAAGTGGTGCAAGGACTACCCTTTCAGCAGCCATACAATCAGGTTGAGGGACCTGAAGTTGGGATGCAGAAGTGAGCTCCCATCCTGTGACAGGAGATTGGGCAGAAATCCCAGAGGAATTGTAGCCTCCTCCACCAGCTGCAGGAGGAGTGGAAACCAAGGCTGTCTCAGCCACCTGGGGGCCACCAGGATGACTGAGGCCTTGTCCTGAAGGATCTTGAATAAGGTCCGAGCTACCAGTGGTGTGGGAGGAAATGCATATAGGAGGCCCACAGACCATGATATTAGGAAAGCACCTGCAGCTACCCTGTGTGGGTGACTTGTGCGGCTGGAGTATTCTGCTTAGCTTGTCTACTAGGAAGTTCTCATGACTTGGTAAGTAGACCGCCTTGAGGAACATACCTTGGCTGACTGCGAAGGAGCATAGGTCTAGGGTTTCCTGGCACATGATGCGAGAGCCTGTGCCCCCTTGTTTGTTCACATAGAACATCGCTACTTGGTTGTCTGTCTGAATCAAGACAGACTGATGAGCCAGGGTTTGACAGAAGGTCCAAAGAGCTAGGCGGATCGCTCGAAGCTCTAGGAGATTGATTTGTTGTGTGCTCTCCCACGGAGACCACACCCCTTGAGTGCAGACCTGTTGGCAACACGCACCCCATCCCAGCAGGGATGCATCCGTAGTCAGCACCTTCGAGTGCATGGGAGGCTGAAAAGGCACTCCCCTCCAGAAAGTTGTGAGGTTGAAGCTACCATTTCAAAGACTGTATCAGGTGATGGGACACCTTGATGTTGTCTCTTTGACTGTGGCTTGTGTCCACTGGTCTCTAAGGCACCACTGAGCTGTTCTCATGTGCAGTCGAGCAATGGGTGTCACATGCACTGTGGAGGCCATGTGACCAAGAAGCCACAGAAAGTGTCATGCTGAGATGCGGGATCTGCGACTCACTTGCTGCACTAAGGCTACCAGTCTTTGTGCCCTTTCCTCTGGTAGATAAGCCCTTGCCTGAAGGGTGTCTAACCTTGCCCCTATGAACTCTAGTCCCTGAGAGGGAACCAGAGTGGACGTTGTGTAGTTGATCACAAAGCCCAGGTGCTGGAGCAACTGGATAGTGTGGGACGTGGCCTGTTGGGCTTCTAGAGCTGACTGGGCTTTGATGAGCCAGTCGTCTAATTAGGGGAAGACAAATACCCCTTGAGTCCTCAGAAAGGCCGCCACCACCACAAGGCACTTTGTGAATACCCTGGGTGCTGAGGCTAGGCCAAAGGGAAGCCCTTTGTACTAAAAATGGTTTCCTACCACTACAAATCTTAGATATTGTCTGTGGCCTGGATAAATCAAGATGTGTGTATAAGCATCTTTGAGATCTAAGGAGCATAGCAAGTCTCCCTGGTGGAGGTAAGGCAGCAATATTCCAAGTGAAAGCATTTTGAACTTTTCCCTCACCAGGAACTTGTTTAGGCTTCACAGGTCGAGGATAGGTCTTAGGCCTCCAGTTCTCTTTGGTATCAGAAAGTACCTGGAGTAGAAGCCTGTGCCCTGTAGGTGGTGAGGCATCGGTTCTACCGCCTGACCCTCGAGAAAACCTGAACTCCTTCAAGAGGAGGTCCCTGTGAAGAGGGGGTCTGAGAGGCTCCCCTGGAAAGTAAGAGGGAGGCACCTGGCTGAGAGATGTAACCGATAGTCAAAATGGGCTATCTGGAGAACCCAGGTGTCTGTTGTAATAGCTGGCCACCTGTGGGCATACAGGGTCAGCCTTTCTCCTGTGCATGGCCTTGTGTACTTTGAGAGACTATGCTCTGGGAGTCAAAAGCCCCCTCCAGGCTGGGCCGAAGCTGGTGCCTGGGGTTTGGGGGCCTTTTGCTTACGTGGGCCTTGCCCCCATCCCTTGGCCTGCTGCCCCTGCTGGTGAGGCCCAATACGTGGGGCAGTTTCGGTAAGCTGATCCTTTCTTCGGGAAAAAGGGTTTCTTACCCGAGCCATTCTTCTTAGAAGGGGCAGATGTCTTCTCCGGGTCAGGTACTCAGACTCGATCTCGGCAGCCTTCTCAGTCATGGGCTTGTCAAAGAGGTTTTCACCTCGGCAAGGGACATCGACCAACTTGTCCTGAACCTATGGCTCCAGGTCTGACGACTGTAGCCATGCCTGGCGTCGTGCACCGATGCCGGCCCCCGCTACCTGGGCCGAAGCCTCGAAGCCGCCATAAGCTGCTCGAGTCATAAACTTCGAGCACTCTCAGATCCCAGTGGACAAAACTTGGAAGCGCTGCAAAGGTCCCTTGGAGAGACCAGCCGAGAACCCGGCAATCTTCTTTGCCAGGTCGCACAGATACATGCTGGTACATCTGGTCTCACAGGTACAGCTGGTACGTCTGGATTCGGCATGACAGCATCAAACCCTGGTAGCACTTTCTGCCGAGAGCATCCATGTTGCGGGCCTCCTGGCCAGGAGGCACAGAGGAGTGCGTCTTCTGGCTCTTGAGCGGGCGCATGGCCGATTCCACAACCATGGAGTTGTGCGGCAGCTGTGCTTTTTGGAACCCAGGGCTCTTGCGAACTCGATAAATGGAATCAATTTGCCTGCTGAGGACCGGCATCGAGGCCGGTGTCTCCCACATTCGGATCATTAGCCATTCCAGAATGGGGGGCACCGGCACAGTAAGGGTTTCCTTTGGAGGAAAGTCACACTGGAGGACCTTGAGCTCCTCAGCTCGAGGCTCCTCCTCGGCATCCGCTGGGAATAACAAAGGCTCCTCCTCGGCATCCACTGGGAATAACAAAGCCTTTGCCATGTCCCGGACGAAGTCCAAGAACCGGGTGAACCCCGGGGGTGACCGTCTCCGAGGTTCAGATACCGGGGAGTCTGGTACAGTGGGTGTCCAGGGACTCCTCGCCCTCCATCTCCCAACCGGACCCCTCCGAGTCGTCGAGCGGCTCCGGCCTCGACGGCTTGGGTCTCGACCACCCCGACGCCAAGGGAATTGGCATAGACGACCTCAGTCCCGAAAGGGAGGTCAAGGGCGACCTCGGCCGAGGATCAGCTCAGCCTCTGGGGTCAACTTGGACATCGAAGTCCCAGTGGTCAGGGCAGACAGACGTGTGAGACCAGCCATCAGCGCCCAACTGCTGGTCCATGAAGGTAGACACGCTGCGCTCCAAGGCCGCCAACCTGAGACCGAGCTCAAAAGGCTCCACAGCCCCGGCTCGGGTCCCAACACCGGCTCTCCCGGGGGATAGTACACAACGAGGACAGTGCTTACCTTCCTCGGCATCTCTGGGTCCTTTCGAGGGAGTTTGGCAGACCTCTCCGACGCCGAGGATCCAGGGCAGTGAGCCGGGCTCCGCGACCGAGCCCACGAGCGACCAGGCCGTTCGGAGCTCTCAGACGACACCGCCCTCATGGATTTTTTCTTCCTCCGGTGTTCCCGCGAGGGAGACCCCTTTCAGAGGACACCCGACGCTGCTCGGGACCAGACAGCTCCTGAGAGGTCGAGGCCTCTGACGAGGTCCTGGCCCGGGCGGGTGCAGACTTGGGAAAAATCCTGTCATGTTGCTGCTGCCTGCTCCTCAGTGCCTTTGAAGACATCTTTTTGCACAGGCTACAGACCACGGGGTCATGGTCGGGCCCGAGGCATCGGAGGCAGCAGTCATGTGTTTCGGTGAGAGACATTAGTTTCGTGCACCAATCACACTTTTTAAACCCGCTGGCAGCCATCGGGGGGGAAAAAGGGCCCCTGCAAGGTCAAAGGACTGGGCTACCAGCTAAAAATAAAAAAAGAGCGTGTCTATAAGGACAAAAATGAAAAAATAGGCCGGACTCTATACTGGTGTACCGAGTTGAGGCGGGAAGGGGAACCGGCGTCGAACAGTCAAGCAGAAAATACAATTTTCCAACTTTTATCACTTTTTCCACAGGAAACTAGGACAACGTCCGTTGGGCTCTGCAGAAAAAAGGAGACTGAGCAAGATGGCACTCTTGGGCGGGAAGGGGACCGCGCATGCGTGATGCAGTCCCAAAGGCTTTCTTCAAAAGCTGGGGATTTGCTCCGCATGGGGGCTCCGTCGACGTTGACATCACCGTCACCCATATGTGAGGACTGACCACCTGCTTGTTCCTGGAGAAAAAGCACTACATGCATGCAGAAAACAGCAGGAAACCCCCACAATGCGCCAACGGTCACCAGCGGTCCACCCCAAATTGCGTGCCAGGAAGATGAAATCGGGAGCCCCCAACAAGGAGAATGACAAGGTCAAGCCTTCGTACTCACCCCCTGAGAGGCCCCGGCAGAGAATCGATGCCAGGCTCAGCTTTTCTCCCCTGAAACTGTTTTTACTTGCTTTGCAGCACTGCATTTAAGGTGGCTGGCAGGCAGATCTCCCCCCCCCGAGAGCCTTCTGCAATCTTCAGGAGAGAGCAGGGTGGGGGGACAGAGGAGAAAGGAGGGGGCTTTGAGGTTGTCTGAGGCTGCTACACTCTTCCAGATCCTTCCTATCCTTCAAATTTCTGGCTGCTCAACAGGCTCTTATCACGATGTTGCTGAACCAAATGTTTCCTTCTTCTTTGGCCAATGAAAAGACTGCATTCTAATGGAGCCTCCCATGTTGCGCTCAAGGGAGAAACATTGTCAAGGTGGTCGTTCACGAGCATTTAATCAAGCTTTTCCTCTCAATCTTCAGATTTTCTTACTGAAGAAACCTCTGGTACTTGAGGCGAATAGAGGCATAGGAGTGATGTCACTAAAACCTGAACTTTTCATTGGTTCTTTGTCTCCACCAATCTGTTGGTAGGGGAACACAACAGACTTGTCTGGACTGGTCTAGCAGGACGATATGAAAACTTAAATTGTAAGCTCTCAAGGAACAGGAAAATTCCTACTGCATCCGATTATAACTCGCCTTGAATTTCTGAAAAATCCATGAGCTAAATCCAACTAAAAACAGAGCTGAGTGGTGGTTAAATCCCTGCGCATGCGTTTCTTTTAAAATAAGAGGCGGTGGGCATTTTCAGAGGGGGTGGACATTTTCAGGGGCGGTGGCCTCCTTTAATTTAAACCCAGATATTCAATGCTGGTGTCATATTTGGGTTGCCTAGTTTGCCAATTAGCTAACAGTTCAGCAGCAACAGTCAACCAGTGGCCAGATAGCTAAATCAGCTAAAGTTAGGCCAGCCTTTTTTTGGCCCAGCTTTAGCTGGTTAGCGTTAACTGGCTAGCAGCTCAATATCGCTACTGACTGGCTAACCTCTGGTACCACCCTGCAATGCCCTGAAGCTAAGTGTTTAGTGTATGGGCACTGAAATCCGGTACATTGAATATCATGCTGACCAGTTTAACCACTAGCAAGTATAATAACCACTTAAATCCTTATGAACATGCCTCCCAGCATCTATTATTGTCTTACCTGCTCTCTTTCCCCCCTCCTCTTTTCTTCTTCTGCTCGCCGACGCTCCTCGTCCTCTTTGCGTCTTCTTTCCATCTCCTCCATTCTTTTCTTCTCTTCTTGTTCTCTCCTCCTCTGCTCACGCTCTTGCTGTCGCCGAGCTTCTCGTTCCCGCCTTTGTTGCTAAGACAAAACAAATACAAATATACATGAAGGAGCTGTATCCTGGGATCAGAGCCAATTAGCCTTGTGTTCACTCTGCCAATGCACCCCCGCCCCAACTCCACTGACCCAGACTTATGTGTTGCTCTTCCTCCTCTTCCTGAAAGCCAGCATCATGAGCATGTTCAAAATGTCTGATTGTGGGCCATCACACTCTGATGCTAACTTCAGGAAGAAGAGGAGTGGCAGAGAGCCACAGCCCAGGCTTCCACTACCTCATCTAACCAGATCCATATTCTCTTCACGCTGGCAGAGCACAGGGATCTCTGCCAACCATGCTGCTTCCCTGGCTGGATCTGATGGTGCTTTGCTGTCCCCTCAAATTCTGGCATCCTAGGTGTCTGCCTAAATTTACATAGTTATAGCTCCATCCCTGCTTGGAATTATCCTAGTAGATCACTATGTTTTTCCCCACCTCAGCTATACAATGCCAGGCCAATACACAAGAAACCATCCCCAGTAAACAGCACAGATATGCAAAAAAAAATATTAGACTATTTTCTTCTTAAAATGCAACAGACCATTAGAATGCTATAAATTCAGAAAGAATCTGTGGGCAATGTGCAGGCCCCCCATGGGGAATACCATTGCTTTTTATGGAACTGCACATTGCCTACATTTTCAGAAGCTCCTGCTATTCACAGTGCCATACTGAAGTCTTCAAACCCTGGTATGTTTTTTCACCCTCGGTTGCCTAAAAAATAATTCAAAATCCATTTTACTATGAGTTTGTTCCACTGATCAACACAATATAAGAAATATTTAAAAAGTAATTAAGAATATGAAACCAAAAATTCTTGACTGTATAAGTCATCACGCCCTTTGTTGTAGCAAAACCAAGTTACCTCTGATTCCAAAGGCCATAATGAGACAAAGCCCAGGGAGCTGACTGGAATACTCCTAGCTGAAGAATCAAGCTCTTTATTTTGTATGAAGTGAATCTGATGCAAAGAGCTAACATGCCACGCAAGGCGCAGCGGAAAAAATTCCAGAAAAAGTACCTCCCACAGTATAAAAGCACCTCCTGTGCATTTATGCAACAGAAATGTATAAAATGTTTTTATCATGTCTTCCTCTGCTATTACTATTAATCATTTACATAGTGCTAAAAGACGTATGGAGTGCTGTACAAACAAAGAAAACAGTCCCTGCTCATAGAGCTTACAATCTAATCAAGACAGACTCCTGCCTTTCCTCCAAAGTAGACAAAGATCTCAATATGTATCTCTCTATATGCCTGGTGACATTTTTACATATATTATACACATATGCACGCCTTTGTGTGTGTGCGCGCATGCGTGTGTATATCTACCAAGAGTCAGCATCAACTCAAAGGCACACACACATGTACGTGTGTTATGTACATGCTTTGCAATTCAGTATGCTATTTGTAGTCCCTGACTTTACCCATAGAAATAGTGCTGCAGATCCCATAATGAATAAGAATGAAACTCACAGAAATGCAGGACTAGCTTAAAATCTCACTCCTGAAACTGGGTAACTTAGAAACTCTGACACACACACACCCCACACACATTTACCTGCCAGCTTGTGAGTCCTGCGTGTCCACTGATATATTTATTTTATCATTGTTAGTGTGTTATTAATCTGTACCACTATTAGTGTGCTACTTATCTGTAAGCTTGTCCTGTTTTCTTCATTCGTACCTATCTCCTGCATATCCCTATAATTTTTATCCCTTCCTCCCACCTCTCTACCCACCCACCCCCTGGCGTTCAGTCATAGCCATCTTCTGCTCATTACCACGATTATTCACAGGTGCACCTAATCCCCTGTGATCTCTCTCCCACCTATCCTTATTTCTTCTGACCTGTTCTCTCCATCTCTCTCTTCTATGGCTCCTCATCACTTTCTCTTCCTATTCCTCTTATTCCCTAATTGTCTCCCCTCCTACCAACACCTTCAATCCTCCCCCCTTTATCATTCACACTTCCCCCACCATCCTGTCTTCTACCCTGTCATCATCTCTTGAGCGTCACCACTTTCTCCCTCTCATTCAGCCATCTCCTCTCTCTCTAAAACAACCTGACAATCATTACCACCATGCTGTCTCCTCTCTGCCCCATTCTCTTCTACTCCTCCTTTCATCCAGAGATATCAACCACAACCCTGCCCTCCCCCCAGACTTTTGTCACATTCCCAGAACAGATCTTCATGCAACATCTCAAATCTTATTCATATCCTTCTCCTTTCCCCTTCCTCTGTCCCTTTCTCATGTGCCTTCTGGAACGCACACTCCATCTCAAATAAACTTGCCTTTACTCATGATCCCTTTCTCTAATGCTCTCCATCTTCTTGCTCTAAGTGAAACCTGGCTCCTGCCAGAAGACTTAGCCCGGTTTAGTAAACATACCCCTAACGCTTAACCCGGGCTATCTGCAACTAAGTCCCACTGAATAATATGGGACCTAGTGGCAGATAGCCCGGGTTAACCATTAGCCTGGTTTAGTAAACATACCCCTTAGTGTCAGTCACTACTCTCTCTCATGGCGGCTATCAGTTCTCCTACATATCTCGTCCCACTGGCCGTGGTGGTGGTGGTGGGTTTCTACTCTCTCCTTCCTGCCAATTTCAAACCCTTCTGCTGCTTCAGTCTCACTCCTTTCACTCTTTTGAAGTCCACTCTGTCTTTTTACTCCACTGCCTCTCCGGTTAGCTATTGTGGTTAGCTATTATTTATCAACCTCCTGACAAGTCCACCTCTACCTCTCACAGACTGACTCGTGACTTTCCTTCTTTCTGGATTCTTCTTCCCCTTCCCTTGTTCTTGGGGATTTTAACATTCATGTTGATAATCCCTCTGACCCTTATGCTTTAAAGCTCCTTTCCCTTACCTCCTCATTCGACCTCCAGCTTTGTTCTACTGCCCCCACTCACCAGCATGGTCACTGCTTTGACCTTCTATTCTTCTCTAATTGCTTATCCTAAACTTCTGTACCTCAGTTATTCCCTTATCAGACCATCACCTGCTAAGCTTCACTCTGCATCACCTGTCACCTCAACCTTGCCCCATCTCCTCCAACCTCTTTAGAAATCTTCATGCTATTGACCCTTTGGCTCTCTCCTCCACTGTCTCATCACTTCTTTCCTCCACTGCCATCCGAGTCGGTTGATGTGGCAGTAGCTTCCTATAAAGTTGCACTCTCCTCTGCTCTGGATGCTCTTAGCACCCATGCCACGTCCTGTGAGGCGTATTATACCCCAGCCCTGGCTGTCTTTCACTAACCGCTATCTACATTCCTGTGCCCATTCAGCTGAGTGTGCATGGCTCAAATCACGCACTTTTGCAGACTTTCTACACTTCAGAATTCATGCTTGTTTCTTTCCACTCAGCCATAACATTTGCCAAACAAGACTCTTATGTCCATCTAACTCTTTGCCTCTGACCCTCGCTGTCTCTACAACTCTCAACTCTCTCCTTAAGGTGCATCCACCTCCGACCCTTCTCCTTTCTGACAAATCCCTGGCTGACTATTTCCATGACAAAATCCACAAAATCACACTAATTCCCCACGAGGTCAGCTACTTCTCCTCCCCCTCTTCACTCCCAACTTTCGCCCCTACCTCTGCTACCCTCTCTTCCCTTTCTATGATCTATGAGAAGGAAGGGAACCAAACACCTTCTTTCCTCATACACACTCACTAACTACTCCTCTGATCCTATTCCCATCCTTCTTCTAAAGCCCATCTCCTCCACTATTGTCCCTTCCAGCTTTCATATTTTCAACCTATCACTCTCTACTGCAACTGTCCCTGCAGCCTTGCTTGGTTTTAAGAGCTCTGTGCTATTCTGGTTCTCTTCATATCTCTCCCATCACTCTTTCAATGTTTGTTCTGGTGGATCCTCCTCTACTGCTATTCCACTCTCAGCTAGTCTACCCCAAGGATCTGTCTTGGATCCACTAGTTTTCTCTCTCTCTATACCCAGTCCCTTGTTGCCCTCATCTCTTCCCACGCTTTCAGTGCCATCTTTATGCTGGACTCCCAAATCTACCTCTACACCAGAAATCTCTCTGGCAATCCAGACCTGAATCTCTGCTTGCCTTTCTGACATTGCTGCTTGAATATCTCAACGCCGCTTGAAATTGAACATGGCCAAAACTGGGCTGCTTATTTTTCCTCTAAACCTTCCTCGTCCCTTCCTCCTTTCTCAGTCTCTGTGGATAACTCTCTACTCCTTCCTGTCTCCTCAGCTCACAACCTTGGGGTCGTCTTTGACTCCTCTCTCCTTCTCCAAACACATCCAACTGATAGATAAAACCTACCATTTCTTTCTCCACAACATCAACAAAATTTGCCCATTCCTTTCTGAACATGCTAAGACTTATCCACTCCTTAGTTGCCTCCCATCTAGACTATTATCTACTTCTTGCTGGTTTCCCTCTGAATCATCTCTCTCCAATTCAATCTGTTCAACACTCTGCTGCACAGCTAATCTTCTGCCAGTCTCGTCATGCTCATATTACCCCTCTTCTAAAGTCACTTCATTGACTCCCTACCTGCTTTCACATCCAGTGGAAACTTTTCCTGCTGACCTATAAGTACATTCACAGCTCCTCATTACCTTTCCTCTTACCTCTCCCTACACCACTCCTCAGGAACTCCACTCTTCTGGCAAATCACTTCTATCTGTGCCCTTCTCTTCTTTTGCTAATTCCAGACTTATGCTCTTTTTACCCTGCTGCTCCTTATCAAATTTGCAGATGACACAAAACTATTTAAAGTTGTTAAAACCCAAGAGGATTGTGAAAAATTGCAAGAGGATCTTGATAAATTGGAAGACTGGGCATCAAAATGGCAGATGAAATTTAATGTGGACAAGTGCAAGGTTATGCACCTAGGGAAGAACAACCCAAACTATGGTTACACGATGCAAGGTTCCACATTAGGAACCACCACCCAGGAAAAAGATTTAGGCGTCATTGTGGATACCATGTTAAAACCCTCGGCCCAGTGTGCAGTGGCAGCCAAGAGAGCAAATAGAATGCTAGGTATGATAAGGAAAGGAATGGAAAATAAAACAAAAGATATTATAATGCCTCTATATCGTTCCATGGTGAGACCGCACCTTGAATATTGTATGCAATTCTGGTCGCCGTATCTTAAAAAGGATATAGCGATTTTAGAAAAGCTTCAGAGAAGAGCCACCAAAATGGTAAAGGGGATGGAAGGATACTCCTATGAGGAAAGGCTAAAAAGGTTAGGGCTCTTTAACCTGGAAAAGAGACGGCTGAGGGGAGATATGATAGAAGTCTATAAATTAATGAACGGAGTGGAACGGGTAAACGTAGATCGATTGTTTACCTTATCAGAATATAGAAAGACTAGGGGACATGCAATGAAGCTACAGGGTAAACTATTTAAGACTAATAAAAGAAAATATTTTTTCACTCAACGTGTAATCAAACTCTGGAATTTGTTACCGGAGGATGTAGTAAAGGCTGTTAGTGTAGCTGGGTTTAAAAAAGGTTTGGACAAGTTCCTGGAGGAAAGGTCCATAAACCATTATTAAGAAGTGACCGAAGATATCAATGCTTGACCCAGTACAAGCATTGTGGAACTTGTGTCTCTTGGGGAAACTGCTAGGTACATATGACCTAGATTGGCCACTGTTGGAAACAGAATACTGGGCTTGATGGACCTTGGTCTGACCCAGTATGGCATATCTTATGTTCTTATGACTGGAACAAACTACCTGAGTCTGTATGTCAGGCGCCTTCTCTGATCCTTTTCAAATCCAGGCTGAAAAATAGAAATTACTTACCTGGTAACTGATGTTCCTGGAGGAACTCCAGTTTAGCCCACACTTCTGGGCAGTGTACCTCCCCCCTGCAGCTTGGAGAGTGGGCATATCCAAAAACGTGACATCACTGGATGTAGTCTGCTGACATCTCCCATCAGCCCCAGTGAACTATTGACAAAGCACACTTAAAGGAGCAACAAATAAGTAGCCAACCACAAACAAAAAATTGCATGCAAATACTGAACTCAACTACTATATACAAACAAATTTGTCATCTGGCCGCCAGGCCTCATTCCTCATGCCAGCTCCTTCCGCCCCATCCAAAGCGCCAGATTAGCAAGGATAAGAAGAGGCAGAAGTAGTACTGAAATAAACATACCTACCGGTCATCGTATCCCTTCGTGGACTGAACCTGAAATGCTACCGTACCATCCCGGGTGGGAATGAGGACTAAACTGGAGTTCCTCCAGGAACATCAATTACCAGGTAAGTGTAATTTCTATTTACTTATCATTCCTCCAGTTTAGTCCACACTTCTGGGATGTAACAGAGCAGTACTCATTGGGAAAGACCTTTCCAACCGGCCTGCAACACCGCCGACCCAAACACAGCGTCCTTCGCTGATAAGACATCGAGACGATAGTGCTTACTGAACGTGTGAAGAGACGACCAAGTAGCCGCCCTACAAATTTCCATGGGCAGAACCAAACTGTGCTCCGCCCATGAAGCCGCTTGCGCTCTAGTAGAATGCGCCCGTAACCCCATCGGGACCTGTCGCCCCAACAACATACGCTGAAGCAATTGCTTCTCTAATCCACCTAGAAATAGAAGCTTTCGGGCCACTTCGCCCTTACGGGGACCCCCGAACAAAACAAATAGACTGTCCGACTTACGATAGGACTCTGACACCTTTAAATACTGTTGAAGTACTCGCCGTACTTCCAGCCGACGAAGACCCCGGTCCACCTTAGCGCCCTCGAATGACCCGAGCACCAGCAGGGTAACCGTCTGATTTAAATGAAACAGAGAAAGCATAGTTACTCACCTGTAACAGGTGATCTCCGGGAACAGCAGGAATTTAGTCCTCAAATATGGGTGTCGTCGGTACCGACGGAGCCTGCGTGGGAACATTCCCCAGCGTCCAATCAGAAAGCTTTTGGGAGCATCCCACAGCGCCTGCGTGCTGCCTTCCCGCCTTTCACAACTACCTCTCTCCAGTTGAGTTTTAAAGCAGAGACAAAGAGAGAGAGAGGGAAAGGAAAGAGACAGAGAGATACAACTCCTAGGGGAGGTGGGTGGGTTGTGAGGACTAAATTCCTGCTGTTCCCGGAGATCACCTGTTACAGGTGAGTAACTATGCTATCTCCAGGAACAAGCAGGAATGTAGTCATCACATATGGGGACTCCCTAGCTTTAGGTGCCAGGGAGAGACCCCAGAAGTTGTGTGTCCCTGAACAGGGCTCCACTTCCCCCCATGGATCTCTGGCATCCTACCAGGGATGGTGGGTAGGAGTTGATTAGGTATGGAAAAGGTGTTGGAGAACAGCCTGACCAAACAAGACATCCCGGCGGGAGTCCTTGTCCAAGCAGTAATGGGCTGTAGAGGTATGAACCGAGGCCCAAGTGGCTGCTCGACAGACGTCGTCGATAGACACAGAGTGCAGATGAGCCATTGAGGCTGCCATGGCTCTCACATTGTGAGCTGTGACAAGGCCCTCCAGAGAAAGGTTCTTACTCTGATAGGCGAAGGAAATACACTGAGCAATCCAGTTAGACAGTGTTCTCTTGGAGACTGGAAGTCCCAAATGAGAAGGATCAAAAGCAACAAAGAGTTGAGAGGACTTTCTATGTTGCTGTGTTCTTTGTAAGTAAAAGGCTAAAGCTCTTTTACAGTCCAAGATATGAAGATTCCTCTCTGCATTTGATGCATGAGGCCTTGGAAAAAACACAGGTAGGTAGACCAATTGGTTCAGATGAAAAAGCGAGACCACCTTTGGCATAAAGTGTGGATGAGTCCTAAGGACTACCTTGTCATGATGGAACCTTGTATAAGGTGGATTAGCTACTAGCGCTTGCAACTCACTAATGCGGCGTGCTGATGTGATTGCAATGAGAAAGATAACGTTCCAAGAAAGGAATTTCAAGGAGGTAGTAGTTAAAGGTTCGAAAGGTGGCTTCATGAGCTGCCCAAGAACCAGGTTTAAGTCCCATGCCACCGGTGGTGGCCTAATGGGAGGCTTAGTTAGAAAGCGGCCTCTCATAAATCTTGCTATAAGAGGATGAGAGGAAATAGGCTGTCCATTTAGAGGCTTAAAGGAAGCTGCAATAGCACTCAAATGGACTCTTACTGAATTTGTCTTAAGGCCTGCATTAGACAGATGAAGGAGATACTCCAGCAACGATTCCAGAGGTATGGCACTGGGGTTAAGACCCTTCTCAGAACACCAGATGGTAAACCTTTTCCACTTGAAAGCGTAAGAACGTTTAGTGGAAGGTTTTCTGGAAGCATAAAGAACATCTTTCACTTGTTGAGAAAGATGAAGATCCTGGAGATCTAGGCCTTCAGCAACCAAGCCCTGAGATGCAGAGACTGGGGATTGGGATGCCATAACATTCCGTCCTCCTGGGATAGGAGATCTGGAGCAGACCCTAACTCCAGGGAGGGAGCTTGAGAGAGATGTAGAAGCAGAGGGTACCACACTTGCCGTGGCCAATGTGGAGCTATGAGAATCATATGGCCTCTGTCTCTCTGAAGCTTGAACAGGGTTTTGGGAATTAGGGGAATGGGTGGAAAGGCATACAGGAAGTCTTGACCCCAGTAAATTAGGAAAGCATCCCTGGCCTGAGCCCCCTGAGCCGGAATTCTGGAACAGAACCGGGGAAGTATGGCATTCCACGGACTTGCAAAGAGGTCTATGTCCGGGATTCCCCAAAGTTGAAATATCCTGGTCACCTGGTCTGCATGCAGAGAACACTCGTGTGGAAGCAGAACTCGAATGAGTCTGTCTGCCAAAGAGTTTTGAATGCCTGGAAGATACACTGCCAGAAGATGAATCTGATGCTCTCTGGCGAGGGCCCATAGTCGCAAAGCTTCATTGCAAAGCGACAGAGAGCCTGTTCCCCCCTGCTTGTTCACAAAGAACATGGCTACTTGATTGTCCATATGAATGAGGACTGGCTTGTAGCTGAGCAGGGTGTGGAACACTCGCAGAGCAAGAAAGATTGCTCTGAACTCCAAGAGATTGATATGTAGATAACTCTCCTGTGGAGACCAGGTGCCCTGGGTGGAGAGGTCTTGCAGATGAGCTCCCCAACCCATTGGAGAAGCATCTGTTGTGAGAGTTGCTTGGGGTAAGGGTCATTGAAAAGGGGACCCCAGCAACAGGTTTTGAGTGGACTTCCACCACTGGAGGAGTGGAGGAGTAGCCTAGTGGTTGGGGCAAGGTACTTCAGGCCGGAAGGTCGGGGGTTCAAATCCCACTAGAGGACAGCAACCTTGGGCCGGAAGGACTGGGGTTTCTAGTCCCACAGGTGCTCCTTGTGGTCTTGGGCAAGCCACTTAACCCTCCATAGCCCATGTTCCCTGTAACATAGTTATCTCCAAGTTATAATACCCTGTTCAATGTAATTTCAGTTTGTTCAATGTAAACCGCACTGATGCAGAATAACGCGGTATATAAGAGAATGTAAATAAATAAATAAAAAATAAAATGAGGTGACTTGTGTTTGCTATATTGTCTGACAGGCATCCTGATGCCTGGGTCCATTGGGTGGATAAAGTCCACTGAGCTGCCCTCATGTGGAGGCGAGCATAGGGAACCACATGCACGGTGGATGCCATGTGGCCTAGTAGTTTTAACATTTCTCGAGCATTTAGATGAGGTTTTAGCACTTCTTGAGAAGCTAACTGCACCAAGCGAAGGCAACGGGCCTGGGGGAGATAGGCCCTTGCCTTTGTGGTATCCAACAACGCCCCTATAAACTCCAGGGACTGAGTAGGGGTTAAATTGGATTTTGGGATGTTTATTACCAGCCCTAAATACTGAAGGATACGCATTGTGCAGGATAGAGAAGTCCTGGACTCTGACTCTGTTGGGGCTCGAATGAGCCAATCGTCTAAGTAAGGGAAGACGAATATCCCTAGAGTGCGGAGAAATGCTGCTACAACAGCCATGCATTTCATGAACACCCTTGTTGCTGAGGCCAGGCCAAATGGAAGCACCCTGTATTGGTAGTGCTTTCCCTGAAAAAGGAACCAAAGGAACCTTCTGTGAGTTGGATGGATGAGAACATGGGTGTACGCATCCTTGAGATCTAGAGAACAAAGCCAATCCTAACTCTGAAGGTATGGCAGCAGAGATCCGAGAGAAATCATTTTGAATTTCTCCTTGACAAGGAATTTGTTCAATTCTCTGAGGTCTAAGATAGGTCTGTAACCCCTTGTTTTCTTTGGAATAAGAAAATAAGGGGAATAGAACACTGTACCCTGTTGATGGAGGGGTACTTCTTCTATTGCTCCTTGGGCAAGAAGGATAGCGACCTCCTGAACTAACAGGTTGATGAGAGAGGTCGGAGAATTGAACTGCTTTACTATTGTGTGAGGGGGCATGCTTGAAAAATGAAGCTTGTACCCCTCCTTTATGATGGAGAGTGTCCAATGCTCTGCTGTTATTTGCCCCCATCTGGGGGCAAAATGACATAACCTTCCTGGAATTTATTTATTTATTTATTTAACAGTATTTTTAAACCGCCTTATCTTATTAATCAAGGTGGTATCACAGCAAACAATCGGGTAAAGTGAGTGTGTTAATCATGCAGTGAGGGTGAAATTTAGTTGAGTGTGTGTTGTATCGTGTGCTGGATTGGGGTGAGCTATGTACAAGGTGTGGTGTATTGTGTGTTAGAGTGGTTTGAGCTATGTACAGTGGAATGGTGGAAGGTTCTGGTCCCCCCAGAATCAGGAAGGCTAAGTTCTCTAGATGAGAGTCAAAGGCCCTGTGGAGGCTGAGCCTGCTGGGCCGGTTGAGGCCTAGAAGCTTTTACTTTCTTTTGTTTGGGTGGTTGCTGACCTTTCCTGGCAAGCTGACCTGCAGAACGCCCCTGCTGAGCATAAGCAGGATAAATTTTTCTTTTTTTAGAAAAGAATGGTTTCTTGAACAATTTTCTTCTAGCAGGATCAGCAGAGGACTTGGATAACCTATCCAAGGTGGAATTTTCAGCATCCATTTCATTGGCTTTTTCCTGCCAATCTTTACCAAACAGGTTCTCAACAGTACAAGGGATATTTCCCAATTTGTCTTGTACCCAGAGCTCTAAATCAGATGCCTGGAGCCAAGCAGTTCTACGTGCACCTATGGCCATAGCCGAGGTTCTGCTTATGCACTCAAAGCCGTCAAAGGCTGCACAGTTGAAAAATTTTGAAACATCTTGGGCATGTTTGGCCAAAGTGAGAAAAACCTGTCTTTTATCCTCAGGAAGAAAAGGACTTAAAGCCTCTAAATCATCTGTGACCTCCTTCAAGAACATTCCTATATAGAGACTATAGGAACTGATCCTGGCAGAAAGCATGGAAGCTTGGAAGACCCGACGTCCAAAAGCATCCAGGGTTCTGCACTCACGTCCTGAAGGATTAGAGGCATGTCTTTTTTCACTCTCGATCCTTCTCATAGCTGACTCCACTACAATAGAGTGGTGAGGAAGCTGAGTCTTATGGAATCCAGGATAAGGAAGGACTCAATACATAGTATCCAGTCTACGAGAATGAGGAGAGGTGGTAAGAGGTGTTTCCCACATCCTTAACATGAGATCATATAGAATCTCATGAATGGGTAAGGTAGCTGCCTCCTTAGGAGTTTTAGGATATTGTAGAATTTCCAGCTCCTTGGCCCTTGGCTCTGTTTCAGGGGCCACAGTAATGGACAGGCCTGAGCCACCTCCCTGATAAAATCTTGGAAAGAAATATCCTCTGGAGGAGACATCCTGCATTTAGGGGAGGAAGGCTCCTCTGGGAGAAGCATCGCTGCATCGACAGAACTGTCAGAATCCTCAGATTCTTCTGAGAACTCGAAGTATCGTCTGTCCGGATGCTCTTGAAGAGCCCGATACCCGTACCGGGAGTAACCGGTACCGGGGTATCGGTACCGGAGGTCATCGGATGACTGGGTACCAGCAAAGCAGACACTGATGCCGATGCTATCGGTACCGGTACCAATACCGAGGCCGGAGTCGGTACCGGTGAAATTGTCTGTTGCGGTTCCAAGGGCTTCGATGCCGCAAGGAAAGCCGCCAGACCTCTCTGGTCTATCGACGCTCCAATGCCTGGATGTCGGTACCAGAGGAGACCGCCGGTACCCCAGAGCATGGCACCAGTAGTTCTGCCGAGGTCGAGGCCTCGAGAACATCCTGGAACCCCGATAATGCTTTGGAAGCCGAAGCCTCCCGCCAGGGTAATTTTGCCGGTGCAGAATCCTCGAGGGCAATGCCAGAGGCATCTTGATGCTTAGAAGGAGATCTACCCTTCGAGGATCGGCTGGACTTATGTTTAGTTACCTGAGATCCACGGGAGGAAGCAGCAGCCCTGGAAGACGTCGATGCCACCGAAGCTGCATCAGAGGGAAACAGGGTACTGAGCTTAGCAGCTTGGTTCTGCCGACCTCTTTTAGACATCATGGCACAGGACATACAATCCGTGATGGAGTGGTCAGGACCTAAACATCTTAGACACCATTCATGGGTGTCGGTGACGGAAATGGTACCGCCACACTTGGTGCACTTTTTGAAACCTGAGGCAGGTTTCTCCATGGTAAGGAAAAGCTTTTGGGCCTAAGGTGCCGACTTTAGCAGTACCGAAGTAGCCAAAAGATTCACTAGACTGCATTCAATGGCAAGGAGTCTTTTATCCATCACCATTTCCGATGCCGGGGTGTTGGTACCGATGGAAGCGGCCACAACCTCCAAGCATGGAACAGGAATGTCCATCGAGGCCGAAGTCTCGAGAACATCCTTGAGCCCCGATAATGCTTTGGAGCCCGAAGACTCCCGCCGGTTTTGCCGGTGCAGGATCCTTGAGGGCAATGCCAGAGGCATCTCGATACCGAGAGGGAGATCTACCTCTCAAGGACCAGCTAGACTTAGATTTATGGTTTTAGTTACCTGAGATCCCTGGGAAGAAGTAGAGGCCCTGGAGGACACTGATGCTACCGACATCGTGTCCGATGCAAACAGGGCACCGAGTTGATTTGCTCGATTCTGAAGACTTCTTTTAGTCAGCTTCCTGCAGGAGAGACACTCTGCTGGGCAATGGTCAGGACCTAAACATTTAAGACACCAGTCGTGGGTATCTGTGACAGAAATTGTACTGCCACACTTTGAACATTTTTTGAAACCAGTAGCTGGTTTCTCCATGTTGAAATGAAGAGGCCTAGTGGCCAAAATGGCACCAAGCAGGGGAAAAACCCCTGACTGAAAAAACACAAGTTCTGTGTGTTTTGTTTTGTTTTTGAAGGAAGAAAGAAAAAAAACACAGGTGGTACCAGGGGGCGTCGAACTAAGGCAGACGTGACCACAAAAAATAAGAAATAAAAGTAGAATTTTCTGCGGTGACAGGGTTCACGTCCTGCCGGCTCCGCGGAAAATGAAGAACTGAAGAGAGGGAGGTAGATAGGTGGGAAGGCAGCGCGCATGCGTGAATGCACGCTCCCAAAAGCGTCCCTATTGGACGCTAGGGAGCATTCCTGCGCGAGCTCCGTCGGTACCAATGATACCCATATGTGAAGACTCATTTCTGCTTGTTCCTGGAGATTGTTCTGTACATCACTTAAACTCATACTTCAATGCATTTTGATTTGTATTTTTCTGACATCAGACTGAAGAATTTAGAAGGCTGTAAAGATTTTTTTTTTTAACAGGCACTGTATAACTCGTCTAGTTTAGCTCTTCCCAGTCATGGGCTCAAAGTTCTAATACAAGCCTTTTGTTTCTTTTTATTCTGTTGACTAGATTTGTAAGCTCCAAAGAGAAAGAACACTTCTACATGTCTGTACAGTGCTGCATACATTTCGTAGCACTAAATAATTAGCAGTAAAAATACTATTACATACAGTGGGCTGTGAACCAGGGAAGCAAGTGCTCAAACCACGGATGCTCTTTGTGATCTTGGGCAAATCACTTAACTCTCCATTGCCCCAGGTACAGTGAAATACAATACCTTGAGCTACTACTGAAATAGTATGAGCTAAATCCAGTCCTCTACATGTGTGTGAGATTTTACGAATTGGTCATGCCATATATTAGTATCTTATCGAGTATAATGGTTTGCAAATTATAAAATTGATTTTCTTGATCTCTCTGATGGCAAAAGCACTTCACAAAGTAGTACTGTGATTTAACTAAATATAACTTTCTTTACAAAAATATTTAGAATGTACTCCTAATAACTGGTTTCAATCAAGCAGACCAGGAAGAACATACCACAAGAGGCAGGCTTGAAGTATATTCTTAGATTTAAGCATAAAAAAAAACTTTTTTGCATAACTGATTTCCATGGTTACGCCTGTTAAAGTGACTCATCAGGTGAACCTGTGTCTCGCTATCAATGCTGCCCATTTTCCCAATCATATATTTAGGAGTAAATAAAAATGCTTCTAGCTTAGGCAAGTAGTGTCCCTCTTCAAGAAATTCTGCTTTTCAGACTTCTGAGATCCCATACCAACCTAACAAAAACATTTACTATCTCCCCTGCATAGAACAGAAGTAAAGTACTTTTGTATGCATGTAGAAAATGTTCAGTGAGCACAAATGTCTCCCTTGTTTCCAATCCAAGGCATACAAAAAGATGAGGCCTACTAACTGCCAGCCCCATAATGCCTTCCTGTCATCAACTGCCAGAGGTTTTTTTTTTGCCAAGTTACTGATATTAAACCTACTCAGCAATAGCCCCAAGGATTCAAACAGAATGTACACAGAAGACAATTTCCTCCTTTGAAAATGATGTAGAATGTGAAATAATTACGTTTAGGTGGCTGCTTTTTTTTTTTAAGCAGAAAAAGAATCCGAAGCAGAAAAAGACAACAGGTAGGTGGAAGGAGGGAAGATCATGAAAAGAAATAAGAATCACAAAAAAAATCTCTTCATTGAAAGAACAGGAGATTCCAGGAATGGCTCCCCAGCAACAGTAACCTTAAACAATGACAAAGCAAGCTGGCTTTAAACAAATAGAGAGAAGAACTAGGAGCAATATGGGGGCAAACGCCTGGACTTTGGATAGCATATGCAGTAGAGAAGGCAGGAGCACTGGCCAGACAGAGTGGGTCACAATGGTCCTCTTCTGTCATAAATGCAATTATATTAGATTATATGTTCTTTTATTCTGAAGAATACAGACCAAAATGCTACAAAAAATGCATACATGCTGCTTATAAAAGTTCACTTACTGCAGAGCATTCATAAAGATGATTTAAGAACAAAAAAAAAGTTACTAACTGAAAGCAGTTTGAAAAGATAAAAGAAAATCAACTTTCAGCCAACACATTTAGTGGGTAATTTTATAATAGGTCGCCTAAGTAATAACGGCAAGTAGGCATTTATTTTGGGGCTATTTTATAAAGACAATGTAGGTGCCTATATGTCTTTATAAAACAGCCTCATAAAACCTGCAGAATCCATGGCTAAAATGCACCTGTGTATTCACATGTGCTCGGGGGCAGATGTAAATGCGGGTGAAGTCCACACATAGATATGCATTTTAAAACACACACACTCCATAACTCTGCCTGCACTCCACACAAACTACACCTCCGTCACAAAAGCATGCTGCATCTTATTTTATATATGGTTTATTTAAAAGCTAAGAAAGAGTTTACTTTTATACACGTAAGCCATGCAGTAATTTTTATAAGAAGCCTTTCGTACGCATATAACAGGAATCACATGCAAAAAATCCATTACGAAATGATCTTCTTAAAGGGGATGGCTAAGAGACACAAAAAGCAATAATCGAAGTAAACCAAAACTCTACTGTAAATCTTTTAACTCTCCATCATACAGCCTGCAGAAACTTAAAGCGCGTTTAACTAGGATTCATGGTACTAGGATGGAATGAGATGAAAGCTGAAGAGAAGACACACTAACAGGTACATTCAATTTACATGTCTTGAATAAGCGTGATAAAATTAAAGTGGGCAGAACGCTTCTCTGGCAGGGGGTAACCAGCTACAGTTTCTTAAAGTTCAAATAATTCTTTGTATACATTTGCTTTTTAAGAAAACAATGAAGTTTTAACTACATGTTCCCACTTTCTTTGCAGGTCCTACACTTTCTCTAAGTTGCCTACTGCTATAATATTATAATAAATTTGTACTGTATCTGCTAAGCTTACTACCCCTCATCCCTTTTAAAGTAAATTGGGTTCTTAATGCACCACTGCAAGCCAATGGTGAAAATACCCCCCCCCCCCTGCTCAGTCTCTCGCCCATACCCTGCTGCCATCCATTATCCCCCTCTCATTCCCCCATTTGTCACCCAGTCTCCCCCTCTCTCGTTCTTATCCCTTCATTCCCTATCACTCCCCCAATCTCACCATTTCCTCCTTCCTCCCTTCCCCCCCAAGCTAGCTCTCATGGCCAGGAAGCTAGTCATGCACCCAGATGCCCCCTCTCTGTGTTGCCAACTACATTTCCTTGAGCCAACTCATCAACTAAGAAAGCTGTCAGTCACTCCCCAAGCCACTACTCCCTTCCCCATCTAACTACATCCTTTCCCCAGCTAACCTTCACTACCTAGGAAGCCACTCAGCCATACCCCAACATCTACCCACAGCCCAGTGTGGGCAGTTAAATTCCTCATAGGCAGCCAGCTCCCGCCCCCTTGGCCAAGACCTAATTTTCTGTGGCAGGAGAACAGGCGTTTCCTGTTATCTGTACTTTGCAGCTCTCTGCGAGTTTGAGTCGTGTGGTACAGGAACACCAGTCTCACCAGACCATTGCGAACGTTCCTGCAGAAACTCATGGAACACCTCTGTTCTGTGGCGATAAAAAGCTCCTTTTCTGCGTTTATAAATGATATCTACACAGGGACAAGGAAATTCTAGGTTGTTGTTGTTAAGTGCCGGCGAGTCGGAGTCGACTCATGGCGACCCTCTGGATAGCTATCCTAAATTGTGTTTGGTCTTCAGTCAGGCGGCTCGTTGACGACAGACTGGTACCCGTAGCTGCTGTTATTGTATCGATCCAACTCATTGCTGGCCTTCCTCTTTTGCGTTGACCTATCTTGCCAAGCATGATGTCTTTCTCTAATGATCTCTCTCTTCGCATGATGTGTCCAAAGTATGAATGTCGAAGTCTTGTCATCTGAGCTTCTAAAGAAAGCTTAGGTTTGATCTCCTCTAGTACTGACTGGTTTGTTCTTCGGGCAGTCCATGGTATATAAAGTATTCGCCGCCAGCACCATAATTCAAAGGCATCAATTTTCTTCCTGTCTGTCTTTTTCACTGTCCAGCTTTCACATCCATATGATGTTATTGAAAATACCATGGCTTGAACAAGTCGAATCTTTGTATGGAGAGAGACATCTCTGCTCTTGAGAATCTTATCTAGGTCTTTCATAGCCATTCTGCCAAGAGTAATGCGTCGTTTGATTTCTTGACTGCTTGTTGCTTCTTTATTGATAGTTGATCCAACTAGGTTAAAGTTGTTCACAATTTCAATTTCTTCTCCTTCAACGATGAACCTGTTGATTATGCCAGTTGTCATGATCTTTGTCTTCTTTACATTAAGGTGCAGGCCCATTTTGAGACTATGTTCTTTGATTGTGAGAAGCAAATGTTTCAGATCATCTTCACTTTCTGCCAGTAATGTAGTATCATCAGCATAGCGAAGGTTGTTGATGAGTCTTCCACCAATCTTCACACCTCTGTTGTCTTCATACAATTCTGCTTCTCTGATTTGTTCTGCATATAAATTAAACAGGTAGGGGGAAAGCATGCAGCCTTGTCTTACACCTTTGCTTATTTTAAACCATTCTGTTTCTCCTTGTTCCGTTCGAACTGTTGCTTCTTGATCAATATACAGATTGCGCAAGAGAACAACCAGGTGTTCTGGTATACCCATGCTTCTTAATGTGGCCCAGAGTTTCTCATGGTTTACACAGTCAAAAGCCTTGCTATAGTCGATAAAGCACAAATAGATATCCTTTTGGTATTCTTTAGTCTTTTTAAGGATCCATCTCGCATCCGCAATGTCGTCTCTCGTTCCTCACCCTTTCCTGAACCCTGCTTGCATTTCAGGTAGTTTTTGTTCCAGGTATGGTTGTAGTCTCTTTTGAATAATCTTCACTAGAATCTTGCTGGCATGTGGGATCAGAACAATTGTTCAATAATTTCCACAGTCAGTTGGATCACCTTTCTTTAGTATTGGTATAAACACAGATCTTTTCCAGTCAGTTGGCCATGATGTTGTCTTCCATATTTCTTGGCAGAGTCTTGTAAGTATGGTAACAGCTGCATCAGATTGCTGCAATACTTCTATAGGAATGCTATCGATGACTGGTGCTTTGTTCTTTGATAAGTTGAATGCTGCTTCAACTTCTTCTTTTATCACCAATGGTTCCCGATCATAAGGTACAGGTTGAAAGGGCTGTTGGTCCACTTGATCTTTATCATATAAAAACTCTGTATATTCCTTCCACCTTTTCTTGATCTTCTCAGCATCATTCAACATAGAACCTTGAGCATCTTGTAACATTCCAATTCGAGGCTGGAACTTTTTCTTTAACTCCCGCAGCTTTAGGAAAGCCGATCTTGTTCTTCATCTAATAGTTTCTGCTTCTATTTCCATGCAAGTGTCATTGTAGTACTTTTCCTTGTCCTGTCTTGCTGCACGTGAGAAATCTCTGTTGAGTTCTGTTATTGTCTTTCTCCTCTGGCTTTAGCTTCTCTGCGTTTCTGGGAAATTTTCAGAGTTTCTTCCGTCATCTATTTTGGCCGTTTTTGCTTTTTCACCTTTTGTAGAGGCTTCTCGCTTTCTTCCAACACAACCTTCTTGATGTCATTCCATAACTCTTCCGGAGCTCTGTCATTTGTATCTAAAGCAGCAAATCAATTTTGCAGGCAGTCTTTAAATTCCAGTGGTATATTCTCAAGGTTATATTTTGCTGCATTCATGAGTGGTTTGCTCTTTTTCAACTTTAGCTTGAGTTTGCATACTAGTAGTTGATGATCTGTACCACAGTCAGCTCCAGGTTTTGTCTTTGTTGATGTTATAGAGCTTTTCCATCGTTGACTTCCACAGATGTAGTCAATTTGATTTTTGTACAATCCATTGGGTGAAGTCTATGTGTACAGTCGCCGCTTGTGTTGCTGGAAGAAGGTGTTTGAGATGAATAGATCATTGGTCTTGCAGAATTCTATCAGTCTTTCTCCAGCTTCATTTCTGTTGCCAAGTCCATATTTTCCAACTACTTTTCCTTCTTCTTTGTTGCCAACTTTTGCATTCCAGTCACCCATGACTATCAGGATATCCTGTTTGCATGTTCTGTCAATTTCAGCTTGTACTTGTTCATAGAACTCTTCAATTTCATTCTCTTCTGCAGCTGTTGTTGGGGCATATACTTGAATTATAGTTGTGTTGATAGGCAATCCTCGTAGACGAATAGAGATGAAGCATTTGCTGACTGCATTCTATTTCATTACAGTTCTTGCAAGTTTCTTCTTTATTACAAATGCAACACCATTTCTTCTTTGTCTTTCATTTCCAGCATAGTAGACCATGTGATCATCTGATGCAAAGTGCCCGATGCCAGTCCATTTCAGTTCGCTGACACCCAACAGATCAAGTTGTACACGTTCCATTTCATTCTTGACCACCTCCAACTTCCCTTGGTTCATGCTTCGTACGTTCCATGTTCCAATGTATAAGACATCTTTACGGCTTCTGACTCATTTCATGGGCAGCTACATCAGCAGTCAGACTTCCCGAGGGCTTTGATCCAACCACATCATAAATGCTGGCTTTACTCTGAAAAGTCTTCAGCTCTTCCCCAGTAGCTAGTTGAGTGCCTTCCGAGCAGGGGGTCTCATCTTCCAGCACCATAGCACAATTTGTTTTGTTGTAACTATCCATTGGGAAAAAGTAGGCTGCTATCATTCCCAAAATTACTAGCTGAAAAAGGGAAAGAATGGTTCACTTTCATAAAGTACAAGAGACTGCAGAAAGAAGAAGATAATCAATATTTGATAAAGCTAAGAGAAGCTGGAAAAGTAGTCAGGAAAGCAAAGATTCAAATGGAAGAAAAAAAATTCAGGAAAATGGGTGGCTAGGACTATTTTTTTTAACATGTTAGTGACAAAAGGAAGTGCAAAAGTGGTATTGTCAGACTCAAAGATGAAGGAAAGGAATATATAGAAGCTGATGAAGAAAAAGCAGAGTTCTTAATATTCCTGTTCTGTATTCACAGGTGAAGGAACAAGAGCAAGACCACAGAAAATACATCCAAATAGGAGTGAGAGGGATCTTGAACAATTTTGAGAAGTCTGTGTTTGTGACAAGCTAGCTAAACTAAAAATAGATGAAGCGATGGGACCAGATGGGATAAACCTCTGGTGGCTCTGCTATCTGACCTTTTCAATTCTTCTTTAGAGTCATGAGTGGCCATAGAGGGCTGAGAAGGGCAGATGTAGTCCTTCACAAAAGCAAAAAAGTTGGTAACTACAGGCCAGTTAGTGTGACCTCTGAATAAATAAATGGAAATTCGAAATCAAAGGACAGGACAATTTCAGATTTCAGCAAAGCCTTTGACATGGTTCCACATAGGCGACTTGTAAACTAAGCACCCTTGGGATGGACCCTAAAAGTGACAGACTAAAATAAAAAATGGTTGAGTAGGAATCGACAAAGGGTAGTGGTAAATGGAGTTCACTAAGGATAAGTATTCTACCAGTGGCATGCTGCAGGGACTGATCCTTGGTCTAGTTCAGTGGTACTCAAATCCAGTCCTGGAGGGCCGCAAACCAGTCAGGTTTTTGGAATATCCTTAATGAATATGCATGAGATATATTTGCATGCACTGCCTCCATTGTAGTTGAATCCATCTCATGCATATTCATTAGGGATATCCCGAAAACCTGACTGGTTTGCAGCCCTCCAGGACTGGATTTGAGTACCTCTGGTCTAGTTGAACATTTTTGTCAGTGATATTGCGGAAGGTAAGATTTGCCCCTTTGCAAATGATACCAAAATTTACAGTAGGGTAAACAGCATAGATAACATGAGAGATCTGGTGAAGTTTGAAGAATGGTCTATATCCAAAAGCTGTGGGTTAAGATTCTGTTAATAGGATGGCTGTGTGGTTGGAGCACTAGAAGGCTGCTCTAGTCACAAAAGGGGAGGTGGTGAGGGAAGTTCCTGTGCTGCAGGAATGAAGTTTCTGCATGTGGTGGGAGAAAGAAATAAAGCAAACTCCCAAATATTAATCCCATGCATTTCTATGAAAAAAGCATTTCCAACTGCTATAGCATACACAATCATTCACGGTAACATAGCAATTATGAAAACTGCACCTTTCAACAGTCCTCTCCTACCCAACCTTTCCCAATCACAGATACAAATAAGCACACACTAACACAAGCACATATACACTGATATACATTCAAACAGACATGCATATAAACATGCACACTTCTTGTTTTTGTGCCATCAATTTATGTTTCTGTTTATTTTAAAAATTAATATACCGCCCAACAACAAAAAGTATCTGGGCGGTTTACAATAAAAGCATATAAAATTAAAATTTAAGAAAACAAAATGGCTGCAAGAAAGGAAAAGAAAAAGGAACGCCATAAATTCAAAGAAGCAGGACAGAAAAGATAAGAGCAGGATAAGAAAAAGGCAAAGAGGATTATGTATCAGGCAGGGAGGGCGGGGGTACTATGGTAGGAAGGGACAGTGGTCAATACATCAACGGGGAGGGGAGAAAGGGGGGAGAGGAAGGGGGGTAGGCCGTATGCAAGACAGAAGAGGTGGGTTTTTAATTTGGCTTTGAATGCAGTAATAGAATGTTCTAGACGGAGAGCAAGGGGAAGCAAGTTCCAGAGCCTTGGGCCAAGGAAGTAAAAAGCTGAGGAACGGGTGGAATCTAAGTGGGCCTGGGAAGGGGAAGGGGAAGGAAGTGACATGTGGTTGGCGTGGACACAGCGAAGAGTGTAGAGGGGGGTGTAGAGATGAACCTGATCAGCAAGATAGAGGGGAATACCTGTGTGAATTGATTTGTGGACAAAAAGGAGAAACTTAAATTGAATTCGGAAAGGGATGGGAAGCTAGTGCAGACAGAGAAGAAGGGGGTGACATGATCAAGGCGTGAGGCATGGGTAAAAATGTGAGCGGCGGTGTCCTGGATGCGTTGGAGACAAGAAAGTTAAGACTGAGGGAGACCGGCTAGTGTGACATTACAATAATCAAGACGGGATACCACGAGAGAAAGGAATAGAGTGGTCAGGGAAGAAAAGGAAAGGAAAGGACAAACAGCGCTAAGCTGCTTCACAGTGAAGAAAGAACGTTGAACTACAGAGGAGATGTGATCTTTGAAAGAGAGGGATGAATCAAGAGTGACACCGAGATAACCGAAACAAAGAAACCACAGGGATAGGTAAAGAAGAAAACAAGGGAGTGAGGGAGGGAGGGGAAGAATTCCCAAGAGTGAACCAAATAGCAGAGGTTTTGGCGAGGTTAACATGAAGGAAATTAGAGGAAAGCCTGGAAGCCACAGAGGAAAGAAAGGTATTGAGGGGAGTAATATCAGGAGTAGAAGAATCCGTGTGATACAAGAGAAAGATATCGTCGGCGTAATAGTGAGCTGAAATACCATGTTGCTGAACCAAGAGTGCAAGAGGGGCAAGAAAAATATTGGAGGAGCGAGGACAGAACCCTGGGGGACACAAGGGAGTGGGGTAGAAGGAGAGGAAGAGGATCCAGAAAAAAACGAGAAAGAACGACAGGAAAGAAAAGCGTGAAACCACTGAAGTACTGAACCGGCGAGACCAGCTTCCCTAAGATGAACCAAAAGGATGCGGTGATCAACCAAGTCGAAAGCAGCAGATAGATCAAGAGAGACAGCAAGAGAAATAGAACCATGGTCGTGTGCAGCATGCAATTCATTAAGAGGAGAAAGAATAACAGATTCCGTGCTGTGACCGGGACAGAAATCAGATTGCCGTGGGTGAAGAGTGAGTGAGTAATCATGGTGAGAAGAAAGTTGGGGGAAAACTAGTTTTTCTAAGAGTTTAGAAAGAAAAGGGAGGTTAGAAATGGGGCGCCAGTTAGAGAGAGAGGAGGGGTCAAGAGAACTGTTCTTCAGAAGAGGACGGACAGAGGCGTGCTTCCACAGTGAGGGGAAAATCCCAGTAGACAGACTAGAATTGAAAATAGAAAGGATAAAAAAAAGGAGAGAGCTAAAGAAGGTTCCAAAAGCCAGTGAGAAGGAATAGGATCAGAGAGACAGGTGGTTTTCCGAGTAGAAAGAAAAACTTTGGACAGAACTGGAAGGGAGATAGGCTTGAATGTGGACCAAAGATGAGAAAGGGAAGGGGAAGGAGAAGAGGGAGGGGAAGACAGAGGGGATGGCATGAAGGGAAAGTGAGACGGAGGGAAAGGACTTTAGAGGCGAAGAAGGTGGCTAGGGAAGAGGGGTCAGGGAGACTGGGGGAAAGGAGGATGGGGAGGAATGAGGGGTGGAAAGGGTACGAAGAACAGAGTAAAGTTGACGGGAAGAATTGGCAGAATTGGAGATAAGATTGGAGTAATATGATTGCTTGGCTGAATGCAGGAGGGAACAGTAATGACGGAAACATTGGCGGAAGTTGTTCAAATTAGAAGAGGAGGGATGCTTGCGCCAAAGGCGTTCCACACGACGGAGATATCGGCGATGAAGAAAAAGACCGGGGTGGAACCAGGGATGGTGGGAACGATGGGGACGGATGGGCCGAGGTTGGAGGGGTGCAAGAGTGTTGAGGGTGGCAGAGAGGGTAGAGGTCCAGACGTGAGCTTGGGCATCAACAGAAAGTGAATGAAAGTCAGCGGGGAACAAGGTGATCCAGCAGCTCTGGGCTTTCTTGGCAAGGGATGCCTAGAAGTAGATTGCCAGGCCTTTTCTTCTCAGGCAATGGAGGGTAAAGTGGCTTGCCCAAGATCACAAGGAATGCCAGTGGGAATCGAACCCTTGATCTTTTCAGTACTAGGCTGTTGCTCTAACCACTAGGCTTCTCCTCCACTCATATACCTGCCCCCCCCCCCCCGAGACACACACAAAACAGATGTACACACAGACAAAACAAAGACAGAAGACATGTGTGTGACCACACACAGAGGTTGGAAAGAATTCCATGGGCCATGCTCCGCATGCTTTCCCCAAGTTGATTATTTTCATCCTACTTTCCAAAGGACACTCAGCTTATGGACACTGCTCTGTCTCTTGTCCGTCCTTAATTTATTTGTTTCATGGCATCTCCACACCAGATTTTCAGGACCTGTTGGGGGGGGGGGGGGTGTCCCATATTCACATGTGCTCTATGAATGCATATGTCCCAGAAACTAGGCTTCTTTGGTTCAGGATGGAATTTCTTGTTCATCATTTGGTATTAATCTTCCTGCAATTAAAGGATCTTTATCTACAAGGGGGCAACAATGTTGTGTGTTCAAAAGTCCTGCTCACTGTCTTAACAGATTTTAAGCTTGGTATCTTCTGGTTACTCTGTGCTTACACATTAGTACTCCAGCCCCTTACTTTTTCAAGAAAGATATATGTTTCCTAAAGTGTGGTAAATCTTTGCAATTACTCAGTTACAAAACGTAATGCATAGTAAGCTCTCTTGAGCAGGGACCGTCTTTTATATTAATCTGGAGTGGAAGAGCAGCCTAGTGGTTAGAGCACTGGCTCAGTAACCAAGAGACCAGGGCTCGATTCCAACTAGCACTCCTTGTGGCCTTGGGCAAGTGACTTAACCCTCCATTAACTCAGAAGAAAGGCCTAACAATCTATTTCCGATCACATTACCAAGAAAAACCAGAACGTCGCCAGGAGTCAGCACTGACTCAAAGGCACACATTGCATTGCACAGCGCTGTCCCCCATGACAAAGTCCACAAGATCACATTCCAATTCCCCACGAGGTCAGCTACTCTCCCTCTTAAGAACATAAGATATGCCATGTTGGGTCAGACCAAGGTCCATCAAGCCCAGTATCCTGTTTCAGACAGTGGCCAATCTGGGTCACAAGTACCTAGCAGTTTCCCCAAAGGACACAGGTTCCACAATGCTTGTATTGTGGCAAGCAGTTGATTTCCTGGGTCCCTTTTAATAATGGTATATGGACCTTTCCTCCAGGAATTTGTCCAAACCTTTTTTAAACCCAGCTACACTAACAGCTTTTACTACATCCTCGGTAATGAATTCCAGAGTTGATAAAACCATTTACCTTCTTTCCTCATCCAAACTCACTACCTGCTCTTCTGATCCCTATTCCCACTTGTCTCCTTAGCTCCATATCCTCCACTGTAGTCCCTTCCATCTCTCATATTCTCAACCCACTGCTCTCCACTGGAACTTTCCCTGCAGCCTTCAAGCATTCTGAGGTCACTGCTCTCCTCAAGAAACCCTCCCTAGACCCTACCTGTCCCTCTCACTATCGACCCATCTCCCTCCTCCCCTCTATTTCTAAACTACTTGAATGTGCAGTTCACCCCCGTTGCCTAGATTTTCTCTCCTCTCAGACCCTTCTGGATCCTCTACAATCTGGCTTTTGTCCTTTACATTCTACCGAAATGGCTCTTACCAAAGTCTCCAGTGATCTATCTGTTCCTGGCAAAATCCAAGGGCCTTTACTTGATCCTCATCCTTTTTTACCTTTCTGCTGCTTCTCCTTGATACCTTGTCCTCAACTTGGTTTTAAGGGCTCTGTGCTATCCTGGTTCTCTTATCTCTCCCACTGCTCTTTGAGTGTTTGTTCCGGTAGATCCTCCTCTACTGCTATTCTGCTCTCAGTTGATCTACTCCAAGGATCTGTCTTGGGTCCTCTCCTTTTCTCTCTCTATACATAGTCCCTTGGTGCACTCATCTCTTCCCATGGCTTTCGGTATCATCTTTATGCTGACTTCCCCCCAGATCCGCCTCTCTAAATTTATTTATTTATTTAGCTGTATTTATATCCCGCTTTTCACCGGGTCAAAGTGGTCAATTGGGAGATACATTTAACATGAGGGGATATGACACACATACGCTAATACTTACAGAGAACATGGGTAATGGAGGGTTAAGTGGCTTGCCCAAGACCACAAGGAGTGCCTATAGGACTAGAAATCCCAGTCCCTCCGGCCTGAGATTGCTGTCCCCAGGTGGGACTTGAACCCCCGGCCCTCCAGCCTGAAGTACCTTGTCCTAACCACTAGGCCACTCCTCCCACTAGATCCTGAAATTTCTCCGGCAATCCAGGCCCAGATCTCTGCCTGCCTTTCTGAGATTACTGCTTAGATGCCTCACTGCCACTTGAAATTGAACATGGCCAAAACAGAGCTTATGTTTCTCCCTAAACCCTCCTCTGCCCTTACCCCTTTCTCTGTCTCTATGGATGACATTCTACTCCTCCCTGCCTCCTCAGCTCGCAACCTTGGGGTTGTCCGATTCCTCTCTTTCCTTCTCCACACACATCCAACTGATAGCTAAAACCTGCTGTTTCTGTCTCCACAGCAACAAAATTTGCCTATTCCTTTCTGAATACACTACTAAGACGCATCCACTCCTTAATCACCTCCCATCTAGACTATTGTAACCTGCTCCTTGCTGGTCTCCTTCTGAATCATCTCTCTCCCCTTCAATCTATTCAACACTCTGCTGCACAGTTAATCTTCCATCAGCCTCGTCATGCTCATATTACCCCTCTTCTCAAGTCTCTTCATTGGCTTCCTATCCGTTTCTGCATCCAGTTCAAACTTCTCCTGCTGACCTATAAGTGCATTCACTCTGCAGCTCCTCACTACTTTCCTCTCTTATCTCTCCCTACACCCCTTCTCGGGAACTCCACTCTTCTGGCAAATCACTTCTATCTGTGCCCTTCTCTTCTATTGCCAACTCCAGACTTCACTCCTTTCACCTTGCTGCTCCTTATGCCTGGAACAAACTACCTGAGTCTGTACGTCAGGAGCCTTCTCTGACCCTTTTCAAATCCAGGCTGAAAACTCACGTTTTCGCTGCCACTTTTGGATCTTGACTCACCTGATCTCCTTTGTGTTTCCTTACCATTCCCCCTGGTTGTATGGCATGTCTACAGCTACTGTGTTGTCTGTCTCTATTAGATTGTAAGCTCCGATGAGCAAGGACCATCTTTTACATGTGTCTGTGCAGCACTGTGTACGTCTTGTAGCGCTATACAAATGTTCAGTAGTAGTAGCACTATATAAATGATTAATAGTAGTAGCAGTAACTACAAAGTCTGGGCAGTAATGGTCGAGGGTGTGTCCAATACCTGCTCATGCAATTACCACAATGCAAAAACGTATACACCGTAAGTGCAATGCGAACAGTGCAGTTCCATCTGCACTATTCGTAATGCATTAAGGAGCCACTGCAGCTAGCCCCCGTCCACGGTATATCCAAGAATAATGACCCCCTCCATCTCACAAACCCATCATCTCTTAGCAAGAGTCCCCGGTTGCTAACGGGACACAGGAGCAACCCCTGGATAATTTGACACCCAAGTTCAAAATGGCACTTCCGACCACTAGCAGCAAGTCTCATAGTACTAATGCTAGAGGTCAAGCTGCCACAAAGGATTGCTACTCCCCCCCCCCCCCCCTTATCAGGAATCCCTGGTAAAAGCTGGGAGGCGTGAGGGATATAGAGATGGGTATCAGGAAGTCACTTCATGGTGAGAGCATTGGCAATAGCGTGGATACACTTCCTGCCTCCTCTTCGTATACCCACTCTATCTGCAGCAGTGACAGCACACGCTAACTTCCAAGGCACTGTCCACACCCTCACCCCACCCATTCCCCACCCCCTTCCACAGTGAGCACTTAGCACATGATTTAGCAGGTGCGAAGTGTCACAGCTGTACAGTAAGTTACCACAGCCATGCGCTAATATTTACAGATCATTAATTCATGAAGTAATTACTTAGCATACTTTAGTAATTGGGCTCAATTGTGTTACGTATTCGATTTCCATTGAGAGTTTATCTTAGCTGTTTTAACCAAGTTTTTTTCATTTTGCTTTTGTTTTTTAATTTAGAATACCGAATCAGACTTTTACGAGGTTACTGAATCTTCTGATTGATTAATCTCGTTTCATGCGCTCTCTCTCATATTGAGAAGAAACAAAATGAAACTGTTATAAACAGAAAAGGCACTAAACTAAAGCCTGGAGTTTAGCAATTCTATTTCCACATGCAACTTCTAGAATTTAATTAACGATTCATAAGAATAAATGTCACACAAATGTACTTCCAAATATTAAAAGTAACAAAGCACTAGATGATTTTGCAATTTATAATACATGACCAGAAAAATACTAAGAAAATTATATGAAAGGCCACAACTATAATTATGAACCAATAGCTCAGTAATGTAATCTTGATCTTAACAGTAACAGAGATTCTGTGTTAAGAGTCCTAAACTTTACACTGGAAAATTAAAAAAGGAGGGTGGGGAGGGGTCTTCATCATTAACTAGTATGCATGTCAGCACTGCCAAAACAAGCAGTAACTATTAAACACTAGCAATGTGTGCACAGGGAAAAAAATGCCAACATACCCTGTCTGATCTTAAATTTTTGATTTTAAAGGTTGTGCACACACAGCGGAGAGGGGGAGATGTTGACCATATTTTATTAAAACTTATTCATTTTCACATTAAATACCATAATACCACAAGGATTGAATGTGGATCAAGAGTTTTCAGTATTGTTGTAGTTTTACGTCTTCCGGTGTACTGCCCAATTCCTACTACCCCTCTTTACAAGAGCAATATTCTTTTTATCATTTTATTATTTTATATAGTCGCATGCCCTTTTTTCCCATTTAACAATCTGGAGCCTCATATTTATTTACTTATTTATTTTTTAACCTCCATTCTGATTTTACGCTTTTTATCATCACTTTGGAATCTTGCAAATCATGTTTATTTTCACATTTATTACGTTCTGTTCATCATAAACTGTTTTAACTTCCCCCTGTTTTATCATATTCTTTTTAATTAGTGACACATTCACTTGTTTTAATTTTTTAATATTGATTAAATCATCTTTTAACTTATTTCATCTTCAGTATTTCTGTTTGGAAGTTAAGATACTGTGGATTACAATCCACTTGAACAGAGCTCAGTGGTTTCATATTATCTTTTAATATTTTTTATCATGATTTTTTAAGAGCTCATTTACAATTAACACATTTACTCATAATGGATTACAATACTGTCTTAGAAACCCATTTTTAATGTTTTAGTCTTTTTGTTTTGTTTTTTTAAGTTCTTAGTTTTGTTTGTTTTGTTTTGTTTTTTAATGTTGAACCTATGGCTCCCCCTGGTGGCTTCCTACTTTTATTTATACAATTTTATAAATGTCGTTCACATTTTCACTTTTAATCTATTACACTTTTTATAATATACTGCCAAACGGGTGTAATTCTAACAGTCTCCTACCATGTAATTAAATACTTTAATTTTTCATTACAAGAGTCAGCTGAGATTGGATATGCCCAACAAGTCTATATTAATTTGAGTCACCATAGACAATTACCTTTAAATACTAATAATCATTATGTTAACTGTGGCTTATTGTTTACCAGTTCCTTGATGTTGCGCTTTTGCAGTCATAAGCAATTTGGCCGACACTATGCAGTTCATACACTATTATTGTAATACTGCGAGATACATGTTTTTTTCCCCCCCCCCCCCCCCACCCAACCTTGTTATATGCATTCATTCATCCAACGTTTGGTACTATACAGATATACTAAGGCTCAGGTCAGTTTACAGAGGGTTTTAACGAACCAAATAGGATAATGATTACAGATCTGTACCAGCATTGTTTGAGATAAGCACAACTCTATATTTTTTGGAATTGTTCAAATATTGGAGAAAGAGCTGATGAATGTATAAGTGCACGACATTTTTTTAAATCATTGAGAACATTTGTGGTCATTGATGCAACAAGGCATATTGCTTTAGAGTATTTCAAGCACTGCCGACTGGAGTCTGAGACCACTGGTTCTGTTAAAAAATTGTGTTTTGATAGCATGCAGTGTTCATCACATAAATTCTCAATATATTTGGAGGGTAATCATTATCTTACTATACAGATATAGACAAACGATATGTCTTCTTAATATAACAATCACAGTCCCCCTTAATTGTTTGTAGTGCTTTGCACGACTGCCCTTTAACCTCAAAGTGGCATGAAAAGTCCTTTAAAGATAGGACTGCCGGCTGGGGCGTTTAACCTTTTACTGCGTAAAGATATTCACCACGGGTTTACCAAATAGGTTCTTGCCCTGACAAGGGACGTCAGCAATCTTGTCCTGAACCCACTGCTCCAGATCCAAAGAATACAGCCACATCATCCAGAAGGCAGCAATGCTCACAGCCGCCAATCTGCCAGCAGATTCAAAGGTGTCGTAGGTGCAATGCACCATGAACTTCGAGCAATCCTTGCCACGAGCCAAGAGGCCCTGAAAGAACTCATGACAGTCCTCAGGAACAAAGGCAGCAAAGTCCTCCAGGTCCAACATGACATCCTTGAAGAACAATCATGAAAGTCTTGTAAGCCAAAATTCTAGCTATCAGCATGGAACCTTGGAAGCACTTCCTCCAGAGGAATCCAGGGACCGAGCCTTGCAACTCAGTGGGACTGAGGAGTGCATTTTAGCACTCTTTGCACACATTAGGGCTGACTCCACCACAATAGAATTGCAGGGCATTTGCAGCTTTTCAAATGCCAGGGCTTTCTGGACCCGGTTTAGGGAATCGAATCGGCACCGACAGGAAGCGTGAGCAGTACCTTCCATAGCCGCAGCAGCAGCAACCACTGCAGGACATGGTAGACAGGAATGGCCACTGCCTTCCAGGGGGCTGAGGATTACTGAAGGAGATACAGTTCCTCCGCCCTCAGTTCCTTCTCAGATTCCAGTGAAAAGGAATGGCCTTGGCCATGTCCCTAATGAAGTCCTGGGAGAACATGTCCTCCGGGGGCGACTTGCGCCACTCGGGTGGAAGTGATGGGTCGGGTGGGAGATCCGAGAACCAAAAGGTCCGATGTCATCAATTCCGCCTCGGTCTCCCATTCCAATTTGGATTATGAAAGGAAGTCAAAATAGCACAGAGTCTCCTCGTCCCGCCGGCTTCACGGCTTGGGGGAAGGAGGGAGGGAGGGCACCAATGACCTTTGCGCTGCCCAGCAAGTCCAAGCTCAAGACTCACCTTTTTGAGAGAGCCTTTGATTCTTAATCCCCTCCCTTGTGTTATAACGCCTATTGCCCCTTATTTCTATCATATTATTTCATCCTGTATGTTTGTCTTTTAGATTGTAAGCTCTTTTAGCAGGGACTGTCTTCTTTTGTGTCTGTACAGAACTGCATACACTTGGTAGTGCTTTATAAATGCTTAATAATAACACGAAGCCTACATTCTGTAGCTTCCACCATTCTGTAGCTTCTAAGGTCGGAAGGAGTTTCTCCAGAACCGCCACTTGCGAGGGAGCCAATACCACAGTCATCAGCGATGCCACCTTGGGTGGGGACTCAACGATAAGTGCAATTGGGAGACATCCAGCTGCCCTCCTGGGCACTGAGAGTGGACTCAGGTGTTCTGGTCGGATCTTCCCACTGGGGAAGTTTGGCAAACTGCTCCCGGCCATTGCTCTCCACATCTAGTTGAGTAGGGCAGAGGGGACACTGCACCCAGAACTTCTCCTGGTGCTCACCCTTCGACGTCGATGGGGTCTCTGCAGGAAGCCTCCCCTCAGGCCATTTAGCTCCAAACGAGCACACCGCTCCTTTCCCTTGGCCGTCTCCAGACCTCAAGGTGTAGATGAGGGGGTCACGGCTGATGCTGAATTAGATGAGCCGAAGAGAGACTCCTCCTGCCTCTCCCGAACTTTCAGCCCTCAGCACGTCATCTGCAAGCAGAGCTCGCAGGATATTGGCTCGTGGTCAGGCCCAAGGCATTGCAAGCAGCAATTATGATAGTCTATAACAGAATGGACTTGCCACATTTGGTGCATTTCTTTAAGCCAGCTAGTGGCTTTGACATGCCGACAAACACCGCCTCAGCAAAGTCAAACTGAAAAACTGCTGTGGGGGAAAACACATGCAAATGCATTGAAAGAACAAAAACAAAACCTAAAAGGGGAAAAAACGGCTAACCAACGACAGGCAGGAAAAATAAGAGCAAAACATCCCAGCCACGAGGGCCCGAGAGAAACTTTTTTCCGGACTGCAGGAACACATCCTAGGGGCTCAGTGGAAACAAGACGACTCACGAGTATGGTGGCACCGTGGCAAGAAGGCAGGCGCGCATGCACGGTGTACCTCCCAAAAGCTTCCTTTGGAAGCTGGGGAGCATTCCGTGCGGGGCTCCATCAGTGACATCACCCCATACGTGGGGACTTATTTCCTGCTTGTTCACAGAGAAAGGGGCATTCCCAATTTTGACAGACCATTCTGAGAGGGCCACACTTGCCAACTTCAAAACGAATGTTTCCAAAAGCCACTTCTATTATTAGACTAAATGAGTCCCAGAGATCTGGATTTCTGTGAATCTTGAGATAGTCTCTGCTCCTCTGGATCACCAGGAAAGGGCTTGCAAGATTGTCCTGAAGATTTGGACGGAGACTCTTGATTTTGTTAAAGAATGAAGCAAGAAAGGAAGAAAGATTCTCTTTGACTTATAGTCTTGGTTCTGCTGTGGAATGTGTAGGCCATTAACTAGTACAAACAGTCTCTTGCTTGAATCTGAGGGCTGTTCAGTAAAGTGGGAGAAATAAGAAGGTAGATATTCAGGACAGGTGCCATATTACCCACTATTTTATTACTCCTGCTAGAATTCTGCAAACAAAATTCAAACATCTGTGTAAAAAGGCCTGAATAATGCAAATTTTACATGCTTTGTGAAAATAGCAAAGTATATTGTTTCTGTGTGATAACTTAAAATGCAATACAGAAAATAAAATCATAAAAAAGTACAAATTTTTGAATTGTGTGCAGAATTTCAGCAGGATTAAAATATGTAAGGCTATATTGATGGCAGATTAAATTTGCCATTTATATGACTGAGCCCTACCCCAATTTTAAACATACAGCTACAGTCGTACAGCAACTTTTTTTTTTTTTTTACTATAAAATAGTAGTCAAAATGCATTACGCACACAAAGTATGCCGTCAATTCAATGCTTACTCCTGGCGACCCAACCCCTGGGTTTTCTGACAAGGTGCAATCAGAACTAGGGTCCCAAGCCTTACTCCACACTTTCAAAGTTAAATAAAAATTATAGAAATATTCAAAAAGTAGTTAAAATTAAGAAACCAGAATGTCTCGATTATGTTAGTCTTCACACTCTGTCATAGCAAGCCCAAAATAGCTTTAGTTCCAAGAACTTCTTTAACCCATTAATGCATGAATTTTTGTTTTCACATGAAACTCCATAATATGTTAGTCAATACCAAACTAATAACACCTCAAGTGATAATTTTGGTCAAAACAAATATTTTGACTGCTATTTTGCACAATATTTCAGCATTCCCATTTCGGGGACGCAATGCATGAAAGGATGGGTGAAGTGGCTGTTATATAAAACAACTGCAAATAATGTCAAACAACTGTAAATAAATTTCCAAAACTTATTATAAATGAAATGTAATTTGTATTATGTGGAAATGATCTTTATGTATCAAAATTGTGTAGCCAGCCACATCACATATGACAGTGATGCGTGACATGTACAGGGGGCAGGATATGGAGAAGGGAATGGCCCAGAGTAGGCAATGGATGTGGCAGACTCAAGTCAAGTGGGTGGCCCAGATGTGTGGGTATGCCCAAGAAGGGTGGAGGGACCCATGGCAGGGTGGGTGGGCTGGAGGAAGGGGCCACATGCTGCCACAGACACCTGTCCTATGCATGGGGCCACATGTGCGACAGCCTTACCACCCCATGATGACAAACAGGCCTGGGACCGCATCCGCAGTGCCCAATGGCTGACATGCATGCCCTGTGCAGCTAGACTGTGATGTGCTGGGGGTACCGTACCATGTGTATGCAGCACACCATGCACATGTCCTGCCCCCCATGAGAGCCACCATGTGTGCAGCACTGGCATCGTGCAATGGGCAGGTGACACTGCACCCTTGGCATATCTCAGCAAAAATATTGGCGGAGTGAGCCTCCAACCCCCGGACCCAGAGGCAGTCCCCATCAATGTTCCCTCTAATTTTCTGTAGGCTGTGTGCGCAAAAAATATCAGCTGTGTGCAGCTTTTTTATTTTTATTTATTTTCTTTTATTTATACATCTTTTCTATACCGCCACTTCCAAAGATCAGTGGCGGTTTACAGGTAACAAACTTTAATAATAGAGTACTATTATTTTACATAGAACAGATTTAGAACAAAGAACATTCAACTATTAAATGTAACTCAAAATACAACTACAGAATACATGATCGTTTGAACTGGGTATGAATTAGTTAATGTTTCAAAACATAATATGTCAACAGTAAAGGGATATATTTACATTAAATTACAGTTATTCACATTAGCGACAAGCAATTGCGTTCAAAGAGTAAGCTTAATCTAGGTGAGAAATGTGAATGTGTGGGAAAGATTTTATGCCTTGTCTAGGTAGGGTCAGTGAGTGACTGATGATCGGTGTTTTTCTCTGAGTTAGGATTATCTTCAATTTGGAGGTTATTGTAGTACAGAGTAAATAGATGGGTTTTTAGATTTTTTCTAAATAATTGAAGGTCCTTGATTTCTCTGATTTCAATTGGGAGGTTGTTCCATAACGTAGGGGCGAAGAATGAGAAAGCTGTGTTACTTGTCTTCTGACTTGTCTTTCGAATAGAATCAGGGACTTGTATCGTGTGAAGGTTTTTTTTTCTTCTTGATCTATTTTCATGTGGGATGTTGATGAGCGTAGATAAGAAAGATGGTGCTATATTATTAAAGATCTTAAACGTATTGACTAAGGACTTGTAGATGATTCTGCATGAGACAGGTAACCAATGGAGAGCGTAGAGAATCGGAGATATATGATCTGATAGTTTCGCTTTATAGATAATCCTTGCGGTGACATTTTGGGCTAATTGAAGTGTGTGAATATTTTTCTTAGAGGTCCCTTGAAGAATACCATTACAGTAGTCTAAATGTGGTGTTATAAGTGTTTGTGCTACGGTTCTGAAATCAGTGTTATCTATCATTGGTCTAAGTTGTTGGATTGTCCTTAATTTGAAATATATAGTTTTTACAGATTGTTTTATATGTTTGGTGAGGCTAAGGGTCTTGTCTAGAGTGACTCCCAAGTATTTGATCTCATCTTTGACTGGGAGAGAGTTTTTTCCAATGTTGATTTCAAGTGGGGGAGTGAAGCTTGTGTTTCTTGTTATAAATAGAACTTCTGTTTTTTTAAAATTAATATTCATATTCATTGATTTCATCCACAGCTCAGCTTCAGTGAGGCAACGACATATGTTGCTATAATCCGGGTTGAACACATCAAATGGCGAGTATAACATGATGTCGTCCGCATAGATGTGGTAGTTGATTTTGAAGCGTTTAAATATGGAACAGATGGGTTGAAGATAGAGATTAAACAAAAGTGCCGAAAGGGCAGAGCCTTGAGGGATGCCCTGTTCTTGTGGAAATGGGGATAAGGCATTTCGATCTATTTGCACATATTGGGTCCGGTTAGTAAAATAGGATATGAACCATTCAAGGGTTTTATCTTTGATGCCTATTTGAGAGAGTCTAGAGATGAGCGTGATATGGTTTACAGTGTCAAAGGCCGAGGAAATATCAATGAATATGAGAATGAAGGCTCGCTTGGCATTATCGATACCTCTGATGATTGTATCAAATAGTGCTGTTAGGCGCGTTTCTACACCATGGTATAGGCAAAATCCATATTGATGTTCATCTAAAGGAGCTGATGAGTCTATATAATCTTGCAGTTGTATTTGCACAATCTTTTCAATAATCTTGGCAAGAAATGGAATACTTGCAATGGGGCGATATGAAGTTGGGTCATTGCCGTCTAGAGCTTTGTTTTTTTTAACAGCGGTCGGATTGCTGACCTTTTGAGGACATCTGCTATACGTCCTTGTTGAAGAGATTGGTTTACTATGTTCAGTAAGTCTGAGGCAAGTTCTGTTTTTGTTGATTTTATCCAAGTCACTGGACAAGGATCAAGAAGAGAGGTTGTTGTATTTAGGTTGGAGATTGTCTGAAGTAGGAGTTTGCTGGTAATAGGGTGGAAGCTTTCCATTCCAGGTGGTTATTATCTGGAAGAGATAGGCTAGGTGGGGTGAAATGGCTGTTAAGTTTGAGTTTATTTGCAAAGTGATCAGCAAGTATTTGCGGGCTAATACAAATTTTGTGTGAATTGTTGGATGGGGATTTGGTTAACGATTTGACAATCTCAAATAGTTCTCTAGGATGATTAATAGCTTTAGATAAAGTTTTAGAGTGATATTGTTTTTTAGCGTTATTAATCGCATCCTTGTAATCTTTGAGTAGTGAGAAATATTGTATTCTGAGTTTGTGAGTTTTTTTCCTTCTCCAAGTAGATTCCATTTTTCTAAGACCTTTCTTCAGAATTGCGAGTTCAATAGTATACCATTTTTCATTTTTCCTCATTTTATGGCGAATCTTTGTTGAATATGGTTCTGATGCGGACCCAATAATGGAATTCCAGCTGGATATTGCGTCATCAAGGTTATAGATATAAGGATCCAATCTGATCCAATCTGATTCAAGAAACTCTTCCCTGTTGAATGGACGAAATCTTTGACCTTGTTGTAGATTGACAAGGGGTGCTTTGGTGTATTGTGGGAGGTGGAAAGAGAACCTAATCAGATAGTGGTCAGACCATGGGACTTGAATTGTGGAAGGTGAGACAAAATGAGATGTGGTTGTGTAATGGGTAGGAATGAAGATTAGGTCGAGAGTGTTTCCTTTGGTGTGAGTTGGTTGGTTAACTGTTTGCTTGAAGCCCATTTCTTCCATCGCTTCTAAGAAGGATGTTTCTTGATTGTTAGAGAGAGATGGAAGGTTGAAATCACCTAGCATGAGGGGTTTCCTTATTGTAGAATTGCAAGCCGATTCTAGAATGGTGTCAACATTTTGATTACTTGCAGTCGGAGGTCTGTATATCAAGCAGATTGCTATGTCCTTATTTTCAATCTTGAGTATATTTGTGTCATCAGGGCTTTCGCATAAAGTAGAGGATAATCCGAGATTAGATTTAGCTAATATAAGAACACCTCCTCCTCTTATATGGTTCCTACTGCAGGTGAAGATGGCGTATCCTTGCACTTTTAATTGATTTAACAGGACTGAGTCAGATTCTGTTAACCATGTCTCAGTAATGCATAGAAGGTCTGGGTTTTCTGTATTAATTAGATCAGTTATGATAGGTGTTTTATTTCTAACTGACCTAGCATTGATGAGGATGAGGGATATGTGTGTGAAAGCATTGACTGTATTTATGTGGTCGGTTTTAGAAGATGTCTTTATCTGAATCAGTCTGTGGTGATTTATCTTAGCATTTCCTAAGAATAGTTGATGAGTGTTATGTCTCTGACGATGAGGGATAACATGAATGTATGAAAACTCCGGGAGGTTCAATGGTGGGGTGAAGGCGTTAGCAGGGAGGGGGTAGAGAGAGAATAGTAGGCTGACAATGTATAAGGTGAGATTCAAGGTAAACAGTAGCATTTTTTTTATAGTTCATACTGGAGCTTCCGACGACTGTAAAAATGCAGGTTACTGACAACAATATAAGAATCAAGTAGTTAGCTACTGACAACAGTATATGAAATCAAGAAATGAAATTATTATTGTAAACTGACAACAGTATACAAGAGAGAAAAGAATTAATGAATACTGACGACAGTATGTAATTAAGCATAAATTAATGAAAAATAGTATACGTATGTGAAAGCTACTGGCATCAGTGCATCAGAGAAGCATGTAGCAGATATAGGGTTACAAATACTGTTAATTGTCGCAAGGATGGATTGGTACTTTAATTAGATCTTAACAGGTGAAATATACTTGCTGAGATGGGTAAGCTGATCGTGTTGCTGCCGAGCGCTCAACCTTAGGGGAGTTCCAGAGTGCTAGTTTCTTCAAAAAAATGCTGAGGAATTGCTTGTCTGAATCTTGAGTGACTTAGGAGAGGGCCGTTGCCTAAGGGCCGTGCCAAAGGGCCCTCTGGCGAGGCCGACAGGCGCGGGCCTGCCTGTAGGTAGCTGGTCTTTTGTCCGGCTGATTTGTCCCTCCCACAGCCCCGATTGGGCTGGAAGATTCCTGAGCGGGAAAGTGGCTGGCCCGCTCAGGTGTGCTCTACCCCGATCGGGGAGCAACGCTGATGGCGGCAGGGGAGAAAGGGAAAGACCCTTCTGCTGGCGGCTGGTCTTTTGTCCGGCTGATTTGTCCCTCCCACAGCCCCGATTGGGCTGTGGGATTCCTGAGCGGGAAGGTGGCTGGCCCACTCAGGTGTGCTCTACCCCGATCGGGGAGCAACGCTGATGGCGGCAGGGGAGAAAGGGAAAGACCCTTCTGCTGGCGGCTGGTCTTTTGTCCGGCTGATTTGTCCCTCCCACAGCCCCGATTGGGCTGGAGGATTCCTGAGCGGGAAGGTGGCTGGCCCGCTCAGGTGTGCTCTACCCCGATCGGGGAGCAACGCTGATGGCGGCAGGGGAGAAAGGGAAAGACCCTTCTGCTGGCGGCTGGTCTTTTGTCCGGCTGATTTGTCCCTCCCACAGCCCCGATTGGAAGGAAGGTTAAATTTTTGTGAGCCACATAACGACACTCGGAGTTATATACTTTAAAATTCGACTACACATCAGAATACAGTATGTACACCACATTGGTTTTAATCAAATTAAATAAAAATAGACGATTACTAAATGAAGTACGAAATTTCTAGTAATTAGAGTCATAACTTTTAAATTTTAAGACATCTGTGTTGTTTTCTATCAGAATCAGAGCCGTAATTTTTGTGCGCTCTGTTGTAAAGTATGTGCGCTCGCTCGGCGAGGTGTGTGCGCGCACCCACGCACAGCTTAGAGGGAACAGTGGCCCCCATACCAGCAGCCCACGATGGAACACTGCAGTGACCAATGCCCCAGGCAGGCAATGTGCATGATACACGGAGGCATAGGCTAGCCACACATGGTGTGGACATGCACAGGCCCATGGCAGCTGTTGCACATACCGTAGCCACTCCCTAGGTCAGTGATGGCTAACCTTTTTGAGCCCGAGTGCCCAAACTGCCACACAAAACCAAAGAATTTCCTCAAAGTGCCAGCACATCAATTTGCATAAATATTTGCATAATGCTAACATACACTAACTTTTAGTAAACATGTCTCTTAATGAGTGTATGGATAAAGACAGACTAAAAGATTTCTACATTACTATAATCCAGTGCCAACTGCCAGGCACATTAGGAACTACTACAAACACTGCCCATTTAGAACCAATAGCAAACCCGCCGTATCCTAACAGCACTACCAGGACTCACAAAGCACCACACCATACCTATCAAAAGGCAACACTGCAAATATTAAACCAATACATTTCAGACAATAACAATACATGACCTACTGGGGAAAGAGAACAAGTGGCAATGTCAAAAAGGAATTACATAAACAGAATACCTCAGCTCAGTTACACAGTTGCAATTGCTCCAGCCACTTTCTTCTGGTTTCTTCATGTTTTCTGCTAACTCTCCATCATCTGCTGTCCATTTGTCCTTTCTTCTCTCTTCTAGTTTTTTTTTTCCATTCTCTCTCTCTACATCCGCTTTAACATACTAATCTTTCTCCTTTTGCTCTTTCCTCATTCCTATTTCATCCACTCAAATTTTACCCCTCCATCCTCAATCCCCACTTACTCTCCCAATACCCGGCCAATTGTAGATTTTTTATCCCTCCCACACAAAATATTTTTCCCCTCTCCATTTTACTCTCCCAGCCCCATCCCATTCTAATCCTCCCCAACATCAGCTCCCTTCTAGTTCCAGCCTCACCCAGCATCCATTCCCTTCTAGTCCCTGCATCAGCCCATTTCCAGTCCTAGCAACCCCCCAACCCAATACCAGTCCTAGCCCCCCCCATCAACCCACTTCCAGTCCTAAACCCCCTTCACCCCATTTTCAGTTTAAGCCCCCCCATAACCCATTACCAGTCCTAACCCCCATCACCCCATTTCCAGACAGCCCCCATCAGCCCACAGCCCATTAGCAGTCCTACCCCCCCAGCCCATTAGCAGTCCTACCCCGCCCGCCCGCCCGCCCATTAGCAGTCCTAACCCCCCCAGCCCATTAGCAGTCCTACCCCCCCCCCCCGCCCGCCCGCCCCCCCTGCCCATTAGCAGTCCTCCCCCCCCCGCCCGCCCTCCCTGCCCTTTAGCAGTCCTAACCCCCCCTCCCTCCCTCCCTCCCTGCCCATTAGCAGTCCTAACCCCCCCTCCCTCCCTCCCTCCCTGCCCATTAGCAGTCCTAACCCCCCCTCCCTCCCTCCCTGCCCATTAGCAGTCCTAACCCCCCCCCTCCCTCCCTCCCTGCCCATTAGCAGTCCTAACCCCCCCCTCCCTCCCTCCCTCCCTGCCCATTAGCAGTCCTAACCCCCCCCTCCCTCCCTCCCTCCCTGCCGATTAGAAGTCCTAACCCCCCCCTCCCTCCCTCCCTCCCTCCCTCCCTCCCTCCCTGCCCATTAGCAGTCCTAACCCCCCCTCCCTCCCTCCCTCCCTGCCCATTAGCAGTCCTAACCCCCCCTCCCTCCCTCCCTCCCTCCCTCCCTCCCTGCCCATTAGCAGTCCTAACCCCCCTCCCTCCCTCCCTCCCTGCCCATTAGCAGTCCTAACCCCCCCTCCCTCCCTCCCTCCCTGCCCATTAGCAGTCCTAACCCCCCCCCTCCCTCCCTCCCTGCCCATTAGCAGTCCTAACCCTCCCTCCCTCCCTCCCTGCCCATTAGCACTTAACCCCCCCTCCCTCCCTGCCCATTAGCAGTCCTAACCCCCCCTCCCTCCCTCCCTGCCCTGCCCATTAGCAGTCCTAACCCCCCCACCTCCCTCCCTGCCCATTAGCAGTCCTAACCCCCCCTCCTCCTCCCTGCCCATTAGCAGTCCTAACCCCCCCTCCTCCTCCCTGCCCATTAGCAGTCCTAACCCCCCCTCCTCCTCCATGCCCATTAGCAGTCCTAACCCCCCTCCTCCTCCCTGCCCCATAGCAGTCCTAACCCCCCCCCCTGCCCATAGCAGTCCTACCCCCCCCTGGCACCGTTTTTTTTAAAAAAAAGCAGGCTCTGGATGCTGACGCGGCCGCTTGCAATGTCCCGCGGCGCCCCCACCCCCCGCTCAGCCCCTCTGCAAGGGCTTTCAGATTCGCGAGGGAGAGCATCTCCCTCGCGTCTCTGTTAAGCCCGCAGGGGCTAATGGGAAATTTCCCATCAGTCCCTCGCGTCTAAAGGGGCTGATGGGAAATTTCCCATTAGCCCCTGCGGGCTTAACAGAGACGCGAGGGAGACGCTCTCCCTCGCGAATCTGAAAGCTCTTGCAGAGGGGCTTAGCAGGCGGAGGGGGCCCCGTGGGACGCTGCATTCTGCCCTTGCCGCGTCCGCGGCAGCAGTCAGAGCCAGCTTTTTCTTTTTTTGCGGACCTTCCCGCGTGCCAGCTGCAAGGCCTTCGCGTGCCACAGCTGGCACGCGTGCCATAGGTTCGCCATCGCTGCCCTAGGTGCTGACATTCATTTAGTGGTATGGGCATATGGCTCAGGCAGTCATGCAAAGTAATGTATATGTCGGATGCTATCCATTCATCATCATCCTCCAGCATTGAAATAACTAAATGTAATTTGTAATGCCTTGACATTCTAAAGTTGAAAAATGTGAAAAATCATAAACAGACAACACAAAAACACCAAATAGCACGGTCTGTGGAATAATTGCATACTGCACATGCTCTGTTACACTTAATTGCTCATATTATCGCTCATCGCAAATGCCCTACCCATTCATGCATAGCGTCCCCACAAAGGGGACGGCAGAAATATGTATCGTACTCAGAACGGAATCACTGTAAATTCTACATACAAATATATTTGATTAAAAACAATATATTAAACAAAAAATCAAACTTACTTGAGAGAATGACTGTGTTCTTGTCGAAAAAAATGCTACTTTTCAAGCGTACGATAAATTTAGCAAATTTTACTAAACTCTTACTTCAAGTTCTTTTATCGGTTCTGCAGGTGAACATATCACAGAACTTTTTGTAATGCATTCATTCTACATTTGTTCCTAATAAAATATTGCGTGATGGAAATGTTTTATGCGTGGTTTAATATGACCTGAGGCATAAAATTTGAGCATACCCATTTCGGGAACAAAATTACTGAGGAAAATCACTGAGACTTAAAATTACTTTGGAAGAACTACAGAGGGCTCCGCAATAAAGATTATTCCACGAAGATACCCTGTCTGAGCGTGACAAAGGATAGTTAGAGTATAAGTCATGAGAAGAGAAATATTTAAACATCACAGTCAAGGGAAACCCTAAGTATAGTGATTCTCGCCAGTCAGAACAGTTGCTCATTAAAGGTGTCTCAGGAAAATCAGACTCATCTGTTTCCTGTATAATCTTGAGTTAAGCAACATTCTTCTCCTGAGGCGGCCTGCGGATACGTATCAGATCTTTTGATTCTTTTCAGAGGGTCGTTAGATGTCACTAGTTGAAGAAAAGCCAGATGATATAGTGAATAGCTTTTGCAAAAGTACACCATAAAAACAATGCACACGTGGATAAAAAGCTGTGGTCTGATGTGACCAAAGTGGAACTTTTCAGCCTCAATGCTAAGCGATGTGTGTGATGTAAAACACACACCACCCTGATAGCATCCCTGCAGTAAAGTATGGTGGTCGTGGCAGTATTGTGTTGTAAGGATGCTTTGCAGCAGCAGGGACAGAGAAGCTTATGAACATCAAAATGCAGTTATATCTCAGATAAAAAAATTGTTTTAGTCTGCCAGAGACTTGGAACTAGTAAGAAGGATTCACCCTTCAACAGGTCAATGGCGTGGCCCAGGAAGAGCATGAATTCTGTGTGGCCTAGTCAAAGTTTAGATCTAAATACAATATGAAATCTTTTCAGATGTCAGAACAAGAGCAAAAGTAAATACCGATTTGTTTTGGTCACGATTATTGCTGTTAGTAGAGAATGCCCAAGTTTTAAATGCTTCTTAGGTGTATAGCCAGTGGGACACTATTGCGAGACAGGTTTTGGATAACATAACCCCTTATAAAACACACAGGGGGCATGTTTACTACACCTCACTAACCACTAGCATGGGGGTTCAGTGTGCCATGTTAAAATTAGTGTGCGGCCTCACGAAAAAAAAATCATATCCCAAATGTTTTACATGCAAATGGGCAGAGATAGGGAGGGTTGAGGGTGCAATGTGGGCATTGACAGTGTGTTGTGGTTAGTGTGGTTAGCCACATGGTAATATCATCAATTGTAGCATTTGGTGGCATTTATACCACCTCAATGTGCGGCATTACAGTATATGCACTTGAGTGCCCGTTTACTGCAGCGCTGCGTGCTTGCAATTTGCCAATAGCAGGTGGAAGGATGCATATGCTACCTGAAGGTGGTGTAGGCCTCCGCACTAATATCGCGGCCCGACCAGATACTACCGATGCACTTTTTTAGTAAATATGCCCCACATAGTGCTGTAAAACATAAGGCTTCTCTTTGCTAGAATGATTTGCTACACAGGAGATCATAGGAATACGTCTTTCATTACAGCACTGCTTAATATCAGAACAAGTTGCTTGTTAAAATTATACTGAGGATAATCATTGTATATGAAATTTAAATGTATGGTAAAACTTGGAAATTTCAGTAGTATATTAAGAAGGGCAATAATATTTTTTTGAATTTGTTATAATGTGAGTAAACGGTTGCAATCTTTTATGAGTGTAATACATTATTGTTATTTTTATTTTTATTTATTTTCATTAGTTTATCTTATTTAGTGTTTATGATTATTTTAATCGAATAGTATCGTATCTATTATATTGTGCAATCTGCTCGAAACTACTTTCAGGCTAAGGTGGAATATAAATTCTTAAATTGAGACTGTAAACTATCTCCAGCCAACTTTAAAGAGTCTAAGTAATTCTACTGAGAAGAATGGGCAAAACTGTAGCATTCTACATGCAGAGCTGGAGACACTTATCCTAAATGATTCATGTCCGCTACTGCTGCGAAAGGGGCTTCCACTAACAGAGTCAAGGGGTGTGATGACTTTCACACTCAGGGATTTTTAGCTTCTTAGGGGTATGTTTATTAAATCAAACAGCTTTTGCAGCTAACACCTGGTGGTAAGCTGCAAAAAGCCAGTGTTAGCTGCTTAAGTTCCACAGTAGGTGCAGGGAATGTTCCCAGAATTTCCCCTACAGATACCACAGAGAAAGCACAGGGATCGCGGGGGCCAGCTTTGTGGATGCAGCTATTGCTGCATCCATGAAGCCTGCAGAAAGAGCTGCTACCAGGTGATGTGAACGCCTGCGGTAGCTGCTCGAAATAGGAATGTCCATTCTCCACCCACATACTGCCCTTTCAAGCAAAAAGCCCGTGGAAGCTGCATGTCTCCCAAGTTAGCTGTCTTCGCTGCACGACAATTCCACGTTAGCGCCACCAAGACAGCTAACGCGCTTTAGTAAACATACCCCTTATTCTTTGTTTATACTTGAAGTCACTTTTAAATAAGGTACACAATACTGATCAAATCCAAATCATGTTCTAAAGTAAAAACTTAAAGATAGCAAAAAAACAGTACCACATATGTAACCTTATGACTTTTTCTGTTAATTAGGGACCACTGGGCTTCTCATCACATTTGACCACACTCTGCAACACAACTCTCCTTTTTTCAATTGATCTTTACCCCTAGTTCTATCCATAATGATTTTCATTCTCCTCAGACCTGGATGTCTCCCCCGCAAAATCCTTCTTATCTTGTTTCCATTTTATTGCAACAACCCTCCCAATAGTCTTTCACTACTCTCTCTTGCACATCATAAGCCATCCCTTCCCATGAATACACTTCTTGCACTCTTTTCAACCGTTCCAGCCAAGGAACAGTGGCACACACTTCCATTATGCTGCAAAGCAATTCTTTACAGCAATCAATAGCTGACAGCCCACTTTTGCTATTACATATGGCTGATGCTGTTGCTCCTAAGACTAAACAGAATGGGGACCACGGAACTTCCAATATGCATTGTCCTAAATACATTTCCCAATTGCCTCCAAAAGCCTATTTTCCCTCCATATGCCCACCACATATGGCCCACTCTACCCTCCACACCACACTGCCTCCAGCATTTTTCCTCCAAACCTTGATATATTTGCTTCAATCAATGGGGACGAGATCCAGCGATACATCAGTTTGTATTCTAATGCAAACTGACATTTCACTGGTATTTGTTTGAGCCCCCTCCTACAGGAAACCAGTCTTGCCGCCATGCCTCCTTATAATGCATGTGTGTTCTTGTCACACTTCCTGATTTTTGTAAATTACAGAAACCAAACAACAGGATTTTATTTTTTGTTTTAACTTTGAAGACCATAGCAGAAAATACAGTGAGCTCGCATCTTAAAAAGCTGAGAATCTCAACATAAGAACAAACAATGCCTTACTGGGTCAGACCAAGGTCCATCAAGCCCAGTCTCCCATTTCCAGCAGTGGCCAATCCAGGCCACAAGGACTTGGCAGGGTCCCAAAGAGGCATACAGGTTCCACAATGCTTGTCCCGGGGAAAGCTGTGGATTTCCAGGGTCCTCTTTAATAATGATTTATGGACCTTTCCTCCAGGAACTAGTCCAAACCTTTTTTAAATCCAGCTACACTAACCGCTTTTACTACATCCTCCAGTAATGAATTCCAAAGTTTGATTACCGGTTAAGTAAAAAATGTTTTCTCCTATTAGTCTTAAATGGGTTGCATTCTAGCTTCATTGTGTGTCCCTCCAGTCTGTCTACTTTTTGATGGCGTAAACAACTGATCTACGTTTACCCGTTCCACTCCATGCATTAATTTATAGACCTCTCTCATATCTCCTCTCAGCCGTCTTTTTTCCAAGTTGACGAGTCCTAACCTTTTTAAGCCTTTCCTTATAGGAGGTATCCTTCCATTCCCTTTACCATTTTTGTCGCTCTTCTTTATACCTTTTCTAATTCAGCTATATCCTTTTTAAGATACAATGACCAGAATTACACACAATATTCAAGGTACGGTCGCACCATGGAACAATACAGAGGCACTATAACATCCTTTGTTGTATTCTCCATTCCTTTCCTTATGACTCCTAGCATTCTGTTGGCTTTCTTGGCTGCCGCTGCACACTGGGCGGAGGGTTTTAACATGTTATCCACAATGACGCCTAAATCTCTTTCCTGGGTGGTGGTTTCTAAAGTGGTACCCTTGCATTGTGCAACCATAGTTTGGCAAACTGTTATAAATTGCTCTCTATAGGGCTAATTTTAGAAAGGCTTTTCTGTGTGTAGGGAATGTTCTGATGTATACAGCCACAGGGTTTTTGTTTTTTTTTTTTGTTTGTTTTTTTTTTATAGAAGTGCAGGTGTTCCCAGGGGCATAGTTTGAGTGGAGGCAGATTTGTGATGTATATGCTTTTATAAAATACAGAGGGACATGCATAGTGTGTGTGCACACAGGTGCAAATATGGGCATCTGTATTTGCATGCTATTAGCATTGCTTCTGAGTGCCTATTTTATAAAGGCAAAAAGACACCTATATTGGAGATAAATTAAGTATCTTCTTGGATTTTTAACATAGGCATCCTGTTTAAAAAATATAAATTACCTATTGAATGTCCAGTCAGGATTTTTTAAGTGTATCTTTTGCTGAAGAAGTTGCTATTCACTTGGACATATGAAGGTGTCCCTACAATTAACAGGAACAAATATAGGGAATTTACATTAAATCGTCGTTAGTCCGACTTTAGTATATATGTAGAAATTAGCATGCAAAGGTGATAAAACCATCTCTCAAATATAGGTAACTCCCTTTTCTTTTTAAATTAGGGATCTTCCTTAGGGCATTGTCCCCAAATGAGTTAGTTTTGCATATAGCAAGACAGCAATGAACCTTACTCCTTTATCAGAGTATGCTGGTGATGATCTCGATCGCTCAGATTTACTGACAGTGTCTCTCAAAATCTGCACTGTGCTAAATGAGAGCCTCCTTCTGGAGTGCATAAGGCTCAATACATACAGTTCACATAGCAAGATGTGCTTTTAATCATGGCAGTGGCATCCAATACAGAAATTGTTCCTACTGTATCTTACTACCACATTTTCTGGACCTCTGACTTCATTTGTTGGAATGTGAGGATCTTTTTCCATATGCAGTACAGAAGAGTTGCATGGCAACAATACTTGTACTAGTAATGCCATTCTTGTGCTTTTCTCTTTACAAAAAAAATAAAATAAAAAGAATCCATTTTCTTGCATCAAGCTTTTTGTCAGATGGCATGAAAAGGTCCTCGGTACTTAGAATTATTTCTTTTTCCACAATTTCGTCAGGGTCATCACATGAGTGTTTTTCTGGCACAACAATTTTATAGTGTTCACACAATTTCCAGGGGCCGGCCATGGATTAGTCTAGCAGGATTCAAGGAAAGGACATTAACTGGTGAGTAAAATGTCACTTATCCATATCATTCTTATCAGTCCAGATAAGTAGGATGTACCAAAGCTACAACTGGGCAGGAAGAAGACACAGCAACTCGTAAAACCCTTGAGCCAAAAACAGTATCTGCCTGCACGTGGACATCCAAACGGTAATGGTTGACAAAAGTGAAAAGTGATGCCCACATTGTTGCAGATAAATGTCTGCAGGGGCTGCACAGCACCACTCTGCCCACGAGGATGTTTGTGCTCAGGTAGAATGGGAGCGCAAACCCTTCGGAACTGACGGTACGGCAAACAGATATGCCAAGGAAATGGCCTACTTAATCCAATATCCCAAAGTCAACTTGGCCAATGCACCACCCTTGCGCGGGGCCAGCAAACAGCACAAAAAGATGGCTAGATGTACGAAAGGAATCTGTAAACCACCAAGAGAAGCACCCTCAGGACATCCACAAGGCAAAGATCCTTATCCTTCCCCAACACTGCTCCTTAGAGAAGGAGGGCAGGCAGACCTCTTGGTTCATGTGAAAGGGTGAAAACACAATAGGCAAGACAGACACAGGACAAATGGAATCCACCATCTTTGAAAAACACAGATAAGGATCTTGGCAAGATAAGAGCTCGCAGTTAGGAAATCTGCCTTGCGGAACAAATTGTGACCAAGATGATAGCCTTCAGCATCAAATCCATCAAAGTAGCACACTCAACAGCTCAAAGGGTGCCACCATCAGGGCCCTGAGCACCAGACCTAGATTCCAGGAAGGGATGACAGACCAGAGGGGAGGACGCAGATGCCAAAACCCCAGGAAAAGCGCAAAATATCCGGGTGCAAGGCTAGAGACTTACCAGCACCGCACCTTGGAAACACACCAAAGCTGCCACCTGAACTTTCAAGGAGCTAAGGGAAAGGCCATTCTCCAGGCCATTCTGTAGAAAAGCCAACAGAGATGGCACCTCGCCCACGTCAGAGGCCAAATACAGAAAGTTGCACCATCGCTTAAAGAGGCATCAGATCTGCACATATGCCAGCTTCGTAGACCACCTCCGGGTTCCAAGCTGAGTGAAGATTGCTGCTGGAGAGTAGTTCTTACACACTGTCTCCTTTCAAGAGCCAAAGCGTAAGCGAAATGGGAACCAAATCTCCAGTATGGTCGATTCCTGCCACAATAGGTCCAGAGATGGAGGCAGACGAAGAGGAGGTACCTGCAGGAGCTGTATCAGGTCCCTCAACTATGCTCTCCTTGGCCAATCTCCTAAAAAAGATTCACCATCTAAGCTCCCCAATCACTTTCATATTAATTTTTGTCAGAGCGTGTCGAGGGAGGGTAAGAATTAGTTATCTAACCCACTCCAAACGACAAGCTACTTTTTTTATTATATAAGGTACTCCACCTCTAAATAAAGTTTAAAACTCATAACTTATCTGTCCATAGTTCAGAAATTCTTCAATAAAGTTGTCACTGTTGTCTAATATACAATATTCTGCACGACGTGCACGTTTCGGAAAAAAATTCCTGTCTCAAGTGCCTTCTCGTCTGTATATCCAACCAATGCAACCGTGAACTCAAAAAACGCCGTCTTGCAGCTTGAGGCTTACTCTTCAATCAATATGGTCAAGACTTCATTCGCTCATTTTAAAGGAGAACCAACCAATGAGAAAGGGGAAAACCCACTATCAAGGGAATCCCACATCTTATTGGCTCAGCAGAGAAAACAGCTTCTCTATATGTAAAGACGTCATAATAGACTAAGCCAATCTATTTCACGATTTAACCCATAGGGGACATTGTATTAAGCTGGAAAATCCAACGTTGTTCCCGCCATTGTAGTTTGCTCTCTCGATCTCCACCCCGAGGATCACAGGGAACGTGATCAATTACTGTCCACCGTAGATCTTCAAAATTATGTTGATGAGTAATGCAGTGAGTAACTATCGGTGCAGCTTGTAACTGTTGCTGTATCCTTGAAGAATGCTCAGCCAAACGTTTTTTAATCAGGCGAATAGTTTGACCCATGTACAATAAATCACAAGGGCACCAGAGCAAATACACTACATAGGAAGACAAACAAGTAGTACGCCACCGACGTTTATACACATATTGTGTCCCCGGATGCTGCCACTCAGACCCCGATATTGTAGAAGAGCAATATATACAGTGTAAACAAGGATCATGTGCCCCCTCTATCTCTGAGAAAATCGGTAGATCTACAGGTGTAGTTTTCATTAAACGATCAGATTTGAACCCCTTGAAAAAGAAATCTGTAAAGGTTTATCAAAGCAAGTATGTAATTGTAACACTGACCAATGAGTATGAAGAATCCTTAACACTTCAGAGCTTCGTTCCATGTAGGGTAAAATTCCCCCCACAACTTCCTGGGGCCGCTGACTTGTTGAAGAAAAAAGCGGATCCAAAAGCCATTCTCTATGTATATTAGAAGCCCTGCGATAAGCCTTTCGTATTACTGAAAAGCACAGTTACTTACCTGTAACAGGTGATCTCCGGGAACAGCAGGAATAAGTCTTCACATATGGGTACGTCGGTCCCGACAGAGCCTGCACGGGAACGCTCCCCAGCGTCCAATCAGAAAGCTTTTGGGAGCATCCCACAGCGCCTGCGTGCTGCCTTCCCGCCTTCCCAACTGTCTCTCCTCAGTTGAGTCTTATAGCTGAGACAAAGAGGGAGAGAGAGGGAAAGGAGAGAGAGAGAGAGAGAGAGAGAACTCCTAGGGGAGGTGGGTGGGTTGTGAAGACTTATTCCTGCTGTTCCCAGAGATCACCTGTTACAGGTAAGTAACTGTGCTATCTCCAGGAACAAGCAGGAATGAGTCTTCACATATGGGGGACTCCCTAGCTTTAGATGCCAGGGAGAGAGCCCATAAGTTGTGTGTCCCTGGGACAGGGCTGCACTTCCCCACCTGGATCTCTGGCATCCCATGAGGGATGGTGGGTAGGAGTTGATTAAGTATGGAACAGGTGTTTGAGAAAAGCCTGACCAAACAAGGCATCCCGGCGAGAGTCCTTGTCCAAGCAATAATGGGCTGTGAAGGTATGAACCGAGGCCCAAGTGGCTGCTCGACAGATGTGGTCGATAGACACAGAGTTCAGATGAGCCATTGAGGCTGCCATGGCTCTCACATTGTGAGCTGTGACATGGCCCTCCACAGAAAGGTTCTTGCTCTGATAGGCGAAAGAAATACATTGGGCAATCCAGTTAGAAAGTGTTCTCTTGGAGACTGGTTGTCCCAAATGAGAAGGATCAAAGGCAACAAAGAGTTGGGAAGACTTTCTATGTTGCTGCGTCCTCTGTAAGTAAAAAGCCAGAGCTGTTTTACATTCCAGGGTATGAAGATTCCTCTCTGAACTTGATGCATGAGGTCCTGGAAAAAAGACAGGTAGGTAGACCTCTTGGTTGAGGTGAAAAGGCGAGACCACCTTAGGCATGAAGTGTGGATTAGTCCTAAGGACCACCTTGTCATGATGGAACCTTGTATAAGGTGGATTAGCTACTAGTGCTTACAATTCACTGATGCGGCGTGCTAATGTGATTGCAATGAGAAAGATAACCTTCCAAGAAAGATATTTCAAGGAGGTGGTAGCTAAAGGTTCAAAAGGCAGCTTCATAAGCTGACCAAGAACCAAATTTAAATCCCAGGCCACCAGGGGTTGTCTAATGGGAGGCTTTGTTAAAAGGAGGCCTCTCATGAACCTTGCTACAAGAGGATGAGAGGAAACAGGTTATCCATTTAGAGGCTTCAGGGAAGCTGCAATAGCACTCAAATGGACTCTTACTGAATTTGTCTTAAGGCCTGCATTAGACAGATGAAGGAGATACTCCAGCAACGATTCCAGAGGTATGGCACTGGGGTTAAGACCCTTCTCAGAACACCAGATGGTAAACCTTTTCCACTTGAAAGCGTAAGAACGTCTAGTGGAAGGTTTTCTGGAAGCATAAAGAACATCTTTCACTTGTTGAGAAAGATGAAGATCCTGGAGATCTAGGCCTTCAGCAACCAAGCCCTGAGATGCAGAGACTGGGGATTGGGATGCCACAACTTTCCGTCCTCCTGAGAGAGGAGGTCTGGAGCAGACCCTAACTCTAGGGAGGGAGCTTGAGAGAGATGTAGAAGCAGAGGGTACCACACTTGCTGTGGCCAATGTGGAGCTATGAGAATCATGTGGCCTCTGTCTCTCTGAAGCTTGAACAGGGTTTTGGGAATTAGGGGAATGGGTGGAAAGGCATACAGGAAGTCTTGACCCCAATGAAGGAGGAAAGCATCCCTTGCCTGAGCCCCCTGAGCAGGAGTTCTGGAACAGAACCGGGGAAGTTTGGCATTCCACGGACTTGCAAAGAGGTCTATGTCCGGGTTTCCCCAAATTTGAAAAATCTTGGATACCTGGTCCATATGTAGGGACCACTCGTGTGGAAGCAGAACTCGACTGAGTCTGTCTGCCCAAGAGTTTTGAACACCTGGAAGATGGACTGCCAGAAGATGAATGTGATGCTCTCTGGCGAGGGCCCACAGTCACAGAGCTTCGTTGCAAAGCGACAGAGAGCCAGTTCCTCCCTGCTTGCTTATATAGAACATGGCTACCTGATTGTCCGTGTGGATAAGGACTGTCTTGTGCCTGAGCAGGGTGTGGAAAACTCGCAGAGCAAGGAAGATTGCTCTGAGTTCCAAGAGAATGATATGTAGACAAGTCTCCTGTGGGGACCAGATGCCTTGGGTGGAGAGGTCCTGAAGATGAGCTCCCCAGCCCATTGGAGAAGCATCTGTTGTAAGAGTTGCCTGGGGTAGAGGCTGTTGAAAGGGGGACTCCAGCAACAGGTTTTGAGGGGAATTCCACCACTGGAGGGACAAAATGAGGTGACTTGTGTTTGCTATTTTGTCTGACAGGCAGCCTAATGCCTGGGTCCATTGGGTGGATAAAGTCCACTGAGCTGCTCTCATGTGAAGGCGAGCATATGGTACCACATGAACGGTGGATGCCATGTGGCCTAGCAACTGTAACATCTCTCGAGCAGTTAGTAGGGATTTCAACTCTGCTTGAGAAGCTAACTGCATCAAGCGAAGGCAACTGGCCTGGGGAAGATAGGCCCTTGCCCTTGTGGTATCCAGCAACGCCCCTATAAACTCCAGGGACTGAGTAGGGATCAAATTGGATTTTGGGATGTTTATCACCAGCCCTAAATACTGAAGGATACTTATTGTGCAGGTTAGAGAAGTCTTGGCCTCTGATTGAGTGGGAGCTCGAATGACCCAGTCGTCCAGGTAAGGGAAGACGAATATTCCCAGGGTGCGCAGAAAAGCAGCAACCACTGCCATGCATTTCGTGAACACCCTTGGTGCAGAGGCCAGACCAAAGGGGAGCACTCTGTATTGATAGTGCTTGTCCTGAAAAAGGAACCCAAGCAACCTTCTGTGAGTTGGATGGATGAGAACATGAGTGTACGCATCCTTGAGATCTAGAGAACAAAGCCAATCCTGACTCTGAAGGTATGGCAGCAGAGTTCCTAGAGAAACCATCTTGAATTTTTCTTTGACTAGGAATCTGTTCAACTCTCTGAGATCTAAGATGGGTCTGAAGCACCCTGTTTTCTTTGGAATAAAAAAATAGGGGGAGTAGAACCCTGTGCCCTGTTGTTGAAAAGGCACTTCCTCTATAGCCCCCTGGGCTAGAAGAGTGGCAACCTCCTGCTCCAACAGGCTGAGGAGGGAGGTTGGAGAATTGAACTGGTGCACTCTTGTGAGAGGGGGCAAGCTTGAAAAATGAAGTTGGTACCTCTCTCTTATGATGGAGTGTGTCCAATGCTCTGCTGTAATTTGCCCCCACCTGGGAGCAAAGTGACATAACCTTCCTGGAATGGTGGAGGGCTCTGGTCTTTCTAGAGCCAGGAAGGCTAAGTTCTCTAGTACAAAGTCAAAGGCCCTGAGGGGGCTGAGATTGCTGGGCTGGAGCAGGCCTCACCGCCTTTGCTTTGCTTTGTTTGGAGGATTGCTGATGTTTGGAAAGGAACTGAGCTGCAGAAGATGCCCGCTGACTATAAGCAGGATAGAATCTTCCCTTTTTAGAAAAAAGTGTTTTCTTGAACAACCTTTTCTTAGCAGGAGCAGCTGTGGATTTGGATAGTCTATCCAAAGCAGAATTTTCAGCATCCATCTGATTGGCTTTTGCTTGCCAATCCTTACCAAACAGGTTCTCACCTGTACAAGGGATATTTCCTAATTCATCTTGAACCCAGATCTCCAAATCAGATGCTTGAAGCCAAGCAATCCTACGTGCACCTATGGCAATAGCTGAGGCTCTGCTTACACATTCAAAGGAGTCGACAGCTGCACGGTTGGAGAATTTGGAGATATCCTGGGCATGTTTGAGCCCAGTGAGAAATTCTTGCCTTTTATCTTCAGACATAAAAGGACTTAAAGTCTGCAAACGGTCAGTGACTTCGTTTAAGAACATTCCCATGTAGAGACTATAAGAATTAATTCTCGCAGCAAGCATGGAAGACTCTTCTACCAAAAGCATCCAGGGTTCTACATTCACGTCCTGGAGGATTAGAAGCATGTCTCTTGGCACTTCTAATCTTTCTTACTGCAGACTCAACCACAATAGAGTGGTGAGGAAGTTGAGTTTTATGAAAACCAGGAGAAGGAGGGACACGATACATGGTGTCCAACCTGCGAGAAAGAGAAGTGGTTAGAGGTGCTTCCCACATCCTTAACATGAGATCATACAGAATCTCATGAATAGGTAAGGTAGCTGCCTCCTTAGGAGTTTTAGGATATTGTAAAATATCTAACTCCTTGGCTCTAGGCTCTGACTCTGGGGCCACTGTAATAGAGAGGCCCCGAGCCACCTCTCTGATAAAGTCTTGAAAAGACAAGTACTCTGGAGAAGACATCCTTCGTTTAGGAGAGGACTCCTCCTGTGGAAGAAGAATCACTGCATCGACAGACTCTACAGAATCCTCAGAGTCCTCAGAGGAATCGAAGTATCGTCTGTCTGGATGCTCTTGCAACGCCCGATACCCATACCGACCGGGATCGGTATTGGGAATAACCGGTACCGGGGTATCGGTACCGGAGGGCTTCAGAGGACAGAGTACCGGCATAGCGGACACCGATGCCAATGTCGATGCCACCAGTACCGGGATCAGTACCGGTGGCGATGCTAGTGCCAGTACCGGCGGAGTAGTCTGTTGCGGTACCACGGGCGTCAATGCCACAAGGAAAGCCGCCAGACTGCGTTCCATGGACAGAATCCTCTGATCCATCGACACCGCCAATGCCTGGAAGTCGGTACCCCAGAGCATGGCACCAAGAGATCTGTCGAGGCCACGCCATCGAGATCATCCTGGAAACCCGATGATGATGCTTTAGAGGCCGAAGCCTCCCGCCAGGGTAATTTTACCGGTGCAGAATCCTCAAGGGCAAGGCCAGAGGCATCTCGATGCTTAGAAGGAGATCTACCCTTCGAGGACCGGCTGGATTTATGTTTAGTTACCTGAGATCCATGTGAGGAAGCAGCAGCCCTGGAAGACGTCGATGCCACCGAAGCCGCATCGGAGGGAAACAGGGTACTGAGCTTGGCAGCTCGGTTCTGTCGACCCCTCTTAGACATCATGGAACAGGACACACAATCTGTTATGGAATGGTCAGGACCTAAACATTTTAGACACCAGTCATGGGTATCGGTGACAAAGATAGTACCGCCACATTTTGTGCACTTTTTAAATCCTGAGGCAGGCTTTTCCATAGTTAAGGAAAAAAGTTCTGGGCCTAAGGCCCAAAACTCAAGTGCACCTGAAGAAAAATAAAGAGAATAAAGGTTTGTTAGTTTGTTTTTTTACAAGAAGAAAAGAACAAGGACCGGCGGTACCGGTACAGCGTCTTAGAAGGAAGACGCGACAGAAAAGAAATAAAGAAAAAATAAGGAAATTCTTCTGCGGTGACAGGAAGACAACCTGCTGGCTCCGCGGAAAAACAACAACTGAGGAGAGACAGTTGAGAAGGCGGGAAGGCAGCACGCAGGCGCTGTGGGATGCTCCCAAAAGCTTTCTGATTGGACGCTGGGGCGCGTTCCCGCGCCGGCTCCGTCGGTACCGACGTACCCATATGTGAAGACTCATTCCTGCTTGTTCCTGGAGATCAGGGTAACGTCGGGCCAAAAGTCTATGTTGAAGATCCAAGGCATGACATTTAAAATCCTGTGATGAACTGCATAATCTCCTTAGCCTTATAAACTGACCAAATGGGAGCCCTTTCTGAAGGGGGCATGGATGGAAACTTTTGAAATGTAACAAACTATTTCGCTGAACTGGCTTTCGATACAGAGTCGTTTCTAATTTTTCTCCTTGTTTATACAACTCCATATCCAAAAATTCAATCTTCCAATTCTCAATGTGTTCAGTAAAGGCGATATTAGGCCATAAAGAATTCAACCAAACTATGAATTCTTTCAAAGAACATAAATCAGCCGTCCAGAACAAGAACACATCATCCAGAAATCTCTTCCATATAAGTACATTATTGAAAAACTGAGATATCCGTATTTGTTTATCTTTCATTTCTGCCATATATAATGTCGCTATTGAGGGGGCCGCGTTTGCCCCCATTGCTATACCGGAAATTTGCTGATAGTATTTTCCCTCAAATAGTATTTTCCGTCCTCTGGCACCGCCATGAAGGCAAAGGCCTGGGACATCTCCCTCACAAACTCCAGGAAGGCTAGGTCCTCCAGAGGTGACCAATGCTGATGGTGTGGCGGAGACAGTCTCCCGCGCCGACTCTGAGCTGGAGGAATCGGCAAGCACCCCACGGTCGTCGAAGCTCCTGCGCTTCTGCACCTAATAAAGCGGCAGGACTCAAGGCTGTCGCTGATGGAGATGGCACTCTCGAGCCAACCTCTAAAGAATGGGTGGAGCATCCTCTGGGGTGATCCTTGATGAAGATGGCCCTATGGCTGGCCCCATGGCTGGCCCCAAGAACCCAGAGGTACCGAGAGTCAGGCCCCACTGTGACTGGAGTCCAGGATTGCCATCCTGGCCTTGATACTAGGTGGCTCCATAGCAGCATGCACCGACCTCAAGGACATCAAGGCTGGCATCTGGTGCATGGTAGGGGAATCCCTGATGGCGATCGTAAAGGGGAACCCAACCCAATCCCCCGACTCCATGGAAGACTCTTACCACCGGGGCTGTTTAGAAGGGAGCTTCTGGACATTGTCACCAGCATCAGGTCAAGGGAACCACGCCCAGACAATGGAGGTCTTACCCACCAAACTGGGGTTGGACCTAGACCAGCTTCGATGAAGCCCGCAACACACAGGGAAGGATGACTCTGACGGCCGACGACATCGGGGATCTGACCAAGCCCGGGCGCATGATGAGTCATCCAACGCCGGTGGCGAAGGCAGGGATTCCACGCTAGATGTCGATCCTGACTAGCCAGACAGCTCCCCTTGCTACCTTGCACATTCCTTCTGGGTCTTAGCCGACATCAAAAGGCAGAGCGGGCAGGAAGACATGTGGTCTGCCCCGAAGTACTTAACCCATTAATGCATAAATTTTTGTTTTCACATGAAACTCCATAATATGTTAGTCAATACCAAACTAATATCACCTCAAGTGATAATTTTGGTCAAAAAAATATTTTGACTGCTATTTTGCACAATATTTCAGTGTCCCCATTTCGGGGACGCTATGCATGAAAGGGCGGGTGAAGTTGCTGCTATATTAAACACCTGCAAAAAATGTATGATTTTCTCCCAGTTGGTGAGAGGTCTTACGTGTGCACTAGGTGCAAGGAGCACTTTGCTCTCAGGGAACGAGTCCATTCTCTAGAGGCTAGAGTAGCAGACTTGGAAAACATAAGACAGACAGAAAGACATAGACGAGACCTACAGGGATATAGTCCTGAAGTCCCACATCCAGTCTGGCAGCATCCCTGTTGCCATGGAGGAGAGGTCAAGTGACAGGAGAGCATCACCCTGGTGTGGCAGGAAGTGATCCTGTAACTAGGACCTGTCCTCCAGGTGATGTAACACTCTCGCACCGAGGAAGTTTCTCCATGGCCATGTGCCCATGAGGGAAGGGTTAGGACAGCTGTTATAGTTGGTGATTCGATCATTAGGCATGTAGATAGCTGGGTGACTGGTGGACGTGAGGATCGCCTGGTAACATGCCTGCCTGGTGCGAAGGTAGCAGACCTCACGCGCCACCTAGATAAGGTCTTAGATAGTGCTGGGGAGGAGTCTGCTGTCTTGGTACATGTCGGTACCAATGACATAGGAAAACATGGTAGGGAGGTTCTGGAGGCTAAATTTAGGCTTTTAGGTAGGAAGTTGAAATCCAGAACTTCCAGGGTAGCGTTCTCCGAAATGCTTCCCGTTCCACGTGCAGGACCCAAAAGGCAGGCAGAGCTCCGGAGTCTCAATGCGTGGATGAGACAATGGTTCAGAGATGAGGGTTTTGGATTTGTTAGGAACTGGGGAACATTCTGGGGAAAGGAGGGGCTCTTTCGAAGGGATGGGCTTCACCTTAACCGGGATGGAACCAGGTTGCTGGCATTAACCTTTATAAAGGAGATAGAGCAGCTTTTGAAGTAGATAATAGGGGAAAGCTGACAGTCGCCCAAGAGCAGATGGTTTGGAAGAATATATCCTTGAAGGATACTACCAAAAGCAGAGAGGTTCCAAAAAAGAGTAAAGTAGCCCAAATGCCCTCGAGTATGGAGCAAACAGAGCTTAAAGATCCCAAATTACCCATGTCTACCAATAGCCAAATTAATATGAATAAAATACAGTCTCTAAAATGTTTGCATGCAAATGCTAGAAGTCTAAAAAATAAGATGGGAGAGTTAGAATATATAGCACTAAATGAGAGGTTAGATATGATTGGAATCTCAGAGACATGGTGGAAGGAGGACAACCAGTGGGACACTGATACCTGGGTACAAACTATATCGTAATGATAGAGCTGATCAAATTGGTGGAGGGGTTGCGCTCTATATTAGAGAGGGTATTGAGTCAGAAAGGATTAAAGTTTTGCAGGAAACAAAATTTGATGCAGAATCTCTATGGATTGAAATTCCAGGTAAAAAGGGGAAGGCGATGGCAGTGGGGGTGTACTATCGACCACCGGGCCAGAATGAACAAATGGATGATGAAATGCTCAAAGAAATCAAGGAAGCTAACAAAAGTTACAGCGCAGTAATAATAATGGGTGATTTCAATTACCCCGGTATCGACTGGGTCAGTGTTACGGCAGGACATGCTAGGGAGATAAAGTTCCTAGATGACATAAATGACTGCTTCTTGGAGCAGCTGGTTCATGAACCGACCAGAGGGGAAGCCATATTAGACCTAGTCCTTAGTGGAACACCAGATCTAGTGCAAGAGATAAGGGTGTTGGGGCCACTTGCCAATAGTGATCATAGCATGATCGCTTTTGATTTAATTAGTGGAGGAGGGATAGTACGGAAATCCACAGGACTACCTTTTAACTTTTGAAAGGGAGACTATGATAAAATGAGGAAAATAGTTAAGAAAAAACTAAAAGGAGCAGTTGCAAAGGTTAAAGACTTACATCAAGCTTGGGTGTTGTTGAAAAATACTATCTTGGCAGCCCAGACCAGCTGTATTCCACACTTTAAGAAAAGTGGAAGTCCAAAAAACTGCCAGCATGGTTTAAAGGTGAGGTCAGAGAGGCTGTTGTTGCCAAAAAAGCACCTTCCAGGAAATGGAAAAAAGAGCCAAACGACGAAACCTGGAAACAGCACAAGCACTGGCAAATCAAATGCAAGGCATTGATAAAGCAGGCAAAGGGAGAATATGAGAAGAAGCTTGCTGTGGAAGCAAAAACGCAAAATAAAGATTTTTTCAAGTACATTCGTAGCAAAAAACCTGTGAGAGTCAGTTGGTCCATTAGATGATAGAAGAGTTAAAGGAGCACTAAGAGGCAACAAGGCGATAGTGGAGAGACTGAATGAATTCTTTGCTTCGGTCTTTACTGAGGAAGATGTAGGGATGTTACCCATGACTGAAGTGGTATTTAAAGGTGCGGAAGAATTGAAGGAAATATCGATACATCGATAATCTGTGAACTATCATTAAAATCATCTCCAATACCTGAAGATTGGAGGATCGCCAATATAACACCAATTTTTAAAAAGGGTTCCAGGGGTGATCCGGGAAACTACAGACCTTGAGCCTCACGTCAGTACCGGGAAAAATTGTAGAAACCTTCATAAAGAATAAAATTACTCAGCATGTAGATAGTCATGGCCTAATGGGAGACAGTCAACATGGCTTTAGACAAGGAAGATCTTGTCTTACTAATCTGTTGTGTTTTTTTGAAAGTGTGAACAAACAGGTGGACAAAGGTGACTTTCTTTTGGCAAAACTAAAGAGTCATGGGATAGGAGGCAGTGTACAACTGTGGATCAAGAACTGGTTAAAAGATAGAAAGCAGAGGGTTGGGCTAAATGGCCAATTTCCCCAATGGAGAAAGGTGAATAGTGGTGTACCCCAGGGATTTGTGCTGGGTCCACTGCTTTTTGACATATTCATAAATGACCTGGAAAGTGGAATAACGAGTGAGGTTATCAAATTTGCAGATGACACAAAACTATTTAAAGTTGTTAAAACCCAAGAGGATTGTGGAAAATTGCAAGAGGATCTTGATAAATTAGAAGACTGGGCATCAAAATGGCAGATGAAATTTAATGTGGACAAGTGCAAAGTTATGCACCTAGGGAACAACAACCCAACTATGGTTACACAATGCAAGGTTCCACATTAGGAACCACCACCCAGGAAAAAGATTTAGGCGTCATTGTGGATAACATGTTAAAACCCTCGGCCCAGTGTGCAGCGGCAGCCAAGAGAGCAAATAGAATGCTAGGTATCATAAGGAAAGGAATGGAAAATAAAACAAAAGATATTATAATGCCTCTAAATCGTTCCATGGTGAGACCGCACCTTGAATATTGTGTGCAATTCTGGTCGCCGTATCTTAAAAAGGATATAGAGTTATTAGAAAAGGTTCAGAGAAGAGACACCAAAATGGTAAAGGGGACGATGGAAGGATACTCTTATAAAGAAAGGCTAAAAAGGTTAGGGCTCTCTAACCTGGAAAAGAGACGGCTGAGGGGAGATATCATAGAAGTCTATAAATTAATGAATGAAGGGGAACGGGTTATTGTAATTTGTAAATAATTACATTGCCTAAATTTGCCAAAGGTTCCTGTTATGAGCTGTAAATAATAATTTTTTATACCGTTTTTTGTATATAGTTGCAATGTTGCATAATGTTCCATTTTATGTTTTTCACCACAGTTCTCTGTAAACTGCCACTGATCTTGGGAAGTGACGGTATATAAAAGTTTCCAAATAAATAAATAAACGTAGATCGATTGTTTACGTTATCAGAATATAGAAAGACTAAGGGACATGCAATGAAGCTACAGGGTAAACTATTTAAGACTAATAAAAGAAAATATTTTTTCACTCAACACGTAATCAAACTCTGGAATTTGTTACCAGAGGATGTTGTAAAAGCTGTTAGTGTAGCTGGGTTTAAAAAAAGGTTTGGATAAGTTCCTGGAGGAAAGGTCCATAAACCATTATTAAGAAGGGACCCAGGATATCAATGCTTGACCCAATACAAGCATTGTGGAACCTGTGTCTTTTGGGGAAACTGCTAAGTACATAGGACCTAGATTGGCCACTGTTGGAAACAGGATACTGGGCTTGATGGACCTTGGTCTGACCCAGTATGGCATATCTTATGTTCTTATGTTATGTTCTTATGTCAAACAACTACAAATAAATTTCCAAAAAGTATTATAAATGAAATGTAATTAGTATTACGTGGAAATGATCTTCATGTATCAAAATTGTATTTAAAAGAAAAAAAATAATTTTATGGCTCGTGAACAATGTCTGAACATTCCTCATGAAGTTCAACATCACACTTCAGACACTGGCGTCTGATTTTTGTGCCATAAACAGCACAATGTCCCTGTATTCCACTGGACTTGTGATGGTTTATACCATCTTAGCTGACTGATGGTGATACTTTGTGGCCGATGACTGCTTTATGCACAACTTAACGTCCTACAGATGCTTGAGACGACTTGAATCGTGTGCAATAGACTGTGCATAAGTTTAATCAAAAATTTAGCCGATCCAATGGTCTCGTCTTTGCTGCAGCTGTCTTCCTGTAGATCAGCCAAGCATTTTGCATTGAGACATTCAGAAGATACACAAAGAGAGGCCACCACCATTTATGCATAGCGTTTCCGAGATGGGGATGCTCACATTTTATGCCTCAGGTCATATTAAACCACGCATAAAACAATTCAATCACGTAATATTTTATTAGGAACAAATGTAGAATGAATGCATTACAAAATTTTTGTGATATGTTCACCTGCAGAACCGATAAATGAACTTGAAGTTAGAGTAGTATACAATAATAATAAGCATTGTGGAACTTGTGTCTCTTGGGGAAACTGCTAGGTACATATGACCTAGATTGGCCACTGTTGGAAACAGAATACTGGGCTTGATGGACCTTGGTCTGACCCAGTATGGCATATCTTATGTTCTTAATAATTAAAATGTAAAAATTTTAAAGAACGGGAATACATTGTTAGATATATTGTTATAGAATACATTGTTACTGTACACAGAATACATTGTTAGGAGTGGAGGAGAGGCCTAGTGGTTGGGGCAAGGTACCTCAGGCCGGAACGTTGGGGGCTCAAACTAGAAGACAGCAACCTTGGGCCAGAAGGACTGGGGTTTCTAGTCCCTCAGGTGCTCCTTGTGGTCTTGGGCAAGCCACTTAGCCCTCCATTGCCCATGTTCCCTGTAAAATAGTTATCTCCAAGTTATAATGCCCTGTTCAATGTAATTTCAGTTTGTTCAATGTAAACCACCTTTATATCATGAAAGGTGGTATACAAGACATGTTAAATAAATACATACATACATAAATACATAAATTCTAAAGTTGAAAAATGTGAAAAATCAAACAGACAACACAAAAACGCCAAATAGCACAGTTTGTGGAATAATTGCACACTGTGTGTGCTCTGTTACACTTAATTGCTCATATTATCACTCATCAAAAATGCCCTACCCATTCATGCATAGCATCCCCGAAATGGGAACGGCAGAAATATGTATCGTACTCAAAGCAGAATTACTGTAAATTCAAAATACAAATATTTGACCAAAAACAATATGATAAACAAAAATCAAACTTACTTGATAAAATGACTGATTGCGTTCTTGTTGAAAAACCACTACTTTTCAAGCATACGATAAATTATGCAAATTTTACTAAACTCTTACTTCAAGTTCTTTTATCGGTTCTGAGGGTGAACATATCACAAAATATTTTGTAATGCATTCATTCTACATTTGTTCCTAATAAAATATTGCGTGATTGAATTGTTTTATGCGTGGTTTAATATGACCTGAGGCATAAAATTTGAGAGTGCGCTTTCACTTGCCACACTGCTTAAATCCGCTGGACAAAGACATAGCGGGAAAAAGGGTTCCCGCGAGATCAAGCTCAGCCATCTAGACCAGCTAGGCCGTGGCACCCTTGGGTGGGGAAGTGACCACGCATGTGCGGTGTAACTCCCAAAGGTTTTCTGCGAAAGCTGGGGAGTGGATCCATGCAGGCTCCGTCGGCACAGACGTCACCCATATGTGAGAATTGACTTCCTGTTTGTTCTCAGAGAATACTCTATTTTACATAGTATTTGTGCCTTGGCCACAAGGTTTTTCTGCTCTTCGGCAAATTCTGCTACTTCATCCCACCATGTGCTGGGGGTTATTACACATTTCTTCTGTTCATCAAAACCCTTGTCCAAGTTTAAGGATGGAGACTGATTGTGGCAATTTATTTTTGTCCTTTAGCACTTGTTGAGTATTTGGATGATCTGATGCAGTTAAGTATACCCAGAGGCTTATGACAGTAGGTCTATAGCGGTAATTTCACAAACATTATCGCGTGTATGTGGCCACATGGGAGTGTAAATGGCCTCATAAAATACCAACCTAGGTAAAAGTGCCCACACTGGCATGAACGCATGTACTGCGGCAGGTATAGTTGGAGGCGCAGTCTGGGCAGACCAAGGCTGAGTTCACAAGTACACATGCGGACTATAAAATACCTTAACTTATGCAAGTACCTGCACACTTTGTGTGCATTCATTTACACCTGCCATAAAGCAGGTGAAAATATCTGCACATCCTTTTAAAGGTGCGATCCCTGCCACTTGCCCTATTTCATAAAGGCAAATAGGAGTGTGTATGTGTCTTTATAAAAAAGGCTTAAAATAAAGTGCTCAACTCACCTCTTATCCTAGGTGCCCCATTATAAAATCACCCTCTTAATGTATAATCTATTTCTATATTATGCTGTACCTCTTGGGATGTACAATCTCACTATACGCTGGTGGGCATGGAGGACTTTTCTTTTTCTTACATCCAATTTTACCAGATCTTTATGGGACCTATGAAGTAAAGGGAGTTCACACCTTTATAGGCTACAGTATCAGAGTACTCGGCTAACTGCAGTGTCTGGAACCAGATTCTTCAGGTGGAAACAGCAATTACTGATGTCAACCCAAAGGATCACAATCACTTCCTCTCCACTCAAACAAGTTTGCTGACAAAAAATAATTCAGCAAACAGCAACAAAAGTTGAGAAAAAATATAGGAAAATACATCTGTAAGTTCTATAGTCTCAATTTTTAATGAATGTGCAATTCTTAAAGTAGAAGACACACAAAATCAGCTGGAACACCAATTCTCAATATTTTTGACCACTACAGAAGGAAACCAGGGCCTCCTAATGCTTCCAAGTAGGGATTTCCTCCCCCTCTCCCAGGCCCTAGGAAAACTGCACAAATCATCCTTGCCATCCTTGAGAGTTAAAAATTCACATCTGATACCTTGTTGGTGAAAACTGCTGCCACAGCAAAGTTCCTACCTTCATGTGACAAAAAGCATAGTTACTCACCTGTAGCAGATGTTTTCCAGGGACAGCAGGAATCAGTCCTCACATATGGGTGATGTCAGCGCCGACGGAGCCCTCGTGCGGAGCAATTCTCCAGCTTTCAAAGAAAGGCTTTGGGATTGCATCGCGCATGCGCGGTCCCCTTCCCGCTCAAGGGTGCCATCTTGCTCAGTCAAATGACATAGCTAAAAAGACGGCAAAATGAATAAAAAGCAATAGGACTGCAACTCCAGGGGAGGAGGGAGGGTCGTGAGGACTGATTCCTGCTGTCCCTGGAGAACACCTGTTACAGGTGAGTAACTATGCTTTCTCCAGGAACAAGCAGGAAGTCAGTCCTCTCATATGGAACTCCCTAGCTATAGGCTACCGAGAACCTATAGCTGAAAAATGTCTCCCTCTAGAAGAGCCGCATCAGCCGTGATAGGAATTCAGCGGAGATGCAACACCCCCAGTAGCCTGACACCAGAGGGCCGGAGGGTAGGAGTTGCCTAAACCTCAAATAAATTACAGAGTACCGCCTGGCCGAAAGCACTGTCCCGTCGGGACTCTCCATCCAAGCAGTAATGGGCTGCAAAAGTCTGGCTTGAAGACCAGGTGGCAGCCTGGCAGATGTCTGCCAGCGGAACAGAGCGGAAATGAGCCACTGATGTGGCCTTAGCACTGACACGGTGGGTCGTGACTCAACCCTGCAACGGGAGGTCAGCCGCCCTGTATGCCCAGGCAATGCAGTCTGCCACCCAGGTGGACAACGTGCACTTGGAGACAGGTAGCCCCAGCTTACTGGGGTCAAAAGAGACAAAGGGCTGAGTAGCCCTTCGATGTCCCTGCGTACGCTCCAGGTCGAAGGCTAATGCCCTTTTACAATCAAGGGTATGCAGAACCACCTTTGCCCGGCTAGCATGTGGTCTGGGAAAGAATGTTGGAAGAACCACCTCTTGGTTGAGGTGGAATGGAGAGACCACCTTCGGAAGAAACTTAGGTTGAGTGCGCAGGACCACCCTGTTCCTATAAAACCATGTGCACGGTCTTTCTGAGACAAGAGCTTGTAGTTCACTCACTCGTCTGGCAGATGTGAGTGCCACCAGGAAGAGCACCTTCCAGGAGAGGAGGCGCAGATGGCAAGTGGACATCGGCTCAAAAGGTGGGCGAGTAAGCTGTTGCAAGACCACATTCAGATCCCACTCGGTTGCCGGAGGGCGAACCGGGGGTTTTAGTAGAAGCAGACCTCTGAGGAATCTGGACACCAAGGGGTGAACTTAAAGAGGTTGTCCTTCCACTGGAGAATGGTGTGCTGACAAAGCACTCAGGTGGACCCTGACAAAGTTAGACTTGAGGCCTAATTATGAGAGGTAAAGCAGGTACTGCAACACCACTGGTACAAGGCAAGAGAAAGTGTTTTCATTGTGCTGGTGTACACCACACCTCAAATCTACGCCACTTGAAGGCATAGGTTTTTCTAGTGGACTGCCTCCTTGAGGCCAGTAATACCTCTTCTACGTTCTTAGGTAGGAGGAGAGGAGCCAGCACTACCCTTTCAACAGCCATGCCATCAGGTTGAGGGACCTGAGGTTGGGATGTAAGATAGACCCCCTGCTCCTGGGACTGGAGGTTGGACTTCATCCGAGGGAGTGGGGTTTCCACTGCCAGCTGGAGAAGAAGCGGAAACAAAGGATGTCTTGGGCATCTGGAGGATACCAGAATGACCGAGGCCTTGTCCTGAAGGATTTTGAACAGAGTTCGGGCCACTAGAGGCGTGGGAGGAAACGCATACAAGAGGCCCACAGACCAGGAGATTAGAAAAGCATCTGCAGCCATCCTTTGGGGATGTGGCTGTCTGGAGCAAAAGTTGGGCAACTGATGATTCTGCGGACTGGCAAAGAGATCTATGGACGGATGTCGCCAGCAGTGGAAGATCTGCTGGGCCACTTCCGGATTCAGTTGCCATTCGTGAGGTTGAAGAATTCTGCTTAGCTTGTCTGCTAAGACGTTCTCCTGACCTGGCAGGTAAACAGCTTTGAGAGACATACCCTGTCGGATTGCAAAGGAACAGAGGTCCAGTGTCTCCTGGCACAGGATACAGGACCCTGTCCCTCCCTGCTTGTTCACATAGAACATAGCCACCTGATTGTCTGTCTACACCAAGACAGACTGATGTGAGAGAACATGACAGAAAGTATGAAGAGCTAGGCATATCGTCCGAAGCTCTAAGAGGTTGATTTGTTGTGTCCTCTCTTGAGGAGACCACAATCCCCGAGTGCATGAGTCCTGGCAATGGGCTCCCCAGCCCAGCAGGGATGCATCTGTCGTCAGGACTCTTGAGTAGGAGGGAGGCTGGAAAGTTACTCCCTCGAGCAGGTTGGATGGCTGAAGTCACCAGGCCAATGACTTCAGTAGTCATTTGGACACTCTTATCCTGTCTTGGAGTCGCCCCGTGGATTGCATCCACTGATCCCGGAGGCACCACTGAGCTGTCCTCATGTGGAGATGGGCGTTTGGGGTCACATGAACCGTGTAGGCCATGTGTCCTAGAAGGCGCAAAAAGTGCCCCGCTGATATCCGAGACTTGTGGCTGATTTGGTGTACCAGCTCCAGAAGTCTCTGTGCCCTGTCCTCTGGCAGGTAAGCTCTTGCTTGAAGGGTGTCTAGCCTTGCCCCTATGAACTCTTAAGTTCTGAGTAGGGAGCAAAGTGGACTTTGCTTGGTTTATGACAAAGCCTAGATGCTGCAGTATGTTGACAGTGTGAGCTGTGGTCAGTTGGGCCTCTTGAGGCAACGGGGCCCTGATGAGCCAGTCGTCCAGGTACGGGAAGACGAAAATTCCCTGGTTCCTGAGAAAGGCCGGCACCACCGCCAGACACTTGGTAAACACTATGGGGGTGGAGGCTAGACCAAATGGAAGTGCTCTGTACTGAAAACAGTTTCCTCTCACTACAAATCTGAGATATTGTCTGTGGTCAGGATGTATGAGGATGTGTGTGTAGGCATCCTTCAGGTCTAAGGAGCATAGCCAATCTCCCTGGTGGAAGTAAGGCAGCAATATTCCAAGGGAAAGCATCTTGAACTTTCCCCTCACCAGGAACTTTTTTAAGTTTCGCAGGTCGAGGATGGGCCTGAGGCCTCCTGTTCTCTTTGGTATCAGAAAATACCTGGAGTAGAAGCCTTGACTTTGTAGGCTGTGGGGCACCGGCTCCACCGTCTGATCCTCTAGAAGACCGGCCAACTCATGTAAGAGGAGGTTCCTATGTAGAGGGAGCCAGAGGTTCTCCCAGAAAGTAGGAGGGAGGTACCTGGTCAAAGTGGAGCAAATAGCCCTTTTGGACTATTTGTAGGACCCAGATATCTGTGGTGACTGCTGGCCACCTGTGGGCATATAGGGTCAGCCTTCCTCCTGTGCCAAGTCTCACCCCTGGTTGGAGAGAGACAGTCAAAACCTCCTACTGGCTGAGAAGGAGCTGGAGCCTGGGCTTTGGGGGGTCTTCTGCTTACGCAGGCCATGCCCCTGTCCCTTGGCCTGCTGCCCCTGTTGGAGAGCCGGGGAGGCCTGGTGAGTGGGGTAGTTGCGGTAAGCAGCACCCTTCCTTGGGAAAAAGGGCTTTTTACCCGAGCCCTTCTTTTTAGAAGGGGCAGAAGTCTTTTTGGATAGTCTTGTCCGGGTCAAGTACTCGGACTTAGTTTCAGCAGCCTTTTCAGTCATGGGTTTGCCAAAAAGATTGTCGCTTCGGCATGGGACATCGACCAACTTGTCCTGCACCCATGGCTCTAGGTCCAACGACATCAGCCATGCCTGGCATTGGGCACCGATGCCGGCTGCGGCTACCCAGGCCAAAGCCTCGAAGCCATCATAGGCTGCTCAAGACAAACTTCTAGCACTCCTGAATCCCCATGGACAAGGCCTTGAAGCGCTGCAAGGGTTCCTCGGAGAGGACAGCTGAGAACCCGGCAAACTCCTTTGCCAGGTCCCGCAAGTACATGCCCATGTACAGCTGGTAGGTTTGGACACGGCATGACAGCATCGAGCCTTGGTAGCACTTTCTGCCAAGGGCATCCAGGTTCTGGACTTCCCTGCCAGGAGGCACCGAGTTCGTTTTTTGGCCGATTACACAACTATGGAGTTGTGTGGCAGCAGTGCCTTTTGGAACCCAGGGCTCTTGCAGACTCGACAGATGGAATCGACCAGCTTGCTGAGAACCGGCATCGAGGCCAGTGACTCCCACATGCGGAACATCAGCCGTTCCAACATCGGAGGAACCGGTACCGTAAGGGCTTCCTGAAGGGGAAAATCATACTGGAGGGCCTCGAGCTCCTCGGCTCGAGGCTCCTCCTCTGTGTCCACCTGAAATGCCAAAACCTTGGCCATATCCCTGATGAAGTCCAAGAACCGGGTATCCTCTGGGGGGGATAGGGGGGGGACCTTCTCCGAGGCTCAGACTCCGGCGAGTCCAATGGGTGTCCGGGGACTCTTCATCTTCTGTTTTCAAGGAGGAATCGATGGGCTCCGGCAGTGATAGCTTCAGTCTCAAGTGCCCCGATGCCGATGGCACCAGCGTTGACGACCTCAGTCCCGAGCGGGAGGTCGAGGGAGACCTTGGCTGAGGATCAACTCGAGCTCGAAGAGTTTTGAGGATCGGCTCGGCCTCTGGGGTCGACTTGGACGTCGAGGTCCCAGTGGTCGGGGTGGATGGACTGGTGAGACCAGCCATCAGCCCCGCTGCTGCTCCATGAAGGGAGACATGCTGCGCTCCAAGGTCGCCATTCTGAGACTGAGCTCAGAAGGCTCTGCAGCCTCCGGCTCAGGTCCCGACGCCATCGGGCCTGATGCCGGTTCTCCTGTAGGAGAGTCCATGAGGACAACAGCAGTTACCTTCCTTGGTGTTTCTGGCTCCATGCGAGGCACTTTTGCAGGTCGCTCCGACTCAGAGGACCCGGGACAGCGGTCAGGACTCCGCGACCTGGCCTGCAGGACCCAGGCCTATCAGAGGCATCCAACGACGACGCCCTCGCAGGTTTCTTCTTCCTCCGGTGTTCCTGCGAGGGAGACCCCTGCTCAGAAGACCCCCGATGATGCTCGGAGTCAGATAGCTCCCGAGACGTCAAGGCTTCTGACGAAGTCTGGATCCAAGTGGATGCGGACTCGGAGAAAGTCCTTTCACGCTGCTGCTGCCTACTTCTAAGTGCCTTAGAAGACATCTTGCCGCACGCCTTTGGGTCATGGTCTGCCCCGAGGCAGCGGAAACAGCAGTCATGTGTGTCGGTGAGAGACATTAATCTTGTGCACCGATCACACTTTTTAAACACGCTGGCAGCCACCGGGGGGAAAAAGGGCCCCTGTGAGGTCAAACAACCGGGCTGCCAGTGAAAAAGAAAAAAGGCGTGAAAGCTAGTCACTAAAGACAAAAATTGAAAAATAGTGACCGGACTCGATACCGGTGTACCGAACCGAGGCGGGAAGGGGAACCGGCATCAAACCGGGCTGAAGAAAAGAATCTTCAGAAGTTTTGACGCACTTTTTCAGCGAGGGAAGTTGGACTACGTCGGTTGGGCTCTGCAGAAAAAGGGAGACTGAGCAACATGGCTCCCTTGGGCAGGAAGGGGACCACGCATGCACGATGCAATCCCAAAGGCTTTCTTTGAAAGCTGGGGAATTGCTATGCACGAGGGCTCCGTCGGCGCCGACGTCATCCATATGTGAGGACTGACTTCCTGCTTGTTCCTGGAGAATGCATCCTTCTGGACAAGGTTCAAATGAATCCCTCCTCGGGGCTCTTCCAACTGTTGTAAGCCATTTCTCTTCCCCTTTCTGCAACACCAGAGAATGCAGCATCCCACTCTTTCCCACCTGCTCTCTGATGAATGAGTCCCTGAAACATCTTTGTCCCACTCTTGGAGGTGGTAGCACCTCTTCTATTTTATCTCAAAACTCCTCCTAGCTCTCGGTGATTTATTTTTTTGGGACAAACAGCCAAAAATACCTTAAGAATCCGTAGAGGTTTCTACGATTGTAATATCACTGATGAATGCTGGGGAACATCCAGCTATTGTTCTGAATAAAACAGGGTCAGTAAAGGACAATTGCACCCAACAGTTAGTTATATGCATTAATTATGTTCTATGAGAAAGTTTACTATTTGTAGTAGAACTGCCCTCCTGCATATATTATGAATGTAAATCATTCATCTTCTAGTTTCTTGCATGCAAAAACTAGGCCTTAGTGTCATCGGCACACACACCAGGAGCTTCCTGTGCAAATCAAAGAGCAGACAATGAAAAGCAACTTACATTGAAATGCCATCACCTTAGTGGTTTTGTACATATAACAGGTGTGCGTGTACCTCTTCCAGCCGTCTCCTCTGTTCTTTCTGCTGTTCTATGCGCTTTTGTCGCTCTGCCAGCAGCTGTCTCTTATACTCCTCCTGCTCTCTGAGTTGCTGCTCCTGCAGCAGCTGTTGCCTGCGCAGGGCCTCCGAGCGCTCCTTGTTTTCTTGCTGAAGCCTCAGAAAATCTCGCCGAAGGGTAGACTCTCCAGGAACATTAACAATGGAGCTGCAAAAAAGGTTCAGGGAATGAAGCCCATCCATATACTATGTTAACTTGCACATACCTCCACAAGCATACACGGAACTAATGATTAACAGTGTCATTCATTGCAGAATTGGAATAAAGCAGTGATTTTTCCCCTTTAAAATAAAAATAAAATAAAAAAGATGGCAGTAATGGCATGCGGGGTGCAGACCCCCCCATGTGGTCCTTCCCCCAAAAGCCTACAAAAGGGTAGCAGTGTAAAGACTGCACCAGTCTCTAGAATACCACCACATCTCTTATCTGGAATAAAGAACCAGCCAGACTGCTATAGATCCTTTAGTGACACCACAAACTAGTAAAATACATCACCTTGATCACACAAGCATAACAAATCCTTACCAAGTATAACCTAGAGACTGAAAATAGAAATGTGCAGACATAATCTGAATTGGGAAGTAAAACAAACACTTTTATAGAAAAGAGAAAAAAAAGGGCAACATCTGGAAAGCTGTGTGTGCTAACAGCCCACAGAACAGGAAAAAGTTACAGAGGCAGACTTGTATTTAGTGGTGATAACGGAGATGTGGTACACAGACAACCATGCCTGGCATGCAGTTATGCCGAGTTATAATATAGTCTAGGACAGGGTAGGAAGAAAAATGTGGTGTGGTGCTATCGATACAAAACATTAAAGTAAAAGAACTGCAGGGCTTATGAGATAAGGAGGCGGAACTGTGGTTTAATCTGGAAAGAGGAAATGGAGCATCTATAACTGTATCTGATGATCTTAAAGGTAGCCAAGCAAAGAAGGTGACCGCAAAAAAAAGAAAGATGCTTGGGTGCACAGAGAGGTTAGCCAGCAGGAAAAAGGAGGTGATAATGCCTCTATATAAATCTCTGGGGAGACTTCATTTGGAGTACTTTGTGCAATTCTGGAGACCATGCCTTCAAAACGATATAAAGCAAGATGGAGATGGCCCAGAGGGTGGTTATATAATAGTCAGTGATCCTTGTCAAAGTATGTGGGGACAGTTGTATATTTAGGAAGAAAGATGAAGAGAGGGGCACAGGACAAAGGAATTTAAATACTTTCATGGTATAGAAGTTCAAGAGGTGGGCCCTTTCAATTAAAAGGAAGCTCTGGAACCAGTGGTCATAGGCGGAGGGTGAAAGAGGACAGACTCAGGAGTAACCTATGGAACTGAATGGGTGGTGGATGCATGGAACAGCCTCCCAGTAAAGAGAGTGAAGATGGAATGTGAGGCCATCCATGAGAGACTAAGTGGTGTGAACTGGAGTTACTGCTCCAATTCCCTCACTGCTGCCTCTTGTAGACCAGTTGAGTAATGGGGACAGGCAAAGGAAAAGGCACCACTAATTGGTACTGGTACATACCACCAAAAAAGAAAGCACGGAAAAAAAAACCCTGAAACAAAGTTAGATAAACACTGTAGAGAAAAGAAAAGAAATGAAAGGGCATCGCATCACTCGTGGAAGTGGTGCCACACATCAAAATATACAAAGAAAATCAAATTTATACCATCTTTTATGGATTCCAAGGGTGAGCACAAGGTTATCTCCAAGTTTGAAAATAGTTTATAGAACTAAAAAGAAAAAAAATAATAGAAATGCCTACTAGCTGCTCTGGACTCAATCTGAAGACTCCAATTGTGAGCCTTATTCCCTTTCGGCATCCTTGCATGATCAATATTTTTTTTAAATTTACAGATGATGGGCAGATTCTCTATCAAACTGGAGCTGATAGGTCAATTAAGTTTGAAGAAGATTAAGTTAGTACTGAAGGACTGGTTGTGATCGTAAGTTACAACTCAATACATCTAAAATGGAGATGCTGAGGGTCAGGGAGGGAATGAAATTGTTAGATTCATGGAAGGAACAGCTGGAGATTAAGAATGATGTTGAGGATATGGGAGTTCTCCTTAGATTCAGAGTTAACGTCACAAAATCATATGTAAATTGATCCAAATGATCTTTGGGTATTTACAAATGGTCTGCATATTATATGCATATTTGGAGCCAAAGTGTATCTGAGCTTTGGAACTGGAAGAAAAACAGGCTTTTACCTTTAAGGAAAGAGACAGGCCAGAAAGCAGTGGTTTTCAGACTGCAGGCAAAGAGAAAAAAAACACACGTAGTTGCTGGGTACAGACCACGCCCAAGCTCTGAGGCAAGCTGTGAAGTTAATGAGAGGCACCTGGGTGAGGAGCACAGCCCGATAGTTCAGGCACACTCATATAAGCCCAGGGGATTAGAAGAGTGGGAGGAGACCACCAGGGAAACGAAAGGAGAGAGGACCACCAGGGGTGCAGGAGGAGAAAGAAACTTCAGGGGAGCTGAAGGACAAAGAGTTATCAGGGTCAGCACCAGAGAGGATTCCAAAGGAAACCAACACACAGGGAGCCACGTTCCAGAAGGAAGTCAGTACTACAGGGGAACTGCAGCTGATTCTGGAGGCAGGAGGGTTTTGCCTGGGAGAGCTACTGACAAGGGGCAAGGTACGATAGCAGCAGCTCATGAACCTGCTGGAAAACTGCCAACTCCCAAAAGGTGTGTGAATAGAACTGTAAATAAAAGTAATGTGAGCCAGTTAGAGGCTCTGTGCCAGTTGATGAAAGAATCTCCATGTGCCTGCTAAGAACCCTGAGCATAGAGAGAAGTCTCATTGGAGAAAGGTCCTAGAGCTGTTAGAAGGGATTAAGTCTGAGATTGAGCTGATTTAAACCCAGATATAACAGACACAGGTTATGAACAAATGCAAACAGTGTTATGATTCTGATAAGGAGTCTGTAGAATCATTAATGGACTGCTCTCTATGCAAGAAAACAGCATAAAAGTTCTAGGTTTTGAAAGGAGAAAAACCTGGAAACAAATGGGCTGAGTAAAGCTAGCAGAAGCAGTTAAAGCTTTATTTTTGAATGTTGAAAGTTTAAAAGGAAACAGCTATTTGTACTTAAAGCTGATAGAGGCAGTTGTAGTATTCTGTTCCGGTAAAGAGGGTCTTTTTGTTAGAATTTTGTGTGGAGAAGAATCCCATTTATTTTGCCATGCGTTGAGCTTTTAAATGCTCTTTTGGAAAGGAAAAAAAAATAATTCCTGTGTTTGCCTAAAACCCTCGAGTCACAACTTTATTGTTTGAGACCTCACAACTACAACTCCCAGAAGCTTCGGCTCTGGATTTCTTTATTTAAGGACAATACAAAGGCACGTCCCGGCCTATAGGCGACCGCCTGGGTACGGGGCGCGACAATAGGCAGCACTGCCACGAAAGGGGAAGTTCTACTGATAGGTGATTTCAATATGCCGGATGTTAACTGGCACATCCCTGCTGCATTGTCATCTAAAAGTAAGGAGATCCTGGATTCTCTACAGGGAGCACTATTCAACCAACTGATAACAGAACCCACATGTGAAGGAGCTATAGTGAACTTGGTGCTTACCAATGGGGAAAGTGTTTCTGAAGTTATAGTGGGAGATCATCTCGCATCCAGTGATCACCAGATAGTGTGGTTGTGCATTAGGACCAGGGCCGATAAAAACCATTCAACAGCGAGAGTCTTAGACTTTAGGAAAACTAACTTTGCTAAGACGGGCCAATACCTCAAGGAGTCGTTAGCAGGATGGGAACAGCTGGGGGGGGATGTAGAAACAGTGGGCACAACTGCAAAGGGATATTTGGACTCATAAGTCAAATGGCTCCAAATATCCCCTTTCAGTTCTTTGACTGGGTGAACAGAGAACTAGATCAAGAGCATGCGATGGATGTCATCTACCTGGATTTCAGCAAAGCCTTTGATACTGTTCCTCATAGGAGGCTTATCAGTAAACTCAACAACTTGGGGATGGATCAGAAACTGTTTGACAGTAGACAGAAGGTGATGGTAAAAAGAACTCTCGGATGAAAGGAAAATGATTAGCAATGTGCTCCAGGGTTCAGTCCTGGGACCGGTACTGTTCAATGTATTTGTGAGTGATATTGCCGAAGGAGGACTGAATGGAAAAGTCTGTCTTTTTGCAGATGACACGAAAATTTGCAATAGAGTGGACTCCCTGAGGAAGTGGAGAACATGAGGCAAGATCTACAAAAGCTAGAAGAATAGTCTAATGCTTGGCAGTTAAGATTTAATGTTAGGAAGCAGAAATCTAAGGGAACTGTATGCGATATGGGACGAGAGGTTGGTGCGCACAGACCTGGAGAAGGACCTTGGAGTAATTGTTTCTGAGGATCTCAAGGTGGTGAAAAAGTGCAACAAGGCAGTGGCAAAAGCCAGAAGGATGCTGGGTTGCATACAAAGAGGAATTATCAGCAGAAAGGAGATGTACTGCCACTGTACAAGTCGCTGGTGAGGCCTCACTTGGAAAACTGTGTTCAGTTTTAGAGACCATATCTCGCACAGGATATAAAAAGACTGGAAACAGTTCAGAGGAAGGCGACCAAAATGATTTGGAGCTTGCGTCAGAAAACTTATGAGAAGAGACTTGAAGACCTAAATATGAACACTTTGGAGGAGAGGGGCGAAAGGGAAGATATGATTCAGACCGTTAAATAATTAAAAAGAGTATTAATGAACAAACAAACCTCTTCCAAAGATGGGGAAGCTGTAAAACTAGAAAGCATAACATGAAGCTGCAAGGGGGTAAATTGAAAGACAAAGTCAGGAAATACCTTTTCACTGAAAAGGTGGTGGAGAGCAAATACAGTGACAGAATTCAAAATGGCATGGGACAGAAACAGTGGATCCCTTTATAGCAACAGGATAAAAGCAAAATAAACTTATCTTTTTTTTTTTTTTTAGTGCCGAGTCAGTGTTGACTCATAGCAACCCAGCTACCTCTGGGTTTTCTTGGCAATGTATCACCGGAAGTAGATTGCCAGCCTTTTCTTCCGAGGCAATGGAGGGTAAAGCACAGTTACTTACCTGTAACAGGTGATCTCTGGGAACAGCAGGAATAAGTCTTCACATATGGGTACGTCGGTACCGACGGAGTCTGCGCGGGAACGCTTCCCAGCGTCCAAATCAAATTTGGAAGCATCCCACCACGCCTGCGTGCTGCCTTCCCGCCTCTCCCAACTGCCTCTCCTCAGTTAAGTTTCAAGCTGAGACAAAGAGAGAGAGAGACAAGGGAAAGATAGAGATAGAGAGATACAACTCCTAGGGGAGGTGGGTGGGTTGTGAAGACTTATTCCTGCTGTTCCCAGAGATCACCTGTTACAGGTAAGTAACTGTGCTATCTCCAGGAACAAGCAGAAATGAGTCTTCACATATGGGGACTCCCAAGCTGAGATGCCTGGAGTCCCAGCATGTCATAGATTGGAACATGCTATCCCCCACACCACCAGGCATCCTGAGGATGGAGGGTAGGAGTTGAAAAAAGAAAGGCGCTGTGGAACAGCTAACCTAGCATAGGACTGCAGACAAGGAGTCCATGTGTGGATGATAGTTATCATCAATGATATTGAAAGAAATATTGCAATATGGACCTCCCCTAACAGGATTACACAGCAGTAAGGAGGTTCATGGGATCTACTGGGGACCCAGTAGAGGAACCTCAAGAAGGACCTCACTGTGAAGTGGAGGTAGTAAACCTGTAGGAAAAAACAGTGGAGGTCAGATTCCTGAAAGGTAAGAGGGAACCCCAGTAATAACTAGGGTAGTACAAAGACGGTGGGGCCTTCAGCGGAAGGCTTTATTACAAAAGCCAAACTTTTTTTTTTTTTTTAAACAGAATGGCTCACTCTTAGGAGCAAAAAGAGAAGGCTGACCGATTTGGACAAACCGGTACAGTCCTTGTGGGAGGAAAGGTATGGAAACCCCTTGTATCCCAAAAAAGAAAGGACAAATGCCTGAGGCGTTAGAGCCTGTGATTAACTGAAGATCCGCAATGTCTCTCCTAACTGGAGTCAGCTAGGAGAGATACTGGTACATGGAGAGCTTCAGAGGTACCTAAACCTTAAGGTTATGGTGGAAGTTAACTACCACAGAAAGTGGTTGTGCGTGTAGAACTCCAAACATGCTGGATAGCATAGGTATGGGTAAAGCCCATGTGTCAGAATCATATAGCTATATGAGCCTAGACAGTCAGGTAGGTAAATATGCAGATACATATCTACCGATAATAAAATATCTCGACAGATACACACATAAATAGAGATATAAAGATATATAGATAGACATATAAGAATATATCTATAGTGAGATATGAAGGGCATAACTACATGCAAATGATAGACAGACATCTGTAAGATGTATGCTATAGATCTGAATATATATAGGCCTCTATATGGGTGTCTGCAATGAAGCAGACAGAGATATGCCTACAGAAATGGTGTTCACATAGAAATGTGGCGGGGAAAGATTCATCTAATAACAAGAAGGTGGAACCTACTTGAGAAGATATATAGAGAATCTATTCCCACTGGTTATGAGCTACAGGGATGCTAGCTAGCGAAATAACCAGGACGGTTATGTGAAAAGCAGAGGATGATATCAGTCTGCAGCCAGCAAGTCCCGAGTATTCCAGAACTCTAGCATGGTAAATGAACAGAAGACGCATAAAAATGAGATACCATGCTGACCTGGTTAAGGGCAAAAAGGTATCATGCGTTCTTATCATGAGGACGAGCTGCAAGGAGAAAAGCATATTCCCGATTGGAAAATACTATGGACCAAAGCAGGGAATTGGCAACTCCTTAAGCTTTCACGTAAGAGAAGGCCTATGTCCTCTATATTAAAAAGGAGATCCTTTCTAGTCATGGGAGACATGACTGAAAAAGCCTTTTCCAGCCATCTAGGATAGCTGTTGGAGAAAAAAAAACCATGCTCTCTAGCAAGGGCCCATAGTGGAGAGCTTCTCTGTAGGACTGCAGAGAGCATGATGCAGGAGAATGAGGAGATAGAACTGGCTACTGGAGAGCCAGTACCTATGTCAACTATGCTGCCAAACCCAGGGGAATGGAGATGGCAGAAAGAGAAGACAATCCAACAAGCTTGTAGTGAAATAATTTCCAAGACAGATGACAGCACTGACTTGGAACCACTACTAAGACTAGACAGTGAGGGAATTGGAGCAGTAACTCCAGTTCACACCACTTAGTCTCTCATGGATGGCCTCACATTCCATCTTCACTCTCTTTACTGGGAGGCTGTTCCATGCATCCACCACCCATTCAGTTCCATAGGTTACTCCTGAGTCTGTCCTCTTTCACCCTCCACCTATGACCACTGGTTCCAGAGCTTCCTTTTAATTGAAAGGGCCCACCTCTTGAACTTCTATACCATGAAAGTATTTAAATTCCTTTGTCCTGTGCCCCTCTCTTCATCTTTCTTCCTAAATATACAACTGTCCCCACATACTTTGACAAGGATCACTGACTATTATATAACCACCCTCTGGGCCATCTCCATCTTGCTTTATATCGTTTTGAAGGCATGGTCTCCAGAATTGCACAAAGTACTCCAAATGAAGTCTCCCCAGAGATTTATATAGAGGCATTATCACCTCCTTTTTCCTGCTGGCTAACCTCTCTGTGCACCCAAGCATCTTTCTTTTTTTTGCGGTCACCTTCTTTGCTTGGCTACCTTTAAGATCATCAGATACAAATCTGAGGAGAGGCAGTTGGGAAAGGCGGGAAGGCAGCACGCAGGCGTGGTGGGATGCTTCCAAAAGCTTTTGATTGGACGCTGGGAAGCGTTCCCGCGCAGACTCCGTCGGTACCGACGTACCCATATGTGAAGACTCATTCCTGCTTGTTCCTGGAGATAGTGACTTGCCCAAGGTCTCAAGGAGTGCCAGTGGGAATTGAACCCTTGATCTTCTGGATACTAGGCAGTTGCTTTAACCACTAGGCTACTCCTCCACCACCATCAAACTATCTCTTATATCTCAACAAACAGTGATGACCTACACAGAACGGTGGGTACACCCCAAAACAAAGGCATGGGGAGAGGTGACATGCAGGGAGCAGCACCTACTCTTGCCACCTTGCTGGGCAGACTAGATCGATCATACTGGTCTTTATCTGCTGTCATGTACTATGTTACTATGTAAGGACAACCAACCTTTTTGTTAGAAAGGTGAATAAAGGTAAAAGAAGTAGCTGAAAAGGTGAAGAAAAAGGGGGGAGGCCTTCATGAAATACAAGAGATCAGAGAGAGGAAGACAGGCATCTATATTTGGAAAAACTTGGAGAAACTAGTAAAGTAGTCAGGAAAGAAAAGATACAAAAAGAAGAAATGGCCAATGTATTAAAATGAAGGGATAAGACATTTTCAGATAGGTTAGTGAGAGGAGGAAGGGCAAAATTGGTATTGTCAGACTCAAGGGTGAAGGGGAGGAATATGTAGAAGCTGATGAGGATAAAAGCAGAATTGCTGAACAAATATTTCTGTTCTGTGTTCAAAGATGAAGGGCCAGGAGCAGGACCTCAGAAAATACCCACAAATAGGAACAGAAGTGATGGGGATCTCTAACAATTTTCAGAAGACTGTGTTCAAAAGGAACTAACTAAACTAAAAGTAGGCAAAGCGATTCGACCAGATGGGATACATCCGAGAATACTGAAGGAACTTGGGGACAATTCTAGCAGCTCCATTGACTGACCATTTCCATACCTCTTTGGAGTCGGGAGTGGTGCCAGAGGATTGGCGAGAGGCACATGTGGTCCCTTTACCCAAAAGAGGAAGTAAGGATGTGGTTGAAAACTACAGGCCGGTTAGTCTAACCTCTGTGGTGAGTAAATTGTTGGAAACATCGCTGAAAGAGAAAATAGTAAGGGTTTCTGGAGTACAATGGATTACAGGATCAGAGGCAGCATGGATTCACCAGAGGCAGGTCTTTTCAGACAAATATGATTGATTTCTTTGACTATATGACCAGTGAGTTGGACCGAAGGACAGCCCTAGATGTGGTGTACTTGGATTTCAGTAAAGCCTTTGACACCGTTCCACACAGGCGTCCTATAAACAAACTGAGCACACTGGGGACAGACCCTAAAGTTACTGATTGGGTTAGAAACTGTTTGAGTGGGAGGTGACAAAGGGTACAGGGTAAATGGAGCTCACTCTAAGGAGTAGGTTACCAGTGGTGTGCCATAGGGATCTGTCCTTGGTCCCATTCTTTTTAACATCTTTGTTAGTGATATTGCGGAAGGGCTGTCGGGTAAGGTTTGCCTCTTTGCAGGTCATACCAAAATCTGCAAGAGTAGACACCCAGGAAGGAGTAGATAACATGAGGAGGGGGATCTAGCTAAGCTTTTAGAATGCTCTAGAATTTGGCAACTGAGATTTAATGCTAAAAATAATGCAGGGTCAAGGGAGCGGAAAAGCATAGGGAGTAAAGTACATCTGTCCACAAAAGAAGAACAGGACCTAGGCATGATTGTGTCCAATGATCTTAAAGTATCTAAAAAGGTAGAAAAGGTGATGGCAAAAGCTAGAAGGATGCTTGGGTGCATAGGGAAAGGAATGGCCAGCAGAAGAAAGGAAGTGCCTCTGTATAAGTCTTTGGTGCAACCTCATTTGGAGTAGTGTGTACAAATCTGGAGACCGCACCTTCAAAAGGATATGAACAGGTAAGAGTCTGTGCAGATGGTGGCTACTAAAATGGTTAGCTGTCTTCATTGTAAAGCATATGAGGCAGATTTAAGGATCTCAATATGTATACTTTAAAGGAAAAGCGGGATAGAGGAGATATGATAGAGATGTTTAAATACCTCCATGGCATAAATGCATAGGACAGCCTCTTAATTGAAAGCAAGCTCTGCTATGAGGGGACAGGATGAAGGTGAAAGGGAATAGACTCAGGAGTAATATGCAGAAATATTTCTTTAAGGAAAGAGTGGTAGATGAGTGTAATAGTCTCCCAGTGGAGGTGGTAGAGATGAGGGCAGTATCGGAACTGAAAAAAGCATGCAGGCTGCAGACAGCTCTTGGCATAACTGACCACCCAGCCGAGGCTTTCCAGGAAGGCCACCACCCAGGAGAAAGACTGCCGGGCCTCCTCGCTTGACTTTGCCCAGATGAACAAATCGTCCAGGTAGGGGTGTACCCGAATGCCTTGCTTTCATATGGCAGCTGCAGCCACCACCATGATCTTGGAGAAGGTCCGTGAGGCCATCGTGAGGCCAAAGGGCAGAGTGTGGAACTGAAAGTGATGTCCTAGGACCGTGAAGCGAAGGAAATGCTGCTGATCCTCATGGATGGGAATATGGAAGTAGGCCTCTGCGAGGTCGAGGTAGGCTAAGAATGCCCCTTTTCACACTGCTTGAATGACAGACCATAGGTTTCCATGTGGAAATGCGGCACTCTAAGGAATCGGTCGATTCCCTTGAGATCCAGGATGGCCCTGAAGGAGCCCTCCTTCTTGGGAACAATGAAGTAGATAGAGTGGTGCCCGGAACATCGCTCTGAAGGAGATACCGGGCAAACGACCTGCAACTGCATAAGCCCCAGAATGGTGGCGAGCTCGGCGGCCTGTCTGTGCTGGGGTCCGCACAGAGAAATCATGAAGGCGTCTGATTGTTTTTTGGCAGTCAAGGACATAGCCCGAGCGAACAATGTTGAGCACCCATTAATTGGTGGTGATTTGCACCCACCTGCAGTAAAAAAGGGCCAGCCGGCCCTCCACTAGTGAGATGCTGAAGAGGGGCTGAAGCCCGTCAGAGGGACGAACGACGGGGCCTATGAACATGGCAGGGGCAGAATACGGTTCTCTGTTCCGCCTAATACCACGAAAGGGCTGCATCTTGGTGCCTGGGATGGAAGGATACTCTCCTCATGTGCAGTTGATTCCATTCTTTAACTTTATTTTCTGGAGACCATACAAGACTATCTTTCCCCTCTAAAGTGCATTAGATGTCTAACAAGGATATTTACAATATGATGGTTGACACCATAAATCCTATTTAATCTCCAACTTTTTTCTTGTTTCCCCAAGATTAACGATCCTCTATGCTTGTCTTGTGTTTTTCTTGATTTTCAGTTCAGTTTTTGCCTCCACCACATTTAATGGCAGGCTGTTTGATATATCAAAGAAAACACGGTGGATCTGAGTAGACTCCTTGTCCTACAACAGGAGTGGGCAAAATGGTTTAAACTATGGACACTTCTCTTATGACCTGCAGTGGCTGCATGTGTCCCTGCGTATTGGGGCAACAAAGGTTCCTGGTCCCGGTACACATTCTCCTCATGGCTGGATGAAAGGATTTGGACACCCCGAGTAAACCTTTGATTTTCCATCCTCCATCTTAGATAAAACCAAACCAAACCAGATTCCCCCTAAAGACCCATAAAGCCAAAAGATTCTGACAACAAACGTTCACTTATAACTTTATGTATTTTTTGTCAGAGCTAGTTGACACAGTGCAAAGAAATTTACAAGACGCCGACGTTTACAAGATTGGAGATGCTCCCACTCTTCTTTTACAGTGAAGTTTTGCGCTTTGCCAGCGACGAATGGACCTGAAGCAGGGTTATGTAATAATCTGAAATAACCCGAAACATGTGGCACGTCGTCATTTCGGTATATCTGGCAAGAGCTTTTCAAGCTGATTTTGCTTTTCTAATGAAATCATCAACAAAGCTAAGTTACACCAGCAAAACTTATGATATAAATTCTTTAATTCAAAATTCTTTGATTAAAAGGAGGGGTCGCAGTGGTGAATGGAGAATTTCTTTGCACTGTGTCAACTAGCTCCGACAAAAAATACATAAAGTTATAAGGGAACGTTTGTTGTCAGAATCTTTTGGCTTTATGAATCCTCCATCTTAGGGCTAAATCTTGTGGTATGAGCTGCACACATGGTAAAAACTGCCCTGAGCTAAAACTGGGAAATTTGGTATAGGTTTAGATATAGAAATATAAATTATTGTAGTTTCTTCATAGCCAGCTGATCAAAATCAAGCAAACCATGATGGTCATTAGAAATGCATTAAACAAGGAAATCCACAAAAGCAGGTTTTTTTCCTGAAAGAACTGAAATAAGTTTATATTTTCTAATTACAAACTTAGATTAGGGCGTAGGCTTTATTAATCTGATAATATAACTCGTAAAGGAACAACGGGAAAAAAAAGTGTTACTATGCCACCCATTTTATGAGTGCAGGAAATATTTAATAAGTCTAGCCCCTAATACTCAAAATGGCATATAACATTTACCTGTTTAGTAAGACAGAGCCAGAAAGTCATAGGCTAGAACATTTATTTAGAGCCCTTGTCAAGAGAAGGTAGTGGCGGTGTGAGTATGTATAGTAATAGGATGTCCCTCAATAGCAGACATCATACTTCAACAAGAATTTCGAAACCAAAATGAATGACTGCAAAAAAGATGCTAGCATCCACTTGCTGTATTCTTAGTATATCCTGAAAACACAAGGTGCTGTTCACTACAGTATATATGTGTGTGCAGGAAACATATGAATACCACAATAGGAAGATAACATTAATCTCCACTAGCCTAATAGTTCAATTAGACATGATCTAATGGTTTAAAGTCAGGATTTGATTTACCTCGGCTCTCCTTCTTGTTCAGGCACTTCCTCCTCTTCCTCTTCACTTCCACTATATTCATACTCCGTTTCATCTGCAGAGAGTAGTCGGCATTACTTTTCATATAAAATTTACATATGGCCTTTAATCAAGAACTGGTTTTGAAGAGATAGAGAGTTACACTGCAAATGTTTGTCAATGAGTCCCTTGAAAAAAGTTGGCAGCACATCACCATGGCTGACCAAGTCTTAGAGAACACTTCAGATGCATCCATTCATTAAAGGTACCCAGTCAGATGCAACCAGAAGCGGCAATTTCTCCAAACTGGTTTAGCTTTGTGCATGCCGTGATGGTAAGCCAGGATATGTGGAGTATGATCAAAGTCTCTCGCATTTACTGCTAACATTCAGCATAGTACTTGCATCGTGCCAGAGTTTCCTTCTAGAGTTTAAAAGATGTAACATGTATAGGCAACTTGTCACGGTGGGATTAGCTGCAACACTGTGGGGGTTTTTTATCTCCCATCTCTGGCATGCTAAAGCTCAATAAACGCTAATATTCCAGAAACTGCAGGATGGTTTGGGAAGGGAGCTAAGCATGGAATCAAACAAAGCAATACTGTATTGATGAAGCTGTCTATTCTACTACCAATTCAATTCTGAGGCTTTAAGGAAGCTGAAAGCACCAACTGATCTTCAAGAACCTCTTTATTATAATTTAAAGTATCAAATCTTATTTTTACGCAAATGCCCATGGTGCAAGTTGGTCCATGCAACCAAAACATTAAAGAGCTTTTGAAGATGACTTTTCAGGTTTTCTCTAATTTTTTTCCATTGCCTCAAATACAGGCTGACCAAAATTTAGATAAATGAATACTAATCAAGTTTTCCTAAGAGCGTACAATATTAGCTAATTTAGAGATGAGACTGAGCAGAAGAGAAAGGTATGGCTATTGGGGGCGTGCACACTGTTCATTTGGGTGCTTAGAAATGTAAAGTGCATGTAAATCACTGAGTGTATACGTTGTTTTCCTGATGCAAAAAGTCCCCATAGTCCACAATGACTAGGTCTTCTCCAACTGGTCCAGGTCATCCAAGTAGAACTGTTCTCTGCATGTCTTGTCTCTCTGCCTTGTCACCTCAACACAAGTAGTTAAACATCAGGGAACTCCAATCAGCCTGAGGTACCCTTTACTTCCTCAGTTTGTACACTCGGGGCGAGCACAAAAAAACCCTTTGCAGATAGCACCCTTTATAAAGTTGCCTATCCCGAGGTCAACATTAGACTGCAATTGTTCTTTCCCACCCCCTGTTTATCCCCGTTAGAGGAGGTTTTCCCCAACTATAAGTCCATTGTTTCAATCATATGCAAATTAGGAAAAATGACATTCTCCATGCAGTTCGACAGTCACCCTACAGGTAGCTCTCGAGTTCATATACGCTTTCCTCAGCACCATTCTACAGTCCAGCAAATACTGAGCACAACACAGGGTTTCTACTATATAGGCCCCTGGTCAGCCTGTCACCACCCATGTAGCGCTTTCCTAGCTACTTCCACCCCATAGGCAGGTTGTGCTCAGTGGACTTATCTTCCACTAGATCTCCATCCCTATACTCCGTGGTGGTTCTAGAGGAGGGGGGGTGTACTTGCAATCTTCATCTCAGAGGGGGAGTCAGACCCCACCTCCATCTCCTCTGGGAAGTCATCAAGCCCTATCTCCATTTCCGAGAGGCAACTGTCTGTATCCTGGGAAGGATCCCCTACTTCCCCTCCCTCCCCTGGACAGGGTCATGGGTTGGTTATCCATTCAGAGGGTCGTGGGTTGGGTATCCATTCAGAGGGGCCTCCAATGGATTGGTGCCTGCCAGGGAGTCTTTCTACCTCGTCTTCCCTGATCCGAACCCTACTTTTCTCTGGCAGCATCTGGGACAGGACACACACCCTATCATACACACCTATGAATTAATAATACGTATACAGTTAAAATAGTTCTAGAATGCATGCTCAAAGAATGAATAGGTAAAAACAAAGTTTTTAAACATATCACAAAAATCAAGAAAAATTTAAGTATGAACAAACGTTTTGGGGCCATGCACACCCCTAATATTTATCTGCTTCACGTACACAGCCTAAGGACAATGAGAGCAAAATGAATACAGAGTAATGTGCTGCCCCATTATGCCAGCAAGTAAAAAAAATTCTATATCTATAGATATATTGAGATTGGAGATTTCACACAGGATACATACTCTGTAAAATCAAAACACGCACCACAAACAGGCAATCTCCATATCTGAACCTGAAATCTTCTGTCCTCAAAACTTGACACTTATCTTTGAGCTCAATTAAGAGTTCTCCTACATTGAAGTAATGGAAAATCCCTATCTATGTTAGCCCAATTATGGGCCTTCCCTACTGTCACTATTGGGCCCGTCATGTGAGACCTAGCAAAAGGTTCGTAAACATACTGAGAGAGAAACACAACAGTACTACATGTGTGATGTGAAATGGATTTCACTCTGACACGGTACGATTACAGTCTGCCTTCACCACTCCATGTTCAGACTCACTTCTGACCATTTCATTACAGAGCACAACTCCTACACACCAAGTAGGTAAGTGGAACCAAAAGCACCCCTTCCTCATGGAAAATGTCTCTTAACTGAACGTTAGCAGCTAGGAGCCATGCCACTGCATTAGGAAGGAAGTAAAATTTTCAGGAGGAGCGTGAAATGGAGGCCATAACTAATAACGTCAGATAAAACATGGTTGCATCATGCTGAAACCAGGATCAGAATTGGGGGGGGGGGGGGTGACAATGATTCAGTATCCAAGGAAAACAAAATCTGTATCAGCTAAAAAAATATCACATCACATACCTTTTTCTCCTCTTTTCTTCCTGGTCCTATCTATGTGATCTTTAAGCTGGATTCGAACTTGCCTCTCATTTGGCTGATCCCTGATAAAAGGGTGTTTTAAAAGTTGCTCCGTCGGAGGCCGCTGCACGTAGTTTTTCACCAAGCAGCCTTCTATAAAACTAAAAAACTTCTTTGACCTAAATAGTTTTAGACAAAAATTAAACAGGCTAAATTACACTCTTTTAGAACATATTTCTACTCAGATTACCTGCATAAAACATGGTGAAAATTATTGCATAGGCTGAGTGAGCCATGCTAACAAAACGGTTTTCAGTTATGCCTTTATCCTATTCCTGAATTTTTTTTATTTTGTAATTTTATCTTTCAGGAAATCCAATAGAACATATTTCTTCAACTTATAACATGATTTCACTCGCCCGCCCCCCCGCCCCCCCCTTAAGCTATGAATTTGGTAGTTTTAAAAAGCTTCTCCTACTTATCCACCTCTACCATTTTTGGTCTGAAACAACTGGGGTGCCAAAGTGCTCATCAATAGTACAGATAATGCAATGCTTCAGAGTACCAGTGACATAAGAACACAGAGACAACTGAAGGGGAAACTGAATCAGATGATTTAAAATATTGTATCCCTCTTTTAAAATCAGTGGACTTTTCATTTAAAGATTAAAAGCAGAATAGAGACTTAGAAAAGAAGGGATTAAAAGGAGAATTGTATTGCTAAGATGGGATATAAAATGTGAGACAAACAAAGCAAAAATGTACTTAAGGTGATACGAAAGGCACTATTTCAGCTTTAACAATGATGCACTTCAAGAGCTGAAATCATTTTAAGCATCAGCATAAGCAAAATCTGGATGTCCGATGCCTCATACAGAGCTGGCCCATCCACTAAGTGAACTAGGTGGCAGGCCTTGGTCAGCGGCATCACCCCCCATCTCAGCAAAGCAGCAGTTCAGCGCTGCCCAGCCTGCCATGCCCCCCCCCCCTTCCCGACATCCATCTTCTCCTGCCACTCCTGTCCTCTCCAACAAGATGATGAATCAGAGGGGGGGGGGGTAGGAGCAGTAGGCCGCGTGCACGCTAGCGCGGATACTTTAAAGCACAACGCAGCAGAAAGATCACCATGCCACCCCCTCCCAGGCAAGATGATGGATGCAAAGAGGGGGGGTGGCAGCATGGCAGGCCAGGCAATCTTCCGGGGGGGGGGGGAGCAGAGAGGGTTTGTCTAGGGCAGCAGAAAATCTCAGGCCAGCTCTGCTCATATTATGGCAGCGTACAGAGAATTTATAAGTACACTGTGATTTTTCCAGATATTATATTCCTTTGCCGATGGACAAAATCCATTGCTAATTCCCACAATATCTGATGTCACTTAAAAGACCAGACCAATTGGTCCTACCATCATCCTGGCAATCATCCCAGTAAACTCAAAACACTTTCAGGGAACTCAAGAAAACAATGTCATGTAACACTGCTTCAGCTCTGCCACAATCTCATTTCCTCGTGCTGAAGAGAAAACATGTTAACCATGAGATTTGTACCTTCAACAGTGATTCCCTAGATAATTGCATCCTGCCTACATACTGTACTAAATTACAAATATGGCCAAAAATATACAGTCTAACAAAGACAACAAAAACGGTGCTGCAAATAGAAGCTTCACAGCCATCAAGAGGAATATGCATCTTTTCAAGAATTTGCACTAATTACATTTTAATGTCTCTTCTCAATTTAGGCAAGTACAAAAGTACTGTAAAAAATAAGTTTCTCTTCCTTCTGGTAGCCCAGCACATTTCAGCAGGGCAGCTTAGAACTGACATGCAGTAAAATGCGGACAGTAAATCCAACACTAGATAGGGAGGATCTGATATTTCACTGCCTCATAAGTCAAAGAAAACATTTGTATGGGATAAAGAGCTGAATAAATAAAATTAATGTTTGCATTTCCACTTATATTAGTTGACTTAAAAGTGTATTTCAAGAGAGTAAAATTAACCAGAATTCTTACATCTTTATTTTTATAAGAAGCAAAGAGGAAAAAGCACAGATTCAAAAAATATGTGCTTTCCCAGTAAACAAAAGCATGCTGTAAAAATGGAAAAAAAGGACAGAAAGGAAATGTCCATGCCATACCATTTCTTGGACTTTAACCGGGGAGGAGGGTTTCTGGGAATAAGAAACAGCGCCCTCATTGGATGCATATCACAGAGAGCTGCAAGGGGGAAAAGAAAGTTTTGCTGTTCAGGTGTTCTCTAACTTCTCTCACTTTCATACTGAAGTGGTGCTTCATGTTAGGCTTTTGTTCCCCCATGGTCAACTTGCTCTGGAAGTTACTTCATTTTTTTTTTTTTTTTTATGCTTTGAGTACAGAGCCGTTTGTCTTTTTCTGAATCAAGCTCACAATTTTAAACTTGACACTTCTCCACTCTGGTTCCCCGAATAGGAAAGACTTCCTCCATTTCATACAAAAGCCTTCCCCCTTCTGCAGCAGTCACGGTTAAGAAAAGGGAAGGAGGTTGGGCAGGGCAGCAAAAATGATGGACTACTGCAGCGATCAACCCATGCCGGCTCACCTGAACCAGTTTCACATGAAGGGACATCAGCAGAATTAATATGATAGAAAAACTTGGAAGGGGGGAAAATCTTGGCATATCAATGTTTTTATACCATGTAGCTATAATCTGGCATGTTTGAACTTCAAATTTATATTGGACAAAATGAAACCCAGTAGATACCGAATAGTGGAAGGATCTATCCTATTCCCTTCATTTACATATTTTTGTTCTTGTACCCCATTTTAAACAAATACCACGCATTCTCATTTTACCAAACCCGGCACTGCCCTTTTAAGGTAAAATCTTGAGCTTCATTCAGGTGTAAGAGGGGAAACTAAACTCTCAAATGAGGCATCTCTTAAGAATGTACAACAGAGTCACGCCATCACTGTACCATACAAAATTGTGTAGCAGACTATGGCTGGTCGTCAATAATAAATCTACCAAAGAAAATTATTCATAGCAATGGCAGCAGCCACCTTACAAAAAAATGTTACCGTATCAGTGCACAGATTCTATTCCAGAATACGGAACTTAATAGAGAATAGATCAGAACAGCCATATTCTAGTAGGCAGAATCTCTGATTGGTTTAAAATAACTTTCACTGTATGGAATCTGCTTGTTTTTCATTGGCAGACGTTTGTTTCTTCAACTGGAGGTTAAAACAACGCAAATAAGCATTATGGCTGGAATAGCCTTCCCACACTGGTGCATCATGCTCTTTCTGCATTCAAATCCTGATTATGGCCCCATCATTTTGAAGCTGTTGTGGTAGGCTATGGCCTAGAATAGCCTATAAATGTATGTAAACGTATGGGAGGCCTGTAAGCTAGGCCTGAGTCCCAGCCCTCACCTAAGAATAAGAATGCTGAGAAAGACCAAAGTCAGTATAAGTTAGAGAAACTGCTTTAAACTGCTTTTTGATAAGGTTGCATAAGTCCTTTGTTGAATATTCTATGCTGATGACAGACATGTACCAGTGCTCTGTATTCACACATTTTCTAAGCTAAGCAGTGACCTTGTAAGAGAAAAGTATCAAAGTTTAGAACTGTGTCTTTGTTAGAGAGTTCTGAGCAGGGGGAACAGAGTATTGGGCCCACAGAAAGATCCCAATTGGATGGGTGCAAGGGTCAGTAGGACCAATAGTAAGTTTGCCTGTATTAAACTGAAGAAGAAAGGTATAAAAGGTGTTGTTTACTGGACTCCATTGCTCAGACCATTTTGATTGTGACATTTGCCTGAGACTGTGCACAATAAATTGGCTTGGATCTTCGAACTGACTCCTGGTTTTATTCATTGCGTGCACTTCGCTGCAACATATTCTTGGTGCATTGGCCGGGAATGTGTGGTATGTGAATGGTGCGCAAGTGAATATACCGCGTATTACCGCCTCCAGGTTTGGTCCGGTGGGGACTGCGGCCGACCGACAGCGGAGAGGACCCCAGGTGCCGCCGGTCCCCTTGTATCGGAGAGGGTTGTGCCCTGCCTCGGCGGCCTGCAGGGTCCGATCGGCCAACACCTCGAACCCGAAGGGAGTCCAGGATTCAACCCAAGGAGAGGGACTGGCTGCGCAGCGCATTAGTGGCTGGATCTGGTGAGTAGCAATTTGTCTGGTTCTTAGTCAGCTAGCTATGGGAAAGTATCGCATGCACGAGACTATTACGGTTTAAGGTAACGGTACAAGGTAACGAGAGCCTGATCACCTCTCAGGGTGTGGCCGAGTACTCCTTGCATGAGAGTGTGCAAGGACGAAACCCCACCCCTCATGAATAAGTAAGGTAGGCCTTTATAGAATTTTGGGAACTCGGTGGCATGCCTGTTTGTTTGAATGAATGAGAGGTCTTGCAATACAGACCAATTGAAAGCGGACTCCTAAGTAGCGCAGTTCCTGGCCGGGCGACCGCACCCAGGTCGCGAAAAGGAGGAAGCGTTTGGTGTTTGTCCCCCTTATTGTTCCGTGGGCTGTACGGACCCCTTACCTGCAGCCATACTACCCGCCCTCTTTGTCTGTTATTTTGTACGTCATAATGGGAGGGGCGGGGTCTGTGCAAACTCCGTTGAACTGTATGATCACGAATTTTAAGAAGGGATTTAGCGGTGATTACGGGACGAAAATGTCGCTGTCCTGGTTAGGAAAATTATGTGGTAGGGAGTGGCCGGTGCTGGACACCACGTGGCCACCAGAGGGTACTTTTGATGTTAGAATTGTATCCCGGGTGCATGGGATAGTGCGTAGGAATTACCCCGACCAGTTTCCCTATATAGACTCTTGGTTAGATATCTGTGAAAGGCAGCCCTCTTGGATGAAGCGTTGTTGTGAGGAACAGTGTAGGATCATGTTAGCAACTACAAAGGGAGTCCCGGGGGCCAAGGGAGAAAAGACCCCCCCCATTTACTCAGCCCCAGAACCTGCAGAAATTCTAAGTTATCTACCCCAGTTCCTGTATAAGCCAGTCCCGTCAGCTCCACCATTGACCCAAGTAGAGCCTGTGGAAGAGAGAGTCCCTCCAGCTGACATGACTCCACCCCATCAGTCACCTCCATCGCCCGAAAGAGAGCAGCCCCCTTCCCGAAGCAGGAGTCCCAGTCCTGAACAAAGTTCTCAAAGCACCCCGGCAGGGCTGCCATCACCTGACGGAACAGCCAGCGGGAGATCATCAATTGCCAGTCCAGGGTCACCCGCTAGCCCAGGCTCCAGCGGAAGGGTCTCCGCTGGACCCGCAAATTTGCGCTATGCCCTCCGAAGTAGAGAAACGGGCCCGAAAGAAGTTCGCCAGATGCCATTGCGCCAAGTCCCAGGATTGCCTATTCTAGATGATGGGGGTCAGGTTGTGTCTCGTTTATGTGTCCTTTTCTACCACAGATTTATTAAACTGGAAAACGCACTATGCCTCTTATACTGAAAAACCCCAAGATTTCACAGAGATAATGTCTAGTATCATGCAGACCCACCAGCCTACCTGGTCTGATTGCCGCCAGCTCTTGGCTACCCTCTTTACTACTGAAGAGCGGGCACGAATAGTGCAAGCAACTACCCGATGGCTGGAAGAGAACCCTGTAGTAGACAGGAGAGACCTAGATCCCCGACGGGCAGCAGCCGTAGATTTCCAGAATGAGGACCCAAGATGGGATCCGAATAGTGCAGATGGAGAGAGAGCCCTCACCCGTTTCCGCCAGGCTTTATTGGCAAGGCCTGAGGAGGGGAGGCCAGAAAGCCATGAATGTTGGGAAGGTAGCAGACGTTCTTCAGCGCCCAGATGAAAGTCCGGCTGCCTTCTATGAATGATTAACTGAAGCTTATAGACTTTATACCCCATATGATCCAGCAGCCCAGGAGAATTTACGTATGGTAAATGCTGCTTTTGTGAGTCAGTCCCAGGGAGACATAAAACGAAAATTACAGAAACTGGATGGATTTGCGGGCATGAATACAGCAGAGCTAATGGAAGTTGCCCAGAAGGTGTTTGTGAATCGTGATCAAGAATGTAAAAGGGAAAGTGAAAGAAAGATGAAGAAAGCCGATCTGCTTGCTGCAGCTCTAGTTGAAGGACGTGGAGGATATCCAAACAGAAGGACCCGAGGATGGGGAAGGGGCCGAGGAAGCGCTCGGTCCCCCTTAGGTGCAAACCAGTGTGCCTATTGTAAGGAAGAAGGACATTGGAAGAATGAATGCCCGAATGTTGGCTCCACCCCCTGGAAAGGGAGGGGGAGCACCAGGAGAGGAGGGGGCCGGTTCCAGCAACGGGGAGGAATGCAGCGCACACAGTTTCAGCAGGAAGAAGCCGCTGTAGAGGGAGTGGCGACTATTGAGGACTACTATGATGATGAGGACTAGGCCAGACCGGGCTCCAAGTTTTCCCTGGGTCCCCAGGAGCCTATGGTCAACTTAAAGATTGGGGACCAGTACATGGACTTTATGGTGGATACGGGGGCCGAACATTCAGTAGTGGCTAAGCCAGTGGCTCCTTTGTCTTCCAGATCTGTCACCATTGTTGGCGCCACTGGAACTAGAACCACAAGACCTTTCCTGCAGAACCGTGCCTGCGAATTAGGGGGACGGAAGATAACACATCAGTTCCTATACATACCCGAATGCCCAGTTCCCCTTTTGGGCCGAGACATGCTTGCTAAGCTCCAGGCGCAGATATCCTTTGTTGAAGGAGGGAAAATGGAGATGACTGAATTCGGAATCTGCTGGCCTGATGGTACTGACTGACCCCCGAGAAGAAGAATGGCGGTTTTATCTACCTGCATCCAAAGCAGCTAACCCCCGTATACCCACTAACATCTTAGCTCCGCCTGGAATGTGGGCGGAGGATAATCCACCTGGGTTAGCAAAGAATATAGCTCCTGTGCTCGTCACCCTTAAACCAGGAGCAGAACCAGTGCATGTGCGACAATATCCCCTCCCACGACCAGCAATTGAAGGTATTCATTGTCACCTCAAGAAATTACTACAGTATGGACTCCTGAGAGAATGCCAATCACCCTGGAACACCCCTCTTCTCCCAGTCAAGAAGCCTGGGACAGGTGACTACCGCCCAGTGCAGGATTTGCGACGAGTGAACAGTGCAGTTGAAACCATACATCCAGTAGTACCAAATCCTTACACCCTCCTGGGACTGATTCCATCAGAAGCCACTCATTTCACCATTCTGGATTTAAAAGATGCCTTTTTCTGTATTTGCCTGGCACCTGCCAGCCAACTCTTGTTTGCATTTGAATGGGAGAACCCCACTACAGGAAGACGAGGCCAACTCACTTGGACTCGCTTGCCTCAAGGATTCAAGAATTCACCCACCATCTTCAGTGCAGCTCTCAACCAAGATCTTTCAAACTACTCTGTAACACCAGGAAGAAGAATCTTACTTCAGTATGTAGATTTGCTTATAGCCACCAACTCCAAGTCTGAATGTGTGCAAGCCACCAGTGATCTCCTGCACCTCTTAAATGAAGCCGGATACAAAGTCTCAAGAGCCAAAGCGCAGTTTTGCCAAACTGAAGTGAAATACCTTGGATTCCATCTATCCAAAGGAATCCGAAAATTGGGACTCCAGCGAAAGGAAGCAATGTGCTGCATCCCAACCCCCACCACCAGAAAACAGGTGCGGGCTTTCTTAGGAGCTGCGGGCTACTGTCGAATATGGATACCCAATTTTGCACACTTGGCAAAACCCTTGTACCAAGCCACGAAGGGAGTGGAAAGATCACCCATGGAATGGGGCCCAGAACAGGATAAAGCGTTCAAATCACTGAAAACAGCATTAATGTCATCACCAGCCTTGGGCCTACCAGATATGCAGAAGCCATTTCATCTCTATGTCCATGAGTCATGTGGAAATGCATTGGGAGTTTTGACTCAGCCCCTTGGATCCTGGCAACGACCTGTAGCCTATCTGTCAAAACAATTGGATCCTGTTGCCAAAGGATGGCCACCTTGCCTAAGAGCCGTAGCAGCCACAGCCCTCTTGGTGAGCGAAACAGACAAGCTCACTTTGGGGCAGAATCTTCAAGTCACTGTACCACATTCTGTTCTAACTCTAATGGAACACAAAGGAAACTACTGGTTCACCAACGCGCAAATGTTGAAATATCAAAGTATGCTGTGTGATAGTGCAATTGAGTGTTAGTCAAACCTTGAACCCTGCAATTGAGTGTTAGTCAAACCTTGAACCCTGCTACCCTACTGCCGACTGGTCCAGGCCCTCCTGACCATGACTGTCTAGAAGTAATGGACACTGTATATTCAAGCTGCCCAGACTTAACTGATATCCCTTTGAACAACCCAGAAAGAACTTTCTTTGTGGATGGAAGCAGTCTTGTAATTAATGGACAATGATGTGCCGGTTATGCAGTAGTGACCCTGGACATGGTAATAGAATCATCAGCTCTGGCCCCAGGAACTTCAGCACAGAAGGCCGAATTAATAGCCCTCACACGAGCACTGAAACTGGGGACTGGGATCCGTCTGAATGTATACACAGATTCCAAATATGCCTTTACAACATTACATGCCCATGGAGCCTTGTACAAAGAACGCGGATTGATAACCTCGGGAGACAAGTCCATCAAGTATGACCCAGAAATATTGACTTTATTGGAAGCAGTATGGGCCCCCAAACAAGTTGCTGTAATGCACTGCCGAGGCCACCAGACTGGAGATGGATAAGTGTCCCGAGGGAACAGATTAGCTGATGCCTCAGCCCGAGAAGCAGCAATCAAAGGAGAAATTTCTACCCCCAATATTGCAGTTCAAGCAGCCATATTTCCAGTACCTCTTAGTGCTTGGACACCACGATACACCTCAAATGAGCTGGACTACTACTGTCAGAATGAGGGGGGGCAGTTGTCCGAGACTGGATGGATAGTGCTATCACCGCCCGAAGGAGGCTCACCTCCTGGTATGACTGTGATACCTGAAGCCCTGGGTCCAGCCTTTGTTCACGCCTTTCATCAAGCCACACACTATGGAAAAACTGCAATGGAAAAAGCCCTGTATCCGTATTTTTGTATCTCATTATTGGGACCCTTAACTGCCTCAATAGCCCGAAAATGTGTAACCTGTGCAAAGAATAATGCTCAACAGGGTCCTGTCCTACCTCCAAGAGTTCAATCAGTGGGAGTAACCCCCATGGGAAATATCCAAATAGACTTTGCAGAAATGCCACGAGCGAATGGATATCACTACCTACTGGTTCTAGTTTGTACTTTCTCTGGGTGGGTGGAGGCTTTCCCCACCAGGACTGAAAAGGCCAAAGAAGTCACTAAGGCTCTGCTTCATGAAATCATTCCCCGGTTTGGAATACCCTTGACCATAGGGTCAGACAATGGGCCCTCCTTTGTGTCACAAGTAACTCAGCGGCTAGCCCGTGCTTTACAAATACAGTGGAAATTACATACAGCTTATAGACCCCAAAGTTCAGGGAAAGTAGAGAGAATGAACCAAACCCTGAAATCTCAGTTGTCCAAGCTCTGTCAAGCAGCTCACCTGAAATGACCCCAAGCTCTCCCTATAGCCCTTCTCAGAGTACAACCAGCCCCCACCAAGTCATTAGGAGTGTCCCCATTTGAAGTTTTGTATGGAAGACCCCCACCCATAGTTCAGGGAATAAGGGGGGATATGAGTCAGATTGGATCAGAAATCACTAGACAAGAATTGTTGGCTCTAAGTTCTGTCTTGCAGGACCTCCATACCTGGGTGCAAGACCAGTTGCCTATCAATCTGACTGAGCCATTGCATCCTTTCAAGCCTGGAGCCTTGGTGTGGGTCAAAGAGTGGAAGAAGACACCGTTGGCACCTCATTGGAAGGGACCGTACTTTGTACTACTGTCAACACCCACAGCAGTTAAAGTAGCGGAGATCGATTCCTGGATTCATCATAGTCGAGTCAAACCAGCAGCAGTTTCTGAAAGTCGTCCTTGGACTTCGATCGCTAACCCTGCAGCACCATTACGACTCACACTACGAAGAGAATAACCAACTTTCAACATTTCAGTTATCTATTATCAAAGACTAGGAGACTATGATCATGATGATCGCTTATTACTGTTTAATCTTTGCGGTAGCCCTGGAAACAACTCTTGCCCTGCCTCCTTGTGAAGCTTGTATAACCACTACCTGAACTGGGATGAAGATCACCCAGACTTTACTTTATCACTCTTACTACACTTGCACTGGTAAAGTCAGTCAGTGCATGTATAATGGTACAGAACTAAATGTCTGTACGAATGGAAAGACTCGTACCTGTTTTAGACCCCGACAGAATCCCTCTTACTATGTCTTGGAACTACGATGGAATGATGAAGATGGAGCCCTCATAAATGCTACAACTCAACTCTCTGATCTCACCAAACCTGCGTCCCTGTATTTTGATGCTTGTGACCTGATAAACAGAAATGACTATTACAGGTGTGGATCATGGGAACAAGCTTACTACTATGATGACAAGTACATGTGTCCCGAAGGTGCATACAGATGGGGAATATGTACTGGGATACATTCCCCAACTACTTATGGAAAACCATCAAAAGATGACTATTTCTGCCCAAAATGGGGCTGTGTGTACTATGCTACCTGGTCTGGTAGCCCTACTGGACAAACTGGAGATAATCGCAAGGCTAAGCTGGAAAGATTACCCCTACTGGAAGCCAAGAAGTGCAAGAAAAGTGCTTGTAATCCCTTACGGCTTCTCATCCTCGACCCGAGCCAGTGGAAGCAAGGATTCTGGTTCGGCCTATGCATTGCAGGAAGTGGATCTGACCCTGGAACTATTGTATATATCCAGCTCAACACCAAAACTCATGTCTCTTCACCTTACCAAATACATCATACCTTCTATGAGGCAATGAAAGCAGAGTTTGTAATTCTCCATGCTTCCCGAAATCTGTTTATTGAACTAGCTGGAGCTGTAGCATCCAGCTTCCATGTTTCTGATTGTCTTTTCTGCGGAGGAACTCAGATGGGTGACCAGTGGCCTTGGGAGGCACAAGAACTGAACTATTCTGTACCCTATAACCAAACTGATCTGTATGCCGCTACCAGTGAATGGGTCTTAGCTAGCCCCATTGTTGGAAACCTGTGTTTTGCTCGGGCTGGACCACAATTGACTATGCTAGTGGGGCAGTTGGTCTGTTGATAATGCTACTACCAAAAAGACATCCTGGTGGTCAGGAACCAATGCCCCGGAACCCTCCAATCCTCTGATCATCTTTCCTAACCTTGCCAGGTTATGGACAAATCTCGCTTCCCACAATAACTGGCAAGCTCCACCTGGACTATATTGGATCTGCGGAACTCGAGCATAGGCTAGACTCCCTGCCAACTGGGGAGGTGCGTGTGTTTTGGGGACAATAAGACCTTCTTTCTTTCTTCTGCCCACTTCCCATGGAGAACGACTGGGTTGCCCTGTATACAAGAGTCAACAGAAACGAGAGGCCTTGAAGATAGGCCAATGGGACAAATAGGATGCAACATCTGAAGAATAGCCACCGGAGAGAATCGTTTCCTACTATGGACCTGCCACCTGGGCACAAGATGGCTCTTGGGGTTACCGCACCCCTGTGTATATGTTAAATCGTATTATACGTTTGCAAGCTGTTGTAGAAATAATAACTAACGAAACTAGTAGAGCACTAACCCTGTTAGCTAAACAAGCCACGCAAATGCGTACAGCCATTTATCAGAATCGCTTAGCATTAGATTATTTACTTGCAGCTGAAGGAGGAGTATGTGGAAAGCTAAATTTAACCAACTGTTGTTTGCAAATTGATAATGAAGGACAAGTTGTAGAAGATATAGCCAATCATATGAGAAAGCAAACATATGTACCAGTTCAGACATGGCATGGTTTGCAACTCGATGGATGGTTTGGTTCTCTGTTTTCAGGAATGGGCGGCCTGAAAACACTTGTATTCATTGTCCTATTCATATTGGCTATTTGCTTGTTTCTCCCATGTTTCCTACCCTTATGCTTATGCATGTTGAACTCAACCATTGATAGTGTTGTTGAACATAAGGCAGCTACAAAGGTATTAGCTATGTGGCAATATTCCCTTGTACCCCAACATGATGATGCTGAGGACCATGTGTAATGTATGATTTGATTCTCACCCTTTCTCACTTGCGAGTGAGAATAATCAAAGGGGGGAATGTGGTAGGCTATGGCCTAGAATAGCCTATAAATGTATGTAAACGTATGGGAGGCCTGTAAGCTAGGCCTGAGTCCCAGCCCTCACCTAAGAATAAGAATGCTGAGAAAGACCAAAGTCAGTATAAGTTAGAGAAACTGCTTTAAACTGCTTTTTGATAAGGTTGCATAAGTCCTTTGTTGAATATTCTATGCTGATGACAGACATGTACCAGTGCTCTGTATTCACACATTTTCTAAGCTAAGCAGTGACCTTGTAAGAGAAAAGTATCAAAGTTTAGAACTGTGTCTTTGTTAGAGAGTTCTGAGCAGGGGGAACAGAGTACTGGGCCCACAGAAAGATCCCAATTGGATGGGTGCAAGGGTCAGTAGGACCAATAGAAAGTTTGCCTGTATTAAACTGAAGAAGAAAGGTATAAAAGGTGTTGTTTACTGGACTCCATTGCTCAGACCATTTTGATTGTGACATTTGCCCAAGACTGTGCACAATAAATTGGCTTGGATCTTCGAACTGACTCCTGGTTTTATTCATTGCGTGCACTTCGCTGCAACACTGTTGTATTAAAAATTATACCCTGGCTTGCCCTGATCATGATTTCCTGTATCTAATCATTATTATAATATAGTCTCTTATGTGTTATCAGAGTATGCTGACAAGATCTGAAGGGACTCAATTGTGTCTACAGTACTGCATATATCTTCAGCACTATATAATCAATTAGTGGCTATTATATATAGTTCAGGCAAGAGAATTCTGAAAGTTATAGTTTCAAATACCCATAACTGCATCTCTTACAGCACAAGAGATGTCCTGCACAGGATATCCTATAACTTGCAAAAAAAACATTAATAGGGCAACTACTGAAAAAAACCCGAAACATATGCATATTCTACTTGCCTCCTACATTTACTGCACAAATGGTAACATAGTCCAAGGGGTGAGCTGTTCAGAATGTGGGGATAGTGTCATCCTCTTATATCAACAGGGCAGTACAAATCTACAGTACATCTGTTGAATTTTAGCCTGCCCAGGCACAAGATTGATAACAGCTGCTCATATCAGGTATAATACAGGCAGCTGTTCTGAAAGTTTTGCCATACAGATGCATCAAATGCCCCGACACAAAAATATACCCAAGCCATAAGACGATAGAAAAACAGATGTCTTAATGTGTAAGCTAAGTTCCGGGTCTTCCATTTTAATTCAGCATAGTGAAAAGAGCAAACAAATTACTTACGGGGAGCGCCTTCTGCCATTTCAATAGCTGTAATACCACACGACCAAAGGTCACTCTGTAAATGCAGACCAGGCGTTAGCAAGAATGGACTAACTGCAAACACATAACATCGATCATCAAAAACTGCAATATAGTTCCATGGACTCCTACTATTATAGAAAAACATTACCATTTGACTAAATTTTCTTTATCAAATTACAAACAAAATGAATTAAACAGCAAAAATGCTTGATAGATTTTTTAAAAAGAGGGAATCAGATTTAGATCTATAAAGAACTAAGTTATAATCAAAATTTCCACATTTTGCTTACCAAGGCATCTAAGAATTAATTAATTGGGGTTTATTTTAGAACAAACAAGTTTTATTTTAAAGCAAAGTGGACAAGGGGCCAATGATTAAGCAACCAACCTTATTTTGCCTCTCAGAAGGTACTGATAAACAAACAAGGGACAAGATAGATAAATTCTTATGTATTCAGTTTTATTGTAATGGCATTTGGGAATTGGAATAAACAAATTTACATTCAACTAAAATTACTAGATTACTCTGTTCACGAAACACTAGTTAAAACAACTACTTAGTCTAAAAAATAAAAACATTTTAAAAACGGGCTCCAGATGGGGTGAAGCCCTTCCCTAACCTAATGTCTTCCACTGCAGAGAGAATTTCTCCATATAAGGTCTGCACATTGGAAATCATTGGCTCAAACAGGATGTGGTCTGCTCTTTTAACAAGACCATTATTTTTCTCCCCAAGACCCCCTACAATAAAAGGATTCATTTATGTATAAAATCAATTATAAGCATATTAGAATTATTGCAAATGCAAAGTGCGCCTTTGCGTCAATGCTGACTCCTGACAATCCAGCAGCTCCTGGGTTTTTTATGGCAGTGCAACTGGAGGTAGATTGCCCGGCCTTTCTTCTGAGGCAATGGAGGGTTAAGTGACTTGCCCAAAGCCACAAGGTGTGTCAGTGGAAATCTAACCCTGGTCTCTTGGTTACCAAACCAGTGCTCTAATCACTAGGATTATTACATTCATACAGATTGGTTATCTGGGACCATCCCTACCAAGTCAGATTTTCAAGATAACTCAAGACATGATTTAGCTGGGGGAAAAAAAGCTGGTACAGTTGTGGTCAACATTAATGGCACCCTTGCAGTTCAACCCCTTAATAGAAACATAGAAAAATGACGACAGAAAAAGACCACATGGCCTATATAGTCTGTCCTATATCAACAACTACAACAGTCCCCTTTTTTCCTTTAGAGATCATCTGTGTTTGTCCCATGCTTTTTTGAATTCAGATACCGTCCTCATCTCTATCACCTCCACTGGGAGACTATTCCATGGATCCACTACTCTTTCCATAAAGAAATATTTCCGCATATCACTCCTGAATCTATCCCCTTTCACCCTCATCCCGTGTCCCCTCGTAGCAGAACTTGCTTTTAATCGAAAGACTCTCCCCCTGTGCATTTATGCCACGGAGCTATTTAAATGTCTCAATCATATCACCTCTATCCTGCCTTTCCTCTAATGTGTACATATTAAGATCCTTAAGTTTGTCCTCATATGCTTTATAATGAAGACCACTAACCATTTTAGTAGCCACCCTCTGTACCGACTCCATTCTGTTTATATCCTTTTGAAGGTGCGGACTCCAGAATTGCACACAATACTCAAAATGAGGTCTCACCAAAGAATTATACAGAGGCACTATCACCTCTTTTTTTCTGCTACCCATTCCTCTCCCTATGCACCCAAGCATCCTTCTAGCTTTTGCTGTCACCTTTTCTACCTGTTTAGCTACTTTAAGATCATCAGACACAACCACGCCTAGGTCCCGCTCTTCTTTAGTGGACAAAAGTACTTCAACCCCTAATACTATATTGCTCCCTTGGACTGCTGCAGCCCAAATGCATGAACTTGCATTTTTTAACATTAAATCCCAGCTGCCAAATTCTAGACCATTCTTCAAGCTTAGCTAGATCCTTCCTCATGTTATCTACACTTTCCTGGGTGTCTATTCTATTGCAGATTTTGGCATCATCCGCAAAGAGGCAAACCTCACCCGAAAGCCCTTCTGCTATATCACTAACAAAGATGTTAAAATGAATTGGACCAAGGACAGATCCCTGGGGCACACCACTGGTAACTTCCTTCTCCTCAGAGTGAGCTCCATTTACCTGTACTCTTTGTCGCCTCCCACTCAACCAATTTATAACCCAAGCAGTAACTTTAGGGTCCATCCCTAGGTGCTCAGTTTGTTTATAAGTCGCCTGTAAGGAACGGTGTCAAAGGCTTTACTGAAATCCAAATACACCACATTTAGGGCTCTCCCTCGGTCCAACTCCCTGGTCACCCAGTCAAAGAAATCAATCAGATTTGTCTGACAAGACCTGTCTCTGGTGAATCCATGCTGCCTCGGATCCTGTAATCCGCTGGACACCAGAAACCTCACTATTTTCTCTTTCAGCAGCATGTCCAATATCTCCTATATAAAAAAAAAGTGGCCAGTGAAATGGCTTTGGACTATATATGCACAAATATTTGACACACAAAAGAATCAAATAAAACAAGACCAATTAGAAAAGGAAATAGTATAAAAACTAGGACATTGCTAGGACTTGATTATTGGAACCCTTATAAACAATTCAAATCACTTTGAACAGAAGAACCACATTCCCATTGCAGTAAAATTAAATGCACCTGTGATCAATTGTCAGTACTCATATGACTTGAATCAACCAATGAATGATGACTAATGTTTAAAATGGCCACATTCACTCCCTGTTCCATTTTCACAATGCCGGAGACCATCAGAAAAGCCATCACAAAACATCAAACTTCAAAGGGGCATAAGGCCAACTCCAAAGACCTTGGGATTCCTGTGTCTACATTTCACAATGTTATTAACAAGTTTTCTGTTCATGGAACTGTCAAGAACCTCTTAGAATGTGGTGGAAAGAGGAAAGTTCAAAAATTAGTGCGAACTGTTGGAAAAACACCATGTATATCATCCAAAGAGCTTAATGCTGACTTGGAGCAAATCTGGAGTGGTGGTTTCAACATGCACCAAATGCCACACACCAACCAAAGGAGGACTTCAAGGGGAAAAGCTAAGGAGGACCCCACTGCTAAAAAAAAAAACATAAAAAGGCATGCCTTTGAACATAATGTTAAAATATTATGACAACATATAGATGGAATATTTCCAATTATTTCTCAAGATATTGTACACAACATACTTGAAATGCAAGGGTGCCAATAACGTTGACTACAACTGTATATTAAAGTCTACGTTTATACTGAACAACCCCTTGCACACGATTTTGTAATACCAATTGGATGTAAACATGGAAAAAATATCTTCACCACAGCATCATTTATAATATTGATAAAACTGTCTCTTCATTCTTATTCTGACCAATTCTGATATACAACCTCATAAATACACCAATAAATTAACAGACTTACAAGAATATACAAGAGCAAACATACACTTGGCGTGCGCGCACACAAATTTTCATGTGCTACTCATCCTTCTGGATTTTTTAAATTATTATTTTAACATATGCTAACCTACAATGATTTTTTTTTAAAGTAACTCATGGAAGCTCAGGAGAGGTTATCAAAAAGTACACACTATTGCACACTTTGGCTATTAAGATTACATTGCTCCTTTTATTCTTTAATCTGTATATAATACAGCTGCTGGCTAAATAATGAACACCATCTCAGCCTATCACAAAAATAATCCAACAATTCTAATCAAGCTCTTAAGAACTTGCCTTCCAATCTGAAAATAGCATTTCACTCCTGCAAAGCAATGTTCCTCACTTGTAAGAGCTGTTTTCTGGAGTCAACAAAATTAAAAAGGCCCATAAGGTAAGTGGATGATATCATCTGACGGCACCAGGTCAGAACTGTGCTCCCTTAAATGTAAAGTTCTGAGCAAGCGTGGCCGGAGCCAAAGAAATTAGTGAATGCATTCTTGAGATAGATGTGTTATAGCAGTGTCGGTGTCCAAGTCGGCACCAATGAAGCATAATTGTTGAGCTGGAACAAGGTGCGATTTGGTTTAGTTGATAATGAAGCCTAGATTGCAAAGGAGGTGGATAGATTCATTCAGGATTCAGGTCACCGCTTGAGGGGGACCTGCCCCTGATCAACCTGTCATCCAGGTAGGGAAGAAGTGACTGAAGTTTGGTCTTAGTCCTCCAGTAGTCTTGGGGATAAGGAACAAAGGGGAATAGAATAGAATCCTGGTCGCACTGTGAAGGAGGGACAACTTCCACAGTTCTTGATTCCAGTAGGGACTGAATTCCTTTCTGTAAATTTTGTGAATATTGCTGGGAAGGGAGATGCCCTGGTGGGGGGAGGAGAATGTTGGAGAACTGTAGCAGATATCCCTGCTTCACAATGGCCAAAACCCAGCAATCAGAGGTGATGGGAGTCTAAGTGCTTCTAAAACGTTCTAGTCAAAAACCTGTGGATTCCGATAGGTGCTGCAGCTAGAGCAGATTGCTGCTTGCATTCCTTTGGTCTTTGCAAAGACAGGTATGCCAGAATCAGCTGATGTGGAGGAAGTGGTCTGGTAAAGCACAGTTACTTACTTGTAACAGGTGATCTCTGGGAACAGCAGGAATAAGTCTTCACATATGGGTACGTCAGTACCGACGGAGCCTGCGCGGGAACTTCCCCAGCGTCCAATCAAAAAGCTTTTGGGAGCATCCCACAGCGCCTGCGTGCTGCCTTCCCGCCTTTCCCAAATGGCTCTCCTCAGTTAAGTTTTAGAGCTGAGACAAAGAGAGAGAGAGGGAAAGGAAAGAGAGAGAGAGGGAAAGGAAAGAGAGAGAGAGAGAGAGAGAGACAACTCTTAGGGGAGGTGGGTGGGTTGTGAAGACTTATTCCTGCTGTTCCCAGAGATCACCTGTTACAGGTAAGTAACTGTGCTATCTCCAGGAACAAGCAGGAATGAGTCTTCACATATGGGGACTCCCTAGCTTTAGATGACAGGGAGAGGGCCCATAAGTTGTGTGTCCCTGGAACAGGGCTGCACTTCCCCACCTGGATCTCTGGCATCCCATGAGGGATGGTGGGTAGGAGATGATTAAGTATGGAACAGGTGTTTAAGAACAGCCTGCCCAAACAAGGCATCCTGGCGGGAGTCCTTGTCCAAGCAGTAATGGGCTGTGAAGGTATGAACCGAGGAACAAGTGGCTGCTCGACAGATGTCATCGATAGATACAGAGTTCAGATGAGCCATTGAGGCTGCCATGGCTCTCACATTGTGAGCTGTGACATGGCCCTCCAGAGAAAAGTTCTTGCTCTGATAAGTGAAAGAAATACACTGGGCAATCCAATTAGAAAGTGTTCTCTTGGAGACTGGTTGTCCCAAATGAGAAGGATCAAAGGCAACAGAGTTGGGAAGACTTTTTATGTTGCTGTGTCCTTTGTAAGTAAAAGGCCATAGCTCTTTTACAGTCCAGGGTATGAAGATTCCTCTCTGCACTTGATGCATGAGGTCCTGGAAAAAAGACAGGTAGGTAGACCTCCTGGTTGAGATGAAAAGACGAGACCACTTTAGGCATAAAGTGTGGATTAGTCCTAAGGACCACCTTGTCATGATGGAACCTTGTATAAGGTGGATTAGGTACTACTGCTTGCAATTCACTGATGCGGCTTGCAGATGTGATTGCAATGAGAAAGATAACTTTCCAAGAAAGGTATTTCAAGGAGGTGGTAGCTAAAGGTTCAAAAGGCGGCTTCATAAGCTGACCAAGAACCAAATTTAAGTCCCATGCCACCGGGGGTGGTCTAATGGGAGGCTATGTTAAAAGGAGGCCTCTCATGAATCTTGCTACAAGAGGATGAGAGGAAATAGGTTGTCCATTTAGAGGCCTAAGGGAAGCTGCAATAGCACTCAAATGGACTCTTACTGAATTTGTCTTAAGGCCTGCATTAGACAGATGAAGGAGATACTCCAGCACCGATTCCAGAGGTATAGCACAGGGGTTAAGACCCTTCTCAGAACACCAGATGGTAAACCTCCTCCACTTGAAAGTGTACGAACGTCTAGTGGAAGGTTTTCTGGAAGCATAAAGAACATCTTTCACTTGTTGAGAGAGATGAAGATCCTGGAGATCTAGGCCTTCAGCAACCAAGCCCTGAGATACAGAGAATGGGGATTGGGATGCCATAACCTTCCGTCCTCCTGAGAGAGGAGGTCTGGAGCAGACCCTAACTCTAGGGAGGGAGCTTGAGATGTAGAAGCAGAGGGTACCATACTTGCCGAGGCCAATGTGGAGCTATGAGAATCACGTGGCCTCTGTCTCTCTGAAGCTTGAACAGGGTTTTGGGAATTAGGGGAATGGGTGGAAAGGCATACAGGAAGTCTTGACCCCAGTGAAGGAAAGCATCCCTTGCCTGAGCCCCCTGAGCCGGAGTTCTGGAACAGAACCGGGGAAGTTTGGCATTCCACGGACTTGCAAAGAGGTTTATGTCCGGGGTTCCCCAAATTCGAAAAATCTTGGATACCTGGTCCATATGTAGGGACCACTCATGTGGAAGCAGAACTCGACTGAGTCTGTCCGCCCAAGAGTTTTGAATACCTGGAAGAAACTGCCAGAAAATGAATGTGATGCTCTCTGGCGAGAGCCCAGACTCGCAGAGCTTCGTTGCAAAGCGACAGAGAGCCAGTTCCTCCCTGCTTGTTTACATAGAACATGGCTACCTGATTGTCCGTGTGGATAAGGACTGTGCCTGAGCAGGGTGTGGAAAACTCGTAGAGCAAGGAAGATTGATCTGAGTTCCAAGAGATTGATATGTAGACAAGTCTCCTGTGGGGACCAGATGCCCTGGGTGGAGAGGTCCTGAAGATGAGCTCCCCAGCCTATTGGAGAAGCATCTGTTGTAAGAGTTGCTTGGGGTAGAGGTTGTTGAAAGGGGGACCCCAGCAACAAGTTTTGAGGGGACTTCCACCACTGCAGAGACAAAATGAGGCGACTTGTGTTTGCTATTTTGTCTGACAGGCAGCCTACTGCCTGGGTCCATTGGGTGGATAAAGTCCACTGAGCTGCTCTCATGTGAAGGCGAGCATATGGTACCACATGTACAGTGGATGCCATGTGGCCTAGTAACTATAACATCTCTCGAGCAGTTAGTAAGGGTTTTAACTCTGCTTGAGAAGCTAACTGCACGAAGCGAAGGCAACGGGCCTGGGGAAGATAGGCCCTTGCCCTTGTGGTATCCAGCAACGCCCCTATAAACTCCAGGGACTGAGTAGGGACTAAATTGGATTTTGGGATGTTTATTAGCAGCCCTAAATACTGAAGGATACGCATTGTGCAGGTGAGAGAAGTCTTGGCCTCTGATTGAGTGGGAGCTCAAATGAGCCAGTCGTCCAGGTAAGGGAAGACGAATATTCCCAGGGTGCGCAGAAAAGCAGCAACCACTGCCATACATTTCGTGAACACCCTTGGTGCAGAGGTCAGACCAAAAGGGAGCACTTTGTATTGATAGTGCTTTTCCTGAAAAAGGAACCGAAGGAACCTTCTGTGAGATGGATGGATGAGAACATGGGTGTACGCATCCTTGAGATCTAGAGAACAAAGCCAATCCTGACTCTGAAGGTATGGCAGCAGAGTTCCTAGAGAAACCATCTTGAATTTTTCTTTGACTAGGAATCTGTTCAGCTCTCTGAGATCTAAGATGGGTCTGAAGCCCCCTGTTTTCTTTGGAATAAAAAAAATAGGAGGAGTAGAACCCTGTGCCCTGTTGTTGAAAAGGCACTTCCTCTATAGCCCCCTGGGCTAGAAGAGTGGCAACCTCCTGCTCCAACAGGCTGAGGAGGGAGGTTGGAGAATTGAACTGGTGCACTCTTGTGTGAGGGGGCAAGCTTGAAAAATGAAGTTTGTACCTCTCTTATGATGGAGAGTGTCCAATGCTCTGCTGTAATTTGCCCCCACCTGGGAGCGAAGTGACATAACCTTCCTGGAATGGTGGAGGGCTCTGGTACTTCTAGAGCCAGGAAGGCTAAGTTCTCTAGCAGAACGTCAAAGGCCCTGAGGGGGCTGAGATTGCTGGGCTGGAGCAGGCCTCACCGCCTTTGCTTTGCTTTGTTTGGAGGATTGCTGATGTTTGGAAGGGAACTGAGCTGCAGAAGAAGCCCGCTGACTATAAGCAGGATAGAATCTTCCCTTTTTAGAAAAAGCTGTTTTCTTGAACAACCTTTTCTTAGCAGGAGCAGTTGTGGATTTGGATAGTCTATCCAAAGCAGAATTTATCATCATCCATCTGATTGGCTTTTGCTTGCCAATCCTTACAAAACAGGTTCTCACCTGTACAAGGGATATTTCCCAATTCATCTTGAACCCAGATCTCCAAATCAGATGCTTGAAGCCAAGCAATCCTGCGTGCACCCATGGCAATAGCTGAGGCTCTGCTTACGCATTCAAAGGAATCGAAAGCTGCATGGTTGGAGAATTTGGAGATATCCTGGGCATGTTTGAGCCCAGTGAGAAATTCCTGCCTTTTATCCTCAGACATAAAAGGACTTAAAGTCTGCAAATGGTCAGTGACTTCTTTTAGGAACATTCCCATGTAAAGACTATAGGAATTAATTCTCGCAGCAAGCATGGAAGCTTGGAAGACTTCTTCCAAAAGCATCCAGGGTTCTACATTCACGTCCTGGAGGATTAGAGGCATGTCTTTTGGCACTTCTAATCTTTCTCATTGCAGACTCAACCACAATAGAGTGGTGAGGAAGTTCAGTTTTATGGAAACCAGGACAAGGAGGGACACGATACATGGTGTCCAACCTGCGAGAATGAGGAGAGGTAGTCAGAGAGGTGCTTCCCACATCCTCAACATGAGATCATACAGAATCTCATGAATAGGTAAGGTAGCTGCCTCTTTAGGAGTTTTAGGATATTGTAAAATATCTAACTCCTTGGCTCTGGGCTCTGATTCAGGTGCCACTGTAATAGAGAGACCCCGAGCCACCTCTCTGATAAAGTCTTGAAAAAGACAAATCCTCTGGAGGAGACATCCTACGTTTAGGAGAGGACTCCTCCTGTGGAAGAAGCATCACTGCATCGACAGACTCCTCAGAGTCGTCAGAGGAATCGAAGTATCGTCTGTCTGGATGCTCTTGCAATGCCCGATACCCGTACCGACCGGGATCGGTATCGGGAATCTCCGGTACCGGGGTATCGGTACCGGAGGGCTTCAGAGGACAAAGTACCGGCATAGCGGACACCGATGCCGATGCCACCGGTACCGGGATCGGTACCGATGGCGATGCTAGTGCCGGTACCGGCGGAGTAGTCTGTTGCGGTACCACGGGCGTCGATGCCACAAGGAAAGCTGCCAGACTGTGTTCCAAGGACAGAATTCTCTGATCCATCGACGCCACCAATGTCTGGAAGTCGGTACCGGTGGAAGCCACCGGTATCCCAGAGCATGGCACCAAGAGATCTGTCGAGGCCATGCCATCGAGATCATCTTGGAACCCCGATGATGATGCTTTAGAGGCCGAAGCCTCCCGCCAGGGTAATTTTGCCAGTGCAGAATCCTCGAGGGCAAGGCCAGAGGCATCTCGATGCTTAGAAGGAGATCTACCCTTCGAGGACCGGCTGGATTTATGTTTAGTTACCTGAGATCCATGTGAGGAAGAAGCAGCCCTGGAATACGTCGATGCCACCGAAGCCGCATCAGAGGGAAACAGGGTACTGAGCTTAGCAGCTCGGTTCTGACGACCCCTCTTAGACATCATGGAACAGGACATACAATCTGTTATGGAATGGTCAGGACTTAAACATTTTAGACACCAGTCACGGGTGTCGGTGATGGAGATAGTACCGCCACATTTTGTGCACTTCTTAAAACCTGAGGCAGGCTTTTCCATAGTTAAGGAAAAAGGTTCTGGGCCTAAGGCCCAAAACTGAAGTGCACCTGAAGTGGAAAAAAGGTCTTTTTTTTTTTTTTTTTTTTTAAAGAAGAAAAGAACAAGGATTGGCGGTACCGGTACAGCGTCGAAGAAGGCAGGCGCGACAGAAAAGAATAAAGAAAAAAAATAAGGAAATTCTTCTGCGGTGACAGGAACACGACCTGCTGGCTCCGTGGAAAAAGAACAACTTAGGAGAGACAGTTGGGAAAGGCGGGAAGGCAGCACGCAGGCGCTGTGGGATGCTCCCAAAAGCTTTCTGATTGGACGCTGGGGAGCGTTCCCGCGCAGGTTCCATCGGTACCGACGTACCCATATGTGAAGACTCATTCCTGCTTGTTCCTGGAGTTAAGGCTGGTAACTACGCCTGGGGTAAAAAGGTTAAAAATATTGCTGGGGATAAGACTTCCTGAAGTACACAGAATGACTTGCAATATTGAGAGATTGAGTCTATGGTGGACACTGATAGTTCTTGAACAGTGGAAGAGTTATCCTTTGTCTGATTGACAGTCAGTCGCTTCAACCTTATCTCCGAAGAGGATGTGTCTCCGAGTCCTGTGCAGGATGCAGACAGTCACTGTGTCCATCATGAAGGCCCGAGATTGCAGCCCTGACATTCTTCTTGCTGCAATGGCCACTGTGGCTGAGTGAGACATGATATCTTAGGCATCGTAAGTGGCTCTTTAGAGATAAGTGCACTTCTGTAAGGCTATGTGGCACTGAGCCAAGTTCTCCTTGGAAATATTAGGGTCAGAGACCTGATCCATTAAGGAATGGTGATAGCATAGCATTTGGAGATGATGTGCCAGAATTTTTAAGGCCAACAGAGTATTGATATACTGATCTTTACCTGGAGGGGTGTGGGAAGAAGCCTTAGAAGATTTAGAATGCTTCAGAGCAGCTTCTGAGATCACAGATGAATCTGATAGTTGTGGCTGTAGATGTCCAGGACCCCCTGTTAATTTGTACTTGGGCTTCGTGTTGACAGGGAAGGCTTTAACAGACAGAGGAGTTCGCCAAGCAGTTACCTCAAAGTCTTGTAACACTTCACGGAGTGGAAGCACAAGGACCTCTTTGGGTATGGACATAGCTTTATGAATGGACTAAAACTCCTTTTTAGTAGAGGGGAAGTCACCCTGTTCTAAGGCTAGTAAACTTAAGAATTTAAGATAAGAGCAGTCATCCTGAGGTTCAGCTTCTGTGTATGGTTGTTCCTTAGAGATAGAAGGGAGTTCCTCATCCTCCAGTTCCTCGCCCAAATCTTGAAAGATAGTAGGTTTGCCCTGGAGCCAAAGTTATATGATTGATCCCACGGGATGTTGGGTGGACCATACAGCTGTGATTCCCCCTCAAAAGATGGTTGTGAGAAGGATTAAGAAAATGTTGTGAAGCTATGGGGAAGGACCCAGGTGAAGACTGAGGGTGTTCAGAGGAGGGAGGGAACCAAATTCTGCTGCAGTATGTGTAGTTTCCCAAAAATAATTTTGTGTAAGTAACAAAAGAGAGCTTTGCTGGGACAGAGAAGTGGGAGGACAACGAGGAGGGGCAGCCATGAATGCCTGCTGAGAGCATGGGAACTGAGGTGAAACATAGATGCACAAAACATACTCTGAGGTGAACAGAGCATCTATAGGACTTACCTCTGGCTAAGCCAATGTTGAACTATGTCTCAGCGCCTCATTTTTGTTTTCATTTTTCCCCAGAGTGAAAGGGATCTGAAGCAACCAAGTGTTTAACTTTGGTGCACTTTTTATTGGGATGTTGACTGGAGCTTTGTGCTGCCATATTGCCCGGAGTATTTTCTGAGATGACACAGCCCTGATTAGAATTGCAGACAGCTCCTGAAACGGATACCATCCCTGTCAGGCAGCTCAGTTTTATGTCAGGTTTTGGTGCTCTCTCTCCTGGTGGTGCTCTAAAAAGACCTGGAGGCTAATAGTAGAAGCAGCAGTATGCATGTTTGTTGAAGATTCTGTCATGTCAAGGTGATATGGAAAATTTTTTTTAAAAGGCTTCCTCTTGTTCGTAGTGGCAGGACTGCGAACATCTATAAGGTTCAATATAGCCAAAAAAGAATTTAAAAGCAGCCTAAGTATCAGAAATGGAGAGAACTAGAATGCGTGTGGAAAACACCATGGAAGAAAGACGACTAGAGGCAGTCACGGTGTCAAAAGTTGAGACCGTTCATGCATGCATAGTACTGTCCAAAAAAAAACCAAACCAATAAGCTAGGAGAAAGCTCCGCATACTGAATCAGCCATCACGTGTGCCTGCATCTCCCCTGTTTGTCAAAGCAGAACTCTGGTATCACCGAGAATTGCAGGGCCATCAACTACGCAAAGGGAGCAAAGGCAGTGGGGACTCTTAAAATGTCAATGGGTGCCACATGTTGAACCTGTGCTGAAAATTTCGTTTCCACACTACCATTTGTATTTTATCTGGAGAAGCCAGAACAAATTAGTATGGTGTCTTATCTGGTAGGTAAAGCCCTATTGAGGAAAAATTAATTATTTTATGACCCAAGTTGTTAATTTATCTACTTTCGTCTGTACTAATACCGTTGAAGTTGAAAATTGCAAAGCAACATTTAAAGGAAGTTGATGCAAAGTTGAAAAAACTTGCTTATGATGACACACTGTTGCTCAAGGACAATTGGTGAGCCACAGAAAATTTGAGTTTCTAGAGAACATTTCTAGGATTAAGAATGTTCACTTCATTAAACTTTCCTAAGGTTCCACCACTATCAACAAAAGAAATGGTGAAGAGATACAGGACAAAGTCTTTGTAGATTACTACAGATGAATTGCCACCTTATTTTTCATGCTTTGTGTGCCATTACCTAAAAGGGAGGCCCAAAGATCTGACCAAATGGTGTCTTCATTGATTTCTTCCTATAGTTTGGACTTAACTCTTTCGCATCCACATAATTGTTTTGTAACTGAATTTTTTTTTTTTTTTATTAAGATTTGAGCTAAATGATGCAGAATATAAAGGTTTTTTGAAAAAAACTGTATTTCTAAGAAACAATATTTACTGTTGCCATATGGCAACTATGGTCCTGAATGGCTGAAAATTAAAAACAGTCTTGGCATCAGTTTCATTTACTGCTGGGTGCGATACTTTAAATAACAGTTTTTTCAGATGTCAAGCACAGATACACATCACATTTCGCACACAGTGTGCGGATGTTTTGGAAATATAGAATCCGGTGAAAAATTTGGGGGAAAATTTGAAGGTTGCCATATGGCAACAGCAGCCATGAAATGGTTAAATAGTGAACTTAGAATCATCCAGAGACGTGCCTGTGGCTTCCATGATTGCTATCTTTTTGTTTGAATCAGATAAGGCGTTTGTAATTAGACTGTTTTAAATATAGGCAGGAGCTTTGATGGTTTTTCTAGACCTATTGAGACCCATACAGAAGAAGAAACGATGGTTCCTTATGAAACCTCAATTTCCACAGATTGGAGCATCATTTTGCTAAACTTTTCATGCAAATATGATTAAAATATGTGCTCACTGATCCACCAAATTAATTGAAACCTGTGTCAGGTCAAGAATCTATACTTTCTCCATCAGTGGCTCCCAATGAAAGTCAGTAGTATCTTCACTTCTGATACGGATCAAAACACATGAGCAGTTTTTGCTTTTTCTTCAGAATGTTATCATTTCTGTAATCTCCTGCATTGGACCTCCCCCTCAAGTTTTGACTAGGATGGAGTTGGGGGGGGTTCAATTTCAATTTAATTTAGACTTAAAGTCTGCATCATTTTTATTAGCATCTGATATTTTCTTAGTAAAGTCTCTGATGCTTAACAAATGTTAATGCTTGTACTATATTCAAAATTAAATAAATAGAAAATTTTAAAAAGCCTTGGCTTGAGATGCCGCAGTACTATGCCTATAAATGAGATTGTGTTTGTCAGGTATAGCATAGACTAAAGTTGATTAGAAATCCCAGAGTACCGTGAACAAGAGACAAAGTCTGTGCTGTTGACAAGGCCACCAGAAGCAAGAGGTCCAGGATAGGGAAATACCAGTTAACCCTGCTGATGAAGTTGAGCAATGGTTACTATGTAATGTAACCCACCCTGAATGGAAGATAGGGCAGTATTAAAAAAAAAACCTGTTAAATAAATAAATAAAATAAAACCTATAAAAAGATATTTGGTAAACATTCTGAGGATGGATGGCAGGCTGAAAGGTAACAACATTGTATTGGCAATGGTTGGATTGAAACATAAACCTGACATGGTAATTGTAGCATGGATAAATTGAGAAGTGAGTCTCAGATCCAGGATGGGGCAGAAATCCCGTCGTCTTTGGAGTAAAAGTACCTAGAACAGAAATGCTAATTTCTCTCCTGTGGCGGGACAGGTTCTATGATTTTGGACTGAAACAGAAGAGACACTTCCTCTTGCAGGAGACTGGTGTGAGAAGAGGAAAGATGAATCTAGGTTAAAGGATGGTCTGTGGTCAGCTGGTAAACCCAAGGCGGTAGCCATTCTGTATTAAAGTGAAAACCCGGGAGTCTGTAGTCCTGACCTCCTACAGGAAGGGCAGTCTGAATACTCTGGAATTGGAGGACTGAAGGATAGTCAAAAGAAAAGCTGCTGTTTTGGCTGTGTCGGGTTTAACTTGAATGCTCTCCCTCTGTCGTGGCTTCTGCAAAACAGGACGCTGCGCTTGCTGAGATGTTTTTAATAAAACCTTTTATGATAACAGAAACAATGATATTGAGTACGACACCACTCATATCTGCTATTTCCTTTATGTTTCTCCAAAGAGAACTGTCAGTACAAAGCATGTCTGCTAACTTGTAATGAACATTCTCCCACAAGCCAGAGTATCTTGGCTGCAATCAAGGGTGGAGATTCTGAAAGAGGTCTCTAGGACATCAGTCTCTGAAAGTACAGCAGCCAATTATGGTTTGAGCTTGAAAAGAATGAATGGGCAAAAACACTTGTTTTTTCTGAAAGACAGAATGTGTATACATATTCTGTAGATGGAGACACATATTGGCCTGTTTAAAGCTGATGTGTGGTAAACAGGGATTCTTGGAACACTTTCTTTTTCAAATGATCCATCAGTACAAATTGTTACTTTGTAAATAGTTCTACAATGTTGCACTGTAATGGTTACATGTCTTATGATTGTTACTGTTTATTGTAAAATAGTTCTGAAGAACCTGTTCCCTGCAAAACTGTTGAGTTCATTGTAAACCACCTTGATAAACATGAAAAGCGGTATAGAAATAATGTCAAATAAATAAATAAATATGGGGGCTCTTCTCCTGGATGAACGTTCGAGAAATCTCTACATTTCTTTGCTTCTCTCATAGCAACTTCCAGAACTGCAGCTGCATGAGAAAGCTAGACCTTAGTGAACTTTGGCGCTCACAGGATCTTTTATTTGATATCCAACTTCTTAGAGACAGGCTGAACTGTACAGTACTGCTGATCCTTAAGTATGAATAAGGACAGCAGCAATTGTTTTGGGAACCTCTATGTATTTCAAGAAGGCCAGACATTAGGTTTTGAGTTCTAGTCTGTCAAGATTGCCCAAAAGTTTTAAATGACTTCTGTCATAAGGATAGCCACCCATCAGGAATTAGTCAACTAAAAACTAATTTCCCCAGAGTTAATTATTTGAAAACCATGGACACTTTTCCTTTGCTGCTTACCTGAACTGGTTTCTAAGTACTTACAGTATCTGAGATTGAAAAGCTCTATATTCTTGTGCTGATCAATCCACTGAGTAATCTAATTGATCCCAGCACATTTGAATACAATGGTTATGTCATAATCATCCCCATTACTACAAACCTACACTTTTTATGAAGCAAGCAGCAATGTTCAAAATTGACTCCAATAGAATTTTTATATTAGCCAATACCTAAAAAAAAAAGAGACTATCCAGAACCTTTAGTCAAATATGTACAGTAACAATACTTGTGAATAGGAAATTAAATTATGCAAGGCTTGAACTTACCATATTACTATACCACCACTAAATAAGGAGCTATCATGGGTTCACTTACTCTGTAATCATAGGTAGCATCTGGATTCTCATCACAGGCAATAACTTCGGGGGCCATCCAGTATGGCGTTCCAATAAATGTGTTTCTTCGGCCAACTGTCCTGTCCAACTGAGCACTTACACCAAAATCCACTATATGAAAAAATAATTAAGGCATTTCTAGTTTAAAATACTTAAAAACAAATTACCAAGCAGCCAAACTTAAAAACTGAAGGAGTAGAGTTTGAGTATCACTAGAGATGCATGGAGCTGCAAGTAAGAAATCTCTTTCCCTCCCTTAAGTGATTTTTCTGAGCCAAGCATAGACTGTTGCCTCTGAGAATAATTAACTGGGGAACCAGAAGACCCTGTCTACAATTCTTAATGTGACCATGAGCAACTTAATTCCCACTCTTCATAGATAAGATTGGATATTCTGGGTTTGGATCTCAAGTGGTAGGACCTCCCTTCAAAAAACAAAAAGCACTGTACCTCAAGCTATTAAGGTTTCACATTTTTTTTTAATATGGTAGTTTCCTCCTCTTTTGGGTTTCCAGTCAATTCAAACCAGGACTGTGATTTAACATGAATCTTCATTCAGAACTAGCAAGGGGTTTTCCCCTATTTTTTATACCCTCCCAACTTATTTTAATTTAGCCACTGTAGCAATGATAACGAGCCGACAAGACCAGTCACCATGGCATGACGACTATGACAACATCTTCCCAGGGGATAGGAATGCTGCCTCCACAGCATCTCCACCCACTCAAGAAGCAAACAAGATATGTATTTGATTCCTAAAATCAAAATCATCTCTTTAAGACAGTCAGGGACTGGGTTGAAACAGGGGTAGTATTCAGACTCTCGCAAAGGGAAGATATTTCATCTACTTTACCAATGATGTCACCAGATAGCCTGACTCACAATGCATGCAAATAGAAGAGCGGGGAATATCTGTGGTACTTCTGAATGAATGCTCATGATGCCATAGCCCTAGCACAGCCAAGTTCACAAACTGAATTGGAAACTCAAAAAGGAGCAGGAGAAAACTGATAGCCCAAAAATACAGAAGTGCACCTTTCTTGGCTTTAACCAAAGAAGAACAGAGGAAGAAAAGCAAGAGGCATCAGTTTCAGTTCATACACAGCATGTGACTACTACAAAAAAAGTGACATTTTACTTACCAGTTAATGTCCTTCCCTTGAGTCCTGCTAGACCAGTCCAGACAAGTGGGTTGTATGCTCCTACCAGCAGGATGGTGGAGACAAGGAACCAATGAAAAGCCCAGGTTTCAATGACATCACTCCTATGCCTCTCTGAGCCTCACCCACCAGAGGTCTCTTCAGTATTCATCCCAAAGCATATGGGAAAAACATGGCAAGCCTCACACAACCTCAATCATGGGCAACGAGTGATCAACAGTAGAGAACTATGTACGATAAAACGTAACAGAAAGCTGTCAGTAGATGATGAACCTGCAGAGCCAAGTATAAAAATCATAGCGGACCCAAGAGTACCGCAGCAGAACAGAGCGAATACACTTTCAGGGGCAGGCCCTGGACTAGTCTAGCAGGACTCAAGGAAAGGATATTAACTGGTAAGTAAAATGTCACCTTCCATATCCTGCTATACCAGTCCAGACAAGTGAGATGTACCAAAGCTACAACTCCACTGGGCGGGAAGAAAACAAAGCAGCTCGCCTGCACTTGGATATCCAAGCATACTTGCTGAAAGTGATGCCCACGATGCTGCCCGACAAATGTCTACAGGGGCTACAGAGCTCCACTCCGCCCACAAGGATGCTTGTGCTCAGGTAGGATGGGCACACAAACCCTATGGAACCAACAGGTTCCACAACAGATACACCAAAACAATGGCCTCCTTAATCTAGCGCCCCAAAGCCGACTTTAGCCACTGCATTACCATAGCGTGAGCCAGCAAACAGCACAAAAAGATGATCAGATTTACAAAAGGAATTTGTAACCAAGTACCAGAGAAGCACACTCCGGACATCCAGAAGGCGAAGATCCTTATCCTTCTCCCAGCAATGTTCCTTAGAAAAAGAAGGCAGTCAAACCACCTGGTTCACATGAAAGGGAGAAATCACCTTAGGTAAGAAGACAGGCACAGGCTGAATGGAAACAGTCTCCTTTGAAAAAGACAGATAAGGATTATGGCAAGACAGAGCCTGCAGCTCAGAAATACGCCTTGCAGGACAAATCACAACCAAGATGACAGCTTTGGGTATCAAATCCTTCAAAGTAGCGCACTTCAATGACTCAAAGGTGTCACCATCAGGGCCCTGAGCACCAGACCCACATCCCATGAAGGGATCACAGACCAGAGGGGAGGACGCAGAACTACCCCCCCCCCCCCCCCAGAGAAAGTACGAGACGTCCCGCTGCAAGGCTAGAGACTTACCAGTCACTGGACCTCAGAAACAGACCAAAGCTGCCACCTGAACCTTCAGAGAGCTAAGGCGCAGGCCCTTCCTCCAGGCCATTCTGTAGAAAGGCCAAATATCGCACTTTGGCCACCTCAGCAGCTGCACCATCACTCAAAGAGGCACCAGATCCACATGTATGCTAACTTACTAGAGCTCCTCTAGGGTCCAAGCAGAGTGGACATCACTGTCAGAGTTGCCCTTAAATGCCAGTTGTCTGCTTTCAAGAGCCAAGAGTAAGCGAGAAAGGAACCAGGTCCTCCAGGACTATCGGTCCAAGCTGCAAAAGGCCCTGAGACAGAGGCGACTGAAGAGAATGCACCAGCAGGAGGTGCATCAGGTCTCCAAACCACTTTCTCCTTAGCCAATCTGGCACCACCAGAACAATCCTGCCCAGGTGGCGTTCTATATGCTTAATCACATGCCCCACCTGGGGCCATGGAGGAAAAATATAGCAGGTGCAAACTTAGCCAAGGCTGGGTCAAAGCAAACACATCCTCGGACCCTGTCTCTATATGGCAACTGAAGAAGTGCTAAATTTTGGTATTGAAGGGGTTGCCATAGCATCCATTTCGTGGTGACTCCAGTGTGCAGAATCAACTGAAATGCCTCTGGACTCAACTCCCATTCTCCAGGGCATGACAGCTGAGAAAGTCCGCTTCCACATTGTCCATACCAGCAATGTGCAGAGCCAACAAGGATAGAGGTTCTTCTCTGCACAGGCAAACAGGGAAGCCATCTCTACAGCTACCCCGGCACTCCTCATGCCGCCTTGCCGACTGACATAAACCCCACCATGGCACTGTCTAAAAACTCTTGAACTGCCCAGCCCCTGACCAGGGACCAGAAATGCAGAAGAACCAATCTGAAGGCCCTCGCCTCAAGGTAGTTGATGGACAATACCATTCCCTATGGTTACAACAGCCGTGGGCTGTCTGGTCTGGGCAATGGGCTCCCCAGCCCTAGAGACTGGAATCCGTCATCTGCAGGACCCAAGAAAAAACATCCAGTGGCACGCCCTTCCTCAGATGACAGGACTGTTGCTGCTGCCACCATCACCACAGGCTGGTCTTCACCATCATCATGAGCAAGAGACTGTGCTCGAACTCCGGGATCACCGAGTCAGCAAGGACCACTAGAGAGGCTGCATGTAAACATATGCCCACGGCACCATTTCTATGGTCACTGACATCAATCTGAGGAGCTGAAGACAATCCCAGACTCTGGAAGCCTGCAGTGCACAGAACAGTGCCTCACAATCCAAGAGTCTTTTGACCACCTTCTCTGGCAGGAAAACTCTGCCCACACGAGTGTCAAAACATGCTCTCAGGAACACCAGGTACTGGGAGGGCAACAGCTGGCTCTTTAACCGATAGATCACCCAACCAAGGTTTTCCCACAAAGGACACCACCCGAGCTGTTTTTGAAAGGGAACGGGCCCGGATAAGGCAGTCATCCAGATATGGACGACATAGCACCACAACCATGACCTTGGAGAATGTCCTTGGGGCACTGGATAGCACGAAAGGAAGGTCAAACTGATAGTAAGAGCCAAGCACAGCAAAATGCAAATACTTTTGCTGATCTGTCCAGATCGGGATATGAAAATATGCCTCAACCATATCTAGAGAAGCCAAGAATGCTCCCTCGCCACAATGCTTGAATCACGGAGCACAAGGTGTTCATCTGGAAGCACAGGACATACAAGTTTTCGTGGACTTCTCTGAGGTCAAGAATGGGCCAGAAGGAACCGTCCTTTTTGGGCACCACAAAATAGATGGAGTATCTGCCCTTACCCTGCTCATCCGGCGGGGTAGGAGGGACAGGCACCACTGCCTTAGATGCAGCAACCTGTCCCAAAATGGTCTGCACAGCAGCACTTTTGATCGCAGACCCACAAGGGGAGATGTAGGCATCCAGAATCGGCTTTTTACTTTCCAGGGGAAATAGCCAAACTGAATGGTGTCTAGCATCCAGTGATCCTTGGTAACCAGGGTCCATTCCTGAAAGAAAAATTGAAGCCTACTTTCAACTGGAGAAAGCAGGAAATGGGCCCCAAACTTTCATTGCGCAGCCCGGAAGGATCCTCCTTTGGAGGACACAGAGCCCCTGGGCCCATGCACTCCATGAAAGGACTGAGAATAAGCTCGAAACCCAGAAGCAGAGGGGAAGGAATGTTTTCTAGGTCAGTAATGATGAGAGTCCAGAGGCTCTGGCCAGCACAACCTCAGAGGACTGGCAGAGACTGACGAGAAAGGGTCCTCAGCCTGCTTCACAGGCTCCTTGAACCTGTCTTCCGGAAGGTGGTAAGATTTTGTCTCGCCTAGGTCCTTTTCCAAATACTTCAAATCAGCTCCAAAGAGAAACTTCACCTTTAAAGCCAGTTGGGCCAGCCAGGCCATAGAGGATGTAACCGCAGCCCAGTGCCAGAGCCAAATCTAACACAATGACACTGTCAGGGCACCATCTCTGGCCAAACATACCAGGTCATACATGGCATAAGAAAGGAAGCTGTAGCTGACTCCAAAAGAGGGGTAAGTATCATCCGGCAGAACAGACTGAATCCACTGGAGCAGGGCCAGAGACATCAGGCTGGTGCACACTGCCAGCTGCAGAATAGCAGCCACCACAGCAAACTGGCTCCTCACCAATGAATCCACCTTATGGTCCAGAAAATCCTTTAAGGCCGATCCACCTTCCACAGGATAGTGGTCCATCTCCCATAGTCAAAATCTTGGTCAGCTCCCAGCTGTTCCCCATCTTCAGGGGGAGCCCCTCGCCGGGAACGCTTAGCTAAAGATAATCAAACAGGGCTTCATCTCTCAGGCTGCCCTGCACAAGTCTTACCCGGGGGCAACAAGAGGCCACAGGGTCTGCATTTCCATGCCAGGAGCAGGCCTGCTGCAAAAAAAAAAAAAAAGAATTCCAGGGAGGACAGTCCGGAGTCCAGAAGCTCTCCTCTCAGAAACAAACCCCCAACACCATGAAAGACACCACGAAAGACAACACAAAACCCTCTAAAGGATGATGAGTGGATTACATCATGATCGCCAAATCCTCGGCCAACTGGATACCCTTGCCCATAGTATCATCCATAATCTCCTGCCCTAAGGCAAACCAGGCTGGAAGTGGAAAAGAATTACAATTTCTTGATAGAAAAGCAGTAAAAACAGGAGAGACAAGACCAAAACATAAATGAGAACAAAACATGAGGAAAGCAGAGGATAGGGCAAGTGGGATTCACATGAAAGGGGAGGGAACATCAAACGCCAGGGAAAAGAGGTGGGTTTTCAGGTTTTGTTTAAATGTGGGGTGGTGAGGTTCCAGGCGGAGTGAGGAGGGGAGGGAGTTCCAGAGGGCGGGGCCAGCAAAAAAGAAAGCAGAGGAACGAGTAGATTGTAAGTGGGCGCGGGAAGGGGAGAGAAGAGTGAGGCGGTTAAGGTGGAAGGAGCGAGGGGTGTACCTAGGAGAGTGAAAAGAAAGAAGGTCTGTTAAGTATTGAGGGGTGCTTGTATGGAGAGCTTTATAAACCAAGATAAGAAGCTTGAAATGAGCACGGTGGGGAAAGGGTAACCAGTTAAGACGAAATAGTAGGGGTGTTATGTGATCACGGGGGGAAGAATGGGTGACCAGACGAGCAGCAGTGTTCTGAATCCGTTGTAACCGGGACTGTTGGTATTTGGAAAGGCCGACAAAGATTGAATTCGCGAAATCCACCCGTGACATAACCAAGGATAGCAACAGAGTGGTGAGAGCTGAAGGGGATAAGAAAGGGCGGACTGCACGGATTTGTCGGAGGAAGGAGGAGGATTTGGTGACATGTGATATATGAGCATGGAAAGATAGGTCAGAATCAAAGTGAACCCCAAGATAACGAAAGGAGGATACTAGGGGAACAGGAGAGCCAGAGAAGGAGGGGGCCAGTGTGGGGGGTGGATTGTTGTGAGAGAACCAGATAGCAATAGTCTTGGTGAGATTAAGGTGAAGGCAATTAAGAGTCAACCAATCCGCCACAGTGGAAAGACAGGAGTTTAACGCGGAGAGGTCAGGACAGGATGGGGAGGTGTGATGAAGCAGAAGAATGTCGTCAGCATAGAGAAAGGCAGATATTCCGGACTGTTAGATTAAGAGGGCTAAGGGGGCTAAGAAAAGGTTGAAAAGAAGGGGGGCCAGTACAGAAGCCTGAGGAACCCCACAGGGAAGAGGGAAGGAGTCCGAGGGAGGGTCAGAGGAGGAAGGTGACAGGACTGCACACGAACGAGAGGAAAGAAAGGAGTGGAACCAGCGGTGGACAGTACTACAGAGACCCGCTTCCCGTAGACGAAGAAGGAGGGAGTGGTCAACTAAATCAAAAGCAGCGGAAAGATCAAGTGCAACCGCCACTGAGATATCACCACGATCATGAGCTACATGTAGTGCATTAGTAAAGGCAAGAAGAATAGTTTCGACACTGTGACCCTGACGGAAACCCGATTGACGAGGGTGAAGAAAATTAGTAGAATCAAGGTGATGTGAAAGTTGTGCAAAGACGAATTTCTCTAGGAGCTTCGAGAGAAAGGGAAGGTTAGAGACAGGATGGTAGTGGGCGGGAACCAAGGGATCAAGTGAGGGGTTTTTAAGGAGGGGGCGAATTAAGGCATGTTTCCAGGAGTGGGGGAAGGACCCTGTAGAAAGACTAGAGTTAAACATAGTAAGAATATGGGGAAGGAGACCCAGTGAGGATTCCAGGAGCCAAGAGGAAGGAATGGGGTCTAGAGAGCAGGAAGTCTTCTTTGAGGAGGAGATGAGATGGTGAAGTTCGGGGGGAGTGATCAACAAGAAGGATGCCCAACAGTGGGAAGTTTGAGAGATGGGCAGGGGGGGAGGCGGTGGGGGGAGGGGAGAGAATCGGGGCAGGGCAGGAAGGTAAAGAAGCTCTCAAAGAAGAGATCTTATTGCTGAAGCAGGCAGCTAAAAGGGAAGGCTGAGGAAAGGGAAGAGCCGGAGGAGCTGAGGCTGGGGAGTGAAGGGAGGTAAGAGACCGGAGGGTGGAATAAAGGTGGCGAGTCTGATTTGGGGCATTCAGAATGGCATTGGAGAAATATATGCGTTTGGCGAGATGGACGGAAGAGCGGTAGTGGGAGTAACTGGATTTAAAGAATGCAAGTGAAGTGGGTGAGGTAAACATGTTACTAGTGTGTGCAGAAAACAGTGGGGAAACCCCCACACTGTGCCAACAGTAACCAGCAGTCCACCCCAAATTGTTTCTAAGACTGAATCGGAAGCCACCAACAAGGATAATGACAAGGTCAAGCCTTGATACTCACCCTCTGAGAGCCCCAGGCAGAGAATTCATGTCAGGCTCAGCTCTACTCCCCTGAAACTGTTTACAGCACTGCATTTCAGGTAGCTGGAAGGCAGATCCCTCTGTGAGCCTTCCTCAATCTTTGGGAAAGATCAGGGGGGAGGAGGCGCTGAGGTTGTGAGGCTGCTGTAGTCTTCCAGATCCTTCCAATTTCTGACAGCTCATCAGGCTCTTATGATAAGAGCATGGAGATGAACCAATTTTCACTCTTCCTATGGCTACAGTCATGCTCAAGTGAGAGAATCACCCTCAAGGTTGTTGTTCATGAGCATTTAATCAATCTTTCCCTCACAATCTTCAGATTTTTTTTTCAAGAGAGGAGAAAATCCATCCAACATCTATTAGAGACAAATAAATACTGAAGGGACCTCTGGTTGCTGAGATGAATAGAGGCATAGGAGTGATGTCATTAAAACCCGGGCTTTTCATTTGTTCTTTGTCTCTACTAATCTGCTGGTAGGGGAACACAACCCATTTGGTCTGGACTGGTCTAGCAGGACAATATGGAATGACGACTTACTTATTCTAAGAGTAAAAATATTTGTGTAAGAATAAAGTAGAATAAAAAATGTTTTTTAGAAAAGGAAGCAGGAAAATGACTGCAGGTCAATAATCAAAAATGGACTTGTCAAAGGGACTTAAAATCTCTCCAAAGACGTAAGATGAAAGCTTAGAAAATTATTAAAATGTAGGTGTGTAAAAACTGCATCACATACCAAGTTTTACTTCAGCGTTTTCCGTTAACAATACATTCTGCCCTTTGATATCTCGGTGAATCACATGGTGGGCATGCAGATGCGCCAACCCCTGTATAAAGATGACACAGTTTAAACCCTTCTGGTTTTACAGATACACACCCATTAATCCTTCACTCTGCCAATACTCAAGATGAGTTAACTGAAATCAAAAGCTGATTTCCCAGTGGCTTTTCCATTTGACTGTGCTGAAACACTAATATAAATCTACAGTGCAGAATCACAAACATGCATCATCTGCAAAGTTTGGTTATCAAGCAATGAGTTGCACCTCTTCTATGCATGCAATGATCAAAAACAAAAAATAGTTGTATACCTTCTTAGTGGCAGCCTAGTCATTTTGAGGTTACTTTATTACAGAAGTGTACTCATTACTGTTTTCAAACATACACATGCCAATGCAGAACACATATTTACAATAGTAATCCAACAATCACATTTGTTGGAGCAGTGTTTCTCAACCATTGTGCCATAGAAATATCACCACCATCTCATACCCAGATCTAAGCAAGTAACTAGGCTCTACTCTTAGTATCTCTTGCAGCAACGAGGCACACCAGAGATGACTCTTTAAAACACAGGTGCCTTCTGAGCATGTGCCATCATGCATGTCTCTACTTCCCAACTACAGGCTGAGCCCTAGAACATGGTAATTAATGCGCAGCATGCAAGACATGGAGTGGAGGAGTGGCCTAGTGGTTGGGACAAGGTACTTCAGGCCGGAAGGTCAGAGGTTCAAATCCCACTAGAGGACAGCAACCTTGGGCCGGAAGGACTGGGGTCTCTAGTCCCACAGGTGCTCCTTGTGGTCTTGGGCAAGCCACTTAACCCTCCATAGCCCATGTTCCCTGTAAAATAGTTATCTCCAAGTTATAATGCCCTGTTCAATGTAATTTCAGTTGTTCCATGTAAACCGCACTGATGCAGAATAGCGCGGTATATAAGAGAATATAAATAAAATTTAAAAAATAATAATAAATACTAGGCCTTCCCTTGTACAGCACCAAGTCCTCTTCCCCTCAGCCTCCTCCTTTCACTTCTTTCAGCTTCTGTCTCATTCTTAGACAGAGTGAGATGGGAACGATCATAACACCGAGCACTGGATACAACTCAGTCTTTGTGTGGGAAGTAGCAACAGTGAAGGAGCTTTGACAGCCACATGCAGCAGCCAAGATAACTAACCAAGCTGACTGCCGGCACAGACTTGACCCTTTTCCTGCACTTATATACAGAGGGAGATGGCTCACTTATGAATTCATGTGTGTTTGTACCCCTCCTCCCTTTGTTTAAGATTTGGAAGAGAGACTGCTGGGGCTTTCTGTGCTTCCCTAGCTCATGAGGCCTTTCTATGCCTACACTACCGGTACTACTCTGCTTTCAAAGCTAAACTACTTCTCTATAACCAGTAGATTTCCCGTAGATTCTTATCATGGGAATTTGTCTTAAGTAGGGTAAGTGCCACAGAGCAAGGACTGTCTTCTGTGTATCTGCACAGCCACGCATATATTTACTAACTTTTTACAACTGATAAATAGTGGTAGGTCAAGCACATTATAATTCAAACATTTTTAAAGCAGACGTGACAGTTGGTTGACATCTAACATTTTTAAAGCTCCTCATCTTTAGTCAGGGGTCATAACCATTTGGAAACGTCAATATCAATGGAAGAAACCAAGCATCTTGAAATGTTCAAGTATAGTGCATTTAATAAAGTAGAGGTATGTTTTCGAACAGACCTGTATGTCTGGCAGCCAGTGAACATTTAAGTCTGCTAGCCATATAATTTCAAATTAAGGAAAAGCGGTCGTTTTTTTCAGAGGGATCAGGGTAACCATAAGAAAAAGATATATAACCCTCCAAATTGACTCTAAGGTTTAAATAGACCGACCCACAGTTAGAACTATTAACTTATTCAATAAGAGTAGTAATTACTGATAATAATGTTAAAAGGAACCGGGGTCTCAGACTTATTCAGCAACTTTCCCAGTATTATTTCTCAAGGAAATATGTTGCTTTATTTGCATCAATGACCTCTCTGGTTCCTATAAATGATTTAAATATGATTTAAATATAGCAGGTGTTCAGCCTTCTAGATAACCTTGAACGTTGTTCTAAAAATTTCAATTATCTCAGTTTAATATTGTTAACTCATTTTGTTGCTGAGATTCCAAACTATTGCTATCTTGACAAATAAGATGAAACGTGCTTATCTCAAAAATAATGAACTTCCCCAACGCCACTGTGTAGGCACCAACGATGCGTTTAGATTCCTCCTCAGGGGGAGGGGGCATATGTTCACGTAGTAGCACTATTCAGAAATAAAGTAGCAAAGTTAGAAGTTCAAAAAACTCAGCGGTATTGCCTAAATACATTAGTAAAGAAAATATTCGCCAAAGGTGTATATACGCTGAGAAACAACATGAATCCTACCGTAAGTTCTTCTTGTAAGTAAATTTGAAAACGATGGATAATCTCAAAAAGTGTCTGTTAGCTCACTAGCTTTCTCACAGACGCCGCGCATGCAGGTTAGTGACAAATGGATGAAATTTAAAGGATAGCCCATCGACGTATACGTGAGATTAACATGAAGAAAAAGTGTGCTCCCTCTTTCCTGTTGACTATCCACTGAATTGTTTAAGTCAAACACAAGCTCCCCATTCTATCATATTATTTAGACCCCCAGGTATAACTGATTTTAACCTGTAGATCCATGTTTGTTCTTGGATAAACAGGGTTTTTTCTCGGGATTTTCCTGCTCTCCCAACCCTTACTGCTTCAATACCGAAGCATTTTAACTCATTAAAGTTATGATGATTTTGCATGCAGTGTACTACTAGGGGGGCTTCTTGAACGTGACACTTAAGTCTGCTTCGATGCTCATTCATGCGCACCCGAAATTGTCTAATGGTTTTCCCCATATATATTAAACCACAAGGACATATGATTCCATAAACCAAATGATCAGAGCTACAAGTGGTAGAATATTGTAGCTTATAAGTTTTACCGTGGTAAGTAAATTCGTTGATTTCTTCAGTTATGGGGCAAACGTTACAACCTCCACATTTTTTATCCCCTGGAATATTTTCTTGCATATCGGTTGAAAATGTCCGTAGTTTTGCAGGACTTAGTTTCTCTTTTAAGTTTTGACTTCGTGTCCAAACACATCGAATGGATTTTGTTTGTAGCTCAGGTAAAGTACTTTTTACGTTTTGATTACGTTTTATAATGCGTTTTATACTGCCACTTAATGGAGAATAACTTGTAACGAAATTAATTGTGTCTGTATCTGATGATACTGGCTTATTCCGGGATTGTAACAATAACTCCCTGTTGTTGTAGAGCGCTCGTTTATAAGCTGTATTGAGTACAGTGGTAGGATATCCTCTGCTTTTAAAAATTTGAATTACGTATTTAGCCTGTGTTTTGTATTCGCCTAGATTGGAGCAGTTCCTTCTGTATCTAATGAACTGGGATAAGGGGAGACTATCCCGCAGTTGCTTAGGGTGCTTGCTCCGGTAATGAAGAATGGTGTTTGTAGATTTCCTATAGACGCTTGTCTCCCAACCCTGACAGCCCTTCTGAACCACTATATCCAAAAAAACAATTTTTTCCTTGTGGAAAACATGTGTAAACTGTATATGTGGATCTGCTCCATTCAACCAATCTGTAAAATTCTGTAGTTGATGTGCTGTGCCCTTCCATAGAATGAACACGTCGTCTATATAGCGCTTCCAAAACAGCAAGCTATCTTTATATGGAGACGTGGTAAGCCATTGTCGTTCATAAGCTTCCATATATAAATTTGCCACGGAAGGGGCACACATGTGGCCCCAATGGCCACCCCGGATATTTGATGATATAAAGTCCCTTCAAATTCAAAATAGTTCCAAAAAATGGTTAATTTGGCTAACTGGGAAATTAAAGCAATGTGCTCATCTGACAAGTCCCCCCTTGCTCGCATGGAGGACATAATTACTTTGTATGCCGCATCTTGTGGGATATTCGTGTACAAGGAACACACGTCCATTGTAGCGATTAATATGTCTGTCCGTGAAGCCCACTCTGAACACTCTGCTAATAAATTTAAAAAATGTGATGTGTCCTTTATATATGAAGGGATGTTAATCATCAACGGTCTAAGATAGGAATCCAGGTAAATTTTTAGAACAACGTTCAAGGTTATCTAGAAGGCTGAACACCTGCTATATTTAAATCATTTATAGGAACCAGAGAGGTCATTGATGCAAATAAAGCAACATATTTCCTTGAGAAATAATACTGGGAAAGTTGCTGAATAAGTCTGAGACCCCTGTTCCTTTTAACATTATCAGTAATTACTACTCTTATTGAATAAGTTAATAGTTCTAACTGTGGGTCGGTCTATTTAAACCTTAGAGTCAATTTGGAGGGTTATATATCTTTTTTCATATAATTTCAAATGCCATAGGAACAGAAATGAGCCAAAAATACCTCTTATCAGTCCAATACTATCTGTAGAGTGAAGGGGGCCGAGGAAGAGAGGAATTACAAAAAACTGTCCAGATAGCAATGAAAATCTATACATTTAGTTTAGGTCTGCTGAATAGCAAGCTGAAACCTGATAATGGCAATGACCTTTATCACATTAAGGGGGATATTTTAGAAGCCCTATTCGTGCTTTGGACATCAGAAAACAGGCATACAGATGTCCAAAGCATGGAGACATCTCACACAGCCATTGTAGAAAGAGGGTCTGTGGACATCCCCAGCCCAAGGACGTCCAAGTAGGAACAGGGGCATGGTGTAGCTGTGCCCAGGGCACTCCCAATAATCTGGACATCCACAAAGATTTCAGAAACACCCTGCACATCTCAAGTCGCGTCCAAGTTTATACCTGCTCCAGGCACAAATAGGCAGCATAAAAGTGCTTGTTTTGCCATCCAGAGTGTGTGTTGAGGGGGGGGCACTCATGTTTGTGTCTCCCCATGCCGCTGGATGTCCCCGTATATAATACTGCTTGAGATAGACATCCTCACCCACGGTTTCATGACAGGGCCATCTATATGGACACCAGCATGGGCATCCACATTGGGGGAGTCAGTTTCTAAAATCAGGCTGATAGATGTCTCTGGCATTTTTCTGCATGTTCTTCCTTGGACATCCGAGATTGTATTTGGACGCCTTTTCTAAAATACCTCTTCAAAAGTGTATTCACCGTCACAGACTACAAATATATACATATACACACACACACATTCTGCCACTATATTTTTTTGTTAAGTCCCGTCAAGTCAGTGCTGACTCCTGGCAACCCAGCTGCCTCTGGGATTTCTTGACAATATATCACTGGAAGTAGATTGCCAAGACTTTTCTTTCTAGGCAATGGCGGGTAAAGTGACTTGCCCAAGGTCACAAGGAGTGCCAGTGGGAATCGAATCCTTGATCTGGGTACTAGGCAGTTGCTCTAACCACTAGGCTAGTCCTCCACACATATAGATACATATCAATTTCAGTGTCAGCCCCAGCATTTAAATTAGTGCAGTGGCCGCCACTACTAAAAAAAAATGTCCCTGAATATAGCTGACAACTGATAGGAACCATCTGGCTCACAAGGTCTGCCAGATTGTGTTACCCCTGACGTCATTCAATCTCAGTGTTCTCCCCTGCCTTGCACTTACGTCTTCCAATTATCCTAAACACACTTGAATTCTGTCACTATTTTAGTTATCATTTATTTTATTTATTTAACAGGTCTTTTATACCGCTTTTTCATTTCAATCAAAGCAGTTTGGTGATGTACATTAAACAGGGACATTGATAACTTGGAATTTTCTGAGGCAATGGAGGGTTAAGTGACTTGCCCAAGGCCACAAGGAGTGCTAGCGGGAATTGAACCCTGGTCTAACGATTAGGCTACTCCTCCACTCCAGCAATCCACAACTCCCTTGGTATAGATATATTTCGCCCAAGTCTCCTTCCAACTTCTTATCATGGTCTTATTTTCCTTAAGTTTTGTGGTCTATGTAGACTGCTACCTTCTTATACTTCTATGGAAGATATTTAAACATTGCTACAATATTACTCCTTTTTTTCTGTTTTCTTTCACATATTTGAAGTTCCTTAAATCTGTATAGAGTTTGTGTTGCAGACTGTGCATCATTTTGGTGCCCCACTCCGGTCCTGCAACCATGCATTCAATGTCCTTAAAAAGGCATAGCATGAATCTTATCAGAATGAATTAGAAGGCACCTTAGACTTCGGGCAACACCTCAGCTATAGGTTCCCTTTACTATCATTACCATTAATTAGATCCTATATGGGATACTGACAACTGCACCCTTCACCAAACCTCCTTTTAATCCATCATTGGTTCTTCACAGTAACTTGCACTTGGGTTTATGGCCTCCCACTTTCTATTGACAATGCCCTTCTTTATACAGCTAAGCATGCTAACTTTTTTTCCCACTATTTTGAAAAATTCCAGAAAGTTGCCATCTGTATAGTAGCCTTCTTTACAAAGAAATAAATGCTGGCTTATGAGATCTATCTATGCATGTGTGTCTTTGCAATAACTTCTATATATAGCTTGAGTGGAGTAGCCACCTAGTGGTTTAGAGCAACTGCCTAGTACCCAGATGATCAAGGGTTTCACATTCCCACTGGCATTCCTTGTGACTGAGCAAGTTACTTTACCCTCCATTGCCTCAGAAGAAAAGGCTGGCAATCTACTTCCGGTGATACATTGCCAAGAAAACCCAGAGGTAGCTGGGTCGCCAAGAATCAACACTGACTTGACGGCAGAAAAAAAATGTATAGATTCTGATTCATACCAAATTTGTCAGTGGTCTACAGGTATCTTAAAGGGACGATTTTTTTTTTTAATCCACACATGTACGCATTCCAGAAAGTAGGATGCATGGAGCTTCTAGTTAAGTTCCCTTCCTCCTTGATAGTTTTCTGCCCTGTTAACTAATAAGTACTTAATCTATGCCCCAAAAGGTGGTGATATTTTACTTACCAGTTAATGTCTTTTCCTCGAGTCCTGCTAGACCAGTCCAGACAAGTGGATAGAGTTACAATTATTTGATAAACTGAAGAGTAGCAAATCACCTGGACCGGATGGTAAACATCCAAGGGTGTTGAAAGAACTGAAATATGAGATTGCAGACCTACAATTAGTAATCTGTGAACTATCATTAAAATCATCTGTAATACTTGAAGACTGGAGGACGATCAATGTAACAACAATTTTTAAAAAGGGTTCCAGGGATGATCCGGGAAACTACAGACCAGTGAGCCTGACATCAGTACCGGGAAAAATGGTAGAAAGCATCATAAAGAACAAAATTACTGAACATGTAAATAGTCATGGCTTAATGAGAGACAGCCAACATGGCTTTTGCCAAGGAAGGTCTTATCTTACTAATCTGTTATGGTTTTTTTGAAGGTGTGAATAATCAGGTAGACAAAGGTGAGTCAGTTGATATAGTGTATCTGGACTTTCAGAAAGCCTTTGACAAGGCCCCTCATCAGAGACTTTTGGCAAAACTAAAAAGTCATGGGATAGGAGGCAGCGTACTACTGTGGATCAGAAACTGGTTAAAAGATAGAAAGCAGAGGGTAGGGCTAAATGGCCAATTTTCCCTATGGAGAAAAGTGAATAGTGGAGTACCCCAGGGATCTGAGCTGGGTCCACTGCTTTTTGACATATTCATAAATGACCTGGAAAAGGGAATAATGAGTGAGGTTATCAAATTTGCAGATGACACAAAACTATTTAAAGTTCTTAAAACCCATGAGGATTGTGGAAAATTGCAAGAGGAGCTTGATAAATTGGAAGACTGGGCATCCAAATGGTAGATGAAATTTAATGTGGACAAATGCAACGTTATACACCTAGAAAAGAACAACCCAAACTATGGTTACACAATGCAAGGTTCCACATTAGGAACCACCGCCCAGGAAAATGTTTTAGGTGTCAACGTGGATAACATGTTAAAACCCTCCGCCCAGTGTGCAGCACCGGCCAAGAGAGCAAATAGAATGCTAGGTATCATAAGGAAAGTGATGGAGAATAAAACAAAGGATATTATAATGCCTCTGTATCATTCCATGGTGCTACCGCACCTTGAATATTGTATGCAATTCTGGCTGCCGTATCTTAAAAAGGATATAGAGTTATTAGAAAAGGTACAGAGAAAAGCCACCAAAATGGTAAAGTGGATGGAAGGATACCCCTATGAGGAGAGGCTAAAAATGTTAGGACTCTTCAACCTGGAAGAGACGGCGGAGGGGAGATATGATAGAGGTCTATATATTAATGAATGGAGTGGAACTGGTAAATGTAGACTGATTGTTTACGTCATCAGAATATAGAAAGACTAGGGGACATGCAATGAAACTACAGGGTAAACTATTTAAGACTAATAAGAGAAAGTATTTTTTCACTCAACATGTAATCAAACTCTGGAATTTGTTACTGGAAGATGTAGTAAAAGCTGTTAGTGTAGCCGGGTTTAAAAAAGGTTTGGACAAGTTCCTGGAGGAAAGGTCCATAAACCATTAAGGGACCCAGGATATCACTGCTTGACCCAATACAAGCATTGTGAAAGCTATGTCTTTTGGGGAAACTGCCAGGTACTTATGACCTAGATTGGCCACTGTTGGAAACAGGATACTGAACTCGATGGACCTTGGTCTGACCCAGTATGGCATATCTTATGTTCTTATGTTCACTCTCCTCTCCCTTTTAGCACCCTTTATCACGCTAATATTTGATAGACTGCAAACAGGCAATTTTTCTTTCAAGTCCTGCCCCAATGTCACTAAGGTGAAATTAGGCCTTACCTGCTAATTAGCTTTCCTTGAGTACTTCCAGTCCAGTCCCAACCTGTGCGTTAAGGAATAAGGGTGTTGAAAAAAACATCAGCCCAACAAACTTGAGGCAAGTTCAGAATATATTTCACAAACCACGTTGACTTGTAACACTCAGCTAGTTCCTCGTCTGTTAATTTTTTTTTGCTCTATTCTCACTTAACTGGGTATGTTTTTAATTCGTAAGGGAAATTTAAAAGGTTGAAATTAAGATGGAAGGGCAGATGGGAGAAATAAAGGGACATTTCATTTAAATTTACATTGTGTTTATTTTTGTCAATGAAGCCATCTTGGTCCTCTAAAAGAAAAAAAAAATCTAGAGAAAACTCATTTGGCATATTGTGTACAATTTTGAAAACCACACCTGGGAAAGGATATAAATATGATGGAGATGGTCCAAAGAGTTGCTACTAAAATGGTCAGTGATCATCACAAAGCATATGGGGACAATGATCTCACTGTAAACTGTAGAGGAGAGGCAGGAGAGAGGCGATATGATAGAGACATTTAAATACCTGCGTGGAATAAATGCACAGGAGGTGGCCCTCTTCCAAGAAAGGAACTCTGGAATGAGTGGGTCATAGAGTGAAGGTGACAAGGGGATAGACTGGAATAATCTGAAGAAATATTTCTTTACAGAATGGGTGGTGGAGAAGAGAACTGTTCCTGAATTCAAGACAGCATGGGACAAATACAGAGGGGATCTCCAAGGAAGAGGAAGGGACTGTAGTTCTCATGGATGGGCAGACTGGATAGGCTATATGGTCTATCTGCCTTCATTTTCTCACTTTGAAATGTATGATATCTTGTTGAACTAATGAATATCTAAAGAGGCTGCAGGAAATGAGCTTTACAGAACACACAGGTCTGTGTGCCTTGTGCCAGATAATGCAAGATGTGCTGGATTTATCCTATCTAATCTGTCTTTTTTTAACTGTAAACAAGGGAAACCTATACAGAGCATGAAGATGAATTTATCTGAAACCACAAAGGCATTTGTACAATGAGGGAGAAGCTGCACTGTTATGATCTTTCAGCTAAAAGGCCCATGTTTTAGGTGTGAAACATAAGCATTTAGGTTCCCTCTGTACCAAACGGCAGGAAAAGCTTCAAAATATTCCTTTTGTTACGATGGTTACTTTGCTTTCCTCAGTAACACAGGATCCTTTCAAGACAGCAAGCTATGGACCATGGCATTTTCTTTCATCTCAGGCATGCATGCTGTCAAGACATCTGACTTGTACTTTTATGTCTGAAAAATACATTTTAACCCTTCGATAGCAGCTGACCACTTGAAAGAAACAGTTGAACGGCAAGTAGTAATGACACGTGAAAGGACCAAAACCTCTAAGCGAAACCTAAATAATTTTTTTTGAGATTTCTTTGTTATCTCTTAAGGTTCAAATTTACTCTTTTCTCTGTGCGTTACTCTCTTAATTAATTTTCAATATTTTTCCACTGTTGTGCAATTTTAAACAACTGTAAAACGTATCTTGAAAAAAAGGCACCTCTGCTTCAAAAGTTACACATAAAGGTGGTATATGGCATAAGGTACACATACGGCCATTAGCAGTTTAAAGATTATATTACAGAGATGACTATATGAAATATGACCTCACTCCCTAGATACAGACTCACAAGATACACAGTGCTTCCAGAGAGAATTTCTAATCTTGAGATCCTAATTCAATACAATACTAAAGATAATACAATACAATTCTAAAGACTTCCAAGTGGACTTTCTGCCACATGGGATTTATTTTCAAAAATGTGCCAGTGAAATTAATATGTGCTCACAGTCAACAGAACCTATTAATTTCATTGGGGCCTACTAAGCAACAATGTGTGCTGTCATATTTTTATAAATAGGCCCCCTTTTACTGAACTGGCAGGCCCAGACAGATGCATATAACCTATCAAGTCTCCTGGCTGCTTAAATAACCTGTTGCAGTTTACAAGATGGACATTTCTGTTGGTAGGCTACCACCCTCTGGAATAATCTACCGCATATGGAAGAAAACAGCATTGTAATAGAATTCAAGTGTACTTGGGATAGATACACATGACAATAGAAGGAACAGGAATGGAAAGCTGCAGTATCCACTCTTCAAACCCATAAAAGGAAGGAAGGGGGGAGACATTATGACAGTATCTCATGAAGAACTTAGTCAAGGTCCATCATTAAAGGATGGAAGGCTCCAATGGTTTCAGGAACAGTCACAGCCTTGGTCCTTACCCTGAGAATCTCTCTGGAGATATAAGCAATCCAGTCTTCCTTCAGCATGTTCCCTTTTGTGTTCTTCACGAGGTCTGTTATAGAACCTGCACCACAAAACTCCATAACAAGCTGTGAAACAACAAACATGAATATAAACCAAATATCAGCAGTAAATATGATTTACTCGTACCATGCACACAAACATCTGAATTCTGCTGGGAATGAGAGAGCTTTCAATGTTTTTAATGAGGGGTGAACATATTTTTAGGTGTGACAGCCACATTAGAAAAGAGGGATGGGCAGAAGGCCCTCACTTTCCCACAGAAGTCCAAGCAGAGAAACGTGAATGGGATAGGGTCTCTCCAAAACCCCAGCAAAAGTCCAAGAGGCAAGCAGCAGCATCACTTCCAGTGCATAGCAATAGGATGCCTTTGCTGCCACAGGCCAGATGTGGGCTGCAATTTGCCCACCTCTGTTTTGAACACCAGCATACCATATGAAACACCTTTCTGACCATCCCCTCACCTTTGAGATCTTGTCACCTTTACGTTTCTGTTTATAGATGGACCTCTGCCTTCTAGCATATGAATAAGTCATTATAAAAGGAAGAGGAAAGGGCTACCCTACAAAGTGTTTTGCAGTGGATGGAGGACAAGGATGAAAGTGAGAAGCTAATACAAGTTCTCTCAAAGACATTTCCTCACAGTGAGTCCGAACAAAGCAAAAGAGTCAGCTCTAAGTATTTTGCCCATTTTGCAGAAGTTGAAAGGAGCAGATTCTTTGAAAAAGATCAAAGAATCACCTCTGAAGGTGCGTATTACTTTGCATGGAAAAGACTATTACCTGAATAAAACTGTCCTGTGACTGGTCAGAACATTATTCTATTAGGATTTTTCTTCCCTTTTTTTTTTATTAATGAATTTACCAGTTTGCGTTCTCTCATAATAAAATCTGCTGAGATTTTATATAATGTTGTCAGTTCCTCAAAGATCCATCCTTTTCTCCTTCCTATTGTCTCAGGAAACTTCTGAAGTATCTTGAGATCTGTGCTGCACTTACGTTACTTTATTCAATACAGTAACACTTCAAATAGCAGACGAATCTTCAACAGTAGCACTCGAGATAGTCTAGTAGGCGCCTTTACCAGCCGCTATCTTCTATCACTAAAGAGATCATTTTAGAAGCTTGTGTGGCATTTGCACGTATAAAGAGCATGTTCACACTTATAGCCAAATGTCTAAGACAGCAATTTTAGAAAAGCTGCAACTTACACACAACACATACAAGATGCAATAAAAAGGTATCGAGACTTCTACAGCAACACAAGAAGTATAACACTGACTGTTATTGCGCTCAGTCTCCTTCAAAATAATCCTCTTCCAAAAAAACATACTTTCTCCAGCATTCCTGCCACTGCTTGAAACAATTTTGAAATGCCTCTTTCATTATGCTTGAAGTTGTAGTGTCAAACTTTGGTTAATTGTCTCCTAGTCATCAAATTTCCTTCCTTTCAATGGTAATTTCAGATTTGGAAACAAGAAAAAGTTACAGTGTGAGGTCAGGTGAGTACGGAGGCTGACTGATTTGCTCGCTCTGATGTCTGGCCAAGAACTGTTGGACAAGATGTGATGCATTTGCTGGGGCGTCATTGTAATGAAGCAACCATTCACTATTCCTGTGCAACTCGGGCCTCTTATGACAAACTGCATCTCTCAAAAAAGTCAGAACTTGGACAAAGTACTCCTTTATGGATGGTTTGGTCTTTTGGAGCATTCTCATGATGACCACCACCCTGGTAATCAAAGAAAACTATGAGCATGACCTTGACATTGCTCCTCACCTGACAGGCTTTCTTGGGTCTGGGAGAGTCTGGAGTCTTCGATTGTGAGGATTCAGCCTTAGTTTCCGGGTCATAGCCATAAAAAATTAATTAGACCTTACCTGCTAATTAGTGTTCCTGAAGGAATGACAATCCAGTCCCTTTACTTCTGGGTTGCGCAACCCTTCCAGCAGCTTGGAGGCTGAGCCCATCCTTTTTGGAGGATGGTGCGGTATAAATACCACTGGCACCACCCCCAGATCCCAGTAATCTAATGAAAAAGCAAACTTAACGAAAACCAGATTAATAGCCTATATAAACGTAATCCCACAAGACACACCACCAATTCTCCAAAAGGAACCTTTTTTTTTTTTTTTTTTTAAATCAAGAGGGATAAGGAGTGAGGGGAAGGGAAGGAGGAGGTTTTACCTGAGCCTGACCGAGTCCTCCTTCATTCCAGCCGCTGGACCTGTACCAAGGGACCCCTCCCTTCAGTCCTGGCCCTGCGCTCGGTCCGCTAGTCCTTCCCTTACTAAGAGGCCAAACTAAGAACCGGGTGGGATCAGGGACTGGACTGTCGTTCCTTCAGGAACACTAATTAGCAGGTAAGGTCTAATTACTTTTTCCTTATCGTCACTCCAGTCCAGTCCCTTTACTTCTGGGATGTAACAGAGCAGTTCAAGCTTGGGTGGGAGCCGCTATCCCGGACCGAAGTACCGCGTCCCCAAACCGAGAGTCAGCTGAACTCTGTATGTCCAGCCTGTAGTGCTTGGTGAAGGTATGCAGTGAGGACCAGGTAGCCGCCCTACAAATGTCCAGCGGCGGAACTAAACTATATTCTGCCCAGGAGGTAGCCTGCGCCCGAGTAGAATGAGCGCACAGCCCCCCTGGGACCTGCTTCCCGTTGAGAATATATGCGGAAGCAACAGCTTCCCTGATCCACCTGGAGATGGACGCCTTGGCCGCCGCCTCCCCCTTGTGTGGCCCTCCAAACTGAATGAACAGACGGTCGGACTTTCTAAAGGGCGCCGTGCGGGAGAGATAATGCTTCAAGGATCTCTGAATGTCCAGGAAGTGCAGCTTCCTGTCCGTCCCCCCTTGTCCCTCCACTGAAAAGGACGGGAGAGTAACTGTCTGGTTCACATGAAAGGGGGAGATGATCTTGGGCAAGAAGGAAGGTACCGTCCGTAAGACCACCTTATCCTTGAGGAACGAAAGAAAGGGGGCTGGGAGGACAGAGCTTGCAGTTCGGAGACGCGTCTGGCCGAGCAAATAGCGACCAGAAAAACCATCTTCAGTGTCAGATTCTTTAGAGAGGCATCCTTCGCCAGCTCAAACGGTTCCTTGGTCAAGGTATTTAGTACCAGGTTGAGATCCCAAGGGGGGATGACCGATCTCCGCTGAGGACGAAGACGCTTAATGGCTCTTAGAAACCTGGACACGTCCGCGTGGGCCCCTAATGGTTTCCCGCGGACCTTACCTCTGTAGCAAGAGATGGCTGCCAACTGGACCCGTAAGGAACTGTGCGCTAGGCCTTTGTCAAAACCCGCTTGCAGGAATTCCAGAACCTCTGGAACAGAGGCCAACAGCGGTATTACCCGGTGCTCCTTGCACCAAGACTCGAAGATGCGCCAAACTCTCACATAGGAAAGACAAGTCGATCGCTTCCTAGCACTCAACAAGGTCGAGATGACAGCTCTCGAATAGCCTCGCTTCAGGAGCCGCGCCCTTTCAATAGCCATGCCATAAGCGAGAATCGATCCACGTGAGGCATCCGAACCGGGCCCTGCCTCAACAGATCCCTTTGGCAGGGAAGGCGCCACGATCGGTCGGCGACCAACCTCACCAGGTCCACATACCAGGGGCGGCGAGGCCAATCCGGGGCTATGAGGATTACCAGCCCTTGGTGAGTCTCCACCCACTGAAGGACCTTTCCGATAAGGGCCCATGGGGGAAACACATACAGGAGGCCCTCCGCCAGCCACTTCTGAGCTAGCGCATCTAAGCCTTCGGACATCCTTTCCTTCCTTCGACTGAAAAATCGGTTTGCCTTGGCTGAAGAATACCGTGCCATGAGGTCCATGACAAGCGGGCCCCAGCAGGCTACTATCTGGTCGAAGACCTCCTGCTCCAGCTCCCACTCCCCGTGGTCTATTTTGAATCTTCTGAGGTAATCGGCCGTGATGTTGTCCGCGCCGGCCACGTGCTGAGCTGAGAGCGCTTCCAACTGGACTTCGGCCCATTGGAATAGGCCGTCCGCCTCCTTTTCCAAGGCGGGACTGCTCATGCCGCCCTGGTGGTTGATGTAAGCCACCGCGGTGACATTGTCGGAGAGGACGCGGATTGCCCTTCGCAGCACTAAGGGCTCGAGAGCCTTGAGCGCCAGGGCTACAGCCCGTAACTCCAGTCTGTTGATGGCCCATTGGGACTCCAACGCTGTCCAGCGACCCTGGATGAATTGATCCTCGCAATGAGCTCCCCAGCCCGTCAAACTGGCATCCGTCGTCAATAGTAACCACTCTGGGGGTTCGAGAGGCATCCCGCGATCCAGATTCTTTGGGCACCGCCACCACTGGAGGGCCTTCCTGGTTCGAGGGGCACAGGGCAGCTGCATGGACAAAGGATGATGCTGATGGGACCAACGTTGCAACAGGGCCCGCTGCAAGGGCCGCATGTGCGCCCTGGCCCACGGAACTACCTCTACTGCCGCCGCCATGGTTCCCAGCAATTGAAGGTAATGCCACGCAGCAGGACTTCGCCTGCTCAGAAATTGCGTGACCAAGATCCTTAGGGCCCTTGATCTTGTTCCGGACAGGAACACCCCTGCCTCTGTTGGTGTCGAATCTCGCTCCGAGATACTCGAGCTCCTGGGAGGGCATCAGCTTGCTCTTTGCGCGATTGATGACCCACCCTAACTCCTCCAGAACTTCTACCACTCTGGCTGTGGTCGTGAGACTTTCCTCTACTGACTTTGCCCGTATCAGCCAATCGTCCAGATAGGGATGCACTAGAATTCCCTCTCTCCGTAGGGTCGCAGCCACTACCACCATCACCTTGGTGAAAGTCCTTGGGGCCGTGGCTAGGCCGAAGGGCAGAGCTTGGAACTGAAAATGACCTCTTGGCACCGCAAATCTCAGGAACTGTTGGTGGGACTTTGACCGGTATATGCAAATAGGCTTCCGTCAAATCCAATGACGTCAGGAACTCCCCGCTCCTAACGGCCACGATGACCGATCTTAGGGTTTCCATACGGAAATGAGGCACCTTGAGACAGCGATTGACTTGCTTGAGATCCAGGATCGGGCGAAAGGCGCCTTCCTTCTTTGGCACCACAAAATAAATCGAGTACCGACCGGAACCGCATTGTTCTGGCGGCACAGGGACCACTGCTCCCAGCTCTAAGAGCCGTGAGAGAGTTGCCTCTATCGCCGCCCTCTTTACAGGAGAGCCGCAGGGAGACTGAATAAAGGCTGGAAGTATTTGCTTTGCAAATTCGAGAGAATAACCCTCTCGGATCACCTCCAGCACCCACTGATCGGACGTGACCCGGGACCAGGCGGAAAGAAACTGCCTTAACCGACCCCCCACCGACAGACCGCCCTCCTGGACCCACGTTATCTCATTGTGGTTTTCTAGATCCCGAGGAGGAGGAAGAGGTTCCAAAGCCTCTACCTGCTCCTCGAAACCCTCTGAAGCTGTGACCCCTTGAAGGGAAATGGCCCCTGGACAAGGGGTTCGACCTGGCTGAATGAAACCTCCGAGGATCCCTTGGTTGGTTCCACACTGGAGCTAGGGAGCGCCCTTGTTTCGGTCTGTCTTCCGGAAGCCTGCCTCCCTTAGATTCGCCAAGGTCCTTCACTAATTTCTCTAAGTCCTCCCCAAATAACAGCTTCCCTTTAAAAGGAAGACGACTCAGGCGTGCCTTAGAGGAGGCATCGGCCGCCCAATTACGCAGCCACAAATAACGCCTGGCTGCTACCACCGAGGCCATGTTCTTTGCCAGGCTTCTGATGAGGTCATACTGACTATCCGTCAGGTATGCCGCCCCAGACTCCAACCTCGCCGAGGTAGTTTGCGTGTCTTCTGCGGAACCCTCCGCTAACTGAAGTTGTTGGGACCACCTCAGACAGGCCCGAGCCACCCAAGCCCCCGCCACCGAGGCCTGCAAGGCCAGGGCACTTACATCAAAGGCTTGTTTCAGAGCGTATCCAATTTTCTATCTTGAGAATCCCTCAGGGCCGCGCCGCCCTCGACGGGGATCGTTGTCTTCTTTGTCACAGCTGATACAGCCGCGTCCACTCTGGGGGACTTCAGCAGTTCTTTGTCCGGTTCCGGCAGAGGGTAAAGACGAGCCATAGACCGGACACCCCTCAAACTTGACTCTGGTTGATCCCATTCCTCCTGGATCATCTGACGTACCACCCTGTGGACAGGAAAAACTTGCTGAGACCTCCTGATGGCTTGGATTAAAGGGTCCTCCAGTGCCTCCTCCTCTACTGGAGGGTCCGAAGCCACATTTAGCACTTTCAGGGATTCATTGATCAAAGCTGGGAGTTCCTCTCGATGAAAAACTCGAATTATACGAGACTGATCCTCTTCTGGGATCTCCCCCTCCTCGAGCTCCTCCTCATCTTCCTCTAATTCTTTGTCCGAGCCCTTCTCTTCCGGGGTACACTGGGACAGGGACGTGAGAGGCTCTTCGCTCACCAGCCTTGCGCGCTTGAGCGATAGCCCGGAGTCCTGAGTGTTTGCCCTAATGGGCCTGGGCAACCTGCTTTCCATCGTCGTGCCCGACTCCCCTGCCACAAGCCCCTGTTTGCGCATACAATAGGCCTTATGAAGCAACAGGACGAACTCGGGCGAGAAAAGGTCCCCTGCCCCCCCCTCCGTAATGGAATTGGAGGGGGGGGGCAGAGACGGGGTGGGCAAATCCGAGGCCGCAGGAGGGGGGAGGAGAGGTCCTCCCTCCTCCTCCAGAGGGTCCCCTTCCTGAGAAGCTTGAGCCATAGCCAAGTTAATTTCCTGTTCTACAGAAGTAGCCACTGCAGCACAACCCCTGCAGATCCTTGCTTCCGAGGACGTACCCCTGCGGGTGACGCAGGAAGGGCACCGTGGCTTGCCAGTCATGTCCCTTCAATGAAATAACTTCTTAAAGAACAGACTTAGAACAAATAAAAGAAACTAGAATGGGGAGGGGGGGGAGGGAGACAGCGTTCAATGTGCCCTCCCCTTTCCGAGACTGCTAACAGATCCCCCCAGCAAGCATCATAGGGAAAAAACGACTTAAATAAAAAAATTAAAGTAAGTCTAAAAATAAACAATAAAGAACATTAAACCAAATTAAAAACCATCCCCCTAAAACAATTAGGTTCTCCCCAGTACTTGCTGTTGGGTGCTCCTTCCGTGTTGTCCCGGGCAGCAGAAGGCAAGGCTCTCCGTAGGCTCAAACACGTGGTAGGCCGCAACCACGTGGAGCCCTCACCGGAGAACAGCGACTCTGTGCTCCGTCGGCCTGCGCTATGCTGATGGAGCTGCCGCGCTAAGCCGCGCTGGATCGTGAGTCCCCGGAGCTGCCTACAACTCACCCCCGCTCCGGGAGTTGTAGTGCGAGGTCAGACGCGGCGCCACCTCCGGCGCACAGCCGCGTGGCGCACTCAGCCGCGCGGCGCCGCCTCAAGCGCTCAGCCGCCTGTAGGGCTTCGGCGCGAGGCAGGGCCGGCCTTCGACTAAGAGCCCCTGGGTGCCGGCCGGTTCAGCACGCGAGAGGAGATCTCCACGGTCCTCCTCGCTGCTGCAGGAAATCGCCTCCTCCGGGAAGACGGGGGGGGGGGGGAAGGAGAGGAAGAGAGAAGAAAAATGTAAAGGCACAGCACGGAGTGCCAATGCCCAGCAAATAAAGTAAGCGATTAAAAATTAAAATTAAAGTAAATTAAAGTAAAGTAAAGTAAACTGAAGACTCCAGTAAGCCCTTGGCTTACGGAACCCTCCAGCTGCTTGGAGGCTGAGAATACTGGGATCTGGGGGTGGTGCCAGTGGTATTTATACCGCACCATCCTCCAAAAAGGATGGGCTCAGCCTCCAAGCTGCTGGAAGGGTTGCGCAACCCAGAAGTAAAGGGACTGGACTGGAGTGACAATAAGGAACCCATGATTTGTCAAAAGTGATAATCTTTTTGATGAAAGCTGTGTCATTTCCAACGCATTCCAACAACTCCCTGGCTGCAGACAGTCTAGTCTGTCTTCTTTTTGGTCAAGGGACAGGAGTTTCGGCACAAATTTTGCAGACACATATCTCATCCCCAAATCAACAGTAAGAATGGACTGTACCAACCCAAAACTGATGTCCATATCCTCAGCAAGCTCCATGATAGTCAATCAATGATTTGAGCATATTGTGGCACGCACTGATTCAACTTTGTCTTCATTTCTGCTCGTGGATAGCCCTCCAGGGCATTCGTCACTGTCAACACTTTGGTGGCCCTCTTGTAAACGTTTGTACCAGTCAAACTCAAGAACGACTCATGCATTTACCATCATATACTTGCTGTAACTTGTCATAAGTCTCTTTGCACGAATCTCCAAGTTTCTGACAGAATCTAATGCAAATTTGCTGCACAAGTTTTTCACTCATCGTAAATTTGACGAACTGCTTTTACACGATACCAAACATTTCATGATTTTAAAAAAGGTACAGCCACGCTACACTCTGCACATGCAGAGCACATAACTAGGTCACTGCATGCACAATAGCATCATAGTGCAATGTATTGTTATGCAGCTACACAAGTCTCGATACTTTTTGATCATACCTTGCATATGTCTGCAGCTTGCGTTTTCAAAAGGAGCATATTCTGGACAGGAATGAAGCATCCATGTGTGTCTGATTTTACAATTTCCATACATACGTCAAAAAAATATAGAGACAGAGATAGATATTGGCATTTATACCTGCTCCAAGATATGTCTATTGGCTAACTGTGGGTCCTTCCAGACTACCGGATTTAGTAAGAGTGATTCAAAGAGCAACTCCGCTCATTTCTCCAGTGTTTACAGATCACCTCTAAAATCTAAAGAATTAGAGTTTTCTAGCGTGGTTCTTGGACAGCATCACCTTGGATGTCCAGTTTCATCAAATTCAGCACTTACTGTCTCAAATCCAAGTGATGTTTTAAAATTAAACAGTATGTTCCTATCTAGAATGGCTGCTCCCACTTTACATGCCACAAACTACACGTGCATTTCCCGTAATCTCATACGTATTTCAGAAAGACCCTGAAATCAGTGAGCTTTTATATAAATACTCGGGGAAATTGTGCATGTCCACTCTTTAATATCCCTTTTCCAATTAAGTGACCTATGTAAAATGAGGCTTTAAATTACATGAACCAAATCCCTTTCATTGCATTTTGTCATACATATTCTATTGGAAAGCTGGCTGGCAGAGGCTTCCTATAAGGATTTTTTTTTTTTTTTTTACTATATAGGCTGATAATGATGCCTGATCCTTCCTGTTCTTAGAGAAATCTGGTCTCTTATGCATGTAGAGCCTCTGGACAGCAGGTACTGTGGTATAGAATGAAATGTCCCTGTTTTAGTGTAGACCACAACACAGAAGGCATTAAACACACTCGGAAGTTGTCTACTTACCCAAAGTTGGTCATCATGACCTGGGGGACTTTTCTTTATGAAAGCACCATAGTAAGTGGCAATGTTTCTATGATGAGAATATTTCTTCAACATATTTATTTCCAGTTTAATTTCTTCTTCTTCATCCTTGAAAAAAAGAAACCACAAAATTCATGTAGTTCATACAGTATACAGCTCACACAGCTGGAAACACAAACAGAAGAAAGCGACATTGTTGGTATCATAAACAGACTGCTTTCCTCCTATGCAAAATGTATAACCTATTTTATATAGTATATGGGCTACATAATGCTAAAATAAAGTTTTAAACTGTACACAACCCATTTAATTAAAATCCAGTCAATATATAAGAGGTGTTTCCTCCATAAGAATACGTCTGGGCTCTAAATTTATTTATTTTATTTATTTAATTTATTTATTTAATTTATTTATTTAATTTATTTATTTATTTATTTAAACCAGGGGCCGCATGCGGCCCGCAAGAGCATCTTGTGCGGCCCGCGAAGTACCAGCGAGTAAAAAAAAAAAAATTCCAAACTTGCCGCCGCAGTATTAAGCGTCCCGCGGGCCCCTCTGCCTGGTCCTCTCCTCCCTGCAGTATCAGCTCCAAAAGCGGCGGCTTTCAGAGCCGCGAAGAGAGAGAGTTTCTCTCGCGCGGTTCTGAAGAGCAGCGCGAGAGTCTTCAGAACCGCGCGAGAGAAACTCTCTCTCTCTTCGCGGCTCTGAAAGCCGCCGCTTTTGGAGCTGAATGCTGCAGGGAGGAGAGGACCAGGCAGAGGGGCCCGCGGGACGCTTAATACTGCAGCAGCAGCAAATATACAATTTTTTTTCATCTAATTTGGCTGATGGTGGGAGGGGGGTTAGGACTGGTAATGGGCTATGGGGGGGGGCTATGGGGGGGGCTAGGACTGGTAATGGCCTATGAGGGGGGGTAACTGAAAATGGGGTGATGGGGGTAACACTGAAAATGGGGTGATGGGGGGTTAGTACTGGTAATGGCCTATGAGGGGGTAACTGAAAATGGGGTGATGGGGGTAACACTGAAAATGAGGTGATGGGGGGGGTTAGTACTGGTAATGGCCTATGAGGGGGTAACTCAAAATGGGGTCATGGGGGTAAAACTAAAAATAAGCTGCTGGGGGGGGTAGTACTGGTAATGGCCTATGAGGGGGTAACTGAAAATGGGGTGATGGGGGTAACACTGAAAATGAGGTGATGGGGGGGTTAGGACTGGTAATGGCCTATGAGGGGGTAACTGAAAATGGGGTGATGGGGGTAACACTGAAAATGGGGTGATGGGGGGGTAGTACTGGTAATGGCCTATGAGGGGGTAACTGAAAATGGGGTGATGGGGGTAACACTGAAAATGAGGTGATGGGGGGGGTTAGGACTGGTAATGGGCTATGAGGGGTAAGACTGGAAGTGGGCTATGGGGGGTTAGGACTGGTAATCGGCTATGGGGGGGCTAGGACTGATAATAGGCTGGGGGGTCTGCTAGGACTGGAAATGGGCTGAGTGGAAGGGGGGCTTGAACTGCAAATGGCTGATGGGGAGGGGGGCTTGAACTGCAAATGGCTGATGGGGAGGGGGGCTTGGAATGGAAATGGGCTGTGAGGGGAGGGAGCTAGCACTGGAAATGGGCTGATGGGGGGAGCTAGGACTGAAAATGGGCTGATGCAGTGACTAGAAGGGAGGGGGTGCTGTGTGGGACTGGAACTAGAAGGGAGCTGATGTTGGGGGAGGATTAGAATGGGATGGAGCTGGGAGAGTGAAATGGAGAGGGGAAAATATTTTGTGTGGGAGGGAAGACAAATCTACAATTGGCCAGGTAAGTGGGGATTGAGGATGGAGGGGTAAAATTTGAGTGGATGAAAATAGGAATGAGGAAAGAGCAAAAGGAGAAAGATTAATATGTTAAAGCAGATGTAGAGGGAGAATGGAAAAAGCTAGAAGAGAGAAGGACAAATGGACAGCAGACGATGGAGAGTTAGCAGAAGGCACGAAGAAACCAGAAGAAAGTGGCTGGAACTGAAAAAAAATGCACAAAAAGGTAGAAAAATATCTTTATTTTGAATTTATTAACTGGAATATGTCAGTTCTGGGAAATGTGCATCAATAACGTCTGCGCTTTGTTTAGTACAAGAGGAAATTAATTTATAGTTTTATTTCTACAGTGTTGTTGTACATTCCAAGTTTGGCTTTTGGGGGGTCCCAGTTTAAATTGTCTTGTTTCTAAATTTTGATTCCTTGTTTGGTGATGGTGTATTCTGCATGTGTAACTGAGCTGAGGTATTCTGTTTATGTAATTCCTATTTGACATTGCTACTTGTTCTCTGTCCCCAGTAGGTCATGTATTGTTATTCTCTGAAATGTATTGATTTAATATTTGCAGTGTTGCCTTTTGATAGGTAGGGTATGGTGCTTTGTGAGTCCTGGTAGTGCTGTTAGGATATGGCGGGTTTGCTATGGGTTCTAAATGGGCAGTGTTTGTTTGTAGTAGTTCCTAATGTGCCTGGCGGTTGCCACTGGATTATAGTAATGTAGAAATCTTTTAGTCTTTCTTTATTCATGCACTCATTAAGAGGCATGTTTACTAAAAGTTAGGGTATGGTAACATTATGCAAATATTTATGCAAATGAGGTCCCTTATGCAAATGACGTCCCACGTCTCATGCGGCCCCCGGGTTATTTTACAAGTCCTCATTTGGCCCTCAAAGCAATTTGAGTTTGAGACCCCTGATTTAAACGGACTTGGTATACCGCTTTATCATGAAATCAAAGTGGTTGGCACAGCAAACAATCAATGAAGGGAGAGTTGTCTTTTAGCATGCAGTGTGAGAATTGTTACAGTGTGCTGCGTGAGGGCGTGTGGATGATTTTGATGTGAGCTATATACAGCGTGCGCTTAAGATACATATTTACAGATACATATTTACATGGATGCTTTGCTATCTTAGGAGTCATTCTGTGAGGTCCTTGAAGTAGCCTGTGAATAGTTCAGTTTTAAGCAGCTTTCTGAATTCTTTGGTGTTTGTTGCTCTGAGGTGGTCGGGGAGAGAGTTCCACATGGCGGAGGCTGCTAGGGTGAAAGCTCGTTTTGATGTGGATTGGTTTGTTCTGGTGAAGTCCTTTGGGGTTCTGATGTTGTTCGATGTTCCCTTTCTTCTTGGTCTTTTGCTGTTGTCAGTTGTTATGAATTGTTGTAGGCTGTCTGCAGATAGGTTGTTTATTATTTTGAAAGTGGTTAGGAGAACTTTGTATCGGACTCGTGAGCTGATTGGGAGCCAGTGAAGGTGGTATAGTATGGGGGTGATGTGTTCGTGGGTTGTGCTGTCTGTTATGAGTCGTGCGGCTGTGTTTTGTGCTAGTTGAAGTGGTTGGGTTGATTTCTTTGGTAGTCCTAGGTAGATGTGGTTGCAATAGTCTAGTGTGGGTGTGATGATGGCTTGGCATACTGTTCGAAAATGCTCGGGAGCAAGGATGGGTTTGAGTCGTCTGATTGTCCTCATCTTGACGTAGGCGCTCCTGGTGGTCTTCGCAATGTGGGATTGTAGGTTGAGCTCCCTGTCAAGTGTTATTCCCAGGTATTTTATCTCTTGTCTTATTGGTATGATGGCGTTGTTCATGTTGATGGAGGGCGTGGGTGTGAAAGCTTGGTCTCTTGTTATGATCAGTGCTTCAGTTTTGCTATAGTTTATTGCTAGGTTGTTTTTTTGCAGCCAGGTTGACATTTCTTTGAAGCAGTTGGCTATGTTGTTGTAGTCCGGTTTAGTTAGGTTGATTGGTGTGAATATCATTATATCGTCAGCATATATGGTGTATTGAATATTGAAGCTCCTGATGATTGTGCTGATGGGCTGTATGTAAAGGTTGAAAAGCAGGGCAGAGAGGGATGAGCCTTGTGGGACTCCCTGTGTGACGTTGATGGGTTGAGAGGTCTTTGATCCACATCTGACCTGGAGCTGTCTGTTCTCCAGGTAGGATGTAAACCATCTCAGGGTGGTTTCATGTAGGCCCGCCTCTTCAAGTCTTGTTAGTAGCGTTGAGTGGCATACGGTGTCGAATGCTGCGGAAATGTCCAGGAATATCATGAGTATGCCCATTCTGGTGTTGTCAATTGTTCTTAACAGGCTGTCGAACAGTTGTGTCAGTAGAGTTTCCACCCCGTGATTGGGTCTGAATCAGTGTTGGTTTAGGTCGAGGGGGTGGTGTATGTCGAGATGTTGTAGTTGTTGCTGGACTACTTTCTCTATGATTTTAGCCAGGAAAGGGATGCTTGAGATGGGTCTGTAGGCTGCAGGGTCTGTTTTTGGTAGGGTGGTTTTCTTTGGGATGGGGCGTACCGTTGCTAGTTTTAAAGCATTTGGCATTATTCCTTCTGTGAGGGAGTTTTGTAAGATCTTCCGTATTGTTTGGGCCAGTTCTACCTTTGATGCTTTGATCCATGATACTGGGCAGGGGTCGGTGGGGGTGGTGCTGGTATTGAGGTCGGGGATGATCTTCGCTAGCTGTTCCTTTGATGGGATGTTGAAAGAGCCCCAGCTCTGTTCTTTTGAGGAGGTCTCGTTTATAGTGGTCTTGTTGCTGCTTTTGGGTGGTGCGGTGAATTTGTTGGTAAGGTGGTCTGCGTAGGTCTGTGGATCTATTTGTTGGTCATTTCTGTTAAAGGGTTCCTTGGTGAGTTTCTTTACTATCTCGTAGAGTTCACGGGGTTTGTTGGTGGATTGTAGGATGAGGTTTGTGTGGTATTGTTTTTTCTGGTTGTTGATGAGGTTGTTGTAGCTGTTTTGTTTTGCCTGGAATTGCTTTTGTAGGTGGGTTGATTTGTTGCGTCTCCATCGTCATTCCAGTTGTCTCAGTTCTCTTTTTGCTGTGCGTATTTCGTTGGAGTACCATGGTGTGTGGTTGGGTTTTGTGGCTCCTGCCTTGCGTGTTTTGTGTTGGGGAGGTTTGGCAGCTGAAGATATGATGTCATTCCATTCGGAGATTTGCTCTTCGATGTCTGTTGTCTTGGAGATGAGGAGGGGTAATGTGTCTTTCGTGAATTGGTCCTTGTTGAAAGATTTAAATCTTCTGGTTGGTGGTGGGTTCTCGTTTGGTTCCCTTATGGTTTTTACTTGTAGTTGGATCTGTATTAGGTAGTGGTCTGACCAGGGTACTGGAGTGATGTGGGGTCCTGTGATGATGTTTTTGTCCTTTAGGTTGTTTGGGGTGAAGATGAGGTCGGGGGAGTGCCCGAGTCTGTGTGCTGCATTTCCAGTTCAAGTTCATCAGAGTCATATTAGCTGAGGTTCCAGAAGATGATCAATGTTGTAACCTCAGATTCACTAAGATCTAGAACCAGAATTCTGGCAAAATGTAATGGCATTAACAATTTCAGGGCAGTAGTGTAGTTTGGTTGTGGGCAAATATTTTGGACAAGGGGGCTAATAAGGAATGACCACTACCTCCCCTTGATGGGTCCTTGGTTACTTTAATGCTCCAAACAATGCAAGAAACGCCAAAAGAAAGTTTTTAAACACTATATTTGGGGCCCCAAGTAAGGACACCAGCAATTCCTGGACTGCTTGGAGCATGGGTAGGTGGTCTTTGGGCATTGTAATGTTGGTCCAAAGCTATGGGCTGCACTGCAAAGTTGACCTCACATTGCGGGAAGGAACAAAATTTTGGTACCGAATGGAAAGGCCTGCCTCACAGGTTGTAGTTTGCCCAACCTTGGTTTAATTTTAATATTAGTTATAAATTGGTGCCTTTAAAGGACATAAAGCGCAGTTACTCACCTGTAACAGGTGTTCGCTGGGGACAGCAGGAATCAGTCCTCACATATGGGTGACGTCAGTGCCTTTGGGAGATGCAACCACGCATGCTTGGTCCCATTCCCACTCAAGAGTGGCATCTTGCCCAGTCAAATCGCATAACTAAAACAAAAATGATAAAGAAGCAACTCCACAGGGAGTAAGGAGGGTTGTGAGGACTAATTCCTGCTGTCCACAGAGAATACCTGTTACAAATGAGTAACTATGCTTTCTTCAGAACAAGCAGGAAGTCAGTTCTCACATATGGGACTCCCTAGCTTCAGGCTACCAAAAATCTGCAGAATGCCACGGTCCATAGCAATAAGATCCCAAGTCAGAGTCTCGAGAGATCCGGGTATCCAGCAAAATTCATCACTCTGGTAGCCTGAACAAAGAAGGGTTGGAGGGTAGGAGTTGCCTAAACCCCAAAGAGATTACATCCTGGCCAAAGGCGCAGTCCCATCGGGGCTCCCTCTCCAGGCAGTAGTGAGCCTCAAAGGTATGGACCAAAGACCAGGTGGTGGCTCAGCAGATGTCCATCATAGGGACAAAGGGCAGGTTTGCCAAGAGGCTACTATGGCCCTGATGCTGTGATCCAGTGCTCCAGCAGGAGCCCAGCCTACACATAGGAGAGGGCAATGCAGTCAGCCACCCAGGTGGATAGGATCCGCTAGGTCACTGCCTCCCCCAGTCTACTGGGGTCATAGGAGAAGAAAAGGTGGAAGGCCCTGGGTATGCTGCAGGTAGAAGGACAGAGCCCCTCTTAAAGTCCAAAGTATGAAGGACGGTCTCCGCCCTGTTGGCATGTGGCCATAGGAAGAAGGTGGTGAGCACCACATTCACATTTAGGTGGAATGAGGATACCACTTTTGGAAGAAACTTGGGGCGCATGCGGAGCACGCCCCTATTCTTATAGAACCTGGTGTAGGGTAGCTCTGCCACCAGGGCCTGAAGCTGACTGACCCTGCGAGCAGATGTGAGCCACCAGGAAGACTACTTTCAAGGAGAGGTACCGTAGATGGCAGGTAACCAAGAGTTCAAACAGCCACCCAGTGAGCAACTATAGAACCACATTGAGACCCACTCCACCAGGGGTAGGCAGATGGGAGTGCTTGGACAGCAGGAGGCCCTGTAGGAAGCACGTAATGAGGAGCTGCACAGAGAGAAGTTTACCCTCAACAGGGTGGTGGTGCATCAAGAGGACAGTCTGGTGTACCCTGACGGAGTTGGACTTGAATCCAGCTTATGAGAGGTGAAGCAAATATTGCAGCACCATCTGCACCAAGCAGGAAAATGGATTAACCCATCACTCTGCCCCATAGAGGCCTTATGGGAAGCCTCCTCCACCTCCCCTGAGAGGATGAAGAGGGCCCAAGGCTACCCTCTCAGCAGCTATGCTGTTAGAGTTATGAACTCCAGGTTGGGGTGCAGGAGAGAGTCCTCTTCCTGAGACAGTAACCCTGGGGCATTCCCCAGAGGGAGCGGGGTTCCACAGACAAGCAGAGAAGCAGTGGAATCCACGGTTGCCTGGGTCACCGTAGGGCCAGCAGGATCAGCAACACCTTGTCACGCAGAACCTTTAAAAGGGTCTTGGCAATCAATGGTGTGGGTGGTAATGCATACAAGAGGCCCTCCAACCACAAAATGAGAAAAGCATCCGTTGCCACCTGGGATGAGTGAGGCTGATGAGAGCAGAAGCGAGGCAGCTAGGTGCTGGCCAGGCTGGCAAAGAGATCCACCAGTGGATTCCCCCAGAGCCAGAAGAGGCGATGGGCCACACTGGGATTCAGCTGCCACTCGTGTGGCTGAAGAACCCTGCTCAGCCTGTCCGCCAGTTCATCGTCCTGTCCTGGCAGGTACACCGCCCACAGGAGCATCCCTTTGTGGTTTGCAAACGAGCAGAGAGCTACCGCTTTCTGACAGAGGATGTAGGACCCCATGCTCCCCTGCTTGTTGGCATATGACATTGCAACTTATTTGTCCATCTGGATCAGCACTGATTGGTGCTGCAATCTGTGGAGGAAGGCACAGAGGGCCAAGAATATGGCTCTGAGCTCCAGGAGATTGATCTTCTGCTGGCTTTCCACTATGGACCAGCTGCCCCGAGTTTAGAGGTCCTCACAATGAGCTCCCCAGCCCAGCAAGGAGGCATCCATGGTGAGGTCTTGCTAGGGGGTGGGGGACTGGAAAGGCATTCTTACCTGTAGGTGCTGTGTGGCATGCCACCAGCTGAGGGAGTCCACCAGCTGGTGGATCACTAACACCCTGTCCCATAGCCGGCCAATGGCCTGCATCCATTGGGAGCGTAGGCACCACTGAACCACCTTCATATGAAGGCGGGTGTCTGGTGTAATGTGGATGCCATGTGGCCGAGGAGGCATAGCAGAAGGCGAGCCGACACCAAACATTGGTGCTGCACTTCTGTGGCCAGTGCCATGAGGTGGTTTGCCCTGTTCAGGGAAAGAAATACCCTGGCCTGAAGGGTGTCCAGCTGTGCCCCTATGAATTCCAGACACTCTTTCGGGGGCGAGATGGGACTTGGAGTGGTTTATCACGAACTCCAGATGTTGAAAGACGTTGATGGTTCAGGCATTGGCCTGCTGCACCTCGGTGACCATGTCCCCTTTTAAGAGCCAGTTATCCAGGCAGGGGAAGATGAAGGCCCCTTGAAGGCAGAGGTAGGTTGCGACCCCCACCAGGCACTTAGTTAAGACTCTGGGTGTGGAGGCCAGGCTGAAGGGTAGTTCCCTGTACTGGTAATGGCTGTCCCCAACCATGAAACTGAGATACTGTGGCTGGGATTAATGAGGATTTGGGTCTAGGCATCCTTTAGATAAAAGCAGCATAGCCAGTCTTCCTGCTGCAGGTATAGCAGCAATGTTCCAAGGGAGATCATTTTGCATTTCTCCCTCAGTAGGAACCTGTTTAGGTCACAGAGGTCTAGGACGGGCCTCCGGCACCCAGTTCTTTTGGGTACAAGGAAATACCGGGCGTAGAACCCGCATCCACTTCCCTGTCCTTGAGAAGAGCCGTGAGTTATTGCAGGAGCAGGGTCTGGTGGAGGGGAATCCTGGAGGGCTCTCCCAAAAAATATGTGGGAGGTGTCTGAGTCAGGTGGAGGAGGTAGCCCTCCTTGACTACCTGGAGATCCCAGGTGTCAGTGGTGATGGCTGGCTACCGGTGGGCAAAGTAGACCAGACATCCCCCTGTGAACTGCTGACCTCCTCTGGGTGGAGAGGCTATGCCCAAGGAGTGAAAAACCCTCACCAGGCTGTGTCGGAGCAAGTGCCTGTGGTTTGGGAGACGTCTGATTATGAAGGTCCTGCCTTTATCTCTTGGCCTTCTGACCCTGCTGGGAAGGCCTGATACTGTGGGTAGTTTCTGTAAGTTCTTCCCTTCCTCAAGTAAGGGCTTTTTTTTTACCCGAGGCCTTCATCAGAGAAGGGTAGCAGCCTTCTTAGAGAGCCTGGTCTTCTTCAAGAACTCAGTCTCCAACTCGGCAGCCTTCTCAGTCATGGGTTTGCCAAAGAGGTTCTCCCCCTGGCAAGGGACATCAACCAATTTGTCCTGAACCCATTGCTCCAGGTCGGACTACTGTAGCTAGACTTGGCATTGGGCACTGATGCCTGCCGTGGCCACTCTAGCCGCCGACTCAAAGCAGTCGTAGGCTGCTCAAGTCAAACTTAGAGCACTCTATGACACTCTTGGCCAGGTTCCGGAACCGCTGGAGGGGCTCTTTGGAGAGACCAGCCGAGAACCCAGCGAGATCCTTTGCCAGGTCTCTCAGGTACATGCTCATGTACAGTTAAGTATGCCTGGATCTGGCCAATGAGCATCGAGCCCTGGTAGCACTTTCTGACAAGGGCATCCAGAGTACGGGCCTCCCTACCTGGGGGGGCACCGATGAGTATGTCTTCTGGCTTTTGAGCCGATGCATGGCCAACTCCACCACCATGGAGTTCTGCAACAGCTGTGCTTTCTGGAAGCCTAGGCTCCAGTGGACTCAATACATCAAATCAAGCTGTTGGCTCACAATGCGCACCGATGCCAGTGTTTCCCCTCATACAAAGGGGCAACCGTTCCAGGATGGGAGGGATAGGCATTGTCAGGGCCTCCTTCAGTGGGGCATCACACTGGAGGATTTTGAGTTCCTTCATATGAATATCCTCCTCCGACTTGGTGACAAATGCCAGAGCATTCAAAAAGTCCTGCACGAAATCAAGGAAGGCCATCTCCTCAGGTGGGGACCAGCATCGAGCATCAGAAGGAGAAGGGCCCAAGGGCACATCGCAGTGATGGCAGGCATCCGGGGATTCCTCATTCTCTGTCTCCCAGTACTAATAGTCAGTGGATGAATCGAGGACGGATCAGGTCACGGGACTGGCTGGAGATGAACGCAGTCCTGTGGAATGGGACCGGGATTTAAACAGATGTAGAGGATTTTTTGAGGCTGCAGGGTCTCGAGGACTAGCTCAACATCCAGAGAAGTCCTCAATGTCAAGGACCTGGTGGTCTGGGAAGGTGACCCGGTGGAACCAGGATTCATGACCCACTGCAAAGCCATGAGGGCAGTCAGACTGAGCTCCAAGACTGCCATTCTGGTCTCCAGTCCAGATGGCTCTGCAGCTGTCGGCATGGACAGCAGAGGTACCGGGCTAGATGCTGGCTCCAAAGAAGGGGAGTCCTCGATGAGGATGGCATTGGGGGTCTGAGGCCAATCACCGGAGGCCGACTATTTCTTCCGGGGAACCTTGGAAGGAGGCACCTGTTCCAAAACCTTGGACCCATAATGTGGACTGTGAGACTTAGCACGGGACTCACCTGCCTTCCCCAACTCATCCAGACAGGCAGGTCTAGAGGATTTCTTCTTCTTCTTCCGCTCTCCCTCAGAGGTGCCCCGCTCTTGATAGCCTTGGTGGACATCTTTTTATAGAGCCCGAGGTCCAAGGGATTGTGGTCCAGCCCAAGACAGTGGAGGCAACAGTCATGTGTGTCAATCACACTTTTTGAATCTGCTGGCAGAGGCCATGGGGGGGGTGGAGAGTCCCAGCAAGGTCAAAAACCCGAGGTACTGCCAGCAAAAAAGGGCGCAAAAATAACACCGAGAAAAAAACTAAGAAAAAATGGTTCTGAGACACAATGCCGAGGCAAGTGAATTCTGAGGCTGGAAAGGAACCAGTCACGACTGGAGAAAGAAAAAAATATTAGATAACACCACTTTTTCCGGGGAAATCAGAAATGTCCAATGGGCTCCACGGAAAAAAAGAGACTGGGCAAGATGGCACCCTTGGGCAGGAAGGGAACCATGCATGCGTGGTTGAATCTCCCAAAGGCTTTCTTTGAAAGCTAGGGAGATGATTCCGTGCGGGCTTTGTCGGCACCAACATCACCCATATGTGTGGAATGATTTCCTGCTTATTCCCGGAGAACAAAGCTTGCAGTGACAAAAAATACATAAATAGAACTAAATAAAACATATAACGTATACAAAATCCATAGAAAAACAACATAACACAGATAATACAGTATAAGAAATTAAAAAAAAAACATAAATCATTCAAAACGCACAGACATTGAATCACATGTACAAAAAAGAAAAAACAGAAGAAATTACACACAATATTCCTGCAGCAAATCTGAAAAGGCAAACACTAGTCATCAGGTACCATAAAACCTATCTGGTATGAAAACACATTTAGCACTACATTTAACAAAAGTCCATTAAAAACACTGAGGAAAGGCAAAGGATAAATGTGTTTTAAGCCCTGAAAAGACTTTCTGAATGTAAAGACAGTAATGAATTTGAAATGGAAAGTGCCAAAGCAAATAAAACTGGACAAGTAGACTAAAATTAAACTGCTGCTCAGACTCCTCCTTCCCTTTCTGCCCAAACCCTAGCTATTTCCATGACAAAATCCACAAGATCACACTACAATTCTCCACAATGTCAGCTACTTCCCCTCCTCCTCCTCTTCACTCCCAACTCTTTCCCCCACCCCCCACACTAACCTCTGCTACCCTCTCTTCCTTTTCTATGAACTCTGAGGAGGAAACCACACACAGTCTTTCCTTCTCCAAACTCACTACCTGCTCCTCTGATCCTATTCCTACCTTCCATCTCCTCCACTGTTGTCCCTTCCATCCCTCATATTCTCAACCTATCACTCTCCGCTGCATGGCAGCCTTCAAGCAAGCTGTGGTCGCAACTCTCCTCAAGAAACCCTCACTAGACCTTACCTGTCCTATCGACTCATCTCCCTCCTCCCCTTACTTTCTAAACTACTTGAACGTGCGGTTCACCGCCATTGCTTTGACTTTCTCTCCTCTCATCCTTTACAATCTGGTTTCATCCTTTACATTCTACTGAAATGGCTCTTGCCAAAGTCTCCAGCATTCTGTTCCTGGCTAAATCGAAGGGTCTTTACTCGATCCTCACCTTTCTTGACCTTTGTGCTGCTTTTGATATAGTAACATAGTATATGACAGCAGATAAAGACCAGTATGGTCCATCTAGTCTGCCCAGCAAAGCGGCAAGAGTAGATGCACTTGCTACTCCGTGCAGGTCACCTCTCCCCATGCTTTGTTTAGAGGTGTACCCACCACTCCGTGTAGGTCACCCATATTTGTTGAGATATAAGATATAGTCATGTTTGAAAACTGAGGAAATGCTTCCGTCCAGGCTCCATCAACACCAACCATATGCAAGGACTGACTTCCTGCTTGTTCCTGGAGAACTGCTTCTTATTTTACCCCCTAAACCCTACTCTGCCTTTCCTCCTTTCTCAGTCTTTGTGGATAACTCTCTACTCCTCCCTGTCTCCTCAGCTCACAACCTTGGGGTTGTCTTTGGACTCCTCTTTCTCCTTCCCCACACACATCCAACTGATAGCTAAAACCTACCGTTTCTTTATAACATCAGCAAAATTTGTCCATTCTTTTCTGAACACATTACTAAGACACTTATCCACGCCTTAGTCATCTCCCGTCTAGACTATTGTGTAGGTGTACCTTTATGGAAATGGGTAACAGGGGTAACATATGGAAAGCAGTGTGTATTAATGCCTGTAGCATGGGAAATAAGATCCCTGAAGTTGAAGCTTTGGTGGGAGTGGCTGACTTGGATTTAGTGGCAGTTACAGAAACATGGTTCACAGAAACCCATGACTGGGATGTAACTATACCTGGCTATACTTTATTCAGAAAGGACAGGGTAGGAAGAAGGGGAGGAGGAGTGGCACTATATGTAAAAACTACTATTAAAGCTTTGGAATTACAGAGCTTAAAAGGGAGAGAGGAGGCATTGTGGGTTAAACTAGAAAGAGGGAAAGAGAAATCTATTTGCATTGGTGTGATATACAGACCTCCCTCACAAGAGGAAGAGGTGGACAGAGAGTTAATTGAAGACATACGCAGCATTGCTAGGAAAGGGGAAGTGCTACTGCTAGGAGATTTCAATATGCCAGATGTTGATTGGCACATTCCTGCTGCAGTATCATCTAGAAGTAAGGAGATCCTGGATTCTCTACAGGGAGAACTATTCAGGCAATTGGTAACAGACCCCACACGTGAAGGGGCCATACTGGACTTGGTGCTTACCAATGGTGAAAGTGTTTCTGATGTTGTAGTGGGAGATCATTTTGCATCCAGTGATCACCAGATGGTGTGGTTCAGTATTAGGACTAGGGCTGTTAGAATCCATTCCAAGGTGAAGATCTTAGACTTTAGGAAGACTAACTTTGCGAAGATGGGCCAATACCTCAGGGAGTCGTTAGTGGGATGGGAACAGCTGGGGGATGTAGAAAAACAGTGGGCAAAACTGAAAGGGGGTATTTTAAAGGCAACCAACCTTTTTGTTAAAATGGTAAATAAAGGCAAAAGGAACAGGAGACCGCTATGGTTTTCGAAGGAAGTAGCTGAAAAAGTGAAGAAAGAGGGAGGCCTTCATGAAATACAAGAGATCACAGAGAGAGGAAGACAGGCATCTGTATTTGGAAAAACTTAGAGAAGCTAGCAAAGTAGTCAAGAAGGCAAAGATTCAAAAGGAGGAGGAAATAGCCAATGCAATAAAATGGGGGGATAAGACATTTTTTAGATATATTAGTGAGAAGAGGAAGGGCAAAAGTGGTATTGTCAGACTCAAGGGTGCAGGGGGGGAATATGTAGAAGCTGATAAGGATAAAGCGGAATTGCTTAACAAATATTTTTGTTCTGTGTTCACAGATGAAGAACCAGGAGCAGGACCTCAGAAAACACCCACAAATAAGAACAGAAGCGAGGGACATCTTGAACAATTTTCAGAAGACTGTGTTCGTGAGAAACTAGCTCAACTTAAAGTAGACATAGCGATGGGACCGGATGGGATACACCCTAGAATACTGAGGGAACTTGGGGACGTTCTAGCAACTCCACTGACTGACCTTTTCAATGCCTCGTTGGAGTCGGGAGTTGTGCCAAAGGACTGGAGAGAGGCTCATGTGGTGCCTTTACACAAAAGTGGAAGTAAGGATGTGGTTGAAAACTACAGGCCGCTTAGTTTAACTTCGGTGGTGAGTAAATTATTGGAAACGCTGCTGAAAGAGAAAATAGTGAGGTTTCTGGAGTCCGGCGGATTACAGGATCTGAGGCAGCATGGATTCACCAGAGGCAGGTCTTGTCAGACAAATCTGATTGATTTGTTTGACTGGGTGACCAGGGAGTTGGACCGAGGGAGAGCTCTAGATGTGGTATATTTAGATTTCAGTAAAGCCTTTGACACTGTTCCTCACAGGCGACTTATAAACAAACTGAGCACCCTAGGGATGGACCCTAAAGTTACTGCTTGGGTTAGAAATTGGTTGGGTGGGAGGCAACAAAGAGTACAAGTAAATGGAGCTCACTCTGAGGAGAAGAATGTTACCAGTGGTGTGCCCCAGGGATCTGTCCTTGGTCCGATTCTTTTTAACATCTTTGTTAGTGATATAGCGGAAGGGCTGTCGGGTAAGGTTTGCCTCTTTGCGGATGATACCAAAATCTGCAATAGAGTAGACACCCAGGAAGGTGTAGATAACATGAGGGGGGATCTAGCTAAGCTTGAAGAATGGTCTAGAATTTGGCAGCTGGGATTTAATGTTAAAAAATGTAAGGTCATGCATTTGGGCTGCAGCAATCCAAGGGAGCAATACAGTATAGGAGGTGAAGTACTTTTGTCCACTAAAGAAGAGCGGGACCTAGGCGTGGTTGTGTCTGATGATCTTAAAGTAGCTAAACAGGTAGAAAAGGCGACGGCAAAAGCTAGAAGGATGCTTGGGTGCATACGGAGAGGAATGGCTAGCAGAAAAAAGGAGGTGATAATGCCTCTGTATAAGTCTTTGGTGCGACCTCATTTGGAGTATGGTGTGCAATTCTGGAGACCGCACCTTCAAAAGGATGTGAACAGGATGGAGTCGGTGCAGAGGGTTGCTACTAAAATGATTAATGGGCTTCATTATAAAGCATATGAGGACAGACTTAAGGATCTTAATATGTACACCTTAGAGGAAAGGCGGGATAGAGGTGATATGATTGAGATGTTTAAATACCTCCATGGCATAAATGTTCAGGGAGAGAGCCTCTTTCAATTGAAAGCAAGTTCTGCTGCGAGGGGACATGGGATGAGGGTGAAGGGAGATAGATTCAGGAGTGATATGCGGAAATATTTCTTTACGGAAAGAGTAGTGGATCCGTGGAATAGTCTCCCAGTGGAGGTGGTGGAGATGAGGACAGTAACTGAATTCAAAAAAGCATGGGACAAACACAGAGGATCTCTAAAGGTAAAAAGTGGACTGTTGTAGTTGTTATGGAAGGACAGACTAGATGGGCCTTGTGGTCTTTTTCTGTCATCATGTTTCTATGTTTCTATTGTAACCTATTTCTTGCTGATCTCCCTCTTAATCAACTCTCTCCCCTTCAATCTGTTCAACACTTTTGCACAACTCATCTTCCACCAACCTTGTTATGGTCATATTACCCCTCTTCTCAAGTCACTTCATTGGCTCCCTATCCGTTTCCACATCCAGTTCAAACTTCTCCTGCTGACCCTGTAAGTGTATACATACTGTGGCTCCTCACTACCTTTCATTTCTTATCTCTCCCTACACCCCTCCTCAGGAACGCCGCTCTTCTGGCAAATCGCTTCTATTGTTAACTCCAGACTTCCCTCCTTTCACCTTGCTGCTCCTTATGCCTGGAACAAACTACCTGAGTCTATATTTCAGGTGCCTTCTCTGACCTTTTTCAAATCCAGGCTGGAAACTCACCTCTTCACTGCCACTTTCGGATCTTGACTCACCTGATCTCCTTTGTGTTTCCTCACCATTCCCTCTAGACGTCTCCCATGTCTACAGCTACTGTGTTGTCTGTCTTGACTAGATTGTAAGCTCTGAAAAGAAGGGACTGTCTTTTACATGTGCCTGTGCAGCGCTGCGTATGTCTTGAAGCGCTATACAAACGTTCAGTAGTAGTAGTAGCTGATAAACTACGTTCAGACAATGCAGTGAGCGAGAAGGGGTGTAAGGAACTACCCAGGCCCTGCAGTCAGCAAACCAAAATCTCTTGGCCATCCATTCCATCTCCCATTTATACCTAGAAACATAGTCCCTGCTCTCTGGAACATCCTCCCCACGAACTTCCGTCTTGAGTCCTCCTACAAGATTTTAAAAATCTGTTTTGTTTTGTTTTATGTTTTTTTTAACATGCCTTCCAGTAACACTCCCCAGTAGTCCCAGACTCCTGAATTTCTTTTTACATATCCTACTTTGTCCCCCTTCTTGTTTTCATCTGGCTATGTATACCACCAGTTTCGGTAACTACTGTTGTCCTATCTCGCCTATCCTTAGTGTAACTGTCTTTTCATTTGTCTTTGCTCATAGTGTGTGTTAATCTGGTTCCCATTCTCCACTGTAAACTGCTATAATGTTTGGATACTTATAGCGGTATAAAAATACGGCTAAATAAATATCTATATGTAAAAGCCCTATGAGTCAGTTAGAATCTTAAACTTAATTCTAGATATCATTGACAGCCAGCATTGAGATGCTAAGATTAGTTAGACATGGTCATATTTATTTACTTAAAAAAGAAACTTCTTTGCCAACTGTAGACGATGCAAGGAGTGAACTGAGAGACCATTATATAATGAATTGCTGTGGTCTAAATGACTAGTCACATAGGCAAACATTAACATCAATACATTTCTGAAGTCTAAGACTGGTTTAACAGAAAAAAGATCATGCTATAAAAGCAATCTGCTGATCAAAAGTCAGAAAAGAATTTAAGTGTAGCCCCAAGTGTAGTCAAACAATCCTTCAGGGCAACAGTCTGTCCATAAACAGGAGTTTCCTGTATGAACGAAATAGCTTTCGATTTGGTAGAGTTCAAATTCAGGCTATTAGATTTCAGCCGAAGACTGAATAGCATCCAAATACAGATCTAAAGAAAAGTCAGGTAGAGAGCCATCTATAGAGGTAACAATCCAAATATCTACAAAGTAAAACAATCCATGGACCTATATCAGTATGGCAAGTGGTGACAAAAAGTGCTAATTGGAATAAATAAAATTAATCAATAGCCTCTATTTCACCACCTGAAGCAACTTACAATAAAAGTCCATAGTGTTTACCATTCTTCACACCTCCCAACCACCTCACTACCCTCTCAAATCACTCATACGATTCCCCCTGTGCTACCCATATGCTTGTCCAGACCGTCAACTTCCTTCCAAAAATACCAATAGTTAGAACAGTCGTCTACTACTACTTATCATTTGTATAGCGCTACAAGGCGTACACAGCGCTGTACAGGCACATGTAGGAGACCGTCTCTGCTCATCAATCGAGTCAAGACAGACAACACAATCGCTGAGGACAAGGACACATCTAGGGGACTGGCAAGGAAACACAGAGGAGACCAAGCGGATCAAGATCCAAAAGCAGACTTGAAGAGATGAGTTTTCAGCCTGGATTTGAAAAGGACCAGAGATGAAGTCTGATGCACACACTCTGGTAGTTTGTTCCAGGCATTAAAAGCAGCAAGGTAGAAGGATCAAAGTCTGGAATTGGAAGAAGAAGAAAAGGGCACAGATAGAAGGGATCTGCCAGAAGAGCAGAGCACCCGAAGGGTGTAGGGAGAGAGAAGAGAGGAAAGGTCGTGAGGAGCAGCAGAATGAGTGCACTTATAAGTCAGTAGGAGAAGCTTGAACCGCATACGGAAACTGATAGGGATTCAGTGAAGTGACTTGAGAAGGGGGGGGGGGGGTTATATGAGCATGTAAAGGCTGGCAGTAGATTAGCCATGCAGCTGAATTTTGAACAGATTGAAGAGGAGAGAGATGATTCAGAGGGTGACCAGCAAGGAGGTGGTTGCAGTAATCTAGACAGGAAGTGACTAAAGAGTGGATAAGTGTCTTAGTAGTGTGTGTGTAGAAAGGAAGGGATGGATTTTGCCAATGTTATAGATAAAGATGGGAAAGGATTTAGCTATCTGTTGGCTGAGTGCAGAGAAAAAGAAAATAGTCAAAGATGACCCCAAGGTGGCGAGCTAAGGAATCAGGGAGGAGTGTAGTACTATCCACAAAAATAGAGACGGGAGGAAGGTGGAGGTGGGTTTAGGGGGAAAGATAAGGAGCTCGGTTTTGGCCATGTTCAGTTTCAGATGGCAGTGAGACATTCAGGCAGCAATGTCGGATAAGCAGGTAGAGATCCGGGACTGGATTCCTGGAGAGAATTCAAGCACAGAAAGGTAGCTCAACGTGTAAAACATTACAAAGAATAGGGTTTAGAGACAGGATGAAAACTGGAAATAACTCCAGGATCTGATTTTGGTTCTTCATTACTGGGCAAATCAAAGCTCTCTTCCATGCCAAAGGAATATTGCATGTTGTCAAGCTTGTGCTAACCATACTGAGAAGGTACAGCAAAAGACTGAGGTGAGGGTCTTTTAGAATCAGGTATGAGCAGGATCTATCAAAGCAGTTGATGCAGTAAATTGGGAGAGTGGGGGGGGGGGGGGGTGCCAGACAGATTCTCAAGATATCTAGCTGAACTACTGTGCTTGCTCTATCTAGTAACAGACTGTAAAAACAAACTAAATCTTTTGGTACCAAAAACTAGTTTAAATAGAAAGCCAGGCAAGGGGTTGACTGTAAATCAATGTGCATGTGTAGTGAGGAGAGACAGAATTTTGTGCTGTAATTATGACTTTCATCCGAGCCCCTCCTTCATAACCAAAAGGTCAATTGTACATGGACAAAGCATACACACAAAAATATTCAGTTCAAATTTGATGTTGTTGAGGAAAGCATGAATAATGAGCTTTTTATTCAGATGGAGTATTCATACTATTTCACAAAGCTCTATGGATATGTATATTCTATTTTTTGCAGGAAAATCTAAAACACTTATCCAAAATATGATGCTGGGGGTGGGGAGAACATCTTAGTTACAAGTTCAAGCAATAAGGCATGAAGGAGGGAAGAGATGTCATTACCTTGCTCCCTCCCACCCCCCTCCCCAACCCCCCAAAACATCCAATGAAAATATCACTTCCAAATAGACAAAAATAGAAACTGAAAAATTTTTCCACTCCATTGCTAGAATTGGGAATAGGAAATTGCCAAAGGATTTGGAATCTGTAAGACAGCTCTAAAAACCACGGACAATCCCTGAAAATCAGGGATATCTGGTAACCTAATACGTATAGTCATTAAAATCCAGGTTTTGGGATGAAATCAAATCTGCATGTGCTATCACAAATACATGAATTCAAAATACAGCAAAGTGTAAAAAGGTTAATGTTTCCCCTTGGTCTGGTTTTGTTGGAATATCTGATTATTCATCAAATATTATAGAAGATAACATGATATAGCCTGGCCAGAAATTAAATGAATGCTCATGGTCTCCTGTACATCTAGCCAACTGTAGACAAGTAGAAGACAGAACAGTATCTCAAAACATGTAAAGAAAAAAAGGTATCTAAAAATTTCACAAGCACATGCACAAAAGCATAAGCATCACGAAAAAGAATAAAACTCCCCCTACCCCACCCACAAAAAAAAACAATTAAAAAACCCTTTGGTGTGGTCACCACTGCTTGCAGCCAAAAGGTCTAGCTTGCTTTCTGGAAATAGATTTCCCCACATTCCAGGGAGATCTGGATCCAATCTGCTAAAGCCCTTAAAAATATTGATTATGCAGTGTACAAGATAACAGGTTTCTGTTTCCCAGCTGCAACTTTTAAGAACTCATTAAAGATACATTTGTTTCCACACTCTCCAGCATGTGTGTTTTATGTACAATTAATTTCTTTTCTATGCGCAACCAGTGATATGTCTACTATATATGTCCTGACAATTATTGCCACATATTCATCCGGCTTCCTCTCCGATTAATAATTCATCTGAAAATACTCAGCCTGGCCTGCATTTGGATCTGTAGAAGAACGTTAAAAAGTGCCACACTGAGTCAGACTAATGGTTCAACAAGCTCAGCATCCTGTCTCCAACAGTAGCCGATCCAGGTCACTTGGACACATACGACAGATCATAATAGAGAGAGCTATTTTGTTGTAAACTGCTTTAACTAGGACAAACTGTTCAATAACGTTAATTGAATTGAAAAAGTGCACTATAATATAATTACTTAAGAACATCTTAAAGGACACTATCTGTGGAGGCTGGAATCAATCCTAAAAATGACTTTTACCATGTAAGGTCTAGTGCATATTCCCCACAACCCGTAAGACACGAGCATCCAACAGACCAAATGCAAGCTGCCTGACTCCAGGATGACATCCACCTGAGATTATTAGTAAAAAGGTTACCTAACTAGCATAAACATACCCTGGAAGAGTTCCGAGAGATACTGGCAATCAGACTCAAAAGCGGACATACAGATTAAGCTAATCAAAACCCAAGACGGGAATTCATTCTCCATTGCTGAACAGCCCGAAGCTCAACAAAATCAGATTCTGACAATCTGCAGAGCTATTTGGTGGAAAAATGAAGTCACAATTTCAGAAGAGAGTCACAGATTTTGATGCGTGCGAGTCATGTTTTAAGTTCCTGCAGCTGTCTTTAGAGTACAAAGGCTCAGAATGTGACTGAATTATCAAGCATCTGCTCTATCAGTGGAGCTCAGTTTCAAGATCAACTGAGTAAACTGGCAAACTGCTCCCCAAGATGACCTAGCATCCCTGGAATTTTGTAGGTAAGTAGGAAATGATCCCAAAATTTCTGGCCACAGGCAATGTTTGAATCCATCTTGCTCTGTGAAAGTACATTTACTTTCATGAAACTGCTGAAATCAAACCACAGAGCCACATTCAGAGATATAGAGATAGAAGCAATATGTGTCCTGAGTGAACACCACAATTCGAGAGTACTTATGTCTATTAAAGACCAGTATTCTCATTGACTTTATCTTTAACATACACAAGGCCTATGACTATGCACTTTTGCAAGAATACAGTTGATTAAAAAAAGCCTTGTAATCAACTGTATTCTTGCAAAAGTGCATAGTCATAGGTCTTGTGTATGTTAAAGATAAAGTCAATGAGAATACTGGTCTTTAATAGACATAAGTACTCTCAAATTGTGGTGGTGTTTTTTTGTTTGTTTGGGTTTTTTTTATAATTACTTCAACAAATAGAGGGGTTGACCTGCATGGAGCGGCAGGTACCACCACTCTAACCACCATACTTGGCAAACTAGATGGACCATACTGGTCTTTATCTGCCGTCATACTATGCTATGTATAAATGCAGAGGTAAAAATCAGTAAGGCTATAATTCACATTAAGAAACCATCAATGGATACTACGAAGATAAATCAGATCCAGTGCTGTTCATCAAAAATTGTTACCGAGACAGTTCACTAAAAAGGGCACAGAACCAGAAGAAAAAGGAAAAAACTCCTTGGGAAAAAACAGTGCATTTGCAGCTTGTCGTGCTGTGAGGGCTTGTGTGCATCAGTGATGCTGAGAGCTAAACTATCGGTAGTTTAACTACTGGCAGGGTCTCCCAAGATGGACAGGTCTCAGCTGAGGTGCCAGACGAAGACAAACCACCCATCTGGGCAGCAGCAGAATGGGATAGTGTTGACGGCGGAGGATCACATTTCTGTGACAACGGCAACAACACCAAACTTAAACTGCGCGGAAGGAAGGCCCGGCAATCTACTTCTGTATCTTGCCATGAAAACCCAATGGATAGTTACAACAAAACAAATTGTGCTATGGTGCTGGAAGATGAGACTCCCAGGTCGGAAGGCACTCAACTAGCTACTGGGGAAGAGCTGAAGACTTTTCAGAGTAAAGCCAGCATTTATGATGTGGTTGGATCAAAGCCTTCGGGAAGTCTGACTGCTGATGTAGCTGCGCATGAAATGAGAGTCAGAAGCTGTAAAGATGTCTTACACATTGGAACATGGAACGTACGAAGCATGAACCAAGGGAAGTTGGAAGTGGTCAAGAATGAAATGGAACGTGTACAACTTGATCTGTTGGGTGTCAGCGAACTGAAATGGACTGGCATCGGGCACTTTGCATCAGATGATCACATGGTCTACTATGCTGGAAATGAAAGACAAAGAAGAAATGGTGTTGCATTTATAATAAAGAAGAAACTTGCAAGAACTGTAATGAAATACAATGCAGTCAGCGAACGCTTAATCTCTATTTGTCTACGAGGATTGCCTATCAACACAACTATAATTCAAGTATATGCCCCAACAACAGCTGCAGAAGAGAATGAAATTGAAGAGTTCTATGAACAAGTACAAGCTGAAATTGACAGAACATGCAAACAGGATATCCTGATAGTCATGGGTGACTGGAACGCAAAAGTTGGCAACAAAGAAGAAGGCAAAGTAGTTGGAAAATATGGACTTGGCAACAGAAATGAAGCTGGAGAAAGATTGATAGAATTCTGCAAGACCAATGATCTATTCATCTCAAACACCTTCTTTCAGCAACACAAGCGACGACTGTACACATGGACTTCACCCAATGGATTGTATAAAAATCAAATTGACTACATCTGTGGAAGTCAACGATGGAAAAGCTCTGTAACATCAACAAAGACAAAACCTGGAGCTGACTGTGGTACAGATCATCAACTACTAGTATGCAAACTCAAGCTAAAGTTGAAAAAGAGCAAACCACTCATGAATGCACCAAAATATGACCTTGAGAATATACCACTGGAATTTAAAGACTGCCTGCAAAATCGATTTGCTGCCTCAGATACAAATGACAGAGCTCCGGAAGAGTTATGGAATGACATCAAGAAGGTTGTGCTGGAAGAAAGCGAGAAGTCTCTACAAAAGGTGAAAAAGCAAAAACGGCCAAAATGGATGACGGAAGAAACTCTGAAAATTGCCCAGAAACGCAGAGAAGCTAAAGCCAAAGGAGAAAGAAAGACAATCGCAGAACTCAACAGAGATTTCCAACGTGCAGCAAGACAGGACAAGGAAAAGTACTACAATGACACTTGCAAGGAAATAGAAGCAGAAACTATTAGAGGAAGAACAAGATCGGCTTTCCTAAAGCTGCGAGAGTTAAAGAAAAAGTTCCAGCCTCGAATTGGAATGTTACAAGATGCTCAAGGTTCTATGTTGAATGATGCTGAGAAGATCCTGAAAAGGTGGAAGGAATATACAGAGTTTTTATATGATAAAGATCAAGTGGACCAACAGCCGTTTCAACCTATACCTTATGATCAGGAACCATTGGTGACGAAAGAAGAAGTTGAAGCAGCATTGAAAGCCTTATCAAAGAACAAAGCACCAGGCATTGATAGCATTCCCATAGAAGTATTGCAGCAATCTGATGCAGCTGTTACCGTACTTACAAGGCTCTGCCAAGAAATATGGAAGACAACATCATGGCCAACTGACTGGAAAAGATCTGTGTTTATACCAATACTAAAGAAAGGTGATCCAACTGACTGTGGAAATTATCGCACAATCGCTCTGATCCCACATGCCAGCAAGATTCTACAGAAGATTATTCAAAAGAGACTACAGCCATACCTAGAACAAGAACTACCTGAAGTGCAAGCAGGGTTCAGGAAAGGGCGAGGAACGAGAGACATCATTGCGGATGTGAGATGGATCCTTGAAAAGACTAAAGAATACCAAAAGGATATCTATTTGTGCTTTATCGACTATAGCAAGGCTTTTGACTGTGTAAACCATGAGAAACTCTGGGCCACATTAAGAAGCATGGGTATACCAGAACACCTGATCGTTCTCTTGCGTAATCTGTACATTGATCAAGAAGCAACAGTTCGAACGGAACAAGGAGAAACAGAATGGTTTAAAATAAGCAAAGGTGTAAGACAAGGCTGCATACTTTCCCCCTACCTGTTTAATTTATATGCAGAACAAATCATCAGAGAAGCAGGACTGTATGAAGACAACAGAGGTGTGAAGATTGGTGGAAGACTCATCAACAACCTTCGCTATGCTGATGATACCACATTACTGGCTGAAAGTGAAGATGATCTGAAACATTTGCTTCTCACAATCAAAGAACATAGTCTCAAAATGGGCCTGCACCTTAATGTAAAGAAGACAAAGATCATGACAACTGTCATAATCAACAGGTTCATCGTTGAAGAAGAAATTGAAATCGTGAACAACTTTAACCTACTTGGATCAACTATCAATAAAGAAGCAACAAGCAGTCAAGAAATCAGACGACGCATTGCTCTTGGCAGAATGGCTATGAAAGACCTAGATAAGATTCTCAAGAGCAGAGATGTCTCTCTCCATACAAAGATTCGACTTGTTCAAGCCATGGTATTTTCAACAACATCATATGGATGTGAAAGCTGGACAGTGAAAAAGACAGACAGGAAGAAAATTGATGCCTTTGAATTATGGTGCTGGCGGCGAATACTGTGTATACCATGGACTGCCCGAAGAACAAACCAGTCGGTACTAGAAGAGATCAAACCTAAGCTTTCTTTAGAAGCTCAGATGACAAGACTTCGACTTTCATACTTCGGACACATCATGCGAAGAGGGAGAGATCATTAGAGAAAGACATCATGCTTGGCAAGATAGAAGGTCAACGCAAAAGAGGAAGGCCAGCAATGAGATGGATTGCTACAATAACAGCAGCTACGGGTACCAGTCTGTCAACAATGAGCCGCCTGACTGAAGACCGAACACAATTTAGGATAGCTATCCAGAGGGTCGCCATGAGTCAACTCCGACTCGACGGCACTTAACAACAACAACAACAACAGCAGAAACAAATATAAAGAAAATTGAAAAAAAATATATCTAAATAAAAACAATTTAGAGAGACAGCCCAAAACAGCCATGACCCCAATGGAGTGGCCAATTTTTGGCTCAAACTGTTAACATCCCTTCACAAAGATATGGCAAACTGCAAAAATGAATTGATCAGGTAGCCAGATTTAACACCACAGTGGCTAACAGGAAACACACTTCTCTTTCCAAAGGGCACGCCAAACAACATTCCTGAAAATTAGACCAATAACTTGTCTACCTTGTTCACTGACAGACTGACAAAATATACGATCATATGAATTGCAATATTATCATGGCAGTTGAACACAAGGGTAACAAGTACTCCCAGGAGAATTCTGAGCAAAAGTTTGACATTTTTGCAACAGCATTTTAAAATTCTGCATGCAGAATTCCGATCATAAGATATAATGCCTCCCCTAGACCTGAAATCCCTCCTGCCTTTTCCCTCTTCTGCTCTCTCTTGCTCCACAGTTCTCTCCCCAACCCTTCCTTGCCACCCAGTGCTCTCTCCCTCTAATTTATATTAAGACCCCTAATTCTGTCTGTCCCCAAGATCTACCTCTATGCACATATCCAAACTTCTCCTTTTTGCTTCTCCCCATGCACCTACCCTTATCTCTCCTCCTCCTTTCCTAGGCACATACTCCCACCTTTTCTCTCCCCACCCCCTGTGAATCACTTCCCACCTCCCCCCCCCCCAACCTTTCATCCTTCTCTCACACTCAAGCAGTTTCAACCCCCAATTAGCTCACCTGATTGTATTCTGAAAAGGAAATGATCGCACCTGGCCCAAGAAGCACAACTGCATGCATGCACGCTTATTTCTAAGATAAAAGATAGCCCTCATCCAAAGGGCCCAGCTAACAGACGCCCTTCAAGTTTTAAAGCAAATCAGCTAATGTTGCGCACTACTGCAATATAAATCAGCTACATGTTCGTTTCATACTCCCGGATCCGTTGGGAACTCCAGACTTCCCAGGTGCCGTTAAAAATAAAAATCTCACCCGCTGAAGATATAAAGAAAATGCCCCTGCAAAACCGATCCTGAGCTAAGCCCGAACAGCAACACCCAAGCTCAGGACTGTGCTGCACTTGCATCCAACATCTAGGTCTGAGTAGGGACGGGTTCTTGCCTTGATGCATCATGCTCGCTGTGAACCCTTCTTGTGCTCTCCAACTATCTCCTCCTCAGTGTGTGGCTGCAGGCTCTCTGAATTCCTCTTGCTGCACACACCACCTGTTGCTCACCTCGGCTTTATCAGCACCACATAAGTTCCACATACACTCTGCCTGGCATCAAAAAGCAGGCAGACGTACGGCTCCTATGTCCATCCCTGCCTGTTTGTTGAATTTCACAAAGTGAACTCTGGGGTGGTGAGTTCACTACTGAATGTTGCTGAGCAAGAGGATGTACAGGTAGTACAGAGGGATCAGGAATCACCGATGCCAGTGCTTCTACAGAATTCTGCAAAACAAATGCAGAATTCATCCACAAATCTCTTTATATCTTGCGCCCGACTAGAGCTCTTTGTCCCCTACTCTCTTTCTCTGCTCTGACCGCCTTACTGCTCTCTCTTGTGATTTCCCGTCCGGGCTACTGTAACATTGATACTGCATTGCGCAGTTGCACAGAATTCTCCCAGGTACAAAGAAGGGAGCACATGGAACCAAAGATCAGCTATTGCTAAATAAAGTCATTATGGATAGTGCTAAGAAAAGCAGAAATCAATGTGGCATGGACTGACTACAATAAAGCCTTTAATAAGGTCCCATACTCCTGGATAATAAGTTGCCTTGAATATAAGAATATAAGAAAATAAGAAAATAAGATATGCCATACTGAGTCAGACCAAAGGTCCATCAAGCCCAGTATCCTGTTTCCAACAATGGTCAATCTAGTTCACAAGTACTTGTCAGGTTCCCAAAAGGTAGACTTTAGGTAGAAAAGGTAGACATGTGCAAACTAAATTCTAAAATTGAGCACATCAAATTCACCTAAAAATTGTGGCAAACCACACTCCATCTCAGTATGAAGATAGGCAGTCAGTCATTCCTAACATCAAGATCCAGCAAGGAATATTTCAGAGAGACTCCTTGTCAACACTTGTTTTGTACAGCACTTAATCCTTTTGGTTCACTTCTCAACTCTTTAGGTTATGGATTTAGCCTTAATCATAAAGCTGGCAAAGATTCAGAGGTGAAGTCACACCTACTGTTTGCATACTACTTGAAATTCTATAATCCCAGTGATCAACATCCTGGAACATCTCCAAATAAAAAGCTTTTCAGATGACATCAGGATGACTTTTAGCCAGGACAAATGTGCTAAGACAACCTTCCTTGGTGAAAAAGAGGAAAACAAAGCATCTCCAACAGAAAGGTATGTATAAATATCAAGTAGAGGAAGGAGCAACAATCCAGCATACAGTATTGAGAGAAAAAAAAATCAGCAAAAAGAATAAAGCTGACACTGAAAAGTATTGAGCCATCAACCAGCTTGCAATCCCTGTATTCTCATATAGCTTTCGAACTGCAGACTTGCCTTTGAAATATCTTGAATGATGTACGAACAAGAGAACAACAATTTGTATATGCGGAGACTGTGCATCCCTAGAGCTGAAGGAGGAATGGGCCTCAAACTAATACATACAAGACCACCATCACAGATCTCCGGGCTTACACTTTACAGCATCAAGACCCGAATGTGCAAAAAGTGTTGCAGTATGAAAGTAAACGTCCAGAATCCAGTTCTATCATTGGTTCCAAGAGGCATTCCAAGAAGTAGAAGGAAGGCGTGAGAAAGCACCTGTATGCACAGGAAAGGAAGCAACAGAATTTGCAAAACCAAAGAAAAAAGTGTTTCAAAGAATTAGATCAGAAGAAAAGAAAGTAGCAGTAAACACACAAATACAGTGGGAAATGCACAGTTACTCCAGGAACAGTACGTGGATGAAACCAGGACACATGAATGGTTAAGGAGAGGCGAACCCAAACCCAAGGAGGAGAGTGGTAGTTGCAGCCCAGGACAGTGGATTACAGATGAGATGGTTCATAGGGCACATAATAAGAACTGGTATAACAGGCATATGTAGTAAGAAACAGCTGGGGTTACTCATCTCGTAGCTACAAAGATGCAATGGCAGAAATTAAAGGCACAAGGTAGCACCTCTCATCCATTGGAGATTGTGTAAGCACTACAACATTGCTGTACCAGAAAAGCATGGGATCACAAACCTGGAATTATGGAGAATAAAGAGGTTATGATCACTTGAGGTATTTCCATTATTGACAGGAACTTCCACTTCCACACTGCTACTATCACGAACCACAAAAACGAGGCACCCAAAGACACAATGACCATCTTCAACTCAAGGATAGAATGAAGACTCCTTCCAACTTTAAGACCACAACAGAGATGGAATAATAATCTCTTCCCATCTTCCCCAAGGTAACAAACAATTGCCTAAAAAAGTAGCAACCTTTCTACTAGGTCTTCCATTTCCTTGTGCTTGGCTCTGGGCCTGCATGGGGACTCCATAAAGGCATCTGAAAGTCCAATGTGCAGCCACATTGAATCATCAGAACTAAATTTATAGTTGTGTGAGCCCACACTTGGTAAAAGCCTCCAAGATGGCTGCCCATAGGCACCACCTTGAAGGAGATCCACACAACCTCAATGAGCCTTCTTAGGGCCTCTGAGGCACCTATCGTTGCTTCCCATGATTTCCTGAATGCATGAAAGGGCCAAAATCTCAAGGTCAAGCTAAATACCTGCTCTCCCTTGGGGTATGAGTAGATTACATAGTAGCATTGATCCATTAGCTATAGCGATGGGTATAAGGAAGAGGAGCTGCATTTTATATTTGGGAATCTCCCTTTTGAACGTAAGCTATATAAGAGTATTTGGGTATGGTGATTGGCATAAAGCAGTATAGTTGTATTTTGAATATAAGGATTTCTTCTTATCATTCTTAAGCTGACCAAACAGGTTCTTAGGGTTTGATACTGTTTTGGGGTGTTTACCAACTGGGTCCATTTAGTATCTAGTTGGTGTCTGAATAGTGTTATTACTTGGGTGAGTATGGAGTCTTCTATTGGAATAATGATAAAAAAAAGTCATAAAATAAAAAACTGGAATGTTTAATAATAAATGAAAGGTCAGAGTATTTCTCCTGTTATTTAGTTACGATTGTTTAAAGATTTTTTAGATTTTTAGATATAAATTTTAATTTATAGCGTTAAAACCTAATTTTGTGGTTTCTCTTTTTATAGTGCACAAATGTGAAGTAGCAAAGTCCTGGGTCACTCCCTCACAAAGCTCCTGGAAAAAAGCTATGGTGCCATTAGTAGCGTTGAAGTGTATATAACAGTTTTATAACCACTGCATATTGCACCAGGGTGTGCATAGCAATTTGTTTACAAAGTACAACCTTTTCTATTATTGGGACTTGTACAAACTGTGCACGGGATATAATAGTAAAAATTATGAAAGTAGAGGTTTTTCTAGATCAATGATGTGACGGACCATGTCTGGATTGTTTGATATAATACCACCAGACAATACAGTGGTTCCTGTGGATCTGAGATCTTTTTCCTCTTAAAATTTTAATGTATATTGAATTGATGTCTTTAGACTCCTGACAACAACATTAGGGGCCCGATTCAGTAAAGTGACCTGCGGACTGCACGTCGCAGTGGGGACGTGCGGGCCCACAAACCATCCTGCCCTGATTCCGCATGCACTCTCCCCACACGCACAGAATCGTTCATGAGTTAACCTGCAATAGTATTAAGTGTTAACATGGTTTGAAGCACTTGTGAAGACTGACTTCCTGGCAAGACTAACTTCTACCAACAGAAAGCTTGAAACAGGGTCTGTGTGGACCCGAAACACAGTACTGTGTAGCTGCTGCTGCTGTCGACTTTGTCGACTCTGCTTGTTATTGCCAATTTTATCAACTCTACTCATGTGTTCCGGCATAGTCGTTTTTCCTGGATTGAGCATTCCAAGGCTTCAATTGCCAATCTAAGTATATTAAATTTATGATTTAAAGCAGGGGTCTCAAACACGCGGCCCGCGGGCCGCATGCGGCCCGCGAGACACCTTTGTGCGGCCCGCGATGCATAGGGGGAAAAAAAAACACCCCGGCTTCTGCTGCTGCTGCTGCCGCTGCCGCCGCTGCCGTGGCCGGCAATAGCAGCAATATCGCAAGTCCCGCGGGCTCCGCTCCCCCCCCTTCCTTCCTGCTTGCCTGCCAGTTCTCCGCTTCGGCTTCGCCTTTCAGCGGGCTGAACAGAGTCACGAGGGAGAAGCTCTCCCTTCGCGGCTCTGAAAGCCGAAGCCGAAGCGGAGAACTGGCAGGCAAGCAGGAAGGAAGGAAGGAAGGAAGGGGGGGGGGGAACGGAGCCCGCGGGACTTGCGATATGTCTGCTATTGCCGGCCACGGCAGCGGCGGCAGCAGCAGCAGAAGCTGGGTTTTTTTTAAAGTTTAATTTTCCCGGGGGGGGAGGGAGGGAGGGAGCAGGACTTGATGGGGGGAGCAGGACGGGGGGGGAGCAGGACTTGATGTGGGGGGGGGAGCAGGACTTGATGTGGGGGGGGGCAGGACTTGAAGGGGGGAGCAGGACTTGATGTGGGGGGGGCAGGACTTGATGTGGGGGGGGGCAGGACTTGATGGGGGGGAGCAGGACTTTATTGGGGGAGAAGGAATTTATGTGGTTGGGGGAGCAGGACTTGATGTGTGGCTGGGGGGTAGTACTGAAAATGGGGTGATGGGGGTTAGGACTGGTAATGGACAGATGGGGGTTAGGACTGGAGGTGGTCTGATTGGGGGGCTAAGACTGAAATGGGGTTATGGGGGGGCTAAGAATGAAGATAGGGCGATGGAAGGGTTAGGCCTGGAAGTGGGCTGTTGGGGGGCTTAGGACCGATAATGGGCTAGGGGGGGGGGCTAGAACTGGTAATGGACTGGGGGGGGGGTGCTATGACTGGAAATGGGCCGAGTAGAAGGGGGAGCTTGAACTGCAAATAGCTGATGGGGACAGGGTCTTGGAATGGTAATGGGCTGAGTGGAAGGGGGCTTGGAATGGAAATGGGCTGATGGGGAGGGGGGCTTGGAAAGGAAATGGGCTGTGAGGGGAGGGAGCTAGGACTGGAAATGGGCTGATGATGCGGGGACTAGAAGGGAGCGGATGCTGGGTGGGGCAGGAGCTAGAAGGGAGTTGATGTTGGGGGACGATTAGAATGGGATGGGGCTGGGAGAGTGAAATGGAGAGGGGAAATATATTTTGTGTGGGAGGGAAGAAAAATCTACAATTGGCCGGGTATTGGGAGAGTAAGTGGGGATTGAGGATGGAGGGGTAAAATTTGAGTGGATGAAATAGGAATGAGGAAAGAGCAAAAGGAGAATGATTAGTATGTTAAAGCAGATGTAGAGAGAATGGAAAAAAACTAGGAAAGAAGAAAGGACAAATGGACAGCAGACGATGGAGAGTTAGCAGAAGACACAAAGAAACCAGAAGAAAGTGAATGGAACAATTGCAACTGAAAAAAAAATGCACAAAAGGTAGAAAAATATCTCTTTATTTTGAATTTATTAACTGAAATATGTCAGCTCTTGGAAATGTGCATCTTTAACGTCTGCACTTTATTTAATACAAGAGGAAATCAATGTATAGTTTTATTTCTACAGTGTTGTACATTCTAAGTTTGGCTTTTGGGGTTCCCAGTTTAATTGTCTTCCTGTTTCTAAATTGTGATTCCTTGTTTGGTGATGGTGTATGTTCTGCATGTGTAACTGAGCTGAGGTATTCTGTTTATGTAATTCCTATTTGACATTGCCACTTGTTCTCTTTCCCGAGTAGGTCATGTATTGTTATTCTCTGAAATGTGTTGATTTAATATTTGCAGTGTTGCCTTTTGATAGTTAGGGTATGGTGCTTTGTGAGTCCTGGTAGTGCTGTTAGGACACGGCAGGTTTGCTATGGGTTCTAAATGAGCAGTGTTTCTAGTAGTTCCTAATGTGCCTGGCGGTTGGCACTGGATTATAGTAATGTAGAAATCTTTTAGTCTTTCTTTATCCATACACTCATTAAGAGGCATGTTTACTAAAAGTTAGTGTATGGTAACATTATGCAAATATTTATGCAAATGATGCCCTTATGCAAATGAGGCCTGCGTCTTGTGCGGCCCCCGGGTTACTCTACAAGTCCTCATTTGGCCCTCAAAGCAATTTGAGTTTGAGACCCCTGATTTAAAGGGTTTTGTATTACTTAGCTGGTTGGCTTTTGAGCACATGATTTTCACAAAAAACAGGAGTTGTTTGTTTTTCGGAGGGTTTCTTCCTGCACAACAAATATGCCAACATTCCTACACTATATTCTCAGCTCTTTTGCTTTTTGATTAGATCTTTTGGATTATCTTGTGTAGTGGTCTAAATAACTGGGGGGTTTCTTTTTTGATCACATGCTCAAAGTGGCAGCAGATCCAGCCACATGGCTCAACCACGGATGCGGTCCCAGCTTCCCAATCTACCACACATGCAGCCTTCCCTGCAGGCATCAGCAGTAACTCAATCCCACTGGCATTCACATGGCCTCCGATGGCTCAATACATGTGCCAAGGAACCACAAAGCTAAATCCAAAATTCTTCAGCGTCGCCGGTGGAAGCGGGGAGCACACTGAACGCTCTCAAAACCTGCTTACTAGGATATCATCCTACAGTGTACGTACGTTTGACTGAATCATGATTAGTTGCTGTAGGATGATATCCTAGTAAGCGGGTTTTGAGAGCATTCAGTGTGCTCCCCGCTTCCACCGGCGACGCTGAAGAATTTTGGATTTCTGCAGTATTACCAAGCGTTGATACAGAACCAGAAACTAATTGGATTCCAAACGTAGTACTGTGTTCGTTTATTTAACTGCGCTGATACACCATCAGCTTTGATAACCTGTGGATTTAATCGGGCAGCTGATGGTGTTTTTGGATAAAAGTGTCATCTTATGGCGTTATGGATGAGTATTCCTATTACTTTTTGTTGGTATATTGTGATTTAGCACTGAATGTGTGCAATATTCACGATTAATTTTGGTTGTGATTTTAAAACACATTTATTAAAAGGGAAGTTACGCTTCAAGAGAGGGTCACCTCCCGTGGCAAAAACTTCCGACAAAAAATTTTTTTAGTAGGTTTGGTTACTTTAAGTTATCACTCTATAAGATTATTAGTTTGATTATTAGTTAGGGTGAGAGGGTAGTGTGATAGATTTAAGGAACCACAAAGAGCAAAGAAGCCACACAGGAATGAGGAACAAAACAGCAGGTCCGTGAGACAGAAAAACAGGCTCTTTATTGTCAAACCTAAACCTCAACGCATTTCGGCCCAAAAAGGCCTTCCTCAAGGGGTGCAAAACCTCGAAATATAAAATGAACAATTAATAAAAATACATATACATAAAATCAAGGGTACAAGACCCCATTAAAACATAACACAGCACATAATAAATCTTAAAACCATAAGTAAATGAATAAAAGCGAATGGCTGATGATCAATACAAATAAATAAATAGCCTATAAATAAATAAAACCACAATATAATAAATAAAAATTATCGTACAATATAGGCATGAGTACAATATTAAATGCGTGAAGGAGTGTAAAAGCTTATGGACATTAAGCACTAAATGGGGGAGGAGCACCAAGGAACACAGAAGGAACAGTTACCTAGAATACAGCTGATCACGTGTATAGCAGAGTCACAAGAGTTACACTGCAATCGTGTCAATTTCGTAATTCTATTATTCAAAAAAGAGCCGCTAGGCAAAAAACATCAATGGCTAAAACCTTTGAGAGAAGAGAAGAAATGCTGCACACCGGGAGTTTCTTAACATACCTTGATGGTGAGGGTAAAACAGTCTATGCCTTAAAATATGCCATTACTCAAAAATGTCCCAACAGGTGATGAATAAAATCAAATACAAAAAAAGAATCACTATGAAATATCCCAAAAGATCTAAACAGATTATTTTTTGTCGGAGCATACCGGAGGAGGACAGAACTTGAATCTATCCACTCCAGGCGGCAAACTCCATTTTATTAAATATATGGGTGAACCCAAAACAAGTACTTAATTGCAAATGAAGAATATCAGTCCATGACCAAGCACAGCAACTCATTTGCAATTAAGCTAAGTACTTGTTTTGGGTTCACCCATATGTTTAATAAAATGGAGCTTGCCGCCTGGAGTGGATAGATAGCGTAGTTACTCACCTGTAACAGGTGTTCTCCAGGAGCAGCAGGAATCAGTCCTCACATATGGGTGACGTCGGCGCCGACGGAGCCCTCGCGGAGCAATTTTCCCCAGCTTTCAAAGAAAGCCTTTGGGAATTGCAGCGCGCATGCACGGTCCCCTTCCCGCCCAAAGGTGCCATCTTGGCCAGTCTGATGACATAGCGAAAAGACAGCAAAAAATTTGCAAAAACTAAATCATATGACTGCAACTCCACGGGGAGGAGGGAGGGATGTGAGGACTGATTCCTGCTGCTCCTGGAGAACACCTGTTACAGGTGAGTAACTACGCTTTCTCCAGGACCAAGCAGGAAGTCAGTCCTCACATATGGGACTCCCAAGCTTAAGGCTATCGGAGACCCTAAGCACAAAAATGAGCTCCCTCTAGCTCAGCAGCACAGAAGGAAGGGATCTTCTCTGACTAATCTCCAACCGGTAGCCCAACATCCGGGATGGAGGGTAGGAGTTGCTTAAACCTCGAAGAGATTACGGAGGACTGCCTGTCCGAAAGCACTGTCCCTGCGGGACTCCCTCTCGAGGCAGTAATGGGTTGCAAAAGTCTGGCTCGAAGACCAAGTGGCAGCCCCCGGCAGATGTCTGCCAATGGAACAGAGCGGAGGTAAGCCACTGACGCAGCCTTCGCCCGAACCCGGTGAGCCGTGACTCGACTTTCCAACGAGAGGCCTGCCGCCCCATAAGTCCAAGCGATACAGTCAGCTACCCAGATGGACAGAGTACGCTTGGAGACAGGGAGCCCTAATTTATTAGGGTCGTAAGACAGGAAGAGCTGAACAGTCTTACGGTGCTCCCGCGTACGATCAAGGTAGAAGGTTAACGCCCTCCGACAGTCCAGGGTATGCAAGACCATTTCAGCTCGGCTGGAGTGTGGCCTGGGAAAGAAGGTCGGAAGCACCACCTCCTGATTGATGTGAAAAGGGGAGACCACTTTTGGAAGAAACTTAGGGTGAGTCCGCAGGACTACCCTGTTCTTGTAGAACCTAGTGTAAGGGGGATCAGACACTAGGGCCTGCAGTTCACTAACGCATCTAGCGGAAGTGAGGGCTACCAGGAATAAGGTTTTCCAAGAAAGAAAACGGAGAGGACAGGTAGCCATGGGTTCAAAAGGCGGACAGGTGATCCGCTGTAACACCACGTTCAAGTCCCAGTCGGGGGCTGGGGGGCGCAAAGGTGGTTTAAGGAGAAGGAGACCTCGGGAGAACCGCGCCACGAGAGGGTGGCCGGAAAGAGGCCTGCCTTCCACCGGCACATGATGTGCAGAAATAGCACGGAGGTGAACTTTGACCGAGTTGGACTTCAGTCCAAGATTGGAGAGGGAAAGCAAGTACTGCAAGACCACCGACACCGGGCAGGAGAAGGGGTCTTGAGACTGTTGAGTACACGAGGTGGAGAAGCGACGCCATTTAAGGGCGTAGGATTTCCGGGTAGAGGGTCGCCTGGAAGCTAGCACGACCTCTTCCACCTCTGGAGGCAGCAGGAGGGGAGCAAGGACTACCCTTTCAGCAGCCAGGCCATCAGATGAAGAGATCTGAGGTTGGGGTGTAGGAGAGACCCCTGATCCTGGGTCAGGAGATCGGGTTGAAACCCCAGAGGCAACGGAGTATCTACCGCCAGTTGCATCAGAAGCGGGAACCACGGTTGCCTGGGCCACCGGGGAGCTATCAGGATCATCGAAGCCTTGTCCTGGAGAACCTTGAAAAGTGTGCGAGACACCAGCGGCATGGGAGGAAAGGCATACAGAAGGCCCGTGGACCATGAGAGCAGAAAAGCATCCGCCGCTACTCGGAGGGGATGCGGTTCCCGAGAGCAGAACCGAGGAAGTTGCCTGTTCAGAGGACTGGCAAAGAGATCCAGCGTGGGGAAGCCCCACTGGAGAAAGATCCTTTGAACCACCAACGGGTCCAATCTCCACTCGTGTGGTTGGAGGATTCTGCTCAGTTTGTCTGCCAGGTAATTTTCTTGACCTGGGAGAGACGGCTTTGAGGAGGATCCCTCGGCTGACGGCCCAAGCGCAGAGCTTTTGTGCTTCCCGACAGAGGAGGAAGGAGCCCGTGCCCCCCTGTTTGTTCACGTAGAACATGGCCACTTGATTGTCCGTCTGGACGAGGACGGACTGGCGAGTGGTAAGGTGGGAGAAGGCCCGGAGAGCCAGGCGGATCGCTCTGAGCTCCAGGAAGTTGATCTGCTGGGCAGATTCCCACGGGGTCCAGAGACCCTGAGTACATGTCCCTTGGCAATGTGCTCCCCAACCCAGGAGAGAAGCGTCGGTCGTCAGTACCTGAACAGGCGGAGGAGACTGAAAAGGCATTCCGAGCACTAGGTTGGGCAGGTGAAGCCACCACCGTAGAGAAGAGACCAGCGGGCTGGAGATTCGTACTGAGTCTGCTAGTCTCCCCGAGGCCTGACGCCATTGTGAGCGAAGGCACCATTGAGCAGGCCGCATATTCAGGCGGGTATTGGGGGTCACATGGACCGTGGAAGCCATATGGCCGAGCAGTTTCAGAAAGTGCCTGGCTGAGACCCGGGAATGGCTGCGAAAGCTGCTGGCGAGAGCCATGAGCCGTTGTGCCCTGTCGAGCGGCAGAAAGGCTCGCGCTTGAAGCGTGTTTAACCTGGCGCCGATGAACTCGAGATCCTGAGAGGGGAGCAAAGTGGACCTTTCGAAGTTTATGACAAAGCCCAAGTACTGGAGCAGAGTCACAGTACGTTGTGTGTGGCGTGAGTGGCCTCCGTGGAGGACGGTGCTCTGATGAGCCAGTCGTCTAGGTAAGGGAAGACAAAGAGGCCTTGAAGCCGGAGATAAGCCGCCACCACTGCGAGACATTTTGTGAAGACTCGTGGTGCGGAGGATAGGCCAAAGGGCAGTACCCTGTACTGGTAATGATTGCCTGCCACCACAAACCTTAGGTATTGTCGGTGGCTTGGGTGGATGAGGATGTGAGTGTAGGCATCCTTTAGATCCAAGGAGCATAGCCAATCTCCCTGCCGGAGGTAGGGCAGCAGGATTCCAAGGGTAAGCATCTTGAACTTTTCCCTTTCCAGGAACTTGTTGAGGTTTCGCAAGTCCAGGATGGGTCTGAGGCCTCCAGTTCGCTTTGGTATCAGGAAGTACCTGGAATAAAAGCCTTAACCTCTCAGGTGGTGGGGCACCGGCTCCACCGCCTGTTCCTGAAGAAGACTTGCCAACTCTTGCAGGAGTAAGTCCCGGTGAAGAGGGGTCGCAGAGGCTCCCCTGGAAAGTAGGGGGGAGGTACCTGGTGGAAGTGTAGAAGATAGCCCTCTCGGACTATGTGGAGCACCCAGGTATCTGACGTGATGTTGGACCACCTGTGGGCAAAGTGGACCAGCCGGCCTCCCGTGCTGAGAGAAACCAGCGGAGGGGGAGAGGCTATGCTGAAAGAGTCAAAAACCCCCACCCTGCGGAGCAGGGGCCGGTGGCGCAGGCTTGGGGGCTTGCTGCCTACGGGACCCGTTACCCCGTCCCTTGGCCTGCTGACCCTGTTGGGGAGCTGCGGAGGCCTGATAATGAGGGTAGTGTTTATAGGCCGCCGTCTTCCTCGGGTAAAAGGGCTTTATCCCCGAGCCCTTCTTCTTCTGGGAAGGGGCAGAGGTTTTCCTGGAGAGCCGAGTCCTGGTGAGAGTCTCTGTCTCGAGTTGTGCAGCCTTCTCGTCCATAGGTTTGCCAAAGAGGTTATCACCTCTGCAGGGGACATCGACCAACTTGTCCTGCATCCAGGGCTCGAGGTCGGATGATTGAAGCCAAGCCTGTCGGCGGGCCCCGATGCCGGCTGCGGCTACTCGAGCCGATGCCTCAAAGCCATCATAGGCTGCTCGAGAGATAAACTTTGAGCACTCTCGAATACCAGTGGACAAGGCCAGGAACCTCCGCAAAGGTTCCTCGGAGAGACCAGCAGAGAATCCGGCTATTTCTTTAGCCAGGTCCCTGAGATACGTGCCCATGTAGAGCTGGTAAGTCTGGACCCGACAAGCAAGCATAGAGCCCTGGAAACACTTCTTACCGATGCCATCCAGGCTGCGGGCTTCCCTGCCGGGAGGCACCGAGGAGTGCATCTTCTGGCTCTTGAGCCTATGCATAGCCGATTCCACCACCATGGAATGGTGCGGCAGCTGTGCTTTTTGGAAGCCAGGGCTCTTGCGGACTCGATATATGGCATCGACCCGCTTGCTTAATACCGGCGACGACGCCGGGCTCTCCCACATGCGGAAGAGAAGTCGTTCCAGCATCGGAGGAACCGGTACAGTAAAATGCTCCTTTGCAGGAGAGTCATACTGGAGGGCATCGAGCTCTTCGGCTCGAGGCTCCTCCTCGGGATCCGCAGGGAAGGCCAAGGCCTTGGCCATATCCCTCATGAAGTCCGAGAACCGTGCATCCTCCGGAGGGGACTGTCTCCGAGGTTCGGACTCGGGGGAGTCCGAAGGGATACACCGAGTCCGAAAAGAATCAGGTGACTCTTCCACCTCGGATTCCCAGGCGGACTCCTCGGAGGAGGAGTCGAGCGGCTCTGGCCGGGCGGGCACAGACGCCCGGCGTCGACGACCACGGCCCCGAAAACCGAAGAAAATACTAAAATAAAGAAAATCAACTTTTCAGCGGTGACTTGTAGACAGCGTCTGTAGGGCTCCGCGGAAAAAAGAAGACTGGCCAAGATGGCACCTTTGGGCGGGAAGGGGACCGCGCATGCGCGCTGCAATTCCCAAAGGCTTTCTTTGAAAGCTGGGGAAAATTGCTCCGCGAGGGCTCCGTCGGCGCCGACGTCACCCATATGTGAGGACTGACTTCCTGCTTGGTCCTGGAGAATCAAGTTCTATCCTCCTCCGGCACGCTCTGACAAAAAATAATCTGTTTAGATCTTTTGGGATATTTCATGGTGATTCTTTTTGTATTTAAAATATGCCATGACCTTTAAAGTGTATAATAAAATGTATTAGAACTTATGAAAAGCACTTCTCATACCTGAATAGAGAGAGTGAGTATACTAACATCTATGCCTTAGAATGTGTCTTACATCGGCTAAAATATGTTAGAACAATAAAGTGAAGAAATTCTATAATACCAAGAAATTTTTAGAGAAAAAGCTCTAAGCAGCTGAAAAATACTTTACATCAAAATATTAAATAAGTATTTTGAAACGTGTAAGAGTAATGAAAACAGTAGTAAAAACCACATACCTTCTACGTCAGCGACAAGGAACAGTCAACAGTGAAAAAACAGCAGCGGTAACGAAGACCTGCTTTTAAAACGGAATTCCCACCAAGGAGGATAGGGTCGAAGGTCACGACAATCATGAAAATGATAAAAGCCGATTATAATTGAAGTCAACATGCTACCAATATCATGGCAAGTATACAGAAGGAAACCATTTCTAAAAAATTAAGTAAAGAGGTTGAATGATTCTGCACACTGTGCCACATAGTGGTACTATATGCCGCATATCTAGGGAAACACCAGCTAAGATAAACCAACGTAGAATGCAAGGGATCCTTAGAGTAGAAGAACAAAAAAATATATTCAAAAAGAGAAATCACACAAAAATGTAATGTATCTATTTAATAGAGATGTGAATGCACATCAAACCCTAGGTGCCGAATAAAAAGAATAAACACCCTATTCAGTTGTCCCAAAATAAATGTGTTTGATTAAGCAGTGCTTAAAAACATATACACCCAAAATATTATACAGACACTGAGATCTACTGTATGTGTATATATCCATGCGATCCAACCCCCATGGGAGTGGGTACGATCCTATCATGCCATACAGATACATCCAAACTAGTATGCTGCAGTTAAAAGGTACCCAAGTGAAATGTACAAGAGTAGAAAAAATAGAACCCCTCTTAGTATAGTGAACTTAATAACCCAAACATGAAAAGCGATAGGGAAAAACGGAATATTTGTCAAAACTAAAGACATGTAATGGAATATATATATCAAAAACCATGTATATCAAAAATCATCACATTTGGGAGTACTGCTCAAGTGCCAGCCCCCACAGTCCCCGGTATCTCCAGCCCCAGTCTGCCATCAGGGGAAATCTTTAGGAAAAAGGGAGCTTAAACCCATAGAAGTTTATTAAAAATTCAAACTGTATCCTTCATTCCTGAAAACTGATTCTTAAAATGGCCAAATATCACAGTATTCATTGTTTTTAAATTTAAAGTCATTTTTTTCCTATACATTTTTCAGTTGCCTCTTTAATGTTCTCATGTTCCTCCTATTTATTCTGTTCTTTACTGTTCTTGTCTTTTGTTCGATTTTGTTCTATTTTTGTTTGCTATATCCATAAACATTCCATTCTTTGTCTATTTTTATTGTTGTTGCTCCTTTGACTTTTGCATCTTATATTTTCCCTTGCAAGGGCTTTGTCACCTTTAAATTAGCTGTTTTGTCTTTCTTTCATTTATACCCTCTTCCTATTTAGTATTTTTTTTTTAAATTTAGCTCACGCCTTTCCAGTAGCAGTTCAAAACGAGTTATGTGCAGGTACAGAAGGTTTTCCCTGTCCTGAGAGGGCTTCCATCTCAGTTTGTACCTTAGGCGATGCAGGGTTAAGTAACTTGCCCAAGAGGCAAGGGGCAGTAGTGAGATTTGAACCCTGGCTTCCCTAGTTCCAGTCCAATGCTTTAACCACTAGTCTACTCCTCCATTCCTTTCGCTGTTGCACTCTTCCCTCTAGTGGCATACCAAGAGTGAGCCAGGAAGGGGAGTGCACCCTCACCACACTGTAAGGGGAGGTGCCCACACAGTTCGGAACACCACTGCTTCTTCTCCCACGCTTTGCACCTTCTCTCAGCCTCTCCTCCCACATCCTTATTCTCTTCACTCATGCTCTTAATTCCCATGCACTTGACCGCGAACCCCCAATATTTAGGGCCTCCTTATAAATTCTTCATCCACAACACCAATTACCAAAAATAGAAAAACAATGGAAAATCCACAGTACCATGCTAAAGACTGCCCACAATACCCACTTATTCCCCCCCCCCTTTAAAAATCTGCTCAAAAACAATGATACGTAGGTAAATAACAAGAGGCAACAGCATTACTTCAATTAAACAGTGGTGGACAAGATGGCCTTCATAACGAAGCAAACGCATCTATTTGCTTCGCTGTGTTGTCCAAATGCTGCTTCTAGGCAGTCAGTGTGTGGTTTCATCTTTTTTTTATGCAGCCAGCACATGGTCACCCCAGAAGCAGCTAGAAATCTTCCAGGTTTCATGAAGATTAGAGAGTTCCCAGCCACAAGGAAAATGCAACATCAACTGTTTGACCAACAGTGCTTTAACTCATCAGTAAAACTATATATCATCTCTGAATCAGAGATAAAACACCACTGAGACAACTCCTCATCCTGTTAGTAAAACAAGAGGTCAACGGTTCATCAGATGTATATGAAAGGGTTGCATACTTAAAGCAACACTGGGAGATACTGGGTGCTGCACATTTCTCTGAGAGAATTTAAATTGATTCAACACCCAATAACACTGTCCAGGCTTTGTGTTAGATACTCTACAGGGAACATCATGCAACAAATTCAAAATAAAAACTTATCATAAAACTTACAGACTTAGGTTTGTATCTATAGTTAGTGAATTGCACATGATATAAATTTAAATCATAACCATAAAGCAAACTTTACTCAGGGTGTGCTATTTACATTACATACTGCTTCAGTGTTCCACTGATTCCCCAGAACAGCAAAGTGAGGCAGAGAAAGTTAACAAATAAATCTGTAATGATATGGGGTCAGCAGAGAGGTGGAAAAAGGTGAACTTAGACCTTACCTGCTAACTTTCTTTCATTGAGTCCCTTCATTCCAGTCCAGATATATGGGTTCTGTCTATCCACCAGCAATTGAATACTCAAACAATTGATGATGTCACAGGATAACAGCTCGTGTGTCCCCTCAGGTAGGGTCGTACCGAAGGCTGTGGGAGCAGTGCGGCCGCATAGGGTGCAAGCACAGAAGGGAGCGCCGATATCACTGGGCTCCCAAAAAGCTCAAAAAGAGTGAGATACTGAATATGGCTGGGTGGAGGGGGGCACCAGATTCGTTAGTCGCACAGGGTGCATTTCTAGCTTGGTATGGTCCTACCTTCAGGCACCTCAGTATCAAAGCAACCCCGGAACTGCCAAGATCCTAACTACAGTATGAACACCACATAGAACTGAGACCTTCAAATATTACCGAACACCAACCTCCCCCCTAAGGAGGGTAGGATGTCAGGCAGTTAGACCCGCAAAGGCCCACCAGCCTACATACTCTGTTTTCCTTTTTGTTTTTTACTTCTCCTTGTAATTCTTCATTCTTCGAAGAGCCATCTAAGATTACCTCTCAGCCACGCCCACAAGCCGAGGGCTCCTTAGGTCTATCATACCAACCACTCTGCACCTCCACGGACTTGCATCTAACAGACACCTGAGCAGATGAATCCCAGGGCGAGTTCTGGAATGGACTAGAGAGACTCCCTGAAAGAAAATTAGTAGGTAAGGTCTAAATTTCACCTACATTCTCATCTCTCCAGTCCAGTCCTGATGTACCACAGCAGTGCCTACACCCAGGTGGGACCAGCAAGCCCCCCTGCAGCACTTGAGTTCTAAAACACACATCTTGACAAGCCTGCACAACCAGGCAACAGTGCTTTGTAAAGGTATGAAGGGATGACCACGTCGCCATTCTACAAATTTCTGCCGGTGGCTCAAGCCTAAACTCGGCCCAAGGTGTTGCCTACGCCCTAGAAGAATGGGCACACAGTCCTGCTGGCACCAGCCGATGCCACAGCATGTAGCATGAAGCAATGGCTTTCCTGATCCAGCAAGCTATAGAAGCCTTGGAGGGTGCCTCTCCCTTATGGGGACTTCCAAATAGGTTGAACAAACTGTCCAACTTACAGAAGGGCTCCATACATTTTAAATAGCGACACAAGGCTTGACAGACATCTAAAGAGTAAAGCTGACCCTCCTGATTAACATGAAATGGGGACACCACCTTCGGAAGAAAGGACACGACAGGCCTCAAGACCATCTTCTTCTTGCAAAAAAGGAGGAACGGCTCCCTGCAAGATAAGGCTTGTAGCTCAGAGATCCATCTCGCTGAGCAGATTAAGTGTTTTTTCAGGTCACAATGTCAGATCCTTTAGGGAGGAACCCCAAACAGCTCAAATGGGGCCTCTGTCAGAGCAGACAGCACCAGATTCAAATCCCAGGAAGGCACAACCAGATGGACTGGACGCCTCACCTGCTTAACAGCCTGCAAAAAATGCACCACATCTGAGTATGAAGTCAGCAGTGCCCCCTGTACCTTGCCCCTGTAGCAGGCCAATGCCACTACTTGCACGGTCAAGGAATTTCACACCAGACCCTTATCCTGCCCAGTCTGAAGAAACACCAGCACATCGGCCACAGAAGGACGAAAGGCCGCCAGACCCTGGCCATCACATCAGCGTTCGGAAATGCACCATACACGAACATAGGACAGGATTGTAAAGCACTTTCTTGCTCTTAGAAGGGTTGAGCTAACCTGACAAGTATCCTCTCTGGCTCAGAAGTGCCCTCTCAAGCGCCAAGCCATAAGTGAGAATTGACCCATCTGAGGCATTAGTACCGGTCCTTGCGACAGCTGGTCCAGCCGGGTTGGCAATCTCCATGGAGATGCCACCAATAACCTGACAAGATCCGCATACCGACCCGGGGCTACCAGTATCATCCAGCCCTTGTGCTGTGCTATCCTCTGCAATAAACAGCTGATCAAGGCCCACGGCGGGAACACATACAGGAGTTCCCGTGTGGCCCGGGCTGTGCCAGGGCACTTAGAGCATCGAACATCCTTTCGCACCTGCAGCTGAAAAGCTGCCCTGCTTTCACGTCGCCCACAGACACCATCAAGTCCATCACTGGCTGCCCTGAGTGCCACACCAAGCTGCAGAATACAGACTCGAGCAACCCGTCTGCCGGGTCCAGACAATGCCTGCTTAGATAATAGACCTGCACATTTTCTGTGCCTCCCTCATGCATCACAGAGAGCGCCAGAAGATGTTCATTCGCCGCCAGCTGTCTGATACCCATACTGCCCTGACTGTTGATGTATGCCACTGCCACCACATTGCCCGAGAATACTCGCACTGCTTTTTGTTCCAGTAGTGGCATGAACTGCAGGCCCACCAGCCATACCATGAGGATCTCCAAATGATTGATAGAACAGGAGCTCTCCTCCTCCCATCACTGGCCCTGAGCCACGTGGGCCTAGCAATGAGCCCCCACAACCGAAAAGACTGGCATCAGTCATGACCATTGTCCAATCCAGGGTCTTCAACAGTACCCCCCCCCCCTCTCCAGATTTTGTCGAGACAACCACCATGTCAGGCTGTCCTTCACTTCCCATGGACACTGGGGCTGCCTGGACAAAGAATGATATTGAGCAGACCATCGAAAAAGAAGTGCCCTCTGTAATGGTCTTATGTGCACCCTAGCCGAGGGAACTAGATCCAATGCTGCCGCCATCAGTCCAAGTAACTGCAGATAATCCCATGCCAATGGCTCCTTCATCCACCGGAACTGGCGCACCTGCTGCTGTGTATGGGCAGTCCACTCCAGAGGGAGTGTCATGACTCCACTGGCCATACACTTTGATTACAGGATAAGGCAGTATAGAAAACAGTTTAAATAAATAAATATCGAATTACACTCCTAGATACACCAGAAGTTGAGATTGGGTCAGCTTGCTCTTGGGCACATTGATGATGCAACCCAGATCCTGTAGGCGCTCCGTAACCTGCCTCATGGCCTCTTGGCTCTCTGTCTGAGTCTTCGCCCATATGAGTCAGTCATCAAGGTATGAGTGCACCAAAATCTTCAACTGCCAGAGGATCGCGGTTGCCACCACCATCACCTTGGTGAAGGTAAGGGGAGTCATCACCAGACTGAATGGCATTGCCTGAAACTGAAAATGCCCCTTTGGGGGTCACGAATCGCAAGAGCTTCTAATGCTCCGGTCATAATGAAATGTGTAAATACACCTCCTTGAGGTCTAGGGCCATAAGAAACTCGCCCTTCTGCACAGCCACATTACTGAGAAGGTTTCCATATGAAACTGCGGCACCCACAATGCTCTGCTGATGTGCTTGAGATCAAGAATAGGATGGAAAGACTTTCTTTCTTGAGCACCACATAGATAGAGTATCGACCGGTGCCAGAGAGCTCTTTTGGCACCTCGACCACCACCTCTAAGGCCAACAACCTCTGGAGGGTCTGCTCCACTACCCATGCTTTCAGCAGAGACTTGCACACTGAGAGCATGAAAGTGTCTGCAAGCAAACTCTATAACCCACCAGTCCATCGTGACGTGAACCCAGGAGAACTAAAAACACTGTAGGCAGCTGCCAATCAATTGAACCTCCTCCTGGGTCCATTTTGCTTCATTGTGGCTTCTTAGGAGCCGTGGTACCACCTGTGTACCCCCAGCCCCAAAAGGACAGACCTCAATATGGGAAACGTCCATGCTGAGGTAGAGAAAACCAGGAGGGCCTGAAGTGTCAGAAATCCCTCTCTCCCCCCCCCCCCTCGGGCTGGTTGTTAGATTTCGCCCCATGGGACTTGTCCTCGAGCAGTCAAGAACCTTGGCCTCGCCTAGTTCCTTAATTAACTCCCTCAGGGCCTCACCAAATAAGAGCTTCCCTCTGAAGGGGACCTCGCTAAGACAGACTTTCAAAGACACATCAGCAGCCCAGTTATGCAGTCACACAAAAAGCCGTGCCACCACCGCTAAGGCCATACTCTTGGCTGAAGCTTAGTGCAACTCCGCTGGATCTTCACTGGAACTGGAGCCCTGCCCCCAATAGAGTCTGCAGCCAATGCATGGATGTCCAAGCCACATATGCCCTACATATCGAAGCCTTCAGTGACAAGGTATTCACTTCGAAGGTCTGGTGAAGTAGGGTATCCAGATACCTATCGTGCAGATCCTGCAAGATGCTTCCACCTTCTATTGGAATGACCGTTTTCTTGGTGACAGTCGTAACTGGGGACCACCAGGGGTATGGGGTATAGCTGGGCCATAGCCCAATCCCCTTTCATGTTGGCCTCTGGTAGCTCCCACTAAGCTTACTAAGTGTACTATTGTGGATCAGGAACTGGTTAAAAGATAGAAAGCAGAGGGTAGGGCTAAATGGCCAATTTTCCCAATGGAGAAAGGTGAATAATGGTGTACCCCAGGGATCTGTGCTGGGTCCGCTGCTTTTTGACATATTCATAAATGACCTGGAAAGTGGAATAACGAGTGAGGTTATCAAATTTGCAGATGACACAAAACTATTTAAAGTTGTTAAAATCCAAGAGGATTGTGGAAAACTGCAAGAGGATCTTGATAAATTGGAAGACTGGGCATCAAAATGGCAGATGAAATTTAATGTGGACAAGTGCAAGGTTATGCACCTAGGGAAGAACAACCCAAACTATGGTTACACGATGCAAGGTTCCACATTAGGAACCACCACCCAGGAAAAAGATTTAGGCGTCATTGTGGATACCATGTTAAAACCCTCGGCCCAGTGTGCAGCGGCGGCCAAGAGAGCAAATAGAATGCTAGGTTTGATAAGGAAAGGAATGGAAAATAAAACAAAAAATATTATAATGCCTCTGTATCGTTCCATGGTGAGACCACACCTTGAATATTGTGTGCAATTCTGGTCGCCGTATCTTAAAAAGGATATAGCGATTTTAGAAAAGGCTCAGAGAAGAGCCACCAAAATGGTAAAGGGGATGGAAGGATACTCCTATGAAGAAAGGCTTAAAAGGTTAGGGCCCTTTAACCTGGAAAAGAGACGGCTGAGGGGAGATATGATAGAAGTCTATAAATTAATGAACGGAGTGGAATGGGTAAACGTAGATCGATTGTTTACCTTATCAGAATATAGAAAGACTAGGGGACATGCAATGAAGCTACAGGGTAAACTATTTAAGACTAATAAAAGAAAATATTTTTTCACTCAACGTGTAATCAAACTCTTGAATTTGTTACCGGAGGATGTAGTAAAGGCTGTTAGTGTAGCTGGGTTTAAAAAAGGTTTGGACAAGTTCCTGGAGGAAAGGTCCATAAACCATTATTAAGAAGGGACCCAGGATATCAATACAAGCATTGTGGAACCTGTGTCCCTTGGGGAAACTGTTAGGTACATATGACCTAGATTGGCCACTGTTGGAAACAGAATACTGGGCTTGATGTACCTTGGTCTGACCCAGTATGGCATATCTTATGTTCTTATGTTCTTATATGCCATAGTCCTCCCCCCCCCCCCCTTTTAAATCATTATGCAGTCCGGCCTGTGCTTACAGATAGTGTTCTTCAGAACTTCGCTACAAAAATAAAAATCATAAACACTGACTAGCGTCCATCCAGATGTCTGTCAACTAGCTGCTGGAGAGTGAAATACTGAGGTGCCTGAGGGGGGCGAACGGGCTCTTATCCTGTGACCTCATCAATTGTTTGAGCATTCAGCCTCCAGCTGCTGATGGATGGACAGAACCCATATATTTGGACTGGACTGGTACGGGAATGAAATTAATTTCAAAGAATGATTATGGCACAGACTTTCAAAGCTGGAAATGAAAAACCTCCATTTAAGCGTTTCCAAGGAGCCCAATAGAGGTGAATGCAAATACTGATACACAATTTTAACAAACCATTACCACACAGATTTACCAATATAATCTATCACTGACCAATGACTGCTTGTGCTCTGGTAGTCCATTACACACTAAACACAGTAACCGTGCCCTGCCTGGCACTGTACAGCATGATTAAATGATGCACTAAAGGCATGACTTCACAGCTATGACAATCGCCTGTAAAAACAACCTTTGAGGTTTTCCTGTGAATCAGATCATCATGTTAGAAAAGACAAAACCTTTTCCAAATGCTCAACCTTCTTCACGCAATATAGGGTGTCATCTGCAAGATCTGTGATGGGATTATGATGGGAGTTTTGTTATTACAGATTAGTGATCTTGGTTAGCATTCAACACAAAGCTTCCAAGCAACAGGGATGAAATGAAAAGCAAAGAGGTATGACAACAGGATGTTTGTTTAGCTGTGGCATGAAGAAACTATTTAATAACCTATGGTAAAAATATAGTGCATGCCAAAATTTATCATGGGATTCTGTAACCTGCAGTACCAAGTGTTACGGAACCCTTGTGGTAAATTGTGAGATTTATTTATTTAACATTTCTTATATACCGCCTTTCATGATATCAAGGCGGTTTACATTGAACAAACTGAAATTACATTGAACAGGGCATTATAACTTGGAGATAACTATTTACAGGGAACACGGGCAATGGAGGGTTAAGTGGCTTGCCCAAGACCACAAGGAGCACCTGTGGGACTAGAAACCCCAGTCCTTCCAGCCCAAGGTTGCTGTCCTCTAGTGGGATTTGAGCCCCCGACCAGCCTGAAGCAACTTGCCCCAACCACTAGGCCATTCCTCCCTGAGATATTCCTGAATGCAGCAAAGCAAACCTTCTCAGCCGCAACTTAGACAGCCAGCTTCAAATCAGGTCTATCATCTTTGAAAGGCTAGTAAAAGCGCCCCCCTTTTCCCTTATCCTCCCTCTAGAACCCACACATCATTCCCAATCCATTTTCCAATATAAAATCCCCGCCCCGTTCCCTGGCTCTATCAGGAGTCTACCCGGTGGCACTGGAGGAAGGGGAATGCAGGAGCTCCCAACCCTTTAGTGGTAGTCTGCATGGGGTGAAGCTGCCAAATATGGAGCGTTCTCTTATTTTGCAGTCTCAGCTCTTGTAGTAATACTACCAGACTATTGATAGGAGATCCGAGGTTGCCATTTGGTCCAGGAGTATCATGAAGATCAAGCTGAGGAGTTCAACTTATACATGAGGCTATGTGGTGATGTCGATTAGAAATCTTTGCTTGGAATTGGTTGTTATTTAACAGTTTATGCCTTCAATAAATTGAACAGTTTATGCATACATAGTTGCTTCTGTTACACAGTTACTGTTGTACATAGTTACCCCTGTTACACTGTTCATCTGACTGTTCACTGTTCAATGTACCCTTGCAGTTCAATGTAAATCACTTTAATAATATGAAAGGCGGTATAAAAAAAAACAACTGTTAAATAAATAAATATGCACTATAAATAGACCCGACCACACTTCAATAGACTACTTCAACACAATCTCACAATGGCTCACAAACCACAACCTCACAGTCAACTACCAGAAGACAGAAGTAATGTACATAACCAGAGAAAACATAGTTACTCACCTGTAACAGATGATCTCCGGGAACAGCAGGAATTTAGTCTTCACATATGGGTATCGTCGGTACCGACGGAGCCTGCGTGGGAACGCTCCCCAGCATCCCCTGCATGCTGCCTTCCCCCTTTCCCAACTGCCTCTCTCCAGTTGAGTTTTAAAGCTGAGACAAAGAGAGAGAGAGGGAAAGGGAAAGAGATAGAGAGATACAACTCCTAGGGGAGGTGGGTGGGTTGTGAAGACTAAATTCCTGCTGTTCCCAGAGATCACCTGTTACAGGTGAATAACTATGCTATCTCCAGGAACAAGCAGCAATGTAGTCTTCACATATGGAGACTCCCTAGCTTTAGATGCCAGGGAGAGACCCCAGAAGTTGTGTGTCCCTGAGAAGGGCTCCACTTCCCCCCATGGATCTCTGGCATCCAAACAGGGATGGTGGGTAGGAGTTGATTAGGTATGGAACAGGTGTTGGAGAACAGCCTGACCAAACAAGGCGTCCAAGCAGTAATGGGCTGTGAAGGTATGAACGGAGGCCCAGGTGGCTGCTCGACAGATGTCGTCGATAGACAGAGTGTAGATGAGCCATCGAAGCTGCCATGGCTCTCACATTGTGAGTTGTGACATGGCCCTCCAGAGGAAGATTCTTACTCTGACAGGCAAACGAAATACACTGAGCAATCCAGTTAGTGTTCTCTTGGAGACTGGAAGTCCCAAATGAGAAGGATAGAAAGCAACAAAGAGTTGAGAGGACTTTCTATCTTGCTCTTTTACAGTCCAAAGTATGAAGATTTCTTTCTGCATTTGATGCATGAGGCCTTGGAAAGAACACAGTTAGGTAGACTGCTTGGTTTAGATGAAAAGGCGAGACCACCTTTGTCATAAAGTGTTGATGAGTCCTAAGGACTACCTTGTCATGATGTAACCTTGTATAAGGTGGATCAGCCACTAGTGCCTGCAACTCAATGATGCGACATGCTGATGTGATTGCAATGAGAGATAACCTTCCAAGAAAGGAATTTCAAGAAGGTAGTAGCTAAGGGTTCAAAAGGTGGCTTAATGAGCTGACCAAGAACCAAGTTTAAGTCCCATGCCACCGGTGGTGGCCTAATGGGAGGCTTAGTTAGAAGGCGGCCTCTCATTAATCTTGCTATAAGAGGATGAGAGGAAATAGGTTGTCCATTTAGAGCTGGGGTCACCAACCTCCAGAGGGCCGCGGGCCGCACAGCCGACTACCGGGAGCCTCGCGGGCCGCACTCCCCTTCTCCCCGCCCCCGAGAAAAAAAAAACAAACGCAAAATTATGAAAACAATGGCTGATCACCTTTACTGAATTTAATGAGATGGCTGATGATTCATGCTAGCAGACAAACGCTTAAAGTCCAGCTTCACAGATGACACTGACAGGAGAAGGGACGCTTGCAGGTGGTCGTCGGTGAGCTGCGAGCGCGTGGATACAATGGCGGGAATCCTTGGCGGGCCGCACGTAATGTTAACCGGGGTAGAGCCTCGCGGGCCGCACGAAGGGACCTTGTGGGCCGCATGCGGCCCACAGGCCGCAGGTTGGTGACCCCTGATTTAGAGGCTTGAAAGAAGCTGCAATAGCACTCAAATGGACTCTTACTGAGTTAGTCTTAAGTCCTGCATTGGATAAATGAAGGAGATACTCCAGTAATGATTCCAGAAGTATCGCAAGGGGGTTAAGACCCTTTCTGCGAACATATGGTAAACCTTTTCCACTTGAAAGCATAAGAACGTCTTGTGGAAGGCTTCCTGGAAGCATAAAGGATATTCTTTACTTGCTGAGGGAGGTTAAGATCATGTAGATCTAGGCCTTCAGCAACCAAGACCTGAGATACAGAGACCGGAGATTGGGATGCCATAACATTCCATCCTCCTGGGACAGGAGATCCGGAGCAGATCCTAACTCCAGGGAGGGAGCTTGAGAGAGATGTAGAAGCAGAGGGTACCACACTTGCCGTGGCCAATGTGGAGCTATGAGAATCATATGGCCTCTGTCTCTCTGAAGCTTGAACAGGGTTTTGTGGATTAGGGGAAAGGGTGGAAAGGCATAAAGGAAGTCTTGACCAGTGAAGGAGGAAAGCATCCCTGGCCTGAGAGCCCTGAGCCGGAATTCTGGAACAGAACCGGGGAAGTTTGCATTCAACGGACATGCAAAGAGGTCTATATCCGGGGTTCCCCAAATTCTAAAAATCTCAGCCACCTGGTCTGCATGCAGAGACCATTCGTGTGGAAGCAGAACTCGACTGAGTCTGTCTGCCCAAGAGTTTTGTATGCCTGGAAAATACACTGCCAGGAGATGAATTTGATGCTCTCTGGCGAGGGCCCATAGTCGCAAAGCTTCGTTGCAAAGCGACAAAGAGCCTGTTCCCCCCTGCTTGTTCACGTAGAACATGGCTACTTGATTGTCTGTATGAATGAGGATGGTCTTGTAGCTGAGTAGGGTGTGGAACACTCGAAGAGCAAGGAAGATTGCTCTGAGCTCTAAGAGATTGATATGTAGATGAGTCTCCTGTGGAGTCCATGTGCCTTGGGTGGAGAGGTCTTGTAGATGAGCTCCCCAACCCAATGGAGAAGCATCTGTTGTGAGAGTTGCCTGGGGTAAAGGTTGTTGAAACGGGGACCCCAGCAACAGGTTTTGAGTGGACTGCCACCGTTGGAGGGACAAAATAAGGTGATTTGTGTTTGCTATTTTGTCTGACAGGCACCCTGAAGCCTGGGTCCATTGAGTGGATAAAGTCCACTGGGCCGTTCTCATATGGAGGCGAGCATAGGGAACCACATGCACGGTAGATGCCATGTGGCCAAGCAGTTGTAACATCTCCCAAGCAGTGAGATGAGGCTTTAGAACTGATTGAGAAGCTAACTGCACCATGCGAAGGCAACGGGTCTGAGGAAGATAGGCCCTTGCTTTTCTGGTATCCAGCAAAGCTCCTATGAACTCTAGAGACTGAGTGGGAGTTAGACTGGATTTTGGGACGTTTATGACCAGACCCAAATACTGAAGGATATGCATTGTGCAAGATAGAGAAATCCTGGCCTCTGACTTTGATGGGGCTCAAATGAGCCAATCGTCTAAGTAAGGGAAGACGAATATTCCTAGAGTGCGGAGAAATGCTGCTACCATAGCCATGCATTTCGTAAACACCCTTGGTGCAGAGGCCAGGCCAAGAGGAAGCACCCTGTATTGGTAGTGCTTCCGTTGAAAAAGGAACCGAAGGAACTCTCTGTGAGATGGATGGATGAGAACATGAGTGTACTGTCGCGTCCACCCGTCCAGGCGGTAGCCTGGGAGCAGGTGGGCTCGCCTGTCTTACTCTCTATTACTTCTGTCCAAAATGGCTGCCGAGGAGGGCTGCTGGGTAATGTAGTTTTAGAGCAAGGAGTGTGACCACATGGTAATTAGGCAAAACAGAGAATTTATTTCGGGATTTCCCCTCCGCATTGAATTCATGACCCCAACTGAAATTGGATAATTCTCCAATAATGCAAACAAAGAATGTGAAAACAGGCTTAACACAAAAATACAGGAATGTCCTTTTGAATATCAGCTCTTAGCTTCCAGCGAGGAACAAGCTTCTCAAGCTCAATTTGTTGTTCAGATTAGCTTCTTGCTTTTCACTTTCAAAAGAGCTTTTCACTTTACACAAGTTATGCAGGCAAACACTTGGCAGTATTTCAACTACCAGCACGTTTCCTTTCTTTAAGCAATGTGCAGCACAAGTCCTTAATTGCTTTCACGAAACAGTCCTTCACATAGATAATGAATTAGCACATATTCAAGTTCTTGGCCATGCAAAAAGAACACTGCATTTCCTCTACACCAGAATCATTAGGGTTTTCAAATGAATCTATTTCCATCTCATTCATAGATTCGCTGTGACTATCTTCCTTATCCTGTATATCAGGAGACTGGCTATTCTCCTTCCATATCAGCTCATTTAGTTTTAACAGCAGCTGTTCCCTGTGGTCTCCAGCCACGGGCTCTTGTAATGGAGTTTCTCTCCCTTTCAACAGGCTAGCAATCTCTTTCAGAGTTGAGGCTTGGTAGTCACTGGCATATATTCTATGCTTATTAAACGTTTGACTTTCAGGGTTCAGGGGAACACAACGTTTAGCACTGTCTTAATTCTTTAACTATTCCTTCAGCTTGGCTTTTGGTAGGAATTAAAGATAAGACATTTTCATTACCTTCAAGGCTTAAGGGCTGCTTTAATCTGTTTCCCCACCTGGAAACACGTCTTTGTCCTAGATACTGTTGCCTGCTCTGGGTTCCAGACACCCTCTGCTTCTCATTCACCCTTGCATGTGGATCAGCCAGGTTTCTTCCTGAAGTTCCCTTTTCCACTGGAACTAAAGTACCTGCTTCGGGACGCAGCAAGTTTCTGACTTCAAGCTTGTCCTCTTCAGAACCAACTTCCCTTGCTTGAACTGCATCAACTGCCTCTGGAACTCCACGAACTCTAAGAACTGCCTGCTCTGCTTCTTCTAAAACGGAAGCACTTTTAAATTGCTGCCTTTCAGGCACCACACCCTTCTTCCTACTCACGTGCATCTCATCAGTGCTCAACCTAGCCCTGATGTCACTAGGTAGGCGGGGTTTAGTGCTCGGTATACTCTGCCTTGGAGGCTTGTGGTTTCTATAGGAACTGCTTTTCTCTCCAGATTTAAAGGGACATGGCTCATTTTCCTCCCATTCCATTTCCTCTGCACAGCTCTCCTTACCACAGTACGCATCCTTGAGATATAGAGAACATAGCCAATACTGACTCTGAAGGTATGGCAGCAGAGTTCCTAGAGAAACCATCTTGAATTTCTCCTTGAACAGGAATTTGTTCAATTCTCTGAGGTCTAAAATAGGTCTGTGTCCCCCTGTTTTCTTTGGGGCAAGGAAATAGGGGGAGTAAAACCCTGTACCCTGTTGAGGAATGGGTACTTCTTCTATTGCCCCTTGGGCAAGAAGCATAGTGATCTCTTGATCTAATAGGCTGATGAGAGAGGTCTGAGAATTGAACTGTCTTACCATTGTGGGAGGGGGCATGCTGGAAAAATGAAGCTTGTACCCCTCTTTTATGATGGAGAATGTCCAATGCTTTGCTGTTATCTGCCCCCATCTGGGGGCAAAGTGACAAAACCTTCCTGGAATGGTGGAAGGCTCTGGTCCATTAAGAGCCAGGAAGGCTAAGTTCTCTAGATTAAAGTCAAAGGCCTTGTGGAGGCTGAGACTGCTGAGACGGTTGAGGCTTAGCAGTCTTTGCTTTCCTTTGTTTGTGTGGTTGCTGACTTTTCCGGACAGGTTGACCTGCAGAGTGTCCCTGCTGAGAATAAGCAGGATAAAACCTCTTCTTTTTGGAAAAGAATGTTTTTTTGAAAGATTTCTTTCTTGCAGGATCAGCTGTGGCCTTGGATAATCTATCCTTGGATAATCTATCCAAGGTAGAGTTGTCAGCATCCAACTCATTGGCTTTTTCTTGCAATCTTTGCCAAACAGGTTCTCACCAGTACAAGGAATACTGCCCAGTTTGTCTTGTACCCAGAGATCAAAATCAAATGCCTGGAGCTAGACAATTCTACGTGCACCTATGGCAATGGCAGAGGTTCTGCTTATGCACTCAAAACAGTCAAAAGCTGCATGGTTGACAAATTTAAAAACATCCTGGGCATGTTTGACCAATGTGAGAAAATCCTGCCTTCTATCCTCAGGAAGAAGAGGTCTCAAAACCTCTAAATCTCCTGTGACTTCCTTCAGGAACATTCCCATATATAAAATATAGGAACTGATCCTGGCAGAAAGCATGGAAGCTTGGAAAGTACGACGTCCAAAAGCATCCAAAGTTCTGCACTCACGTCCTGGAGGATTAGAGGCATGCCTCTTTGCACTCCTGATCCTTTCTCATAGCTGATTCCACTACAATAGAGTGGTGAGGAAGCTGAGTCTTCTGGAAACCAGGACAAGGAGGGACTAGATACATAGTATCTAGTCTACGAGAGTGAGGAGAGGTGGTAAGAGGCATCTCCCACATTCTTAGCATGAGATCATGCAAGATCTCATGGATGGGCAAAGTAGCTGCCTCCTTAGGAGCTTTGGGATATTGTAAAATTTCCAACTCCTTTGCTCTGGGCTCTGTTTCAGGAGCCACAGTAATGGACAGACCTCGAGCCACCTCCCTGATCAAGTCCTGAAAGGAAATATCCTCTGGAGGAGACATCCTGCATTTAGGGGAGGAAGGCTCCTCTGGGAGAAGTATTCCTGTACCGACAGAACTGTCAGAATCCTCAGATTCCTCTGAGGACTCGAAGTACCTTCTGTCCGGATGCTGTTGAAGAGCCAGATACCCGTACCGACCGAAGTCAGTACCGGGGGGAATCGGTACCGGTGTATCGGTACCGGAAGGCATCGCATGACTGGGTGCCAGCAATGTGGACACCGATGTCGATGCCGATCTTGTCGGTACCAGTACCGATACCGGTGCCTGAGTCGGTGCCTGTTGAACTATCTGATGCAGTTCCGAGGGTGTCGATGCTGCAAGGAGAGCCACCAGACTGTGTTCAATAGCCAGGAACCTCTGGTCTATCGACGCTGCCGATGCCTGGATGTCGGTACCAGAGAAAACAGCCGGTACCCCAGAGCATGGCACCAGTAGTTCTGCCGAGGTTGAGGTCTCGAGAATGTCCTGGAGCCCCAATAATGCTTTGGAAGCCAAAGCCTCCCGCCGGGGCAATTTTGCCGGTGCAGAATCCTCAAGGGCAATGCCAGAGGCATCTCGATGCTTAGAAGGAGATCTAGCCTTTGAGGACCGTCTAGACTTATGTTTAGTTACCTGAGATCCACGGGAGGAAGACGAAGCCCTAGAAGACGTCAATGCCACCGAGGCTGCATCGGAGGGAAACAGGGTACTGAGCTTAGCAGCTCGGTTCTGCCGACCTCTTTTGGACATCATGGCACAGGCCATACATTCCGTGATGGAGTGATCAGGACCTAAACATTTAAGACACCACTCATGGGTATCGGTGACGGAGATGGTACCGCCACACTTGGTGCACTTTTTGAAACCCGAAGCGGGTTTTTCTATTCTGGAGGAAATTTTGGGCCTAAGGCCCAAAATGGCGCGTGCACCTGGAAAAATAGGAAAAAAGTACTAACTAACCCCAGCACCGGCACCGGCAGGGAGCAAGAAGGCTTTCCTCCTGTTTGGCTTTTTTTTTTTTTTTTTTTTTTTTTAAAGGGACACTGCCGTGAACAGATACCAACCCACTTAACTATCCTAAAAACCTCCCTGCTCCTTATCCATTCCTCCAAAAGAGCCTCTCCTTAAGGCTCGTCAAGACCTCCCTCCCTGCTCCCAGAGGTAGAGGACTGAACTGGAGGAACGCTAAGGAACGAAGAATTGGAGAGAGGCAGTTGGGAAAGGCAGGAAGGCAGCACGCAGGCGCTGTGGGATGCTCCCCAAAGCTTTCTAATTGGACGCTGGGGAGCATTCCCGCACAGGCTCCGTCGGTACCAATGATACCCATATGTGAAGACTACATTCCTGCTTGTTCCTGGAGATATGCAGAACTAGATGTAAAATCTGAAGTTCCCTCCCTCTGAATCACCTTTGACCAACATTTAAGCATACAATCTTACATGAGTAAAACCATCAAATCAGAATACCACAAAATCAGAACAGTTCACTATATTCACCCCCTCCTCGACGCACATTTCTGCGCTGTGTTCCAAGCTCTTATCTTTCTACACTTTGACTACTGCAATCTTAGTTACCAAGGCCTCCCAAAATATACCCTGCAATCACTACAAATAAAACAAAACACTGCCGCCCTTGCCCTTCACAGAACCTCAAAGTCAGACCACATCATACCAATTCTAATGCACTTACATTGGCTACTTATAATTCCCCGCATAAAATATAAAACACTACTAGTGATATTTAAAATCATAGACAGCCTATCCGCAGACTCTCTCTCATCACTCATACATGATACCCAACAGTAGTAGAAGGCAAAATATGCAAAACACCCTCGAGATAGCAATCACAAAAGTAAAAAGCAGTCAAGCAACCTGCAATCAAGCACTTTCCTTAAATGCACCAGCCCTCTGAACATGCTCCCGGAAAAGATTCGAACCAACCCAGACCTCACAAGCTTCCGTTGAGCACTAAAGACCCACTTATTCAAACACTACTATGAAAACATACCATAGTAGCCAGAAAGAACCTTCAACAGCCAATCCCAGCAACCTCCTGCCCAGCACCTCATTGAACTATCCCCCTCCCCCTTTACCATCCTTGCTACCATAAGGAATGTTGTTAATTGCCACTGGTTATATCGTATTATACTTCAAGTTACACAAGTTCTCTTATAAATCATCCAAGTTAACCTTCCTGTTTAATGTATAAAGCTGCTCTGTTATGTTTTCTGTAAACCATTCTGTCTACAAAATAGAGCAGCATAAAAACCCAGTTAAATAAGAAATACTCTATATTATAAATCAAAAGATAGATCTGGTGTAGAGGATGAATTAGTACGTAAGCATATACATCTTCAAAACTACCAGCCCATTTCAATTTTAGCAGTTTTGGTAAAACCAATGGCAAGTACTTTTGTTAAAACTCCATACATTTCTGAATGAACACCATTTTGATCCCTTTCATCTGTATTTAAAATTTAGATAATACCATAGCGTTGAAACCTTACTATTGACAGCTGATAGAAATGCCTATCTGCCAGTATATGATATTTCTAGATCTTTCCATGGCCTTCAAATTGTCAGCCATGCCAGCCTGCTGCAAAGGCATATTTATGCCTTAGTGTTTACAGTAGTCTTGTCCTGTCGTGGTTTCAATGATATCTAACAAGATAAATGTGACAGATTTGAATGCAGAAAAAAAATGTCTCAGACTGGCAGAAGGCGCATTATAAAATGCCAGAAGACTTGGTACTTTTTGAGTGTTTATTTAAATGACCATTATATACAATTCTACAGGCTTCTGTGGTTCATTACCACATTTATGCCAATGATATTGTTTTTTGTTACCATATCTCCAGTTGTATGAAAACATGAGGTCTTGGTTAACTGAAAATGGATGGGTTTTTGAAGTTGCACAAGGAGAGAAGCTCTAGGTATAAGTAAAGCCCCTTGACCAGAACTGTCTGGCATTTTTGACCTTGGGTCACTACTATTCCAATCATTCATGAAATACCTTAATCTGGAAATATTCATACACATAGTTTAAAGAAAAACAGATTTTAACAACCGTACTTTGAAACATTTAAAGGAACTGCTACAGTGTACCAAATTTTGCACAGTGGTTCGAAACTTTAATCCTCCGAATCTTTGATTGCACAGGTACACTTACCAAAAAACTGCCTCCAGTTTTGCAACTGATTCCTATAGATTTTGGGGTGCTGAATCCAGGAAAAATAGCCAAAATGTTCCATCACGTCACGTTTTCTTGCAAAATTAGATTTCTTACCCATATAAGGAATGTTCACATAATTTCTTTTTAGCCGACTGCAGTTTATTTTCTTGGCCCAAAATAGAGGTTGTAATGGTTAACTAGAAACACTCCCTCATGATATTTTAGAGTGTTTTGTATTCATTTTATACATTAACAGGACAATTGGGAGGCGGGGGGCTAAATCCAGTACTCACGCTGGCGCATGTTCTTTCCTGTTCGTCTCGCCTCGTTCGCTCGCTCAAACACGGTGGTTGCGACATGAACGTTCCTGTCAAATTTCAGTTTCTTGCAAGTTCATTATTACCTTTTGTTTGCTCAGTCGTAATCCAGCTTTATTCCGAAGTGGTTCACTACAGTTGTAGTTTGCAGTGCTGTGTATTTGTGATGGCTCACAGAGCCAGAGGTTGCGTCAACTCTCCGGACAGTTTTTGTTTTATTTGTGGGGAATATACTGTGAAAAAGCGGCAGAGGAACATTTCTGCATTTATTAAAAAAGTATATTTCGCCTATTTCGGTTTGAAGTTAGGCGATCAAGACAAACCGTGGGCTCCTCACAAAGTGTGCAAGACATGTGAGGAAGATCTACGCTTATGGATGAAAGGTAAAAAACAAGCATTTCGTTTCGGAATACCCATGATGTGGCGTGAACAAAGAGACCACAGCAGTGACTGCTATTTTTGCTCTTGCATTGTGAAGGGATACAACTTAAAAAATAAGAACGTAATAAGTTACCCCAACCTTCCCTCAGCAATTAGGCCTATGCCTCATAGCAACGAAGTACCTGTGCCTGAACCACCAAAATCTATGGATCATATTTGTGTGGACGGTTCTGATCATGATGAGACTCATCAGATGGCTTTTCCCGATGAGTCCAGTACTTCCGAGTTTGAAACTGAACCAGATCCGAAACCTGAACTTTTCTATCAAGCTGAATTGAATGATTTAGTCCGGGATTTAGGACTCCCAAAAGATGCTGCCCAACTGCTAGGTTCTCGGCTTAAACAGAAAAATCTATTGTCACCAGGAACAACTTTTTATTGGTACCGCAACCGCGAGACACAATTTTTGAAGTATTTCAGCAAAGAGGAAGATTTGGTATTTTGCAACGATATATACGGAGTGATGGAAAAGTTTAAACTCAAGTATGATCCTGCTCAATGGCGGCTGTTCATTGATTCGTCAAAAGACAGCATAAAAGGTGTTCTTCTTCATAATGGCAACACATTCGCTTCAGTTCCTATTGCTCACTCTGTTATTCTCCAAGAAAAATACGAGAACTTGGCCCTGATTCTTCAGAAGATTCGTTATGATGAGCATAAGTGGATGATTTGTGGAGACTTTAAAATTCTATCCATGCTATTAGGGCAGCAATCCGGTTTCACCAAATATCCCTGCTTCCTTTGCTTGTGGGATAGCCGGGCCCGCGACCTACACTGGGGGGAAAAAGACTGGCCAATTCGGGAGTATTTGAGACCCAGTGAGAAAAATGTTCTTCATGAGAGCTTGGTACCTCGTGATAAAATTCTATTACCACCTCTCCACATTAAATTGGGTCTCATTAAGCAATTCATCAAGTCCTTTCCAAAAGATGGTGAGTGCTTTCGGTACCTTTGCTCAAAGTTCCCCCGACTTTCTGAAACAAAGCTAAAGGAAGGAGTGTTTGTTGGCCCTGATATAAGGAAACTCATTTCAGATGGAGCATTCGCTGAAACGATGTCTGAGAAGGAAAAAGAAGCCTGGGATTCCTTCAAGGATGTTGTTCTCAAATTCTTGGGGAACAGGCGGGATGAGAACTATAAGGATATTGTTGCCAGGATGCTCAATGCCTTCAAAGAACAAGGCTGTAACATGAGTCTGAAAGTCCATTTCTTGCACTCCCATGTGAACTACTTTCCCGAAAACTTGGGGGCGTACAGTGAAGAACAAGGTGAAAGGTTTCACCAGGACATCAAGGACGCAGAGAGAAGGTACCAAGGAAGATGGACCACCACTAGGATGGCTGATTTCTGCTGGTTGCTGCTGCGGGAAACCCCAGATGAAAAATACGCCAAGCAGCGCACCAAGAGAAGCATTCGGGGGAAGAAGAAACGGGCCCACCAGGAGATTGATTGACCCAAGAATGACTTTAAAATCTAAACTGTGTTGACAAATATCGTGTTTTTACTAAACTTTGAAATACAAATTTGCTAGTTATTACCATAGTGTCGGATCTCATTTATTAGAATTTTATTTTCACACCATTGGGTGTTTGTCTTCATGTATTGCAATGGTGCGGTTTGCGTTTTCTATTCTTACATACATACCTGTACAACATTTTTTGCACATTTCTTTGCTTTGCTTTGTGTCTAACCTCGCTCTTATATGCTCAATGTTTGTGCACATGTATGTGGCTGTTTTAAGTGCAGACAATTTTGCTACCATCACAGTGTGTTTTGTTGACATTACTCTATTCTTATGTGCTGCCTTGTTACAATTTTCTTTATTCTTATTTGAATAACTACTAAACAATTAGTATAAAGAATTCATCCAAGAAACTTTTATCTCGATCGCACTCAATCTGAAACGTTCACCTCAAACTGCTAACCCAATGTAGCAAAAGATCTGTACGTGATGGAGCAAATTGGTTACCAGATTTGGATTCAGCGCACCAAAAAACGTAAAAATCAATCGAAACAGAGGCAGTTTAAAAAAAAAATTTTTAGTGTACCGGTGTTATTCACTATATTGTGGGTTGCCAATCGTTTTATTTCCTTGTGCCCTTAATACAACAGTGAGACTTATGCAAATATGACAACTCCTGCTTTATGCTCACTAGACTGGCTTCCCATTTTATGCCATATTCGCTTTAAATTGATGATGCTAATATTAAAGGCATTGCAGGTTTTGTTGCTCCTTGTTTAGAAACCTTACTAAACATTGTTACCAGCTGGTCCACAGATTAAGATCACCTTCAAGTTATTTATTTATGTATTTATTTTAAAACCATTTCTATACCGCAATTTCTGAAGATCATCTGTCTGTTCCTTCTGAGAAGGCTGCTCAGAAGATACTGGTACATCTTCAAGCATTCTCAGTCGCAGACCCTAAGCTAAATATATAAAATAAATAAGCTCCAGAATTCACTGTCAAAACACTTTCTTGTTAGAAATGCAGTCTTTTCATAAATAAATCAAGACTGCACAGTTTACACAGGCATTTTCATAAGTGCATCTGAGCATCCAACGCTGCTGCCATCAGGCCGAGTACCTGCAGATAGTGCCACACAGACGGCTCCATCTACTGAAATCGGCGCACATTTCCGCTGACTCTATTGAACTCCGCGGCAAAGTGCTGTGATGCTGTGATGAGGTCAGCTTTGCTCTTGGGCAGATTGATGACCCCAGCCCAGATCTTGCAGAACTCCATGACCTGCCTCGTGACTTCCTGGCTCTCGGCCCGAGACTTTGATCAAATGAGCCAGTCGTCCAGATATTGGCGCACATTGATCCTCCGCGCTTCTGCAGGGCTGAGGTCGCCGCCACCATTAGCTTAGTGAAGGTATGGTAGGCCATTGCCAGGCCGAATGGCATCACCCAAAACTGAAAATGATCCTGTGAAGTTGCGAGCCGCAGAGAACTTGAGGGAAGAGTGGCCTTGGTTGGGGCAAGTTACCTTGGGCCGGAGGGCCTGGGATTCGAATCCCACAGGTGCTCCTTGTGGCTTTGGGCAAGCCACTTAACCCTCCGTTGGCTCAGGTACAAAAATATAGATTGTGAGCCCTTTGGGTACAAGGGAAAAATATAATATACAGTACCTGAATGTACACCGCTTAGACTGGTAGAAAAGCGGTATATAAGCCCAGTTAAATAAACGTCTGGTGATCCGGTTGAATTGGAATGTGCAGGTACACCTCTTTGTGATCCAAGGCCATGAGAAAAACCCGCCCGTCTGTATGGCCACCATAATGGATCGCAAAGTTTCCATATGAAACAGTGGTACCTGTAATGCCCTGTTTACATGCTTCAGATCGAGAATTGGGCGAAAGGACCCCTCCTTCTTGGGGACCACGAAATTGAATTAGTATTGACTGGTGCCGCAGAGCTCTTGTGACACCTCAACCACTGCCTCTTAAGGCCAACAACCGCTGAAGGATCTGTCACACTGCACTCACTTTGAGGAGGGACTTGCATGGAGAGAGCACGAACATGTCCGACAGTGGGTGAGCAAACTCTAGGGCGTATTCCTCTCAGAGGACCTCGAGGACCCCCTGATCTAAAGTGACTTGGACCCAAGAGTGGTAAAAATTCCATAGGCAGCCGCCTATCAGCTGAACCTCCTCCTGGGCCCACCTCGCCTCATTGGGCTTTCTTAGGGCCCCCGTGTGTCATCCCTCATCCGCAAAAGGTCAGGCCTCGAAAGGGGAAGTGTCCACGCTGGGATGGTGTGTACCGAGAGGCTCTTAATTACCACAAACCCCTTTGCCCCCATGGACTGGCTGCTGGGGTTTCGCTCCCCAAGACTTATGTTAAGGCAGACAGGAATTCTTGGTCTCACCGAATTCCTTAACCAATTCCTTCAGTTCCTCTCCAAAGAGAAGCTTCCCCTTAAAGGGCAGCTTGCTGAGAAGAATCTTCGAGGATACATCAGCAGCCCAGACACGCAACCACACGATATAGCATGCTGCCACTGCTAGAGCCATGCTTTTGGCTGAGGCCCTTAACAAGTCATAGACGAGGTCCACCAGATAAGTAGCCACAGATTCCAACTTGGGCAACTGCTGGATCTTTACTGTCCCTGGGGCTTTGACCCAACAGTACCTGCAGCCAACGCAGTGATGCCAGAGCTACATGAGCCATGTATGGCTGTCCTCAGTGAGAAGGCATTTACCTCGAAGGTCTTGCAAAGCAGGACATCTAGCCATCTGTCCTGCGGATCCTTTAGGGCCACTCTGCCCTCTACCGGAATGACCATCTTCTTGGTTACTGCAGTAACTAACAAGTCCATTCTAGGAGTCAAAAAAAGGTCCTTCTCTGCCAGTAGTATAGAATATAAATGGGCTATTGCCCAACTCCCTTTCACATTGGCCCCCGGAAGCTCCCACTCAGCCTCAGTCAGCTGCATAATGGTCTTGTGAACCAGAAAGGAGTTCTGCAGAGTATGCATGCCCTGCAACAGCAGGTCCTCCAAATACAACGGGTATGTTGTCCAGAAGGGAAAATGCAAAGCACCCAGGGACTGTCCAGTGAATGGCAAAAGCTCTTCCTTACAGAAGACGCAAATAATGGAGGGATCCTCTCCAGGAGGAAATTCCCCTTCCTCCAACTCCAGGGACTCAGGATCCTCATAGAAGGCAGAGGGCCCCTCCACAAAGTCCTTTGAATCATCTAAATAATCGGAGAGGCGCTCTGGAAACACATCATTGTCTTCCGAAGTCCTGCTCCATTTGCTGGGTTCCTCGGGTTTCCCAGACAGCCCCCTCTTGGAAGCTCCACTCCTGGGATACAGGGAGCCCCCCAGACCACCTGCCAAAAGCATCTGTTCCTTTTTCCTGTTCCAAGCGGAAGGCCCGATGGAGCAGAAGAATAAATTCTGGGGAGAAGAGACTCCCCTGGATTGGAACCTCTTGAGCCTGCCACTTCCAGAGGAGCCCCAACAGCTGCACCTATTACCGGCTGCAGCCCAGAGACACTTGAAGCGGCCACGGGAGTGCAAGGCGTGTCAGGCAAAATGGCTGAAAAGGCCAGTGTATGAGGAAACTCCTGCTGCCGGAAAGAAGCCTCTGCCAGTTCTGAACTGGGCTTTTCAAGCAAAGGGATCTGCCTTCCCTGCTGCTCAAGTGCACGAGTCTCCATCTCACAGCCCTTGCAGCAGCCTGCCACCGAAAAAGAACTCGCTCTGCATGTGGAGCAGACCTGCTTGGAAGGCATGCCAATGTCGTGTGCCAGAGCCGTGCACACCCGCAGGGCCCACTAGAACCTCAAGCCAATCTTTAGGGCAAGCACTCCCCCAAACTGACCGAGAGGAAGGTAAAGAAAAAACATTGACACTCACACAAGACTAAGGGACTTACCTCGACAGAGGAGAGTGAAGTGGAAGGAGGGAGATATCCAGGAGGTCTGTGGTGCTGACAACTCCCCCCCCCCCCTGCACCGAGCCACCGCACACCGACCTAACGGGTTGCAGTGCTTGCGCAGATGCTGAGGTACACCCACCAAAGGGCTCTTTCAGGCAGCCAACACCGTCCACCCCCTTTTTTCTTGAAGGTCTACAAAAGGGGACTGCTACTTCTGGAGAGAGATCTGCAATAGTGAGTATATACTAATGGTAATTTTTCTGAAGGGAATTCTTTGGATTAAAGCTGATTAACCTGTGAACCCGGTGTATTTGTTAAATCAGTCAGGGCCTAGTAGCAGCAGTTTAAGTTTAAATTTAAAACACAGAAGAGAGCTTTTCTGGTTAAATTTAGAACCCAGCAGAAAGCTTCTAGTTTAAATTTCATACTAAGTCAGAGCCTAGCAGCAGCAAAGAGCTTTAATTTAAAACAAATCAGAATATAACAGCATAAAAGGCAAAACAGGGTCAGTACTCTGAGCAATAAATAGTCTTCTACAGACCTTTACAAAGAGGCCTTCTACCTAGGGGGCAAGAGATCTGTGAAACTTTTTAAAAAGCTGTTAAAGCCAGGTGGCAGTTCAAAAGGCCATTTTGAAAGACTTCTTCTATCCAAGCAAAGACTGTTAATCACCCAGGAAATTGGTCACAGCTTACCTTAGAAGCACAGGACAGGGTACTGTGTAGCAGCCCTCTTTTAATAAGTATTATTTCCCTCCCTCCCTAACACCCACCCATCCCTGGGATAATCATAGCTTTATAACTACTTACACATCTTAAAGGAAAGGAGTTGCTCTCAGGTGCAGCTCTTTATCCAAATCAGTCATACATTAAGGACCTGAGATTAATTAAGCTTCAGCTGAACAAGGTATATTAAAGTATTAGGTACACTTATTAGTATAAGTATCCACAGCAACCCTTAGTAAGTAAAGAACTTAAAGATCAAAACACAAGCTAAAAACGAAGATGCAGACAACAGTCCAGCAGCGAGATGGGGGTCTTCCAGTCTTTTTGCAATGAGTGTCACATGTATGATTTTCTCCCAGTTGGTGAGAGGTCTTACGTGTGCACTAGGTGCAAAGAGCTCTTTGCTCTCAGGGAATGAGTCCGTTCTCTAGAGGCTAAAGCTGAAGACTTGGAAGACATAAGACAGAGAGGTACATAGACGAGACCTACAGGGATATAGTCCTGAAGACCCACCTCCATCCAGTCTGGCAGCATCGCTGTTGCCATGGAGGAGAAAGGTCATGTGACAGGAGAGCATCACCCTGGTGTGGCAGGAAGTGATCCTGTAACTAGCACCTGTCCTCCAGGTGATGTAAAACCCTCTCACACCGAGGAAGTTTCTCCAGGGCCATGTGCCCATGAGGGAAGGATTAGGACAGCCGTTATAGTTGGTGATTCAATCATTAAGCATGTAGATAGCTGGGTGGCTGGTGGACGTGAGGATCGCCTGGAAACATGCATGCCTGGTGCGAAGGTAGTGGACCTCACGCGCCACCTAGATAAGGTCTTAGATAGTGCTGGGGAGGAGTCTGCTGTCTTGGTACAAGTCAGTACCAATGACATAGGAAAATGTGGTAGGGAGGTTCTGGAAGCTAAATTTAGGCTTTTAGGTAGGAAGTTGAAATCCAGAACTTCCAGGGTAGCGTTCTCCGAAATGCTTCCCAATCCACGCGCAGGACCCAAAAGGCAGGCCAAGCTCCGGAGTCTCAATGTGTGGATGAGAAGATTGTGCAAGGATGAGGGTTTTGGATTTGTTAGGAACTGGGGAAAGGAGAGGCTCTTACGAAGGGATGGTCTTCACCTTAACCGGGATGGAACCAAGCTGCTGGCATTAACCTTTAAAAAGGAGATAGAGCAGTTTTTAAACTAGATAACAGGGGAAAGCCGACAGTCACCCAAAAGCGCATGGTTCGGAAGAATGTATCCTTGAAGGATACAACCAAAAGCAGAGAGGTTCCAAAAAAAGAGTACAGTAGCCCAAATGCCCTTGAGTATGGAGCAGACAGAGTTTAAAGATTCCAAATTACCCATGTCTACCAATAGCCAGATTAATATGAATCAAATAGTCTCTAAAATGCTTGTATGCAAATGCTAGAAGCCTAAAAAATAAGATGGAAGAGTTAGAATACATAGCACTAAATGAGAGGATAGATATGACTGGACTCTGAGACATGGTGGAAAGAGGATAACCACTGTGATACCTGGGTACAAACTATATCGTAATGTTAGAGCTGATCAAATTGGTGGAGGGGTTACGCTCTATGTTAGAGAGGGCATCGAGTCAGAAAGGATTAAAGTTTTGCAGGAAACAAAATTTGCTGTAGAATCTCTATGGATTGAATTTCCATGTAAAAAAGGGGAAGGTGATGGCAGTGGGGGTATACTATGGACCGCCTGGCCAGAATGAACAAATGGATGATGAAATGCTCAAAGAAATCAAGGAAGCTAACAAAAGTTACAGCACAGTAATAACACAGGTCTGCGACTAAAAAGCTGTTTGATTATTTTCATCTAATTTCCATGTATTTTGGTGGGCTGAAAACAAAATACTGAAAAAACTCCTAGACGTCATGATTTGCCACAACATGCAAAATTGTCTTCAAATTCATCAAATTTTTTCAAATTACTATTAATTAATTCACATAAGTGCATTTAAGATATAAAATGCCAAAAAAACCTTAAAGGGGTTGTCCGAGTTATGTAAAAAAAATATAGCACTGTAAATCTGATGGTCAGCAATATATACATAAGCTAAGCAAGTTTTAAGTCCGTGCTTCTAATGGTAGAAGGGGTTAATCTTTCCTGAAGAATCCAGTGGGAGGGAGACACAGAGCAGATAGCAGCAGCTCCGGTCAGTGCAGGGGGGTGTGGCCAGCACTGTGACGTCTCGTGTACAGACACAGAGCTGCTCACTCCGGTCAGTGCAGGGGGGCGTGGCCAGCACTGTGACGTCTCGTGTACAGACACAGAGCTGCTCTCTCCTGCATGCCACACTTGTGCACGAATCATCATCAGGTTCTTGGTTCTAGGCTGTTCACACTTTTTCATCGCAATTCGTGTTAGCTCGTCATTCTTCAACCGTTATGTTATGGCTCCGCGAAAGTGTATTAATTCGCCAGACAGTTTCTGTTTCATCTGTGGTGAATATACAGTGTTGAAGCAACAGCAGAATATTACAGACTTTGTGAAAAAAGTATACTTTGCATACTTTGGACTAAAAATTGGAGATCAAGATAAAGTCTGGGCGCCTCATAAAGTGTGCAAACGGTGTGTTGAGGACCTCCGAAACTGGTTCAAGGGTAAGAAAAAAATCTTTCCATTATGGGATTCCTATGGTATGGCGAGAGCAAAAGAACCATAGTGACGACTGTTACTTTTGTTCATGCGATGTGAAAGGGTTTAATTCCAAAGGGAAGCATTCCATTTCATACCCCAATCTTCACTAGGCAATTCGTCCCATCCCCCTGGCACAGATATACCAATACCCAAGCCCCCTGCTACCTTGGAAGAGATACCTAGCTCCGATGAAGGTGAAGTCATACCTGAAACAGATGACGAATCAAGTTCTGACTTTAAAGATGATACAAGACCAAAATTGTTTTCTCAGGAGGAGATGAATGATTTGGTAAGAGACTTGAATCTTCCCAAAGATGCCGCTGAGTTACTCGGATCAAGGCTGAAAAGCAGGAATTTATTGTTGCCAGGAGTGTCATCTTCATGGTTCAGACATCGTGAAAAGGAGTTCGTTCCTTACTAAACTTACTAAACAGGAAGACAAGTTGGTTTATTGCATCGATGTCGAAAGTCTGATGGGTCAATTTAAAATCCAATATGATTCAGAGCAATGGCGTCTTTTTATAGATTCTTCAAAAAGAAGTCTCAAAGCAGTTTTACTCCACAACGGTTTTTACGCTTCCATACCTGTAGGTCATTCCGTACACTTGAAGGAAACCTACGAGAACTTGGAATTGGTTCTTCGCAAACTTAAATATGAAGACCATGGTTGGCAAGTGTGTGGGGACTTGAAGGTCTTGTGCATGCTGCTCGGGCAACAAGCTGGGTATACCAAATATCCCTGTTTTCTGTGTCTATGGGACAGTCGAGACCGACAAAATCACTGGACCAAGAAGAGTTGGCAGCCGAGGGTGCTTACAGTCAGTGAAAAAAAATGACCTCCGAGAAACTTTGGTATCTTCCCATAAAGTTCTTCTACCACCTCTCCACATAAAATTGGGATTGATGAAGCAATTTGTAAAATCACTTCCAAGAGATGGAGAATGCTTCAAATACCTGGTCACCAAGTTTCCAGGCCTGTCGGAGGCAAAATTGAAGGAAGGTGTGTTCGTCGGACCAGACATTAGAAGGCTTATAGTTGATCAAGAGTTTGTCAATACCATGACGGATCCTCAAAAAGAAGGGTGGATTGCATTTAAAGAAGTCACAAAGAAAGTTTTAGGCAATAACAAAGATCCTCACTACAAAAAGATCGTCGGACGAATGCTGAAAGCATTTCAAGCTTTAGGTTGCCTGATGAGTTTGAAAGTGCATTTCCTCCAGTCCCACCTTGACTACTTTCCTGAAACTTTGGGAGCTGTGAGTGAGGAATAAGGTGAACGAGTCCACCAAGACATTAAAGAGATGGAAAGGAGATACCAGGGAAAATGGAGCATTACAATGATGGCAGACTACTGTTGGATGCTTCAGAGAGACATTCCAGATGCTACTCAAGTGTAAATGCACCAAGAAGAGCCTCACAAGGAAGAAGAATTGAGTTTAGTGTGTGTAGGTGAGCTCATTTCAGTTCAAAAAAGGATTTTCATGAAAATATTGTAATAAAACTTTAATTTTATAAGTCTATTTCCATTTATTTTGAGGTATTGCCTTATTTAACATAGCTACCTAAATTGTCAGGAAACGTGATGTCCTATGACAAAATGGAGGTCATTTTCGGATTCAGCACACCAAAAAACAAAGATTATGTAAAATAACCAAAACAGCTCTCGAAAAAAAATTTTTTGCAGACCTGTGTAATGGGTGATTTCAATTACCCTGGTATCGACTGGGTCAGTGTCACGGCAGGACATACTAGGGAGATAAAGTTCCTAGATGAAATAAATGACTGCTTCTTGGAGCAGCTGGTTCATGAACCGACCAGAGGGGAAGCCATATTGCACCTTAGTGGAACACCAGATCTGGTGAAAGAGATAAGGGTGTTGGGGCCACTTGGCAATAGTGATCATAGCATGATCGCGTTTGATTTAATTAGTGGAGGAGGGATGGTAAGAAACTCCAAAGTACTACCTTTTAACTTCTGAAAGGGAGGATATGATAAAATGAGGAAAATAGTTAAGAAAAAAACTAAAAGGAGCAGTTGCAAAGGTTAAAGACTTCCATCAAGCTTGGGTGTTTAAAAATACTATCTTGGAAGCCCAGACCAGCTGTATTCCATGCTTTAAGAAAAGTGAAAGGAAGTCCAAAAAACTGCCAGCATTGTTTAAAGGTGAGGTCAGAGAGGCTGCTGTTGCCAAAAAAAGCATCTTTCAGGAAATGGAAAAAAAGAGCCAAATGACAAAAACTGGAAACAGCACAAGCACTGGAAGTTAAATGCAAGGCATTGATAAGGCAGGCAAAGGGAGAATTTGAGAAGAAACTTGCTGCAGAAACAAAAATGCATAATAAAGACTTCAAGTACATTCATAGCAAAGAACCTGTGAGAGAGTCAGTTGGTCCATTAGATGACAGAGGGGTTAAAGGGGCACTAAGAGGTGACAAGGTGATAGCGGAGAGACTGAATGAATTCTTTGCTTCTGTCTTTACTGAGGAAGATGTAGGGATATTATCCATGACTGAAGTGGTATTTAAAGGTGCGGAAGAAGTGAAGGAAATATCAATACATTGGGAAGATGTATTACAACTATTTGATAAACTGAAGAGTAGCAAATCACCTGGACCGGATGGTATACATCCAAGGGTGTTGAAAGAACTGAAATATGAGATTGCAGACTACAATTAGTAATCTGTGAACTATCATTAAAATCATCTGTAATACCTGAAGATTGGAGGATGGCCAACGTAATTCCAATTTTTAAAAGGGTTCTAGGGGTGATCCGGGAAACTAAAGACCGGTGAGCCCGACGTCAGTACCGGGAAAAATGGTTGAAATCATCATAAAGAACAAAATTATTCAACATGTAGATAGTCATGGCTTAATGGGAGACAGACAACATGACTTTAGACCAGGAAGATCTTGTCTTATGTTATGTTTTTTTGAAGGTGTGAATAAACAGGTAGACAAAGGTGAGTCGGTTGATATAGTGTATTTGGACTTTCAGAGAGCCTTTGACAAGGTCCCTCATCAGAGACTTTTGGCAAAACTAAAGAGTCATGGGATAGGAGGCAGTGGATCAGGAACTGGTTAAAAAATAGAAAGCAAAGGGTAGAGCTAAATGGCCAATTTTCCCAATGGAGAAAGGTGAATAGTGGTGTATCCCAGGGATCTGTGCTGGGTCCGCTGCTTTTTGACATATTCATAAATGACCTGGAAAAGGGAAAAAAGAGCGAGGTTATCAAATCTGCAGATGACACAAAACTTTAAGATTGTTAAAACCCAAGAGGATTGTGGAAAATTGCAAGAGGATCTTGATAAATTGGAAGACTGGGCATCAAAATGGCAGATGAAATTTAATGTGGACAAGTGCAAAGTTATGTACCTAGGGAAGAACAACCCAAACTATGATTACACGATGCAAGGTTCCACATTGGGAACCACCACCCAGGAAAAATATTTAGGCGTCATTGTGGACATGTTAAAACCCTCGGCCCAGTGTGCAGCGGCAGCCAAGAGAGCAAATAGAATGCTAGGTATCTTAAGGAAAGGAACGGAAAATAAAACAAAGGATATTATAATGCCTCTGTATCGTTCCATGATGCGACCGCACCTTGAATATTGTGTGCAATTCTGGTCACCGTTCCTGGAGGAAAGGTCCATAAACCATTATTAAAAAGGGACCCAGGATATCAATGCTTGACCCAATACAAGCATTGTGGAGCCTGTGTCTTTTGGGGGAAACTGCTAGGTACGTATGACCTAGATTGGCCTCTGTTGGAAACAGGATACTGGGCTTGATGGACCTTGGTCTTACCCAGTATGGTATATTTTATGTTCTTATGTTGTTTTTAAACTGCAGTCTGGCCTCTGCTCTCAGTACGGAGTTCTTCGGAATTTAAGGTAAGGAAAAACCCAAACCCTGACTAGAGTCTACCAGACATTGGTCCACCAGTTGCTGGAGACTGGAATACTGAGATGTAGGGGGGGGGGGGGGTAGAGGGCACACAGCCTCTTATCCTCCAACAATCAACGTTTTTAATATGCAGTCTCCAGTTGCTGGTGGATGGGCAAAACCCGTATACCTGGACTGGACTAGAGGGACATGGATGAAGAGTATGTGAGGTATAATTTTGGAAGAAAGACAAAAGGAATGCACTACATTATAGGGTTATAATCAACATTACTACAGAAGCATTTGCTAGGAAAGAGGCATGGTCTGCTCAATGACATCACTCAAAGTCAGGATAAGTCTTTGAAATAGTAATTCTTTTTAAGTGTCCTCTCTGTGCAACATTGTATGACTATGGGCTAGTCACTCTTCTTGTGCTTCAGTTCTCTCAATTGCAATTAGATCATAACATTGCTCATTTCCTCATGAAGTTGTGGTGCAGACTTAACTAGTAAACCAGTTACCACCAGCCTTTTTTCCAACCAAGAAAAATTTGTATGACAGAAACAGGATAGATGAACAGAAAACAAATTAAATGGTCCTTATCTAACAGAATCTTCATTTCCTTCTAGATAATAGGCTGTCTTTTAAATTTCAAGATACCCTGCAGCACCAGATGAAAACAGATTAAAAAAAATGTTTGCATTCTCTTAAAGTTGACATCTGCATGCAACAAGATACAAAGGTACCATTAGTGAAAGCCTTTGAAACTACATGCCCCATCATAACTGCTGTAAGTCTATGACATTTCCATTCCACCATCTGACAAATTGCCAAGCTCACAGATAAAAAGGGCATGTGAAAAGTACACAATTGTTAGCAAAGCAACTTCAGACCACCCAGATTCTGAGAAGGCTGTTACTGGATACCTCTATGAACAAGCCTTCAGTGATAGACCTAAGCTTTTTGCCATCAAATAAAAGGTATCAGGCATCAATATATTCTCTTCAGAAAGGGGCAAAGCAACCATATTACTAACTTCCCATATTACTAACTTCCTTATCTTGGACCAGGTCACATGCCAGCAGGTAGAGAAAGACTCTAGCAACTTTCTGTGATGTCATCACTTATTACCATCCTTAGTGCAGCACTGAGAGAAGCCAGTATTTTCTGCATCCAGCAGATGGCAACATAAGAACATAAGAAATGTCATACTGGGTCAGACCAAGGTCTATCCTGAGTGAACTGGTGTAGCAGCAAAGATAGCAAGGTGGGTGGACTGGTGCAGCAGTGCAGATAAGTCTGCCTCTACTGGCTCACACTATGGTGCAGTGGTCATCGTGATGGAGCATGGTAAAGTTCAATGTTGCTCGGAGCATTAGTACGCCCCTGTCTCCTGGAGTGGACAGTCCACAGTGTTTCCTGCAGATTACCAGCATTAACTGGGCCAGAAGAGGCACCGAAAGATTCCATGGGGGAGTCTAAGCTGGGGACCCCTCTTCCCTCTTGCATGTCCTATATTTTTTCTGACTTTATCCCCCCCCCCCCCCCCTCTGGTTTCAAAGAGCAATATTTGGGCTCTCTGCTGCTTATAATAAAGCAGCTCCATTTAAAACCAAGGCCTTTGTTCGGCAGCTAGACCTCCAAGGCAGGGCCATCTCCAGGGTTTCTGCCACCCCAGGCATGAAGCGCACCCCCCCCCCCCCACCACAGATTCCATCAGCAGGGTCAGTTTTGCATAGCAGCAGCGAGAGCAACCCATGGCAAGCCATCTGCTTTCACTCACAGAAAAATAGCAAGCACAACAAAGCGAGATGTACAAAGCAGGGGTAAAATATACTTTATTGTAGAAAAGCCCCAACGTGTTTCGGCATACACCTTCTTCAGGGAGTTACAGCCTCAAATAAAGTACAGAAAAATAAATTATAACAATTAAAACAATAAAACATTAAAAACAAAATCAAAAGCAGTGCATTAAAAATGGAAAAACAATATAAACCACTTAAACGCAAAGACAAAGTAAATGTGACATCGTCTAAACATAAGTAAAACAGAAATAAAAGGATAGAATATAGCCACCCACAATGGATATTGTAACAAGTGTAAATATGAAACACACGTGTATCTGGAAGCACCAAGGAAGAAAGTTATTTTCCTAAAGGCAATGCATATCCATATCCTTAAGGGGAACAAAAATATAGTAATACAGGGATGAGGAGGATAAAACCAACCGCAGTGAAGCACTCAATAGGGAACTCACTTATTTTTCTAATCGCAGCAATCAATTTTAATATTAGAGCAAAGATTTATTTTTACCTTGAACACACCGACTCAACATGGTTTGAACCTCAAAAAAGATCTCTCTGTTTTCGTATGATCACAGTAACAGCATGGACTTGGGCTTCTCCCATTCCCTAGTTTTGAGCCTCGTGGGTTTTTTTCCCTTCCTTTGCACGGTCCATCTAGTATTAGTTTATTTTTAATATTTACGATGTCTACTGTAGTTCTATATTTTTTGTACAACTTTTTAATTATTCATTTTTTAATTAATTATTTTGTTTTATTACCTTTTATGACAGGAACCCCCTTTTATGATCCCTCGACCATCTATCCCTGGTGTACTTTAAATCTCCAGCATTTTTCTCAGTGGCTCTTTTATTCCAATACCGGCAATGAAGCATTAGGCCCTGCACCCTGAGGCAAGTACTACACAACATTTACAGCAAGTTACGCTCTTGTAAGAGTTTCTAGTGCCGCTTATACATGGTATGGCAGACCGCATAAAGATAGCTTTTTAACAGCATGCTGGTTTCTTAGATGTGTAAGTTGATTATAAATCTTTGTATTTTAGGATCTACAGTAGTGGCAGTTTATTGCACTGACTTGATTGTTGCAATTAGAAAATCAAGTGAGTTCACTATCAAGTGCTTCAGTCCTATTACCACATCTTCCTTATCCCTATATTACTATTTTTATATTTGTGCTCCCCTTAGGAGTATGGATATGCATTGCATTGCCTGTAGGAAAGATAACTGTCTTCCTTGGTACTTCCAGATACACATGTTTCATCTTTATACTTATTACTCACAATATCCACTGTGGGTGACTATATTCTATCCATTTATTTCTGTTTTACTGGTGTTTGGACAATGTCACATTTACTTTAATTGTCTTCGCGTTTAAGTGGTTTATATTACTTTTTCCATTTTTAATGCACTGTTTTTTATTTTGTTTTATTGTTTTAATTGCTACAATAATTAGTTTTTATGTACTTTTATTTGAGGCTGGAACTCCCTGAAGAAGGCGCATGCCGAAACGCGATGGAGCTTTTGTACAATAAAGTATATTTCATCCCTGCTGCCTTTGTACACCTTGCGTTGTTGTGTTTGCTTGGACCATGTAATACATTGTAAGTTAAATTTGGTAATGTACATTAAATAGGGACATCGATAACTTGGATTCTTCTGAGACAAGCAATTTGCCCAAGGCCACAAGTAGTGCTAGTGGAAATTGAACCCTGTCTCTTTGTTCTTAAGTCAGTGCTCTAACTACTAGGCTACTCCCTCCACTCCATGCCTAGTGGAGGGGCCAGCCCTGCTTACCAGGCCTGCATAGATGTCTGGAACCTCCCTACTCGGATTTCCCCGCTCAGCCCAAAAGGTGCTGGCAATTTCTTTTTAGGACTCCCTTTTCGCCATGGCCCTACTGCTTTTTTTCATTGTGGATTTTCCTTTTTTTTTTTTTTTTTTTTTTTTAACTTTACTGCTGCCGTGATCAGTAGCATGGCCCGATGCATCCTACAATCCCCAATGGTTTCTTTGTGGTTGCTTATTTTTTCCCAATTATGGTTGCAAAGACTGGGAACACCCTTTTTTGATATTTTGGAACCCTCCACTGGGAGACTGGGGCCTGATGCCATTTGTGACTCTTGCCACTCCTTTCTGCTTTTTTTGCACACTGGTGGGCACTATGGCAATTTCATATGGCAGCTTAGGCCCATGGCAGGGCAGCCTCATCTGCAAGGCTGTTGGCCCCTGGGGGTGTCCCCTCTGGAGCCAACACGCTCACCTTTCTAACTGTCTTGCACTGCAGCTCCTCAAACAACTCATGGGCTATATTCAGTCTCGTCTAGCTGCTGGGCATCCCCCTTTGTGGGGTCCCCTGAGGCCTAAACTCCCCCCCCCCCCCAGGGACCTAGAGACATGGGACTCATAAGTCCTTCTTTTACGGGCAGTTACAGTGGCCACAGCTATCACATCTCCCTTGCTCTCCTCTGTTCCTCCAAGAACTCAACCTTATCCCCTAAGGGGTTGGTTGAAAGACTCAAATGAAACTTCTGATGCCAGAAGGTGAGTGAGGAGGATGGGGAGGTGGTTTCTCCAAGAGAAATTTAGGATCTCCATGATCTGCCTTTCCACTGATGGGCCCTTTTTATGCCCTTTTAGGATGCTGTGGTGGCTCTTCAGGTTGCAGAGCCTGTTTTGGGGTGAGGTTTTTACATATATACAAGCCATATCATCAATGAAAATTGCTCTGGTCTGCCTCCATCTGTTGGCTGGGGAGTATAATTCACTTGTCTGGACTAGTCCAGCAAAATAACAAAGAAGCTATTCTCAACACAGATCAAGCAAAAGCTTTTCTGCACAAAGCAGATGACAAACTAATGCACTGCGTCCAGAAGATTCAATAATCTCTGCCATTAACAGCCAGAACCTACTTACAGATGTTAGGCGATATGGCCACTGCAGTCCATGTCATGCTTTTTGCCTGCCTCGAGTACGTATTTCTCTCACCCATAAAGTAAAAACCTCATCAGATCGGAGCCACTGCAGTTAGCCTAATTCTTAACGTCTGCTTCAATGGATAGCATATACAGCCACTTGTTCCTCACTTTATACTTTCACTTCTTACTACAGTTTGGACCAGTCCTCAGTCCATCAAAGACAATACCAGGGCTGGCACTATCACTAGGCAAACTAGGCAGCCGTCTAGAGAATCGGCACTCTGAGGGCACCTGCTGCTATTCACTGCCAGTACTTCTGCCGCTCTCCAACACAGACTTCCGGTTTTGCATAGACCAGAAGTCAGCATCAGAAGGGGTGGAAGTGGTAGATTTTGCAAGAAAGAAATTGCTATGCAGCCTTAGAGGTGGTGGGTAAGTGCTGCATTACTGTTTTGGGGCCACTGCCGCTGGCCCCAGAGAGAGACAGTAGCAGTGGGGGGGGGGGGGGGGCTGCAGGACGGAAGACCCACTTAGAGCGCCTCTAGTCTTTGCACCAGTCCTGGACAGTACATTTAATTGAGTAATTCTAACTTGGCCTCATGAGGATAAGCAACTATGGCACTGTCATCTGTTCTTCAGGCCACTCTTGCACAATAGACAAATTTCTATTACGTTTGAGCTTGCACGTCATTTATTTGAATACCCGATTATATCCTACCTTTTGACAGTAAAAACAAAACTTGCTTACCCATAACAGATGTTTTACATCAATGTTTCTCAAGCTGCATGTGGTGTAACCCTAGTCACTCGCGTTTTCAGGATACCCACAATGAATATGGATGATAGATTTGCATGCAGTACCTCCACTGCAAGCAAATCTGTTTTATGCATCTTCATTATGGATATATCTTAAAAACCAGACTAGCTAGGGGGTACACCAGGACAGGCTTGAGAAACACTGTTTACATAGCAGGATTAATCAGACATGCAGTCCACACCACCTCCCTGAGTGTTGCATACCTTCTTGAGCTATGAAACTCAAGAAACTAAAGAAGAACTACACATGCTCACAACTATGCAATGCCATCACCCACTTATGTGTCTGATTTATCCTGCTGTCTATGGACAGCATCTGTTACAAAATAGGTAACTTTGCTTTTTCAAGAGGAAATGAATTCTAAAATCATCCTACATGGAGAGAGAAACAAAAATCATTATGAATGTACTGCCATTCCTGGTGCCATTACAGAATGGAGATCATTTAGATCATGATGGCCTGGTCGCCTCATCTCAAAAAGAATATCGCAGAATTAGAAGAGGTTCAGAGATTGACAACAAAAAGGATAATGGAAATGAAACACCTCTTAAAAAGAAAGGTAAGCAGATTAGGGCTATTTAGCTGAAAAAGGGAAAGGGGATACGAGAGAAAGCGTACTCATCTGCAATAAGTGATCTCCGGGAACAGCAGGAATCAGTCTTCACAACCCGCCCTCCTCCCCTAGGAGCTGTAGGATTCTTTTATTTTATTCTTCATCTCAGCTACAAACCCAACTGAGGAGAGCAGTGGAAGCCAGGCACGCAGACGCAGTGGAATGCTCCTAAAGGCTTTCCTATTGGACGCTGGGGAGTGTTCCTTCATTGGCTTAGTCGGTGGTGATCACCCATATGTGAAGACTGATTCCTGGATATCACCTGTTACAGGTGGGTAACTATGCTATCTTCGGGAACAAGCAGGAATGCAGTCTTCATATATGAGACTCAATAGCACCCAGGTACCAGACTGATATAGCAGGGTGGTGGGGGGGGGGGGTTGATCCCTGAGGTAAAAGCTTGTAGCTGAAAAGTCTGGAAGAGTTGTGGGCCATTGGACTCTATTCCAGAAGGTGATGCTCCCCCAGTGATAGTCTGGTATCTTATAAAAATACAGGACAGAGGATAGGAGTTTAACTTTGAAGTCCCAAAGAGGTGTAGGAGTACAGCTTGGCCAAAGACAGCATTCCAACAGGAGTCTCTGTCCAGACAGTAGTGTGCAGCAAAAGTATGAATGGAGGACCAGATAGCTGCCCGGCAGACGTCCTCAATGGATACTGAACAGAGATTAGCTACGGAGGTTGCCATAGCCCGCACATTATGAGCGGTGACATGACCCTCCAAAGAGTCCTGCTTGTGCATAAGCAAAAGAAATGCAATCTGCTATCCATCTACATAGAGTACATTTTGTCACTGGTAGACCCAGGTGGCAAGGATCAAAAGAAATGAATAACTGAGAGGATCTTCTGTGATCTTTAGTTCTAGCCAAGTAGTAGGTCAGCGCTGTAGCGCTGCTTCAGCTCGAGACACATGTGGCCTAGGAAAGAAAATTGGGAGAATTACCAACTGGTTTAGATGGAAAAAAGAAACTGCCTTCGGGAGGAAGTGTGGATGGGTATGGAGAACTATCTTGTCATGGTGGAACAGAATATAGGGGGGATCCGCCACTAGAGCTTTCAGGTCACTGATAAGGAAGATGACCTTCCAAGATAGAAACTTCAGTGAAGTGGTGGCTAAAGGTTTAAAAGGTGGCTTTAAAAGTTGCACCAGAACCACATTCAGATCCCAGACCACCAGAGATGGCCCGATGGGTGGCTTGGATAGCAGAAGACCCCGCATGAAGCATGCTACTAAGGGGTGTGAAGAGATAGGCTGTCCATCCACTGGTCTGTGAGAGGCCGCAACGACACCAAGGAGAACTCTCACTGAATCAGTTTTAAGACCTGTTAAGATAAGCAGTGGAGATATTGTAGAAGGGACTCCACTGGGTAAGAAAAGGGATCAATGTCCTTTGGGGCGCAACACAGGGCAAACCTATGCCACTTGAAGGCATAAGATCACCTGGTGTAACCTTTATGTGATGCAAGGACATCTTTGACTGCCTGTGGCAAGTTGAGGACAGTGAGCACTAGCCTTTCAGGAGCCATACTGTCAGGTGTAGGGAGTGAAGATTGGGAAGAAGAAGCATCCTGTGGTCCTGAGAGAGGAGTTCGGATGCACATCACAGGCTGAAAGGTTGAGTCTGTTCAAGGCAAAGAAGCAAAGGAAACCACAGTTGATGGGGCCAAATGGGGGCTATGAGAATCAATTGAGTCCTTGTCAGCCTGTAGCTTGAAAAGCTTTTTGGGTATCAAGGGGATGGGTAGGAATATGTAGAGCAATGTCCCCAATGTAGAAGGAAGGAATCTGGGGCCTGTTGGTGCAGCTCCCTTAGAGCAGAAGAGTGGAAGCTGTGTGTTTTGCAAAGTGGCAAAAAGATCTACGAGTGGAGTTTCCCATGTCTGGAAGATCCGAGCAGCTGTCTCCCAATGCAAGGTCCATTCGTGCTGATGAAGGATATGGCTTAGCCTGTCCGCTAGGCCATTGAGTTCGCCCAGGAGATACACTGCTCTGAGGTAAATGCGGTGAGAGATGGCAGAGGATCACAGACGAACCACTTCCTTGCAGAGGGTATGGAACCCTGTACCCCCTGTTTGTTCATGTAGAACACAGCAACTTGGTTGTTCGTCTTGACTAGAACAGGTTGCCTCAAAAGTTGGGTTTGAAAACCCAGAAAAGCATTTGTTAGTTTCCAGAGTTCTAGCAGGTTGATCTGCAGGGAAGATTCCTGTTTCCACAGTCCATGTGTGATTAGGTTGCTCAGATGCACTCCCTAACCTAGTTTGGAAGCTTGCGTCGCCAGGGTACACTGAAAAGGTGACCCGATGAGTAGGTTTGGTGGGAAACGCAACCACTGAGGGGACTTGATCAAGTGAGGAGTGATGTGGATCTCCGAGACTGCCTTCTCAATGGATGCAAGCAAAAGGGTGAGTTCATTGCGCTTGTCGCATGTGTAAGCAAGCGTAGGAAACATGCACCATGGAGGCCATGTGTCCTAAGAGTTGTAGCATCTCTCGAGCTTTGCTTTTGCACTCTGCTTTGCTTTTGCATCACCTTTGCCAGCTTGATGAGGCGGCACAGCGATCCTGTGGAGGAAAGCTCGGGCCTGTTGAGTGTCTAAGAGCACGCTGATGAACTTCAGTCATTGGGATGGAGCGAGGTGAGACTTTGGGAAGTTTATGACAAAGCCCAAGTATTGGAGCACTGTGATGGTGCGATGAAGAGAGAGTCTTAACTCGAGGGGATTCTCCCTTGATCAGCCAATTGTCTAAGTAAGGAATGACAAATACCCCCATGGTGCGTGGGTAGGCAGCGACTACTGCCATGCATTTTGTAAAGACCTTTGGGGCAGACGCTAAACCGAAATGGAGAACCTGGTATTGATAATTGTTTCCCTGAAAAATAAACGCAGATACTGTCTGTCTTTGTGAGGGATGGATCAGTAAATGCGTGTACACGTCTTTTAGGTCTAGAGAACATAGTCAATCGGGTCTCTAGAGGAATGGCAAAAGAGTTCCTGGGGAAATCATTTTGAACTTTTCTTGGAATATGAACTTGTTTAGGTCTCCAAGATAGGCCTGAATCCTCTTGTTTTCTTTGGAAAGAGAAAATATGGAGAGTAGAAACCCATCCTTTCTTGAGGACAAGGAACTCTTTCTATGGCACCCTGGGAGAATAGGGTGGTCACCTCTACTTTTAAGAGAGTGCTTTAAAGGGGCTGTGTGAGAAGCCCCTGTGAAGCTGGTGGGGGGGAGGGGCAAGGTTTCAAAATGAAGCCCTTTGGCCAATCTGCAATGTTCACTGCTTTGATATTATGGAGGTATCACCTATGGGCATAGTGACAGTCTGCCTGCTATGGAAAGGGGTTGGGGGCCCTCCGGGGCAGATTGGCAATGCTCTCTAGAAAGGAGTCAAAAAACAGGTGCAGGTTGTGCCTGTGCAATTGGTTGGGGCTTAGGAGCCTTGGGCTTCTTGGGCTGGCAAGGGCCCTGCTGCTTCTGTTGAGACTGCTGAGGTTGATAGGCAGCAGAAGGCAGGTAAGAAGGATAGTATCTCTTCTTAGAATAGAAAGATTTCTTGGGAAGGACCTTCTTTTTGCATGGGTCAGCTGCTTTCCTGGAAAAGCGTTTTAGGGTGAGATCATGTGTTTCAATCTCGCCTGCTTTTTTCCTCTAATCTTTGTCAAAAAGGTTTTCTCCAGTACATGGGATATTGGCCAGTTTATCCTGGACCCATTTCTCAAAGTCTGATGCCTGGAACAAGGCCATCCACAGTAAGCCCCAATGCAGACTGCTGAAGCTCAGCTGGTGGATTCAAAGGCATCGACAGAGGTTCTGGTAAGAAATTTTGAAATGTTTTGGCCCTGTTTGAGTGTCTGGAAGGCACGCCTTTTATCCTCAGGAAGCATGGGGGAAAAAGTCTCCAGGTCCCTGGTGACATCCTTCAGAAACATGCCCATGTACAGCATATAAGAGTTAATTCTGGAGGCCAACGCGTAAACCTGGAAGCATTGACGCCCAAAGGCATCGAGAGTCTGAGTCTCTGACAGGTGGGTGTGGAGGAATGGTTTTGAGCTCTTTATTCGGAGCATCACCAATTCCACCATTGAGTGGTTAGGGAACTGAGGTTTTTGGAAGCCTGGACATTCTGGCACTTGGTATCAAGTTTTTTGCTGACAGGGGGAAGAGTGAGCATGTGCAGTATAAGATCCTCTAGGATACAATGCTCCGGCAATGTAGCCGCTTCTTTGGGCATGGGAGGATACTGGAGTATCTCCAATTCCTCTGCCCTCTGTTCTTTCTCTAAGGCTACAGTGATGGAAAGTCCCGCTGCCATGTCATGGATGAAGTCCTGAAAGGACATATCCTCTGGTGGGGAACCAACGCCTTTCCTGAGGTGGCGAAGGGTCCAAAGGGGTATCTGGACGTTCTCGGGAATTGGGTGCTCTTCTGTCAGAATCTGAAGAAGTTGAGTTAGAATCTGGCAAGAAACTGAAGTACCAGCTGTCCTGGTTTCAACCTTGATGCTTCATGGACATTGAAGGTCAATATCAATACCAATACTCTGAGGTATCAGAACAGGGTCATGGCGGTCTGAGTCTGTTGGATACCAGGGGCATCGACCGGTTCCAAAGATGATAATCGACCTCAGGGGTTCAGACGATGCTGGTTCGAAGGCCTGTGTCAGGCCTGATACTCATGGCTGGAGGCTCAGTGCCGAAGCATGCACTCCTGAAGCTTTTGTCATGATGTGGGTATCGATAAAGTTGAAAGTTTGAAAAGAAATCCTGTTTCTTTTAAGAAGCTAGGTGTGCAATTACCTTCAGGCACAGCTAGAGGGAGCAGGAAAGAATATTCAGGAGCTAATGAGTTTGAGAAGCCTAATGATTTGCACCTGGAAGTGACCCCGGAAGTCAGGCAGGAAGGATTTCCTTATAAGCCAGAGCTGAATGCTTGCAAGGTGTGCAAGGCTACACAAGGAGGTCCAGGTCCAGCTGCCTTAGGGAAAGGCAGTCCAGCAGCATTGTGCAGTGGGAGTAGAAGTGGAGGTAGAGATCCAGGACGGGGTCTAGCTGCCTTGAGGAAGAAGAGTACGGCTTCACCAAGGAAAGAGAAAGAAGAGAAAGAGAAGGACCTGAGAAGGAACAGTGAAGAAATCCTAGAGGAGCAAGCCCACAGGTACAGGGTTTACAAGGGTGAAATCCAGAAGGGCCAGGCTGATTGTGCAGCTCTCCCAAGGAGGTTTGTTAGAGCCAGCTCTGAGGTTAGAGGCTGTGCCACGCCCTGTTCTTCCAGTGTTCCTGACTCCAGAAGAGAGAGAGCTAAGCCAGAAGCCAAAGGGAATGGTTTGGTGAGAAGCTCACAGTCTGAGGAATAATTACCCAGTTTTACCAAGCAAGAGAGGAAAGGCATTTTATAATAAACCTGAGTTCTTACCAAGGGAGGAAAGAGAGTCCAAACCAGGTTTTACTAAACTGCCAAGAAGCACAGCCCTGCCTAATGCTGAGAGGCAGAGACATTGCTACAACAGGAAAGTTGCTGAAAGGAAAAACTCTGTGGAGTCAAGCCAGCAAAGTTCCAGGTATGAAACAGTTATTGATGCTAGTAAATGCATGAAGCATAAAGGCCCTGGGAAAACCAGTCCTCGCTTTACAAGGAAGGAGAAACCAGACTGGTTTAGTAAAATCCCTAAAACCCTGAGAACAGACCCTTATTGGAGGCAAGGCCCCAGAGGCATAGCACACCAACACGAGTCAGACAGGGACAGTGTTTGTTCCCCTGGTGATTTTAGTGAGGAAGAATGCATGGAGACAGAATGCATTGACACAGTTTCCCTATCACCACCAGAGCAGATGGAGTGTGACCTGTGCACAGCCTTATGTCAAGAGTCTGTAGTAACTGAGTAAAATAGAAGAGTCTATGAAAATGTTGATGTTTTTGGAATGAACTGAATTCCTGTTTTCTGACCTCTGCATTAATTGTGAAGTACTGTATAACAATTAAGCACATGTTTTGAATACTGGTGACCTTTTGCAAGAAAGGACTTTTCTGTTTCATTATTCATCTCTTAATTTGAACCCTTGCATTGACGGGGAATAAAAGCCTTAATTCCCTCCACTTGGTTTTGTTACTAAGTTTTTTTAGGCAGCCGGAATTGGTGAGGACATTTGGCTACGCGATGAACCTTACTTTCCCCGTGGCTCTCTAAATAATCTTTGCCGTGGATCGCCCTAGGCGTAGGGGGCGCTACCCACGACACTTTCAATGTTATCAGTATCGAGTCTGCCAGGAGTGCTGCCAAATTCTTCTAGAGAGCCAGCATGCCCAGAACATGGAACCGGTAGCTCTCTGGAGGTCGATGACTCAGGAGCATCCCGGAGCCTCACCTGTGCTTTGTATGACAGATCCTCCCGCCAGGGCTGTTTAGCGGGCTGGTCTGCATCGGAAGTACCTCTAGGGGAGTCGCGGTGCTTGTGCTGGGACTTCTCTCTGGCCTCAGTATCGGTCTTCGATGCCAATGCCGAAGGTTTGGAAATGGCCAGAGACTTTCACTTACTCTTATGTTTGAACAAGTCTGAAAGCCTTGAGATGTCAATGCCTCAATGAGGTAGAAGCCACTGAGAAAGTTCGAGACAAACAATGACCCATAATGTCTGGCTCAGTTCTTGAGGCCTGTTTCTCATTTGTTGGCACAAAGGACAAGAATTGGGCTGATGACCAGGACCCAAACATTTTAGACAACAGTCATGTTGATCAGTGATTGAGATGGTACCGGCACACTTGGTACACTTTTTAAAACCACAGACTCTTTTTTCCATGCCTTTAAAAATGTCTTCAAGATTGAAGAGAAGGTGATGGAGACCTACAGGCCTAGTCTAGAATTGAAAAATGAAAAGTAAAGAAAAAGGAAAATTTGCAAAGAAAAAAATTAAAGATTTATTCGGACTGGTATCAGATTCAATGGAACTGGCATCAACAGGAAGACAGAAGCAGCACTGTGTTCCACACAAAAAGAGTTTTTCAGCGATGACCAGATGAAGTGTTCTGCTGGCTCCGTGGAAAACAAAGAACTGAGGAAAGGAGTTGTGAAGGCAGGCATGCAGGAACAGTGAAGTGCTCCCAAAGACTTTCCTATTGGACATCGGGGAGCGTTCCCGTGCAGGCTCAGTCGGTGATGTTCACCCATATGTGAAGACTGCATTCCTGCTTGTTCCTGGAGATAAGCGTTTCCCAAACCTTTATCCAATATAACTTCATTTTAACACTTAAAAATTCATGTGTCCCCAGATGACAAAATAAACTTCCATGTCACTCTCCCATCCCTTTCCTCTGCCTCCTTTCATTTATCTAAGGCATGAAGACAGTAGCAGCAGTCAGCACAGACTCTTGCGTGTCAGTGTACACTCAAAAACCCCAATACTCTGCAAGAATTTGCAGCCTAACAAGAAAATACACAGGACAGGGGCCAAGTAGAGAACACTAGGACGCAAAAAGGAGGTAGGACCCAAGTCCTGGGTGCATCCTAAAGCCCAAGAATTAAGAAGAATCTTAGACAACCTAAAGAGCAGATTAGTCACACTGACAGACTTCATGCTGACTGCCGTTACTGGACACAGGTCAGATTGGAAGTACAGAGGGAGGGGGAGGAAGTAACCAGTTTGTGACCCCATATACTGATGTGACTCCATTTGGAGTCCCAACCCATAAATTGGGAACCAGTGGTATTGAAGTTTATAAAATCATGAGGGGGTAGGATGGTTGTTTAACCTTTCAAATGTAAAGAGGAGAAACCACCAGCAAACCTAAACCGTAGAAATATTTTCTCCACAGTGCACAAATTATGCTATGGAATTTGTTGCCAGAAGGTGTGATCAAAGTGATTAATATAGTGGAGTTAATAGATCTGGACAACTTTCGGGGGGGGGGGGGAGCCATAGGTTTATCTCAGGAAATCAGCTATGAAAAACTGATCTACTCCGAGATCTACTGGATACCCCGGTCAAGGAATGTATAGTGAGCTCAATGGTTTTTGGTCTGACTCAACATAGCTTAATATGTTCTTAAGATTGTCAGGTCTTATTCTCAAATGGGGTCGCATCATCAGTGCATGGGGGTCACAGAAACAGGGCTGTTCCCCACTCTAAGACCTCCACTGTGACCTATTATCCAGGAATGGCCATCAGTATGGGGCCTCTGAGTCAGTGAACATTCACAAAGGCCCTGCCCATTCTTTCTGTGTGGGCTTCCAGTTAGACTGATACCAGGATCTGCAAGCATACACAGCACACAGGGTATAGTGCCAATTGCAGATACTGTTGCCAGGCCACTACTGCTCTTGATACTGCTTTCATGCCTTGGTTAAGGGAGGGGGGGGGGGGAACAAATGACAGAAGGGAGAGGAACAGAATTCAAATGGGATCATACTGCTAAAAGTTTGGGAATCACTGCTATAGAATAAGGACATTCTTTTGTCCTCATCGGCACAAATTTACACTGGGACTGTGTGAAAACAGTCTCCATTCTGCTGTAAACTATATAGACACCAAAAGGCCCTGATCCACACTCTACATTAACGCAAAGTAAAACTACTCATTACTGCGTTCCACAATTCCTGCGAGTAATATTAGTTTAGTTTATACATAGTTCAAACTGAAATGAACTTGGGATTGTTGCTTACCATGGCTGGCAGCCAATCTCCAAATCAAGAAATTTTATATGCTTTCCCAGGGAGACTTCCTCCCCTCCCATTCTCTCTAAAACGTGGTGACAAACACTGATGCATTTTTTGTGCTTGTAATGTGGAAACTGAACATAAATCTCATCCCTAGCCACAACAGCAAGAGCATTGTACTACGGTAACACCACACAGACTACAAAGAAGCCAAGGAGGGGAAAAAAAACACTGACTCAGCCACTTCCAAGGGCTCTCTGCTCAAGTAAAATCTTACTCATATGAAGACGTAAGAGCGCGTCCTTTCCTGATTGTACATCATCTCTTTCCATGTCTCATCCCCCATGCTTCAGCCCCTCCTCCCAAAGCACTTATTTTCTCTCTGAGACTATATGATGTCATTGTACAGTAATGAGCTACTGTCTTGCACCCCCATGGGAAATGTGTATTTGCAGCCTAGAGCTGAAGATTATTTCTGCCTTTATGTGATTCATCCCTCTGCTCATTACTGTAGTTTGCCAATCTGCTAGAATCTATTTAAAAAAAAGGGATGACACCATCACACTGCAGTTACACAATTAAATCAGAGTAAGCAAGATTTTATAACCAGACAGATTTGATGTATGAAACACCTTACCCATTCCACAATTTCAATAAGGTTTTTTTTTCTAAAAGGACTCATGCATGATTTGCTAGCTCAAAAGACAAATGGTTTAAATGAGTATTCATCTACTCTCACAGGCCCCTGTAGTACCTATATCTTCTCTACCTTCATTTTATCAACCTATCAAAAAATAAGACAATTTTTATTAAAGGGTTATGCAAACACAAACAAGAAACTACTCAGCTACAGAAATCTTTTTTTAATCCTATCACGTTTGCTGAGGCACTGTTCATTTCTCTCTCCTCAACACCACTCCTAGAACCAATGACAGCTACCGGTTTCACAACAATTTCAGTTAACAGGCATCTGTACCCATTAAACATTCATCTCAGAAGTGGTTACCAAGGATAAATCTTACATACCTTATAAATTTACTTTCCTTGAATCTTGCTAGACCATCCCAGACAAAAGTGTTATGCTCCCTTGCCAGCACAAGGTGGCAGTCCTGAGCAACTTTCAGTGATATCATCAACTGGTATAGCATTGAGAAGCCAGTAGTACACTTCCCAAACAGAAAGCAAAACTGGAAAAAGCTCTAAAAACCCTCTGAAAATGTAACTTTGCCACAAACGATTTGAGCAAGCCTTTGGCTCTTTTCATGATTAAGCTGGAGTTAGACCATAGGACTAAATAGGTCTTTTATTGCAGCTGGGCCCCCAGAACTGTACAATGTCTTCCAAGCACAGATATCGACTGCAATAGGAGTCATCCAGGGCACGTCCTGGACTGATCTTTTTTTAAAAGCAGTTAAGTCAATGCTGACTCCTGGCGATCCAGTGGCTCCTGGGTTTTCTTGACAAGGTATGACCCAAATTAGATTGCCAGGCCTTTTCTTCTGAGGCAATGGAGGGTAAAGTGGACTTGCCCAAGGTCACAAGAAGTGCCAGTAAGAACTGAACCCAGATCTCCTGGGTGCTAGGCTGTTGCTCTAACCACTAGGCTACTCCTCCACTGCTCTATTATGATTCAAAAAATAAATTACCAGGTATATATTATGCTTCCTGATCATCCTGCTAGACCAGTCAAATGAGTGGATGGATCCAAGCACTCAGGACAGATGCCGCCAAAAGCGCCATCTGTGCCAACCCCCCACAAGCACCCTGTAAACCTTCACAGATGAATTCAATGAAGACCAGGAAGCCTCCCTTAAAGATATCTCCTAGAGATACCAGAGCAGATGCCACCTAGGTCTATGTCCAGTGAAATGAGCTCTGAACCCACTCCAGCATGTCTTACTAGCTACAATGCAGACTGCCCTAATGGCCTCCTTAGGAAACAAAGGGAACACCCCTCCTACCATGTCAACAGGCACAGAAAAAGCAGGACAGCAGATTCACCATGGAAGGACAATTTTATTACCAAAACATGAGGTCAGCCTGACACGCGTTTCAGCCGGGAGCCTTCTTCAGGGGCTGAAATTTTGAATGCCTGGAAGGTATACCGCAAGAAGGTGGATTTGAAGCTCTCTGGCGAGGGCCCATAGTCGCAAAGCTTCATTGCATAGTGACAGAGCCCATTCCGCCTTGTTTATTCAGATAGAACATAGCTACCTGATTGTCGGTTTGGACCAGAACTGTCTTGTGACTGAGATGGGCCTGAAATACTCTAATAGCACTGGAAATGGCTCTCAGCTCTAGGAGGTTTATGTGAAGATAAGCCTCCTGTGGGGGTCCAGAGACCCTGAGTTGAGAGATCATGCAAGTGGGTCCCCCAAACCAACTTGGACGCATCTGTTAGGGTGGCTTGGCACAGAGGCTGCTGGAAAGGAGAGGTTTTCCAGTGACTGCCACCATTGCAGGGACGAAATTAGACGTGTGGAGTTTCTGATTTTGTCCGTTAGCTGACCCGAGGCCTGTGTCCACTTAGAGGATATGAAGGCGAGCATAGGGAACCACATGGACAGTGGATGCCATATGCCCCAGAAGCTGAAGCATCTCCCGAGCAGTCAGGAAGACGTTTGTGGCTGCTTGGGATGCCAGCTATATTATACGTAGACAGCGCGGCTGTGGCAGGAAAGCTTTCGACTGCCGTGTGTCTAGATGAGCCTTTATGAACTCAAGAGATTGAGAGGGGGTGAGATGAGATTTTGGGAGGTTTATGACCAATCCCAAGTATTGAAGGATTCTCACTGTTCGAGAAAGAGCGAAGCTGGCCTCTGCAGCTGTCGATGCTTGAATGAGCCAATCGTCTAAGTAAGGGAAGACTAATATTCCTAGAGTTCTCAGAATTGCTGCTACCACTGCCATGCATTTTGTGAAGACTCTTGGGGCAGAAGCCAGACCAAAAGAAAGAACTCTATACTGGAAGTGTCTTCCGTGGACCAGGAATCGAAGGAACTTCCTGTGATTTGCGTGGTTGAAAATATGCGTGTATGCATCTCTTAGATCTAGAGAACATAGCCAGTCCTGACTCTGAAGGTATGGTAGGAGTGCTCCGAGGGAGATCATTTTGAACTTTTCTCGGAACAGATATTTGTTTAATTCTCTGAGGTCCAGTATAGGTCTGTATCCCCGTGTTTTCTTTGGAATAAGAAAATAGGGGGAGTAGAACCCCGTACCCTGTTGGGATATGGGTACTTCTTCTATTGCTCCTTGAGTGAGAAGTGATGTGACCTCCTGCCACAAAAGGCCGGTGGCAGGGACCTGAGAATTGAACCGTTTGATTATTTTAGGCGGGGGCATGTTGAGAAAGTGAAGCTTGTACCCCAGTCGTACAATGGACAGAGTCCAGTTTTCTGATGTAATTTGTTGCCATCTTTTGACAAAATGGCATAACCTGCCTGGAATGGTTAAGGGTTCTGGTCCTTTCAGGGGCAGAATGACTAAGTTCTCTAGGTAAGAGTCAAAGCCCCTGAGGAGGCTGAGTTTGCTGGGCCGGTTGAGCTCTTTGAGCTTGCGGCTTTCTTTGCTGTCTGTTCTGTTGTTGTCCCTTTTGGGGAACATGAACTGGACAGTGGCCCAAATGGGGGTATGATTGGTAAAACCTCTTTTTCTTGTTGAAAAAGGGTTTCTTGAATGACTTTTTCTTTGTTGGGTTGGGCTGTCGACTTTGATAGTCTGTTCAAGGTAGTATTTTCAGATTCAAGCTGATTAGCCTTGTCCTGCCAGTCCTTGCCAAGGAGATTTTCTCCTGTACAAGGAATGTTTCCCAGCTTGTCTTGCACCCACTGCTCTAAGTCTGATGCCTGAAGTCAGGCAATACGATGTGCACCTATGGAGATAGCAGAGGTTCTGTTTATGCATTCAAAACAATCAAAGGTTGCACGGTTCATTAATTTAGAGATATTCTGGGCGTGCTTGACCAGGGTAAGGAAAACTTCCCTTTTATCCTCAGACATATTAGGGCTCATGAGCTCTAAGTCACGTGCGACTTCAAGGAACATACCCATATAAAGAATGTAGGAACTGATCTTGGCTGATAACATGGAGGATTGGAAGAATTGATGCCCAAAGGCATCGAGTGTTCTCGATTCCCGGCCTGGAGGATTAGAAGAATGTGTTTTAGCACTCTTAATTCTACGCATGGCCGATTCCACTACCATTGAATGGTGGGGTAACTGCTTTTGAAAGCCAGGACAGTTTGGCACTCGGTACATGGTATCGAGGCGTTGGGAATGTGGAGACACCGTTAAAGGAGTTTCCCCACATCCTTAACATAAGATCATGTAAGATCTTGTGAATGGGAAGCATAGCTGCTTCCTTAGGAGCCATGGATATTGTAGAATTCTCAATTCTTCTGCCCTAGGTTCCTTTTCTGGAAATCACCGTGATTGAAAGACCTTTGGCTAAATCATGTATGAAATCCTGGAAGGACATGTCTTCTGGAGGAGACATTCTGCATTGAGTAGAAGGAGTTGGATCCTCTGGTAGGATCGCTCCAGTACCGGTAGAGTCATCAGAATCATCAGAATAGGAAGATTCAAAATATCTCAGTGACCAGTGTTCATGCAACACTCGGTACCGGTACCGCTCGAAGTCGGTATCCGGGTGTCTCGGTACCGGCCCTTCAATGCCCGAGATAGACTCGAGGCTCGGCATGGGTGGAAGCATACCTGCCGAGGCAGGTGCACTCGGTACCGGCACCGATGTTGGTACCGATACCTGTGGAACCATCTGTAGCGGTTTTAGCGGTACCGAAGCTGCTAAGAGGGTCACTAGACCGCATTCAATAGCGAGGATTCTCTTATCCATCGCTCCTGCCGATGCCTGGGTGTCGGTACAGGTGGAAGCGGCCACGACCCCAGAACATGGCACCAGTAGTTCTACAGAGGTGGAAGCCTCTGGAACATCATGGAGCCCCATTAATGCTTTGGAGACCGAAGACTCCTGCCGGGGCTGTTTTGCCGGTGAACTTTCCTCGAGGGCAATGCCAGTGGCATCTCAATGCTTAGAAGGAGATCTACCCTTTGAGCACCGGCCAGTCTTGGAAGACTTAAGTTTAGTTACCTGATATCCATGGGAGGAAGATGAAGCTCTGGAAGATGTCGATGCAACGGACATCGTATCGACAGCAAAAAGGGTACCGGGTTTTGCAGCTCTATTCTGCAGGCCCCTCTCGGTCATCTTTCTGCAGGAGACACACTCCAATGGACAATGTTCAGGACCTAAACATTTAAGACACCAATCATGGGTGTCGGTGATGGATATAGTACCGCCATAGTTAGAACATTTCTTGAAACCACTAGCTGGCTTCTCCATGTTTGAAGAAAAGTGGGGCTAGTGCCCAAAATGGTGCCTAGCACCGAAAGGGGAGAGGCCCCAGAAAGAAAAAATCTTTTAGAAAGCTAGTTTTTTGTTTTTAAAGAAGAAAAGAACTGGCGGTACCGGTAGGCGTCGAGTGAAGGCAGACGCGACCACAAAAAAACAAAAGAATAAGAATAAATTTTCTGCGATGACAGGGTACACGTCCTGTCGGCTTCGCAGAAAACAAAGAACTGAAGTGAGAGAGGTAGAAAGGCGGGAAGGCAGCATGCAGACGCTGTGGGATGCTCCCAAAAGCTTTCTTATTGGACGCTGGGGAGCGTTCCCGTGCAGGCTCCGTCGGTACTGACGATACCCATATGTGAAGACTACATTCCTGCTTGTTCCTGGAGATATTATGGACATCAAGGCATGTAAACATATCAACTACTGCTGCAGCTGAAGTTAGCCCTCATGCCAAGTGATGTGAATGGGAGCTATATCAGAGGTACTCAACCCAGTCCTTGGGACACAACTAACCAGTCAGGTTTTCAGGATAACTACAATGAATATGCATGAGAGAGATTTGCATACAATGAAAGCAGTGCATGGATTGCATACAAATCCATCTGGATTGGGTTGAGAACCACTGGACTGAAGGGAGGCATACAAAAGTGGGGCAGAGAGACCGTAATAACAAATGAGGAAAGAGGCTAGAGGGAGCAATAAAGAAGAAGAAAAAAAAATAAGAAAAAAAAAGGGTAAATATTTTCTGGCTATTAATTCCGGCTAGATCTTGAGTTTTCAGAACATTTTTCAACCCTGCCACTTTGCTAGGCTAAGTTCAATGTTCTTCCTGAGCTATTTTTTCAACAGTAAAAGTTGCTGCCCTAAAATACTCGTACATGCAGCCGGCAGGAGAGAGCCATCTTGAAAGTTTGCAAAGTAGCTCATAATCAACTAGGATCCAACCTTATTACTTAGATAAGTGGTAGCCTTGAATTTGAGGCTTTTTTTTTTTTTTAAATACAGGCACAAAACACAGAACGAACCTACTAAGAAGTTAACTAACTTCTTCCTGATACATATGCTAAATGTGAAACTACCCTCATATCAATCTCACTCAGATTTAATTTCAGAGCGGTACGCATTTTACTTTTCAACAAATTCAGCTGCTGAAAGTTTCCATTAGCATGTAATCAGGCCATATGTCTGAGAAATAAGGCTACATTACTCTGATCATGCACTTGGCAGCTCAAGCTCTCTGAGCTGAACTTTAGCAGCAGTATGCTAAAGTTGAGCCTGGACTGCAGCAAATCCAAATTTGAAACACATTCCATTCTCACAACTGAAACTTTTAGTTAGGGTTCCCCAGAGAATTTTGCTGTATAATCTCCATATGGGAGTGTGATGTTCTCTTTCATACAGTTATCTAGATGTCAGATTATTGCTACCTCGGAAGCAAGTGGAGAAGCCTTCATACTGGCTCTGGAAAAGTGTGCCAAGGGGTTTCTGGAGACATACTACACCAGAGCAAATTATCTGCTAAGTCAGAATGCACACATTGCTATGGACAAAGTATATTTTGATGTCCTGTCAAAAAGTATGTGTTTGAGAACAACATGCACAGAAAAATTGTTTTACAAAAGAGAATTCTGAAAGTTGGTGGAGAATGGATTTTTTATTTTTTTTAATGATTTCGGGTATTAAGTACAGTAATGCACAGATTGAAATACCGGCTTAACAGTTTCCTTAGCCATTTGGATCCCCTTTAGAGCACAGTTACCAGAGTTCTAACAATTATATCTCTTAATTACCAAAATACTTAAAACATAAATTTGAAAATTTCATTCATCTACACCGAGTGTGTTTTTATAGCTGATAAGATGACTTGGGGAGGGGGGAGAACAGGAGAGCATAAGAAATGCCATACTGGGTCAGACTAAGGTCCATCAAGCCCAGTATCCTCTTTCCAACAGTGGCCAATCCAGGTCATAAGCATTTGGCAGGTTCCCAACAAGGCACCCAGGTTCCAGAATGTTTATCCCGGGGCACGCAGTGGATTTCCCAGAGTCGTCTTTAATAATGGTTTATGGAACTTGTCCAAACCTTTTTTAAACCCAGCTACATTAACAGCTTTTACTATATCCTCTGGTAATGACTTCCAGAGTTTGATTATGCATTGAGAGAAAAAATATTTTCTCTTATTACTCTTAAATAGGTTAGGTTGTAGCTTCATTGCGTGTCTCCTAGTCTTTCTACTTTTTGATAGTATAAACTGATCTAATTTACCTGTTCCATTCCATTCATTCATTTATAGACCTCTGTCATATCTCCCCTCAGCCGTCTCTTTTCCAAGTTGAAGAGTCCTAACCTTTTAAGCTTTTCCTCATAGGGGTATTCTTCCATCCCCTTTACTATTTTGTTGGTTCTTCTCTGTATCTTTTCTAATTCTGCTATATCCTTTTTAAGATGTTGCAACCAGAATTGCACACAATATTCAAGGTGTGGTCGCACCATGGCACGATACAGAGGCATTATAATATCCTTGGTTTTATTCTCCATTCCTTTCCTTTCCTAGCATTCTATTTGTTTTCTTAGCTGCCGCTGCACACTGGGCAGACAGTTTCAATGTATTATCCACTATGACACCTAAATCTTTTTCCTAGGTGGTGAGTCAAAGTGGATCTTGAATTGTGTAACTGTAGTTTGGGTTGTTCTTTCCTACATGCATAATTTTGCACTTGTCCATATGAAATTTCATCTGTCATTTGAACATCCAGTCTTCCAATTTATCAAGGTCCTCTTGCACTTTACAACTTTGAATAATTTTGTGTCATCTGCAAATTTGATAACCTCACTCATTCCCATTTCCAGGTCATTTATGAATGTTATGTTTAAATTATTTTATTTTTATTGAAACAGACACCCAAAATACAATTACCCCTGACTCGTGGGGACACTTACAAGTCAGAGGAACCAATACACTGATGTAGACTATTACAAAACTATTCCCCTCCCTTCAAATTCCCCCTACCCCTACAACCTCCCCCCCCCCCCCCCACACACACACACACACAGGCAGACACAGATCTTCATCAGGCAACCAGCCAGATACTCCACATTAGAGGAGCCAGCACCTCATCACTACTCATCTACGGCCCTTGCCACACACCCAAAAATTGCATATAATGACAAGTAGCCAACAATGTTAAGTAGAGATGCTCAGTGAAAAGGAGTATAAGAGCTGCATAATAGAACAAGAGAAATCCAAGGGTAGTACAGAACCTAGATAAACACAGAGTTCAGGGCCTTACTACACCCTCGTGGGAGTGTGACTGAATATAGGGGTCCCAGACAACCATAAATTTTACATGTCGTGGAGGTGAGCCCAGAGCAGTGACGTTTTCCATTTGCATCAACTTATGGAGTCTATTCCATCATGCCCAATAGGCTTGTGGTTCTGGATCCAGCCATGTCCCCAATATACCCCTGAGACCCAACAGGCAGGCCTTACGCACAAACGATTTTGCCCCACAGCCTTTCACCGTTAGTCTCGCCAGGTCCCCAAGCACCAGTCTCTCCACCCTCAACATTACCACCTGCTGTAGCATGTCAGACAGATATGCCCACACCCCATCCCAAAAGGCTCAAACCTGAGGGCATCCCCAGAATTGATGGCCCAGGGTACCGCGATCTGCCGAACACTTCAGGCAGGCCACCAGGCCAGCTGCCCAGGTTTACACAAGAGAAAAAAAGCTTGCAGGATCACCTTGCACAAAGTCTTGCGAAGCACCACCTTCATGGTGACCTAAGGCATTCAGAGGGCCTATAAGAGGTTGTCCTCACTCCAGCCCATCCCAAACTAGACGCTCCACCACTGCGCCAGCTCGTGATGGTGGTTCTACCATTCCAGGGTCGCCCAGGCTTTATACAAACAGGACAGTGACAGATGGTCCCTGACACAGATCTCAAAAAATGTTGCCAACCTATCCACAAAGGTCTGCCCCACCACTTCTCGCTGAAACCTCCTTATATCAATGTTTCACATGCAGGAGTGCAAAAGCACCTCTAGGAGCAATCTGGAACTCCTTCACCAAATCTTCGAGAAACTTAAACTGATTCTCCTGGGTAAGGAACTGAAAGAAGCAAAACTGGCCCTGCCGCTCCCACAATCAAAATTCCCTGGAGAGACCTCCTGCAGGGAACTCTGTTACCACATAAGAGGCAATAGACCCGAATCTTCGGGGGTCTCTGCCATATGAGAACAAAGGGCCTGCCATGCTCCCCGCAGCAGTCTGACCAGTGGGTTCATGCTGACTGACTGTGGCAAACACAGACAAGAGGCAAGTACCATGTACTTTGGATATAGTGTCCCTAGGAGCTTTTGCTCCAAAAGCAGTGGGGTGCAAGTCTCCATCTGGTAAAGCCAGTCGCGAACATGGCGTAGAAGACAGCTTAAATTATATTGATCCAAGTCGAGCACATTGAGTCCATGTTCTCTCCTGCCCAAAAGAAAGAAAATGTGCGGACAGCGGCCCCATCATCAGAAGTGACCCAAATTAGGCCACCACACCCGTATATCTTTCTTCAACAGTCGCAAAGGAAGCACCTGTAGTAAGTACAATCATCTGGGGAAGAGTGTCATTTTGTACAGTGCAATATGCCCCAAGAGTGACAATGGCAAACTCCCAGCGTTGCAGCTGTTTTCATTCCTTACGCAATCGGGGTAGAACATTGAGTTGATATAGTTGTGACAGATCAGCTGGGACCTGCACCCCCAAATACTTAAAAGATCCGGTTGTCCATTTCAAGGGGAATGGGCTAGGCCAACAGCCCAGAAACCGCGGGTCAAGGGGTATGACCTCTGACTTGTCCATATTAAGCTTCAGTCTGGAGCATGCCCAAAAATCCCAAAAAAACATCCAGTAGAGCCACTAGGGACATCTGGGTGTTTTGCAGGTGTACGAGAATATTGTCTGAATATGCTGCAATCTTGAATTGTGAGTGCCCCACTCTTACCCCCTCAGTCCTTGAATCTCCTTGTACCATTCGTAATAAAGGTTCCAAAAACAAGAGAAATGGCAGAGGGGACAAGGGGCAGCCCTGTCGGGTGCCTTGACCCAAGCAGAAATCTTAAGAAACCTGTCCATTGACCACCACGACCACGCAGGCTGAATTGCACAGGAGTTTCAAGGCCTGTAGTAAAAGCCCATTAAATCTGAAGTGCTCCAGGACTCTAAACAGAAATTGCCAGTCCACCAGATCAAAGGCTTTTTCAGCATTGAAACTAATCAGTAAGGAACTCTGGTGATCTACATGACTGGCCGCCAAAGAGGTCACCACCCAACACAGATTTAACACAGGATACCTATCTCGGACGAATCCCACTTGACTTTCATGAATTAGAGTAGGCATAAGGCGGGCCAAGCCATTAGCCAATATTTTGGCAAGAAGCTTGTTGTCACAGTTAAGGAGTGATATGGGTCAATAAGATGCCGTAAGAAGAGGGTCCCGACCAGGCTTTGGAAGAACCACCTAATGTGTGATGTTACTCCTATGAGATCAATAAGAAGGGAGAACAGCCACTGTAGAGGCGTTTTGATATGATCCCACATCAGTCTGTACTATTCGTTAGCAAACCAGTCTGGGCCAGGCGCAACATTAACCTAAGATTGCAGGATAGCAAATTCCACCTCCTCTTCCAGGATGAGCCTGTTTAAAAGGGCACACTGTTCAACTGTTAGAGCAGGAAATTTCCATGCCTTCAAGGCTTGTAGTATCTCCCAAACTTAAACCGTTCCCTTGGGCATACAAAGCCTGATAGAACTCACGAAACATTGCTAAGATGAGACTATTATCTGTCACTATTGCCCCTCCATCCAAAAGCACTGAGACTCTCCCAGGACCCCAGCAGCATTTAACCAAAGGCGACACTAATTGTCCCGCCCGATTTCCAAATCAATGGAGTTTACATTGGCAATAGATCATGGACTTATAGGCTTGCCACTGAAGAAGGGTGTTGAGTTCTACCTGAATAGCCAACTCCCCTTGATGCACTGGGTTATATTGATGTCCCAAAAGATGTCTGGTCTCCCCTATATGAAGGGATAGCCATAGTATTTGTGAATCAATACACTTGCATCGACTGTACTCAAAGCTCATAATCTCTCCTCAAAGAACCACCTTGCCTGTCTCCCAGAACAATGCAGGATCCTCCCTATGGGCCTCAATAGCCACTACATATGCATCACATTTCTCCTGAAGAAATCTCAAAAATGACGGGTCATGGTACAAATGTACCGGAAAGCGCCACTGGGGACATCAGACGTGCCTTCTGAAGCCTTCCAGGTCTAACCACACCGGCGCATGATTGGAGATTGCCATAACCTCAATGCCAGCTTGGCGTATCTATCTGTGACAAGGATGTAGATGATAGTAACATATAATTTAAGCATGACAGAGTGCCATGTGCATGTGACAGGTGCGTATAATACCTGTCCTGTGGGTATAGGGTCCACCATACATCAATAAGATCTAGGGCCTCACACATATGCTCAATCCCGTGTCTCGAACATGTCTGCCCCAAGCCACCTGGCTCGATCCAGAACATAGTTGAAGTCGCCTCCCAAAAGAAGAGAGTGACGGGGAAACAGTCCAACACTTTACCTGGATCCATGGAGGAGGACCGATTTGGGGTACTGCGGCCATAGATGTTACAAAAGGTGTAGGAGGTGCTAGACAGTTTCCCCTGCTTGTCCACCACCTGTCTTTCTAGAATAAAATCAAGGCCCTTCTGGATTAAAATCATTACCCCTGCCTTCCGGGAGCTCGCTGCAGCCCCAAAGGATTGTCCCACACCCCAGCGTTGCAGTTTAGCATGCTCCGAGGAGTCCATGTGTATTTCTTGCAGAAAGGTCACATCTGCCCTCAAATCTCTCAGTTGTTTTAACACTTTGAACCACTTAATAGGGGACCACAATCCACAGACATTCCAGGATAAGCAACGAATAGAGAAGTCACCCATAGTCTCCACTTAGAGGCGTCATCCTCATAACAGTACACCATTATAAATATAAATGGGGCATCTCCCAGCCTAGGCATCCCATTTTGTACTAGTCTTGACACATTTTCAGCCAGCTCCATGCTCCAATACTTAAGCTCATTCTGATCCGCCATACAACAAACCCTTCCTTCCTGCCATCCCTCCCTTTTATCCACCCTCCTCACCACCACTCCACATTCCTCCCTGCCTAATTTACTTCCCTTCCCCCAGACTCATCAGCCTATAAACAAAACCCACCACATAGGAGGTCACTAGGGATGTGTCAGGGTCCCCACCCCTCCCACCGATCTCCTCAGAACTCTAATACGTGAGGTCCCCACATAATCACCATCATCCACTCACACATCCCACTTCCACACGGCCCCAGTGGGTTGCAGACCCTTGCCACCTGTGCCCACCTGTAAGAAATATGAAGAGTGGCAGCCCCAAGAGGGCCCATCAGTCATACTCACCAAAGTCCATATAGCGGTCAGGAGTTTCCTCTTGTGCAAGAATGTACCAAGGGTCAATTTACCAAACTAGGCATAGGAGTAGCATGTAACATAGCAACATAATATATAACGGCAGATAAAGACCAGTATGATCCATCTAGTCTGTCCAGCAAGGCGGCAAGAGCAAGTGCACCTGCCGCTCCGTGCAGGTCAACCTTCTGCATGCCTTTGTTTAGGGGTGTATCTGCCACTCCGTGTAGGTCACCCCTATTTGTTGAAATAGTTGTGTTTATTTTTATTTTATCCTGTTGCTATAAAGGGATCCAGAGTGTCTATCCCATGCCATTTTGAATTACATCACTGTCTTTGCCCCCACCACTTCCATCGGGAGGACATTCCAAGCATCCACCACCCTTTCAGTGAAAAAGTATTTCCTGACATTGCCTCTCAGTTTACCCCCTTGCAGCTTCATGTTATGCCCTCTAGTTTTACAGCTTCCCTATCTTTGGAAGAGGTTTGTTTGTTCATTAATACTCTAAGCATTTAAAGGTCTGAATCATATCTCCCCTGTCCCTCCTCTCCTCCAGAGTTTACATATTTAGGTCTTCAAGTCTCTTCTCATAAGTCTCCTGATGCAGGCTTCAAATCATTTTGGTCGCCTTCCTCTGAACCCTTTCCAGTCTTTTTATATCCTTTGCAAGATATGGTCTACAAAACTGAACACAATATTCCAAGTGAGGCCTCACCAGCGACTTGTACAGTGGCATTAGTACCTCTTCCTTTCTGCTGGTAATTCCTCTTTGTGTGCAACCCAGCATCCTTCTGGCTTTTGCTACCACCTTGTCATACTGTTTCACCACTTTGAGATCCTCAAACAGTCACTCCAATGTCCTTCTTCTGGTCCTTGCACACCAACCTCTCGCCCCCTATCGCATAAAATTCCCATGGATTTCTGCTTCCCAAGTGCATGACACTGCACTTCTTCACATTAAATCTTAACTGCCAGCATTAGACCATTCTTCCAGCTTTTGTAGATCTTTCCTCGTGTTCTCCACTCCCTCAGGGCAGTCCACTCTTGCAAATTTTCATGTCATCTGAAAAAAGACAGACTTTTCCATTCAGTCCTTCAGCAATATCACTCACAAATACATTGAAAAGTACCGGCCCCAGGACCGAACCCTGGGGCATACCGCTAATCACCTTTTTTTCATCCGAGTGAGTTCCATTTACCATCACCTTCTGTCATCTGTCAGCCAACCAATTTCTGATCTAGTTCACCACCTTGGAACACATCCTCAAGCTGTTGAGTTTATTGATAAGCCTCCTATGAGGAACAGTATCAAAGGTTTTGCTGAAATCTAGGTAGATCACATCTATCACATGCCCTTGATCTAGTTCTCTGGTCACCCAATCAAAGAACTCAATCAGATTTGTTTGGCAAGATCGTCCTTTGGTAAAACTATGTTGTCTTGACTCATGGTTTCGGGAAAGTCCATTATTCGCTCTTTCAGGAGCACCTCCATTACTTTTCCCGCCAAAGAGGTAAGGCTTACTGGCCTGTAGTTTGTCACCTCTTCCCTATTACCACTTTTGTGAAGAGGTACCCACATCAGCCCTTCTCCAGTCCTGTGAAACTTCAAGGATCTACTAAAAACATCCTTTAATGACCCTGCAAGAACCTCTCTGAGCTCTTTCAGCATCCTGGGATGTGTCCCATGGCCTTGTCCACCTTCATCTTTGCAAGCTGTTCTGACATCTTCTTTGAATGGTGTGGTCTCTACTCCATTCCCATTTGTATATTTGTCAATCTCAGGTGGTCCTTCTAAAGGATTTTCGTTAGTAAAAGCACAGCAGAAGTATTTGTTTAGCAAGTTTGCTTTTTCAATGTCACTTTCCACAAATCTGTTTTTTGCACTTTTTGAGACCTCTGATTTTCCTCTTCTCTCAAATATACCTGAAAAAAGGTGGCGCCACACTTCACATCTTTTGCCATCTTTTCTTCTGCCTTTGATTTTGCTATCCTTATTTCTTTTTTTGTCTTTTAGGTTTTATCCTGTATTCTTATCTGTGTTCCTCTCTTTGCGAATTTCTGAATTTTGTGAAAGCTGTGTTTTTTGCCTTTATTTGTGCAGCCACTTCTTTGGAGAACCAAATAGGTTTCCTTTTCCTCTTGTTTTTTTACTTTCTTTATATGTATCTGTTGCCCCTCTTTTACTGACTCCTTTAGTTTAGCCCATTGCAATTCCACTTCCCTTATCGCCTCCCACCCTGCCAACTCCTCCTTCAGGTACTTAGCCATTTTACTGAAGTCAGTGTTTCTGAAGTCTAGGACTTTGAGCTTGCTGTGATTGGACTCTGCCTTGGCTTTAATCTCAAACCTCACCGTGTGATGGTCGCTGCTGCTCGCATGGGCATCCACCCAGATATTCACATACCTGGGCAACTGCACTCATGCTCATCTCATCCATATCACTACAAACGTAGGGGACTTCACCTCTCCAAAAGATGGGCTTCAATAGGCCTCCGTCCCAAGTAGAATACAAAAGTAAGCATTCTAACAATGCTGTGAACTGTGGAAAGTTGGTTCAGGAGGATGCCATCTAACATGCAAAGAAGCCACAGGCCCATATGCAGACCAGCCATATGTGCATTATTGATCCCACCATATAGCCTCAGCCGAGGGGCACATCCTTACACAACCATCTGCCCACTACACATCACTCACCACAGCCCATGCAACAGCCAAAGGCCTCCCCATATGCCAAAGTGTGTTGGGTGTCAATTTCCAGCCTAGGGCATAGCTTCATAATCGGGCTCAACCCCCACATATACTGGGCATATCTCACTTTCTCGCCTGCTCATACAGGCATTTTAGAGGTTGTATTTTATTCATTTTAATCTGGTTAGGGGTAATTTGGAATCTTTCAGCTCTGTAATTAAGAGCATCTGGGTTGCATTTATCTTTATCAAAACCCCTCTGACAAAATGCCCTAACTTCCCTCTTTTGTTAGTATCCTTCAAGGATACATCCTTCCAAATCATGCTCTCTTGGGAGACTGTCTGCTTTTCCCTAATATCTAGTTTAAAAGCTGCTCTCTCTCCTTTCTAAAGGTTAATGCCAGCAGCCTCATTCCATCCTGGTTAAGGTGGAGACCATCCTTTCAGAAAAGCCCCTCCCTTCCCCAGAATGTTATCCAGTTCATAACAAATCCAAAACCCTCTTCTCTGAACCATTGTCTTGTCCACACATTGAGCTTCAGAGATCTGGCTGCTTTTTGGGTCCTGCACGTGGAAAAGGAAACATTTTGGAGAATGCCACCCTGGAAGTTCTGGATTTAGACTTCCTACCTAAAAACCTAAATTTGGCCTCCAGAACCTCCCTCCCTCACTTTCCTATGTCATCGGTACCAACATGTACCAAGACAGCAGACTCCTCCCCCAGCATTATCTAAAACCTTGTCTAGGTGGTGCGTGAGGTCTGCTACCTTCGCACCAGGCAGGCATGTTGTCAGGCTATCCTCATGTCCACCAGCCACCCAGCTATCTACATCCCTAATGATCGAATAACCAATTATAATGGCCATCCTAACCCTTTCCTCATGGGCATATGGCCCTGGAGAAACCTTCTCGGTGCAAGACACTACTCTTCACCAAGCACTATGGCTCCAGCAACCAATACTACCCATACCTCTATCACCTTATAGCACTATTTTTATTGTTTCTGTACTGTTTTCCTATCCCCACCCTTAAATGTCCTACCCTATTATGTAACCACTTTGATTGAAGGAAAAGGTGGTACATAAAACTTGATAAAAATAAATAAATAAAAAAATAAGAGTGTTTTACATCACCTGGAGGACAGGTCCTAGCTACAGGATCGCTTCCTGCCACACACCAAGGTGATGCTCTCCTGTCACATCACCTCTCTCCTCCATGGCAACAGAGAGGCTGCCAGACTGGCAATGAGAAAAAGCAGCAGCAGTTTGCCCAAGAGGAGCAGCATGGAGCTGGCTGAAAATGTGTCGAGACTAGTATAAAATAGGATGCCTAGGCTGGGAGATGGCCCATTATATTTATGATGGTGTACTGTTATGAGGATGACGCCTCTAAGTGCAGACTATGGGTGACTTCTCTATTCGTTGCTTATCCTGGAATGTCTGTGGATTGGGGTCCCCTATTAAGTGGTACAAAGTGTTAAAACAACCGAGAGATTTGAGGGCAGAGGTGGCCTTTCTGCAAGAAATACACATGGCCTTCTCGGAGCATGCTAAACTGCAATGCTGGGGTGTGGGACAATCCTTTGGGGCTGCAGCGAGCTCCCGGAAGGCAGGGGTAGTGATTTTAATCCGAAGGGCCTTGATTTTATCCTAGAAAGACAGGTGGTGGACTAGCAGGGGAAACTATCTAGCACCTCCTATACATTTTGTGACCTCTCTTGCCTGGTGGACCCCAAGGAAGACCCCGATGGAGAAATGAGGTCTAAAGTCCCTATATCCAGCACAGGGAAAAAGCAGCCAGGCCAAAGGGAAGAGAGGGCTCCATCAGGAGTGAGGAAGAGGAGAAGAAAAGTGGGGTGGGGGAAGAGAAGAAGTAGAGCAAAGACTACAATAGGGGGGGGGGTCAGGGGCAAGCAGAGTAAGGCACTGACCTAGTGCTGCTTAAAAGTTGGATTACCAGGAGAAGAGTTTTGTAAAGCTGCTGACATTTTTCACTTTTGCTGCATCACCTTATCATTATATGTCTACAAAGAAAAGATAGAGTTCTCGTGGATGAATAGATCATTTAAGTAATTAACACCGGCATTAAATCTTACGGCTTGCCTGGACTTGCTGCCTTGATAGGGCTGAAATGAGGTAGATAAAATACCTCAGCAGGGCACTGCGTGGCTAATTAGGAAATATGAAGTCTGATCTAGGGTGAGGCAAAGAAATTACTTAATCCCATTAAAGAACAAGGCTGTAGGTGGGGGTGAGGTCTAATCGTATAGTATAATTTGAATTCCTCCAGAAAAAGCCCTTGGCTCAAGTGCAGAAAGCTATTAGCAGAGAAAGTTCTGGTAGACAAGCTACTTCTAGCGATACTACCATAAGAGTTAGACCATATGGCGAGGAGGCAGATGAGGAGAGCAAGGGCTAGACTAGTAAATTAGACATATTGGATTCCTATAAATTAAAGTTCCTAACTTCCAAGGTCACAGAGTTTAGCATTTTAAGAACCTTAAATTTGGCTATGCATTCCCCTATGCACTCTGATTGCTACAGAAGAAAAATTATTAAAATGCAGAGAACAGTCTAGGAGCAGAGTTTGGAGAAGAAGGGGAGGGACTATAAGTGCACCAAGCACTATGGGGCCGATACAACAACAAGTTCACAATTTGCGCATAGTTAGTGTGACATTTGTGCCTATTTATGCGCTACCTTCGCGCCACAATGCAGAAAGGGGATCAGTGCATTGTGCAGATGCAAATGTGCCTGCCAATGCACAGCCCATGTAAATGTATTCAAATTAGTATGCTAATTAAGCAATTAGCTATACCATCTGGATAGTGTGCAGAACACTAGAAGGCTGAGCTCAACGCCGGGACTTTAACACTAGGTCAGAGGAGATAAAGGTCAGTGCTCAGTTCAGAGGAGGAATTTATACCCGTTTGCATGGATGAGCCCCACAGCCTTTTTCTGGGTTTGCTGAAATGAGTGAGGCCTAAAAAAACTCTGAAGGAAAGCATGCTTTAACACGTATGAGCATGTGCTGGAATGCTCATTCTGCTCAGAAGTTCTACTCCTAATACTATCGGTTAAAGGATATTCAGAGCAGAGCCTCTGAGCAGAATGATTACCCTATGCATCACATAACATTTTAGCAAACGTGCACATGTGCCTTTTTGTGTGCAGAATATAAGTGCTACTAATACAGACCTGTGCGCATGTGACTGGCTTGCTCTGCAAGTTTAGCACATACTTCTTGCACACAGCTCATTTGCATGCTATTGCTTATTGCATGCCTGTAGAAAACTACTGCGCTAAACCTATGTTTGAAAACCCTGTGCTAAAGCTCTAGTGCCAAGCTCTAGTGCAAGGTTTCTGCATCATCCCCAGTGTGTGCTATTACTTGCCTGCTACAGAGAGGCTGTATGTGTAGACCAAGTGCAAAAAGCACCTCTGTTCTCTAGAGGCTACAGTGGCAGAAATCCCAGAAGCTTGAAGTCCGTACACATATTACTGTAATGTATTCTTTTTTGTTTTTTTTAATTCATCAGTCTTCCACGTTACTGATTTTATGTTTTCTATTCTGTTTGTTCCTTTATGCTACATCATTTATCCATTATTGTTTTATTTGAGCTTTATATAATGAACCTTTGTTTTGTATTCTACATTCAACCTGCAGTTTGCCAAGAGTAAGCTCATTCAGGCTGTCATGAAAGAACTTTTACAGAACATACATACATGCATATCGCTATCTCGACATCAGCAGATACAGCACTCAGCAAGAGGAGTTTGGCAAGCTGCATTTAATCCACCCCTGTAGGGCATTAATAAGCAAAGTTACAACATAGTACAGGTTAAGCAAAGATTGTGACAAGAGAAATTTCTTTTTGAGAGAATTTTCTGTATTAGTCATTTTCCAAACAGGACCAAACCATTCTGCTTAGCAAGTAAATAGTACTGGGTCACACATCCATCCATCCATTCATTCATTAATTTATTTAAAAAATGTATAACTTCCACTGGGTTGGAAAAAATAAACAAAAGACAAGAGCCAGAAAAAGTAAATAGGTCAGGCTCTGCAGGGCTTTTTTTTTTTTTTTTTTTTTTTAAATACACACAAGGCCAATATACAGCAGCCTAACCAGTAATGAAATTATCAAAATACAGTTATCTAGATAACTTTAGGAGAGGCGTCTGCTTTGACCAGATCTATTCAACTAAGCTTACTTAGCTAAACAGCTCTGATACTCCTTGATAAAGTGGTTCATAAGCTCAAGAAAGCGTAGTTATTCATCGACTGAGCCCACACAGAATTGCTCCCCAGCTTTTAAAAAAAGCCTTGGAAGTTAGGCCAAGCATGCGCAGTCATCTTCCTCCCAAATGTGCCATCTTACCTCAGTATGATGACATAGCTTAATCAAGCATAAAAAAGAAAAAAACTCCACAGGGAGGAGAGTGGGTTGTGAGGACCAATTCCTGCTGTCCCCGGAGAACACCTGTTACAGGTGAGTAACTACGCTTTCTCCAGCAACAAGCAGGAAGTCAGTCCTCATATATGGGACTCCCAAGCTACAGGCTACCGAAAAAACCTGTAGGAGCCACAGGCAATACAAAAGGCGAACTGTGAAGGGCAGCAAAGAGCACTGAATGGCTTGATGTCCAGTGATGCAGCCCCAAGATTGATGATGGAATCGCCTCTCCGGTAGCCTGGACACAAAGATCAGGAGGGAAAGAACTGCACTATTCCCCAAAGAGGTGACAAAGTACTGCCTGGCCAACGGCGCTATCACGCCATGAGCTCTCATCCAAGCAGTAATGCACTGCAAAGGTATGGACCGAAGACTAGGTGGTGGCCTGGCAGATGTCCTGCAGGGGGACAGAGCGCAGAAGAGTCATTGAGGCCGCCATGGCATGCCCATTAAGCATAGTTACTCACCTGTAGCAGGTGGTTCTCCAGGGACAGCAGGAATCAATCCTCATGTTTTACTCAGCAACTGGTTAGCTGATGCATGAGTATCATGGAGACCTGTGGGGTTAGTGATGTATACCCATTCTCCCGACTTACCCTGTGAACAATGGTCAGGCATCTACCTGACTCAGAACACAGTCAGTGTTTTTTTTATTCTTATGAACAATTCCCTGATACTGTAATGTTTTCTAGCACTATTAGACTTCTTACAGAAGCACAGTAGAGGTATTATGTACCAAGACAGGCAGTTACAGCATCCTTTATTTACCACCTCTGGTTATCATTATATGTTTTTCTCCAATCACCATTATAAAGATGTGTCTTTTGAAAATACTTTAAATGATATTCTAAGACCCTATGGAAAACGATGAAATGGTATTGCATTTTCTGAAAAAATAATGAACAAAAAGTGGTATATGTGTAGATCTTTTCAAGGCCTGTTTCATAACCTTCAGAGGTGTCTTTCCTAAGGCCCGGAATCTAACATACTGAATAACATGGGGCCTCAACCCAATACATAAGTTGTACTGTATATATTGCTGTAAATAACGTTGTAGATATGTTTATTCCCTGTTGAATCCAAGTTTCTAACCCTTGTTCAATGTAAATTCTATGTGGCCTGACCACATAGTAATATGTTGTTTTACTGTAAACCGCACTGATATTGTAATAGCGCGGTATATAAGAAAGGTTAAATAAAATAAATAAATAAATGTATGGGTGACATTGATGATGATGGAGCCCGCATGCAGCATTTCCCCAGCTTTCACAGAAAGCCTTTGGCATGCGTGGTCCCCTTCCCACCCAAGGGTGCCATCTTGCTCAGTCAGATGACAGAGAAAAAAAAAAGACTTAAAACAATGTAGGGAGGCAACCCCAAGGGGGGACGAAGGTAGGGTTGCAAGGACAGATTCCTGCTGTCCCTGGAGAACACCCGTTACAGGTGAGTAACTACGCTTTCTCCAAGAACAAGCAGAAAGTCAGTCCTCACATGTGGGACTCCCTAGCTCCAGGCTGCCGAGGACTGAACCATGACAGCACTACTGGTGACCCATCGAGTAGACATAAGTTGCAGAAAGTGAGTCCCGACAGAGACTCTGCAAGACCCTAATATCCAGCGACACTATCACTCCAGTGCATGTAGGACAGGGCCCGCTTGCAGTCTAGCGTATGCAATATGAGTTCCTCCCTGCCATCATGGGGCTGTGGGAAAAAGGTGGGCAGGACCATCTCCTGGTTAAGGTGGAAGGGAGATACCACCTTGTGGAGGAATTTGGGGTGTATGCGGAGCACTATCCTGTTCTTATAGAACCTTGTATATGGCGGATCCACCACCAAGGCCTGGAATTCACTCACTCACAGAGTAGATGTGATGGCCACTAGTAAAACCACTTTCCAAGAGAGGTATCTCAAATGGCAGGTGGCCAGAGGCTCGAACAGTGGTCTGGCGAGTTGGGAGAGCAGCACGTTAAGGTCCCATTTTGCCACAGAAGGGTGGAGAGGTGGCTTTGATAGCAAGAGGCCCTGGAGGAACCTGGAGACCAAGGGCTGGTTTGCGAGGGATTTCCCCTCTACAGTGTGATGGTGAGCGGCTATGGCACTCAAGTGTACCCTCACCAAATTAGACTTCATGCCGACATGCGAGAGATGCAGTAAGTACTGTAGCACTAGTTGCACGCGGTAGAAGAAAGGGTTCGCGCCTCTGTGCACCAGATGGAGAATCTTCTCCATATGAAGGCGTAAGCTCATCTGGTGGAGGGTTTTCTGGAGACCAACACGATGATCTCGACTTCCTCCAGGAGACTGAAAGGAACCAAAGCAGCCACGCAGTCAACCCTAGAGACCCAGGCTGGGGTGTAGAAGGAAGCCCTCCACCTGGGACAGGAGGTCCGAATCCCGACCCAGTGGGACTGGGAGTGCCACCGGCAAGGAGAGAAGCTAGGCCCATCTGGGGGTGATCAGAATCACTGATACCTTCTTCCTCTGGCACCTGAAGAGGATCTTGGCCACCAGCAATGTCGGTGGGAAGGCACAGAAGAGGCCCTCGGACCACGGGATCAGAAAGGCATCTATACTGCCACCCTCCCCGGGTGCAGCTGGCGTGAGCAGAAGCGGGGCAGCTGCAGGTTGTCTGGGGAGGCGAACAGGTCCATCACGGGCCTGCCCCAGTTGCAGAAAGGTCTTTGCACCACCCTGGGGTTCATACACCATTCGTGTGGCCTTAGGACTCTGCTGAGTTTTCCGCTAAGCAACTGTCCTGACCTGGAAGATATACTACCTATAGTAGCATTCTGTGGCGCACCGCAAAGAAGAGAGCCACCGCTTCCTGGCAGAGGGAGTACAAACCTGTGTCCCCCTGCTTGTTTACATAAAACATGGCGACCTGGTTGTCCGACTGGATCAGCACAGGGCGGTTGCACATGAGATGGCAGAATGCTCGCAAGGCCAGGAAGATAGCCCAGAATTCCAAGAGGTTGATCTGCAGGAGCGACTCCTTCTGCGACCATCTGTCTTGAATGCAAAGGTCTCTGCAGTGTGCCTTCAACCCAGGAGGGAGGCATCCGTGGTCAGGACCCTCTTATGGCGCAGGTGCCTGGAAGCTCTTTAGGTGCAGGTGCTTGGAGGTGGCATATGGACTGCCACCAGTTGAGGGAGTCTTCCAGTTGGTGGGTGATCCTGACAATGTCGCACAACCTGCCCGTGGCCCGAGTCCATTGGGGATGGAGGCACCACTGGGCTGCCCGCATGGGCAAGTGGGCTGGGCCATGACGTGGATTGTTGAGGCCATATGGCCCAGTAGATGGAGAAGGAGGTGAGCCAGTACCAACCGGTAAGTCTGCACCTCTCCCGCAAGCTGCACGAGGCGATGTCCCCATTCCTTTGGGAGGACGACATTGACCTGTAATGTGTCCAGCTGTAGGCACCTATGAACTCCAGGTTGTTGGCTGGAGAGAGGTGGGATTTGGGGTAGTTGATGATGAACCTTAGGTGCTACAGGAGGCAGATAGTTCGCCCTGCGGCCTGGCTGGCTTTGGGGGCAAGCTGCCTCTGATAAGCCAGTCATCCAGATAGGGAAAGACTAAAGTCCCTTGTAGGCGCATGTGGGCAGCCACGACCACCTTGGTGAGCCAGGCCGAATGGAAGTACCCTGTACTGGTAGTGCTCTCCTCCCAACATGAACCTTAGGTACTGTCTGTGGGAGGGGTGGATCAGGATGTGGGTATATGCATCCACTAGGTCTAAGGAGCACAGCCAATCTCACTGGTGGATGTAGGGCAGCAGAGTTCCAAGGGAGAGCATTTTGAACTTCTCCCTCACCAGAAACTTGTTCAGGTTTCACAGGTCTAGTATGGGCCTGAGCCTCCAGTTGTTTTGGAAATACATGCAGTAGAAACCTTTTCCTCACAAATGCCTGGGTACAGGATCTACCACCCTGTCCCTGAGCAAACCTGCGAGCTCTGAGAGGAGCAAGGTCTGGTGAGGGAGAGGTCACACTGGCTCTCCTGGGCAGAACCCTGGTGGTGATGGCTGAAAATGGAGGAGATAGCTCTCCTTTACCACCTGTAGGACCACTGATCCGTGGTGAATCTGGCCCACCTGTGGGCGAAGAGTGCCAGGCAGCTCCCTGTGGGCTGGGGAGGGTCTCCCGGGGGGGGGGGGGCCTGCCCAGGGAGTCAAAAGCTCCCTCCCAGGCTGGGTGGGAGCTGGTGGCCGAGCCTTCTGAGACTTTGGCTTCCTCTGACAATTACCCTGTTTCTTGGGCTAGGGGCCCTGTTGCTATTGCCCTGAGTAGGGTTGGTAATGGATCGGGTGAAAAGTCCCATTTTTCCTTGGGAAAAGTGGTCTTTTTTCCTACGGTTTCTTCTGGGGAAGGGTTGAGGTTTTCCTCCAGAGCTTTTGCCTGGTCACGATCTCTGTCTCTATCTCAGCCACCTTGTTGGCCATAGGCTTGTCAAACAAGCCTTCCCCGGTGCAGGAGACATCGAGCAATTTCTCTTGCACCCATTGCTCAAGGTTGGAGGTCGGCAAATAGGCCTGGCACCGAGCCCCGATGCCCGCTGCTGCTAGCCAGGCTGCGGATTCAAAGCCATCGTAGGCAGTGCGAGATACAAACTTTCAAAAGTCCCAGATCCCGGTTGCCAGGGCTTGGAACCTCTGGAGGGGTTCCCCGGCGATGCCTGCAGAGAAACCCGCCAGTTCTTGGATGAGGCCCTTGAGGTACATGCCTATGTACAACTCATAGGCCTGTATCCGACAGCCCAGAATGGATCCCTGGAAGCACTTGTGACTGAGGGCATCGAGGGCTCAGGCCTCTCTGCCTGGGGAGAGTAATTCTTCTGGCTTTTAAGCTTTTGCATAGCGGACTCCACGATCATGGAGTTATGTGAGAGTTGGGACTTTTGGAAACCCGGGCCCTTCTTGATGAAATAGATGGTGTTGAGGAGTCGGCTGACCACTGGCACTGAGGATGGTCAGCCACTTGAGGATGGACTGTACCGGCACCGTGAGAGTCTCCTTTGGTGGGGACACAAACAGTTCTTCAATGCGTGGGTCCTCCTCTGATTCAGTCAGAACCGAAAGGATCCAGGCCATGTCCCAGATGAAGTCGTGGATAGCCACATCCTCAGGAGGGGAATGGCGCCAGGGCTCCTCGGGAGACGGCTCCGAAGGGACATCTCTATGTTAAGAGATCTTGGGGGAGGCCTTAATGTCAGTCTCCCAATCAGAGCTGAAGGGCATCGAGGACTCCAAGGCTTGGGACTCCCATGCCTCGAGGCCAGACCCGAGGAACCGGGGTCCCCCGGTGAATGTCTGGTCAGACTCCCGGAAACTAGCCAGGCTGGACCAGACACCCGAGAATTGGGACCAGGACCTCGATTGGTGCAGAGGGCTCGCCCGAGGCCGGTGGAGCTTGGGGCCTGGCTCAACATCTGGGAACTCCCCTGCAGTCAGGGGCCCAGTTGTCAGGGCAGATGATGCAGACTAACTTGACATCACTGCCTGTTGCAAGGCCAGGATGGCAAAATATTCTGCTCCAGGGCTGCCATTCTGGATTCAATGCCAGAAGGATCCACAGCTATCGGCTTGGATACCGAGGGCCTCAGGCCCGACACCGGCATTCTCGCGCGTGCATCCTCAACGAAGACCACAGCCTCAAGGAGCCTTGCACGGTCAAAGCCGGCCGAGGACTCCTTAGAGACCTTAAGGAGGCGCTGCTTGGAGTCTCCCAAGTCCCACCGTGGGACATTACTGGATTTCACAGGTGGAAACTCTACCGGTCGAGGATTTTTTTCTTTCTGGTTCCCGGAGTCTTTATGGAGGAGCCACCACCGTGGGGACTCAAGACGCCCGGGCCTCATGGGAGGTGCTCGGCTTGGGGCTCAGTGTCGGGGAAGCTGGGCCAAGTCAGACTGCGGGAACATCCTCTCCCACAACTCCAACCTTTTCTTGTTGGTTTTCGGAGTCATAGCTGGCACAGGTGGTACTGTCATGGTCCAGGCCAAGGCAGCGCAAGCAGCAGTAGTGGGCGGCTGTAACAGACATGGTTTGACTGCGGTAGTCACACCTTTTTGAACCCACTGGGAGACATGGGGTGAGACACCCAGCCGGGGTCGACAACTCCCGGGCGAAAAGGGTGTTAATGTCGGTTGAGGCCAAGCCTAGTCTAAAAAGTGGGGAAGAGCCGAGAACTGCCAAGGATGGAGCCTGCACGAGGCGGGAAGAGGAACCGGCATGCAAACCAGGAAAAACAACTTTTAAGGATAATTTTTAGAGGACTTTTCCAGGGAAAACGGGACAAGCATCTGTTGGGCTCCACGGAAAAATGGAGACTGAAAAAGATGGCACCCTTGGGCGTGAAGGGGACCACGCATGTGTGGTAGCATTCCCAAAGGCTGTCTATGAAAGCTGGGGAAATGCTCTGCGCGGGCTCCGTCAGCATTGATGTCACCCATATTTAGGACAGACTTTCTACTTGTTCCTGGAGAATATGTGGTAACATGACGCTCCAGAGAGGGTCCAGCCTGCTCATAGGTGAAAGAGATGCAGTCTGCCACCCAGGTAGACAGGGTACACCAGGAGATCGCAACCCCAAGCTTGTTGATGTCATAAGAGACAAACAGTTGTAATGAACAGTGATGGGCCTTTGCCCTCTCGAAGTAGAAAGCCAGTGACCTTTTGCAATCCAAGGTGTCTAGCAAGGCCTCTGCTCGGGATGCTTGAGGCCTGGGGAAAAATGTGGGAAGGACCACCTCCTGGTTAATGTGAAACACCACTTTAGTCAGGAATTTCGGGTGAGCCCAGAGAACGATCCAGTTTTTGTGAAACCTGATGTAGGGGACATGGGCCACCAACGCCTGCAGCTCACTGACTCTTCTGGCCGAAGTGAGCACTAACAGGAACACTATTTTCCAAGACAAGAACTGGAGATGGCACAAAGCCAGTGGCTCAAAGGGGGGAGCCATCAGCTTCCAGAGGACATTTAGGTCCCACGCCACTGGTGGTGGGCAGACGGGAGACCGTAAGAGGAGAAGCCCCCTCATGAAACAGCCCACAAGGGGGTACACAGAGACTGGCTGGTTGTCGATGAGTTGGTGATGTGCCACCAGGGCGCTGAGGTGCACCCTGACGGAATTGGATTTTAGACCAGCCCGGGAGAAGTGCAGCAGATACTGTAGGATGTTCTGCACCAAGCAAGAGAAAGGGTTGGAATGCCTGTCTGCGCACCAGACCAAGAATCTATGCCATTTGAAGGCATATACGCACCATGTTGACTCCTTGCGTGATACCAGTTGGACGTCCTCCACATCCCCAGAAAGGTGAAGGTGTGTTAGTGTTAGCCATTCAGCATCCATGCCATTAGGGAAAGGGGCTGGAGGTTGAGATGGAGAAGGGTCCCATTCTCTTGGAAGAGCAAGTCCGGGGCATGGCCCAGGTGTATCAGGGCCACATACAACAGCTGCAGGAGTGGAGAGAACCATGGCTCCTGGGGCCACTGAAGAGCAATGAGAATTACAGAGGCTTAGTCCTCGAGCAAGGTCTTGGGAACCAGGTGAGTAGGCGGGTACGTATGCAACAGGCTCCCGGACAAAGGCAGGAGAAGGGCGTCTGGCACCACCCATTCTAGGGCACCACCACGAAAAAGGCAAATAATCACGTAGAGAAACAACCCAGTCCAGAGCGTGATTATAAAAAGGTTTTTATTAATGAATTCTTGCTGCCAACCCGACACAGGCCGTGTTTCGCTCCCTTCGTCAGGGGTTGACCTGGCAGATACAAACTAAAAACATATAAATCATTTAGCAATAAATAAAATTATCAGATAAAGAACAGATGATATCAAAAACGTAAGAATAAAAATATAGAATTATATAAAATGAACGCATTGAACATGGATCACAAAAATTATGGATTAAATAAATAAACAAATAAAAACCATTAATACACGACTTACATTCCAAAACGATAATAAATATAATAAAAAACTTGTATATATTATGAATCAGAACATAGAGGGAAAGAGTTTGGAAACCTGACAAGCAACTGTAAATCATAAATACCTCTGCATAAAATGTACGGACTACTTCGTCTTTGTCCTTATTCTTGTGAAGATCGAGCTAAGGGTGATATTGATATAAACACGTCACATCCATTTAACACTCTAAGAACAGCAGAAATAACTATACCTTCATAAAAAATCATAAAAGAAAATTCAAATAAAGCAATAAAAAGTAAATCAAAAAGGTAGTGTGATAAAAAGGGAGGAGGAGGAGAACAGGAGCTTCTGGTGAAAGTGAAGGCACAGGCTTGTGATGAAAAGTGGTCTTTACCGTCCTGTTTTGGAAGATTACTCATGCACAATGTGTCTAACTTCTAATTTCTCAAAAGAGTGACCACTACTATGCGTTGCACCAATCGTGTAGAACAAGTGAAGCATACCCTTTTTGTTGAGCTGTAACACAAAATTTCTAACTTGAATCACTTTGTACCTTAAAACGGCATAGACTCTTCATGTAACTGGAAACAGACAAAAGAAAACTATTCATATCTAGAAATGGAAATCCAGAGCTACTCTTTCTTATGCACCTGTTACATATCAAAACAAATGAAACCTGCCTTAGACTAAATCGTGTTGTAAACCGTTACTCATAAAACTCATTGCGATGAATGCCGCGGGCTGCTAAAGAAAATACTCCGACGGACATAAAAAACACAAAATGGTTTAATTGTCTGTGAAAGGTTTCCAATGTAAAAAAAGAGAGAAGAGAGATTACTGAAGCCTTTCCTTATTCGTTTGTCACGTTCAAAAGTGGACGAGCTATACGTTCGGCGAATCTCAAATTTCCTCAATAAACTTACTGCAACCGATACTACGGGCCGCTGAAAAACTCACTCTGAGGTCTCATAGTGAGTAAAAATTAATAAATCGGTGCTCTGCCACCAAGAAGAAGTTGCGTATCCGTAAACAGTGTGGAGGGAAATAAAAAAGACGCCCACACAGGCGCTCTGAGAATATATCTATGACGTTCAAAGGGGCGGAGTCATGGGAGGCTAAAAACCACTTATATGGTCTAAAAAGCAGCCCACGGCGTTCATCGCAATGAGTTTTATGAGTAACAGTTTACAACACGATTTAGTCTAATGCCTTCACTTTCACCAGAAGCTCCTGTTCTCCTCCTCCTCCCTTTTTATCACGCTACCTTTTTGATTTACTTTTTATTGCTTTATTTGAATTTTCTTTTATGATTTTTTATGAAGGCATAGTTATTTCTGTTGTTTTTAGAGTGTTAAATGGATGTGACGTGTTTATATCAATATCACCCTTAGCTTGATCTTCACAAGAATAAGGACAAAGAAGAAGTAGTCCATACATTTTATGCAGAGGTATTTATGATTTACAGTTGCTTGTCACGTTTCCAAACTCTTTCCCTCTATGTTCTGATTCATAATATATACAAGTTTTTTATTATATTTATTATCGTTTTGGAATGTAAGTCGTGTATTAATGGTTTTTATTTGTTTATTTATTTATTTTATCCATAATTTTTGTGATCCATGTTCAATGCGTTCATTTTATATAATTCTATATTTTTATTTTTATGTTTTTGATATCTGTTCTTTATCTGATAATTTTATTTATTTATTGCTAAATGATTTATATGTTTTTAGTTTGTATCTGCCAGGTCAACCCCTGACAAAGGGAGCGAAACACGGCCTGTGTCGGGTTGGCAGCAAGAATTCTTTACCACCCATTCTAGGGTCAGCCTCCGGGAGCAGAGGTGCAGCAGCTGCACGTTCTCTAGGCTGGTGAAGAGGTCCAACGTTGGGGTCCCCAATGTCAAAAGATGGAGATGGCTACCACTGTGTTGAGATGCCACTCATAGAGCTGAAGGACCCTGTTCAGTAGATCTGCTAGCAGATTGTCCTGACCTGGTAGTTAGACCGCCCAGAGGATCATTCCCTTCTCTGCAGCAAAGGTACAGGGACGGACCACCTCCCAACAGAGGAGGTTCGAGCCCATTCCTGCCTGTTTGTTGATGTAAAACCTTGCTACTTGGTTGCCCATTTGAATGAGGACAACCTGGTCAGCCAGGTGGGCCTGGAACATCCAAAGGGCATTTGTTACAGCTCTGAGTTCCAGGAGGTTAATCTGGAGGGCACTTTCCTCCAGAGTCCAGGTGCCCTGCAACTGAAGACCACTGCAGTGGGCTCCCTAGCTGAACTTGGAGGTGTCAGTTGTCAGAATGCGCTGGGCCAGCAGGGCCTAGAAGGGTAGGCTGACCATGAGATTTTCAGCTCTGCACCAGAGAGAGGTCACAAGAGGCTGGGTGATCCGGACCCAATGCACCAGTTGCCCATGGCCTGAGTCCATTGAGCTGAGGGTCCACTGGGCTTGTCACATCTGTATATGGGCCTCTGGGGTCAAATGAACCACCGAGGCCATTTGCCCCAATAGGCACAACAGGAGATGGGCAAACACCAATAAACGACTGTACCTCTTTTGCTAGGGTCACCAGACACTGTACCCAGTCTAGAGCAAAGGAAGGTTCTAGTCTGAGTTCAGTTCAGAAAGGCTCCTATGAACTCCAGGTGCTGGGTCCATAGCAGATGAGTCTTTGGGAAGTTGAACTCCAGATGCTGTAGCACCCTGATGGTGCGGAGGGCCACATGGCCTCATCTGACAAGCTGCTCTTCAGGAGTCAGTCATCCAGATAGGGGAAGACAAGCAAGCAGAGGTGAGCGGCGACTACAGCCAGGCACTTAGTGAAAAACCCAAGGGGCAAAGGAGAGGCTGAAGGGGAGCACCCTGTATTGGTAGTGGCAGTCACAGATGATGAAGTGGAGGTATTGATTGTGCCAGGGATGGATCAGGATGTGATTATAGGCAGTTTTGAGATACAAGGAGCATTGTCAATCTCCCCACTGGAGGTAGGGCAGCAATGTTCCAAGGGATAGCATCTTGAATTTCTCCTTGACCAGAAAGCAGTTTAGGTCCCACAGATCCAGGATGGGCAAGAAGCCCCATCTTTTTTGGCTCGAGGATGTACTGGGAGTAGAACCCCATGCCCCAGAGGGGCCACTACCACCTGATCCTCGAGCAGGGACTCTAGTTCCTTCTGCAGGAGTTCTCTGTGCAGGGAGGTCATGGGAAATTCCTCTGGAAAGAAGGAATGAGGCATCTGGTCAAACTGCAAAAGTTAACCTTGTAGCACCCAGGCATTGGTGGTGATGCCTGGCCAGAGGTGAGCATAGACTAGACACACTCCCATGTGCCTTGCGCCTTGGTGCTCAGGGGGGTAGAAGGGCTATGCCCAATGAGTCAAAAGTCCCCCCTCCCTCCCCCCGAGGAGACTGTAGCTGGGGTACTGTTTGGGGCTTGGGGGCTTTCTGCTTATGAGGGTCATGCCCCTGGCCTGCTGACCCTGTTGGGGAGCCTGATAGGCTTATGGAAAATACTTCCAGTTTCTAGCCTTTTTTCTGTCGGGTGGAAGGGCTTTTTCCCCAAAGCCTTCCGACAGGAAGGGTCAGCGGTCTTCCAGGACTCTCCTCAGCAGGGGACATCGGCCAGTTTGTCCTGTACCTATTGCTCCAAGTCCGACTGTAGCCAAGCCAGGCAGCGAGCACTAATGCCCACTGCAGCCACACGAGCCATGGACACTAAACTGTCATAGACCACTCAAGTCTGGAATTTGAAGCATTCCTTGACAGAGGAGATTAGGGTCTGGAAGTGCTGGAACGATTCACCTGTCAGCCCAGCGGAGAATCTAGTGAGCTCCTTCACCAGGTCCCTCTGATACATGCCCATTTCCAGCTGGTAAGCCTGGATGCAGGCCACAAGCATCGAACCCTGGTAGCACTTTCTGCCAAATCCATCCATGATGCGGGACTCCCTACCAGGGGGCTCCAAGGCGTGCATCTTCTGACTCTTTATGCGGCGCATGGCCAACTCTACCACCATGGAGTTGTGAGGCAGCTGTGTCTTTGTAAAGCCCGGGCTCTTGCCAACTCAATACTGAAAATCAAGTTGCCAGCTCACTATTGGCACCATCACTGGGCTCTGCCACATCCTGAATAGCAAGCGCTCCAGGATGGGAGGAATCGGCAGAGTCAGTGCTTCCCTCGGAAGGACCTTGTACTGGAGAATCACCAAGTCCTCAGCACAAGGCTTGTCCTCCAGTTCTGCCAAAAAGGTCAGGGCCTTCAACATCCCCCAGACAAACTCAAGAAAAACAAGGTTCTCAGGTAGGGGACCTCCGGTGCTCCTGAGAGGGGAGACGGTTCAAAGGGGACATTCCTGTGTAACATGGTGTCAGGCAATTCGTCGGTCTCCAAGCCCGACTCCGAGCTGGACGAGACCTCGAGGCCCAGATGGTTATCAGGACTGTTAGCCGCCAGTGCCAAGGGAGAGCAAAGTGCCCGATGAGCCGACCCCGATGTGCTCAGGGGAGAGTCGCTCCTCAAGCGGGCCATTCCAGCACTGGCTGGATATCCTCCGGGGAGGTCCTCGCAGTGGACAATCCCAGTGTTGGCACCAAAGATCCAGAGGCTCCAGGCATCAGACCCCGAGACTCCAGGCATCAGACCTCACTGCACCTTGAAGGCAGCTGTATTCCAAGGCCGCCATCCTGACTTTGATGCCAGTAGATTCCACAACCACCAGTTTAGGCCTTGAAGGAATCGAGCCCCAAGCTGGCTCCCTGGAAGGGAAATCACCAATGGTGATCACATCAAAGGACAGAGCTCGATCCCCCGACACGGTAAGAAACTCCTCTGGCCAGGGCAGCTTTGAGGGCTGCTCCCAGCCATCGCCCTCATCATCAGGTCAAGGACTCAGAGGCCGGGGAGCTATGATCGAGCATGTATTCACAATGCCAAGTAGTCAGATAAAGTCTCCGAGGGCAGCAATTCCAGACTCGATGCCAGCACTGTGGCAGAGGCCTTCAAGCCAAAAAGCTCCCCCTAGTGCGTTTCACAATTTCTCCGGCTCTTGCTCGATACATCTTCAGACAAAGTAGGCAAGTGGATTCGGCATGATCTGCACCAAGGCACTTGATACAGCAACTGTGGCGGTCCATTATGGACATAGTACAGGGGCATTTGCTATGTTGCTTAAATCCATTACTGAAGACATAGCAGGGAAGACAGCACCCGCAAGTCAAATTCAGACATCTCTGTCAGGGAGGGTATGAGAAAAGACCCACACACCAAAAAAGGACCTGATAAAAAATGTGAGGGCAAACTCAGACAATGGGAAGGTGATCGGAAACAGATCAGCAAAAAGAAGCAAAAATGCTGAGAGGGTTAGAAAAAAAGTCAAATTTTACTGGGTACGACAGAAAGAATGTCTGAAGGTCCCCGCAGAAAGAAGACTGAGGTAAGATGGCACCTGTAGGCAGGAAGGTGACCACACATGCGTGGCCTAACTCCCAAAGGCTCTCTTTAAAAATAGGGAGCGATTCCACGTGGGCTCCGATGATGTCAATGTCGCCCATATGTGAGGACTGACTTCCTGCTTTTTCCTGGAGAAACTATGACCACACCCCTAGAAAATTTCTAACTCTGCCTCGTCCAGTTAAAGTTCGTGTTGTCAACAAGTCAAACAAAAACTGCTGAGAAAAGGGAAGGGGGAGTTTGAAGTCAAAGTCACCCACACAAATCTTTAATGTCAGCCTCAATTTCTACCCTTCTCTTCTATTACCTTCTCTAAACCAAGTATATCTATAGGGCTGGAACTTTTCACAAAACCTATTCCTTCTCCCAAAATAAATGCACATTCACAAAAATAGAAGAGCTTTGGAACAGATTCAAAAAAGGTTTTGGTCTCATGATCCCTATACCCTGGTTTCCTGCTACTCTCTCCCTTCCCACCTCTCCAAGGAATAAGGTCAGTTTTCTCTTCTTTCTGTATGTATTAAACAAACTTTATCCTTTAAACAGCAACTAGCTCCAAAGTCTTAGAGAATTACAGCATACTATTGTTTGTTTAAAATGTTATTTGTTCAAAATATATTTCTGCCTTATTTGTTCTTGCAGATGGTTGGAAAATATTTAGATTTTATTGTTATATTAACATTTGCAATAGCGCTATTTGACTAAAAACAGACAATGCAGTTTACAGAATTCATATAAATCAGAAAACTAGACCACTAAACCGCATCTCTCTCCAAAGAAATACGCTAGGCAAAGCTCATATCATAGTTAGTAGTATATAGAAGACATGCTTAAACCCTAATGTTTGGTATCATAATCAATCAACCATGTGACAATACAAAAGACAAGAGAATTAAATCCTAATGTAGTTTATCATAAACCACCAACTATATGGAACAATACCACAGTAAGAAAATTCAACTTCAATTATCTTCCTCTGCAAATTCTGCGACATGGAAAATTACAGCATTAAGAAGTGAATAGGAAACCAAAAATCAAAACGGGAGCCCACATTGCTAATCATAACCTTTCTAAAACTGAAAATAGCATCTTCTGTGACCTATAATATGCTCAAAACTGTCAGCTTTAGACTCAGTGGTAACAACTGGAAAGCTTAACTTTGTAATATAAAGGTCAGGGTCATACCAAGGGCTGCACAAACGGTGTGGCCACACAGGGCGCAAGTACGGAAAAGGTACTGATACCAACCCTGGACTTTCAGGAAGCTCAAAAAGAATGAGCTGCTGCATGTGACTGGGGCAGAGGGAGGTTACCAGATTCGCTAGTTACAACGGGTGCATTTCAAGTTTGGTATGGTCCTGATAAAGATTCCTCTATAACCTTATCAAAATTGATTCTGCTAAGCCCCCTTGTCTAAAGGATAATCTATTAAACTAATGAGCTCCTGGTGCATGCTACTCTGAAAGTAGAAACAATGTAATTATTCTTAGCTCAAAGTAATATAGGGCTAACAAGCAGCCTTTGAGCCACATGGGAATCTCTCACCTTGCTTATATACAGTTCATGAAGCGTGTTAGTCACAAACCTCTAAAACGTCTGTATGCAATTGCTGGAAGCCTAAAAAATAAGATGGAAGAGCTAGAATATATAGCACTAGATGAAAGATTAGCTATAACTGGCATCTCAGAGACCTGGTGGATGGGAACAACTAATGGGATACCGTGATACCTGAATACAAACTATATCGCAATGATAGGATAAAGCAAATTAGTGGAGGGGTTGCACTAGTATACTAGAGGGCATTGAGTCACAAGAGATAAGAGTTTTCCAAGAAACAAAACACACTGTAGAATCTCTGGATAGAAACTGTATGTAAAAAGGGGAAGGGGAAGGGGAAGGCAAAGGCAATGGGGGTGTACTATCGTCCATCTGGTCAGAATGGATGATGAAATCCTAAAAGAAATCAGGGAAGTTAACCAAAGTTAGCCAGCACTAATGATGTGGTTGGATCAAAGCCTTTGGGATGTCTGACTGCTAATGTAGCTGTGCGTGAAATGAGAGTCAGAAGCGGCAAAGATGTTGTACATATTGGGGACATGGAACATATGAAGCATGAACCAAGGGAAATTGGAGGTGGTCAAGAATGAAATGATACGTGTACAACTTGATCTGTTGGGTGCCAGTCCATTTCAGTTCGCTGACATCAGGCACGTTGCATCTGATGATCACATGGTCTACTATACTGGAAATGAAAGACAAAAGAAATGGTGTTAAGAAGAAACTTGCAAGAACTGTAATGAAATGCAATGCAATCAGTGAACGCTTAATTTCCACTTGTCTACGAGGAATGCCCTTCAACACATCTATAATTCAAGTATGTGCCCCAACAACAGCTGCAGAAGATGATGAAGTTCATGTGTTTTACAAACAAGTACAATCTGAAATTGACAGAACATGCAAACAGGATATCCTGATAGTCATGGCTGACTGGAACACAAAAGTTGGCAACAAAAAAGGCAAAAATGTTTGGAAAATATGGACTTGGCAACAGAAATAAAGCTGCAGAAAGACTGTTAGAATTCTGCAAGACCAACAATCTATTCATCTCAAACACTTTTTTCCAGCAACACAAATGGCGACTGTATACATGGACTTCACCCAATGGATTGTACAAAAATCAAATTGACTACATCTGTTGAAGTCAACATGGAAAAGCTCTATAACATCAACAAAGACAAAACTTGGAGATGAATGTGGTACGGATCAATTACTAGTATGCAAACTCAGGCTAAAGTTGAAAAAGAGCAAGCCACTCATGCATGTAGCAAAATATGACCTTGAGAATATACCACTGGAATTTAAAGACTGCCTGCAAAATCAATTTGCTGCTTTAGATACAAAAGGCAGAGCTCCAGAAGAGTTATAGGATGACATCAAGAAGGTGTGTTGGAAGAAAGTGATAAGTCTCTACAAAAGTTAAAAAAGCAAAATCAGCCAAAATAGATGACCAAAGAAACTCTGAAAATTGCCCAGGAACACAGAGAAGCTAAAGCCAGAGGAGAAAGATGCAATCACAGAACTCAGATTTCCAACGTTCAGCAAAACAAGACAAGTAGTACTACAATGATGCATGCAAGGAAATAGAAGGAGAACTATTAGAAGGAAGAACAAGATCGGCTTTCCTAAAGCTACGAGAGTTAAAGAAAAAATTCCAGCCTTGAATTGGAATGTTACAAGATGCTCAAGGATCCATGTTGAATGATGCTGAAAAGATCAAGAAAAGGTGGAAAGAATATAGAGTCATTATATGATAAAGATCAAGTGGACCAACAGCCGTTTCAACCTGCACCTTATGATCAGGAACCATTGGTGATGAAAGAAGAAGTTGAAGCAGCATTGAAAGACTTATCAAAGAACAAAGCATCAGGCATTGATGGCATTCCCAATGATTACAGCAATCTGATGCAGCTGTTACCATACTTACAAGGCTCTCTGCCAGGAAATTTGGAAGACAACATCATGGCCAACTGACTGGAAAAGATCTGTGTTTATACAAATACTAAAGAAAGGTGATCCAACTGACTCCGGAAATTATCACACAATTGCTCTGATCCCATATGCCAGCAAGATTCTACTGAAGATTATTCAGCAAAGACTACAACAAAACTTTGAAGTGCAAGCAGAGTTCAGGAAAAGGAGAGGAATGAGCGACATCGCGGTTGTGAGATGGATCCTTGAAAAGACTAGAATACCAAAAGGATATCTATATGTGTTTTATTTACTACAGCAAGGCTTTTGACTGTGCAAACCATGAGAAACTCTGGACCACATTAAGCAGCAAGGGTGTATACCAGAACACCTGATAGTTCTCTTGCACAACCCTGTACATTGATCAAGAAACAGTTCGAACGGAACAAGGAGAAACAGAATGGTTTAAAATCAGCAAAGGTGTACAGCAAGGCTGCATACTTCCTCCTATCTATCTGTTTAATTTATATGCAGAAGAAATCATCAGAGAAGCAGGACTGTATGAAAACAACAGAGATATGAAGATTGGTAGAAGACTCATCAACAACCTTCGCTATGCTGATGATACCACATTACTGGCAGAAAATCAAGACTACCTGAAACGTTTGCTTCTCAAGATCAAGGAACATAGTCTTAAAATGGGCCTGTACCTTAATGTAAAGAAAGCAAAGATCCAGACAACTGGCAAAATCAATAAGTTCATAGTTGATGGAGAAGATATCAAAATAATGGACACCTTTAACCTACTTGGATCAACAATCAATAAAGAAACAAGCAGTCAAGAAATCTGATGATGCATTGCTCTTGGCAGAATGACTATAAAGGACCTAGACAAGAGTCTCAAGAGCAGAGATGTCTCTCTCCATGCAAAGATTAGACTCATTCAAGCCATGGTATTTTCAATAATGTCATATGGACGCGAATGTTGGACACTGAAAAAGATAGACAGGAAGAAAATTGATGCCTTTGAATTATGGTGCTGGTGACGAATACTGTGTATACTATGGATTACCCAAAGAACAAACCAGTCAGTGTACTAGAGATCATCAAATCCAAGCTTTCTTTAGAAGCTCAGAGGACAAGACTTCAACTTTCATACTTTGGATACATCATGCGAAGAGAGAGATTAAAGAAAGACATCATGCTTGGCAAGGTAAAAGGTCAACACAAAAGAGGAAGGCTAGCAATGAGATGGATCGATACAATAAAGAGCAGCTGTGGGTGCTACTCTGTCAACAAATCTTCTTGCAGCACAGTTTAGGACAACTATCCAGACGGTCGCCATGAGTCGACACTGACTCAACGGCACTTAACAACAAAAGTTACAACACAATAATAATGGGTGATTTCAATTATTCCGGTATCAACTGAGTCAATGTCACAGCAGGACATACTAGGGAGATAAAATTTATATGAAATAAATGACTACTTCTTGGAGTAGCTGGTTCATGAACTGACAAGAGGGAAAACTATTTTGGACCTAATCCTTACTGGAACACAGGATCTGGGGCAAGAAATAAGAGTGTTGGGACCACTTGGCAATAGTGATTATAGCTTGATCGCATTTGATTTAATAACTGGAGTGAGGATGGCAAGGAAATCTAAAGCGCTAGCTTTTAACTTTCAAAAGGGAGACTATAATAAAATGAATAGTTAAGAGAAAACTAAAATGAGCAGCTGCAAAAGTTAAAGGTTTACATCCAGCATGGGCATTGTTTAAAAATACTATCCTGGAAGCCCAGACCACATGTATTCCACGTCTAAAGAAAAGTAGAAGGCAGGCCAAAAAACTGCCAGCATGGTTTAAAGGTGAGGTCAGAGAGGTTGCTGCCAAAAAAAAGCATATTTCAGGAAATGGAAAACGGGAAAGATCATAAATACTGGCAAGTTAGATACAAGGCATTGATAAGGCAGGCAAAGAGAGAATTTGAAAACAAGCATGCCATGGAAGCAAAAACACAAAAGGAAAAAACTTTTTCCAAGTACATTTGTAGCAAAGAAACCTGACAGTCAGTTGGACCATTAGATGATAGAGGGGTAAAGAGGCCCCAAAGGAGCACAAGGCCATAGTGAAGAGACTGAATAAATGATTTCTTTGCTTCAGTCTTTACTGAAGATGATGTAAGGAAGTTACCCACCCTGAAATGGTAACGGTGTGAATTACCAGGTAGCCAGTTGAGCCAGTGTATCTAGATTTTCAGAAAGCCTTTGACAAGTTCCCTCATAAGAGACTCCTGGAGAAATTAAGAAGTTATAGGATAGGAGGCAATGTACTATTGTGGATCAGGAAATGGTTAAACGATAGAAACTAGAGTAGGGCTAAATGGCCAATTTTCTCAACGGAGAAAGGTGAATAGTGGAGTACCCCAGGGATTTGTGCTGGGCCCAGTTTTACCATTCATAAATGACCTGGAAATGGGAATAACGCGTCAGGTGATCAAATAATTTTGTGTCATCTGCAAATTTGAAGTTATTAAAACATAAGAGGATTGTAAAAAATTACAAGATGACCTTGATTTGGAAGGCTAGACATCCAAATGGCAGATGAAATTTAATGTGGACAAGTGCAAAGTTACAAACCTAGGAAAGAACTCAAACTATGGTTGCAAGGTTCCACATTAGAAACCACTACCCAGGAAAAAGACTTAAGTGTCATTGTGGATAATACGTTGAAACCCTCTGCCCAATGTGCAGCGGCAGCCAAGAAAGCCAATAGAATGTTAGGAATCATAAGGAAAGGAATGGAGAATAAAACCAAGGATATTATAATGCCTCTGTATCATTCCATGGTGCGACCACACCTTGAATATTGTATGCAATTCTGGTCGCCATATCTTAAAAAGGGTATGGCAGAATTAGAAAAGGTACAGAGAAGAGCCACCAAAATGGAAGGATACCCCTGAAAGGAAAGCATAGTTACTCACCTGTAACAGGTGATCTCCGGGAACAGCAGGAATTTAGTCCTCACATATGGGTATCGTCGGTGGGAACGCTCCCCAGTGTCCAATTAGAAAGCCTTTGGGAGCATCCCACAGTGCCTGCGTGCTGCCTTCCCATCTTTCCCAACTGCCTCTCTCCAGTTGAGTTTAAAGCTGAGACAAAGAGAGAGAGAGGGAAAGAGAAAGAGATAGACAGAGAGATACAACGCCTAGGGGAGGTGGGTGGGTTGTGAGGACTAAATTCCTGCTGTTCCCAGAGATCACCTGTTACAGGTGAGTAACTATGCTATCTCCAGGAACAAGCAGGAATGTAGTCCTCACATATGGGGACTCCCTAGCTTTAGATGCCAGGGAGAGACCCCAGAAGGTGTGTGTCCCTGTGAAAGGGCTCCACTTCCCCCCATAGATCTCTGGCATCAAACCAGGGATGGTGGATAGGAGTTGATTAGGTATGGAACAGGTGTTGGAGAACAGCTCGACCAAACAAGGCAACCCGGCGGGAGTCCTTGTCCAAGCAATAATGGGCTGTGAAGGTATGAACTGAGGCCCAGGTGGCTGCTCGACAGATGTTGTCAATAGACAGAGTGCAGATGAGCCATTGAAGCTGCCATGGCTCTCACATTATGAGCTGTGACAAGGCCCTCCAGAGGTAGATTCTTACTCTGATAGGCAAAGGAAATACACTGAGCAATCCAGTTAGACAGTGTTCTCTTGCAGACTGGAAGTCCCAAATGAGAAGGATCAAAAGCAACAAATAGTTGAGATGACTTCCTATGTTGCTGTGTTCTTTGTAAGTAGAAACATAGAAACATGACAGAAAAAGACCACATGGCCTATCTAGTCTGTCCTTCCATAACAACTACAACAGTCCACTTTTTACTTTTAGAGATCCTCTGTGTTGGTCCCATGCTTTTTTGAATTCAGTTACTGTCCTCATCTCTACCACCTCCACTGGGAGACTATTCCACGGATCCACTACTCTTTCCGTAAAGAAATATTTCCGCATATCACTCCTGAATCTATCTCCCTTCACCCTCATCCCAGTAAAAGGCTAAAGCTCTTTTACAATCCAAAGTATGAAGATTCCTTTCTGCATTTCATGCATGAGGCCTTGGAAAAAACACAGGTAGGTAGACCGCTTGGTTTAGATGAAAAGGCGAGATCACCTTTGGCATAAAGTGTGTATAAGGCGGATCAGCCACTAGTGCCTGCAACTCACTGATGCGACGTGCTGATGTGATTGCAATGAGAAAGATAACTTTCCAAGAAAGGAATTTCAATGTGGTAGTAGCTAAGGGTTCGAAAGGTGGCTTCATGAGCTGACCAAGAACCAGGTTTAAGTCCCATGCCACCGGTGGTGGCCTAATGGGAGGCTTAGTTAGAAGGCGGCCTCTCATAAATCTTGCTATAAGAGGATGGGAGGAAATAGGTTGTCCATTTAGAGGCTTGAAAGAAGCTGCAATAGCACTCAAATGGACTCTTACTGAGTTAGTTTTAAGTCCTGCATTGGATAAATGAAGGAGATACTCCAGTAAAGATTCTAGAGGTATCGCAAGGGGGTTAAGACCCTTTTGCGAACACCATATGGTAAATCTTTTCCACTTGAAAGCATAAGAGCATCTGGTGGAAGGTTTCCTGGAAGCATAAAGGATATCCTTTACTTGCTGAGGGAGATTAAGATCATGGAGATCTAGGCCTTCAGCAACCAAGCCCTGAGATGCAGAGACTGTGGATTGGGATGCCATAACATTCCGTCCTCCTGAGACAAGAGATCTGGAGCCGACCCTAACTCCAGAGAGGGAGCTTGAGAGAGATGTAGAAGCAGAGGGTACCACACTTGCCGTGGCCAATGTGGAGCAATGAGGATCATACGGCCTCTGTCTCTCTGAAGCTTGAACAGGGTTTTGGGAATTAGGGGAATGGGTGGAAAGGCATAAAGGAAGTTTTGACCCCAGTGAAGGAGGAAAGCATCCCTGGCCTGAGAGCCCTGAGCCGGAATTCTGAAACAGAACCGGGGAAGTTTGGAATTCCACGGACTTGCAAAGAGGTCTATGTCCGGGGTTCCCCAAATTTGAAAACTCTAGGCCACCTGGTCTGCATGCAGAGACCATTCGTGTGGAAGCAGAACTCGACTAAGTCTGTAAGCCCAAGAGTTTTGTATGCCTGGAAGATACACTGCCAGGAGATGAATCTGATGCTCTCTGGCGAGGGCCCATAGTCGCAAAGCTTCGTTGCAAAGTGACAGAGAGCCTGTTCCCCCCTGCTTGTTCACGTAGAACATGGCTACTTGATTGTCCATATGAATGAGAACTGTCTTGTAGCTGAGTAGGGTGTGGAACACTCGAAGAGCAAGGAAGATTGCTCTGAGCTCTAAGAGATTGATGTGTAGATGAGTCTCCTGTGGAGTTCAGGTGCCTTGGGTGGAGAGGTCTTGCAGATGAGCTCCCTAACCCACTGGAGAAGCATCTGTTGTGAGAGTTGCCTGGGGTAAAGGTTGTTGAAATGGGGACCCAAGCAACAGGTTTTGAGGGGACTGCCACCACTGGAGGGGCAAAATAAGGCGATTTGTGTTTGCTATTTTGTCTGACAGGCACCCTGATGCCTGGGTCCACTGAGTGGATAAAGTCCACTGGGCTGCTCTCATATGGAGGCGAGCATAAGGAACCACATGCATGGTAGATGCCATGTGGCCTAGTAGTTGTAACATCTCTCGAGCAGTGAGATGAGGCTTTAGCACTGCTTGAGAAGCTAACTGCACCATGCAAAGGCAACAGGTCTGAGGAAGATAGGCCCTTGCTTTTCTGGTATCCAGAAAAGCTCCTATGAACTCTAAAGACTGAGTGGGAGTTAGGCTGGATTTTGGGATGTTTATGACCAGACCCAAATACTGAAGGATACGCATTGTGCAAGATAGAGAAATCCTGGCCTCTGACTCTGATGGGGCTCGAATGAGCCAGTTGTCTAAGTAAGGGAAGACGAATATTCCTAGAGTGTGAAGAAATGCTGCTACCACAGCCATGCATTTCATGAACACCCTTGGTGCAGAGGCCAGGCCAAAATGAAGCACCCTGTACTGGTAGTGCTTTCCTTGAAAAAGGAACCGAAGGAACTTTCTGTGAGTTGGATGGATGAGAACATGAGTGTAGGCATCCTTGAGATCTAGAGAACAAAGCCAATCCTGACTCTGAAGGTATGGCAGCAGAGTTCCCAGAGAAATCATCTTGAATTTCTCCTTGAACAGGAATTTGTTCAATTCTCTGAGGCCTAAAATAGGTCTGTGTCCCCCTGTTTTCTTTGGGATAAGGAAATAGGGGGAGTAAAACCCTGTACCCTGTTGATGAATGGGTACTTCTTCTATTGCCCCTTGGGCAAGAAGCATAGTGACCTCTTGATCGAACAGGTTGATGAGAGAGGTCTGAGAACTGAACTGTCTTACCATTGTGGGAGGTGGGCATGCAAGAAAAGTGAAGCTTGTACCCCTCTTTTAGGGTGGAGAGTGTCCAATGTTCTGCTGTTATCTGCCCCCATCTTGGGGCAAAGTGACACAACCTTCCTGGAATGGGTGAAGGCTCTGGTCCATTGAGAGCCAGGAAGGCTAAGTTCTCTAGATGAAAGTCAAAGGCCTTGAGGAGGCTGTGACTGCTGAGAGTTGAGGCTTAGCAGTCTTTGCTTTCCTTTGTTTAGGTGGTTGCTGACTCTTTCGGACAGATTGACCTGCAGAATGTACCTGCTGGGAATAAGAGGGATAAAACCTCTTCTTCTTGGAGAAGAATGGTTTCTTGAAAGATTTCTTTCTTGCAGGATCAGCTGTAGCTTTGGATAATCTATCCAAAGTAGAGTTGTCAGCATCTAATTCGTTGGCTCTCTCTTGCCAATTTTTGCCAAATAGATTCTCAGCTGTACAAGGGATGTTGCCCAGTTTGTCCTGTACCCAGCGCTCCAAATCGGATGCCTGGAGCCAGGCAATTCTACGTGCACCTATGGCAATGGCAGAAAACAGTCAAAAGCTGCATGGTTGACAAACTTAGAAACATCCTGGGCATGTTTGACCAGTGTGAGAAAATCCTGCCTTCTATCCTCAGGAAGAAGAGGGTTCAAAACCTCTAAATCACCTGTGACTTCCTTAAGGAACATTCCCATATATAAAATATAGGAACTGATCCTGGCAGAAAGCATGGAAGCCTAGAAAGTACGACGTCCAGAGGCATCCAAAGTTCTACACTCACATCCTGCAGGATTAGAGGCATGCCTCTTTGCACTCCTGATCCTTCTCATAGCTGATTCCACTACAATAAAGTGGTGAGGAAGCTGAGTCTTCTGGAAACCAGGACAAGGAGGGACTCGATACATGGTATCCAGTCTATGAGAGTGAGGAGAGGTGGTAAGAGGTGTTTCCCACATTCTTAGCATGAGATCATGTAAGATCTCATGGATAGGCAAAGTAGCCGCCTCTTTATGAGCCTTGGGATATTGTAGAATCTCCAACTCCTTTGCCCTGGGCTCTGTTTCGGGAGCCACAGTAATGGAAAGACATCGAGCCACCTCCCTGATAAAATCCTGAAAGGAGATATCTTCTGGAGGAGACATCCTGCGTTTAAGAGAGGAAGGTTCCTCCGGGAGAAGTATTCCGGTACCGACAGAGCTGTCAGAATCCTCAGAGTCCTCCGAGGATTCAAAGTACCTTCTGTCCAGATACTCTTGAAGAGTCCGATACCCGTACCGACAGAAGTCGGTACCGGGGGGAATCGGTACCGGTGTATCGGTACCAGAAGGCATCGCATGACTGGGTGCCGGCAAAGCAGACCCCGATGTCGATGCTGTCGGTACCGGTACCGATACCGGTGCCAGAGTCGGTACCTGTACCGGTACCAGCTGAACTGTCTGACGCAGTTCCGAGGGCATTGATGCCGCAAGGAGAGCCACCAGACTGCATTCAATAGCCAGGAACCTCTGGTCTATCGACGCTGCCGATGCCTGGGTATCGGTACCGGAGAAAGCAGCCGGTACCCCAGAGCATGACACCAGTAGTTCTGCAGAGGTTGAGGCCTCGAGAACATCCTGGAGCCCCAATAATGCTTTGGAAGCCGAAGCCTACCGCTGGGGCAATTTTGCCGGTACAGAACCCTCAAGGGCAACGCCAGAGGCATCTCGATGCTTGGAAGGAGATCTACCCTTTGAGGACCAGCTAGACTTATGCTTAGTTACCTGAGATCCATGGGAGGAAGACGAAGCCCTGGAAGACGTCGATGCCACAGAAGCTGCATCGGAGGGAAAAAGGGTGCTGAGCTTAGCAGCCCGGTTTTGTCGACCCCTCTTGGACATCATGGCACAAGCCATACACTCTCAGATGGAGTGGTCAGGACCTAAACATTTAAGACACCACTCATGGGTGTCGGTACCGCCACACTTGGTGCACTTTTTGAAACCCGAAGCTGGTTTTTCCATAGTGGAGGAAATTGGCCAAAATGGCGCGTGCACCTGGAAAAGAAAAGTTTGGAAAAAAAATTTTTTTTAAAGAAAGGAGTACCGGCGGTACCGGTATAGCGTCGGGGAAGGCAGACGCGACCACAAAAAAGGAGGAGAATAAGAAAAATTTTCTGCGGTGACAGGAACGACGACCTGCTGGCTCCGCGGAAAACGAAGAACTGGAGAGAGGCAGTTGGGAAAGGCAGGAAGGCAGCACGCAGGCGCTGTGGGATGCTCCCAAAGGCTTTCTAATTGGACGCTGGGAGCGTTCCCGCGCAGGCTCCGTCGGTACCGACGATATCCATATGTGAGGACTACATTCCTGCTTGATTCTGGAGATGGGCATACATGGTTAGGGCTCTTCAACTTGGAAAAAAGAGGCGACAGAGGAGATATGATAGAGGTCTTTAAATTAATGAAAAGAGTAAAACAGCTAATCATAGATCGGTAGTTTTCTCCAAAAAAAAAAAAAAAAAGTAAAAAGACTAGGGGACACGCAATAAAGCTACACTGTAACCCATTTAAGACCAAGAGAAAATATTTTTTCACTCAACGCGTAAACTCTGGAATTTGTTACAGGAGGATGTAGTAAAAGCTATTAGTGTAGCTGGGTTTAAAAAAGGTTTGGACAAGTTCCTGAAGGAAAGGTCCATAAACCATTATTAGTGAGGACCCAGGAAATTCCCTGTTTACCCCATGGCAAGCATTACAGAACCTATGGACCTTTTGGGGAACCTGCCAGGTACTTGTGACCTGGATCGGCCACTGTTGGAAACAGGATACTGGACTTTATGGACCTTGGTCTGACCCAGTATGGCATTTCTTATGCTCTAAACTGCCAAGAATAGTCAGATCTCAGGGTAGGATGAAGTTGGAGGCAGGAACAAAAGAGGACAACATTATATTGGATGGGACTAAGGAAAGATTCAGCCAAATCGGGGGTGGGGAAAACGGCACCAATAGGGAAAATTGACAATTGCTAGCTGTGGGATTAGACTGGACCACCACATCCGACTGCCTGAATTTGAGATCAAGAGAGAGAACAGCAAAACTATTTCAACTGCTGGATGTTGAGTAAAAGTTGTATGGCAAAGGTGGTGAAATTAAGCCTTACAATACCTGCTAATTTTCTTTCCTTAAGTCCCTCCAAACCAGTTCACATACTAGGGTTATGCTCATCCACCAGTAGATGGAGACCGAAAACCACAAGCTCAAACCTCTCTCAAGTATCTTGTACTCCCCTGCAGAGTCAGTATGAACCTCACAAAGCAGCATGAAGTCCCAGAACCCCATCATCTCCACCAGTTCTGCAACAAATTGTGCACCAGAACATGCATAGCTTGTCATGAGTTACCCCGATATTTTCCTTTTTTTTTTCCTGTATAGCAGCACCAACAGAAGGCACCCCTCCCCCTTCCCTCCAAGGACTAAGGTCTGCGACAGGGAGAGCAAGCAGTGCAACTGCATAATGGAAAACCTCTAGAATGACAAAGAAACAAGGGGGGGGGGGAGAACCACCACAATCAACTTGCCTAGAAGTCGGCCATTCTACTAATCACCTTCTTTAGGACAGATGCAAGATCAGAAAGACAGACACTAAGTCCCGTGAGACTCCTGGACTGGACTGGAGGGACTCCAGGAAAGAAAATTAGCAGATAATGCAAAGCAACACCAAACAGCAACATACAAACACCACACACACCACTGTAACCTGAAAAGCACAGAAACACGAAAATACCACAGAACTCTCCCTACTCCTCACAACATCAGTTCCAAAAACCGGTGACGATCGTTGCGGGAACCCTCCTCTAACCTGCAGAATCGCACCCGAAATGACAGCTGCAATTCAGGCTCCACGAAAGCTACACATCTTCTGCAGTACTCTTCAATCCTAAAAGCAACAACCAGCCAGCACTACATCCCTCAGTTATCCGCAAAACCATCCTCAAGACACATCTTTTAGAACCTGGACTTATTGACAAGGACAACATGCTTGCTCTGTATGTAACCCTATACACTCTGCTTGCTCTTATACTTCTAACCACTGCACACAATACCCTCCCCACCAACTCCTCCACAGCCCCCATTCACACCACTTAACATACAACTGATTCAACCAAGCAAGACAACGCATCTCACAACACATCATAAAAATACCAACCCCCTACCACCCCCTTCTCACCACAATCCTCAAGACCCCTACACAAACACTCAAATGCGCACTCAACGCAAGATCAGTGAGGAATAAAATCCCCACCATCAGAGACCTGCTCATAGAATACCAATTAGACATCATAACAGAAACCTAGCTCACCAACACAAACCACCTGCTCCTCAATCAGCTTAGACCAGAAGGATTCTCTATCTTTAACCGTCCACGAAACCACCGAAGAGGAGGTGAAGTAACACTCATAACCAAATGAAAACTCCACTTCAGACCTCTCTCAACAGAGAGCACAAACAAAACAGACACCCTCACCATAGTGATCAATCAACTAACCATTCAACTACAGAACCCCTACCACCTCAATCATGGACCTCCCCAACTTACTAGAAAAGGTACTGATCAACACCAAAACCAACAAGGACCTTCTCATCTAAGGAGACTCCAATCTCCTCTCACTCCAACCAAAAAAAGCCGATTCATTCCTTGCAGCCATGGCCCTCACACAGCACATACTAACCCTCACATACAAGGGCAACATGCTTGAACTGATTTTCACTACCAACCTCCCAACACACACAGAACCCCCCATACAATAAAAACATACCCAGTTCCCTGATCAGATTACATGCTGATTAGCTTCTCCCTTCCACTCAACTCCCCAATATCTCATATCCCATACCAACAAACACATCAACTCTACAAACAATTCAACAAATTGTTTTCTAGGAGACATCCTACCAAACCTGTAGATTGATTCAGACTATCCAAATATATTCACAACCAACTGGAGCCACGCTATCAGAAAAGCAGCAGAAATACCAATCAATCCACCCAGAACAACCAAGAAACAACCAAGAAAACCCCATGGTAAACCTGCGACCTACGGACAGCTGAAAACCCAGCTACGAAGGCTTGAATGAAAATGGCATAAAAACTCTTACCAAAGACTACAACAACTATCTGAAACTACTCCAGGCCTACCATACAAAGCCAAGCAGGACTACCACACTAAGCTCATCAATACCTCGATCAATTACCTAAGAGAACTATTTATGGTTTATGGTTTATTTAAACACTTGATATACCGCCTTTTCTTGACTATCAAAGTGGTTTACAATAAACATCAGAAATACAATAACTAGAAACTGGAAAAGAACACCAAAAATGTAATAGGATAAAAAGTAAAAAAAGAGGGAGGAGGGAATTAGGAAGGGGGGGAGTAGATCCTAAACAGATCCAATCTTAAGATCAAAGGCCAGCTGGAAAAGATGAATTTTGAGCTTCAAATTTCAAAAAGGAAGATTCCATACATAGTAAGGAAGGGAGAGAATTCCAGAGGTAAGGAGCTAGAAAAAAAAGAATGCAGTGTGATGGGTACTTTCAAGATGAACCTGAGAATGGGGAGAAATGAACAAACAGCATGCACTGAACATAGGACTTGAAACAAAGCATGGAGGATAAGGTGAGAATGTATACTCCAGGGAACCAGAGTGCATGATCTTCTGAGTGAGAGTAAGTAATTTGTATTGAGAACAGTATGCGATAGGTAGCCAGTGGGATTTGATGAGTAAAGGAGTAACATGGTCAAATCTTGAGGCATGATGTAATAGTCATATGGAAATGTTTTGAATTGGCTGTAGTCGACGAAGCTGATACTTCGGAAGACCCAAATAAACTGTGTTGCAGTAATCCAATTTTGAAATTACCAAAAGATAGAAACAATGTCAAATGGCTCACAGGAAAAGCTACCTACCCCAACTTAGCCCCTACTATCAAAGCTGACTGCACACTACAATCAACTCCACCCACAACCTAATCCCACTCCCACCATCACCCATCATCCCTACCCTACCTACCCTGCTGGACCTCCTTTAACACCATTACCAGGAAAAAAAAAATGAAACCATCCTACCACTCAACACAACCACCTCCCCTCTCGATACCTGTCCAACCAGCTGTATCAAAGCAGCAAAGACAGAACTCAGCCCTGTCCTCACCAGAATCACATAAGCAGCACTACAGCAAGTACTAATGCCAGAGTGCCTCAAACTCTCATCTATTCGCTCCACCCTAAAAAAGCCCAATCACAATCCCTCTAATCCTAAATAGTAAAGAAAAAACTAAAAGGAGTAGTTGCAAAGGTTAAAGACTTACATCAAGCTTGGGTGTTGTTGAAAAATACTATCTTGGAAGCCCAGACCAGCTGTATTCCACGCTTTAAGAAAAGTGGAAGTCCAAAAAACTGCCAGCATGGTTTAAAGGTGAGGTCAGAGAAGCTGTTGCCAAAAAAGCATCTTTCAGTAAATGGAAAAAAGAGCCAAACGACGAAACCTGGAAACAGCACAAGCACTGGCAAGTCAAATGCAAGGCATTGATAAGGCAGGCAAAGGGAGAATTTGAGAAGAAGCTTGCTGCGGAAGCAAAAACGCGAAATAAAGCACAGTTACTTACCTGTAACAGGTGATCTCTGGGAACAGCAGAAATAAGTCTTCACATATGGGTACGTCGGTACCGACGGAGCCTGCACGGGAATGCTCCCCAGCATCCAATCAGAAAGCTTTTGGGAGCATCCCTCGCGCCTGCACACTGCCTTCCCGCCTTTTCCACTGCCTCTCCTCAGTTGAGTTTCATAGTTGAGACAAAAGGAGAGAAAGAGGAAAGGAAGATAGATAGATAGATACAACTCCTAGGGGAGATGGGTGGGTTGTGAAGACTTATTCCTGCTGTTCCCAGAGATCACCTGTTACACGTAAGTAACTGTGCTATCTCCAGGAACAAGCAGGAATGAGTCTTCACATATGGGGACTCCCTAGCTATAGATGCCAGGGGGAGATCCCATAAAATGCGTGTCCCTGGATAAGGACTGCAGTTTCCACACATGGATCTCCGGCATCCCATGAGGGATGGTGGGTAGGAGTTGAAAGGAGAGGAGCTGTAAGAAAATAGCAAAGCTAAGGACTACAGGAGAGGAGTCCTTGGTATGTATGATAAGTGTTCATTAAATAATTTTAATGGTAATCACAAAATGGATCTTTCCGACTGGATTGTAGGAAGTAGAGAGCGTGATGGAGTCTACTGGAGATTCAGTAGAGGATCCTCAAGGTGACCTCACAGCAGTGAGGGTGAAGGTCCAAATCTGGAATTGGCAGGTGACCCAGGTGTCAACTGGGGTAGTATAAGAACAGCAGGTCTTCAGTGGAAAGCTTTATGGAAAAAAGCTGAAAACTCTTTTAGCTACATAGTCATTAACATTGAGGAGCAAAAAAGGAAGACTGACCGATTTGAACAAGTAGCCCAGTCCTGGAGGGAAGAAGGGGTATGGAAAAAAGCCCGTATTCCCAAGAAGGACAGATCTGTGAAGGGCTGAAACCTCAGAACTACTGAAGATCTACACTGTCTTTCCTAGCTGGTGAGAGATAGGAAAGATATTGAAGCATGATGCTTCAGGGATAGCGAGACCTAGAGTAAAATGGAAGCTGTTAGTACCACAGTAGTGGTTATGTGCATAACAGCCCCTACATACCGAGAGACAGTATGAAGATATGCAAACCCACTGTCTGGAACCTCTAGAAAGGTAAAAACCTTTATAGCAGAAACAGGTAGGGAGATAGTATGTAATACATATCTACCTATAAAAACATCTCGACAGATTATATATATATATATATATAGATAGATATAGATATATAGATATATATAGATATAGATATAGATATATAGATATATATAGATAGGCATAACCCATGCACACACAGCTTACAGACAAATGTATGTATAGAAATATATAGAGATATAGACATACATGAATATGTAAGTTTGAAGATACATGTCTGCAACTAAGCCCCATAAGAACATTCACATGAGAGATGTGAAGGAGAAAGATTCATCTAATAACAAGAAGGTGGAACCTACTTGAAAAGATATATAGAGAATCTATTTCTCCGGGCTAAGAGGGTGCAGGAATGCTATCCAGTGAAATAACCAGGATGGTTGGGTGAAAAAACTGAGGATAGTATCAGTCTGTAGAGAGCAAGTCGTGAGTTCTGTAGAACTCTGACATAGTAAATGGACAGAAAAAGCATAGAGGGAGATACCAGGATGACCCACCAGAGGGACACAGGGGTATCATGCGTTACTAATAGAATATGTGCTGTCCATGAGGAGTAGGATAGCATGAGGCCAAGCTGTAAGGAAAAAAGAGCATATTCCTGCAGGATTGGGAAACTCCTTGGACATTCACGCAGAAAAAGCTTATATCCTGTAGTATAACAGGAGAGAAGAGGGTGTGGAGAACCCTCACAGTCATGGAAAATGACTGATAAGCCTTTGTCTCTAATGGCTTTCTATATAGTAGAAAAGTTCAATGCTCTCTAGCAAGGGCCCATAGTAGAAACTTCTCTGAAGATTGCAGAGAGCATTATGCAGGAGAATGAGGAGATAAAACTGACTGTAGGTCAGCTGTGTTGCCAAATCCAAGGAAATGGAGATGGCCAGAAAGAAGATAATGTAGGAAGCCTGAAGTGAGTATGATTATCCAAGATAGATGAGGACTATCTTGGAACCACTACTAAGGCTAGACAGACTGGAGACTTGTGAGAAAGTACCAGTAGATCAATCACTGGAACTCCTGCATGAACAGCAACTGAAGGAGACAGCAGAGGGGATCTTCCTGTGAACACAGAGAGAACAGACAAAGGGAGAGGAAATAGTCCTGTCCCTGTCTGATAAGCTGTCCAGAGAATTTATTCAAAGAAAAAACTCTACACTGGAATGAAAGGTGTACAGTATGATACCACTCATTCAGGAGAAACCTGGATGAGAGGGTAGAAAAACAGGAACTGAAGGGTGACTTACCATATGGTGAGTCAGCTGAAGAAAAAAATATTCATGTTGGGACAGAACTATCATGGGATAGTAGTTAACTTCTCTTCTTGGTAGGAAGAAGAGGAGAAATCTGTAACCCATAGACAAGAATATCCTGACAGCTCAGTACATCCTGAAGAAAGGAAGCCATGTGTAGAGCTTTAAAGAAAAAAACAGTGAACAACCTTCTGCTAAGAAGAGGTGAACTGTAGGTTGCAATCTTCAGGAACCTATGGTTGCTGGGTATGCTCAGACTGGTTAGAGTTTGGATTCTTCAGACCAGGACGAGGTGTCCTCTGCTTGGGTACCTCTGGATGATGGGCAGGAGAAGAGTGAAACCTTCCTTTTCTTAGGGAAAGAAGGTTTAGGGAAACCTTCCTTTTCTTAGGGAAAGAAGGTTTGGTAGGATATTTCCTACCTCCTGGGGAAGGAGGCGGCTTAGGATGGTCCCCAGAACCAGGGAAGTCAGTGGAGCAATGAGCAACCTGACGTAAAGCCTCCTTATTGAAGAGATTTTCTCCAGTACAAGGAAAATTACCCAGTGTTTGTTGTGCCCATCTGTTCAAGTCTGAAGCCTGGAGCCAGGCTCTACGACGTGCTCCTATGGCAATAGCAGAGGATCTGCTAACAGACTCAAAAGAGTCTAGAGAAGCACGAGAAAGAAACCAAGAGAGATTCTGACTATGACTAAGAAGTAAGGAATTCTCCAAGGACAAGCAGGATGAGTCAGCCACACTTGATGAGTCAGCCACACTTGGTGACGTCATCCGACGGCGCCGAGACGGAAGTACTCTCCATAGCTCAGAAGGGCTTTTTGCCCTTCTGAGCATGAGCCAACTGGCCCCACCCCCCAGCCCGCCCCTAGCTAGCCCAGTTTTCAGTTCTTCCGCCTTGCCAGCAAGACGGATACCTATACTCTCCAACTGAATTTTCACAATTCTGAAGAAAAAAAGAGAATTCCTCCTCTTTGCTGAATTCTTTCTGACTTCTAACACTATCGATTTCTTTCTAGGTTAAGAAAAAGGTATTATATACATTTAATTCCTGAATTAAAGAAGAGATACCTGACAAAGAAGCTGGGAGGCCCAGAACGTGCCTAATAAGGCCTCCGTTCCCGGCCTGCCTTCTGAGTGGGCTCCTATTTCTTTCTCCATCGGCAGAAGCAGCACAAATAAAAAAAAAAAAAAAAAAAAAAAAAAAAAGGTTTTAAAAGGATCACAGCCAGGCTGTAGCTTTCGTAGCAGCCCGGGACGTGTCTAAAATGACCTCCGTCCCCGGCCAGCCTTCCTCTGCCCCTCCGTCGATCCGGGAACCTTCCCTGCTCTGCCGCAGTGAATACCGCCGCTGCTGAAGCGAGTTCCGCCGCTGCAGGAATCTTCGATGCTCTGCCGCAGTGAATACCGCCGCTGCTGAAGCCTCCGATGCTTTGCTCCGGCCGGGGACGCGCCTTTTCAGGCCTACGTCCCCCGCCGCGAGCCTGAGACACTCTCCACGTGTCTCCTTATGGAAGCGGCCATCTTGACCGGGGCCCCCTCTCTGCCTCACTTCCGTATGTGCCATCTACTTCCGGCCAGCCTTGTCACAGCGCAGACCTCCAGCTGCTCAGCTCCTTCAGCGGCGCGGGATCAGCTCTCCTCAGCAGCACTTCGTGCCCGGAGCTCCGGGCACCATCGGGACCGACGCCGATCGCCGCGCAAAGCTAAGGAGAGCCACACCTACTGTGCCGAGCAGGGAGTTGTACCATGCTCTGTAAGGCGCCGACACACCCCCTGCGCCGAGCAATGAGTTGCACCATGCTCCGGAAGGCGCTGACACACCTACTGCTCCGAGTGGGGAGTTGCACCATGCTCCGGAAAGGACATCCCCCCCCGCTGGTGCTATTGGCTAGCGCCACTCAGAGCAGCGCCATCGCCGCGATGACGCGGAGGTACATCGTCTCCGCTCAGTTCAACCATCGGTGAGAGATTGAGTTGGTGCAAAGGCAGCTTCTGCTCTTCTCCAGGAACGGGGTCGCACCGATGCCAGGCGAGTTCTGCTGCTCTGCATTGTTGCCCTCGTCACCTGTAGCCGGCGGCGGCTGTAAGTGTCAGCTTTCCTACTCCCGGGCGCGGAAATTAGTTCCTGACGCTGCTGAGCAAGACGGGCACCTCTGTTCCTCCCGGTACAGGCTCTGTGCTTTGAACCTGTCAATTCGGGGTGACGTGCACGGGCCCAGGACAGGCATCAGAAGCAGCCTAGTGAGGCTGCTTCCCCTGATGAAAGGTCAACCTGCACCATAGTTCCTTCTGGGATTCCCTCTCAGGTATGATAAGGGAAGTGGAAGTTCGGTATACCACCATTGGCCAAGCACCAGCATGACATAAGGTTCACCCTTAGATTTTGGGTCACATCATCAATCATGGGAACCTCGAAAAGTCTCCTTGACCCCCAAATAAGTAGAGACATAGAAATATGACCATGGCCTATCTAGAATGTCCTCTTATATCAGCTGTTCCTTTAAAAATCCTCTGTGTTTGCTGAGTATTGGAACTAAAGAAACCGAGGGACGGCTGGCCAATACCACAGCTCGATCCCTCCAGAACCCCTCCAGTCGCTGCTCTCGACCATCACACCGTGATAGTGAGCTCATTACCCTATGGCCTTGAGCCTCATCCATGGCTTGAGCCTCAACCAGCATGCGCCTAGGCACTGGAAATAGGTTCCCAGATAAGGTGCATAGATTCTCTGTCCTCCCCTGGCATTGCAGCTTTGAGTGCTGGAAGAAAAGTTACTTACCACTTTCATACGGAACAATACTTCCCCAATAGTAATGCCTCCTAACCTTACAAGACTGTAGCATTGGGTGAGTGGAGGAGTAGCCTAATGGTTACAGCGCTGACTTGGGAATCCTGAGACCAAGGTTGATTCCCTAGCACTCCTTGCAGCCTTGGTCAAGTCGCTTCACAAGGCACCTCTGGCCAGGAAGTCAAGGGTTCAAATCCCACTAGAGGACAGCAACCTTGGGCCAGAAGAACTGGAGTTTCTAGTCACACAGGTGCTCCTTGTGGTCTTGCATAGACAGAATAAAATAAAATAAAAGCTCCACTGTCTAACCACAAAGTAGCCTATACAACTTTTGCAATGGCTTTGGCCAAGCCACTTACCCTACATCAGTCAAGATACCACAGTCTATGGTTGACCCACAACCGATTCCAGACCTGTTTGGGGATATCAAATGGTAAGCAAAGGGCAGCTGGCATCCAGCCTCTTCCCCAGGGTAGGGCAACAGAGGGTTGCCCAAGGAGAAAGTGAGCACTCCGCAGTAAAAAAAAAAAAAAAAAGGAGTTCATGGACAGTCAGAAGGCCCATACACCGGTGCGCTCCCAACAACAGTGGCAGCAATGGACTCCCTGGTAGGTATTGGGATCCCCCCACACTGTGCAACCATACCTATCTAACTTGGCTCCCAGGGGAAGCCGCTCATTAACTTGATGCTGTTGCTCATCAGCACCACAGTTCTCGAGGCAATCCTCCCGCAACACTGGAGGGCGATCGTCATCTTCCCAGCCCTACTGCATCTATAGTGTGGTACACTGTTCACAGCCACTGTATCTTGGAGTAGAGTCACAGGTTCAGGTCCCAACCGTGGATCTTGCAGTCCTCGTCTCTACACTACCTGAACACCATGGCCTACCGTGTGAGGCCTACATCCCCGGAGCAACTGCGCTGCTGCAGATGGCTGTGGCAGTACCAAAACTCGGGCTACTCCCGAAACGGTGAGACTCCTAAGCAGTGGCCACGGTGTGGTGCACTACACACAGACAGTGCACTCAAGAGCAGAAGGTCACAGGTTCAGATCCCAGCTGTGGCCCTGACCTTCCAGGCTCCATATTTAAAGGCGCAAGCAGGCCCAACAAAATCCATGGCACTAAACCTAGGTCACTGTTCATATGATGCAGGGTGGCAGGCTCGGCTCCAACCTGGGGATGCCAAGTCCAGGGATCCTCCCCCTTATGAGCATTCAAAGGAGACCTGCCTGCAGGTCTGGTTAGGGATAAAGCACATCAGCTGATTGCCGCACAACTCTGCACTCGAGGGCCCGCTCTGATAGTCAACAAGGGGTCACAGACCCAAACTTGCGCACAAGGGGACATGTTCCCACTCTTCTGCAGAAAAACCCTGTACTTCGGCTTGCAGAACCTATACTGCACCACTCTGAGCCCCAGCCGTACCACCTCCAAGCGGTACCCACCCACAGCAGCACCACTGAAAGGTGCCCTCATGCTCTCAGGAAGAGCTGCCAGCCAAACTCAGCTCTCGGATGAATCGCAGGTGGGAACTGGACCCTCGGCTATCGGCTTCCTTCTTACATCTGCAGGCGGACCACTAATCGATTGGCCTGCCATGTGGACATTATGAAAGACAACGGCTTAGCGGCTTAGAAGGGACAGGTCCCAGTTCTTGGACAACCCCTCCCCTTCCCTCCTCATCAAGGCTACTGCAAGGAAATCTGATAGCCTGACCCGATTGACAGGCGATATCTCAAAGCTGACCGCAGCCTTCTAGGTATGAAACTCACACCTTGGCACCATCGTCATGCAAGCCCTACAGTGCCGGGCACAAGTACCAGCAACCAGACAGATTCCCCAATCCCTTGTGATCGCCGCCTCCGGCGACTGCGTACAGCAGCCTCGTGGCCGCACTACTACTACAGCTAGCATAGTGAACACCTCGATGACTACCCTCACGCTATTATGGTGGGCACCTCAAGGACTACCTTTACGACAGCCTAGACCTTCCGTAAGATCATTTGGATAACTATCCAGCATGCTAGTCCTGAGGGCTTTGGATAGCAGTCCTACCGCTAATCTTGATGATACACCTCACATGCTATGCCACCACGACCAAGCTATCCTTGGGTCCCTGGCGGCACATCGGCCGGCCCACCGGACGGCGGGATCCGAGTGGAGTCTCCATGTTCCGAATAACATCACCGCCCTACGCACATATGTGCCAAGGGCATACACAGAACAAGGCACCTGCAACAAGGGACACACTTTTCGCCACGTGTGACCCCCCAATAAACCTGGCCTCCTAGCATACCCACATCCAGGGATTCCGCATGCTCCTCCACCTCGGCCAGGAGCACGAACAAGGGCTCTATCCACGCCAAGGGCAAACACGGGACTCTAAGGTCCATCGCCAACCTACGGCCCTAAGTGTGCCGGGGCCACCTAGCCAACACTGCACACTGTCCAAGAACTTTGCGGCATGGACAAGCATATCACCTAGCAGTCTCGACGTCTAGACCGCTACCTCCTGCCTAGACACACCTGACCATGACATGGACTGGCCCATGTCCATTGCGGTCTTGGTGCTCCTTTCGCATCGCTCTTGTAGCACAGTCAGTATTGATGCTATTTCATATCCTTGCTCACAGTTTCCTCCTCTGACTGTGGTGGTATTAATACTCTAATTTGCACCGCTCTTGTAGCACACCCTATGGTGTGGCTATCCTTCGTAGTCACTTCCTCATTGCTACTGCTCGATAGGACTCCATAACAGCATAAGGTATGCCATACCGGGTCGGACCAAGGTCCATCCAACCCAGTATCCTGTTTCCGACAGTGGCCAGCCAAGGTCATACGTACCTAACAGTTCCTGTTCCCAACAGTGGCCAATCTAGATCTTACGTACCTTCCAGTTCCCCAAAAGACACTGGCTCCACAATGCTTATACTGGGTCAAGCGGTGATATCCTGGGTACCTTCTTAATAATGTGAATGTATACAGATGTATACAAATGTTCTGTTCACTGTTTAATGTACACCGCCCCTGATCTCTGGAAGGGGCGGTATAGAAGAAACTGTTAAATAAATAAATAAATAATGGTTTATGGACCTTTCCTCCTTGAACTTATCCAAACCACTTGTCCAAACCTTTTAAACCCGGTTACACTAACAGCCTTTACTATATCCTCTGGCAACAAATGCCAGTTTGTTTTCACGTAAAAAGTAAAAAAAAAAAACCAATATATTATATATTATATATATTATATATATATATATTATATATATATATTATATATATTATATATATATATATATATATATATATATATATATATATATATATATATATATATATATATATATATATATATAAATTAATTTTCTGATTAGACTTAAGTAGCTTACCCTGCAACTACCCTGCCCATCGGGACTGTATAGTCTTAATCACGCCTACAGCACTTCACGCATGGGGACTGCAGGTTACATTTCACTGTTACTACATGCGGCATCCCATGGGCGTATATACACTGCACGTTTGTACGTTGCGCGTTGTCGCCGCCACCAGGCAGACTATGGTTAGCTACACCTAATGGTGGTGTAGCAATCTGGTAAACATTACAAGGTGTTCAAGGATACACCATTACAGAACCCTGTACCGGAAAAGGTCTTCGGCTACCCCTTCCACCGCATCACTGGGTAGCTTGGGAGGCACCAAGTGTGGCTGACTCATCCTGCTTGTCCTTGGAGAAAGCGATGTTACTTACCTGTAACAGGGGTTCTCCGTGGACAGCAGGATAAGTCAGCTACACATACTCACCCTCCTCCCCTTGGAAGGGGTCAGCCTCTGACCGGTGCCCGCCTCCTAGCGGCAAAGGCTCAGCTAGTGACGAACTGGGCTAGCTAGGGGCGGGCTGGGGGGTGGGGCCAGTTGGCTCATGCTCAGAAGGGCAAAAAGCCCTTCTGAGCTATGGAGAGTACTTCCGTCTCGGCGCCGTCGGATGACGTCACCAAGTGTGGCTGACTCATCAAGTGTGGCTGACTTATCCTGCTGTCCACGGAGAACCCCTGTTACAGGTAAGTAACATCGCTTAGTCTGCAGCCTTAGGCTCTGATAGAAAAGGAAATAGCACAAACCCCGTCAAATATTTAAACTTAGCAACATATTAGCTGTTCTGTAGATCTCACTAGTAATCGGGTCTCAGAAAAAACTACCAGCACATAATCTCGGGCACAAAGCCTCTTAACAGTGCCTGTTTTTTACATCAATGACCCTATAACTTTATATGTTTTTTTGGAACGAATTTTTGATGATTTTTTATAAAAAAGTCCGATAACCAGATGTTCTGAATAATGATGATACAATTTATCAAGAAAGGAAAAATCCAACTTAGCTGTTTTTGAACTTTAGCCAGGTGATCAAAAATAAGGCAATTCCAACGCCTCCATCCAGGCTGCCCAAGCGTTTCACTATAGACGTTTCCTCAGGGAATTGTCATTACCGGCTAGAAAATAAAAACGTGAAATTAATATCATGAAGCCAGTTGCAACATCTCAATCTTAAAAAACTTAGGCAAAATCAAACCTTTTTTAACCGCATGACCTGCGTAATAAGTGCACATATTCTGAATAGGTTTCTCTCGTATCTGCAGTGCACAAAAACGCCACGCATGCGGGATTGACCCTACTCGCCATTTTTAAAGAGATGATCATGTGACTTGAACTGATTGTCATAGTCCAGTAGAAAAAATATGTAAATAGATACCTATGTAGTACAAGCCATAAGCATCAAAGGAACAGTCCATCATAAACAAAGTGACAAATCTAATCGTACATTCAAACCTGATGGGGATACTGAACTTAACGTGAAGATCCATTTTTGTTCTTTCCAGAGCAACGTTTCATCGAGAGTTCTACCTCGCATAGGTGTCATCACGTGATCGATGACAAAACAACGTAATTGCTCAAAAATATGGCTTTCTTTTAAGCAATGCTGAACTAAAGGTGCTTCCAGCGTACGACATTTAATACGGCTGTTGTGCTCCCTCATACGTATCCTGAATGTACGGACAGTTTTGCCCACATAAAGTAACCCGCAGGGGCAGACTATAACATAAACCACGTTCGTGGAGTTGCACGTTGTATGGTGCCGAAAAACATAAGTGACTTCATGATAACAAAATTCTGTAAGCTCCAACGTGATGTCACAAATGTTACATTGTCCACACTTAAAATGGCCTATGTTAAAAAGAAAATCAGGAGACACCGATGCAGTTACTTGCGTCGTTGAGGACGGCGCTCTTGCGTGACTTCTTTTTCTTCTCCTTTCTTTTTCTTTCGTCTGTCGTCCGTCTCCGTTGATAAAAAATCCTCCGCTGTTGATTTGTCAGAATCGGTACTGCCTCCCGAAGTGTCCTCAAACATGACTCGTCGTTTAGTTTGTTGCTTGCGTTTGGGATTTTGCCAGGGATAAACATATCCGATTGTGTAATCTAAATTATCTCTCTTAAGCTTGTTGACTTTCTTAACCCTGGCAAAATCCCAAACGCAAGTTGCTCCATCTATTGCCAATCTTTATATGGTGAATTTTGAGAAAAAATGGTTAAGCAGTACACCTTATCAACAGCGGATTAAATCGTGGCACAGGTACATAGACGACATTTTTCTTTTGTGGCAGGGCACAGAACTTGAGTTGAAAGAGTTTTCTCTTTGCTTGAATTCTTGTGATCCTTGCATTCAGTTCACGTATTCATGTCATCCCCATCAAATCACCTATTTAGATATCCTTATCACCAAAGGCACCCATAAGTGGGAAACGTCGATTTTTAAAAAAGTGACAGATCGCAATACTTTTTTGTATTATACTAGTGCACATCCTAGCAATTTAAAGGATAGTCTTCCTTTATCGCAGTTTCTGCGGTATCGCAGAAACTGCTCCTCTCGGGAAGATTTCAAGGTAAAATCAAAGCGTCTGATGGGGGATTTTCTTGATAGGGGTTATCCTCTTAAAACAGTGAAGACCGCTTATAAAAGAGCTTTATTCAGTGATCGCTCCCTCTTATTACAACGCCGATCTACCAATTCAGGTAATGGTAGTTATGGAGGAGACTCCAGTGTAAATTTCATAACTATGTTTTCCCCGTATAGTAAAGCAATTAAGAAAATTATTAGAAAACACAGCAACGTGTTACAGGCAGTTCCTGGACTGCAGGGTTACAATGTGCGATGCGTCTGGCGCTGCAACACCAATCTAAAGGAACAATTATGTCCAGCTATTTTACCGACTGCGGTTGATACAATGTCTCCTGATTTTCTTTTTAACATAGGCCATTTTAAGTGTGGACAATGTAACATTTGTGACATCACGTTGGAGCTTACAGAATTTTGTTATCATGAAGTCACTTATGTTTTTCGGCACCATACAACGTGCAACTCCACGAACGTGGTTTATGTTATAGTCTGCCCCTGCGGGTTACTTTATGTGGGCAAAACTGTCCGTACATTCAGGATACGTATGAGGGAGCACAACAGCCGTATTAAATGTCGTACGCTGGAAGCACCTTTAGTTCAGCATTGCTTAAAAGAAAGCCATATTTTTGAGCAATTACGTTGTTTTGTCATCGATCACGTGATGACACCTATGCGAGGTAGAACTCTCGATGAAACGTTGCTCTGGAAAGAACAAAAATGGATCTTCACGTTAAGTTCAGTATCCCCATCAGGTTTGAATGTACGATTAGATTTGTCACTTTGTTTATGATGGACTGTTCCTTTGATGCTTATGGCTTGTACTACATAGGTATCTATTTACATATTTTTTCTACTGGACTATGACAATCAGTTCAAGTCACATGATCATCTCTTTAAAAATGGCGAGTAGGGTCAATCCCGCATGCGTGGCGTTTTTGTGCACTGCAGATACGAGAGAAACCTATTCAGAATATGTGCACTTATTACGCAGGTCATGCGGTTAAAAAAGGTTTGATTTTGCCTAAGTTTTTTAAGATTGAGATGTTGCAACTGGCTTCATGATATTAATTTCACGTTTTTATTTTCTAGCCGGTAATGACAATTCCCTGAGGAAACGTCTATAGTGAAACGCTTGGGCAGCCTGGATGGAGGCGTTGGAATTGCCTTATTTTTGATCACCTGGCTAAAGTTCAAAAACAGCTAAGTTGGATTTTTCCTTTCTTGATAAATTGTATCATCATTATTCAGAACATCTGGTTATCGGACTTTTTTATAAAAAATCATCAAAAATTCGTTCCAAAAAAACATATAAAGTTATAGGGTCATTGATGTAAAAAACAGGCACTGTTAAGAGGCTTTGTGCCCGAGATTATGTGCTGGTAGTTTTTTCTGAGACCCGATTACTAGTGAGATCTACAGAACAGCTAATATGTTGCTAAGTTTAAATATTTGACAGGGTTTGTGCTATTTGATTTCTATACCCGTTCTACAAATTTCAGACTAAAAGTTTACTGATAGAAAAGGAGTCAAAAGAGATAATTTCTTTGTGACCTCCTGGAGAGATAGACTCATATAAAAAATATAAGAGATAATCCTTGATGCCAGCATAGATGTTTGGAAGGTTTGACGTCCAAAGGCATCAAGTGTTTTAGATGCACGACCTGGCGGATAAGAAGAATGCTTCTTCTTGCTTTTTACCTTCCTCATTGCTGATTCCACTACAATGGAATGATGGGGAAGTTGAGTTTTTTGAAACCCTGGAGAGGGGGGCACCTGATACAGAACATCAGTTGCTGCAGAAGGTGAGGGAACCCTTAAAGGTGTTTCCCATATTCTCAGAAGGAGATCCTGCAAAGAATGATGTAAAGGAAGCATTATATTTTCCTTTTCTGCAGGAGAGCCTCGAGTAGGATCACAGCCAGGGATAGGAATAGCAAGAAATGTTGCCATGTCTAGGAGAAATTTCTGAAAAGAGGGATCTCCAATGGGAACTATCCCTGGGTAGGCTGAGGTTGAAGGAGTAGCCTGAGCACCAGAGGATGTACTGGTCTGGTGCAGAAAAAGAACCCCACTAGATGGATAGTGGTACTGGCAGTCAGTACTGCATCGTCCATGCCAGGTATCAATTCCAAACTAGGCATAGAAAGGATCGATGGTGCCGATGTAACTGCAGGAACCGATACCGATACCGGTAGCCGAGTCGGAATCGGAGACGGTAACGCCATCGAAGCAGTCATCTGAGGCTGCTCAAGCGGTACCGAGGCAACCAGAAATGCTTGGTGAATATCCTCAGTACTGCGTATACGGAAACGAGAGGGGTCGGTTCCGAGACGCGTCGGTACCCAGTCATCTAGACTAGATATCGATTCCAGACTCGGCATCGAAGGGAGCGAGTCCATCGATGCATGTCTAGAGGGTACCGACGTCGGTGGTGGTATCGGCGATGTTGTCGATACAGGAAAGTCGATCTGGGTCGTATCGATCGGTCCCGAAGGCACCGAGGACGCCAGATGATGATCCCTGGTGAAGAGTGGATCACTCAACACCGGTGCCGATGCCGGGGAATCGGTACCGCTCGAAGTGGATGCCACCACCGAGCATGGCTCAGGTATGTTCTGTGAGGGGTGAGCCCCAGGAACAACCTGAAACCCCAGATATGCTTTGGAGCTCGGAGACTCCCGTCGGGGTTTTAATGCCAATGGGGTCTTGAGGGCAAGGCCGGAGCAGTCATCATGCTTGGCATGAGACCTACCACTCAAGGATTGGCTAGTCTTAACAGACTGTTTGTGGGCTACCTGATCCTGTAGAGAAGAAAAGGCCGGTGCCCTCACTCCGGGAGGGAAAACGGTATCGAGGGAAACTCGAAAGAGGGAAGTTCTTCTCACAGTTTTGCAGCCTGATTGTTCAGGGGAAAAAGGGTTAGGACCCAAACAGGTTAGACACCAGGCATTGGAGTCTAAAAAGAAAACTGTGCTTCCACAGTGAAGGCACTTCTTAGGAGAAGAAGGCTCCATGATGGAGAGGCCTTGCAGGCCCAAAAAATTTAAGACAGAAACTGAGGGAAAAATTTCCCTGAGTTTAAGAAAAAAGAATTTAAAGAAAAAAGTTTCTGCGGTGACAGGAGGAAATCCTGCCGGCTCCGCGGAAAAACGAAAACTGAGGAGAGGCCGTGGAAAAGGCGGGAAGGCAGTGCGCAGGCGCGAGGGATGCTCCCAAAAGCTTTCTGATTGGATGCTGGGGAGCATTCCGTGCAGGCTCTGTCGGTACCGACGTACCCATATGTGAAGACTCATTCCTGCTTGTTCCTGGAGATAGACTTTTTCAAGTACATTCATAGCAAACAACCTGTGAGAGAGTCAGTTGGTCCATTAGATGATAGAGGGGTTAAAGGGGCACTAAGAGGTGACAAGACAACAGCAGAAAGACTGAATGAATTTATTGCTTCGGTCTTTACTGAGGAAGATGTAGGGATGTTACCCATGACTGAAGTGGTATCTAAAGGTGCGGAAGAATTGAAGGAAATATCGATACATTGGGAAGATGTATTAGAACTATTAGATAAACTGAAGAGTAGCAAACCACCTGGGCCGGATGGTATACATCCAAGGGTGTTGAAAGAACTGAAATATGAGATTGCAGACCTGCTATTAGTAATCTGTGAACTATCATTAAAATCATCTCTAATACCTGAAGATTGGAGGATTGCCAATGTAACACCAATTTTTAAAAAGGGTTCCAGAGGTGATCCGGGAAACACACCGGTGAGCCTCACGTCACTACCGGGAAAAATGGTAGAAACCATCATAAAGAATAAAATTACTCAGCATGTAGATAGTCATGGCCTAATGGGAGACAGCCAACATGGCTTTAGACAAGGAAGATCTTGTCTTTCTAATCTGTTATGTTTTTTTGAAAGTGTGAATAAAGAGGTGGACAAAGGTGAGTCGGTTGTTATAGTGTATCTGGACTTTCAGAAAGCCTTTGACAAGGTCCCTCATCAGAGACTTTTGGCGAAACTAAAGAGTCATGGGATAGGAGGCAGTGTACTACTCTGGATCAGGAACTGGTTAAAAGATAGAAAGAAGACGGTTGGGCTAAATGGGCAATTTTCCCAATGAAGAAAGGTGAATAGTGGTGTACCCCAGGGATCTGTGCTGGGTCCGCTGCTTTTTGACATATTCATAAATGACCTGGAAAGTGGAATAACGAGTGAGGTTATCAAATTTGCAGATGACACAAAACTATTTAAAGTTGTTAAAACTCAAGAGGATTGTGGAAAATTGCAAGAGGATCTTGATAAATTGGAAGATTGGGCATCAAAATGGCAGATGAAATTTAATGTGGACAAGTGCAAAGTTATGCACCTAGGGAAGAACATCCCAAACTATGGTTACACGATGCAAGGTTCCACATTAGGAACCACCACCCAGGAAAAAGATTTAGGCGTCATTGTGGATAACATGTTAAAACCCTCGGCCCAGTGTGCAGCGGCAGCCAAGAGAGCAAATAGAATACTAGGTATCATAAGGAAAGGAATGGAAAATAAAACAAAAGATATTATAATGCCTCTATATCGTTCCATGGTGAGACCGCACCTTGAATATTGTGTGCAATTCTGGTCGCCGTATCTTAAAAAGGATATAGCGTTATTAGAAAAGGTTCAGAGTAGAGCCACCAAAATGGTAAAGGGGATGGAAGGATACTCCTATGAAGAAAGGCTAAGAAGGTTCGGGCTCTTTAACCTGGAAAAGAGACGGCTGAGGAGAGATATGATAGAAGTCTATAAATTAATGAACGGTGTGGAACGGGTAAACGTAGATCGATTGTCTACGTTATCAGAATATAGAAAAACTAGGGGACATGCAATGAAGCTACAGGATAAACTATTTAAGACTAATAAAAGAAAATATTTTTTTCACTCAACGTGTAATCAAACTCTGGAATTTGTTAGTGTAGTTGGGTTTAAAAAAAGGTTTGGACAAGTTCCTGGAGGAAAGGTCCATAAACCATTATTAAGGGGGGACCCAGGATATCAATGCTTGACCCAGTACAAGCATTGCGGAACCTGTGTCTTTTGGGGAAACTGCTAGGTACGTATGACCTAGGTTGGCCACTGTTGGAAACAGGATACTGGGCTTGATGGACCTTGGTCTCACCCAGTATGGCATATCTTATGTTCTTATGTTCTCTGTATGTACTTGTAAATTCAATGTATTCTATATTCACTTACAGGAGAAAAAACAAAATGTATGATCAGTATATCCATGTGTGTAGACAACCCATTTGAACCTTCTTGACTACCCAAGCGAACGTTATAATTTTGCATGCTACAGGAGGCAATGTATGCCAAAACCAGAATCAGTGAAATCGCTAAATTTGCGATAAAAAAATCCCCTTAAATTCATTGTCACAGATTTGTTGTGACAGACACCTATAAATCAGAAAGTTTCCTGTATAGGTGACATGTGCTCTTCCAAATAGTTATCATTTACCAAAACAACGCCGGCGATATAAAGCTATAAAGAGAAAGAATCTCAATTGTATCTAGAGGATCATCAGTGCATTCCTTAAAGCCATCTTAAATAGCAAAGGCAGCTTGTATTATTGTTTCCCTCGTTGTTGTATGAACAAAGGGACTAAAACACTACTATCTCATTTCAAATCCATACAGATCTTTCTGGAGATTTTAAACAGACACTGGTGGCTATACCGTCATAACTCGGTTTTTACTGTTTTCCTTTGAAAACAAAGAAAACTTCATGTATTGTATTTATATAAAACTTTGCATATAAACAACTTTGTGAATATCCTATCTACTAATAGCTATTCATCCTCCTCTACTCTTTTTAAATAATGAAATTATGCACTATAGTCGTCTCCTTATTAGAATCCAGTTTCTCTTTATCATTTGTAATATACAATTAAATGATTTAAGACTGTCCTCACTTGTCCAACCGCGACCGGACATCCATAATATGGCCGTCTGCACTCTACCGTGAAGTCTTCATAAATGTTAAATATCCGATCAAAACTAATGTCTAAAAACAAGTGTGAACAATACTATTCTAACTGCATTGTAATGAAAACAGCCATCCATCATAAAATGAAACTTCAATCTCGACAGGATTGTTACTCAAGGAACTTTAACGTGAAATACTCTGCCGGCTGTTCTAGTCTAGGACGCGGGCGTCTGCGCTCTTAGGTAACCACTTCCTGCAGGAAATGCAAATGAGGTAACATGTAATGGTGATTAAAATGACGTATATATGGGCCCCCATTGGTTAAGGTAGGCCATCATTGTGGTATGGTCAGTCAGCACTCTCACCGCCCGCCACTGAACCATGGAGAGAAGAAACGCCAGAGTGAGACGTACTGCTCTTATCACCAGGCAATTGATAGACCATTGGCTCTCCTCCAGCGAGCATTGCCCCCTGAGCCATATGGCTCTGAAAATGAGCCCCCAAACCAAAAAGGCTGGAATCCATTGTCACCACCACCAATGGAGGGAGGAGTGGCTCAGTGGTTGGGACAGGTTACCTCAGGCCGGAGGTTCAATTCCCGCAGGGGGACAAGTAACCTCAGGCCGGAGGGACTGGAGTCTCTAGTCCCATGGCCGCTCCTTGTGGCCTTGGGCAAGCCACTTAACCCTCCATTGCCTCAGGTACACTTAGATTGTGAGCCCTGCGGGGACAAGGGAATAAAAAGTACCTGTTAGCATACATGTAAACCGCTCTGATGCATAAGTAAAGGGCGGTATATCAAATGCCTAAAACCATAACCATAACCATAACCACCCAGTCCAGGATCTAGAGGGGCATCCCGGCCAAAAGTTTGTCGAGTTGAGCCACCAGTGCAGGCTTGCCCGAGCCTCACTCTGGAGAGTGAGGCGAACTTCCATAAACTGTACTTACAGAAACTTCTGCGCCAAAATCAATGCCTGAAGGGGTCATATGTGGAGCAGTGCCCAAAGCACTAGGTTCCAGTGAGGCCACCATTGAACCGAGCACCTACAGATAGCCCCCAAACTCTCGGGTGAGGAACCACCCACTGTTTCTGCACATGACCTTGCAACTTCGCTATCATGCCCTCTAGAGGAAAACACCATATCCTGCTGATAGTCAAAGAGGGCTCCCAAGTGCTCCAAGGATTGAGAAGAAGACAGACTGCTCTTGGCAGAATTCATGATCTAGCCTAGCTCCTACAGCCGGTGGATCACACAGTCTGTCGCCTCCTGACTCTCCTCCCTTGATTTCGCCTGGATTAACCAATCGTCCAGATACAGATGCAGCATGAGGCCCTGCTTCTGCAGGGCCGTCATAACTACTACAGTCACAATCACCTTGGTGAACACCTGGGGGTGAGGGCAGGGGCAAGCCCGAAGTGAGAGCCTGAAACTGGTAGTGCCTCTGCATTACCGCAAACAATGCTGATGCTCCGGGCGAATGGGAATGTCAGATAGGCCTCAGACACAGGTCTAGGGACATTAAGAATTACTCTTTTCAAACTACCACAATGACAGACCGCAGCACTTCCATACTGTGAGAGCCCTATTTACCCTTTTCAAATCCAGGATGGGTCGCGAAAAGCCTGCCTTCTTGGGCACCACAAAGTAAATCGAGTAGCAGCTTGCACCCTATTCCGCTGGGGGCATGGGGACGATGGCCTCTAGCTGCAGGAGATGCTCAAGCATCGCCCAACAGGGAGACACAATGAAGGCATGCACGAGGGGCCTCAAACTCGAGATCATAACCTTTGCGAATCACATCCAATAACCCAGGTGCCCGCAGTAACCTGAGCTCAGATGGGATAAAATAGACTTAGGTGGCAACCAATCAACTGCACCTCCACCAGGGCCCCCAAACCTTCATTTGGAGGCCTTGGTAGCTCCGGGAGCTCCAGCAGCCCCACCTCTGCCACCCCGACTGCCTCACAACAGGAGGGGACTTTCGGGAGAAACCAGGACCTCTGGGGGTTCACTTCTCTGGCCGGACAAAAAACGTCTATGCCTCATGTCCCCTGCCCCAAAAAAGAGGAGCCATGGCCCGCTGCCTTGGGCTTGTCCTCTGGAAACAGAGGCACCTTAGTGCCCCTAGGTCCTTCACAAACTTCTCCAAGTCCTCCCCAAAGAGCCTCCCTGAGAACTCAACCTCGTCTTGGAGGCTAAATCTGTAGCCCAGTTCCACAGCCACAGGACACTCCAAGCCGCCACCAAAGACGCCATGGACTTGGATGAAGCCTGGAGCAAGTCATAAAGGAGATCAGCCAGGAAGGCAATGCTGGACTCCAACTGGGCTGCCTCCTCTCAGCAGCTGCCTCAGCCAGCACTGCCTCAGGGATCTTCTGCAACAAACACAAGCAAGCACGTGCCACACAGAATCCAAAAATGGCCCCCTGCAAAGGCAAAGCAGAAATCTCGGACTGTTTGAGCAGCATCTCCATCTGCCAATCCTGCGGGTCCTTTAAGGCCACACCCCCTTCCACTGAGATAGCAGTCTTCCTGGTGACCAGTGCCACCAGTGCATCCACCCAGGGAAGGCGCAGTTGCTCTCTCTCACCTGAAGGGATAGGGTAAAGCCTCAGCATACTCCTAGCGACCCGGAAGCCACCCCAGGGACCTTCCACTCCTCATTAGCCATCACCTTCACCCTTCGGTGGACGGGAAAGGATTGAGAAGTCTTCCAATTACCCTCAAGAAGCAGATCCTCTTTGTGCTCCAAGGAGTCCAGTAGCAGATTATCCACAATCCGCAAGGCTGCTAAGATTTTGACAATCAAAAAGGGGAGCTCATCTCTATGAAAAATTCTAATTGCCAAGGAGTCCTCCCCAGCCAGAATTTCCCCTCCCCAACTCCTCAAGAGTCCAGATTCTCCATAAAGTCAGATGGATCCTCCAGGGCCCCCTGAGGGAACTTAATGACCGCAACAGAGCCCCATCCTCTAACTTGGGAGACTTCTCTCTGGTGTGGGCACATCCCTGCCCCTGGCAAGGAAGAGGACCCCAAATTGGGAGAACCCTCCCATGCCTCTGCTGCATCAGGAAAACCTGATGCAATAACAGCACAAACTCCGGCGTTCCCCGAAAACCAGCTCCTCACCCACGCGGTGGGTTCGGGAGCAGGACTCCTCCTCCTTTGCAGTAAATTTGCTGGCAATCGCGATCTGCAGCCAGACTGGAGGGGCGGTGGGTAGGAAGGAGGAGGAGAGAGGAGGCAGCCCTGCAGCCTAGATCTCCTGCGCAGGCTGACTCTGCCTTCCCAATCTGCCGAAATAACGGCAGACCCCTTCTTCCTGTTTTGTTTTTTTTAATCCAATTAAGATTAAGAAATGACTAAAACAAACTAACTCACTCTCCTTATTCAGTACTCCTGTGAGTCCTGAACCTCCTAGGTTCAATACTCCTCCAGCTGCTTTGGAGACTGAGCTTACTGGAACGAGGAGGTGGATCCTGGCCTATTTATAACAGAGGTCACCAAAAGAGTGACGTGCTCAGTCTCCAAGGCTGCGGGAGGAGGTGCAAAACCTCAAAGGTTCAGGACTAGACTGGAGAGACGATAAGGAATCTGTTTTAAACTACTATATCCACATATAAAAGCAGCAGTCCTCATTTTACAGAGCTTACAATCTAGTCAAGCCAAAGATGAGAGTCTAGGAGAACATATTATAGAATGGTCAAGATGTGATCTTGTAAAAGCGGCTTTTAAATCGAACTCTTCTCCATAGATTCCTGTTGGCTGTGTAGATTTGTAGGGACTAGATTGTCAGCTCCACAGAACAGGGGCTGCTCCTTATGTGCATCAATATAGCACTGCATGTGTCAATCAGCAGTATTAGTAGCGTAGAGAGAAAAAGAAATATCAGTCATTGCAGGGCAGAAACATTTATGGTATGGAACTCATATACATTGTCTGACCCATTAGCCGAGGACCTTTGCTATGATGGACAGGCTATGAGAGGAAAATAAAGGAATAAAAATGGGTAAACATCTCAGGGGGCTTAAAATGCATGCTTATAGTATCAAGGCCTTGGCTGGGGCATGTTCTAATTGAGTTAACCACCAGAGCAGGAGAGAGCTGTATTCTCCCCTCCCCCTAAAAGAGAGATCTGCTAATTCATCAACATGGGCAAGTCACGAGGAGGCATGTTTTGTTGTAAGCCACCTACTGCAATTGTCTAAAACAGAGCATGTACAAGTCTTTTGGAAATTAAGGTTTTGTAATGGGCTATGATGTGCGAATACACTTTAAAATAAAAGCTGATAGTTTTTCAAATGTCACATTTTCTTACAGTCCTAGGCATAAAAATTTGATTACAAGCTAGTCCACTTTAATGCACAGAAGACATTATTGAAGACCCACTTATTTCAACAGGCGTTTGACCTCCCCCCTTGAGTGTCCTGTATAGTTCTCTGTTTGTCTGTATGTTTATTGTCTTACCACCCAGTTTGATTATTGTTTGACTTTGTTGTCCTTATTGGTCTTTTGACATTGGATTTGTCTGGTTATTGTTTGAATTTACTGTTATTTATTGAATTTACTGTTGGGTTATTGTTTGATTTTACTGTTTTGTCCGGTGGCCCCTTTGGTCCTTCTTTCTCTTTATTTTAATGGAGTTCCTTTCTTTTAATGCCAGCATTTACATTTATTTTATTGTAAACCGCCCTCATGTTTCGACAATGGGCGGTATATAAAATGTGCAATAAAGATAAAGATAAAGATAAAAAAAGAAATAAAGGCTAATTAAGAAAAACAAACAGTACCACCCTTGCTTTTCAAAGCCTTCACCATTTTGTTTTATTGGCCTTTATTTCCTACTCTCTTAGGTATTGCTTCTCTGTTTTCTATTTTATTATGTAAAAGGAAAACATATAATACAGTATAAAGAGCAGTCTGCACCTAATGACTTCATAAACACAAAAACTGAGCTTGAAATTGGATCTTCCGAGTTTTGTTTAGCCCATCTTATGAAGCTCCTGGCAGACATAACAGTCGAGGTCAAAGCAGGGCCCTAGGCAAACCTTCAGCTTTACACCACCCCCCTGCTCTCCTCCATCCCCAAGATTTTGGACAATTACACTCATCATGAACACCTGAACAGCACCTTTCAAACAACAATCCTATAAAATACATCTATCATATACTTTTAAATATTAAACTTTGTTTTGTATGCCAACTCTCCCTGCAGGTAAAAGATGGCTGAGAGTTTGTGCGGCTCTCAGAATCTATCGTTTTGCCTTGACTTATGTTGCTGCTCTCTGCTGCCCCCAGAAACTGCTGCCCTAACTGACTTGCCTAACCTCAGTCAAAGGTTGTATCAAAGGCTCACTCTTGATACAACCTCAAGCAAAGTCAAATTGACTGTAGTCCTATCAGATGATCTATTCGTGCCTCCTGTTTTTTTATTACTGTATTTAGCTCACACCGTTCCAGCAGTTCAAGGTAAAGTATTATCATGTACAGTGAGTTATTTCCCTGTCCTTGGAAGCTTACACTCTGTATTGAGGCAATGAGAGTTAAGCGACTAGCCCAAGGCCACAAGGAATGCAAGAGGGATTTGAACCATGGTCTCTGGTCACCAGGCCGCTGCTCTAACCACTAGGTTACTCCTCCCTCAAGAGTAGAGGAAATCTATCTTCACAGAAAGGATAGTGGATGCATGGAACCACTTCCCAGTTGAGATGGTGGAGATGAGAACTATCTGAATTCAAGAAAGCAGAGAATATAGAGGACTTCAAGAAAGAGGAAGGAAATGTTGAACTTAATAGTTCTTACGGATGGACAGACTGGATAGGTCTTTATCTGCCATCATTTTCTAATATCTCTATATAATGAAGCAAGTTTATAAATTCTTGAAGGTAAAAATCCTTCGTATTATAGTATACTACTTACATACAAATGGCCATGAAAAAGATGTTGAGGAAGTTTGGAAAGACTAATTTTAGAGGTATCAGAGTTTGATGGATTTTTCCCCAGTTTGAGTTGTTTTATATGAGACTCAAGGGAATCTTGATTGTAGTTTTGAAACATGGGAAGAAGAGCAAACTCTGGGGCAGAATTTGGTGGACTCTGTTCTGTAGATTCAAGAGAGGCTGAGAAAAGCTGGGGAGACTGCTAGACTATATTTGAAGAGTTCAAGCCACACAAGTCTATGGTCCTGTCAATCTTCCAACCAGGAAAGCATAGTTACTCACCTTTAACAAGTGATCTCCGGGAACAGAAGGAATTTTGTCTTCACATACGGGTGACATCAGTACCACAGAGTCCATGCAGGAAAGCTCCCCAGCGTCCAATAGGAAAGCCTTTGGGAGCATCCCATTGCACCTCATCTCTGCCTTCCGAATTCTCCCTCCTCAGTTGAGTTTGTAGCTGAGAGAAAAGGAGAGAAGAAACCTACAATTCCTAGGGGAGGAGGGTGGGTTGTGAAGACTAAATTCCTGCTGTTCCCAGAGATCACTTGTTACAGGCAAGTAACTACGTTATCTCCATGAACAAGCAGGAATGTAGTCTTCACATATGGACTTCCTAGCTCCCAGATGCCAGAGAAAATTACCTCAGAGCCAGGTGGTTTGTCTCAAGGTAGGCTTTAGGAGGTCATGAATCCTCTATGGATGTCTGGTATTGTTCCGGGAGAGAGGGTAGGAGTTGCCCTTAAGTCTGAAAGAGATGCTGGAGAACTGCTTGACCAACCATGGCATCCCAGCGGGAGTTCTCGTCTAAACAGTAATGAGTAGCAAAGGTATGGACCAAAGACCATGTTGCTGCTTTGCAGATTTCGTCAATGGCTACAGAGCATAGGTTTGCCATCGAGGTAGCCATAGCACAAACATTATGGGCAGTGACATGAGCATCTGCTATCCATTTAGAGAGTATGTTTTTGGTACTGGCAAGCCCAAGTGACTGGGATCAAAGGAGAGGAATAGTTGAGAGCCTTTATGGTGCTCAGCTGTCCTTTGAAGATAGAATGCCATGGTACGTTTGCAGTCAAGGGTATGGAGGGTTGCCTCTGCTCTAGATGAATGTGCTCTAAGAAAAAAGACAGGAAGGTAAACTGACTGATTCAAATGGAAAGGAGACACCACCTTTGGCATGAAATGGGGGAGAGTCCATAGGATAACCTTGTCATGGTGGAACCGTGTGTAAGGTGGGTCTGCCACCAAAGCCTGTAGCTAACTAATGTGTCTAGCCAAAGTGAGTGCAATGAGGAAGACAACCTTCCATGTCAAACTTTGGCAAGATAATGGCTAAGGGTTCAACGGGCGGCTTGAGAAGTTGCTCTAGAATGACATTGAGATCCCAGGCCACTGGTGGTCTAATGCGATGTTTGGTGAGCAAGAGACCTCTCACGAAGCACGCCACAAGCGGCTGTGAGGAAATTGGTTGTCATCCAGGAGATGGTGAGAGGCTGTGATGACACTCAGGTGAACTCTTACCAAATTGGTTTTGAGACCGGAAGAGGATAGATGGAGCTGAGAAGGGATTAAGGTCCTTCTGAGAACACCAGATGGAAAATCTACGCCACTTGAAAGCATAAGATGGATGGCTTTCTAGAGGCTAAGAGGATCGCCTTTACTTCCTGAGTTAAGGTTAAGATGCTACAGTACTATGTTTTCAGCAGCCATGCCGTGAGGTGGAGACACTGCAGATTGGGATGGAGTAGCATCCACTCCTCTTGAGAGAGGAGATCTGGAGCAGATCTGAGATCTAGGGGTTGAGTCTGAGACAGATGTAGTAGGAGAGGAAACCACAGTTGATGTGGCCAACATGGGCTACGAGTATCATGAGGCCCATGTCCGCCTGGAGCTTGATAAGCATCATGGGGATCAGGAGAACTGGAGGAAAAGCATATAGGAACGCTTGACCCCAGTGAAGGTGAAATCATCCACCTCCTGGTTGCCTAACATGGGAGTCCTGGTGCAAAAGCAGGAAAGTTTGACATTCTGTGGAGTAGCAAACAAGTCTAGCTCTGGGGTCCCCCAAGTCTGAAAAATGAAGGATGTCATCTCCATGTGGAGAGACCATTCGTGGGGAAGGAATATCCGACTCAATCTGTCCGCCAAGACATTTTGCTCCCCTGGAAGATATACTGCTTGGAGGTATCTGATGAGTAATGGCAAAGGACCAGAGATGGAGAGCCTCTTTGCAGAGGGGCCAAGATCCTATTCCCCCTTGTTTGTTCAAATAGAACATGGCTACCTGATTGTCCGTTTGGACCAGGACCCTCTGGGAGCTTAGATGCATCTGAAAGACTTTGAGAGCACTGAAGATTGCCCGAAGTTCCAGTAGATTTATCTGGAGCTTGGCCTCCTCCTCCGTCCAGAGGCCCTGAGTGGAGAGGTACCATAGATGGGCCCCCCCCCCCCCACCCATTTGGAGACATCTGTTGTCAGGGTACATTGATGTGGAGGCATCTGAAAAGGTGACCCGACGAGAAGATTCTCTGGGGAACACCACCATAGAAGTGATGTGGCCAGAGGGGCAGACACTGATATTTTGTTTGAGAGACAGTGAGGCCTGTGTCCATTGGTAAGCCAGAGCCCATTGGGCTGTGCGCATATGCAGGCATGGTGTGGTACTACATTTACTGTTGAGGCCATATGACCTAGAAGCTGTAGCATCTCTCGGGCAGTGAGATGCCAGCTGGATGAGACGAGAACATCAGGGCTGAGGAAGAAACACCCTTGACTGTTGAGTATTTAAGATAGCTCCTATGAACACTAGTGTTTGAGTAGGAGCAAGATGGTACTTTGGAAGATTTATCACAAATCCCAAGTGTTGAAGTACCTGCATGGTACACAAGAGAGACAGGTGAACCTCTTAGGAGGTTCCTGCTCTTATGAGCCAGTCATCTAAGTAAGGGAAGACAAATATACCTAGAGATCTTAGAAATGCAGCCATGACCGCCATGAACTTTGTGAAGACTCTTGGGGCAAAGGCAAGTCCGAATGGCAGGACTCTGTACTGATAAATGTTTTTCTTGAAACATGAAGTGTAGATATTTCCTATGTTCTGGATGAATCAGGATAAATGTGTATGCTTCCTTGAGATCTAGAGAACAGAGCCAGTCCTGACTCTGGAGATGGTCTCTCTAGGGACCCTCCTACCCTATTCTTGAACTTCTCACGAACAAGAAACCTATTTAGGTTTCTGAGGTCCAGGATGGGTCTGCATCCCCCGGTTTTCTTTGGTATGAGAAAGTACGGAGAGTAGAAACCCACTCCTTGTTGGGATGTTGGGACCTCCTCTATGGCACCTCCTAACAGCAGAGAGGTGACCTCTTGTAGCAATAAAGCAGTGAGAGGAGGCTGAGGAAGATATTCCCTCACCATTGTGGAGGAGGGGCAGAGTCTGTAGGTGAAGTCTGTACCCATCTGCCACTATGGTCAGGGTCCTGTGCTCTGATGTGATTAGATGCCACTTGTGGGCATAGTGACAGAGTCTGCCGGCAATGTTGGTGGAATGGGGAGTCTCCAGAGGCAGAGCTCTCTAGGAAAAAATCAAAAACAAGGCTCAGGTTGAGTGTGTGGAGCTGTCTGTTTTTTAGGAGTTTGTGGCTTCTTTTGCTGCTTAGGAGGCTGTTGCCTCTTTTGAGTAGCCTGGGATTGGTACTGTGAAGTAGGAGTGTAAGGAGGGTAAAACTTCTTACTGACAAAAGTTTTCTTTGCAGCTGCTTTCTTCTTAGCCGGGTTGGCAGTGGTTCTAGAAAGCCTGTCTAGGGTAGTATTTTCAGACTCCAACTGAGAAACCTTGTCTTGCTAATCTTTGCCAAAAAGGTTTTCACTGTGCAAGGAATATTGCTGTTTATTTTGAACCCATTGTTCAAGATCTGACGCTTGAAGCCAAGCAATCCTGTGTGCTCCAATGCAGATTGAGGTGGCCCAACTGGTACACTCAAAGCAGTTAAAAGTTACCCTATTGACAAACTAACACATTCTGGGAATGTTTGACCAATGTGAGATAATCAGCTCTCTTATCAGGAAGAAGAGGAGCCCTAGATTCAAGATTTCTAGTAACCTCCATAAGGAACAAACCCATGTAGAGTATGCATAAACTTATCCTGGCTGAAAGCATGGAGGCCTCAAAGCATCGAGAGTCCTCATTTCTCTACCAGGAGGGTTCGAAGAATGAATCTTTGAACTTTTAATTTGATGCATTGCCAATTCCACCATCACTGAGTGATGAAGCAACTGAGTCTTTTGGCATCCAGGAAACTCCGGTATGATACATGTATCGAGTCATCGAGTATGAGGAGAGATGGTAAGGGGCATCTCCTACATCCGGACCATGAGATCCTGAAGGATACGGTGAACCGGAAGGGTGGTAGCCTCTTTAGGAGCCGGAGGGTTTTGCAGGATTTCTAATTCCTTAGCCCTAAGTTCTTTTTTTTTCAGATGTTACTGTAATGGACATGTCCCTGGCCAGGTCCCGAATAAACTCTTGAAAAGACATCCTCAGGAGGAGACATGCGGCGTTCTGGATAGGTAGAAGGATCCTCCAGTATACTTTGCATCACTCAAGTATCTATCAATTCCTCATTAAAAGAAATGGAATCTGACAATTCAAAGTACTGATGAGAGTGATGTCCATGCTCCACCACTAAGGCCCGGTACCGATCGAAATTGGTATCAGATCGGAGAGGTTGCCTAGAAGAGCTACAGGTACCAGGGATGGACTCAAGGGCAGGCAGTGGTGGTAGCGGTTCAATGGGTACAAACCCCTATGCAGACTGCAACGGTACTATGGACAGTACTGGTGGTACTGTTGGTAAGGATTTGATCGGAACCGATGCCGCTAGTAGGGCCATCAAGCTGCACTCGATGGCAAGGATATATTGATCCATGGAGCTTGCCGATGCTGGGATATCGGTACCGGACATGCAGGCTACTATCCCAGAACATGGCACCAGGAGATCTCCAGAGGTGGAGACCTCAGGAGCATTCTGGGACCCCTCGATGGCTTTGAAGGAAGAGTCCTCCCGCCGGGGTAGTTTGGCTAGCCAATCCACCTCTAGGACCAATGCACAAGGCATCACAATTCTTAGAAAGAGATCTACCCTTGGGGAATCTGCATGTTTTCAAAGACTTATGTTTTGATACCCGAGATCCATGAGAGGAAAACAATACCCTCGATGATCTCAATGCTAAAGACACTGTCTGAGGCAAAGAGTGTGCCTAACTTTGCAGCATGATTCTGCAGACCTCTCTTTGTCATCTTCCTAAATAAAGGACATTCTGAAGGCTGGTGGTTGGGCCCAAGGCATTTGAGATGCCAGTTGTGGGTGTTGGTAGCCAAGATGGTAATGCCACACTTAGAACATTTCTTAATACCACTAGCTGGTTTTTCCATTCTGCTGAAGCAAATGGTAGGCTTAAGGCCTAAAATGGTGTCAGTGCACTCAAGAAAGTTCTAATTTACTTTTTAGAAAAAAGAAAAAGAAAAGGAAAAAATAGAAAAGAACCGACAGTAGTCTGTCCCAGCGTTGACAGGAAGGCAGACAACCACAAAAAACAAAATAAATAAAATAAATTTTCTGCAGCGACAGGATTTGCTTCCCACTGGCTCTGTGGAAAACTAAGAACTGAGGGGGGAGAGTTGGGAAGGCAGTGACGCAGGTGCAGTGGGATGCTCCCAAAGGCTTTCCTATTGGATGCTGGGGAACGTTCCCGTGCAGGCTCCGTCAGTACCGACGTCACCCATATGTGAAGACTAAATTCCTGCTAGTTCCTGGAAATAAAGCATTCTGATGCGGCTACCACCAATTGGACAGCAAACTACTATGTCTGGACAAAGCCCTTATGAGGTTGTTGCAAAGTGGAGCATGTGAATTAAAAGGGTAACCCAACCAGAGAAGTGAAAAAAGGCCCAAAATCTTCAATGTGAAGCTCTTAAATAAGTGGGTTGTTGCAACTTCTACTCTAATCCAAGGAGAAGAATTTGGACTGGATGTCCCACTGAACCCTAAAACTCTAAGATCCCATTTGAGGACAAGCTCTTCGCTATATAGAAGGCCAATTTAGAGCAACTGGTAAGAAAATATGTATGTTTTCTTGAGCATTCCTGAAGAACTGAACTCTCCACTCTACACATCAGCCAACCAGCTCCCTCCAGCAGCAACTTCAAAGTTAAAGCACCAGAGTCGGGCCCGCACCTAAGGGCCTTGCCAAAGTGGCCTTAGGCGTGGCCCTTGAAGTGACTCACACTGAAAGAATGCCGATACCTCTGCCATACCCCATCCATCACCCTCTGGGACTCCATTGTATCATCACAAAAAACAGTGAAACTCCTACCTGCATCACAGAGCTCACTGTGAGCTAGTCACAGGAACACCAGCACTTTGTCAGCCTACAGCTCATCTGCTATATTTACTCAGAACTTTGCTCGTCCAATCTCTGAGAGGAAATTCATATAAAGATTATACAAGTTCCTGCTGTCCAGGACAGAAAAAAGGTTACAATATACCCTGAGAACGCCACCTTTTGTCTTGTGAAGAACTCTGTTAAGACCTTTAAGGATCTTGGAGTTTTCTATGAGCATAAAATAAAAAGAGATTGTATTTTGGAAGTGAAGAGTGCTTTTCTTGGACTCAGTAACACTGACTCTTATGCTGAGATGGTTACATTTGATTCAAACATTGAGTCTAACATTTAAGTGATTATCGTTTTATTTACTTATTTTCCCTGTTAGCTCCTTATCTTTTACTTTTCCAATTTTATTTTACTTCATTTTTATTCTTATTTTTATCTTTGCTTCATCCATTTTTATTATCTTATCCTTTTTTCATTTATTACTTACTATCCCTTTCTTTTGGTATTCTTATGGCCCCACTTCACTATGTTCCTTTCTGCTCCTCCCTAACCTTCCTCCCTCATTCCACAAACTCTTTACCCTTCCTCTTACTGCTCCCTACCTTCCCTATTTCCTCCCCCATCTTATCCTGAACCCTTTCCTTAGCTCTTGAGCTTCACCTTAGCCTTCCTCTCATACATCCCTCTCCTTCCTCGCTGAAAACAACCTCATCCTCGTTTCCGCTGTACTGCCCTCCTCTCTCTCTCGCACGCTTTCTCCTCCATTTGTCTTCTGGTGACATTAATCCCAATCCTGGTCCCCCTTCATCTTTCTTTCTCCACCCTCATATATATCCCTCTCCTTCCCCCTCTTCTCTCCCCTTCTCTTGTGCCTTATAGAATGCTCATTCCATTTCTAAAACTTTTTTACCCATGATTTCTCTCGTGTGCTTTTCATCTTCTGGCTCTTATTGAAACCTCGCTCCTCCCCAATGACACTGCTTCGGTTGCTGCCCTCTCTCTTGGTGGCTTCCAATTCTCCCACACCCCTTATGCTAATGGCCGTGGCAGTGGTGTTGGGCTTCTATTTTCTTCTTCTTGCCAATTTCAACCCCTCCTCCTTCCTCAGTTCCCTTCCTCTTTGGATTACTGTTATCTATAGATCCCGACAAGTCCATTTCTACTTCTTCACTGATTTTGACTCTTGGCTCTCGTTATTCTTAGACTTAGTCTTCCACTTTAATTGTTTACCCTCTAATTTCCACACCTCTGTTCTTCCATTATCTGACCACCACCTCCTAAGCTTCACTCTTCATGACTCCCCACCTCAATCTCAACCTATCTCCTCCTTTCTTTTTAGGAATCTTTATGCTATTGATCCATTGACAATCAACTAATGTCTCTTATCTTCTTTCTTCCACTTCGCTCTGTAGTCTGTTGATGAGACCATAATTTCTTAGAACACTGCTCTCTCCTCTAGTATGGATAGCCTTGCTCTGCCCATAGCACGTCCTGTGATACGTACTTTACCTCAGCCCTGGCTGTCTTCTACTACACCCCTGTGCCCGCTCAGCTGAATGTGCATGGCTTAAATCCCACTCCCTTTCTGACTTCCTTCACTTTAAAATTCATGCTCATTTCTTTCCAGTCCACCACCACTGCACCCAGTCGTCTCTTCTCTATTCTCAATTCACTTCTTAAGGCACCACAGCTTCCAATCCCTCTTTCTCTCTGCCGGAATCCTAGCAGGCTATTTCCACGACAAAGTCCATGATTACTCTTCAATGCCCTACTAATTCTTCTTCACCTCCTCTTCCCCCCCTCCGATAATCAAAATTTCCCCTCAACTTCCCCCACCCTTTCATCTTTTTCTAAAATCTCCGATGAGGGAACCTCCCTTCTTTCCTCCTCTAAACCCATTACCTGCTCTTCTGATCCTATTCCCAACCATCTCAACTCCATCTCCCACTCAGTTATCCCTTCCATCTCACGTACTCTCAATCTTTCACTCTCCACTGCAACTTTCCAGCCTTCAAACATGCTGTGATCACTCCTCTCCTCAAAAAACCCTCTCTTGACCCTACTGGTCCTTCCAATTATCATCCCATCTCCCTTCTCCTTTTCATTTCCAAGCTTCTTGAATGTGCAGTTCTTCGCCACCGCCTCAAATTTCTCTCCTCTCATGCCCTTCTTGATCCACTCCAGCCTGGTTTTCGTCCTTTTCATTCCACTGAAACAGCTATTGCCAAAGTCTCTAGTGACTTGTTTCTGGCCAAGTCTAAAGGCCTTTACTCAGTTCTTATTTTTTTTAACCTTTCCGCTGTCTTTGATACTGCTGATCACTCTCTCCTCCTCAACACATTATCCTCGCTTGGTTTTAGAGACTCTTTGCTGTCTTGGTTCACTTCTTAACTCGCCAAATCACTCCATCAGTGTTTGTTCAGGTGGTTCCTCCTCTTCTGCCATCCCTCTTAGCTGGTGTTCCCCAAGGATCTGTTCTTGGACCTCTCCTTTTCTTTCTCTATACCCAGTCCCTTGGTGCCCTCATCTCTTCCCATGGCCTTCAGTATCATTTATGTGGATGACTCAAGTCTATCTATCTTCACTTGACATTTCTCATGCACGTCAAGCTAGTATCCTGCTTGTTTGTCTGACATCACTGCCTGGATGTCTCACCACCATCTGAAATTGGACATGGCTAAAACCAAACTTTATCTTTTCCCCTAAACTCTCCTCCCTCCATCACTGCTGACAATACTCTCTCTCTTCCTGTTTCCTCAGCTCATAACCTTGGGATCAATTTTTACTCCTCTTTCCTTCTCACATATTCAACAGATTGCTAAAATCTGTCATTCTTGCTCTATAACATTAACAAAATTCGCCCCTTCCTCTGAACACACTACTTAAACTCTTGTCCACTCTTTAGTTACCTCCTGTTTTGACTACTGCAACCTTCTCCTTGCTTGTCTTCCTCAGTGTCATCTCTTTCTTCTTCAATCTATTCAGAACTCTGCTGCATGGTTAATCTTCCACCAGCTCCGTTACACTCATAATACCCCTTTTTTGAAATCACTTCACTGGCTCCCCTTCTGTTTCCATATCCACTTCAAACTACTTCTCTTAACCTATAAATGCATTCATTCTATTGCCCTTCATTACCTTTTCTCTATCCTCTCCTTGTGAGCTCCACTCCTACTCTAGCTTCCTTCTCTCTATGGCCCTTCTTTTCTAATACCAACGCCAGACTTCAGGCCTTTACCTTGCTGCTTCTTATGCTTGAATAAACTTCCTCTGTCCTTAAATCAAGTCCCATCTCTTTCCCTTTTCAAATCCATGCTCAACACTTAACTCTCTGAGGCCACTTTTGGTTCCTAATCTCTTGTTCCCTTATGTCTCGTCTCCCTATTGTACCCTTACTTTTCTTGTACTGTCTGTCTTATCTAGACTGTAAGCTTTATGAGCAGGGACTGCATTACGTGTTTGTACAGCACTGCGTATGCCTAGTAGCGCTTTATAAATGATTAGTAGCAGTAGTAGTAGTAGTAGCTTGTCATGATATTGGTGCATATCCAGCAGACGACATCCAGCAGCAACTATATCAAGCTTTGGGGGCCCAGCAACAAGCTGTAGCCTCAAATGAAGGAGATGCTTAAACTTGGAGTGATTGAAGAGTCCAGTAGCAACCGGTCATCTCCCATCATACTTATCATTAAGTCAAATGGAAGTCTGTTCTTGCATTGATTTCAAAAAGGTTAATGAAGTCTCCAAGCTTGAAGCCTAACTACTGAAAAACTGGGGGCTGCCCAATTCTTTTCTACATTGTACCCAAAGAGAATTGACAAGTGCCCCTCACCCCAAAGAGAAGACGGCCCTTTTCTACTTTTGCAGGGCTGTTCCAATTCACAGTACTGCAATTTGAACTTCATGGAGCTCCTGTTAACTTCCAATGCTTGCTAGACTGCCGCTTGCGGCACCATGGCAATTATGCAACAGCTTACCTGGATGATGTACAGTGCTGGTCAGGAAACCCATTTCAACTAAATATAAGCTATCTGTAAACGTCTGCAAAAGGCTAGCTCGACTACATATCCAAAGAAATACTTCTTAGGAAGAGAAGAGGTCCAGTTTCTATGTCCTACCACGGAGAAGGGGCAAGCTTTTCCCCAGACATGTTCTTCCCATTTCCCTTGATTTACCCTACTCTCCAATTGTTGTGTGGTCTGCTTGATTAACTAAGCTCTGATAGTAGGGACTGCCCTACTTGTAAATGTACAGTGCTGTGTATGCCATGGAGTGCTATACAAATAATGAGTAGTAAATATATATTCCATCTATGTGAGTGCTTGTTCCCCAGTCCAAGGAATAGGCGACAGCCTTCATGGGGTTTGTCTATTACCAATATCTCATTCTAAACTTTGCGGACATGTTGCAAAAGAGAGCACCAGAGGTGGTTTCCTGGTTAGAGATGTTGGATGAAGCCTTCCAAGCTCAGAACCAGTGCAGAGCAGCCCATGTTTCAATATGCACTTTATCATACAGACCAATGCTCCAGATGTGAGCTTGGGAGACAGGAACACCCAATGGCCTTTTAAAGTCGGAAACTACTTCCTCGGGAAAAATTTCACACAGTGATTGAGAAGGCAACCCTGGTGACACAATGGGCACTGGAAGTGTTCCAGTATTAGCTGCTAGGGTGCAGGCTTACACTATTTCATTTCTAGGAGTGACCCCTAGCAGAAGCAGGTGCTCAACCTAAGAATGTTGAGCTGAAGGGGGAAGATAAGCAAAGGAGTACATAGAAGGGATCCCTGGCCCTCATTAAATCCAGCCCTCCCTAAGGCAGCCACAGCTGGGAAGCCCAGAGACAAGAATATAAGATATGCCATACTGGGTCAGACCAAGGTCCATCAAGCCCAGTATCCTGTTTCCAACAATGACAAATCCAGGTTACAAATATGCAACAGGTTCCCAAAAAGGAAAACAGATTCCATATTGCTTGTCCCGGGGTAAGCAGTGGATGTTCCTGCTCCTCTTTAATAATGGTTTATGGACTTTTTCTCCAGGAACTTGTCCAAATCTTTGTTAAACCCAGCTACTCAAAGCTTTTGCTACATCCTCCAGTAATTAATTCTAGTGTTTGATTACGCATTGAGTAAAAAAACATTTTCTCCTATTTAGTCTTCAGTGGCCTACATTGTAACTTCAATATGTGTCCTATAGTCTTTCTACTTCTTAAAGGAATAAAAAAACCTATATTTACCCATTCCACTCCATTCATTATTTTATAGATCTCTAATCATATTTCCCCTCAACTGTCATTTTTCCCAAGTTGAAAAGCCCTAATCTTTTAAGCTTTCCTCATAGGGATATCCTTTCATTTACCATTTTGGTGGCTCTTCTCTGTACCTTTTCTAATTCTGTTATATTCTTTTTAAGATATAGAAACCAGAATTGCACACAATATTCAAGGTGCAGTTGCATCATGGAACAATAAGAGAGGCATTATATCATCTTTTGTTTTATTCTACTTTTTCCTTTCCTCGTGATTCCTAGAATTCTATTTGCTTTTTGGCCACCACTACAAACTGAGTGGAAGGTTTCAATGGCATCTAAATCCTTCTCCTGGGTGGTGGTTCCTAATGTGAAAACGTGGCAGGTGGCAGGTGGCAGGTCAAAAGGCCATTTTGAAAGACTCCTTCTATCCAAACAAGGACTGTTAATCACCCAGGAAGTTGGTCACAGCTTACCTCAGCAGCACAGGACAGGGTACCGTGTAGCAGCCCTCTTTTAATAAGTGTTATTTCCCTCCCTCCCCAACACCCACCCACCCCTGGGATAATCTTAGCTTTATAGGTACTTACACATCTTAAAGGAAAGGAGATGCTTCAGGTGAAGTTCGTTATCCAAATCAGTCATACACTAAGGAACTGAGATTATTAAGCTTCAGGTGAACAAGGTATATTAAACGTATTAGGTACAGTTTTATTAGTATAAATATCCATAGCAACCCTTAGTAAGTAAAGAATTTAAAGATCTAAACACAAGCTTAAAATTAAGATGCGGACAACAGTCCAGCAGCAAGATGGGGCCTTTCCAGTCTTTTGCATTGAGTGTCACATGTATGATTTTCTCCCAGCTGGTGACAGTTCTTACGTGTGCACTAGGTGCAAGGTGCTCTTTGCTCTCAGGGAACGAGTCCGTTCTCTAGAGGCTAGAGTAGCAGACTTTGAAGACATAAGAAAGACAGAGAGGTACATAGACGAGACCTACAGGGATATAGTCCTGAAATCCCACTTCCAGTCTGGCAGCATCCCTGTTGCTATGGAGGAGAGAGGTCATGTGACAGGATAGCATCACCCTGGTGTGGCAGGAAGTGATCCTGTAACTAGGACCTGTCCTCCAGGTGATGTAAAGCCTCTTGCACTGAGAAAGTTTCTCCAGGGCCATGTGCCCATGAGGGAAGGGTTAGGACTGCCGTTATAGTTGGGGATTCGATCATTAGGCATGTAAGATAGCTGGGTGGCTGGTGGACGTGAGGATCGCCTGGTAACATGCCTGCCTGGTGTGAAGGTAGCAGACCTCACGCACCACCTAGGTAAGGTCTTAGATAGTGCTGGGGAGGAGTCTGCTATCTTGGTACATGTCGGTACCAATGACATAGGAAAATGTGGTAGGGAGGTTCTGGAGGCTAAATTTAGGCTTTCAGGCAGGAAGTTGAAATCCAGAACTTGCAGGGTAGTGTTCTCCGAAATGCTTCCTGTTCCATGTGCAGGACCCAGAAGGCAGGCAAAGCTCCGGAGTCTCAATGCGTGGATGAGACAATGGTGCAGAGATGAGGGGTTTGGATTTGTTAGGAACTGGGGAACATTCTGGGGAAAGGAGGGGCTCTTCCGAAGGGATAGGCTTCACCTTAACCAGTATGGAACCAGGCTGCTGGCATTAACCTTTAAAAAGGAGATAGAGCAGCTTTTAAACTAGATAATAGGGGAAAGCCGACAGTCGCCCAAGAGCGCATGATTCGGAAGAATGTATCCTTGAAGGATACTACCAAAAGCAGAGAGGTTCCAAAAAAAGAGTAAAGTAGCCCAAATGCCCTCGAGTATGGAGCAGACAGAGCTTAAAGATCCCAAATTACCAATGTCTACCAATAGCCAGATTAATATGAATAAAATGCAGTCTCTAAAATGCTTGTATGCAAATGCTAGAAGTCTAAAAAAATAAGATGGGAGAGTTAGAATATATAGCACTAAATGAGAGGTTAGATATGATTGGACTATCAGAGACATGGTGGAAGGAGGACAACCAGTGGGACACTGATACCAGGGTACAAACTATAGCGTAATGATAGAGCTGATCAAATTGGTGGAGGGGTCGCGCTTTATGTTAGAGAGAGCATTGAGTCAGAAAGGATTAAAGTTTTGCAGAAACATAATTTGCTGTAGAATTGCTTTGGATTGAACTTCCATATAAAAAGGGGAAGGCGATGGCAGTGGGGGTGAACTATCGACCACCAGGCCAGAATGAACAAATGGATGATGAAATGCTCAAAGAAATCAAGGAAGCTAACAAAAGTTACAGTGCAGTAATAATAATGGGTGATTTCAATTACCCCGGTATCGACTGGGTCAGTGTCACAGCAGGACATGCTAGGGAGATAAAGTTCCTAGATGAAATAAATGACTGCTTCTTGGAGCAGCTGGTTCATAAACCGACCAGAGGGGAAGCCATATTAGACCTAGTCCTTAGTGGAACACCAGATCTGGTGCAAGAGATAAGGGTGTTGGGGCCACTTGGCAATAGTGATCATAGCATGATCGCCTTTGATTTAATTAGTGGAGGAGGGATAGTAAGGAAATCCACAGTACTACCTTTCGAAAGGGAGACTATGATAAAATGAGGAAAATAGTTAAGAAAAAAAATAAAAGGAGCAGTTGCAAAGGTTAAAGACTTACATCAAGCTTGGGTGTTGAAAAATACTATCTTGGAAGCCCAGACCAGCTGTATTCCATGCTTTAAGGAAAGTGGAAGGAAGTCCAAAAAACTGCCAGCATGATTTAAAGGTGAGGTCAGAGAGGCTGTTGCCAAAAAATCATCTTTCAAGAAATGGAAAAAAGAGCCAAACGATGAAACCTGGAAACAGCACAAGCACTGGCAAGTAAAATGTAAGGCATTGATAAGGCAGGCAAAGGGAGAATTTGAGAAGAAGCTTGCTGCGGAAGCAAAAACGCGAAAAAGACTTTTTCAAGCACATTCGTAGCAAAAAAGCCTGTGGGAGAGTCAGTTGGGCCATTAGATGATAGAGGGGTTTAAAGGGACACCAAGAGGCGACAAGGCGATAGCGAAGAGACTGAATGAATTTTTTGCTTCGGTCTTTACTGAGAAAGATGTAGGGATGTTACCCATGACTGAAGTGGTATTTAAAGGTGTGGAAGAATTGAAGGAAATATCAATACAACTATTAGATAAACTGAAGAGTAGCAAATCGCCTGGGCCGTATGGTATACATCCAAGGGTGTTGAAAGAACTGAAATATGAGACTGCAGACCTGCTATTAGCAATCTGTGAATTTTCATTAAAATCATCAGTAATACCTGAAGATTGGAGGATGGCCAATGTAATGCCAATTTTTATAAAGGGTTCCAGGGGTGATCCAGGAAACTACAGACCAGTGAGCCTGACGTCAGTACCGGGAAAAATGGTAGAAATCATCATAAAGAACAAAGTTACTCAGCCTGTAGATAGTCATGGCCTAATGGGAGACAGCCAACATGGCTTTAGACAAAGAAGATCTTGTCTTACTAATCTGTTGAAGGTGTGAATAAACAGGTGGACAAAGGTGAGTCGGTTGATATAGCGTATCTGGACTTTCAGAAAGCCTTTGACAAGGTCCCTCATCAGAGACTTTTGGCAAAACTAAAGAGTCATGGGATAGGAGGCAGTGTACTATTGTGGATCAGGGACTGGTTAAAAGATAGAAAGCAGAGGGTAGGGCTAAATGGCCAATTGTCCCAATGGAGAAAGGTGAATAGTGGTGTACCCCAGGGATCCGTGTTGGGTCCGCTGCTTTTTGACATATTCATAAATGACCTGGAAAAGGGAATAACGAGTGAGGTTATCAAATTTGCAGATGAGACAAAACTATTTAAAGTTGTTAAAACCCAAGAGGATTGTGGAAAATTGCAAGAGGATCTTGATAAATTGTAAGAATGGGCATCAAAATGGCAGATGAAATTTAATGTGGACAAGTGCAAAGTTATGCACCTTGGGAAGAACAACCCAAACTATGATTACACAATGCAAGGTTCCACATTAGGAACCACCACCCAGGAAAAAGATTTAGGCGTCATTGTGGATAACATGTTAAAACCCTCGGCCCAGTGTGCAGCGGCGGCCAAGACAGCAAATAGAATGCTAGGTATCATAAGGAAAGGAATGGAAAATAAAACAAAATATAATGCCTCTATATCGTTCCATGTGAGACTGCACCTTGAATGGTGTGTGCAATTCTGGTCGCCGTATCTTAAAAAGGATATAGCGTTATTAGAAAAGGTTCAGAGAAGAGCCACCAAAATGGTAAAGGGGATGGAAGGATACTCCTATGAAGAAAGGCTAAAAAGGTTAGGGCTCTTTAACCTGGAAAAGAGACGGCCGAGGGGAGATATGATACAAGTCTATAAATTAATGAACGGAGTGGAAAGCACAGTTACTTACCTGTAACAGGTGATCTCTGGGAACAGCAGGAATTAGTCCTCACATATGGGTACGTCGGTACCGACGGAGCCTGTGCGGGAATGCTCCCCAGCTTCCCAGAATGGAAGCTTTTGGGGCATCCCACAGCGCATGCGCGCTGCCTTCCCGCCTTTCCTACCAGCTCTCCTCAGTTCAAGTTTAAAGCTGAGACAATAGAGAGAGAGTAAAGGAAAGACAAAGAAAGAGAGATACAACTCCATGGGGAGGTGGGTGGGTTGTGAGGACTAATTCCTGCTGTTCCCAGAGATCACCTGTTACAGGTAAGTAACTGTGCTATCTCCAGGAACAAGCAGGAATAAGTCCTCACATATGGGGACTCCCTAGCTAAGATGCCTGGGAGATCCCCAAGGGTATGAGACCCTGAAGGGTTCCTCGTCTTCCTATGGATCTCAGGCATCCATTCAGGGAAGGAGGGCAGGAGTTGTTCAAGAATGGAACAGGTGTCTGAGGACAGCCTGACCAAACAAGGCATCCCGGCGGGAGTCCTTGTCCAAACAGTAATGGGCTGTGAAGGTATGAACAGAGGTCCAGGTGGCTGCTCGACAGATCTGATCGATGGACACAGAATGAAGATGAGCCATAGAGGTGGCCATGGCCCTCACATTGTGAGCTGTGACATGGCCCTCCAGAGAAAGGTTCTTACTCTGGTAAGCAAAAGAAATACACTGAGCAATCCAATTGGACAGTGTTCTTTTAGAGACTGGAAGTCCTAGATGAGAACGATCAAAAGCAAAAAAAAGCTGGGAAGACTTTCTATGCTGCTGTGTCCTGTGTAAGTAAAAAGCAAGAGCTCTTTTACAATCTAGAGTATGAAGGTTCCTCTCTGCAGTGGATGCATGAGGAGCTGGAAAAAAGACAGGTAAATATACCTCTTGATTAAGATGAAAAGGTGAGACCACTTTAGGCAAAAAGTGAGGCTTTGTCCTAAGGACTACCTTATCATGATGGAACCTTGTATAAGGTGGATTAGCCACTAAGGCCTGCAGTTCACTGATGCGGCGAGCAGAAGTGATTGCAATAAGGAAAATAACCTTCCAGGAAAGAAATTTCAAGGAGGTAGTGGCTAAGGGTTCAAAAGGTGGCTTCATAAGCTGACCAAGAACCAAATTTAAATCCCATGCCACCGGAGGAGGTCGAATGGGAGGTTTAGTTAAGGTTGGGCCTCTCATGAATCTTGCAATAAGAGGATGAGAGGAAACAGGTTGTCCATTGATAGGCTTAAGGGATGCTGCAATAGCACTTAAATGGACCCTTACTGAATTCGTCTTAAGGCCTGCATTGGAAAGATGCAGGAGATATTCTAATAGAGAATTCAGAGGAAGTGCCAGAGGGTCAAGACCCTTGTGAGCACACCAAATGGAAAATCTCTTCCATTTAAAAGCATAGGAACGCCTAGTGGAAGTTTTCCTGGAAGCATGAAGGATATCCTTCACTTGCTGCGAAAGATTGAAGTCTTGAAGGTCTAGGCCTTCAGTAACCAAGCTCTGAGGTGAAGGGACTTGGGGTTTGGATGCCACAAAGTCCCCTCCTCCTGAGACAGAAGGTCTGGAGCAGCTCCCAAGTCCAGGGAGGGGGCTTGGGAGAGATGCAGAAGTAGAGGGTACCACACTTGGCGTGGCCAGCGTGGAGCTATGAGGATCATAGATCCTTGATCCCTCTGAAGTTTGAACAGAGTCTTGGGGATCAAAGGAATGGGTGGAAAGGCATACAGAAAGTCCTGACCCCAATGAAGGAGGAAGGCATCCTTGGCCTGAACTCCCTGACACGGAATTCTGGAACAGAACCGGGGAAGTTTGGCATTCCACGGACTTGCAAATAGGTCTATGTCCGGGGTACCCCATTCCTGAAAGATTCTGCGTACCTGATCCATGTGCAGGGACCATTCGTGTGGAAGCAGAACTCGACTGAGTCTGTCTGCCCAAGAGTTTTGAATTCCTGGGAGGTATACTGCCAGGAGATGGATCTGATGCTCTCTGGCGAAGGCCCATAATCTTAGAGCTTCGTTGCAAAGCGACAGAGAGCGTGTTCCTCCTTGCTTGTTTATGTAAAACATGGCTACCTGATTGTCTGTTTGAATGAGGACTGTCTGGTAGCTGAGGAGGGTATGAAAGACCTTGAGAGCTAGGTACACTGCTCGAAGTTCCAAAAGGTTGATATGAAGGGAGGTCTCCTGTGGGGACCAAGTGCCTTGGGTGGATAGGTCCTGAAGATGAGCTTCCCAACCTGTTTGGGAGGCATCTGTTGTGAGGATCGCTTGGGGCAACAAAGCCTGGAAGGGGGACCCCAGCAACAGATTTTGAGTGGATATCCACCACTGGAGAGACCAAAAGAGACGTTTGGAGTTTGCTATTTGGTCTGAGAGAGCTCCTGAAGCTTGAGTCCACTGGGTGGACAAAGTCCATTGAGCTGCTCTCATGTGTAGACGAGCATAGGGCACCAATGTACTGTGGAAGCCATGTGGCCTAGTAGTTGTAGCATCTCCCGGGCAGTTAAGTGGTCCTTCGACTGAATCTGGGAGGCTAACTGCACTAGACGTTGGCAACGAGCCTGGGGAAGATAGGCTCTTGCAGTAGTGGTGTCCAACCAGGCCCCTATGAATTCTAGGGACTGAGTAGGGGTGAGCTGAGACTTTGGGAGGTTTACCACAAGTCCCAGATACTGCAGAATGCACCTGGTGGTGTTCAGGGAAATTTGGGCTTCTGACTGGGATGGAGCTCGGATGAGCCAGTCGTCCAGATATGGGAAGACAAAGATTCCCAGAGTGTGCAGAAATGCAGCAACTATTGCCATGCATTTGGTGAACACTCTTGGAGCAGAGGCCAGACCGAAAGGAAGGACTCTGTATTGGTAATGTTTTCCCTGGAACAGAAAACGTAGAAATTCTCTGTGGGATGGATGGATGAGTATATGAGTGTACGCATCCTTGAGATCTAGAGAACAAAGCCAATCCTGACTCTGTAGGTATGGAAGGAGAGTGCCTAAAGAGCACCTTGAACTTCTCCTTGCATAGAAATTTGTTCAATTCTTGGAGATCTAGAATAGGTCTGTATCCCCCTGTTTTCTTTGGAATGAGAAAGTAGGGGGAGTAAAAACCTGACCCCTGTTGAAGAAGAGGAACTTCTTCTATGGTCCTCTGGGCCAGAAGGGCGGTTACCTCCTGATCCAGAAGGTCGAGGAGAGATGTGGGAGAATTGAAATGTCTCACCATGGTGTAGGGAGGAAGGTCTGAGAAATGAAGTTTGTAGCCCTCTCTGATGATGAGAGGGTCCACTGCTCTGATGTGATTTGCTCCCATCTGGGAGCAAAATGAGCTAACCTTCCTGGAATGGTGAGAGGTTCTGGCTGTTGTAGAGCCAGAAAGGGTAAGTTCTCTAGTATCAAGTCAAAAACCCTGAGGGGTTTGGGACTGCTGGGTTGCAGCAGCCCCTGCAGGTTTAGGTCTGGCCTGTTTAGGTTGCTGACACTTAGTAGCAAAGCGACCTGTAGAAGACTGTTGACCAGAAGTGGAAGGAAATCTGCCCTTCTTGTAAAAAGACTTTTTAAAAGATTTTTTCTTGGCCGGAGTGGAGGTAGACTTAGAAAGTCTATCCAGAGCAGCATTTTCTGCGTCCATTTGAGTGGCTTTAATTTGCCACTCTCTGCCAAAGAGATTTTCACCTGTACAGGGCAGATTTCCTAAACCATCTTGAACCCAGGGTTCTAGATCAGAAGCCTGGAGCCAAGCAATTCTACGAGCAGCTATAGCAATGCCTGAGGCTCTGCTGGCACCTTCAAAAGAATCAAAGGCTGCCCTGTTGGAAAACTTTGAAATGTCTTGAGTATGCTTAAGCCAAAGAAGGAACTCATCCCTTTTATCCTCTGGAATAAAAGGGAGAAGGTTGTGCAGCTTTTCTGCAACCTCCTTCAGAAACATACCCATATAAAGGCTGTATGAATTGATTTTGGCAATAAGCATGCTCGCTTGGAAGATTTTCCTACCAAAAGCATCCAAGGTCCTGCATTCTATTCCTGGAGGAGTAGAAGAGTGTCTTTTGGTACTCTTTATTCTCTTCATAGCTGACTGCACCACAATAGAGTGGTGAGGAAGCTGAGTTTTTTGAAATCCAGGAGAAGGAGGGACACGGTACATAGTGTCCAATCTACGAGAATGAGGAGAAAGGGTGAGAGGAGTCTCCCACAAGTCAATCAAATGTTCTTGAAGAATTTCATGAATGGGCAAGGTGACTGCCTCTTTGGGAACCTTAGAGTATCCCAAAATATCTAATTTTTTTGCTCTAGGTTCTTTTTCAGAGGTTACTGAAATAGAGAGTCCTTTAGCTACTTCAATGATGAAGTCTTGAAAGGACAAATCCTCTGGAGGAGACATTCTCCTCTTTGGAGAATAGGGCTCCTCAGGAAGAGTAAGAGATACTTCAGGAGAGTCATCTGATGAATCGGAATCATCAGAAGACTCGAAGTATCGTCTGTTGGCTTCCAGGGATCGATAAGCGTATCGACCGGTATCCACATCGGGCGTACCCGGAACCGGATCGGTATCGGGAAAAGCCCTGGAACCAGGAACCGGAACCGGTATCCTGGTCGATGTGGATGCCCTGGGTACCGGTATCGGTTATGGTACCGGAACCGGAGTCGGTACCACTTGCTGCGGTGCCGTGGGCGTCGCAGCCTTAATAAAAGCCATTATGGCCTGCTGCATGGATTGAACAGTATGATCCATAGACGCCACGACTGCCTGGATGTTGGTACCGGAAGAGTGTGCCGGTACCCCAGAGTAGTCCAACAGGTGATCAGTCGAGGCCGTGCCATCGATGTCAACCTGTAACCCCATAGGAAGAGCTTTGGAAGCCGGAGCTTCCCGCCGGGGTTGTTTGGCTGGGGCAGGGTCCTCAGGGTCAAGCCCGGGGGCATCTCGATACTTAGAGGGAGATTTGCCCTTTGAGGACCTGCCGGAAGAATGTTTGGTTACCTGAGATCCATCAGGAGAGGAAGACCTGGATGATGTCGATGCTGGAGTATCTGTGGAAAACAGCATATGAAACTTGGCTGCTCGGTTCTGTAAGCCTCGTTTAGACATCAGAGAGCAGGACTGGCAATCCGGGATGGAGTGGTCAGGCCCCAAACATTTAAGACACCATTCATGGGTGTCGGTAACTGAGATGGTACCGCTACACTTGGTGCATTTTTTAAAACCAGAGGCTGGTTTCTCCATGAGGGAGAATTTTCTCCAGGCCTGGAGGCCTAAAGAGGAAAATACACCAAGTGGGGAAAAGAAGATTTTTTTATTTTTTTTTTTAAAGAAAAAGACCGGCGGTACCGGTCCAGAGTCGGGGAAGGCAGACACGCGACCAAAGAAACAAATTAAAATAAGAACTTCTTCAGCGGTGACAGGAACACGACCTGCTGGCTCCGCGGAAAAAGAAGAACTGAGGAGAGCTGGTAGGAAAGGCGGGAAGGCAGCGCGCATGCGCTGTGGGATGCCCCAAAAGCTTTCATTCTGGGAAGCTGGGGAGCATTCCCGCGCAGGCTCCGTCGGTACCGATGTACCCATATGTGAGGACTTATTCCTGCTTGTTCCTGGAGATCGGGTAAATGTAGATCGATTGTTTACATTATCAGAATATAGAATATAGGGGACATGCAATGAAGCTACAGGGTAAACTATTTAAGACTAATAAAAGAAAATATTTTTTCACTCAACGTGTAATCAAACTCTGGAATTTGTTACCAGAGGATGTAGTAAAGGCCGTTAGTGTAGCTGGGTTTAAAAAAAGGTTTGGACACGTTCCTGGAGGAAAGGTCTATAAACCATTATTAAGAAGGGACCCAGGATATCAATGCTTGACCCAGTACAAGCATTGTGAAACCTGTCTCTTTTGGGTAAACTGCTAGGTACGTATGACCTAGATTGGCCATTCTTGGAAACAGGATACTGGGCTTGATGGACCTTGGTCTGACCCAGTATGGCATATCTTATGTTCTTATATTTCCTTAATTTGGGTTCTTCCCCAAGTGCATAACTCTGCACTTGTCAACATTAAATTCCATCTGCCACATAAACATCCAGTTTATCACGGTCCTCAAGTAATTTATCTCAACCCTCTCATGTTTTAACAACTTTGAACAATTTTGCCTCATCTGCAAATTTGATCACCTCACTTTTTATTCCCATTTCAAGGTCATATATGAATGTGTTAAAAACCAGCGGATCCAGCCAGCACAGATCCCTGGGGTGCTACACTACTCACCTTTCTCCATTGAGAAAATTGGCCATTTAGCCCGACTCTGTTTTCTATCTTTTAACCAGCTCCTGATCCACAATAATGCATTGCCTCCTATCCCATGACTTTTTAATTTTCCCAAGAGTCTCTCATGAGGGACCTTGTCAAAGACTTTCTGAAAATAGGGGTGTGCAGCCCGATTCCAGAAGGGGCACATCCAGGCTATATCGAGCAGGACCGGCCAGTTAGGACCAGATTCTTCACCACGGGAGACAGATATACCCGTGAGTGCAGGATCAGGCCCTGAGACAGCCCAGTGTGCCCCTGCAGTCCAGCAAGGATGTCCTCCCCGCATGCCCTTCGGCCCACCGAGGTGATGACCCCCATTTCCCCACTGCCCGATCCTTGGCAGAGCTGGCCAGTGCCCAGACCAGGAGTTGGGGACTTACCATCACCGGATCCTGGCCTGACTGTGGAGGTGGAGGGTTCTGGACCTCATCCCCAATGCTTATTCAAATAGATGCATCACAGGCCTGCCTCAGAGGTGGAAGAGCCATTCATGTGGCCAAAGGACTCTGCTCAGCCTGTCCAATAAGCTGTTGTCCTGGCCCAGGAGGTAGAATGCTCGCAAGAGCATGTTGTGAGCTGCAAAGGAAAAGAGGGCCACCGCCTCCTGGCAGGAGGAGTACGAGCCTGTGCCCCCCTGCTTGTTGATATATTACATGACGACTTGATCAGTATGGAATAGTGTCGCAGATGGTGACAGAATGCTCACAGAGCTAGAAAGATTAACCTGAGCTCCAAGAGATTGATCTGTAGGAGCAACTCCTCCTGGGACCAGCTGCCTTGTGTGGAGTGGTCTGCACAATGTACCCTCCAACCTAGGAGGGAGGCGTCTGTAGTCAGGGTTCTCTGAGGTGTGGAAGCTTGGATGGCATTCCTGCCCGAAGGTGGCAGAGGTTTTGCCACCAGTTGAGGGATGCCACCAGTTGACGGGTAACCCTGACCCTGTCTCACAGCCTGCCTGTGGCTTGGGTCCACTGTGAGCAGAGGCACCACTGGGCTGTCCGCATGTGCAAGTGGGCTGAGGGCATTATGTGGACTGTAGAGGCCATACAGCCCAGCAGGCGGAGGGGGAGATGAGCTGGCACTGACCGGCGATGTTGTACCTCTCCTGCCAATTGCCTTAGGTGTTCTGCCCTGTCTCTGGGGAGGACCGCCTTGACTTGCAGCATGTCGAGCTGAGCACCTATGAACTCCAGATTTTGGGCTGGAGAGAGATGGGATTTGGGGTAGTTTATGACAAACCCTGCGGACAGATGCAGGTGGGTAGCTACCACCGCAAGGCATTTGGTAAAGACCCTTGGTGAGGAGACCAGGCCAAAGGAAAGTACCCTGTACTGGTAGTGCCCTCCTCCTACCACAAACCTTAGGTACTGCCTGTGGGAGGGGTGGATTAGGATGCGAGTGTACGCATCCTTTAGATCCAAGGACACAGCCAGTCTCCCTGGTGGAGGTAAGGCAGCAGTGTTCCAAGAGAGCATCTTGAACTTCTCCCTCACCAGAAACTTGTTTGTTTTGCAGGTCAAGAATGGGCCAGAGGTCCCCCGTTCTCTTTGGGACGACGAGTACCTGATGAAGCCATTGACAAAACGCTATTTGGAGGTCCTGAGGGGACCCTGGGAAGTGAAATGCTACTGATAATAGTATAAATATTGCTGAAGTGAAGCGGGATGCAAGTCTGGGGCTTGAGAGTGCCAGAAGAATTGTGATTGCTCGTAAGCAAATGAATTACGTTAAGCTAAGTATCGTGTAGCAATTTCTTCTGGTCTGAGGACATATTGTGCAGTTATGCTGTGGACAAAACAATTGATTACTCTGAAAAGGAGGAGTTTTGGTTGGGTCGCTGATGTTCTGGGGTTGTGAGATAGAGATATTTCTGATGCTATGCACAAATAACCCCACTAGTTCCGAGTCCCATTTTTCTTATTTTTGTTTTTCTTGTAATTTTGTGCTATAACGTGTGGTGAAAATAAGAAGAGTGCTACTATATACATACTGAGTAATCAACAGAGTCTCAAGTTTTCAGTCCTGCACATCCTTCAGCACCGCCTGCCTTCTACGTGGATGGTTGTCTTCTTTGTTATTGCCAACAAGGCATCCACCTTCGGTAATTTAAGGAGATCCTTTTCTGTCTGCGGAATGGAATACAAGCAAGCCACAGCTCTCCACCCTGCAGACCAGCCTCTGGCACTTCCCATTTGGCCTCTATCATCTGTTTGATGGCTATATGCACCGGAAAAGACACTTGAGGATTTAATGCCCTGTGAGAGGATCCTCCAGGGACTCCTCGGCAGACTGAGGAAACAGTGATATTATCAAGCCACCAAGGCTTGGGCAATAAGCATTGTCAACTCCTCCCGCTGGAACACTAATGATGTTTGGGTTCTCTCCAGTGGGAATTTCTCCCTCTTCAAGTTCTGGTGCCATGGATCACCCCAAAGATCCTAGGGGGCCTCAAGCGGATCCTCGAAATCCCCTGAATGAACAGACGTTTGCTTGTCCCAAGGCTCTCTTCTCTAACCGCCTTCGTTTTGGCGTAGATTCCCCCAACTTGGGACCAGCCCCTTGCTGGGACCCAGATAAGGCATTCCCTGTCCATTGTGTATGTCCTCTCTGACCCAAACTGTCTCCCAGGCCCTGCTTCAGACAGTAAGCCTGATGGAGCAAGATGATAAAATCTGCCAAAAAATGGACTATTGGGGAACCTGGAAGGGTTAAATTTGGGATTCTTGTAGCAGTGGAGTGAGCAGAATTTGAATCCTGCATGCTTTCAGTAACAAGCTGTGAAATGGAGTAGGGAGCCAAAATAGCCACAGTTCCCGCCAAAACCATGTGAAACCACTGCTGAATAGAAACCTGTTCTGATACTGTTTGCAAGCATTCTAGCCTTCCACACATCTCCCTCATTATTGATTTTGTGCCTGCAATCACTTCCTCAGCTGCCCGGCCCTCCTTTTCATAAGTGTGGCAGAAATCAGCCACTGACATGGACCCCCCCATCAGCTCCCGCACATGGCGCAGGAAGCCTTCTTAGCCAGCACAGCAACTCGCAAATAAAAGAAAAAAAAACACTGAAAGAAATCAAAACTAAGGCAGAGCAATGAGGAAAACAAAGGTGGCTCACTGCGACAGCAGTCATGCAAAGCAGACCCTTTCCGATCACAGGCAGCAGGGATATGCAGCTGAGGCAACGGTTTGTGAAGGGGTTTTTTTTGTTTGTTTTTTAAATACTTAAGACACTGCCGCTACTGCCCCCACTAAGCACTAAGTCTGAACATGTACCAAGTTAAAAGAAAAGGAGCCAGATGTCCAGTCCGGGGGGGGGGGGAGGGACCTGGACCACTGGGTACTGCACCCCTACAAGAACCTGGCAGACCACAACCTTGGTTCAGTCAAAAAAAGAATCCCAGACCTCTGCTATCTATATTGCCATAGCTCCCTCAAGCTGCTCTAAGCCAAACAGAAAGCTGCTAGGTGGTTTTATTTTGGCTCTATGTCCTTTCAGTGGAGTCCAGACTGCACAGAAGCTCCTCACCAGCTTCTGGAGACAAGAACACTGGTCTTGGAAGCTGTGCACAGAGCCCTTCTACTGTGACCTGACATGCTCAGCCTCCAGCTGCTGGTGAGGGAAGATAACCCAACTTGTCTGGACTGGAGGTAAGATGAGGAATTGCATTTAGCAAAGCAATGGGCCCTAACATGACAAACTAGAACAACACAAATTAGGGTATACCCTAAATGCTAAAATGCCATATTCAATCAATTTACAAAAACTACCCTTGTAGAACCTCCTCAAATATATCCTCCCACACATTCAGTATTTATTTATATACAAATTTATAAAGTGGGCCCTTCAATATTGTTCATCTGAAGCACTGTACAATCATATATTAGAGGCACACGACAGCTCATCAGCTTAATCTAATGGCACAGAGAAAGCATATATTAAATCGAGATGATACCAAAATGGGAAGAGTTGAAAGACATTATGAAGGTAAATTTAACACAGAGAACTTCTTTACAGGCCAAAAAGGGTACCTATTCCAAGCATATTTTATAAAGGCACATAGGCGCCCATGTATCTTTATAAAATTACCTCAGGAAATCTGTAGAAATCGTAGCACAAATGAACCACATACATTTAAATATTTGTACATCTAGTAAATGCGCGCACATTTCACAAAATATGAACATGTTGTGACTATTACCCATGCTTTGCTCAAACTTCCCTTAACATATCTACATCCAGGTCATGTAAAAAGTACATGCATTCTAGTCAATGAGCATACTTTTACATCTGGGGTAATTTCATGAGAAGCCTTTAACATGTGTACAAAAACAGCTTTATAAAATTAGCTTCTATGTGAATTCAAAGCCATAAGATGATGAAACTGCTAGATATGAACAGCATGAACTACAACAAAGACAGATAGAAGAAATTTAAAAAAAAAATCACTAAATACAAAATGGATTTTTGGCAAGAAGTCTCCTCTCATACATCTTCTGATGTAGGCTCCAAATCATTTTGGTCACCTTCCTCTGAACTGTTTCCAGTCTTTATGTAAACCAAATAGTTATTAATGTATTAATTTACTCAAACTTGATAGTCCACTCATGGCCAATCAAGGCCCCAAAACAGATTACACAATACAAGTAGCACCACAAATCCTTGTACTATATCTGATAAACTCTACCTATAAAACCACTAAAAGAGAGGCCTACTCCAACTCCAGAAGAAAAGACAGAATATTAACTGAAAGCAAAACACTGTCTTATAGTTTTAAATCTGAAGCAAGGGAATTTAGATTGGACATCAAAAAGAATTCAACTGCAAGAAGTGATAAATACCAGAATAAGCAACATGGGAAAGTTGAGGATGCTTCATCAAAGTTCTTACATGAACATCTGCCAGGGTATGTTCCTTCTGTATATTTTCCATTTACATTTCCTAAAGATGGGAGCTGTGTCTTACACAGATCTTGGCTGGAAGCAGAAAGATGGAAGACACTCTTGAAGAGTCTTCGAACCATGTCTTTCTAGCATTCTGTACCTAATTATGTGTTGATTTAAATAGGTTTTCTGAAAGGTATCAGAAGAATCAACATGCAAGTCTGTGACAAATCACAGGTACTATTAGCATGAATCATATACATACATGCAAGAAACAGATCATCTGTAGGAAATCTAAAAACGGAAACATGTACCGAAATTCTCCTATAGCGACTTAAGTGTCAGTATCCAATATAATTTACAACAGGAAGTCATCCCTTACCTCGGTAACATCCATGACTTTGATGGCTGCCAGCTGACCTGTTTTGACATGCCGGCCCTGAAGAACAATAAAAAGAAAATGGTTAATGTCCAACAATTGTTTTGAAATTTAAATACACCCATCTATAAACAAACTTGTAGTGCAAAGTGCAGTATCCAAGCTGACATTTTGCACAATACACCTTCTTCCTCTCCAAGTTTAAAGTTCTGCAGACTCAGTCAAAATGCTGTTTTTCATTGAAATACATACAAGAGAAGAGTGTGACTTAACCAAAACCACAAAAGAACATTCTTCTTGAACACGCCTTACAAAAGGAGTTCTCATTTCACCCCTTTTCCAACATTATTCTATAATGCACAAAACATACTGTGTTCATTTTGCTCTCAGTGGTTGTGCGGATTTTGTGCGGAGGAGGGGTGCCTGTGGGTGTGGGTGTGCGTGTGTGTGTGTGTGCGTGTGTGTGATGTGTGTGTGTGTGTGTGATGAGAAAGATGTGCAATGTTTGCACACGCACACTGTGTCCTTTACCTCGCATGCATTTTTCTTCTTCACTTTTCAACCACTTGTACTCTTCCCCTCCCTCCAACCTCTCTACTGCTGTCCCTGTCCCAATTCTGTTTCTCTTGCCAGAGCCTCTCTCCCCTTCCTTCTTCCTTCCCCCATGCACCGACCCCCCTGCCCTCCATTCTTTACTAAATCACCCTGCTGTCCCATTAAATTTCTTAAGCCTCTGTGCACATTAACAAGGGATTTTTTTTTGCAGGTTCCAGCGGTTGCACCCCTTTTGCCAGTGAGGATCCCTTCCCCCACGAGCAGATGTTCCGCAAAAGGGCGCAATCGAGACAGACACTGTCTGCTCATGGGGATCCCATCCCCTGTGGGCAGAAGTTCTACAAAAGGTCATAATTGCGGCCTTTGTCAGCACTTCTTGCCTGCGGGGGATGGGGTCCTTGCAGGCAGGCAGCCAGCACTGGTGTCCGCCACGATCTTCAGCAGTGCTGCCCGCAGGGGATGGGATCCCCATGGGCAGACAGCATCTCAATTTGAGGTCTCCATGCTGCTGCAAAGTGCTCTGATCCCCAGGTGCCAGGTCCGATTTTTTAGTCACCATGGCAACCTGGGCAGCTGGGGTTTGTCTAGTCCTGCTTTGGAGGAAAGGAGGGAGATGGGAGATACGGAGAAGATTTCCATTCCTGCTAAATTCCTTTCCTTGAATCCTTCTAGAACAGTCCAGGACCCACCCTGGTCCCACCCTATAGGTCTGAGAGCCCTGTTGCCTTTTTAACTATATTTGCAGTATCCATGCCTGAAGCAGAGTTCAGTATGTTAAGAGTTAAAAGTTTGTACAAAGTTATTGTTAATACTTCCTTCTGAGGCTTTTTTCTCTGATTTGCGGTTTTGTTTTCCATTTGGGACGTGTCGTTCCCTGAAGCAGCTTTCAGCGAAACGCTGTCTGCATCCGAGTGAGAGGAGTGACAGTAAGACAATGAAACCGTTGTGAACATGGCAACAAGAACTGAAAAATCAGATTATATGAAAGCAGTTCATTGGAACACCAGATAATATATGCTTTGACTTGATTATCTGGGGGTTTTGGGATTAGATGATCAGTGTGCTCCTGCTTTAGATGAACAACTTAAGACAACAACATGATTTACATTGGATTTTACATAATATAAAGTAATTTAATATTATAATTTTCTATTATTAGAGGGAGGTTTTTTTAGGCTGTTGATATAGAACTGAAGAACAAATCCATTGCCAAAACCATACAGAGCCGAAGACCCCAGAAACATTTGAGGTCTTTTTCCTCCTAATTATACAAACATGTTGTATCATATTGTGTGCCAGTGTGTTGAAGAGCTTCTCATCTTGATAGCGAGTGAGATTTTCTTTTTTTAATTTATTTGAATACTGGTGGCCCATAGCACACTTCTTGTACCCTTAGACCTCCCCCCCCCCCCCAACCAGCAGCATCATTGAGAGGCAATGCTCACATGCTCTAGCCTCCATGTCAATCTTGAAAAATGTCCCGGTGTGAATAGTAAGAACAGGATAAAGACAGACTTCAGTCCTAGGATGAGGATACTCCTATGGAAAGGCGGTTTAGACACAAGACTCAAGGAGCTCACACCATCTCAAAGAGCATCCACACACACCAGCTGAAGTGGAAACCTTGCATTAGACCTATGCGTTATAGCTCGGCAGACTGACCCCACACAGGGCGCCCTGGAATGCACTGTACATTGTACAGGGTCAGATGCCACCATTTTTCGAGATAGTGGTTTGGAGACAGGAGAGTTGCCATTGCTCCTGTTTCCCAATGTGGAGGTACTGGGAGAGGGTTCCACAGGCCACCACTGATACTGGGGAGGGGGGGGAGCCATCTGTGGTTAAGAGAGTCACACTTCACAGACCCTTTTGCTCCTGGCTGCATCTAGTTGCTTTCTCCCTTGATTTGCACAAATTTTTTGTGTGCAACTATTTTACATATTTTTGATCACTGCGTTTGAGAGCAAAATTTATGTGTTTCCCGAGTTAAGAATGTATGCATACAGGTCTAGCGCAAGGTTTCTGCATCAGCCTGTTGTGTGGAGACAGAGCTGTACCAAGGGCTGTGTGAGCAGTGTGGCCACACAGTGCGCAAGTACAGAAAGCATGTGGATATCATCAATGGCCTTCCAGGAAGATCAAAAGAGTGAGTTACTTCATGAGGTTGGGGCTGAGGGGGGGGGCACCGGATTCATCATACAGGGCACATTTCTAGCTTGGTACAGTCCTGTGTGGACAATTCTTTGAGACGATACCTAACCTGCCCTTCCATTGGAGAATCCTGATCCTAGGCCTGTAGTTTTCTCATACTCTGCATTTACTGAAGGAGGCGCCTTGCCTGCACAGGAAAGTACCATCAGCAAAGTGTTGTGTGCGTGTGTGTATAACAAAGTAATCTCCTAGTGTGCACTTCCATAGAGGTAGCCTGTAGGGAACAGGGGTCATCTTCAGAGATTCATTGTAAGGCCTCCTCCCTCCTACCCCTGCTGGCATGAATACTTTTCCTGGTCTCCCCACACCCCCTTAGCATAACCACAATCCCCTCTCTCCTCCAAGCAGGTTTTTAAAAAACAAACAAAAAAAACCCACACAATCCAATAAAGCAGTTACTTACCTGTAACAGGTGATCTCTGGGAACAGCAGGAATAAGTCTTCACATATGGGTACGTCGGTACCGACGGAGCCTGCGCGGAAACGCTCCCCAGCGTCCAAAAAGAAAGCTTTTGGGAGCATCCCACGCGCATGCGCGCTGCCTTCCTGCCCATTTACTTCCCTCTCATCAGTTGCGTTTGTAGCTGAGACCGAAGGAGGGAAGTAGACAAATGAGAGAGAGAGAGAGAGAGAGAGAGAGAGAGAGAGAGAGAACTCCTAGGGGAGGTGGGTGGGTTGTGAAGACTTATTCCTGCTGTTCCCAGAGATCACCTGTTACAGGTAAGTAACTGTGCTATCTCCAGGAACAAGCAGGAATGAGTCTTCACATATGGGGACTCCCAAGCTAAGAAGCCTGGAGGAGGTCCCAGCATGTTGCAAATCTAGTCGATGGGCCATGCTATCTCCCAGAACCTGAGGCATCCAAGGGATGGCCGGTAGGAGTTGAAGTGCAAAGGGTGTGCTGTGGAACAGCTTGACTAAACAAGGCGTCTGGAGAGGAGTCCTTGTGTAGATCAGAAATGTTAGTGAAAATTGGATTCCAATTTTCTAATGTGGACCTTAGTCAAAAATATTGTGAAAGTATTTGTTGAGAGTAATGGTCTGGTGCTGGAAACCAGTAGATTAACCTCAAAGAAAATACCTTACTGTGAAGTAGAAGAAATAAATTTCGCAATACAGGCAGAGGTCAGAAGCCTAAATGGCTAGAACTAATCCCAGAAGAAAAAACTCGGAGAGTTTAATGGGGTTGGACTTTGGATGAGAAGCTAAAGCTTCTGTAGGTCAACATTTGAAGCTCTTTGTCCTTGGAGCAGAAAAAAAAACTCTAGGAAAAAGAGGAGATAAATATGACTGGTTTGCAGAAAAAGGATGGGTGTTTATTTTGTGTTTTATATATATATATATATATATATATATAAAGAGAGACTCACTTAATAACAAGAAGGGGTAAGACCTGCTTGGAAATATGGATAGAGAACCCCTTACTAGTTTTACGTGGAGAACCATGAAGAAGGTTACATGGAAACCAGTGGAATTTTCCTAGTCAGAAGGATAGGTCTAGATCTATTTAAAATTCTAGACTTTGAATAACCAGAAATGGAGATCTACGTGAAGGGGTGCAGAGAAAACCTTAGTCTTAAGATGAGAAGTCTGGATCCTTCTATAACTTCAGTGTGGAGAAAAAGACGCAATAAAAGGGAATACCATATTTGTCCATCTATGAGGGCAATATGAGTATAATGCGTTCTTTGTTCAGCATAAGCTCCAATGAAGTATTGGGAATTAGAAGGAATGCACTAGACAAGGCCCGACTGCAGTGAAAAGAAATGCATCCCTGTTGGAAAAGTTCCACTGGAGATGTGGAACCACTCAGGGAATTAAGCAATTCTTTATGCTTTCACGTGATCTAAGCCCTGGTTCATTTTACCTAAAAGGAAATTTTAAGGAAGATGATAAAGGTAGGAAAAAAACGGTCATGTGGGAGCATGACTGGGCAAGCCTTTCAACCATCTGGAAGCTACCCACCAGGAATGGCTCTGACGCTCTCTGGCAAAGGCCCATAGTTGCAGAGCTTTTTGTAGAATTGCAGAGAGCATGTTGTAGGTTGCCCAGGTGAGATCTGGTTGTTTAATTACCAGTGTGCAACCTAATCTATTCTGTGGGAGCCAGAGAATTGAGGATGGCTCTAAGAATAGCAGACAGGCTGATTGCCTGCAACAAATTGTCCAAGTAGGCTTTGGAACCTCTCTTGGAATTATGTGTTAAGGCAGCAAGAGAGGATAGGGCCTATAGATTGGACAAGGACCGACAGACAGAATTAGAAGTGACTAACTCAATTATGGTCTGATAAGCTGTCTTAAAAGAAATATTTGAAAGATTGCAGAGGGGAGAAACTCTGTATGGAAATTACTTACTGGAGTAGGTATTGAGGACAATCCTATGGCTTAAAAAGGTAAGCCCTCCAGTGAAAAAATATCACTCTTAGATTGAAATGTCAACTAAGAGGGATAGAAGTAATACAGAGTTGGGAAGATTTACAATTGGTAGTCCCTGAAAAGGGTAAAGCTCCCCTGCAGTCAAAAGTATAAGATATCCTCATACAGGACAACTGCCAAGGTAAAGGGCATAGAATACCTTGTAAGTAGTTGTAACTCCTCTGTTTAATTTGAAAGGAGAGGAGAAACTTGTTACCTGTGGGGCATGATGATCCTCAATAGCTCTAAGAGCTGAAAGGATGGATTGCCCTTAGCAAGAGATTCATGCCTAAAGTAGAGGATTAAGGCAGTGTATTACTGACCTCTTAATAAGGATGAGAAGAACTACAAATGCTTCTGTAGTTAAGTAGTGGTGGTTCTGAAATTCAACAGGAAAAAAGATTTAATGAAATAAAAAAAAATCAGAAACCCTGTGACTGCTGAGTTTGCTGAGCCTGTTGAGACTTTGGTTTTCTTAGCCTGGTATGATGTTGCCTTTCTTTGGAAACATCTGCATGATGGATAGAAGATGAATAAAACTTTTTCCCCCTAGGGGAATAAAGTTTGTTAGGAGATTTTTTAGTAGCTGGGGTAGAGGAAAGTTTTGACAATCCTCTGAAAGTAACAATATCAGTGTTTAACTGCTTAGCTTGAAATAAAGCATCCTTGTTAAAGAGATTTTCACCAGTACAAGGAGTATTTCCCAGCTTTTCTTGTACCCATTTGTCCAAGTCTGAAGCTTGGAGCCAGTCTATGCGTTGTGCTCCTATGGCTATAGCAGAAGTTCTGCTAATAGTTCTGCTAATAGGCTTTATTCTGTTCATATGTAAATAGCCAATGTGTTGTATTCATTGTAAATAATTTCCCCGGTTATCCAAGTTTTTGTTCCTTGTTCTATGTAAAAAAACAGATAACATGTACCTTATCTGATGTTTTCTTGTTCTATGTAAACCGCGCTGATTATAAATAGAGCGGTATATAAAAGATGTTAAATAATAGACTCAAAACAGTCCAGGGAAGCACGATTAAGGAATTTAGAGACATTTTGAGCATGACTGACTAATATGGAAAAGTCTGCTCTTTTATGTTCTTGAAGAAAAGGGTTCAAAGACTTTAGTTCTTTGTGACCTCTTCAAGAAATAATCCCATATAGAAAATATATGAGATACTTCTTGCTGAAAGCATGGATGCCTGGAAGCATCGACGTCCAAAGGCATCTAAAGTTCTAGACTCACGACCTGGCGGATAAGAAGAGTGCTTCTTTGTACTCTTAATACTCCTCATTGCTGATTCTACAACAGTAGAATGATGAGGAAGTTGAGTCTTTTGAAAACCTGGAGAAGGTGGCACTTTGTACATGGAGTCAAGTGTCTTAGAATGTGGTGATACCGTTAAAGGAGTTTCCCACATTCTGAAAAGTAAATCTTGTAAGATGTGATGCAAAGGAAGCATGACCACCTCCTTTGGAATCCAGGGGGATTGCAGGATCTCTGAATCCCCTGGGAAGGATTCCTTACCAGGTATAGAAATGGCAAGTAACTTTGCCATATCAAGCAGAAAAGCTTGAAAAGAAATCTCCCCTGAAGAGGACCCTCTAAAATGAGGGGTAAAGGCTAGACTTGTTGAAGATTCAGCCTTGGTACCGATGGATTCATCCCAGTCATCGGGATCGGAAGACCTGAAAGGGTGAAGCATCGGATTTTCCTTAAAGTAATATCTTCATTACTGCCCGAGGTCGGTACCGAGACGAGTCGGTACCAAATCATCCATGCTAGAGATCGATTCCAGGCTCGGCATCGAAGGAAGCGAGTCTGTCGAAGTAAGCATGGACGGTACCGACACCGATGCCCATGTCAATACTGGTACCGGTACCGAAGCCGATACCGATACTGGAAGATCGGTCTGCAGCAACTCTAGCAGTACCGAAGTAACTGAGAGCGCTAGACTGCGATCATCGGTGAGGAGTGTTTCATCCATCACCATAGCCGATGCCGGGGTGTCGGTACCGCTCGAAGCGGCCACAACCACCAAGCATGGCGCAGGTATGTTCATCGAGGTAAGAACCCCGGGAACAACCTGAAGCCCCATTAATGCTTTGGAGCCCGAAGACTCCTGCCGCAGCTTTATTGCCAATATGTCCTCGAGGGCAAGGCCAGAGCCATCTCAATACTGGGAAGGAGATCTACCACTCGAGGACTGGCTAGTCTTTACAGACTTTTGTTTGGTTACCTGATCCTGTGGAGATATTCTAGCTGGTGACATCGAGTGCGATGTGAGCCGGGTATCGAGTTGCACTTGATTCTGAAGACTTCTTCTGTTTGAGCTCCAGCAGGAAAGACACTCCAGTGGGCAATGGTCAGGACCCAAACATTTTAGACACCAAGTATGGGTGTCTGAAAACATATCTGTACCGCCACACTTTGAGCATTCCTTAAGGGTAGTGGCTGGCTTTTCCATGATGGAAAAATAGAGGCCTAGTGGCCTAGAAAGTGTCAGACACTAAAAACAGGAAAATTTCAGAAGAAAAAGAAGAAATTCTTTAGAAAAAAGAAAGAAAAACACCGGTGGTACCGGTGGCGTCGAGGGAAGGCAGACGCGACCACAAAAAACTAAGAATAAAAAGAAGAATTTTCTACAGTGACAGGAATACGTCCTGCCGGCTCCGCGGAAAACAGAAAACCGATGAGAGGGAAGTGAATGGGCAGGAAGGCAGCACGCATGCGCGTGGGATGCTCCCAAAAGCTTTCTTTTTGGATGCTGGGGAGCATTCCCACGCAGGCTCCGTCAGTACCGACGTACCCATATGTGAAGACTCATTCCTGCTTGTTCCTGGAGATATACTGATCTTTATCTGCTACAGCCATTTCCTTACTGGGTTCCTCCTGAAATGAGAACTGCACATTGCTCTCTGGCCTCACAAAATTTATTGGCCTTGAACAGAACCAATTTCAGAAGGAAGCCAACAGAAGAAACATCAACAAGCAACTAACATGTGTATGCCATTTGCCATCTCCCCCTGCTGGCAAGGAACTATGTGTAAGGGAAGAGGGCACACAGTTCCTTCCCATCTTATTTCTGCAGGTGGATTCAGGGGAGACTATCAGCAGATTTAGGGCATAGGCCCTGTGTGCCCTTAGGAGACTTCACATCGGACAAGAAAAACAAACTAGGCTCAAAGGATGAGCCAGAAACAAGACACTGCTGTCCACAACGTTTATTCCAGTCCATCACACCATACACACATCAGTCCATCAAGGTTATAAAAGGCCAGACAGCATCATTATAGATATCCCAAAAGGAACTACTGTAGCAAAGAATGGAAGAAGCATTCCTACTGTTCTAAAAACGGTACGATATGGAATAGAGGAACACACAGAATTAGCGAGGGCTCTGAAAAGATCCCTGTACTGCAATAAAGGGATTGTATAATTTAAAACAAAAAGCCTTTTTTTTTTTTTCTCTTTTTTTTTTTTTTAAGAAACACTCCGTTATAACTGGTAATTCTGTTAGTATTTTGTTTTCTAATTTGGCTCATACAGCACAAAAAGCTTAACAGCAAAAGCGACAATCCCCTCTTAATGCCAACTAGGTTGCAGGCACAGTTGTGGAAGAGTAAATTCCAGATTTAATGAAGGCTGAATTGACATTTTGAATGAGCCTAAGTACTGCTCTCAAAAAGATCTGAAGAAAATGAAAAACCGAGGACAAGACCTGCAGTTCACCAAGCTGTATTTGTTTTAAGGTGCACTGGACTAAAGCACTATATAAACAGTGAATAAAGGAGAAATAAGGTGAGAGTTCAGTGGTTCGAAGAGGTTTTCTTGCTACAGACTGATGAATGAGAAAAATCTTTTACTTTCAAAGACTAACTAAATGAGGCAACTGCCACTATCACTCTCCGTGTGCGCTCTCTTTAAAAGATCCAGCTCTAAGTTACCAAGAACTCCAGCTTGTTGCCTGGGCTCTAAAATTTAGTATCTGCTGGTGATCTGCGCGAAGCAGTTTCCACCGCCATTGGGCCCAGACCAGAAGAAAAGCTACCTCGAGGGGGGCCTGGCAGAGCTACTATCACCAACCCAATGGGGAAAAAAAGGTGATGAGGGAGAAAAGGAGAAAAGGAGAAAACAGAGGGAGGATAAAGGCAAAACATGAAGGCTAATCCTTTCCAAATTCACTAATGAGATTGGCTAGTAATTTTTTTACACTCTGTATGAATTTGAAAACGTCATCTAAACAGATATAGACTGAAAAGAAAAAATAGATTCAAACCAATAAAATAATGCTGATCTTCTTTCAGACCTACAAAGAAGAGATCCACAGAAAAATGAAGCCACGGATTATGAGAGGTGAATATGTTTGGAACCTCGCCTAAATCCTCCTGACTACTGATCATGCAATGGATGTGATCTCCACATCTGTAACTGAATCCTGATACAATGGATCTCATGCTGAAAATCTCCATCCTCCTGGGTCAGCATATTCTTACTCAAATCTGCCCAAGAGTTCAACCTCCTTGTTATATAAACAGCAGCTGGGCTATGATGGTTCTTTGGTTTTGCTCTGCACATGACAGAATCGTGTTAGTCTCAAAGCATCACATTGGAGGAACGCTTTGCCAAATCAAATGCACCACACAGTTGCACATATTTGTCAGTCTTCATTCTGTCATGTGTGCAGCCTATGATGTCAAACAGCCAGCAATGCCTTACAAACGGTCCTTATTTCTGGCATGTTCATATGTGGATCTCTGCAGAGTCCCTGGACCAATAAGCCCTTCCCTTTGGCTTTTATCTGTAGAGATGAATTTCACTTAGACCTACCCCTTTATAAACTGATCTGGAGTAGCCAAAAGGAAAAGCTCATGCTCTGGAATAATTGGATACACTGAAAAATACTAAAGTACTTCCCTCCTGGAAATTTTCTACTGTTCCATCCTAGGTAAATATCTGTATGGCCACTGACAGACAATGAGACACTACTCTTCTTTTCCCTGTTTAAGATGTCCAACCTGCTAGATCAAGGCAACGACTTTGTCTTTCTTTGGAGTCTCATATTTCCAAATCTATTCTTGCTATCTCCCTTGCGTAGCCTAGGTCATGTAAGGCTATATGGCTGGAATTATTCCAGCTGATTATTCAGTTGTGGAACTGTGAACTGTTACCCTATCCCATGCACCAAGGATAAAATTTTACATACCTAATCATTTTCCTTCCTTGAATCCTGCCAGACGAGTGGGTTATGCTCCCCAACCAGCATGCGGAGGCAGAACTGAGAAACTTTCAGTTACATTATCGCTTGGTATACCCACTGATGCAGCATGGAGAGAAGCCAGTATGACATTTCCCAAATAGTAGGCAAGAATGAAAACTCAGGAAAAACACAAACTATGAACATTAACAACCACCATAATTTGGAACAATGCTCATTGTTTGCTTATTCTTAGTTTTCAGTCTTACTATTTAGGAAGCATAATGGCTTTTAATCAGTGCTGCATCAGTGGATATACCAAGTGATAACGTCTCTGAAAGTTGCTCAAGTCTGCCTCCACCTCCTGGCTGAGGAGCATAACCCACTCGTCTGGACTGGACGGGCAGGATTCAAGGAAAGAAGATTTCTCCTTATCCTGCTAAACCAGTCTGTGAAATATACCCAAGCAGTCAGGAGCCAGATAGGAGGGAGAAAATGTTCTGAGCATAACTGCCCTGCCAAAGGTGCTATCTGTTCCAGGTTCCACAGGCAACCCATAGTGTTTCACAAAGGTGCTCAGACCCAACCAGGTAATTGCTTAACAGATATCCTCCAGTGACACCAAGGTGAGTGAATGTCCAAGAAGAGACCTGGGCCCTAATGGAGTGAGTTGTAACTCTCTCCGGTACACGCTTTTCAGCCAGAAGGTATGCTGAACCAATAGATCCTTAATCCAGCAGGTCTTCCCCGCTGCCTATCCTTTCCTCAGACCACTGAAGAGGACAAGAGATGATCCAACCAATGGAAAAGATAGTAATCTCCAGGTATTTAATGCACTCCACTAGATGCAAAGAATGGTCTCCTTTAAGTAGGGCAGGATAACTGGTGAAAGGAGGATAGCATCTTTGACATAAAACCGACTGCACAGTCCACAAGGAGACAGAAGCCAGTGAGAGCAGCAAAAAAAGGTTCCCTACAGGACAAAACCTGCAGATCAGACAGTCGGTCTGGTGGACACAATAGCCACCAGGAAAACCACCTTATGGGTCACATCCTTGAGAGAGATCTTATGAGTGGGCTCAAAAGGGGGGCTTTCAATGTCTTTAAATATGAGAGCAAGAGAGACTCTGCTAAAGTACAGATTAGATGCACTGGTGGGCACATCTGCTTCACTCCTTTGAGGAAGGCAGTAGCATCAGGTTATGCTGTTAATAACATCCCTTGATGTGCACCCACTCAGCATGTCAAGGTCATCAACAGAACCTTGAGCAAGTTCAGGGCTAAACCCCTGGTCCAGACTGTAGGAGGATGACAAAAAAAAAAAAGCTGTTTGCCTACCTAGCCTTCAGGGCCTTAGAGGAACACCACCTCTTGAAAACCCTCCAGTCTCATACATAGGCTAAGGAAGTAGAGGCCCTCTGGGGAGTGAGAAAGGTGTTCACTACTGCTTAACAGTGGCCCTTCTTAGGCAGCCAACGCCTCTCAAGAGTCACATGCCATGGCCTGCATTGGAGGCAACAAAAGCGGAGATCCCACCAGTAGGTTCAAGAGATCCACATGCCATGGCCTGCATTGCCAGTCAGGAGCCACTAAGCTCACCAAGGCCAGATGAGACCAAATCCTGTGCAGAAGGCAACTCACCAAGGACCATGGGAGGGGGGGGGAAGGAGGGGAAGACTTATAGAAGCCTCTCCCCTAGGGTCACTCCTGAAGCACACCACACATGAATTCTTCCTGTATGGCTGGAAAAAAAAAAAAAGTTCCTCACTTTGGCATTCTCCTGAGTGACCATCAAGTCAAATACTGAAAGGCCCCATCTCTGCACTATGAGGTCAAATGTATGAGGGATTAACTGCCATTCACCGAGATCTGCTATGTTCTGAATCAAGAATTCGACCTGCCATGTGGACTGTAGACAGGGCAATCAAATGCTCCAGTGGAGTAGTGACAGCTCTGCCACCTCGAAAGCCGCTCCAGGAATTAAGAGTTCTGCCTGGCTTGATGACAAGCCACAGCTGTGGCATGATCCAAAGATATGTGGACTTGCTCTGCTCACCAGGAGGGGCCAGAGTCTCTCTAGAGCCATGCAGATTGCTTTGCCTCCAACCAACTGACCAGGAGGCCTCCCAAGGAGACCAGTCACCCTGGACAAGCTAACCTCGACAGTAAGCTCCCAAGCCCATCAAGCTGGCATCCATGGTAACTATCACCCAATCCAGTGCATCCATTATATGGAGAGACTGCAAACACTCTGCTCTGATTCCCAGAGGCAGAGGAAGGGTCTGGACAAACAACTGAAAACAGGGAGACATGTCCAGGATTGATGCCATGGACCCAGGAGTTGCAGATAGATTCAGGCCTAGGGAGATAACCCAGAGCATGAAGATATCATCCAAGTATCGGAGCCAAAGACGTACATGCTGAAAAGCTGGAGCAAGATAAATGAAACGTTCTTCCATATCCGCCAAATACAATGTGGCAATCGAGGGTGCAATGGTGGCTCCCATCGCCACCCCATAGCACTGCTGGTAAAATTGGCCTTGAAAAACAAAGTAATTCCGAGTCAATACTAACCGAGTCAGCTCCAAGAGAAAAGATTTGGGAATCCTAGGAGGTGCCGCCGAAAAAGCTGTTTCCAACACTAACAAGGCTTCTTCCTGATGGATGTTGGTATAAAGAGCCACTACGTCCAGCGTGACCAGCAGATAATCTGAAGTCCTCCCTGGTACTGTAGATAGCAATGACAAAAAATGAGAAGTATCCCTCAGGTAAGATTTAACCCTTTGAGCTTCCTGTCGCAAAAACAGATCACTAAACTGAGACAACGGCTCTAAAATAGAGCCCCGACAGGAAACTATAGGGCGCCCCGGGGGGTCAACCATGGATTTATGAACCTTAGGAACTGTATAAAAGGTAGGAATCCGAGGATGGCGTTGCTGCAAAAACAGTGCTTCCCGTGCGGTGATCCAACCTTGAGATCGAGCATCAGTCACTAAGACTTTAATTAGAAGCTGTAATTGTGGAGTAGGATCCAGCTGTAAGGGCTTATAATATTTGGTATCTGACAACTGAGAAAAGGCCCCCCGTAAATAAGCAGCTCGAGATTGCACCACCACTGCGCCACCTTTGTCTGCCCCCCGCACTACCAAATCCTCATTATTCGCCAATTCCCGAAGGGCAGAACGTTGCACATTGGAAACATTGGAAAACCGGCGGGTAAAACATTTCTCACGGTCTGCTGAATCTTGTAGCACTAAAGATTGATAAACGGAGATGGCAGGATCGACCTGGCCAGGAGGAACCCAGCGAGACTCTAGTCTGCCCGTCTGCCCCACCACAACCCTATTTGTGTAGAACATGGTGTAAGGCGCCTCCGCTACCAAGACTTGGAACTTGTTGACCCTGCAAGCAGAGTTGAGTGAAACCAGGAACACCACCTTCCACGAAAAGTATCGCAGGTGGCAGGTAGCCAGGTGCTCAAAAGGTGGGCAAGTAAGCTGCGCCAGTATGACATTGGCAATCCCACTCGGTCGCTGGAGGGCATACCAGGGGTTTCAATAAGAGGAGTCCCCTCATGAAGCGGGTCACCAACGGCTGGGCCGAGAGGGGTTTACCATCCACTGGGTGATGTGCCGCCAGGGCACTGAGCATCTAGGGCTGTGGGACCTGGCTCAGGATTTACCCGGCCTGCCTGAGCCACCCAGAGACACTGCCTTCGAGGCCTTTTTCTTCCCGAGCTCCCACGAGGGAGACCCCTATCCAAGAAACCATGGCATCAGTCGGGATCCATAAGGCTACCCCAGAATTCCATGGTTTCGGAGGAGGCCTTGGCCTTCTGAGGTACCGGGGACTCCGGGGAAAAAAAAAAAAACGTATCGTGCTGCTGCTGCTGGTGGCTCTTGAAAGCCTTGGTGGACATCATCTTACAGAGACCGCATGCCATGGGGTTGTGGTCTGGTCCCAGGCAACGAAGGCAGGAGTCATGTGTGTTGGTCAGGGACATTATTTTGGCACACCAATCACACTTTTTAAAACCACTGGCAGCCATGGGAGAAAAAAGTATCCCAGTGAGATTGAAGACCCATGGTGCCGACAGTTGGAAAAAAGGTGTGAAGGTGCCAAGAAGGGAGAAAAAAAAAACTAGAAACCCAAGACTCTATGCCAGGGCAGTGGACTTGTGTGGCGGGAAGAGAACCAGTGCACTTCCGGAGGCAAGTATGAAACTCAGGTCGAGAAAATCAACTTTTTCCGGGGGAAAGTAGACAGACGTCTGACGGGCTCTGCGGAAAAAATGGAGATTGAGGAATATGGCACCCTTGGGCGGGAAGGGGACCATGCATGTGTGGTGGCATCTCTCAAAGGCTTTCTTTGAAAGCTGGGGGGATGCTTCTGCGAGGGCTCTGTCGGCACCAACATCACCCATATGTGAGGGCTGACTTCCTGCATGTTCCTGGCGAATCATACTGTCAATGGAGGGGAAGGAGGCTAGAGAACTGCTAGTTTGATTTCATCATCATCTAGGGTCACATGAATTTTTATTGGCTAAAATGGTGTCGTATGGGATAAAAGTTTGTAAAGCACTGCCCTACACCTCATCCAAAGAGAAAAGAAAACAGTGTGAAGAAAAACACACACAATAATCAGGCCTACACATGCTCCCTGGAGAAAACCCATTAGCTCAAATAACCCAAGATCATTCCCACAGCAAAAGCCAGCAGACAGATCCTTGAGTTCAGTTAGATAGACCCTGTTCCACGGCTCAGTCAGTCACCTTATCTTTCAGTCACCCCTCCCCCCCCCCCCCAAAAAAAAAGGGGAAAGAAAAAAAATTCATGCAAGTTTGCATTGACTAAAACATGCGCCTAAAAGAGAAAAGGGAGGACAAATATGCACTTCCTAGCAGACTAGCACCAAGATTGATGCTGGACTATAAAAATCACATCTTTAAGAAGAGAGGCATTATCTGAAATACCCTAAAAGTGTTGGCTCTCTCTCTCCAGGAGATGGTGCAGTCTCCATTTGGTATGATCTACTGTAAAATGCAAAGCCATGCACTCTTCTCTATAAAATCAGAAATGGCATACGAACTATAAAAAGCCACTCTCCAAGTTCAAAACACTTTGCAACATTTCTATGCAGAGTGCTCAGTATATTTCAGTCAAGCATATTGAGACAGTGTTATTGCATGGCAAATTTTATGCTGCCAACTGCTTTGCTGTGCATAAATCAAAATGCAAGCTCTACTGGGATCAGCTGCTCTCCATCTACCAGATTCCCAGGAATTTGTGAAATCAATTCAGAACAGAGCGATATAAAAAAGGACATGCTGCATCACAAAACAGGAAACTCCATATGTTAACACCATGTTGATGCTGAAAAACATTTTTTTTTTTTAATTTAGTTAAACCCTCACAAAGAACTGCTGTATCCCCTACAGAATCATGGGAAACCATGAGCCAGGTTGGGGTAGGAACATTTCTCCCTGCGGACCCTTCCCTTACTGAGGCCATTCTGTACCGCTTCCTAATTTGCCTTTTGCTAAGCAGGCCTGCGGGTGAGAAAATAGCAGGGAATCAGCACACTCTCCTCCTCTGGTGAGATCTGGGTTGAGGTTTGAACCATGCCAGCAGTAGAGTGTCCTGCACTGTTCAATCTTTGGATTTTGAGCTTCACGGCACCAAGACAGAAGCGCTGATGATGTGCTTGCTGCTCTTCATCACTCACAGGCACGATTACACAAAGTGAGAAGAAAGCTGTTGCTGGCATGAGTGTGGGACTAGGGTGTATGAAATGAAGGGCTAGACCAGCAGTTCTCAAGCTGTGGGTCGCGACCCCCACAGGGGTCTCCACAGGATTTAGCGGGGGTCGCCTCACTCCGCCGTTAAAAACAAAAAATGCACAAGTTGCTGCCGCTGCCAAGTCCGCTTCTCGGCAGCGGCAACTCACCGCTTCCCTTCTATTGCAGCTGCAGCTCCCTGCCTCTTAGGGAACCACGGCTGAGCCTGTAAAACCATTGCGGAGCCTTCCTTCCTCTTGACGGGCTCCGTGCAGCACTGTCCCGCCTCCAAAGGAAGTTGTTTACCACTTCCTTTGGAGGCGGGACAATGCTGCACGGAGCCTGTCGAGACACAGGACGGCTCCACAACGGTTTTACAGGCATAGCCACAGTTTCCTAAGAGGCAGGGAGCTGCAGCTGCAGAAGGAGGCGGCAGACATGGGGAGAGGGGAGCAGGGAACCTGCAACGGGGCTGGCATGGACAGGGGGGGCTGACATGGATGGATGGATGGATGGAGGGAGGGGGCTGACATGGATGGATGGAGGGAGGGGGCTGACATTGATGGATGGATGGAGGGGGGGCTGACATTGATGGATGGATGGAGGGGGGGACTGACATGGAGGGAGGGAGGGAAGGGGGCTGACATTGATGGAGGGAGGGAGGGAAGGGGGCTGACACTGAGGGAGGGAAGGGGGCTGACAATGATTGATGGATGGATGGATGGATGGAGGGAGGGAGGGAGGGTGGCTGACATTGATGGAGGGAGGGAGGGAAGGGGGCCGACAGTGATGGAGGGAGGGAGGGAGGGAAAGGGGCTGACATTGATGGATGGATGGATGGATGGATGGAGGGAGGGCTGACAATGGAGGGAGGGAGGGAGGGGGGGACACACTAGACAGGGGATAAATGCTGGATAGAAGGGAGAGACAGTGCGGGTTAGGATTATAATGGGCAGATGGGTGGCTAGGACTGGTAATGGGTGGATTAGGGAAGGCTAGGACCGGGAATGGACTGATTGGGGGGGGGGGGGGGTTGGGACTGGGAATGGACTGATCGGGGGGCTAGCATTGGAAATGAGCTGATCGGGGAGGCTAGGACTGGTAATGGGCTGATTAGGGGAGCCTAGCACTGGTAATGGGGTTGAGGAGGGACTAGCACTGGAAATGAGCTGATTAGGGGAGGCTAGGACTGGTAATGAGTGAATGGGGGGGGGGCTAGGACTGGTATTGGGCTTAGGGGAGGCTAGCACTGGTAATGGGGTTGAGGGGGGGACTAGCACTGGAAGCTAGCTGATTGAGGGGCTTCGACTGGGAATGGGCTGATTGTGGGAAGGGGAGGATAGAGATGCTGGACCTGGAAGAAAACTGGGGGCTAAGGCTATAAATGGGCTGATACAAGGGGATGGGAGAATGGAACTGGAAGGGAGTGGATCTGAGAGGGACTGCCATGGTATTTGTACTAGAAGGGACTGGACAGTGGGGAAGGAGGGGGACTGGAAAGGAATTGACACCAGTGGCAGTCATGGGAATGGAAGTTGACATTGGAAGGTACTGAGAGCGAGGACTGGAAAGGAGCTGATACTGGGGAGGGTTACTGGGACTGGAAATAGGCTGATGGAAAGAAGTGAAGAAAACGAAAAAAGAGATAAAAAATGGCAGATGGACCATAGACCACAGAAAGAGAGCTAAGAGAAGACAGGAAAGCAGAGGCCTCAGATCGGGACCAGCATGATCAGAGAATTAATTGGTCAGACAACAAAAGTAGAAAAAATAATTTTATTTCATATTAGTGATTTGACTACAAAATCATCATAATTTTGAAATCAAATATTGTTACTTGTAATTGTGATTAATTATTGTGGTTTAAATAAGTAAATTTTATAAATAAAAACATATTGCAAAGGCCTATAATATTAATAATTCAACAAATGATTACAGCGACAATGCGTTAACGGTAAAGGAAGAGAGACGCATTTGATTTTATCATTGGGGGTCACCACAAGTTGACCAATGGTAAAAGGGGTCACGGTACAAAAAAGGTTGAGAACCACTGGGCTAGACGGAAAGGTAGGTTGAGGTGAGAGGGATCAGTAGGGAAAGGGAGACTGGGATGATAAAGAGCGACTGGGAAACCATCAGTGACAAAGGGATCATGGGGAGGATGACAGATGGGAAAAAAGGACCGTGGTTGTCACCGAGGAGTAAAGAGAGGTCCCTAAGAGACTATAGGGGAGGTATGAAGGTGAAAAGAAAACCATGTCAGAAAAGAGGTGTATAATGGTTGATCCTCTCCTTCCTTCTCCTCTTTTACCAACTCATGTCCTTCCTTCCTCCCTCTTTCCTTCAATCCCCAACCTCTTTTCTCTCCTCCCTGATATTCCTTTTCCCTCTCCATCTCCTTCCCCCTCCCCCAGATCCTCCCTGCCTAAAGAGCAACAATTTAATTACTATGAGCAATTAGATAAGCCAATCCAGAAAAGATTAATGTAGATTCAGGGTGCCAGACTAAAAGGTGAATAATTCCTTCTCTCTGTTTTTCATACATTTACTAAGCCAAACAAATAATCCCCATACAAGAACATACAGGAGGATCTTACTTTATAGAACATGCAGACCTACTCTTCCAAAAACAGAAAAAGGCAGCACTCTATAGCTGAATAAAATGTGACGATGCGACCAAAGAATTATGACCAGCACTCACTGCTACACAAGATGACCTAGGCAGTTGGACCTGATTGTTGTAGGATGGGTGCAGCATTCACCATCTGAATAATTCTGATGTGGATTTATATTTTTATGTAATCTGCTTTGCATGATTTTGTCAGGAAGGTGGTATATAAAATATTTCATAAATATGTATAGCAATGAAACTAACAAAAATTAAAAAAAAAATGCCCACTGTACCTGAATGTAATTCATCTCGAGCTACCCCTTAAAAAGGCATTAGCTAAATCCAAAAATAATGCACAGTTTTCATCTCAGTTCTGTTTCTTTGTTGTGTTTTCATTCCCACTCTGGAAACTTGTTATTCTTGTGGCACTGTTACCTCGCCCCCTTCTTTTCTTAACCTTCTTCCTTTACCATAGCCCTCCCTTCCCAATTTCATTCCTCTCTCCACACACCTTTAATAATCCCTGCCATGCCTTCCACTTAATAAATTTGCTCCACTTCTCATGTTCCTCTTGCCCCTTGTCTTTTACTTCCTCCTGCCACAATTTTGATGCCTTTCCCTTGGCTCCTCCTACAGCCTTCTTTCCCCTACCCACCTCTCAAGCCTTCCTTCCAGTAAGACACTGCTTCGACAACTAGATGCACAGTCTTCTCATGTTATGGACCCTCTCTGCAGGGCCAGCCCAACCACTAGGCAAACTCAGCGGTCGCCTAGGGCAGCAACCTTTGGAGGGCAGCAAAAGCAGGACATTCAAAACTAAATGATAGATTTTGATAGCCAGAGGGGTGTAAAGCTTGAGGTTCAGCTAGGTCTCCAACACTTTGGACCAACTCTAGGGCTGGCCCTGCCTCTCTGGAATATCTATCAGAGTGAATTTTTATAGACTTTTTACTTTATAGACTTTTCTCTGGAATATCTTACCGTACCACTCAAGAGAAGAAAACTAAGTCACCATTAAAGACCTCACTGTTTACCAAAATGTTTGGAGACACCTAGAACAACTGTGAGAAGCAGAGGAAAATTGTTCCATCTCTCATGATCCTTCCCCTCTTTCTTATATAGATTAATGAAATAAAAAATACATTTACCTGGTAATTGCTGTTCCTTTAGTGACTCCAGTTTAGTCCTCCACCTCTGGGTAGTGTACCTCCTCCTGCAGCTTGGAGACTGGGCATGTCAGAATCATGACATCACTGGATGTAGCCTGCTGGTCTCTCCCATCAGCCCCAGTGAACTATTGACAAAGGAGACTCAAAGGAGCAACAAACAAGTAGCTAACATTTAAATTTCAACATTATTTTCAAAATGAACGGATAACTCATAACTGACTGGCTTCTCTCCGAAAGCAGAAGGCGGCGGCTACTTCTTGTACTTCCCCACTCCCTCCCTGTGCCTATCCAGAGACACGGAAGAGAAAGAATAGAAAAAAAAATGACCACCACTGTACCCCCCCCTCAACTGACGATCCGCTGCCGAGTAACAATCCCCGGGCGGGAATGAGGACTAAACTGGAGTCACTAAAGGAACAACAATTACCAGGTAAGTGTAATTTCTATTTCCTTATCATTCCTCCAGTTTAGTCCTCCACCTCTGGGATGTAACAGAGCAGAAATCATTGGGAGGGACCTTTCCTCCCGGATAGCAGCACCGCTGCCCCGAAACAGGCATCGCTCGCCACAAGAACATCCAGGCGATAGTGTTTACTGAAAGTATGCAAGGAAACCCAAGTAGCCGCCCTGCAAATGTCTACTGGTGGAACCAAGCTGTGCTCCATCCAGGAAGTCACTTGCGCTCTAATAGAGTGAGCCTGTAAGCCCACTGGTACAGGCCGACACTGGAACATATACGCTGATGGAATGGCTTCCCTAATCCACCTAGATATGGAGGCCTTCGCCGTTGACTCCCCTTTTCCGGGGGCCTCCAAACACCACGAACAGGCAGTCCGATTTGCAGAACGGTTCGGACACCTTTAAATACTGCCGCAGCACTCTGGACATCAAGGCGGCACAAGCTATGGTCAGACGCATCCCACCCAGACGACCCCAGAGCTGGGAGGGAGACGGATTGATTCAAGTGAAACGGAGAGACAACCTTTGGTAAGAAGGAAGGCACTGGATGCAACACAACCTTCTCTCTGGAAAAGGACAAAAACGGCTCCCTACATGATAACGCCTGCAACTCCGAAATCCGCCTCACCGAGCAGATAGCTACCAAAAACACAGTCTTCAGGGTTAGGTCCTTAACGGACGCCTGGCGCAGAGGCTCAAAAGGTTCCTTAGCCAGCGCCCCTAACACCAAATTGAGATCCCATGGCGGGATCAGAATTCTACGGGAAGGCCGCAGTCGGCACACCGCCTTAAGAAACCGCAGCACATCTACGTGAGAACCCAGAGCCACACCCTGGACCTTGACTCTGTAGCAAGTCAGGGCTGCCACCTGGACTCAGAGAACTGGCGGCAAGCCCCTTATCAAACCCATCCTGAAGAAAACTCAACACAAAGGAAACCGAAACCATGGCCGCGAGAACTTGTCGCCGACAACACCAGTCCTCAAAAATACGCCATATGCACACATAAGCGAGAGACGTGGACCTCTTTCTGGCTCTAAGCAACGTGGCGATAACCTCTCCAGAATAATCTTTTCTTCTCAACCTTGCCCTTTCAATGGCCAAACCGTAAGTGAGAACTGATCCACCTGTGGCATTCGCAGCGGTTCCTGAACCAAGAGATTCTCTGAGATTGGCAGCTTCCAAGGATTCCCATCGAGCAACCGCATGAGGTCAGCGTACCACGGCCATCTTGGCCAATCCGGAGCCACCAAGAGCACTCCTCCCCAATGCGCTTCGATGCGCTGAACCACTCGCCCTATGAGCGCCCACGGGGGAAGACAGAGGATCCCTGACGTCGGCCATGACTATCAGGGCATCTGTCCCTTCCGACATCCTTTCTCTCCGCCTGCTGTAGAAGTGACTCATCTTTGCGGACTGAAATGTTGCCATGAGGTCCATAATCGGCAGCCCCCATCCGAATGACTTTTGCAAATACTTCTGGATGCAGTTTCCCATTCGCCAGCATCCACTCGGACCCTGCTGAGAAAATCTGCCATCACATTGTCCCTTCTGGCAATGTGCGCCGCCGAGATTGACTGTAGATAGGGTTCCACCCAACTGAACAGTGTCTCTGCTTCCTCTTCCATTGCCACACTTCCTGTTCCGCCTTGCCGATTGATATAGGCCACCGTCGCGGAATTGTCCGAGAGGACCCTCACCGCTCAGCCCCTCACCGTGGCTTCGAATGTCTGCAGCACTAACCGCACTGTTCGCAGCTCCAAATGATAGACAGCCAGGGAGAGTGGTTGGTTGATCAAAGTCCCTTGCGCGAAGAGGTCTCCGCAATGCGCTCCCCATCCAATGAGACTTGTGTCTGTCAACAATGGCAGCCACTCTGGCTGTTCCAGGGGTACTCCCACCTTCAGAGATCCTGGATGCAGCCACCTGACCTGGAGAGGACAGGGAAGACATTTGTTCAGGGAGTCGGACTGGTTTGACTAATGGCGAAGCAGTGCTCTCTGCAATGGCCACATATGAAATCTGGCCCAGGGAACCACCTCCAGCGTCGCCGCCATCATCCTCAGCACATGAAGGTAACTCTTTCACAATGCTGCCGCCGCCGCCGCCACCATGACCTTGGTGAAGGTGCGCAGCGCCATCACCAAACCAAAAGGCAGCGCTTGGAACTGATAATGCCCCCAGGGCAAAGCGAACCCCAGGAACCGTTGATGGGCCACCCTGACTGGGATGTGCAAGTACGCCTCCGTAAGGTCGAGGGAGGTCAGGTACTCCCCTTGGCGAACCGCCACAATCACTGACTGCAACATCTCCATCCGGAAATGCGGAACTCGGAGGCAGCGGTTCGTCCCTTTTAAATGCAATATGGGCCAAAGGGAGCTATCTTTCTTTGGCACCACAAAATAGAGTAGCGATGTACTCCGTACTCTGCGGACGGAACCTGCACGACTGCTCCGATCTGTAGAAGCCACTCTAACGTACGGCGCACCGCTAGAGTTTTCTGTCGGCCCCTGCAGGGTGACATTACAAAGGAATCCAGCACCAGCTGCACCAATTCCAGTGCATAACAGTCATGAATTATCTCCAACACCCACTGCTCGGACGTTATTTGGGCCCAGGCAAGAAGGAACTCCCGAAGCCTCCCTCCAATCGGATGACTCCCTGCCTGAACCCGCCTCATCTCATTGCGGCTTTCCACTTGACATTGTTGAGGTCACCGCAAAACATCTGCCTGCTCCGCGAAATCCCCGAAACCCCGGGGCTCGAGAAGCAATTCTTCCCCTTTGGAAACCACCCGAACGGGAAGGGCAAAATCTCCTGAAGTCTCTAAACTGTCCTTGCGGAGTCAGAAAGGACTTCCCCTGCTTAGGCTTCTCCTCCAGAAGTCTTCCGCCCTTGGACTCTCCTAACTCCTTAACCAACTTGTCTAGATCCTCACCAAATAACAACTTCCCTTTAAAAGGAAGCTTACTGAGACGCGACTTAGAAGAGCCGTCGGCCGCCCAATTTCGTAGCCACAGAGATAACATAACATAAGAACAAAAGATATGCCATACTGGGTCAGACCAAGATCCATCAAGCCCAGTATCCTGTTTCCAACAGTGGCCAATCTAGGTCATACGTACCTAGCAGTTTCCCCAAAAGAGACAGGTTCCACAATGCTTGTACTGGGTCAAGCATTGATATACTGGGATCTCTTCTTAATAATGGTTTATGGACCTTTCCTCCAGGAACTTGTCCAAACCTTTTTTAAACCCAGCTACACTAACAGCCTTTACTACATCCTCTGGTAACAAATTGCAGAGTTTGATTACACGTTGAGTGAAAAAAAAATGTTCTTTTATTAGTCTTAAATAGTTTACCCTGTAGCTTCATTGCATGTCCCCTAGTCTTTCTATATTCTGATAATGTAAACAATCGATCTACGTTTACCCGTTCCACTCCGTTCATTAATTTATAGACTTCTATCATATCTCCCCTCAGCTGTCTCTTTTCCAGGTTAAAGAGCCCTAACCTTTTTAGCCTTTCTTCATAGGAGAATCCTTCCATCCCCTTTACCATTTTGGTGGCTCTTCTCTGAACCTTTTCTAATAACGCTATATCCTTTTTAAGATACAGCGATCAGAATTGCACACAATATTCAAGGTGCGGTCTCACCATGGAACGATATAGAGGCATAATATCTTTTGTTTTATTTTCCATTCCTTTCCTTATGATACCTAGCATACTATTTGCTCTCTTGGCCGCCGCTGCACACTGGGCCGATGGTTTTAACATGTTATCCACAATGACGCCTAAATCTTTTTCCTGGGTGGTGGTTCCTAATGTGGAACCTTGCATCGTGTAACCATAGTTTGGGTTGCTCTTCCCTAGGTGCATAACTCTGCACTTGATCTCCAGGCGGCCACCAACAAAGCCATACTATTCGCTAAAGCTCTGATCAAATCATAGTGGACATCAGCCAAATAAGCCAAACCAGATTCGAGCCTCGACAGTTCCCCCAGACTCTCCTGCTCCAGCTGAGACTGCTTTAAGCGTTGAGACAATCGAAAACACACTCTAGCGACCAACGCTCCACAAATGGAAGCTTGCAAGGACAATGCGTTCGCCTCAAACGTTTGTTTCAATAGCCCATCCATTTTCCTGTCTTGCGCGTCTTTCAATGCCGTACTACCTTCTACCGGGATAGTGGTCTTTAATAACCGCTGACACAGCCGCATCAATCCGTGGTAAGAGGAACTTATCTTTGTCCTTGTCCGCCAAGGGATAAAGTCTGTTCATTGTCCTGACACCTCGCAGACCCGCTTCCAGCTGATCCCACTCGTCCTGGATCATCCGGTCTACCACATGGTGAACGGGAAACACCACCTGAGATTGCCTTACCGCTTGAATCAGAGGGTCTTCAACCTCTTCTTCCATGGGCTGCGCTGTAGCGAGATTGAGTGTTTGGAGGGATTCCATGATGAGTGCTGGCAGTTCCTCCTTCCGGAACACCCGAATGATTTTCGCCTGGTCCTCAGGCTCGGGAATTTCCCCTTCTTCCAGTTCCTCCATACCGGACTCGAGTTCTACCTTGGCATCATCTGTCTCCTGCCACTCCATATTGGGCATAGAAATGTCAAGAGGACGTACCCTCTTTACACCCCTTGGGGAGATAGTCTCAAACTCACCCTTCCTGGGCTGCTGCTTAGTCGAAGTGGACGGCAAGGCCTCAGGTATCTTTCCCTGCCACCTTAAACAGAACACCTGATGCATCAATAAAACAAAGTCCGGAGAAAAATCCCGAGTTGCGATCCCAACGCTGCATCTGGTATAGCACTCGACGTTCCTGCTGGAATGTCAGGGCAGGACAAAGACAGAGCTCCCATTAAAGCCTCCATGTCTGCCCCTGCTGGTGTACCCTGGGGGTCCTCCAGCACTCTACCTTCCATCTGTAGCTCCACGCTGGTAGACACAGTAGCACACCCCCTGCAGACTCCGGTGTGTGCCACTGTACCTCTGCGGGTACCGCAGACAACACACTGAGGGCGGACTGACATGAGCGCTGCCCCCTTGTGCCGCTGCCCCAAAAAGTAAGATGCCGCTGCTTGTCCTTCCTTTTTATTATTATGCTTTTTTTTTTTTTTTAAAGATCGCTAGGAGTGGTAAAGCATAAAAAGGATGCCCCCACAAGAGACCCCCTCTGAAAGAGTCCCTGGGAGCACCCGTGGAGCCCGGGGTGCCGGAAACAGCCAAAAATAAAGGAAAAAGAATTTAAACCCCAACGAAAGCAAAAGGGACAAAGGGGGTGCAAACGGGACTCAAAACAACCGAAAAAAAACACACAAAAGGACTTTAAAAGGTCTTTAAAAGGGCCCGAATCCGGCCCAAGCCATGCTGCGGCCTCCAAAGCACGGGCCGCCGACGCAGCACACCACGCAGCTGCAATCGCGTGAACACAAAATGGCCGCGAGAGCTGTTGGGCCTGCTGGGCAGGAAATCCCCGGTCCCGCGCTCCTCGGTTCCGCGTCCTCCTGCACGGCCTCAGCCAGCTGACTGCGCTGCTGGGGCTCAAAGATCAATCACCTTACCTTCCGGCATTCAGCTCTGCGAGCCGCGACGTCGCCCAAATCTACTGTGAGGGACGTCTGCGACGAGAGCTGCCCCTGCTGCGTTCCCCTCCGCATTGCGCCGAAGCCGGCAAGCACCACGGAAAGACAGCATGCCTTCGCCCTGAGGGGCTCTCCCCCATCCAGTCCTGGGGGAAAGAACCTGCGAGCTACTCTGCCCCTGAAAGGTAGGAAAGAAAGCAGCTCTAGACAGTCAAATTTATTTTTATTTTATTTTATTTTTTTTTTTTTTTTAACTTAAAGGGCTAGCACCTCAAAACCAAAAAGTAAGTAAATTAAAGGGACCAAATTAAATTTAGAAAGCTAAAGCCTAACTAAGCTGCTCCTTATTTGTTCCTCAAGTGAGCCCAGCACCTAGGCTGACTACAACCTCCAGCTTCATGGAGACTGGACACACTGGGGCTGATGGGAGAGACCAGCAGGCTACATCCAGTGATGTCATGATTCTGACATGCCCAGTCTCCAAGCTGCAGGAGGAGGTACACTACCCAGAGGTGGAGGAGGACTAAACTGGAGGAACGATAAGGAATATGTAGTTTTTCCTTTACCTGTTCATTGTAAAACTGCTCTGATATATTCTGAAAAGGCCAAAAGCAGTACAGTCAGTCAAGGACCAAACAAACTGAAATCAACTCACTCTCTATCTACATCATCTACTAACCTGACCCTAGCATGCAGGCTTTATCTGTAGGCCAAACAGATTCCCAGATGCATGTTAGCACCTCCACGGATGATCCTCAAACCTTTTCTTCAGCAAACCATAAGGAAAATATCTCTAGATCTCTGTTTGCAATGTCTATGCTCTGTCAGTCACAGGAAGAGGATTCATGGGTTTGCACAGATTCTGCCTTGTGTCCACGAAGTAGTAATCCCCAGGACCATGCTAGTTTTCTCTGGGCATGGGGAGATCCCCAGACTCGCACGCCTGCTTTTTTCCCCAATTGGTTTAGATCCTGAAGCCCAAACCTGTGTGTTCAACTTCCTCAAGAACAACCTCCTGTGCAAAATTCTCTTGCTGAAAAGGCTTAAAACAGACCGAATTCTTCCACTTAAAAAGTCATTATTAAAATGAGTTTGACTGAACAGATTTATCAGCTATGTAAGGATTTTTTTTTCTTTTAGGAAACCAAAGTAAGTAGAAAGACTAGGGGGCCACACAATTAAGCTACAATGTAGCACACTTAAGACTAATTCAAGAAAATATTTTTTCACTCAACGCGTAGTCAAATTCTGGAATTTGTTACCAGAGGATGTAGTAAAAGCTGTTAGTAGAGATGGATTTAAATGAGGTTTGGACAAGAATCTGGTAAAAAAAAGTCCATATATCATTATTAAAGAGAACCGGGGAAATCTGCTTACCCACTGGGCAAGCAGCATGGAATCTGTGTACCTTCTGGGAACCTGACAAGTGCTTGTGACCTGGATTGGCCACTGCTGGAAACAGGATAATGGGCTTGATAGATAGGTCTGGCCAGCATAACCACCAGAGAGGAAAATTAACTAGTGCTTAAAGCTTATTTTTGGACTTCTTGGCATTTAGGTTCAGTTTCAACAATCAAGCTGAGAGAAATAAGTTATTAAAATTCAAATTCAGAATTAGACACTGCAAAAAGATAACACAGCAATATTATTGGGCTACCTCGGACTGTAGTATCACTAAATTGAATAGTTTATGCTCCTGATTTAAAAATAACTTCTGCAGAAATTGTACCTTTTTCAATGCTCATTCATCTGTGCTAGACTGAAGTGCAACTTCTGACCAAAAGCATAGCAAGGTATTGATTTAGGATTCCTGAATCTCCAGAGTGCAGCATTTGGTTTCTTGTTAGCAATGGATACTAACAAATCCATCTGATAAGTTCAGAAAGAGCATATTCTCTGAAAATATATTGCTGAAAACATTTCCCTGAATATTTTATCTGCTCCATCATTCCACTTTTAGATTTAGCTTACCTTGTAGTAAAGTGCACTCATGTTCCATGATCTCACTGCCAAATAACTCTTCTGCTCCCTCTGCACTTCTACAGTCCTTGTTCTACTCTGATTTTATATTTAATACTGCTACCATGTCATCTGCTTGATGTTTTAAGGTCAAATGAGTCCAAAACACAGGTCACACTTTTGAAAAAGGCTGATGTTTTGGAGTCTGTCCATGGCCACTGGCATTGTGAATCATCAATAGCCACTATTCACCACTCCAGAAAATTCCTGAAACCTTAAGAATTCAGCACCTGCAAATTCTACAGCTCAAGAAGATGAAACTGAAAGTGGCCATAGTTGTGAAGAAATCTATGCACTTGGAGTACACCTGGGGAATTCTGTGCAAAAAAAAATTTAAAATTCTGAGTACGTTTTAGAAAATCATGTCTGCCATATTTTAAAATTCAGTAAAATTCTGCATGTTTTATTAGTAAATTTTTGTGCAGAATTCCCCCATCATAAAGTCTCTCTCCACCTCTAGACCTAAATCTCCCCCTGCCCTTTTTCCTCTACAGCTTTCTCACTCCAATCAATCACAGTTCTCTGCCCAACTCCTAAACCTTCTTCCCCCCCCCCCCCCCCGTTCTCGCTCCAACCTCTAGCGAGATCCCTACTGCTGTATGTCCCTATGGTCTACATTCATGCATATACTCCAACCTCGCCTCCTCCCTCCCCTCCCCATGCACAAAATCTTAGTTCTCCTTTACCTCTCCTTTAATTCTAGGCACATACCTCCACCTTTTCTTTCTCACCAGCCTCCAGGGCATACACTCATCTCCTGCCCCAACCCCCCTCCCCAGCAACCCTTCTCTTTTGGACGATCACAGTGGCTCTGTAACAGTGGAGGATTTACAGTTGCTCCCACAGCTGTGTTAAATACAGACACCAGCACCATGCTTTCAAAAGGTAAACAGAAGCACTTCCTGTCAGAAACAGGAACCACGTCTGTTTACCTTTTGAAAACTATGCGTGCTGGTGTCAGCATCTAGCACAGCCGCAAGAGCAAATGGAAATGCTGTCATGGCTGTGAAAAGGCAGGGAGGCAGAGTTTAGCACCCTTAAAGCTTGTGCCCCTGAGCCTGCCTCACTGTCTGCTGGTGTCTGCACAGAATTCTGCACAAATTCCATTTTGCGCAGTTGCACAGAAATCCCCCAGGAGTAATTATGGTTAGAGCAGTGGGCCAAGAACCAAGACAGCCAGAGTTCAAAATCCCACTGCCACTTCTGATCTTGGACAAGTCATTTAACCCTCCATTGCCTCAGGTACATACTTATAAGAACATAAAAAATGCCATACTGGGTCAGACCAAGGGTCCATCAAGCCCAGTATCCTCTTTCCAACAGTGGCCAATCCAGGTCACAAGTACATGGCAGGTTCCCAAAAAAGCACACAGGTTCCACAATGCTTGTCCCAGGGCACACAGTGGATTTCCTGGGTCCTCTTTAATAATGTTTTATGGACCGTTCCTCTAAGAACTTGTCCAAACCTTTTTTAAACCCAGCTACAGTAACAGCCTTCACTACAATCTCTGGCAACGAATTCCAGAGTTTGGATTACATGTTAAGAGTGAAAAAATATTTTCTCATATCGGTCTTAAATGGGTTACACTATAGCTTCATTGCGGGTCCCTTAGTTTTTCTACTTATTTGATGGTGTAAACAACTAATCTACTCCAATCATTAATTTATGGACCTTTTATCATATTTCCCCACAGCCATCTTTTCCAATTTTATTTATTTACTTATTTAGCTGTGCTTATATACTGCTAAATTTAAGAGTCAGAGCAGTTTACATAAAACAGGTCAACGTGGCTTTACATAGAACACTTAACAAGAGTGGGGAGGGGATTAACTATGTACAGGTTAAATGGATGGGTATAAAGTAGAACATGTTTAGGACTAAAGCATCAAAAACTTATTTACATATGTAATTATTTGAAGAGGAAGGGAGGCAGGAAGCCCTAACCTTTTAACCCTCTCCGCATAGGGATATCCTTCCATCCCCTTTAGCATTTTTATGTCTCTCCTCTGCCCCTTTTCTAATTCCACTATATCCTTTTTAAGATATGGCGACCAGAATTGCTACTCAAGGTGCTGTCACACCACGAAATGATACAGAGGCATTAGAATATCTTTTGTTTTATTCTCCATTCCTTTCCTTATGATTCCTAGCATTCTATTTGCTTTCTTGACTGTCTCTGCACACTGGATGGAGGGATTCAATGTATTATCCATGACGACACCTAAATCTTTTTCCTGGTTGGTGGTTCCTAATGTGGAACCTTGCATCATGTAACAAATGTTTGGGTTATTCTTTCCTAGGAGCGTAACTTTGCATTTGTCCACATTAAATTTCATCAGCCATTTGGATGTTCAGTCTTCCACCTCACTCGTTATCCCTCCACTATTCACCTTTCTTCGTTGATAAAATTGGCTATTTAGTCCTACTGTCTGCTTTCTATCTTTTAACCAGTTCCTGATACACAATAGTATACTGCCTCCAATCCCATGATTTTTTTTAATTTGGCCAAGAGTCTTTCATGAGGGACCCTGTCAAAGGCTTCCTGAAAATCCAGATACACTATATCAACCAGCTCACATTGGTCTACCTGCTTATTCACACCTTCAAAAAATATTACAGGTTAGTAAGAGAAGACTTTCCTTGGCTAAATCCATGTTGGCTGTCTCCCATTAAACCATGACTATCTACAGTTATTTATTCTTTATAATGGTTTCTAACATTTTGCCTGGTACTGACGCCAGGCTCACCTGTCTCTAGCTTCCAGGATCATCCCTGGAACTCTTTTTAAAAATTGGCATTACATTGACCATTCTCCAATCTTCAGGTAGTACAGATGATTGTAAACCCTCTGGAAATACAAAAATAATTTCTTTACCTGTAAGTAACTTGCACTGAACTACCACTAAAAAAAAAGGTATGAGCTAAATAAAAAATAACTTCCTTTCCCTTCATATGCCGCGACTTGTGTAAACGCTTGTTATAAAGGGGTCAGAGGTTGTACAAAATATGCCTAGACACTGCATTAAGGCTGTTGAGCAAGCATATACATCTGTGAAGAGAGACGGGTGGCTAAGAGGGGCTGAACATGTCATGATACGGCAAAATAGCAGCTCTCAAGACTGCATGCCTATACCCTTGAAAACGGTCCTGAAATAAGACAGCAAACAATAACTCTTTTTGTTAGAGCCGCAAAAACAAACGAAGGTGGGGAACACCACCACCTCCTCGCTGTAGCCACTCCTTTTACTCACGTTTTGAAGTGAAAGAACCTTAATATCACTTATCTGAAAGTATTATATATCAATTGTTCATCCAATGCGTGCTTCCAATCATCTCAAACAAACAGCAAAACAAGGTGCCACGTTTCGGATTCACCACTCTCAACCGTACATCAGGTTATAAATATTTGAGCACGAGCCCGTGCTGACGAGAATGCAGGTTCAAATTTTTATAACCTGATGCAGGGTCAAGAGTGGTGGACCCGAAACGTGGCACATTGTTTTGCTGTTTGTTTGAGATGATTGGAAGCACGCATTGGATGAACAATTGATATATAAAACTTTCAGCTAAGCGATATTAAGGTTCTCTCACTTCAAAATGTGAGTAAAAGGAGCGGCTACAGCGAGGAGGTGGTGGTGTTCCCCACCTTCGTTTGTTTTTGCAGCTCTAACAAAAAGAGTTGTTTGCTGTCTTATTTCAGGACCTTTTTGATAGAATATTTATTTTGGTCTCTGATTTTTTTTGAGGGGACGTTAGAGGGTTATACCCTTGAAACAGCAATCGTGTTTCCCACGTAATACAAAAGGGTAGAAAGTGCTATAAGTGTTCAGAATCTGCTGAAGGAAGCAGATGGACAGCCTTCTTACCCAAATGAGTACAAGTATTTTTCAAAGAAATCTTTTGTAATCTAGACAACAGGAAAATATAGCTTCTATGAAAGAAAAAAAAGATTAAAGAACATAATACTCCATCTGTGCACGAAATACTCAGAATAGACTAATAGAATACCACTTACAAGAATATAAGTTACATACTAGGTCAGACCAAAGGTCCTACAGTAGCCAATTCAAGTCATGATCCAGCAGGATTGCAAAGAGTAGCCCCATTCCTTGTTGCTTGCACACAGAGTAATGGCTTTCCCAAGTCTACATAGTTCATAATGGTTTATGGGACTTGGCCTTATCCCATCTGCCTGTAAGTTAAGGGACAGGAGAGAACCATAAATTCACATGGTACAAAACACAGAACTTAGTTTTGCACCACTAAAATGTGCATTTGATTCTGTTGTTTTTATTAACAGTTTGCTGACAGTATTTCACCTTCCAGAAAACCAAAAATGTCTCTAAAGCAAAGGCACATGAGGGGGGGAGGCCTCTTCATTTGAAAATGGCATCCCATATCAACATTTCTACAAAAGCAACATTTAAACTTGGCAGAAACCTAAAATTAAATGTTTAAGAAACCATAGCACCCTTCTTCTGGAACCCCCAAAAGACTTATACACCACCATTCAGCATCTTTTACTTAAATGGCAGAAAATAAATCAGATCCAAGCCAACATTTAAGTCACTGTATTAAGTTTAAAGGTCTAGTATACACGCCCAGCTGCATTCACACACAAGCAGACGGCTGTTTTGAAAAACCAGGCTCAATTCCCAGGAGTAAGAAATGTGCCAAAACTTTCACAGCAAAAGCAAAGAGATTCCCTTTTTTCTTTCAGCACAAGCTTACCAAGCCTGCACTAAATCCCTTCCCCTCAGTACAAACAATAAACAAAGACAGCTAAATAAGACAGCCAGTACTCAAATAAGAAAACATGACAATGCTACAACTTTATACCTTAAAAAAAAATGGGTCTAAACAAAACCTCTCAATCATGAAAAAGAACTAACGGATCTATCATGTGCAAGACTGTTGTCCTACGTTCAAAATAGTGTATGGAAATAAAATTAAAACTGTCAAGGGAAACACTAGAAGCAAAGGGTAAGGAATGTGTTTTGTTAAGTAATTAACAATTTTTCTATACCATTTTTCTACAAGTCAAAACTGTGTACATGGAACACAATACAGAAACAGTACTGTAACCAATGGTGCACATTACAATGAACAAAGATGAACCTATTTTAACAAATCTTAACAGGGTTAGTTAACTACATGATGGGCTGTCATTAGCAACAGAGCTATTCGATGATTGGGTTTGGTCCATAGTATTCGATGAATAGAAATGTCTCGAAGCTTTTGCAGAAGGGTTCAAGATGTTGTATGACTCTTAACTGCTGTGGGAGAGAGTTCCACAGTGCTGAGACATATAACAAGAAAGCTCCGTTAGCTCTTTGACTACTCTGTTTTTTCTTTTGGTAAGACTAGTGCGTTTATGTTGCTCTGTCGTCGGGATCTACTGGAGCTGCTTGTTAGTAATGAGTCGAGGATGACAGCTGAGAGATTGTTGATGATCTTGTGCGTGTTAATTATGACTTTATACTTGATTCTTTGTGCTATAGGTAACCAGTGCAGCTTCTTGAGGAGGGGGTGATGTGCGATTGGCGAGATTGACACAGGATCAGTGTTGCTGCTGTATTTTCGGCTAACTGTAATGGATAGAAAGTTTTTAGAGATACCCTGATATATCGTATTGCAGTAGTCTAGCATGGGTGTTAGTACAGCTTGGCAGACTGTGCGTAAATCTGAAGGAAATAGGAGTGGTCGTAGGTGTCTTATGGTCCGTAACTTATAGAATATTGCTCTGGTGGTGCGATTTACATGTGGGAGGAGATTAAGTTGTTGATCCAGTGTTACTCCGAGATCAGCTACCTCAGAGTAACACTGGAGTTGATTATTGGTGTGTTTTGAGGTGGGGGTTCTTCATGAGAGAATTAGCAATATCAAATAGTTACCTTGGCTTATTTAAAGCCGTTTTATTTATTTATTTTATTTAACAGTATTTCTATATCGCCTTCTCCTACAATCAAGGCGGTTTGCACAACAAACAATCAGGGGTGGACATGTGTCTTCATGCAGTGAGGGGGATGTTGTGTTAGGTGTGTTAGAAGTGTTGTGTTTGATTAGGTGAGACTCTGTACATTGTGCGCTATAATACATTGTGAGCTATTATACAATTTTCTATACATTGTGTGCTATAATACATCGTGTGCTATACAAGGTCAGAGGGGGAACCGAACGTACAGAGGGGGTTGCGATACTGATCACGCGGGGCACATCTAGCCCTGTGGGACCAGAATTGTGAACTGCACTGTATGTACAGGCCGGGACTGTGATTGAGCCCGGCCTGCACGTACAGGAAAAACCCGATTAACTCAGTCAAGGCTTTACAATGAAGCCACGGCACTATGGCTCCATTGTAAAGCCGGGATCCTGGCCACTGGCTTAACAAAAGCTTTCCCCACAGCCTGACCCCTGATCTGGCTTCCTAAGGCCAGGGTCGGGCTGCAGGGAATGTCCTCGGGGGCCCCTCTGCCCTATCCGCACCACGGGCCTGCCAAAAAATAACATCCAGGGAAGTTATTCCACCTCAGAGGTGGAATAACTTCCCTGCACAAGTTGCTGGCCCTGGACTTATAGAGCCAACATTAGAATCAGCCCTGTACATACAGGGTGGCTACTGCCCACCGCCTGCCCACACTCTGCCCCCGATCCACCCCTTCCCCGCCCCTGTCTAACTTCCCCGTACAACCGGCAGGGACGTTGGATGCCGGAGGGGAGAGCACGAATAGCGGGGATGGACTTCCCGTTGGGATGTCCATCCCCGCTATTCATGGGACAGAAACTGGTCCATAGTGTATTGCTTATTTAAGATGGTGAGTAACTCCAAGTTGTGACTGGATAGTATATCCACGCTGCTAAAATTGAATTGCTTGTTGGTGAGAATGCATACCCTTCCACCCTTCCCAGCTATCCTGGAACAGTTGTGGATGTTATATGTGGATATATTTAGTTGTTTTAAAAGCACATTGTCCGTGTCTGTGAGCCAGGTCTTTGTTAAAGGCATTATGTCAATTTTGTTATCTTTGATGAAGTCATTTATTGTTTGTACTTTGTTGCGGGCAGATCTGACGTTAATTAGGGTGCATCTGATGTCTGCATCGCTTGTGGAAAGGCTGTGATGCATTGAAAAGTCAATTGTTAGTGGGATTTTGATGAGGCGTTTGTAATGTGTAGTTCTCGGGGGTTGCCAAAGATTCAATTTGTGTGGTTGCCATAGCTGTTGTGGGTAGTATATAATAGATACAGAAATGGGGCTGCAAAAAGGGAGTTACCCTTCCTTTGGGGAGGGTGTGTAGCAGGGTTAGCATGCAGATCTATAGGAATAGTTGACTCATGGTCTATGAAGTGATTCTGTTCTATGAGAAGATCCGATTTGATATTTCTTGTACAGTGTGGGTAAAGCATTTGACTGATTCAGTTCAGGCGACATTATTACATGAGTGCTGAAATTTTGTGTGGGTAGATAATCCCAGTTTAATCATACATTCCTATTTGTGCAGGAAGGGGTGTTGCCATGGAGATACATATCATGACCTCTTGGCCTGGGGCGAGTGGTCTCTGGTTTAGAGGGAGCTTTAGCATTCGAAGGGTGCTTAGCATGGAGCAGTTTTTTCCGTGTTTGGAGATGTGGTTCCTTGTATCAGCAGGATCTGACTCTACTTGGTGGCACGGGTGTAGAGTGAAGATAGCTATATTTTGCATTTGGTGTTGTTGACCTCTTCCATAGAATGTTGCTTTCATGTCCCCGCCAAAAGGCCCTCTGGCGTGGGCGCCTGAGAACACCGGCTTTTTAAAAGACCTGGTATCTGCGAGGTTTCCTTGGCCCGATTGGCTTCGTTGGAGGGGAGGAGCTTACCTGCCCGCTCTCCCTCGATGCAGCAGATCAGAGCTTGGGTGCAGGGTGAAGAGACCGGCTGCTTGAGCACACCAGCTTTGAAAAGTCACCAACATATACATGGTGTACATTAAAGAGGAAGCACAGTTTTGATTTTTTTCCCAAGAGGGGGGCATTCGCGTTTTCATACTCTTAGCTTACCTGGAATATGCGCAGGCTCTCTCCCCCGCCCCCCCCCCCCCCCCAGCTTTTTATTCTTGATTTGTGATGTTCAGCCAGGAAAGGTATTTAGAGAGTCATTTCTACATGAGGTTTATTGCCTCTTAGTACACTTGTTATGCAGGCTGCTGTACAATAAATAGTCACTCAACATACCATCTGACCTTTACAACTCAGGCCTTAGCAACCAATGAGCCTTATGCATAATCTTATTATAATGGGCTTCTCTCAAACTCACCTAACTAAGACAATCATCATTCTACACTAATGAGCACATACTTCTTCCAATGTTTTGTCCAAAACCCCACAAGTGTCCATGCAAAAAGACCTTCTGCACTCTGGACAGCAGGCAGGCTCTCACAATACCCCAAAAGATCTGAATTGCATAAAAGGTCTGTCTCCTTTAATCCCAATAGACTTGCCATGCCAATCATAAAAGAGTTTTAATAAACTAACATTCTGCTTCCAATTCTATTATGAATTAGTTTGTTGTCATCTTGGCTCCAAATTAAATGCTCATGAGCTCAGCACTACTACATTGGCTATAGTTCTCTAAATTCTGCCTCGCTAATTTTTTTTTATTCAGCTGTATTTGTAACAAAGGTTTTCTGTAGACAACAGTATTGATAAGGCACACGGACCCTTCCCACCTCTCCAAGAGTTGCCTAGGTTCCCCAGCTTTGGAGCTGAAGTGCTGATGCGACTGCTGCATGCAGAAGTGCGGCACATGCTCAGAATGTGATACTAAACTGCAGTAAGGGAGCAAGTGTGTTGATAACGCGTGGTAACAGCATACATGGCCCCTTAATGCCGCGTTTCTGAGCGTAAAAGACTCCTGCAGAATAAAGGAAACAGGAGGCGGAGAGTGGGCAGTAATAATGTGTGTACCTTTAATGCCTTGTAATTTTTTATTTGAACTTAAATCAGAAGAAAATAGTCTGTCTAAACAGCAGTACATACTAGAAATAAAGTATGGCTTGACTTCATCTCCGTCCAATAAAAAGGTAGCCGCTCTTTTTATCTATCCATTACTTAGACAAAATGGTGCCCTCTTACAGGAAATTAACCATCTCAAAAAAACACTGGCTTTCATGTTGAAGAGCTGTTATGATAGTGAAAGGATTATATAAGCATATTTATATTTTATAGACTAACTTTCCAGAACGGTTTAAGACGGTGTACATAAAAACTCTGGCTGTAATATAAAGTCAATCATCAACTCTGCGAAGAAGAAAGAAAATAAAAGGTCACAACCTATAAGGCAAAAAGAGAATGGATGTAGAAGAAATTCAGTCATGGGAAGAAATATCCCAAAATAAGCACAGATCGTTTCTTATAAATCTTAAGAAAGTTTTATGGGAAAGTACCAAATCAGGGTAGAGAGGTGAATGCTGGTTAGCTTAAAACGCCCTTGTTACATTCTTTTTTTTAAATATTTTCTCTGACTTTTCTGTTGAAGATTAGTATTTTTGATTCATCTCACAGGTAACTATTTCCTCCCACTTATCTCTGCTAATGAGATTATTCTGTGAAGAAACCTATGTAAAACGAGGACCTGCAATCCTCGACAATTCCAAAAAAGATAGGAAATTTACTACAACAATAACCAGTAGCCTGGAAGAGGATTTGTAACTACAAGCCATAGGGCGAAAGACATGGTAGACAGAGATATAGGGAGCTGTATGGAAAACTGTAGTTCCTAACCCTAGTGGAGACCTGCTTGTGTGGGAATCTAGCCATGCTGAGCAACTTGAATCTTTTGAAGCAAGGGAGAACTTGTTCTGGAGAATGGTGTGTTGGGTTCTAAAAAGCAGACAAGTCCCCGTCCCCTCTCCCTGCTGCTGGAGTTAACTAGAGTCTCTGTAGACTGAAATACGAAACATTTGAGCTGGTAGTCATTCTCTGCAGACAATCATATGGAACCCAGCAGAGAGCTCGTAGTTTAAATTTAATAGTCACTCAGGGCCTAGCAGCAGCAAAGAGCTATAATTTAAATCAAATCAGAATATAGCTTACCTCAGCAGCACAAGACAGGGTACTGTGTAGCAGCCCTCTTTTAATAAGTGTTATTTCCCTCCCTCCCTCCCCAACACCCACCCACCCCAGGGATAATCGTAGCTTTATAGGTACTTACACATCTTAAAAGACAGGAGGTGCTCTCAGTTGAAGATTGTTACCCAAATCAGTCATACACTAAGGACCTGAGATTAATTAAGCTTCAGGTGAATAAGGTATATTAAACGTATTAGGTACAGTTTTATTAGTATAAATATCCATAGCAACCCTTAGTAAGTAAAGAACTTAAAGATCTAAACACAAACTTAAAACTAAGATGCAGACAGCAGTCCAGCAGCGAGATGGGGGCTTTCCAGTCTTTTGCATTGAGTGTCACATGTATGATTTTCTCCCAGCTGGTGAGAGGTCTCACGTGTGCACTAGGTGCAAGGAGAAACTTAGCCTCTAGAAAACGGACTCGTTCCCCGAGAGCAGAGTAGCAGACTTGGAAAACATAAGAAAGACAGAGAGGTACATAGACGAGACCTACAGGGATACAGTACTGAAGTTCCACCTCCAGTCTGGCAGCATCCCTGTGGCCATGGAGGAGAGAGGTCACGTGACAGGAGAGCATCACCCTGGGGTGGCAGGAAGTGATCCTGTAACTAGGACCTGTCCTCCAGGTGATGTAAAACCCTCTCGCACCGAAGAGGTTTCTCCAGGGCCATATGCCCATGAGGGAAGGGTTAGGACAGCCGTTATAGTTGGTGATTCGATCATTAGGCATGTAGATAGCTGGGTGGCTGGTGGACGTGAGGATCGCCTGGTAACATGCATGCCTGGTACGAAGGTAGCAGACCTCACGCACCACCTAAATAAGGTCTTAGATAGTGCTGGGGAGGAGTCTGCTTCTTGGTACATGTCGGTACCAATGACATAGGAAAATGTGGTAGGCAGGTTCTGGAGGCTAAATTTAGGCTTTCAGGTAGGAAGTTGAAATCCAGAACTTCCAAGGTAGCGTTCTCCAAAATGCTTCCCGTTCCACGTGCAAGACCCAAAAGGCAGGCAGAGCTGCAGAGTCTCAATGCGTGGATGAGACAATGGTGCAGAGATGAGGGATTTGGATTCGTTAGGAACTGGGGAACATTCTGGGGAAATGAGGGGCTCTTCCGAAGGGATGGGCTTCACCTTAACCGGGATGGAACCAGGCTGCTGGCATTAACCTTTAAAAAGGAGATAGAGCAGCTTTTAAACTAGATAATAGGGGAAAGTCGACAGTCATCCAAGAGCGGATGGTTCGGAAGAATGTATCCTTGAAGGATACTATCAAAAGCAGAGAGGTTCCAAAAAAGAGTAAAGTAGCCCAAATGCCCTCGAATATGGAGCAGACAGAGCTTAAAAATCCCAAATTACCCATGTCTACCAATAGCCAAATTAGTATGAATAAAATAGTGTCTCTAAAATGCTTGTATGCAAATGCTAGAAGTCTAAAAAATAAGATGGGAGAGTTAGAATATATAGCACTAAATGAGAGGTTAGATATGACTGGAATATCAGAGACATGGTGAAAGGAAGACAACCAGTGGGACACTGTGATACCTGGGTACAAACTATATCGTAATGATAGAGCTGATCAAATTGGTGGAGGGGTTGCGCTCTATGTTAGAGAGGGCATTGAGTCAGAAAGGATTAAAGTTTTGCAGGAAACAAAATTTGCTGTAGAATCTCTATGGATTGAAATTCCATGTAAAAAGGGGAAGGCGATGGCGATGGCAGTGGGTTTATACTATCGACCGCCTGGCCAGAATGAACAAATGGAAATGGATGATGAAATGCTCAAAGAAATCAAGGAAGCTAACAAAAGTTACAGCGCAGTAATTATAATGGGTGATTTCAATTACCGCGGTATCGACTGGGTCAGTGTCAAAGCAGGACATGCTAGGGAGATAAAGTTCCTAGATGAAATAAGTGACTGCTTCTTGAGCAGCTGGTTCATGAACAGACCAGAGGGGAAGCCATATTAGACATAGTCCTTAGTGGAACACCAGATCTAGTGCAAGAGATAAGGGTGTTGGGGTGACTTGGCAATAGTGATCATAGCATGATGGAGGAGGGATAGTAAGGAAATCCACAGTACTACCTTTTAACTTTCGAAAAGGAGACTATAATAAAATGAGGAAAATAGTTAAGAAAAAACTAAAAGGAGCAGTTGCAAAGGTTAAAGACTTATATCAAGCTTGGGTGTTGTTGAAAAATACTATCTTGGAAGCCCAGACCAGCTGTATTCCACGCTTTAAGAAAAGTGGAAGTCAGTCCAAAAAACTGCCAGCATGGTTTAAAGGTGAGGTCAGAGAGGCTGTTGCCAAAAAAGCATCTTTCAGGAAATGGAAAAAAGAGCCAAACGACGAAACCTGGAAACAGCACAAGCACTGGCAAGTCAAATGCAAGGCATTGATAAGGCAGGCAAAGGGAGAATTTGAGAAGAAGCTTGCTGCGGAAGTAAAAACGTGAAATAAAGACTTTTTCAAGTACATTCGCAGCAAAAACCTGTGGGAGAGTGAGTTGGTCCATTAGATGATAGAGAGGTTAAAGGGGCACTAAAAGGCGACAAGGCGATAGTGGAGAGACTGAATGAATTCTTTCCTTCGGTCTTTACTGAGGAAGATGTAGGGATGTTACCCATGACTGAAGTGGTATTTAAAGGTATTTAAAGTTCTGCTACAGGGGGACATGGGATGAGGGTGAAGGGAGATAGATTCAGGAGTGATATGCAGAAATATTTCTTTACGGAAAGAGTAGTGGATCCATGGAATAGTCTCCCCGTGGAGGTGGTAGAGATGAGGACAGTAACTGAATTCAAAAAAGCATGGGACAAACACAGAGGATCTCTAAAGGTAAAAAGGGGACTGTTGTAGTTGTTATGGAAGGACAGACTGGATAGGCCATGTGGTCTTTTTCTGTCATCATATTTCTATGTTTCTATGAAGTGGTATTTAAAGGTGCAGAAGAATTGAAGGAAATATCGATACATCGGAAAATGTATTACAACTATTAGATAAACTGAAGAGTAGCAAATTACCTGGGCCGGATGGTATACATCCAAGGGTGTTGAAAGAACTGAAATATGAGATTGCAGACCTGCTATTAGCAATCTGTGAACTATCATTAAAATCATCTTTAATACCTGAAGACTGGAGGATTGCCAACGTAACACCAATTTTTAAAAAGGGTTCCAGGGGTGATCCGGGAAACTACACAACGGTGAGCCTGACGTCAGTACCGGGAAAAATGGTAGAAACGATCATAAAGAATAAAATTACTCAGCATGTAGATAGTCATGGCCTAATGGGAGACAGCCAACATGGCTTTAGACAAGGAAGATCTTCTTACTAATCTGTTATGTTTTTTTGAAGGTGTGAATAAACAGGTGGACAAAGGTGAGTCGGTCGATATAGGGTATCCGGACTTTCAGAAAGCCTTTGACGAGGTCCCTCATCAGAGACATTTGGCAAAACTAAAGAGTCATTGGATAGGAGGCAGTGTACTACTGTGGATCAAGAACTGGTTAAAAGATAGAAAGCAGAGGGTAGGGCTAAATGGCCAATTCTCCCCAATGGAGAAAGGTGAATAGTGGTGTACCCCAGGGATCTGTGCTGGGTCCGCTGCTTTTTGACATATTCATAAATGACCTAGAAAGTGGAACTAGTGAGGTTATCAAATTTGCAGATGAGACAAAACTATTTAAAGTTGTTAAAACCCATGAGGACTGTGGAAAATTGCAAGAGGATCTTGATAAATTGGAAGACTGGGCATCAAAATGGCAGATGAAATTTAATGTGGACAAGCGCAAAGTTATGCACCTAGGGAAGAACAACCCAAACTACGGTTACATGATGCAAGGTTCCACATTAGGAACCACCACCCAGGAAATAGATTTAGGCATCATTGTGGATAACATGTTAAAACCCTCGGCCCAGTGTGCAGCGGCGGCCAAGAGAGCAAATAGAATGCTAGGTATCATAAGGAAAGGAATGGAAAATAAAACAAAAGATATTATAATGCCTCTATATCGTTCCATGGTGAGACCGCACCTGGAATATCTTGTGCAATTCTGGTCACCGTATCTTAAAAAGGATATAGCGATATTAGAAAAGGTTCAGAGAAGAGCCAAGAAAATGGGGATGAAGGATACTCCTATGAAGAAAGGCTAAAAAGGTTAGGGCTCTTTAACCTGGAAAAGAGACAGCTGAGGGGAGATATGATAGAAGTCTATGAATTAATGAATGGAGTGGAACGGGTAAACGTAGATCGATTGTTTACTTTATCAGAATATAGAAAGACTAGGGGACATGCAATGAAGCTACAGGGTAAACTATTTAAGACTAATAAAAGAAAATACTTTTTCACTCAACGTGTAATCAAACTCTGGAATTTGTTACCGGAGGATGTAATAAAGGCTGTTAGTGTAGCTGGGTTTAAAAAAGGTTTGGACAAGTTCCTGGGAGGGTAGGTCCATAAACCATTATTAAGAAGGGACCCAGGATATCAATGCTTGACCCAGTACAAGCATTGTGGAACCTGTGTCTTTTGGGGAAACTGTTAGGTATGTATGACCTAGATTGGCCACTGTTGGAAACAGGATACTGGGCTTGATGGACCTTGGTCTGACCCAGCATAGCATATCTTATATTCTTATGTTAATACGCACATTATAAAACATTGCAAAAAATAGATTTCCAGTGGACCTTTCTGGGCATTCAGGAAGCAATTTTATAAAGAATTTCACACACAAAGCCTTTTTGCACATGTAAAGGGGCTTTTACAAAGTTACTCCAGGGGTTATGTACATATGTGCAGTGACAAGGCAGTACGTATTTTCACATGATCCACAAGCAGGCATGTTCTCAGGTGGAGTTTGGGCAGTCAGGATTTATGCTATTATTTTTTTTAAATACATGTAATTTGCATGCCAACATTTATGTCTGCTTCAGAGTAGGTGCAAATGTTTATCCAGCCATTATGTCTGCCAGTTTGCCCCTTGTACCTATGTGTCTTTATAAAATAGCCTAAAAATAGGCATCTGTGTGGCCTTCACACATTATTGACCTGTTATAAAATGACCCTCTTTGTTCTTGTAATACTGGAGAATTCCCAGACCAGAGATCTAACCAAACATATTCAGAGTTACCTAAAGACTACTGCCAACAAGAACTGAAAAGCTTAAGGGCCCGCTTCAATAACAGGGGTCCTCAAACTTTGTCAGAGGATCACAGCCCAGTCAATTTTTCAGGATTTTCCCCAATGAATGTGCATAGTGTTGCAGTGCATGAAAATTTCTCACACATATTCACTGTGGAAATCCTGACAACCTGACTGGTATGCAAGCCTTGAGGAATGCATATGAGGATCCATGCAGTAAGGTGCTTATTCTGCATCTTTGGGGGGGGGGGGGAGAGATTGGTAAATCAAGGGCTACGATTGTAATTTTCATGCATTTTCCATTCATATTCTAATTTGTTGATTTACTTTTGCTTTTTACACTTTTTGCGTAATTCAGCATAAGACTAAATACCAATCATTAAGAAAGCAAACCTGCTGACCCATTAGTGTTCTACATAGAGCAAAATAAAATTTGTCATCAAAAGTGAGCAAGGTTATCCAATGGTGCGCAAGAGAGTAGTTCTGTCAGAATCTAAACTACCACCACAAAACGTTTCTAAGCATGAATGGGGGTTCCTACACAGCCACCCCAGTTAAGCCTTCTTGGTTAGGAAAGGACGGAGGGAATTGTGTAGGCAATTTATACAACCCCCGCTACAGGGGTGCAACTTTGCATTCTCCATCAACAAGCAAGATGTAATCAACTACCCAAGTAATGGCTTCAGAATAAATGCTGCAAAGAAAGAGACAGTAAGGCAGGTTTTATCTATACAGGACAGAAATGCTGCACTTAAAATTCTCTGAATACTAGTTTTCAGTGTGCAGTCTGCACAGTAAAATGGAATGGCAGGTAAGACATTCGGTAAGACCATTTGTCATCATGTTTGTCCAAATCCATCTTCTCTTCAAGAAGAGCTGTCTAAACAGTAGCGTTTAAATGAAAGTGTGAATGGACAACCAAATTACAACCTTACATATTTGCTCTATGGAGGCTGAATAGTGGTAAGCTACTGATGTTGCCATAGCTTTGACTTGATGCGCTTTGGCTATGTCTTGCAAATACAGGCCAGCTTGCATACAACAGAACCAAATGCATTCTGCTATCCAACTGGAACGTGTTCTCTTCATTCATGTTAACCCAAATATGCACGGATCACAGGAAATTAAAAGCAGAGTTGTCAGGTAGCATGTCAGTACCCTTTCACAGCTAAAAATATGAAGAGATTATTCATCCACGTGCACAAGGTCTGGAAAAAAAATTGTAGGAAGGACCAGGAGATTTATTTAGATGGAATGAAGTTACTACTTTTGGCAGAAAACTTAGGCTACTTAAGGCTACTCTGCTGTGAAAGAACATACTGTGAGTAAAGACCATCACTTTTAACTCATGCTGGTAGGTGATATATTTCTAGTGGTTATGACATCTGCCCACACAACTGGTTCTCTTTAGTTGCAGAATTCAAAGGTTTGAATAGTGATTTAATCAATTGAGTAAGGACCATGTTTAAATCCTATGGGAATGGTGATTTACACAATGGTGGCTTAAAATGCAACAAGTCCTTCATAGATTGGTAAACTAGAAAGTGAAGATAAGCACTAGTGCAGCTTACTGAATTCTCACAATGGTCTGGCCAGTTAAGTGAATTCTTTACCAATATAAGTTAACCATTTCTCTGAAAACTGAAGAATTTAAAATGTGAAAGCAGAAAACATATGGATGGGTCTTGGCCATTCTGCGAGCAGCATATAAATAACTGCTTCTATTTAAAGCCTTATGATTTTCTTATATAAATCTTCCAGGAAGGTAACAAAACTTCAGTTTGTTCTGCAAGATCCAGGAAAGAAACTAACAGGCATCCAATTGAATGTTGGGGATACACGTATAAAGCTTGCCCCGATTCTCAGTAAAATCAGCAAGGAAACATCTTCAACCTCATGGATTCCTGAGCTAAGAGCTCCAAGAGCAAAGGAAAGAATATTTACCATGGCCAAACAGTGGTTAAGAGCATCATGGACTCCTTGTCTTGCATTAACTTGTGTAACATTCCAAATATGTACAGTGATGAACCATATGAGAAACAAACCCCAGTAGATGACAAAAGCAGCTATAACCATTCAGTTTGCCGGTCTCCTGGAAGAGGAATCTGGAAACCCAGCTTGTCTGCCAGGTAACTGTTCTCCTGTTATGTAGGCAGCTGTGATGAATGCATCCTCTGAGAGCACTTAACCCCATATTTGCAATGCTTCTATACAGTGGGATGAGATCCTCTCCTTTCCTGCCTATGAACTTATGTTGCTATTTGATTTTGTCTCTTCTATTAAATGAATGAAAATAGCTCTCCTCTACCTGATTGATGTGAAGAAACTTTTCCTTTTTGACCATGTATATTTAAAGATTTCAAACAACCTCCCCAGCACACGCTTGTAGCATCTGTGCTTATCACAAGGTGATAATGAGGATGACAGTGCGGAAGTCCCTGAACAAGGTTTTTTTGAACATTTCACCAATGAAATGAACGAATAAACTGACTACCTTGTATAAAGGACTGAGTGGCCTAATTCCACCGAGATTTTAGTTTCTACTGTACTCAATGTAGGAGGAGCCATGTGAAAGGAGGAGGGGGGGGGGCTTACATCTAGCTGCTGTCATGTACCTCAGCCTGACAAGGTAGATAACTTACTAAGCATGAGATCTTAGAAACTGAGAATTTCATTTATTTCTTCCCCGAAAGATATGCTTCCATCCTCTCTCTCTCCGATCGAGGATAGGTTGCAGTGGCACCATGAGAGTCTCCTTTGACGGAGACTCATACTGGAGGATCTCCAGTTCTTCAGTGCGCAGGTCCTCCTCTGATTCGGTCGGGACAGACAGAGCCTGAACCATATCCCAGACAAAGTTGTGGAAGGCCATGTCCTCTGGGTGAGGATGGCGCTGAGATGCTGGAGGAGACAGCTCCAAGGGGATGTCTCGGTGTCGTGAGGTCCCTGGGGAGGCCTCATCATCAGTCTCCCACTTGGAGGCAGAAGGCATCGAGATCTCGAGGCTTGGGATTCCCACATCTTGAGGCCGGTGCCCCCAGAGGATCTCGGGTATGACTCCCAGAAACTGGCCGGGGAGGACCGGACACCCAAAGATTAGGACAGGGACCTTGATTGTTGCAGAGGGCTCACCCGAGGCTGGTGGCTCTCGGGAACTCCCCCACAGTCGGAGGCCAGGTTGTCGGGCAGATGATGCAGATGAGCCAGACATCACTGCCTGCTGCAGGGGCAGGATGAGAGAGATTATCCTGCTCCAGGGCTGCCATTCTGGTTTTGAGGCCAGAAGGCTCTGCAGCTTTTGGCACGGGAACAGAGGTTCTCGGGCCAGATACCGACACACTCGTGAGTGCATCCTCAATGAAAATCACAGCCTCAAGGAGCCTCTCAGTCTCTGCCGGCCAAGGACTCCTTCCTAGAGACCTTAGGGGAGGGCGCTGCTCAGAGTCGACAGAGTCCCTCCACGGGACCTTACTGGGTTTTGCCAGTGGAACCTCAATAGGTTACAGGGTCTTTTCGGAGGAGCCACTGCCATAGGACTCAGAGGACACTCCGGCCTTGCAGGAAGCGCTAGTCTGGGAGCTCAGCGTCCGGGAAGACAAAGCTAAGTCGGACCGCAGGAACAACATCCCCTGCAACTCCAACAGTTTCTTGTTGGATTTCAGAGTCATGGCCTGGCACAGGTCTCAGATTATGCTGTCGTGGTCTGGACCCAGGTAACATATGCAGCAGTCGTGTGTGTCTGTGACAGTCTGACTGCAGCGGTCACATTTTTTAAACCCACTGAGAGGCATGGTGGGAGACACCCAGCCAGGGTAGACGACCGCCTGGGTGAAAAAAGGGCACATGCGCCTCATCAATAAATTTTAAAATAAAAGGGGGGGGGGGGAAGGGCCGAGAAATGGCACCAGGGTCAGCACTGGCTCGAGGCAAGAAGATGAACCGGTTGGCAACCGGGAAAAACCACTTTTAAAGATAATTTTGGAGATATTTTTCCGAGAAATCAGGACAAGCGTCTATTGGGCTCCACAGAAAAAAGGAGATTGAGCCAGGTGGCACCCTTGGGCAGGAAGGTGACCACGCATGTGTGGTAGCATGTCCCAAAGGCGTTTTTTGAAAGCTGGGGAAATGTTCCAAGCGGGCTCTATCAGCATTGACATCACCCATGTGTGAGGACTGATTTCCTGCTTGTACCTGGAGAAAGAAAAAAGAATATACTTATCAGGGCAGAGGAGATGGCGGAAACAGGACAAAGAGAGGCCCTTCAGGAGGGCTGCTTTGCCTACCTGCCGTCGTACATTTAGCAAGAGAAACTTAAGAACTGGTTTGTCGCCCTTAAAACCCGGGGTAGTTCGCAGCAAGCTGGGTGAGATGGCGAGTGAGCTGCAGTCGGAAGTACAATATCTAGGCAGATGTGTGGCAGAAGTTGGGTGCCTCGTGGAGGACAACCAAATCGAGCAGGAGCAGCTAGATAAGAAACTGCATCTATTTCTTAAACTGGAAGACCTCGAGAATCGAACATGCCAAAATAATCTATGAATCAAGTGGGTTCCCGAGTGACCTGCTAATTACCTTTCCTTGAATCTCTTCAGCCCAGTCCAGATGCATGGGTTGTGCCCCCAACCAGCAGATGGATACAAAGCATGACAGCTTTGTGATGCCATCCTATAAAGAGCACTGTACATCAGAAGGTTGGCCAGTAATGTTCAGCCATTCAAACAACAAATCCAAATATCTTCCGTTTTGTCCTCTTTCTTTTTTTGTAATCTTTTCACATCCTAAGAATGAAAACCTGGAAGAACCGTAACACAGAAGCTCCTACTCTTAGGCAGCGAACCCGCCCCATCACATCCAGAAAGTACAGGAACACCGAAGATTCCTGCCACTACCATCGCTATGCACATCAAGGAAACCCGGACACACTACCCAAGCGGACAAAAAATACTGTGTGGGTTCTGGACTGGACTGGACTGGAGGGATTCAAGGAAAGGTAATTAGCAGGCAAGGCTTAATTTCACCTTCCAAATCATCCTTCCAATCCAGTCCAGATGTATGGGACATTCCACAGCAGTACCCCTCTGGGACCCGCGAGTCCCATTTATAGCACTGCAGACCTGAACAAGGCTTCCTCCCATGTTCGAAGATCCAGACGATAATGTTTTGCGAATGGATACAAGGATGCCCAGGTGGCTGCTCTACAGATCTCTCCTGGTGGGACCAGACATGTCTCCACCCAGGAGGTCGCTTGCACCCTCAGTGTGCTCACAGCCCTGATGACACAGTTCTGCTCCCCAGTAGACAGACTATAGCAATTGTCTCCTTAAGCCACCGAGCAATGGACACCTTCGGCGCAGCCTCCCCGTGGTGTGCTACCCCCAAACAGCACAAAAAGCCTCTGAGCAGTGGAAAGGCTCAGTCCTCTTCAAGTACATCTGCAATGCCCTCTTTGTGCTGAGCAAGCGCAAACTGGAATCTGCCCCCTCGAGCCCCTTGGCTCGAATGATCGGCAGAGCAACAGATTGGTTAAGGTGAAATGCTGTCACTACCTTTGGCAGGAAGGATGGCATCATGCGCAACACTACCTTCTCTGGGTAGAGTACTAAGTACAGTTTGTGACAGGACAAGGCCTGAAACTGCAAAATCCTCCGGGCTGAGCAAATTGTCTCCAGAAACAGTGTCTTCAATGTGAGATCCTTCAGGGAAGCCCTCTAGAAGTTCACCTCCATAGAGCTCATAAACGCCAGATCATTGAGAAACAAAATAAACACACTCAGAGACCACATAGTTGACCAACAACCTGACATCCTCTGCATTACCGAAACATGGCTCACACCCACCGACAATGTACTCCTCAATCAATTAGTCCCCCCCCCCCCGCATACACAGCTTTCAACAACCCACGCACACAGAGGAGAGGAGGCGGGGTTCTGATCACTGCAAAGAACCCATAAAGCTCAAATCCCACACATCAATAAACTCAGACCAATGCAATACAATTATTGTAGAAAATAAGCAGACAGCCCTATGCCTCATTTATAGAGCCCCCCACGCTCCAACAGAGGAACTAGCCTCCACACTAGAGGCCGTCTGTGCAGTCAACTCGGACCACAAACCACTACTACTAATGGGAGACTTCAATCTCAGCTCTGCTACCAGCAAGGACAAAGAGACCTTCCTGCAAGCAATGGACTCACTACAATACACGCAACTGATCAACACTCCAACCCACAGACATGGATCATCTCCAGACCTCATATTCGCCCCCAACTACCTACTCAACAAAGATGGCATCTCAACACCCACGGTCACTCCCGTACCGTGGTCAGACCACTACAGAATCAAAATAGAAATCACAGCTCAAGGGGAGAGACACAAGACACACCAACTGGGCCAAGAAGATTCAAACGCTTCGACAAGGAACAATTCCTACAAGAGATACTACCTTACCTTGACCCTGAAACAGACGATCTGAGAAAGCAAGTAAGCAAATGGAACAGCGTCATCAATGCAGCAGCCAAAACCAACAAACACGAAGCTGCGACAGCAACCAACCCCAAAAGACAGCACACCCCATGGTACTCCAAAGACATACGCAACACAAAAAGACAGCTGAGAAGGATAGAATGCCGCTGGAGAAGATCCAAATCTCCCACCACCCAGGCCTTATACAAAACAAAGGAACTACAATGAGCTCATTAACCAAACAAAAAGAGACCACCACACAAACATCATTCTGAAGGCCTACAACAAACCAAGAGAACTATTTGAGATAGTAAAAAATCTAACTAACGAACCAAATCCCGAAAAAGACGTGCAGATTGACCCACAAACCTTCGCAGATCACCTAAGAGAGAAGCTGGACTCAACACCACAACAAAAAACAAGAGGAACCGCCAACCCAACCAAGCCCACCGAAACATGGAATAAATTCAGCGTGCCTTCCACAAGGCAAATCTCAGATATCATCTCTGCGCTCAACACAAGCACCGCACCAACAGACCCATGCGCAGTCACCTGGATCAAGGCAACAAAGGAAAGCTTCATCAGCACCATACACAACATCGTAAACAACTCACTGGCGCAAGGAACCATGCCAGACCAGCTGAAGCTAGCCACAATAAGACCGATCCCAAAGAAATCCACACTGGACAAGAGCAACCCAGCAGCCTACAGACCAATCTCCAGCATACCCCTACTGGCAAAGATTATAGAAAAGACTGTACAACAGCTCCAGGACCATATCGACACACATACCCCGCTGGACATACATCAACACGGCTTCCGCCCAAACCACGGAGTCGAAATACTATTGATATATCTATTCAACAACATGATCCAAATCGCAGACAACCACAAACAAGGAACACTAATGATCTTCCTAGACATCTCAGCTGCATTCGACACAGTGGACCACAGAATCCTCCTAACCAGACTACAAAACATTGGCATAGCCGGCACCATCTTAAGATAGTTTAACTCCTACCTAACAGACAGACAAGTTCCAGGTCAAGATCAGCTCCAACACCTCACGACCCGCAAAGATCAATCAGGGGGTGCCACAAGGCTCCGCCCTATCCGCACTTCTATTCAACATATATATCCAACCGATCTGCATCATCATGAAGGAATACAAAATAAACTACACAATCTATGCAGACATCATGATATACACCCCAGTCAACCTAGATAACCCCGACTACACCAAAATAACAGCCTGCCTAAACAGCATGTCCAACTGGCTCCTGGACAACAACTTGACAATAAACTATAACAAGACAGAAGCACCTCATCACACGAAACAACAACTTCAGCCCCCCACCCTCCATCAACATCAACACAGCAATACCTCTAAAAAACGAGGTGGAGTAACACTCAACAAGGAACTAAACCTACAATCACACATCAGAAGGACCACCAATAACGCATATTACAAGATGAGAATAATCAGATGTCTCAAGCCTCTACTCACACAAGATCATTTCCGCACAGTATGTCAAGCTCTAATAACCCCCATCCTTGACTTCTGAAACCCGATCTACAACGGCATGCCAAAACAGTCACTCAGAACACTTCAGATGGTTCAAAATACGGCGGCTCAAATAATAGCAGGATCATCAAAGCAAGACCAAATCGCCCCCATACTAAAAGACCTCCACTGGCTCCCAATCAGCTCCCGCATCAAATACAAAATGATACTAAACATATTCAGGATCAAACACAGAAACTCCGCTCTCAGCCTCCAACCCCTCTTACTACCAGACGTCAGCACAAGACCTAGGAGGACCACCACAGCAGACACATTCAACACACCAAAAAACTACACAAAAGCATGCAAATCTACCACACGAAGAGCTCTATCAATGGCAGCACCAATAATATGGAACGCACTCCCAGATGATCTACGATCAACAGAAGATCCAAAGGACTTTCAAAAACAACTAAAGACGTTGCTCTTCACAGAGCACTAAGGATCGAGCATAACACAAAATCACCAGACCCGACTAATGCCTTACCCGCAGCCCACTGTATATATCTGAAAAGTACCTGTATATAACTGTAAAAAGCTCATATTGTAAATAGCTCACCTTAATCATACCACCCACACTCATACACACTCACTGTAAAGTATAAGAATACAGGAGAACACAACCACAAAAACTCTATTGATTGTTTGCTGTGTACACCACCTTGATTGAAGGATAAGGCGGGTTACAAATACCCTTTAAATAAATAAATAAATAAAAGGGCTCCCATCAAGCCCGCAAGACTATGTTCAAATCCCAAAGGTACAACCGGCAGCTGTGGTGGGCGCACTTCCTTAATGGCCTACAAGAACTGCCCTACGTCCGGATGTGCCGCTAACGGAATGACCAGGACCCTACATCGGTAACATGCCAAGGCATATAGTAGCAGCCTAATGACTACAGCACTCTCTTAGGAACCAAGAGACCAGGTTTCAATTCCCACTAGCACTCCTTGTGGCCTTTGGCAAGTCACTTAACTTGGAATTTTCTGAGGTAATGGAGGGTTATCAATGTCCCTGTTTAATGTATATTACCAATTAAAGGTGGCAATCTGGACCTTTAGGGAGCCCAGAGCAAGCCCTTTATCCAGCCCAGTTTGCAAAAAGGCTGGACACCTGAGGAATAGGAGTGGAGAGCGCCATGAGGCCAATGTCCATGCACCAGTTTTCAAAACACTTGCCATTTGTGTATATATGACAAAGAGGTGGAGAGTAGCCACCACCACCGGCGAATAACTCTGTCTCAGCCGAGAACTTTCAAGAGCCAGGTTTGCAAGCGAGAATCAATCCACCTGGGGCATTTACAAAGGACCCTGGCATAACACATCCAGATGCTCCGACAGATGCCAGGGCACCGCTGCCCTCAGCTGTAGGTGGTCCACATACCAGGGCCTCCGCAGCCAATCCAGTGCTATAAGAATGACCAAACCATGGTGACACTATCTGGTGAAGAACCTGGCCTATCAGAGGCCAGGGAGGGAACATAAAGCAGGCCCTCCTCCGTCCATGGCTGCGCCAGGGTGTTGGATCCCTCTAACATGTGCTCATGCCGTCTGCTGAAAACAGCTCGCCTTGGCGTTGGTTGCCAATGCCATCAAGTCCATCATCATCAGTTGGCCCCAACACTGTGTGAAACTCCGGAAGCTAGACTCCTCCAGGGACCACTCCACCGGGTCCATCCAATGGTGGCTTAGGAAATCTGCCTGAACATTGTGCTTGCCTGCCACATGTGCCATTAACAGAGCACTCAGGTGAAGCTCTGCCCACTACAGCAGTGGAGCTGCCTCATCTATCAGGCACCTGCTAGCCATGCCTCCCTGGCGGTTGATGTAGGCCACCGCAGTGGCATTGTCCCAGAAGACATGTACTGCCTGGTCCCGTAACAGCAGCAGGAAGCATCATAGCATCAGAAACACTGCCCGGAGTTCCAGTCGATTTAATCACCATAAAATTTCTTCCGTGGACCAGTGACCCTGGACCAGCTGCAAGAGGCAATGCGTCCCCAAGCCAGAAAAACTGGCATCAGTGGTAACTGTGATCCAAGTCAGTGGTTCCAATGACATTCCCGCTTTCAACATCAGGGAAGCACGCCATCAACACAGGCTGAACCTGACCTCCCCCAGGCACGGCAACCGCTGAGACAATGAGGCCCACTGCGGTAACCACCAGTACAAAAAGGAGTGCTGGAGCGGTCTGATGTGATCCTGCACCCACGGCACCAAGATGGTGCCCAAGAACCGGTGGTAGTGCCAGGCCAAGGGACACACCATCTAGAGAAAAAGCCAGACCCGCTCATGGACCTTTCCCACCCTTTCTGGTGCAGCGCCACCCGTCCCCCTCAAGTATCGAACTGCGCTCCCAAGTCAGTCAGTCGCTGTGAGGGCCGGAGATGGCTCGTCTCGAAATTCACCACCCAGCCCAGAATTGGCAGGAAGTGGATGACACGCATGGTTGCAGTCTCGCTTTCCTCAAGAGACTACGCCCTGATTAACCAATCATCCAGGTAAGGGTGAACTAATATCCCTTCACACCACAAAGAAACCACCATCATGACCATGACCTTTGTGAACATTCTGAGCACAGTTGCAAGGCCAAAAGGGAGTGCATAAAACTGAAAATGGCCCATGCACACCACAAACCAGAAGTAACACTGGTGCTCCCCCCAGATTGGGATGTGAAGGTACATCTCCATCAGATCCGACATCAGAAACTCGCCCTCATGCACTGCAACGATGACCAAGCATAAGGTTTCCAAGTGAAACCAAAGGCATCCACAATGCTCTGCTGATGTGCTTGAAGTCTAGGATCGGGCAGAAGCAAACTTCATTTTTGGGGACCACAAAGTAAATGAAGTACTGACCGGATCAACTGCTTGCATGTGGACAAGCTTGTCCAGCATGGAACTCACCGTTCCATGCTTCACTGCAGATTTGCAAGAGGAAACCAGGACGGCATTGGGAATGGGCCGGGCTAACTCTGGCGTGTACCCTTCCCTGATGATCTCCAGCACCCACTGGCCCTATGTGATCAGGACCCAAGCTGAGTAGAAAAGTCAGACGGCCTCCAATCACAACCCCTGCTTTGGTCCCCCTCATTTCATTGTGACTTTCTGGCAGGACCCCTGGCAGAGGTTTAGTATCCCCTGCCCTTTCCCTGCAGGAAGCATTCCCCCTTGTGGGAAAATGCGCTCTCTGAAAAGGCACGAGGCATGTCATCCGAAACCTCCAAAGTCCCAGAACTGACATCTTGAGGTGGTCAGAGCCTTGGCCCATCTGGGCTTGTCCTCCAGCAGCCAACCCCACTTTGAGTCTCCAAGATCCATAACCAGCTTTTCTAGTGCTTCACCCAAAAGAAGTTGCCCTTAGTTTGGAAAGTTGCACTTTGGATGACACATCTGCGGATCAGTTACAGAGTCACAGAAGGTGGTGGGCCACCACCACAGAGGCCATGCTCTTGGAAGAGGAGCGCACCAAGTCATAGAAGGCATTGGCCACATAGGCCGCTCCCGACTCCAAGAGGGCTGGCTCCTGGCCAACTCCCAACACAGGAGAGAGTGTGTCATGTTGGGGAGGAAGGGGGGAGGGAGGGGTCTGAAGGAGGGGTTGGGGAATTACAAGTGGGTTGATAGATTCTCAGAAAAGAGGTAATGAGGGGGGTAGTAAAGGTCATGAGTAAGAAAGGGGGACAGAGGATGGAGGTGGCAACTTTGAATGTGAATGGGACTGAATTCCTGGCAAAAGAGGTCTCTTTTTTTCAGTAAAAGAGGGGAGTAGGTTACAAGCAGATGTCTTAATGGTCCAAGAAACACACTTGAAGTAGCCTTTGAGAGGGGATTGAATGGGAAGGATTTCTCCCATGTGTACTTGGCTGTTAGTAGGGAGAATGATACGTGAGGGGTGATAGGCATCCTGCTCTTGAGAAGACTACAGGTAGAAGTGTGGACGGTCAAGCGGGACATGGGGAGGGGAGATTTATCATAGTAAAGGCTGCGCTGACCAGAGAGGGCGTAAATTTAATAAATATTTATGCCCCTAACAATAGTCAGGGGGCATCTTTGAAGCAGTAGGACGAGTAGTGGAAGAGTTGGGAGGGAGTCACTCTATACTTAGGGGGTATTTCAATTTAACCATTAACCCCAGGGTGGATAACTAGTGGGGCCATAAGAATATGAGGCAGAAGATGGTGGGAGTGCTTAGGTACCTAGGGTTGGTAGATATCTGGCAGCAATGTTATGGGGCAAGGTGGCAGTACACCTTTTTTCTAACCTTCATGGGATCTGTAGTAGAATTGACATGTTATGGGTAGATGCAGAGTTGTTGGCCTATGTCCGAAATGTGACGATCAAGCAGTTTTTATGGTCTGATCACGTCCAAGTACATATGATAATTGAGATGGGGAAGGTAGAGGGAGGACCGAAGTTCTGGAGACTTAATGAGAGATTGCTAGACAGGATGGTAGCATGTGACAAGCTGAAGAAGAGTCTACAGGAATACAAGGCACAAACTGTGAGAGAGGTTTCTATAGGCATGGTTTGGGACGGGTTAAAGACAATACAAGACCACACAGAAATTGTCCCAGGGAGTCAAGCTAGCAGCAATATCCGTTGAATACTGAATTTGATATAATATGCAAAACAGTATCCTGCTGTTCATGGCGGTAGATGCTAGAAAAAGCATTCGATCAATTAGAGTGGGGTTTATGTTTCAGGTGCTGAAGAACATGGGCATAGGCCCTAAATTTAGATTTGGTGGGGGCTTTATACAAGGGCTCAATGAAAGGATCCAGGTGAATGGAAGGTATTCAGAGGGCTGCCCTTTATCCACACTCTTGTTTGTTATGGTTATAGAACCACTGGTGGAAAGGATTAGGGCAAGTCTAACGTGAGAGGAGTGGTTTTAGGCAGGAGATTACACAAAATATCCCGTTTCGCAGATGTCATTTATTTGCTGAGGAGTCCCTTGGTCTCCCTACCAGTTTTGATGAGAGAAATAGAGCAATACCGAAAAGTCTCAGGGAATGATATCAACATTACAAAAACAGAAATTCTGGGAGTACAGTTGAAAGAGGCCAGAGCAGCAGCTGCAGGTATTTTTCCCTTTTTGGTGGGTAAGAACCTCAATTAGATATTTAGACGTGCAGGTGGGAGGGGACTGGAGAGACTTGTTCAACCTCAATTTCGGACTGTTAATGGAGAACGTAGGGATGGGGAAAGGGGGGATTTCTCATGGTTTAGAAGGATAGCCATCCCAAAAATGAATGTGCTCCCCATATACTATTTTTGTTCATGTCTCTTCCGGTGGAAGTACCAGAGGGGGTGTTTTGATAGCTTGAGAGGAACAGGTTTGCCTTCATCTGGCAGAAAAGACCTCCAAGGGTGGCGAGGAATGTGCTGTATCAGGATAAGGAAGCAGAAGAGGCTTAGGAGTTCCCAACTTGAGGGCTTATTATGAAGCCGCTCAAAGTATCTGACTTGCGAGGGGGGCAAGGTGGGGGGGGATCCGAGTTGCTTTGGAACAGAGCCTTTTGAGAGAGGGTAGGCTGCGGGATATTCCTTTGTTGCAGCGGGGGAGAGCAGCTGTGTGTGGGGGAGGGGCAGCCCCTTTACCACTCTTACACTTAAGATGTGGGAAGGTATAGGTGGAAAGTGTTGTGGGGGAGGGATGGTGGGGAAGATGACTTCCTTATGGGATAATGCAGAATTCCCACTGGGAATTAGAAACAAGATACTGCTCAGGTGGGAAATCAGGGGTTTATGGAGAATGGGGCAGCTGGTGGGGTTGAATGGCCACATGTTCAATTCTGAGAAGGCCCGAGACCAGTTTGACTTCAAGGAAACAGATTGTTTTTTTGTTTCTGCAAGTGGTCCCTTATCTTAAGAGTAGGAGGAGTTTGAGAGGGGATCTCCAGGCTAAAAACAGGAGTGGAGAAACTAAAATCAATCCTGTTGGAAATATTAAGTTCAGAGGCAGTCATGCAAAGTTTGGGCAGGCATAAGGATGCAACAAAGAGCAAAAGGATCATCTGTCGTGAAGTATGACTTCATCACAGATGCCTCAAGGAGTCCCAGACCCCCAATTGCGCGTTCCCATCCCCCAATTCAGACACCACTGATAATACCGGTCACCCGATGGCCCCAAATCTTCAAACTTAAAAAGAGTTCCCTGATGGCCCCAACTCCCCATCCCCCGAATCCCTAGTAACTCTGATAGCAGTGTGAGGGAAGGACCCTGTGGGCATCACGTTTGTCCTCCAATGGGAAAGGTGATGAGTGGGGGATGCTATCTTAGAAGATGGCAGCTGGTGACCCCACGATGTACCCTGTACCCCAGGGATCAGTCTGCCATAAGGCAATTTTTCAGAAACGTTTTGAGCTAACAGGCTTGTCAGTGTCACTAAAAGACGACCCCCCACCCAATTTAGCAGAATCATCCTTGTGTATTCAGAATTACTAATATAATGCAAGCTCTTGATTGAACTGATGGCAGAAATACTTTGACTCCATTAATAATGCAAGTTTCATAAATCCACTTATTTCACATCAGTTTTATAAATGGACTAATTTTATTCTTTAAAAAGATTACAGGAAAAAAATCAATTTTCATGGACCAAATTTCATTTATACTGGACCAATCTTTGAAATTTAAACTATTGAAAGACCTCTGAAGAATGAGCAGAGAAATCCCATAGGAGGGCAAGACGAGGTCATTCTCATTAGATAAATCTATTTGTTTTCACTACAAAATTCATCAGATGCTGCAAAGACAAACTAAGCTCATGCAACAGGTTACTAGGGAAAAGGGCAAAGAGTAATATAAATGGTCATCCTGGAGAAACATGTTAATTCTCCTTTGCACAAGAACGGGACACTATTTCAGAATATATAGCAGTTCCCATAGTATTTGCAGGGCATTAAAGAAACCCTGCAGTCGTGTTTTGTTAAGCGAAGGACAGGAAAGTTAGGAGAGATCTGTGGTCACTAGTAGTCTCTTCACCATTGCCTACGACGACCTTCCCCTCTCCCCTGCCTAACCCTCCCCCACGGTCTGTCCCTTTGTCTCCCAATTTGCTTCCCCTTTTCTTCTAGTCTTTCCTTTCGTGTCCTGCCATGGTGTTCTTTTCTCGTAGCATGCAATTTTTGTTGTAAACTGCTCTGATACCTCGGGGTCCAGGGCAGTATATAAAAAAACTCAAGATAAAGCCTCCTGTTTCTCATAACAGAGTTATTTCTGCTTATTGCAGAGATTATGCATCATAGGCATGATTTTATAATAGGGCACCTGTAAGAAGTCCAAAAAAGCACCTATTTTAAGCCTATTATAAAAACATAGGCACCTATGTGCTTTATAAAATAGGCCCCCAGAATCTGGCTCAATAGTGTACAAATGCCAACACATATTAACACCTGCTCTGGAAGCAGGTTTAAAAGTACTTCTGTACTCTACACATATTTCCATTCTGTAAAATGTGTGGGTACCTTGCAAATCTGCCCCAGTTCCACACAAATGTCCCCTGAATACCTATATGCAGTGCATGTTTAAGTATACATCATCATGTTGGTGCACATACTTGTTTGCACATGTACAAGGGGACAGTTTTATAGAAAGCCTTCCCTGGGGGATCACGTGATGGAGTAGAGGGCAGACATCTGTGCCCTTCTCTCACTCTAGGCTGGAAAAGTGCTGCCAAAAACGTCTGTTAATCCACATCCATTCCCACGGGAGGGTGAAATGGATGGCAGCCCAAGTAAGAGAAGCCGCCAAGTCAACGGCGGGCTGAGCAAAAGCATCCAAAGCCTCCCATCAGTAAACCAGGGCAGAATGCCTAAGCCCTCAAGATGGCAGCAGCACGGCCTCAGGAGGAATGTTGCCTGGCTCCAACAGGGCTATTGGAAGAGTAGCGGCCTCCGAACTTAACAGCATGCCATTGTCCTCAACTCCTGCAACGGCAGTGATACTGGCGGCGATCAAGACAATGTGGGATTGGCGGAAAAAGTAGGTACTATATAGGGGGAGTTGTGAAAAGCCTGAGCCAAAATCCATACAGCAGTAAGCCAGATAGAGCAGGCTGGGCAACGCATATTGGGTACGGAGGATGAAGTGCTGGTATCGAAGCGTAATTCTACCTCTCAATGCTTTGATACAAAAGCTCCTTGATAAATTTGAGGATTTCAAAAACAGATTGCATTGTGCCCCCCTGGAGGCAGAGCAGGTGGGCGTGCCCTGTTTGAGGGTGCTTCCCTTTTCAGCATCCTTGTGAAGGCTGGCGCGGCTTGGGGGCCCACCTTGGAGGTATGGGATAACGTTGTTAGAAGCCTGTAACTGGATGACTGCATCCCGTTTGGCATTTTTAACACAGAGGATCTGTTCCCCCACGATGACACCGGATGCGGGGCGGTTCAAGTGGATGGCCATTAACAAAACGGACAAGGTGCTAGATTATTTGGGGAAGGGTGGCTACCTCTCAAGAGCTGAGATTTTGGGGAAATGTAAAAATATCCCCTCTGCATTTTTTCTCAGTGTTCCAGCTTGAACATTCTTCTGCATGTACACAGATACCTGAAGCCTGTTCACCCTTTGGAGGAGGGGTTTTGTTTCTTTTGGGGGGGGGGGTTGTTTTTTAAATGAAGCCTCAGAGAAGATGGGGCCATCTAGCACAACTCTATCAGGTTATTGCAGCAGGGCTTACAGGCCTCACACCGGTAACAGGCTAGTTGGGTGAAGGACTTGGGCAGGGAGTGGTTGGAGGAAAAGTGGGCAGGGGTGGGGAACACCACTATGCAGATGACCATGTGTCACTCATTTGGACTCACAAGCTACTGCTTAGAATGTACCTTACATTTATAGCATGCAGCCTGTTGGGGGGGGGGGGGTAACTTCCTCAATACTATGCTGGAGGGGATGCAGGGAGAAGGGCACCTTAATACATTGTGTGGACTTGTGCAGTACTGAAACCCTTTAGGGCCCGGGTGGTGGAGCTGTGTGGGCAGATTATAGGACAAGCTTTTCCTTTAGATCCTGCAATTATGTTGCTGGAATATCCGCGGGCCCCCCCCCCCCCCTCACTTCCAGTATGGCTGAACCGGAGGTCGCTGCTTAGCTTTCTCTTTTTGGCAGCCTGCCCTGCGATAGCAGTGAAATGGAATAGCCCACAAGCCCCACGATTTTGGGCTGGTCTATGAAGCTGGCACGGATTCTGGAACTTGAGCAAGGGGTGGCACCATGTGGGGCACCATGGACTCTTATGGAAAGTTGTGGCTAGCCCTCCCTCTTCTTTACCCATCTTTTTTTTTTTACTGCCATTCTGCTGCTTTCCTTCCTCCCACCCCTCTCCCGTCTTCCCCCTGTGGGTGGCGCACAGTTGGTTTTGAGTTTAAAGATTTTATGTATCTGTATAGAGGTTATGCTGTTGTGCGTGTTGGTACAGCTGGAACATATTTTCAAAATTTGGAAGGAAAAAGTATGAAATCAAGTTAATTTTTTAAAAAAGCAGCCTTCCCTGCATGTGAACACACCTTTCTAGAATTTCCCGCTACATGCTCAAAGGCCTATTGTGGGTTAAATATTAACGATTCCAAAAAACAGTAGAACAGTATTGAATTCTACAAAATTCTCAAGTTTAGTCCTTCTAGAACAAATACATGCCTACTGTACCTTCATTACAAAACTCCAACATTAATAAACCTGGTGTGTGGTGTAAAGTAACCCCACACTTAGTGTCATAATTAGCCTATTTACAGACAACATTCAAATTACTTGATGAAATAGAATATGCTATGCTTGTTCAACATTTTAAAATCAACTTATTAAAATGATCTTTTCTGATGTAGTTTAATGAACTGCAGATTTCAATTTTACTTCGTATTGATTGATATCAAATTAAATGCCAGGCTAACGTTAATCAGTTTTATACCATTAGAAGATAATCACACTAGCTATAATGAAGTGAAGGTCGCTTGTTAGTCCTGCATTCAAAATGAATCAGTCTCTGAAGGCAGACACAAAAGCCACATCAACAAAATACAGTCTTTGGTAGGGCACTTGTCCTAAAATCCACAGAGAATCTACAGCAAACAAAAGAACTGATAGGATATATCCTAATTTTAAAAAACTCATGTACCATTAGGCCAGCAGAAAAGAGAGGGCAGGGAAAATATGCAAATAAAACTAAACCAACCATTCTAAGACAAAATGCTACTTATGTATGGACTATACCCCTATGCAGCACCACTGTGCACGCCCCATCACCTTACTGGGCAATTTAATTGATTCTGCCATCATAAATGTTATGAGCCATCAAAAAATGAATCACAACAATATCGATAAATCACTTGGTTCATTCTTCGTCTTTCTATTTCTTCACAGACTGGAAGCAAAAAAGAGCAGGATACAGACTGATGAAGTAAAGCTAAATTGTGTCCGAATAAAAATGTTATGGAATGGAGGAGTAGCCTAGTAATTAAAGCACTCGCTTGGTAACCAAGACACTAAGGTTTGTTTCCCCACTAACACTTCTTGTGGCCTTGGACAAGTCACTTAACCCTCCATTGCCTCGGAAGAAAGACCTGGCAATCTACGTCTGGTCACACTGCCAAGAAAACACAGGAGCTGCTGGGTCGCCAAGTGTCAGCACAGACTCGAAGGCACATTGCATTTGCAAAAATATTACAAAGATGAAAAGAGCACGAAGCTTTATGTTCATGGAAAGACTGACTGCACTGGGAACTGGTGTCCTCCACTTAACCATAGTAGTGACAGCACATGCAATTACAGGAGACGCTTTCCCAATATGCCATACCAACATGCCTGACCACCACTCCCAATAAGGTGGTATTTAAAATTTCCACTTCCACCCAATCATTGTCCTCCTGAGCCTACTAAAGCCTCACTTCCTATATCATACAATTTCCACTTGACCCCTTTTTGCATGGGGAATATTTGCCTACTGAGAACTTAATGAAACCAACTCCTTTCCTTAAAACCCTTTCCAGGCCGAGCCCAAAACTCTCGGGATCCAAAATTCTGACTAAATATTCCTATCAAATTGTATATAATACATGACCATAGCAGAAGGAAAATCACTATTAGAACATATTGAATAAGACGGGTACAATTTTCTTGAAATATGCAAAAATTAACCCAGCTGCAGAATGTGGATTAAAAATTTAAAGTAGGCCTTCAAAGGGTTAAGTGATGAGGCAGGAACTTTGTATCACTATCATCCTAGTCACTCATCAGTAGTCCTATAGAAACATACAGCCATTGTATATCTTAATCCCTTTCATTCCTTCTATTTGATCTCCTGCCTTAATGCCATGAGCTGAAAGTGGCAAATAGGAAAACCAATCAAAAATCAATAACCCAATTATACAGATCTCACACTGTGCATTAAAGACTTAACTCCTAGCCTAAACAAGAGCCCACTAACTACTGTACTTTATTTAATACAAATTCTCATTTTCTGCACAATATATTCCATCTTTAGCTCAGTGTGGGTAATCTAAGAGATATGAAACACATGCCAGAATCAGGATTATACAAAAATCAGCACCACAAAATTACTTACAAAATTTCTGGACTAGCCACATTTTTAAAGACTTCCTAAACTACACACAATCTGTCAAAGAACAAACTGACAAAAAGGTAGCATATTCTATAATACTGGAGCAGTACATATTATAGTTCTCTTCCAATGAGCTCTTTGAACAATTTGCTTCACTAGTCTAAAAGCATCAGCAGACCTTAACAGCCATGCAGGAATACGTATAGTACTGGATCATATCTGACACTCTAGGTGCCAGCCTTGCTGAATTTTGTAAAATACAAACAGCAGTTTAAACAAAACCCCTGGAAGCCCTAGTAGCCACGGCAGTTGTTTCAAATAAAAAGGGATGTGCTGTCCCATCTGGAACCTCTGAAAATCAACCTTGTTGCTGTGTTTTGTACTATGAGGTGCGATCAAAAAATATCGAGACTTGTTGTGTAGCTATAAAATATGTCACACCACGATGCTATTAAGCATGCGGTGACCTAGTTATGTGCAAAGCATGTGCAGAGTGTAGGATGGCTGCAGAACACCTGTACTTTTTTAAAATCATGTGATGTTTGGTATTCTGTAAAAGCAGTTCGGCAGATTTAAGATGAGTGAAAAAAAAAAAAATACTGAACAGCAAATTTGCATTAAATTTGACCAGAAACTTGGAGATTCGTGATAAGAGACTTATGACAAATTAGAGCAAATGTATGGCAATGAATGCATGAGTCTTGCTCGAGTTTATGACTGGTACAAACGATTCCAAGAGGGCCGCCCAAGTGTTGATAGTGACGAACCTTCTGAAAGGTCATCCACGAGCAGGAATAAAGACAAAGTTGAAGCAGTGCATACTGCAATACACTCAAATCATCGATTGACTATCAGGGAGCTTGATGAGAACATGAACATCAGTTTCAGGTCGATACAGTCCATTCTTACTGTCGATTTGAGGAGTGGACGTGTGTCTGCAAAATTCGTGCTAAAACTCCTGTCCCCTGACCAAAAAGAAGATAGACTGACTGCAGCCAGGGAGTTGTTGAAATGCATTGAAAATTATTCAGATTTTAGCAAAAAGATTATTACTGCTGACGAATCATGGTTATGACCCAGAAACTAAGGCTCAGTCCTCACAATGGAAGACTTCAAACTCTCCTAGACACAAGAAAGCCCGTCAGGTGAGGAGCAATGTCAAGGTTTGATTACCGCTGTATTGTTCATCATGAGTATGCTCCAAAAGGGCAAACCATCAATAAAGAGTACTACGTCTAAGTTCTAGCTCGTTTGCGAGATGCAGTTCATTGTAAGAGGCCTGAGTTGCACAGGAATGGTGAATAGTTGGTTCATCACAATAACACTCCAACTGACACATCGCATCTTACCCAGCAGTTCTTGGCCAAACACCAAAATCGAGCAAGTCCATTAGCCTCCGTACTCACCTGACCTAGCAACCTGTGACTTTCTTGTTTCCAAAATTGAAATTACCACTGAAAGGAAGGAGATTTGACGACATGGAAACCATTAAGGAAAGTCTGGCACACTAGCTTCACAGCATAACAAGAGGCATTTCAAAATGGTTTCCAGCAGTGGCATGAACGCTGGAAGTATGTTTTAACAGAAGGTGACTACTTTGAAGGAGACTGAGTGCACTAACTGTCAGTGTTATACTTCTTGTGTTATTGTACTGGTCTCAATTCTTTTTGATCGCACCTCATATTTGCAATGCAAGGTTTGCCATATCAGTAACTCCAGTAAGCAAGTTACAGTAGTTCAGTTGGCGCAAGACAGCTGCCGTTAATATGTATTTTTATAATGATTCCTCTCAAAAGAACCCCTCACCTGACACAATATGATAAGAATCTTATTTTCTTGCAAGATAGGTTTGATAGCAGACTTGTAAAGTTCTGTATGCATGGTTCAGTATCTGTGAACAATGATTAATCAATCAATTAGGAGCAGCAAAAAGTGACTCATTTTATTTCTTATAATTTTCTATATTGCACAGGAAATTCAAACCTGCATATAGTAATTAGTTTATACCAGCTCTTGACAAACTTTTCTGCAGATTTAGGAGCCACGCCAAAATATTAGGAGCCAGGATTTGTGACGTCCTCGTTCCCTCCCCCATCCCACATCCAGTTCTCTTGCACTGGTCTCCTGTTCTCGTGAGAACAGTGCCAGAGTTCCTGCACCATGTGTCATCTTTAGATAACAATAGTTATAGCTTCAGATAGCAAGTATCCTTGTGGGTGGAGTGGGATGAGTGTGTGCACATGCATGCCTGTCATATGAAGATGAAGTGTTTGCGTATGCATGTATCAAATGAAGGTGGGGTGCTTGCAAGTATGTTCTGGAGTCAGGATGCATCCTTTGGCATAAACAGACTGTCATTTTTGTCCCCATGCATTCATCCCTTTAATCTCCCACCTTGCTCTCTTCTCTCCCCCACTTCAACCCTCCCTACTCTGTTCTTTTCCCTCCCCCCAGCATTCCCACCACTGCCCTCCATTGCCTCATCCACCTTACTTTTAAGGTACTGCCCCTTTAAATTTATGTTGCCTCACTCCCCATCTTATTTTGTTTTGGGTTTTTTTTTGTCTGAAGGTTCCGATCCCCATATGCTCACTGCTGCATCTGAGCCCCAATTTTGGCAAAGATCCCTCCTGTTCTGCCCATATGAGATCAGATGGGATTCCCAATGGTAGACAGAAGAGGTCTTCTGCCCATGATCGTGTTTTTTGGGGGTTTTGTTTGTTTGTTTGTTTTAAGGGGGTGGCGCAAATAACAGCTGTCAGATGTAAATTTCTGGTCACCATGGTGACCTGGGCTTTGTTGAACCCCATATCAGCACTGTAAACATTATCTATATCAGTGATGGCTAACCTTTTTGAGCCCGAGTGCCCAAACTGCCGCACAAAACCAAAGAATTTCCTCAAAGTGCCAGCACGTCAATTAAAGCTCCATTTGCATAAGGTGCTTCATTTGCATAAATATTTGCATAATGTTACCATACACTAACTTTTAGTAAACATGCCTCTTAATGAGTATATGGATAAAGAAAGACTAAAAGGTTTCTACATTACTATAATCCAGTACCAACCGCCAGGCACATTAGGAACTACTACAAACGCTGCCCATTTAGAACCCATAGCAAACCCGCCGTATCCTAACAGCACTACCAGGACTCACAAAGCACCATACTCTACCTATCAAAAGGCAACACTGCAAATATTAAACCAATACATCTCAGAGAACAACAATACATGACCTACTGGGGAAAGAACAAGTGGCAATGTCAAATAGGAATTATATAAACAGAATACCTCAGCTCAGTTACACATGCAGAACAGACCATTACCAAACAAGGAATCACAATTTAGAAACAGGAAGACAATAATTAAACTGGGAACCCCAAAAGCCAAACTTGGAATATACAACAACACTGTAGAAATAAAACTATATATTAATTTCCTCTTGTACTAAACAAAGCGCAAAAATTAATGATGCACATTTCCCAGAGCTGACATATTCCAATTAATAAATTCAAAATAAAGAGATATTTTTCTACCTTTTGTGCATTTTTTTTCAGTTGCAATTGTTCCAGCCACTTTCTTCTGGTTTCTTCGTGTCTTCTGCTAACTCTCCATCTGCTGTCCATTTGTCCTTTCTTCTGTCTTCTTGGTTTTTTTTTTCCATTCTCTCTCTACATCTGCTTTAACATACTAATCTTTCTCCTTTTGCTCTTTCCTCATTCCTATTTCATCTACTCAAAATTTACCCCTCCATCCTCAATCCCCACTTACTCTCCCAATACCCGGCCAATTGTAGATTTTTTATCCCTCCCACACAAAATATTTTTCCCCTCTCCATTTTACTCTCCCAGCCCCATCCCATTCTAATCCTCCCCCAACACCAGCTCCCTTCTAGTTCCAGCCTCACCCAGCATCCATTCCCTTCTAGTCCCTGCATCAGCCCATTTCCAGTCCTAGCAGCCCCCCAACCCATTTCCAGTCCTAGCAACCCCCCAACCCAATACCAGTCCTATCCCCCCCTCATCAACCCACTTCCAGTCCTAACCCCCCATCACCCCATTTTCAGTTTAAGCCCCCCCCTATAACCCATTACCAGTCCTAACCCCCCATCAGCCCACTTCCAGTCCTAACCCCCCATCAGCCCACTTCCAGTCAGCCCCCCATAGCCCATTGCCAGTCCTAACCCCCCCCCCATCAGCCCACAGTCCATTACCAGTCCTAACCCCATCAGCCCACCTCAAGTCCTAACCCCTCCCCATCAGCCCATTTCTTGTCCCAGCCCCCCATAGCCCATTATCAGTCCTAAACCCCCCCATAGCCCATTAGCAGTCCTAACCCCATCAGACCACCTCCAGTGTTAACCCCCCATCAGCCCATTTCCAGTCCTAACCCCACCCAACAGCCCACCTCAAGTCCTAACCCCTCCCCATCAGCAGTCCTAACCCCCCCTAGCCCATTAGCAGTCCTAACCCCCCCTCTCTAGCCCATTAGCAGTCCTAACCCCCCATCACCCCATTTCCAGACAGCCCCCATCAGCCCCCAGCCCATTAGCAGTCCTACCCCCCAGCCCATTAGCAGTCCTAACCCCCCCTAGCCCATTCGCAGTCCTAACCCCCCCTAGCCCAATAGCAGTCCTAACCCCCCCCCCTAGCCCATTAGCAGTCCTAACCCACCCCCCATGGCAAATTTAAAAAAAAAAAAGCAGCTGGCTCTGGCTTCTGCCGCGGCAGCGGCAGAATGCAATGTCCCGTGGGGCCCCCTCCGCCCGCTAAGCCCCTCTGCAAGGGCTTTCAGATTCGCGAGGGAGAGCGTCTCCCTCGCGTCTCTGTTAAGCCCGCAGGGGCTAATGGGAAATTTCCCATCAGTCCCTCGCGTCTAAAGGGGCTGATGGGAAATTTCCCATTAGCCCCTGCGGGCTTAACAGAGACGCGAGGGAGACGCAGTCTCCCTCGCGAATCTGAAAGCCCTTGCAGAGGGGCTTAGCGGGCGGAGGGGGCCCCGCGGGACACTGCATGCTGCCGCGTCCGCGTCCGGCGGAAGCAGCCAGAGCCCGCTTTTTCTTTTTCTGCGGACCTTCACGCGTGCCAGCTGCAAGGCCTTCGCGTGCCACAGCTGGCACGCGTGCCATAGGTTCGCCATCGCTGATCTATATATTTACAGGTCACTAAATATATATTATTACATATACACATACACACACTCACATGGCTGATACCCATCCACACAATACGTCTGCCAGACAAGTATGGCCAGCTCATTACATACAAGTTAAATTTTTAAAAACACACACACTAAAACAAAACCAGAAGTTTCAGGTGAGCTCAAACAGTTAGCAAAATTCTGCTTAACTCAGGATTCAGATAATTTTCTTAAAGCTGTGTACTCTACAACCAAGACAATTAGCTTGCCTCAGTCTCAGAATAAGACTACAATTTATTTATTTATTTAAAGGCTTTTCTATACCGCGCTCTTTATTATCAGTGCAGTTTACAGTTAACAGTTTGGCACAAGGGCAGCATAATTGTCCAGTGTTTACATATAACAGGGATGTAATATGGAAAAGAAATGGGATACATAATACATAAAATATATATTTTTACCCTGGATAGTTTTTATGTATCAGTCAATAAGCAGGAAAGCGTAGTTACTCACCTGTAACAGGTGATCTCCAGGAACAGCAGTAATTTAGTCTTCATATATGGGTATCGTCGGTACTGACTGAGCCTGCGTGGGAATGCTCCCCAGCGTCCAATAGGAACGCTTTTGGGAGTATCCCTCAGCACATGCGCGCTGCCTTCCCGCCTTTCCAACTGTCCCTCTTCAGTTACGTTTGTAGCCGAGTGAAAGGATAGAGGGAGAGAGGAAGAGACAAAGAGATAGAGATACAACTCCAAGGGGAAGTGGGTGGGTTGTGAAGACTAAATTCCTGCTGTTCCCGGAGATCACTTGTTACAGGTGAGTAACTACACTATCTCCAGGAACAAGCAGGAATGTAGTCTTCACATATGGGGACTCCCTAGCTAAAGATGCCAGGGAGATAGCCCCAGGAAGGTACCACCCTAGAAGTTGGGATCCTTCCTCCCATGGATCTCTGGCATTCCACCAGGGTCGGTGGGTAGGAGTTGATTTAGGTTTGAAAGAGATTTTGAAGAACAGCTTGGCCAAACAAGGCATCCCGACAGGAGGCTTTATCCAGGCAGTAGTGGGCTGTGAAGGTGTGCACCGAAGCCCAGGTAGCTGCTCGACAAATGTCATCAATAGACACAGAGTGGAGATTAGCCATAGAAGTTGCCATGGCTCTCAAGTTATGAGCTGTGACATGGTCCGGAAGAGGAAGACCCTTACTCTCATAAGCAAAGGATATGCATTGGGCAATCCAATTAGATAAAGTTCTTTTGGAGACTGGAAGTCCCAAATGACTAGGGTCAAAAGCTATAAAATGTTGCGAGGACTTTCTATGGTGCTGTGTTCTTTGTATGTAAAAGGCTAAGGCTCTTTTACAATCCAAAGTATGAAGGTTTCTTTCTGCATTAGAGGCGTGAGGCCTCGGAAAAAATACAGAAGATAAATTGATCGATTTAAATGAAAAGGCAAAACCACCTTTGGCATAAAGTGTGGATGAGTTCTAAGAACAACCTTATCATGATGAAATCTAGTATAAGGAGGATCAGCCACTAAAGCTTGCAATTCACTAATGCGACGTTCAGAGGTGACTGCAATTAGGAAGATGACCTTCCAGGTCAAAAGCTTAAGGGCTGCAGTAGACAAAGGCTCAAAAGGCAGCTTCATGAGCTGCCCCAGAACTAGATTTAGATCCCATGCCACTGGTAGTGGCTTGGTTGGAGGCTTAGTTAATAGAAGGCCTCTCATAAATCTTGATATGAGTGGATGAGAGGAAATTGGTTGTCCATTCAGAGGCTTATAAGAAGCGGCAATTGCACTAAGATGGACTCTTACTGAGTTGGTCTTTAGACCAGAATTTGATAAGTGAAGGAGATATTCTAATATCGATTGTAAGGGTATGGCCAGGGGGTTTAATCCCTTCTTGGAGCACCATATCGTAAAACTTTTCCACTTGAAGGCATAAGATCTTCTTGTGAAAAGTTTCCTAGAAGCCTGAAGGATATCTTTTACCTGTTGGGACAGGCTGAAATCTTGGAGGTCTAAGTCTTCAGCAACCAGGCTGTGAGGTGCAGGGACTGGGGATTCAGGCGCCATAGCGTCCCGTTCTCCTGGGAAAGGAGATCCGGAGCATGCCCTAACTCCAGTGGTGCCGCTTGAGAGAGATGTCGAAGCAGGGAATACCACGTTTGGCGCGGCCATCGTGGTGCTATGAGAATCATGCATCCCGTGTCTCTCTGAAGCTTGAAGAGTGTTTTGGGGATGAGGGGAATGGGTGGGAAGGCATAAAGGAAGTCCTGACACCAGTGAAGGAGGAAGGCATCCCCTGCCTGACAGTTGTGAGCCGGAATCCTGGAACAGAACCGGGGAAGTTTGGCATTCAGTGGACTTGCAAAGAGGTCTTTGTCTGGAGTGCCCCAGAGATGAAATATCTTTGCCACCTGGTCTAGGTGGAGGGACCACTCGTGAGGCAGCAGTACTCGACTGAGTTTGTCTGCCCAAAGGTTTTGAATGCCTGGAAGATATACCACTAGAAGGTGAATTTGATGCTCTCTGGCGAAGGCCCACAGTCGTAAAGCTTCATTGCATAACGACAGAGAGCCTGTTCCGCCCTGCTTGTTCACACAGAACATGGCTACTTGATTGTCCGTCTAGACTAGGACCGTCTTGTAGCTGAGCTGGGCGTGGAATACTCGAAGAGCTAAATAGATTGCTCTTAATTCCAGGAGGTTTATGTGTAAACCAACCTCCTGTGGAGTCCAGGTGCCCTGGGTAGAGAGATGATTCAGGTGTGCTCCCCAACCCACCTGTGATGCGTCTGTTAGGGTGGCCTGAAAGAGGGGTTGATGAAAAGGAGACCCCACTGTCAGATTTTCTAGTGATTGCCACCATTGGAGGGACAAAATTAGTCGTTGAGAGATTATCATCTTGTCCGACAAATGACCTGTGGCCTGTGTCCACTGTGTGGAGAGGGTCCACTGAGCTGCTCGCATGTGGAGGCGAGCATATGGGACTACATGAACTGTGGATGCCATATGTCACAGTAACTGCAGTAGCTCTCGAGCAGTGAGGGAGGATCTGCCTACTGCTTGAGAAGCTAGTTGCATTATGCGAAGACACCGGGTTTGTGGAAGGAAAGTTCTTGCCTGTCTGGTATCTAGACAGGCTCCTATGAATTCTAGGCATTGGGAAGGAACTAGTTGAGATTTTGGGAAGTTTACTACCAATCCCAAGTATTGGAGGATTCGCATTGTACGGGACAGTGCAGTGCTGGCCTCTGCAACTGTAGGGGCTCGAATGAGCCAGTCGTCTTAAGTAAGGGAAGGCGAAAATCCCCAGGGTTTGTAGAAATGCAGCTACTACTGCCATGCATTTTGTGAATACTCTTGGTGCTGAAGCCAGACCAAAGGGAAGAACCCTGTACTGGAAATGTTTCCCCCTGAAAAAGAAACGTAAGAATTTCCTGTGATCTGGATGGATGAGAATGTGAGTGCATGCATCCTTTAAGTCTAGAGAGCAAAGCCAATCCTGGCTTTGAAGGTATGGCAGAAGAGTTCCTAGAGAAATCATTTTGAATTTCTCTCAAAACAGATATTTGTTCAATTCTCTGAGGTCCAGAATGGGTCTGTGTCCTCCTGTTTTCTTTGGAATAAGAAAATAGGGGGAGTAGAACCCTGCACCCCGTTGAGGAATGGGTATTTCCTCTATTGCCCCTTGGGCAAGAAGCGTGGAGACCTCGTGATCTAGCAGATTGTCTGCAGAGGTTTGAGAATTGAATTGCTTTAGAATTGTAGGAGGGGGCATGCTGTGAAAATGAAGCTTGTACCCTTCTCCTACAATGGACAAAGTCCAATCTTCTTCTGTTATCTGATGCCATCTGTTGGCAAAGTGGCATAACCTGCCCGGAATATTGGGGGGGGTTGGGGACCCCTCAGAGGCAGGAAGGCAAAACTCTCTAGGAAGGAGTCAAAGCCCTTGAGGGGGCTGAACCTGGAGAGCTAGTTGGGCTCTCGGGCCTTTTGGCTTCTTTTGCTGTCTAGTTTGTCCCTTTTGGGCAACCTGACCTTGAGTTTGACTCTGCTGGGTATAGGAAGGATAAAACTTCCTCTTTTTGGTAAAAGAAGGTTTTTTATAAGGCTTCCTTTTGGCTGGAGTGGCTGTAGACTTTGACAATCTATCTAAGGTAGAATTGTCAGCATCTAACTCATTAGCCTTTTCCTGCCAATTCTTGAAGAGATTCTCCCCCGTGCAAGAAATGTTGCCTAACTTGTCCTGTACCCAAGTCTCCAAGTCTGATGCCTGTAGTCAGGCAATCCGTCGTGCGCCAATGGCAACAGCAGAGGTTCTGCTGATGCATTTGAAACAGTCAAAGGCTGCACGATTAACAAACTTGGAGACATCTTGAGCATGCTTAACTAGAACAAGAAAAACTTGTCTCTTGTCATCTGGAAGAAATGGGCTCATAAGTTCCAAGTCTCCGGTGACTTCCTTGAGGAACATTCCCACATATAGGATATATGAACTGATCCTAGCTGAAAGCATGGAAGCTTGAAAAGTTCGGCGCCCAAAAGCATCCAGAGTCCTACATTCACGACCTGGAGGAATGGAAGCATGCCTCTTGGCACTTTTCATCCTACGCATGGCTGATTCCTCTACCACTGAATGGTGTGGCAGCTGAGTTTTCTGAAATCCAGGACATGGCAGAACTCGATACATAGTATCAAGTCTCCTAGAGTGAGGAGAAGTAGTCAGAGGTGTCTCCCACATTCTGAGCATCAAGCTATGCAGAATTTCATGGATAGGCAGAGTGGCTGCCTCCCCTTAGAAGCTTTAGGATATTGGAGAATTTCCAATTCCTTTGCTCTGGGTTCCTCTTCAGGAGCAACTGTGACTGAAAGACCTTTGGACATATCACGGATTAAATCCTGAAATGACATGTCCTCTGGAGGTGACATTCTGCGTTGGGGAGAAGAGGGATCTTCTAGGAGAAAACCTCTAGTACCAGCAGAATTGTCAGAGTCTTCGGAATCGGAGGAATCGAAGTATTCCTGAACCCGATGCTCTTGCAACGCACGATCCCGGTACTGATCGAAGTTGGTACCGAGCTGACCCGGTACCACTCTGTCAATTCCAGCCAGAGATGACATGGGAAGAGTTCCCACCGGGGCTGGTACCGTCGGTGTCGGTACCGGTGTCTGTACCGGTGTCAGTACCAGCATCGGTGTCAATGTCGGTACCGGTGCCCGTGGGACCACCGGTACCGCAGCTGAAAGAAGAGCTGTGATGCTGCGCTCGATAGCGAGGAACCTCTGGTCTATCGCCGCTGCCAATGCCTGGGTGTCGGTACCAGTAAGGATGGCCGGAACCCCTAACCATGGCACAGGTAGTTCTTGCGAGGTTGAGGCCTCGAGAACATCCTGAAGCCGAAGCCTCCCGCTGGGGCTGTTTTGCCGGTGTGGTTCCCTCAAGGGCAATGCCGATGGCCTCTCGATGCTTAGCAGGAGAGCTACCCTTTGAGGACCGGCTTATGTTTAGTTACCTGAGATCCATGGGAGGAAGAAGAGGCCTTTGACGATGTCGATGCAATGGATATGGCATCCGAAGAAAAGAGGGTACCGAGCTTTGCAGCCCGGTTTTGTCTTCCTCTTTTAGTCATCCCCATACAGGAGAGACATTCAGTTGGAGAATGTTCAGGTCCTAAACATTTCAGACACCAATCATGGGTGTCAGTGACAGAGATGGTACCGCCACACTTAGTACATTTCTTAAAACCACTAGTTGGTTTTTCCATGTTTTAGGAATATGGGGCCTAGTGGCCAAAATGGCGCCTAGCACCAAAACGTTTCTGAAAAGAAACAGTCTAAGGGTTTTTTTTTTTTAGTTTTTTTATGAAAAGAAAAGAACCGGCAGTACCGGTAGGCGTCGTGCGGAAGGCAAACACGAACACAAGAAAAGAAATTTAAAGACGGATTTTTCTGCGATGACAGGGAATAGATCCTGTCGGCTCTGCGGAAAACGAAGAACTGAAGAGGGACAGTTGGAAAGGCGGGAAGGCAGCGTGCATGTGCTGAGGGATGCTCCCAAAAGTGTTCCTATTGGACGCTGGGGAGCGTTCCCACACAGGCTCCGTCGGTACCGACAATACCCATATGTGAAGACTACATTCCTGCTTGTTCCTGGAGATGACTGCTTATTATTCACCTGTCTACTTGCTAACAGCCATGTTTAAGCCATGTGTCACATAGTCCATCAGGATTAAAAACTTGGCACAGCAGCATTTGTTTCATTCAGGATAATGAAGCCTTTACAGGGTTTTAAAAATGATAGACATTTTTCATAGTATTTCATAGTAGAAAGGCAACCCCCAATAGGTTAGTGCAGCCCACTTTTAAGTGCTTGCTGACAGATTTTAAAAATCAACATATTCAGGTTTTTTTTTAATGTAGCCCCATGGTTTCTTTGCATACTAAACAGATTCGATGGAATAAACCAAACAGAACGTAAGCTCTGATGAACAGGGACTAGCTTATCTATGCAACTTCTACTACTAATCATTTGTATAAAAACCATCACAAAACCAGGAACTAGAGTATGGCAAGATACACATTAAGTAGTGAACAAGAGAGAGTATGGGGCATCAGGATCCAAAAGCAGCCTCTCAGAAGTGGGTTTTTAAGCTTGGATTTGAATAGAGCCATTAAGACCAGATACTGTACATATCCATCACCAAAAATAGTTATATTTATTCTTTTCACAAAATAAAATGTTTACTAATTAAGTATGCATCTCAGTTACCATTTCACAGAACTGTCAGCAATGATTTTACCAAAACCACAACCAACTCAAGGAACTGGAAAAATCCAGTCACAAAATCCTCCCCCGTCCCTCCCCACAGAACAGAGCAGCGGCTGCTGCTAACAGATTCTCTACTGGAATTTCGCAGAGGAAAGACTGCAAGGGTTCAGGAGAACGCATGACCATATAGGCATATTAGACTAGTGTCCGCCAACTGTTTCATCCAAAAGGGACTAGGGATACGATGAACTATCCATATTAAAATCAGTCTGTTTTTCATGGCCACATCCACAAAGTACATTTGTTGTAAACCATCATGGCAGTAGTATGGCTGTTCCCGATAGTTTGGGCTGTATACCTAATGGTCATCTGTCAGGGTTTTTTGGTTTGTGTTTAATAGGGAAAAAAAAGACGGTACATTACCGATTTTCATGGCTGTAAAGAAATGAAACTTATTTTGTAATTTACATGCCAATCAAAGGGCAGCAAACTTTGTTAAAACGTTAAAGGATGACTAATGTTTAATTTTAGTCCATGTTCTTACCGCAACAGTGGCTTGCTTATCTGGCTTTTATCACATTTGCCTTTGTGTATAGGAGTAAAAATTCCAGGTTCTCTAAAAATTTGGTACCTGGCACCTATTGCTACAGCACAGTAGAGCCTCCTCCCACTAGGTCACTCAGATGAGAGACTGATAGGGAGGTGGGATGGAAAGAGGCAGGTTAGCAAAGAAAAACTTGAAACAATTTAAGGAAATAAAAGTAAAATTTAATAAAAAGAAAATAAATTTTTCATTGGCTGGTGCCTAAGCTTTCTAAGTAATTTTTCCTTACATCTTTGCATATGGTTTAAGCACGCTCATCTTTCAACTCCAACACAATTGATGTTTAGCATAGATTATCTGATGAACTGAACTCAAATATTCAGGCACTGTCATTTAAAATAAATTCTGTTACCATGGTCAAGAAGTTCTTTCACTTCTAGAAAAAAAACACAAAGACAGGGTTCAAATCACACTTAAGAGGGGAATGGTCAGACGAGCAAAAAGGAAAAGGAGGTGAAAAATTACAGACCTTCACCAGTCCAAGACAGTTTACATGAAACACTGGAAAAAGTAAAACAAAAATTCCAAACCCTGCTCAAATCGGGCTTTTGTGCTTTTTTGAAATCACCTTTTTCAGATCCCACAGTGTGCCCCATAGAACAATCCAACACAACAAAGGATGTCAAATTTTACCATCTCTCAAGCCAACTATATCCACCTTCCTTACCTCACCCCACAGACTTATCTAGAAGCGGATTCAGGTCCTCCATAAAGGACAAGCTGCGAAGAAGCATGAACCAGAGGCTGAGCTAAGAGCTACTCCTAGGCCCCATGGTGACCACTCTCTTGGCTTTCATACAGGTGACAGTGAAACATTAGCTCAGCCTTCAGCTAACACTCCTTTCCAACCTGCTGCCAGTCAGAACCCAGGAGTATTCGGCAGGCTAATGGGAGAAACATCATTGGCTGCATATTTGAGAATCCTGCATTTCAGCAAAAATACCAATACGCAGTACTAATGACTGTGTTAGAGAGAAAACACACCAACTCAGAACTTGGAATTTACATCATAGGTACACCTTGGTTTGTGCCAAAGTTCCAGACACACCTCAACAAAAACTGCCACGAGGCCTGAGCAATAATGCATGTTGTCGAAACTGTGCCCTGAGGGGAAAAAAAAAGGAACAAACTTTTCGGAAGACATAGTAACATAGCAAATGACGGCAGATAAAGACCAGCGTAGTCCATCTAGTCTGCCCAGCAATATGGCAGGAGTAGGTGCACCCCTTCCCAAAGATATTTTTAAAGCTATTGCTACAACAGATTACAACAATCACCTGGTCATTTTGACAGCATGAGAGAGTAGAGAATTTATCAACATTTGCTGTGGTACAAATACTGCTCCCAATTTAATCAAACATATCTCAAAGTTCAATAGAAAGAAAAATGATGCTGTAGTGGAGTCATGATTGTACCAGAGAAGAGGCTTGAGGGCGTAGAAGTTTGGAGGTCACCTACAGAAAAACAATACAGATTCATACTGCTTGCTGAGGCAGGATGTTCAGGCGTCAGAACTTTACCCTTCATCCTTCCTGCAGGCCGATGCAGAAAGCCAGCGCTAGACCCTCGCTGAAGTGACTTTTTACGTTCCTGATAATGCACACATTTTAGCGTGCAATGCAGGAAGGTTAGGGTATGCAAATGACCCCTATTTTAACCGTGCACATGCAAATGAGCCACTACAGTGTTTAGCTTGTTCTCCCAGTTTAATACCGCGTGGCTAATTTGCATATTAGCCTAATATTATTTTGATGGCATCGCGGATAATTGCGGCGGGAAAGGCACCTGATGCCATCAAAATACTGTCGGGGGACAGTGTCCTGACAAAAGAATCCCTGGTGATCTAGCGGTTCCTGTACCCCCTACCCCCATTAAATACAAAAAAATAAAACCCGGTAGTCTAGCGAACCCTAAATTCAGCCCCTCCCACCGGTACCTTAAAATAAATGGGAGCGCTGCCTACGCAGTCCCGCTCTGCGTCCATCATCTTGAAAAATTGCGGCGTCTGGCCCCAAGCGGTGCATCCTGGGATGCACCAGTTGGATCAGATTACCATATAGGTAGACTATGCCTTATATGGCAGTCTGACCTCACCCAGTGCATCCCAGGATGCATTGCATGGGGCCAGATGCCACAATTATTCAAGATGATGGATGCAGAGCGGGACCGCACAGGCGGCGCTCCCGCTTATTTTAAGGTACCGGTGGGAGGGGCTGAATTTAGGGATCGCTAGACCACCAATTTTTTGGGTTTTTTGTACTTAATGGGGGTAGGGGGTACAGGAACCGCTAGATCACCAGGGATTCTTTTATTGTTGGGGCACTGGCCGACAGTATTTTGATGGATCAGGGACCTTTCCCGATGCCATGATCATCCCTGATGCCATCAAATTACTGTTGGGGGGGGGAGGAAAATCGGGGCCTCTAGACCACCAGGGATTCTTTTGTTGTCGGGGCACTGGCCGCCGACAGTGTTTTGATGGCATCGGGGGATTTGCCCAATGCCTGATCATCTGAGAAGATGATTTAGGCATCAGGGAAAACACCCAGTGCCATCAAAATACTGTTGGGGGCACGCATTCGAGGTTTAAAGTCACCTCAAATCCTGAAGTAAAAATTTTGGCGCCATGGCTGGTTGCAAAATCTATGCCTGTCTCTTTCTTTGGGGGACCATGATTTGCATATCATGCAGCTGATTAAAATACATTTAAATACATGTGTCATTAACTGGGCGTTAGATGTAAACCCCAGCAGAAAAACTGTCTTCTACATTCAAAAAACTGTAAAGTGTGTTTAAATCTGACGTGTGTGCTTAAAGGCTGCACTAGCTTTCTGCATTGGCCCATTGGTTAGAAACTTCCAATCATGCAGGTTAGTCTCCAATCTCACATCTTGGTGAAACAAAAACAAGGGGAGGCTATGGGGGGAGGGGTGGAGATTAAGGACAAAGGATGTGGGTCTTGCTCAGAGGTAGGGAAGCACAGAAGGAAAGGAAGCTGGGCTGATCGTGGATAGAGAGAAAACTCTGAAGAGGACGCACACAGAAAGTTGGGTGGAGGGAATGGATATTTAGCCAATGGAGGGATTCAAGCTAAAGGCTGGGGAGAGAACTAAGAGAAGGTGGAACCTGGGGAGTGAGATTGCTGGGAAAGATCAGGCCTAAAGGAGGAAGAAAGTTGGGAAGGTGGTGGCATGGCTGGGATGGGGAAGAGCCAAGCTTTATGGGGAATTTACACCAAAGAAAAAAAAAAAAAAGTTATAAAATATGCTGAATTTTTCAGAATAAAATTTGTGCCAGAATTTCCCCCGAAGCATAGTGTCCCAAAGTTACATAAGACAGAAAAAACCGTTATGATCAATATCAACTATTTTCTCCTCAGCATGTAGAGCTACTATGCACACACATGTATTTCCAAGCTTTACGATCTCTCCTAGAGTGAAGTTTTACAAAAGCAGCATTTTGTTATAATGTATGACTTGAGTACTCAACTTTTTCTAAAGGGAAAAAAAAAATCAAACTATTTCAATCTTGGTTGCCTGTATCCGTTTTATCCTCCTCTATTTCATTATTTAAATATAGATCACTTCCAGTTAGTTTCCTTTAATTTGCTTCTTATATAAGTGGGATTGTTTTTTTTGCTGTCATCAATGGAATTTCAAACAGCACTTGCCACAGAGTTGTCAGGCTGATCTAATGATATTTTATTTGGGGAGCTAGGGGCAGGCACTTGGCTCATGCCTGTCCCTAGGTGTCAGTTTGCTCCATCAAGTCCTCTCTCAACCACCAAATTCCCGGTGGGGGGGGGGGGGGGAAGGGGTGAGGACAGGTCACCATGCAATCACCTTAAGTAGCATAGGCCTTCAATTTGGAAGTCAAGAAAAGCAGAAGCATTTCGATCCTTTAATTTATGTAGCCAGTAAATTGTATCAGATAAGACAAATTTCAAATTTATTGAAAAGCAAGTTCCTGAAGTTTTAATTATAGCAACAGTACAACTAACAAGACCTCCAAAATCATGAAAATGCCAGGTATTGTTTTCTTTTCTAACTGAATGTATTTTAATGTTTGAACATTTGCAAAATACAGTATGCACCCCTTATATCACCACCATATTCTCAGCTTTCTCGCCTCCTCACTACTACATGCAGGCCAGTTCATACGGTGCCTGAATAGAGTTTTCATAAGATGAGCGCAGCTGACTAGCTCAGACTCAAAAAAATGGGGAAAGAAATTAATAGGATAAACTTTCAAGACTGAGTACTAATCTCCTTTAACGCATAACAAAACAGAAAAATGAGACCAAGTGATTTTAACACTACTGAATTATCTGTTAAAAATACTAATTCTGCTGTTCTGCTGTAATCATAAAAGATTGATTGTGTGCATGAAATTGCGATACTTTTTAACTGAACTAATTTTACACAATTTTTACTAGCTTTCAGGAATTAAAACCCCATTCCTCAGGCTACAACTGTATTTATTAGTGGACTAATGGGAGGGAACCACACTTTTTAGCACAGGAATGCAAGTCTTCCTGCCTCCAATGCAGACTCTGCACCTGATATTAGAAAAGGGACAGCGCATGCAGGCTGCAGCAAAGATAAGCTCTGTATTCAGAAACAAAGGGTTTTCCCCAGCCACCCTCCTTCCTTCATCTCCAACACATTACCCAATCTGCTGATCAAAGACCACAGCAAACTCTTCCAACAGAAGACAGGAACCGCCTTGAAACAAAGAGCCCCAAGAAGATAAATAACCTCAGTGTCACCAAAAGGTCTCTGGGGTTCGTACTTCCTCGTGCAACAGAGCAGTCTTTCATCAATCCCACAGCACAGAGTCACTTTCATTTCATTAAAATTACAGCAAAAAGCTACACTGGAGATGGAAACGTTTGTACATCATAATTTAATTGGAACAGAACACGGAACTCTGGCTGACCAAAACCAACAAGCAAGGTCAGCCTGAACCTGGCAATTTTAGACATTCAAAAAGACGACTCCAAAAATTAAAAATCTACACACTGATTCAGATTCTATTTCCATTTTAAAAAAAAAAATTGTCCATGCCAAAAGAGAAAAAACCCAGTAGTAGAGTTCAGTGTTTACGCATGAATTTGGATTTTTCTTAGGGAAATTAGAGCTGTGCACAACATAAGGCCAGGGCTGGATCAGATGAACCTTTTGCTATGAAGCTACATATTCATCCTGTGTGCTAAAGGAACATTTTGCTGCAGTGTGCGCAGCTTCAGCTGCCATTCTGAACCAAGGTCTCCGGTCTTTTTTTTCTTTTTTTTTTTTTAAATATACAGACTTCCCATGATGTGGCTTATATTGCTTCATTTAAACTAGGCTTATATACAGCTTTTCTACAATTCAGAATGGTGTACATTCAGGTACTGTATATACATTTCCCTTGTTCCCGAAGGGCTCAATATCTCTGTTTTTTGTACCTGAGGCAACTGAGGGTTAAGTGGCTTGCCCAAGGCCACAAAGAGCACCTGTTGGACTAGAAACCCCAGTCCTTCCGGCCCAAGGTTGCTGTTCTATAACGGAATTCAAACCCCTGGCCCTCCAGCCTGAGGTAACTTGCCCCAACCACTAGGTCACTCCTCCCTTTTGCAAACAAAGGGATCTTGATCACAGCACAGTAGCTAAAGTCCAGGTTCCCACTGTAGAATGGGAAGCTCCAGACAGCAAAAAACCCAAACCCTCCTTTACATATTTCTTTTTCTTTAAATGAATTGCCGCACATCACAGATAAAAGCACTGGACCCAAAATTCAGCGGCAGCGGCTAGCTGTCACCACTGAATGTATGACTAGGATATTCAATGCCATTTTTAAATTGTTTTAACTGTTTACTGGCTTTGTCCGTCTGTACATCTCGTTTATGCATGTATAAGCATGCACACAGATACCTATGCCCCTCCCCCCTTTCAAATGGATTGCTCGAGAGCCACCACCACCAGAGACCCCATCTCATCCCTCCCCTCCCCAAAGAAGAGTTGCAGGTCACAATCGCAAACAGGAGGAAAGGTGCTACCCCCCCTGTCCAGTAGAGCAATCCCTGTGGGCCTGGATTGTGGCCAAACGGAGAGTCACCACAAGAAGAGCAGGCCTGCTGAGTATAGGTGGTTAGAGGATAAAGGCAACGGATAAGCATGGGAGAGGGGAGGGGGGAGGGGGGAAACGGGGGGGAGTGTGAGCTGGCATGGGGGGGGGGTGAGCATAAAAGGGGAGGGGTCACTCAGGGGACAAACGGCAGCGAGCGAGAGCTCAAAGGGAAAGGGATAGAACATGAGAAGGGAAACAAAAGGTGATATGGGAGGGGGGCAGAAGGTGGGAGCCCAAAAATGTTCACGGGTGGGAAAGGACTAGAATGTCTATATGCAAAGAGGCATAGCCCACCTCTGCACCACATAGATGCAGCGACATACCCTAAAGCTCCACAGCACATGTGCATGCCCATGCACCCCCCCATTTTATATAATGTATACATACACACACGCACGCATGCTACCTCCCTACGCCAAGACATATACATGTGGATGCCCACACCCGCCACTACACACCCACACAATTACCTCCATACTACATGCATTTGGACACCAAACCACATGAATGTGTACACATACACTCTACCTCCATGCCACATACATGTCAATGCCAACACGCATGTAGTCTACGCCCAAGCTAAACACCCCTGAACTACAGACACAGCCCATATTCCTGGCCTACAGATACACACAGGCCACATATCCATTATATAGATGGGGACAGATGCCACTCACTGTACAAAACATAACCCAGATCGCTCTCCCAACACACACATGCACTCAATATGCACTTCCCTTATTATACACACAAAGGCATGCCACCCTTTCATCATGCTATACCACTACAGAGATGCGCACACTGTCAGATACAAATAAATGCATAAGATGACTCGTTCAGGCCCCAATCCACTATTATGTTAATGAAAGGCATTTAACATGCGTCTCTGCACCCAGTTCTAATAGAGACATATATAAGGAAAGGGAAATGAGCTATTTTGTCACGCTGTAAGTATATGCAATTTACAACTTGTTGTTACACCATGCCAAGTTGTAACTCTCTGAAACGTTACCGGAAGAGTTCATTTTGCCCACAAATAGCCAGCCATGTTTGATCTTTTCTTCTTTCCTGCTTCTGTTAGGTTAGAAAGAATAAGACGACGTGTAAGCTCAGCACGTCTCTTCACATGGGCCTTAAAAGCATGGAAAAGGCAATAAAGTCACCAATCTGGAAGAAAGTCCACTAGTGCCCACGCTTCAACGTCTAGCACGTCTGCAGTGTTTCAGAAAATTCATGAACATTTCCTTTTCCTGGCTAAAAGTGTGCCAGGTGCAGCTCTGGAGTGTGATGACATAGCTTTGCTAGTGCGGTTGGACCAAACTTTGTGTGATGTGCATGGTCACGATGTCCCTAGCTCAAGGAATGTAGTCTACATTTCTGAGCTCAGCAAAGTTAAGTGACTTGCTGAAGTGATGCGCAGGGGAACTAGAGGGGCCTTTAACCACAGCACGATTGCTTTCCCTTTCCATCATATATGTTTGTCGTTTTTCATGTCTGGTTTTTTTTTTGTTTTTTTTTTAGAAATTCCTGAAATTAAGGGAATTTTTGAAGTTGCACCTCTTATTTTAAGAGTGTCTGCTTGAGCGTGCGTTTCTGCTGTAGGTCTTACTCTGCACGTGTCTGTGAGGTGGAATTGTGAGGTGGTTCTGTTTATGGCATTAAGAGTGCTTAAAGGTTACTGAGAGCTTCTTAGACACATCTCGTGGGATGGTGGAAGAAAGGCCTGGCAATCTACTTCGTCGCACCTTGCATGAAAACCCAGGAGTTGGATCACCAGGAGTCAGCATTATCTCAACAGCACACACACACACGCACAAGATGGAAGCTGCCGAAACATCTTTCATATACAAGTAGTGCTTGTGACTAATGGCTCAGGTCTGTTCGGTGCCCCTTATACTTTCAACTAAAATCATACCTGAATGATGGTCTGTGTTCAAATTTAAAAAAAAAAAAAAGAAAAGGAAGAGAGAAATTGGTGTTAAAAACCCTAAGGTCAGATTGTTGTGCTAAAATAGGCCTAAGATGCTGGTTTAATAAGATGACTAAGGTCATAAGCATGGATAATGTCCCCTAATTTACTCATTAATAGAGCAGAGAGGAGATAGGCTTGCCAAAGGTCAGTAGAAGGGCACGAAATGTTCATGAGAGCCAATTTTGTTAGTCTTATTAAAGAGTAACATTGTTGGAGGAGGGAGGGAGACCACTGACACCACACCTCTTCCATTTTTTTTTTTTAAATTGTTAATTTGGTATCACGGTTTAAAGACTAATTGTAAAGTTGCTTGTGTGCTGTGCTGAAATTCTTAAAGACCTCCTTGTAGCCCGCTTAGAAAAGGCCTCTTGTTCTGCCTATGCTGGCTGTGTTCCTCGCTCACGTGAGCCCAACTATCGGATAAATAGCTGCTGGACATGTGCAGAGCCAAGGGATTTTCTTGTCCCCTGCTCTCTCCCTCCCCACCACCTCCCGGCTCCATGACTGATTTCTTTATTTAACATGGTTTTGGGTGGTGTTATTTTCCCTCCTCCCCCCCCCCCCCCAATCCCTATAGCTGAAATTCACCCCAAGAGAGTGCGCTCTAATGTTGGGAGCAGAGTTTACTGCTACATCTGAGGGGGGAACCTGGTTTTGGATGCAAATATGCCTTTTATTCAGTTGGAGTCCATTTTCTGACGATTAATCCAACGAATATACAGATTAGAATAAACATTTTAAAGAATGTTCTTGCTTTAGTCTTCGACATCAGCCTTGGCTGTTGCGGGAATGGCTTAGGTTATTTTCTCCTCTTATTTCCTTCCATTTTCAAGGATGCTTTATAGTCTGCTACTGGTTCATAATTCTGGAACTGAAGTTCACGGGCACATCCCGTCACTTCTGCTGCTTAGCTGGGACAGGGCTTCAGTCTGCTGCAGACTGTACGGCCCAACTTCACGAGATCCTTTGTCAGAAATCAGGCTTGCAGACAAAACTGGTCTTGGCACTCAGGTTGTCATGCTTTAATTTTGGAATCTTAGCAAGCAGAAAAAGATGGGAGTAGCATGCCCTCGCCAAGGGCATATCCAACCCAGCTGTTTTCAGCGACCTCTATACCTGGCCTCTCTTATGCCTTATCACTCCTTCCCTTGCCAGCCAGAAACAGCTTTGCTGCTGACAGTGTCACATTACAGACCTCAGGAGCTGCTTCCCTGGATTTTTATTGGCTGTGCTTGTTACCACCTTGTTCAGGCTGCCAGAGAGATGATGGAGCCTGTCTGCAGCTCCGGGGTCAGACTTCTCATATTTGGTGACTGCTCCTACTTGAAAGCTATTTGTTCAGCAACAAAGATGCCTGGCTCTTAAACTTTATTTCCCCCCCCCCCCTCTCTGGCCAAAGAACATAGTTGATGGCTGTCCTGTACATCTGAAAACATATCAAGCACTCATAGCGCAGAGACCTGCCATTAATCTTTTTGCTAGAAAGCTGCACATACTTGACCTACATTCCCTGTCTGGAGAAGCACAGAGAGGGTGGGGAGTTGAAAGTACAGCTCAGCATGCCATCCACCCCGCACCCCACCCCACCCCACCCCCACTCTTACTCCTCTTCAGTGCTTCTTTTTCATCTCTCTTTTTTCGGGAGCCTTTGAACAATAGGTGAATGAAAGAGGTGTTAAATCTTGGCAGCAGCATCATCAGCCACTTGGCTGGAGATCAGCCGGATGTGTGACGTGCATGGGAAAATGTATTTCAGTTCCTTACTTTGCCATTTTATTCCTCCTTGCAGTCTGTGTGAAATAGTCTTTTTTAGATAACATGCGTACTTTTTGAAGAGATCAGACTACCCTGGGAATCTGTGATAAACAACTTTCATCTCCGAGGGTCCTCTTTAGAAAATAACTTGGAAATCCAACAGTTGATGGTAGACTTTTGTTCTCATGCTGTAACACTTCTTCCTATAGCCTGTTTGGGGCAATAATCAATTGATTCTTGTTACAGACTGCAACAACCTACTTGCAGACCAATGCAGAAAACTTAGCATGGGCTTTACGAGCCCCTAATGCCACACTTAAGCACTTTTAACAATCCTGCAAATGCAGGAAACAGACAAACACTGGCAGAAAAACTAGCGTCCAACTAATGCCACGCATATTTAAATGAACTTAAATTATTTAAATACATTATAATCAGCCAGGCTGATATGCAAGTTATAGTTACATCTGACACAGACACAGGCAAAGAGGATTTCACAACCAGCTACAGTGCCAAATTTTTACTTCAGGGTCTACTCTATATGGTAGTCTGACCTCACCCAGTGCATCCCAGGATGCACTATGCGGGGCCAGACACTGCCATTTTGCAAGATGGCCAATGCAGAGCAGGAGCACGTAGGCAGCACTCCCACTTAAGGTGTATTTGGGGCCACCAGACCACCAGGTTTTGTTTTTTATTTAATAGGAGGTGGGGGGAGAAGTGGCAACTAGACCACCAGGGATCATTTTATTGTGGGGCACAGCCCCCCAGTAGTATTTTGATGGCATCGGGGGCTTTTCCCGATGCCTCGATTGTCCCCAAATACCATCAAAATACTGTCGGGGCTGCTATGCAAATTAGCCACACGGTGCCCAGAGAGCAAGCCAAATTAGCACAGACTTCTTTTGCACTGTTGGGCTTGCTCTCCCAGTTTAATGCTGCGATGGCTCATTTGCATGTGCACAGTTAATGCGGGGGTCATTTCCATGCCCCTTATCTTTGCTGCATCCGGCGTTAAAAAGTATGCATTGTCAGGCCGCATTGTCTTCAGTGCACATCTAGCGCTGGTTTTCTGCATCAGCCGTTGGTGAGGAAGGGGTGAGGTCTGGGATTTTTTTTTTTTTTTTGCAGGATAGCTTTGTTGTGCTCCTTAAGGCTTCCACTTACATCTGAACAAGCCTTTGGAGCTGTGGACCATTTATTTACAACAGTCTAGGGCTATTCCTCTCCCCCTCCAATTTTAAACTGTCCTCTGCCATGGTGACCAAGAGCTGCAGACTGCATCTCTCTGGAGCCCTGCACTTGCGTACCATACGTTCAGCCAGTAGCTGTCACCAGTGCACAACAGAAGCTTGCTCCTCATAAGACGCTTTGAAAGTGATCTCTGCAGTATCCCTAAGCCCAAGGCACAAGACTGGCCGAGGTCATATTGCACTCAGGTCTATTGCATCTTTTCAAAAAAGACGACAGGTGTTCCTGTAATTTTATTTGCTCACATTTGTCTCATTTTATTAAGGCTCTTCAGGTGAGTCACCATTGATATAGTAATGGATTACTATTAGCAGGCCTTGACAAACTGTCAATTTAAGAGCCAGGCCAAAATCTTAAGAGCCAGTGCTTGTGACCTCCTTGTGATACGCCCCTTCCCTAGTTGTCTCTCGCGTTGGTCTCATGTTCTCAGGTCTCATGAGACCAGCATGAGAATTCCTACACCGTGCATCATATATGGTGCAATGGTGATGGGCCTGTCTGTGGTGTGAGATGTGGTGGCGAGTGTCTGTGGCGGCAAGTCCCACCCACACATCTATGGCCCTGTTCAAATCCAGATTAAAAGCTCATTTCATTGAGACTGCTTTTGGATCCTGATCCCTTTGGTTTCCTGTTCACCTCCTATGCGTTTCCTACCATTCCCCCAGAAATATCCTAGACCCCAGTTGTATTGTCTGTGTAGATTAGACTGTAAGCTCTTAGACTAGGGACCGTATTACATATCTCTGTACAGCGCTGCATAATCCTTGTAGTGCTATACCAATGATGATTAGTAGTAGTGGTAGAAGAGCAGAGCTGGGGAGCGTGTGTGTATATATAATGTGCAGAGGTGGACCTCCTGTATCTGTGTGTAAATGTGTTTGTGGGGGGAGAGAGGGGGATGCACCTTTCAGCAAATGCATTGTGCCCTTTTGTCCCCATGCATTCACCCTTTTAACCTCCAAACACCTTGCACTCTTCCCCCCTCAAACGCCACCCCATTCTGTTCCTTCTTCCCCCCCACCCCGTCCTCCATTCCCCCATCCTCTGTTTTTTTGTTTTGTTTTTTTAAACTGAAGGTCCCAATTGGCTCTCCTCTTTTTGCCTGTAGGAGATGGGATCCCCCATGGGCAATCTGCTGCCTTCCAGGCAGTGATCAAGGCCTTCAACTCCTGTTCTGCCCACGAGGAACCAATCTCCCATAGGCAGACATAAGGGGTCTTTGACATGATCATGGCCATCCTCTTCTTTGTGCAAACTGCCTGCATCGAGACCATGATCGCAGCCATCCTCTTCTCTTCTGGGATCCTCACATGAGCAGAACAGGAGGGGAACGCCTCAATCTTGGCTCTCTTTTGCCCTGCGATTGTGGGGAGTTGTTTTGTTTTAAACGAGGGGCACCTTTGTTGTGTCCTAGTCCACACACTATTATTCCCCCTTCCCAATCCACATCATTAGGCACAGTACCACACCAACTCTACAATGCAAGCAGCTAGCCAGCCAACTCTACAACTCACACCCTTTATCATAGCAAACCATAGATGAGCAAAAATTGCCTTAGCAAGACTTAAAATAGAGCCTGTGTCCAGTCACAGTATTTGAGCTCATCTGAATACTCCTGCTTAAAAGAACCAAGCTCCTTCCGTTGTATGAAGTGAATTGGAAGCAAATCTTTTAACATGCAAGTAAGGAACTAAAGAAAGAATTCCAGGATAAGATTATTCAAAAGGTACCAACTGGTGGGAAAAGGTAATAGAATATTCAAACATACTGAAATTTTCTTATGGGGCAGTGTCAGATCCAATTAAGTGGCAACAGTTTGCCTTGATTGGGCCAGCCCTCCCATGGTCAGTAGCAGGAATGACTTCTCCAAAATGCTTTATAACCGCCACAGCCCACCAGTACAGATTGCCCATGTGATGTTTCCATTCACCAGTGGAAAGCTGGCAACCAGAAATTGCTGCTTTGTAAACAATATTAATCCTGCTAACAGTACACGTTAATAGTACTAATAACACCATCTCCAAACGTCACAGTACAAAACACATGCATGAAGTTTTGAAGATCTGCATACACCTAGTACTAAAACAGGTAAGCTTTGATTTACTGCTAGATCATATGCCAAAATGAGATACTACTCTGCCCCCAAGCACTGCCCCATCTCCCCTTAATGTACCTAGGTGGTAGCTTTGTGCTACAGACTCATACAGGGAGACAAGGTAGAGGGAACAGGTGAAAGGGCATGTGGACCAAGGACCAAATGAGAATCAGATCATGATTAAGGGATCTTAATAACGAATTTTATACTTACATATATTTATACACACACTCAAAAAAGGTTTATGGACTGTACAAACATAAGTTAATAGCTTTCGGCTCAGTCTGGTCCTGCTCCCACACAGCTGGATACCCCCCTTTTCTATGCATTACCAAATCCCATTTTAATTGCCAATTCTAAAATTACCTTCAGTCTCATTTCTTAATAAGAGAATGATGCATGAAAGGACGCTTTCCCCTTCCGACTGCCTCAGATCCTTCAACCATGCTGCAGGGAAGTCATTGACACTAACTTGACTGGGCTCAAGCAGTCCTAGTCACAACACATCTTCATCTTCCCTTTGCTATCAAACCAGCAAAGATGGGGGTGTGGAGGGGGGGGGGGAACAAGCATGCTTGGCAAGAAAACAAAAACACATTAACACTTCTTTTTTCTTCCAAATTTATTTTTCATTCCCAAGATCATCATCTAAGGTTTTTGAAATCTGCATCACGTTATAATTGCCAGTCTTGTTACAGGATGGCCATGTGGCACCTTATCAGAATCACATATAATCATGAAGAGGAGATAAGCAAATCTCCCCAAAGGAGATTAGGTCAAATTAAACCCTGCTTCTCATAAGAGAAGATGCTGTGTTAAAATGGTAAATGCACTAGAAAAACAAATCTCTCACCATTGTTACAGCTTCTTTGAACCCAAGCTAAAGTTCTTTACTGTGCACTTACTGCTGAGATCCAACTAGGCTCTGAAATACAAGAAAACCTCTTAAAGAGCACGAGGCAAAGATGGCACTTACTCTATAAATAGCTGCGAAATAACTGGTGTTAAGTAGGAAAAGAAAGCAGCCCTTTTCACGAAGAACTGGGGCTGCCAAGAAGTGATACAATTCACTATTTCACTGCAAAATTCTACTTCAATTGAAACATGGCTTAAAAGTGCCATAAGAGAGAGCTTTTTTTTTTTTTTTTAAACACTGCTCTGTCGTTAACTGTTTTTGTTCCAGATCATGGAAAAAGTCGATACGTGTTAAGATGGGACCTTTTTACTGGATTAATACAGTTTACTTCAAGACAAGCTTTTGTGAAATGGTAATTAGGCCTTACCTGCTAATTGCTGTTCCTGAAGGAACGACAGTCCAGTCCCTTACTTCTGGGTTGCGCAACCCTTCCAGCAGCTTGGAGGCTGAGCCCAACCTTTTTGGGGATGGAGCGGTATAAATACCACTGGGACCACCCCCTAACTCCAGTATTCGAATGAAAAAGCAGACATAACAAACTTTCGCAACCGAACTATATAGCTATAACACCTCAAGAAAATTGACTATAACTAAAAACTCTTTTTTTTTTTTTTTTTTGGAATGGCATGGGAAAGGATGGGAGGGATGGCCCCGGACGGAGGGGGGGTGCCGGGGCTAGCCGCACCTGGCCTGGGTTCGTTCCGATGCTTCCGACTAAACAATACTCTTAACTTCAGCCGGAAATGGGAGGGATCAGGGACTGGACTGTCGTTCCTTCAGGAACAGCAATTAGCAGGTAAGGCCTAATTACCATTTCCTTATCGTCACTCCAGTCCAGTCCCTTACTTCTGGGATGTACCCGAGCAGTTCAACCCTGGGTGGGATCCGGCATACCGGAACGAAGAACCGCCAGGCCAAACCGAGCGTCCGCTGCACTCTGGACGTCCAACCTGTAGTGCTTGGTGAAGGTGTGGAGGGATGACCAAGTCGCCGCCCTACAGATATCCAGCGGAGGAACTAGGCTGAACTCCGCCCAAGAGGTAGCCTGAGCCCTCGTGGAATGTGCTCGCAGGCCCACGGGAACTTGCTTCCCCTTCAGGATATAGGCGGAGGCGATTGCCTCCCTGATCCACCTAGAGATGGAGGCCTTGGCCGCCGCCTCCCCTTTGTGCGGTCCCCCGAACTGGATGAATAGGCGTTCGGATTTTCTGAAGGGCGCTGTGCGGGAGAGGTAACGCTTCAGGGTCCTGCGAATGTCTAGTAGGCGAAGCTTGTCATCCCCAACTTCCCGCCCTTCCGTTGCGCAGGCCGGGAGGGTAATTGTCTGGTTCACATGGAAAGGGGAGGTGACCTTGGGTAGGAAGGATGGAACCGTGCGCAGCACCACTTTATCCTTGAGGAAGGACAGAAAGGGGGGCTGCGAGGACAGCGCTTGTAGTTCCGAGATTCTTCTGGCCGAGCAGATGGCGATAAGGAAAACTGTCTTCAGAGTTAAGTCTTTTAGGGAGGCATTCCTTAATGGCTCAAAGGGATTCCCGATTAAGGCATTTAGTACAAGGTTAAGGTCCCAAGGGGGGATGACTGACCTTCGTTGTGGTCGTAGCCGTCTAACTGCCCTTAAAAACCTTGCGACGTCCGCGTGGGCCCCTAGGGGCTTGCCTCGGACCTTGCCCCTGTAGCAAGCGATGGCCGCCAGCTGGACCCTTAAGGAACTGTGGGCCAGACCCTTGTCAAACCCTGCCTGCAGGAATTCCAGGACCTCCGGAACCGAGGCCGAGAGTGGTTTCCTTCGGCGCTCCGCGCACCAGGATTCGAAGATGCGCCAGACCCTCACGTAGGAAAGACAGGTCGAGCGCTTCTTGGCCTGTAGCAGAGTCGAGACTACTGCCCCTGAGTACCCTCGTTTCAGGAGCCATGCCCTTTCAATAGCCAGGCCGTAAGCGAGAACCGATCCACGTGTGGCATCAGTACCGGGCCTTGCCTTAATAGGTCCCTTTTGCAAGGGAGCCGCCACGGCTGGTCGACGATCATTCTCACCAGGTCCGCATACCAGGGTCGGCGAGGCCAGTCCGGGGCTATGAGGATTACCAATCCCTGGTGAGACTCTACCCGCTGGAGTACTTTTCCGATCAGAGCCCAAGGCGGGAATACATAGAGAAGACCCTCCGAAGGCCACTTTTGGGACAGGGCATCCAAGCCCTCGGACATTCTTTCCCTCCGCCGACTGAAGAATCTGTCCACCTTGGCTGACGAGAACCGTGCCATGAGGTCCATGACTGGCACTCCCCACCAAGCTACTATTTGCTTGAAGGTCTCCTGTTCTAGTTCCCACTCCCCGTGGTCTATCTTGCACCTGCTGAGGAAATCGGCCGTGACGTTGTCCGTTCCGGCCACGTGCTGTGCTGATAGCGCCTGCAGATGGATCTCCGCCCACTGTAAGAGGGTGTCCGCCTCCTTTTCGAGAGCGGGGCTGCTGGTGCCTCCCTGGTGATTGATGTAGGCCACCGCGGTGACATTGTCGGAGAGGACGCGAATTGCTCTTCCTTGAACTAAGTTCTCGAGTGCTTTGAGCGCCAGGGTGACGGCCCGCAATTCCAGTCTGTTGATGGGCCATTGCGCTTCCAACGGTGTCCAGAGACCCTGGGCGAACTGAGCTTGGCAGTGTGCCCCCCAGCCCGAGAGGCTGGCATCCGTTGTCAACAGTATCCACTGAGGGGGTTCCAGAGGCATCCCGCGGCCCAGGTTCCTTGGGTTTCTCCACCAGTAGAGTGCCTGTTTGGTCCGCGGAGCGCACGGTAACTGTCGAGAGAGCGGGTGATGCTGGGGAGACCACCGCCGCAACAGAGAACGCTGCAATGGGCGCATGTGGGCCCTGGCCCATGGTACTACTTCTATTGCCGCCGCCATTGTTCCCAGAAGTTGAAGATAATGCCACGCCGAGGGGCTTCTTCTGGCTAGAAACTGAGAGACTAGGAGCCTTAGATCCCTTGATCTCGTTCGTGACAAGAAAACTCTTCCGCTGTTGGTGTCGAATCTTGCCCCGAGGTACTCGAGTTCCTGGGAGGAAGTCAGTCTGCTCTTCGTACGATTGATGACCCAACCCAAGTTCTCTAAAACCTGGATTACTCTGGCCGTTGCCGAGAGACTTTCTTCTTCGGATTTTGCCCGGATTAGCCAATCGTCCAAGTAAGGATGAACTAATATGCCCTCCTTCCGAAGGAAGGCCGCTACCACCACCATTACCTTGGTGAATGTTCTGGGAGCCGTGGCTAGGCCGAATGGAAGGGCCTGGAATTGAAAGTGGCCTCCTGGTACCGCGAATCTCAGGAAATGCTGATGGGACTTCCTAATTGGGATATGCAGATAGGCTTCTGTCAAGTCGAGGGAGGTTAGGAACTCTCCTTCCCTTACGGCTGCTATGACAGAACGTAGAGTCTCCATCCGGAAGTGGGGTACTCTGAGGCAGCGATTTACTTGTTTTAGATCCAGGATTGGCCGAAGGGAGCCTTCCTTCTTTGGTACCACGAAATAAATTGAGTACCGACCCGATCCTCGCTGATCACCGCCCCGAGAGCTAATAGGCGTGCGAGAGTTGCCTCCACCGCCGCCCTCCTTGAAGGAGAGCCGCAGGGAGAGCGGACAAAGGCCGGAGGGATTTGTTCTGAGAATTCGAGAGAATAGCCCTCTTTGATCACTTCTAGGACCCATTGATCGGACGTGACCCGGGACCAGGCGGGAAGGAAGAGCCTGAGGCGACCCCCTATCGGTTGCCTTCCCTCCTGGGCCCCCAGTTTCTCATTGTTTTCTGGAACCCGAGAAGGAGGAAGAGGCTGTTCCGAATCCTCGGCCAGCTCCCCGGAACCCTCGGTAACCTTGTCCCCTTGAGGGGAAACGGGTCTTGGAAAAGGGGGCTGACCTGGCTGGACGAAACCTCCGTGGTTCCTTAGGCTGGGTACGTAAAGGGGGAAGAGAGCGCCCCTGTTTTTGTCTGTCTTCTGGGAGCCTGCCCCCCTTTGACTCCCCCAGGTCCTTAACTAGCTTTTCCAAATCTTCGCCAAACAACAGTTTCCCCTTAAAAGGAAGTCGGCTCAGGCGCGCCTTAGAGGAAGCATCTGCTGCCCAATTCCGTAGCCAAAGGTAGCGCCTAGCCGCCACCACCGAGGCCATGTTCTTGGCTAGGCTTCTGATTAGATCATACTGACTATCCGCCAAATAGGCTGCTCCGGATTCCACCTTAGTCGCGTTGGCCTGCGCTTCGGCCGCTGATCCCTCTGTTGACTGGATCTGTTGTGCCCACCTTAAGCAGGCCCGAGCCACCCAGGCTCCTGATACTGAGGCCTGCAAGGCAAGAGCGCTGACGTCAAAGGCTTGTTTCAGGAGCGTATCCGATTTCCTGTCTTGAGCATCCCTTAGGGCCGAGGCTCCCTCCACTGGGATAGTGGTCTTCTTGGTGACTGCTGATACCGCCGCATCTACTCTGGGGGACTTCAGCAGTTCTTTATCTGGCTCAGGGAGAGGGTAGAGACGAGACATAGTTCGTACCCCTTGCAGGCCTGACTCTGGTTGATCCCATTCCTCTTGTATCATCTGACGTACCACTCTGTGAACCGGGAAAACTTTCTGGGACCTTCTGACGGCCTGGATTAGGGGATCCTCTAGTGCCTCGTCCTCTGTTGGGGAATCTGAGGTAACGTTGAGGGCTTTTAGGGACTCGTTGATTAGAGAAGAGAGCTCTTCTCGGCGGAACACCCTGACAATGCGAGCATGGTCCTCCTCCGGGATCTCCCCTTCTTCCAGCTCCTCGTCTTCCTCCTCTAAGTCCCTTTCGGAACCCTCCTCCTCTGGAGTGCCCTGAGACAGGGGAGGGAGAATCTCTTCACTCATTAGCCTGGAGCGCTTGTGGGGTATCCCTGAGTCCTGACCGCTAGCTCTCCTAGGCTTGTCTAATCTGGCTTCTGCTGGCGGACCTGTATTGCCTGGGTCAAGCCCCTGCCTGCGCATGCAGTAAGCTTGGTGAAGCAATAGGACGAAGTCTGGGGAGAAGAGCTCTCCGGCCCCTCCCTCCAGCGTGGCACGGGATAGAGGGGGGGAGAGAACCTCTGTGCTAGTAGCCGGAGGTAACTGAGCCCCCCCTTCGGCTTCCAGGGCTTCCCCAGGGACCTGAGGTGTTTGTGACATGGTCAAACTGATTTCCTGCTCTACAGAGGTAGACGCTGCCGCACATGGCCTGCAGACTCCTGTCTCTGTGGGGGTGCCCCTCCGTGTGCCACAGGATGGGCACTTTGCCTTGGTGGCCATGCTTTCCCGTCGGCTCCGAAGGCTGTGCTTAGTGGCAGGGCTAAGCAATTGGCTGTATGAGAAAAAAGGGGCCCAAACCCAAAACCAAATTCCAAATCAAGGCAAAGCAGGGAACCCCCTCAATGGGAAGGGACTGAAGCTTATCCTGAGAAGCCTTAACCCCCAAGGCCCGATTATTTTTAGGAAACAATCCTATAAACACCTTTTTAGCTGAGACAGTAAGAAATTAAATAAAGGTAAATAAAATTAAAAACAACTTTTAAAACAATTTTGAGAATCGCCGTTGAAAGAGTCCAAGACCCCTTTGTCCCCTAAGGGAAGTACTTGCGGTTTGCCGGTCCTGGGCCTGGTGCAGTGTCTACCACCCGGAGGCTCAACACGTGGTAGGCCCCACCACGTGGAGCCTGAGCCGGGGAGACTGAGTGTGCTCCTGGCGCCTGGCGGAGCTCCGGTGCTGAGTCCGGCGCTGATTCCCCCTGCAACACGTGTGCGATCGCCGTCTGATCGCACCGTGTGGAATTTGAACTCCGTGTATCGTGCCGTTCGCCTCTGCGGTCACACGCGTTGGGCCGGGACGGGTAGGTCGGCGTTGCAGCCTCTAGCGCTCAGCCACCTTCTGGGCTTCGGCGCGAGGCTGTTTCCCCCCAAGGAGGTAGCAATCGTCACCCTGGAAGCTGGGCAAAGCAGAGCACCTCCTCTGTGCCGCAGATCCGCAAAATGCTTTGCGAGTGCCGGGTCCGGTCGGGCGGGGGGGGGGGGGAGGGGGAAGGTAAGTCTTAAAGGAGCAGAGCTAAGGAATCAAGGTAACTAAACTTTCAAATGAAATAAAACAAACACTTAAGCAAGATTAAGCATATTAAATTAAAGTAAAATTAAAGTAAAGTTAAATTAAGATTAATAAGTGAAGGCAGGACTCCAGTAAGCCCAAGGCTTACGGAACCCTCCAGCTGCTTGGAGGCTGAGAATACTGGAGTTAGGGGGTGGTCCCAGTGGTATTTATACCGCTCCATCCCCAAAAAGGTTGGGCTCAGCCTCCAAGCTGCTGGAAGGGTTGCGCAACCCAGAAGTAAGGGACTGGACTGGAGTGACGATAAGGAACTTGCATGTCTTTCCTCTGGTCCAGACAAAATGAGATGGTCAGAGTTGCATGATATTTCTGGCAATTTTCTCTTTTGCTTAGAGCTATTTATTCTGTTTGGCCCCAAGAGAAGGTAGCGTCGGTTCAAAAAAAGCTCGGCAGGAAATGTATTAAATTAGTCCAATATAAAAGTGCATCACCTTACCTAATATGTACCGAATTATTGCTGTAGGAAATTGACTAACACTGCAACCACACTACTCAAGTTATAATTAGTAAGAAGATCTCCCTTCTTCCATTAGTCCAACAAATATCTGGCCCCTTCCCTCAAATCATTCTTCAAACAAGTATTACTGCCTCCTAGGCAGTTTTTTTTTCTTTTCAAATGACCTCATCTCCACCCCACAAAAAAATCCTTTTCTGTATGGAAGAAAGGCCTGGCAATCAACTTTCCTCTGCAGTTTGTCAACAAAACTCAGGGAATAGTTACAACATGGATAGGAACCAACATCAATTCAACAGCACTTAACAGGATGTTTATTTTGTTGACAAGTGAAGTAACTGGGGTGGGCTGCTTCCTTGGTCAAGGGATCTTCAGTATCCTTCAACCTCACTCCATTTTGCTGTTAAGTCAAGGGGATGGCTACAAATTGGAATTAACATCCAGCCATAGCCATATTTACATTAGGCTCAAAGTTTTTAAAAAAAAATGCATTCTTGAAGGTATTTTTGTACTTCTCAGAAGCCTAGATGGTGAAAGAAGGCTCAAATAATTAGTTTAGTCTTCTTGGCAAAGCTAATTTAGCAGCAAAGTTTGGAACTAGGAATGTTCTTGGCCAATCACCTAGTTCTGAATGTCAAGCAGAATGGATTCAAGCAGTATAGATGATTATCTACATGCTTGACCAACTTCGTTGTCACCTTGACAATCATAAGCCACTCTTGTTCATTCTCTTTCATATCTTCTGTCTCTGATAAACCAGATCATGCAATCCTTTTAGCCTGCTTGCATCCTTTGGGAAGTGTGACCTAGATTTATCTTATATGCCAGGGAGAACCCAGAAAGTTGTCATGGATGGTGACTAGTTGTAACAGTATCTTCTTTCAGCTTGGGTTCCTCAGTGGTCTGTCTTATCTTAAATATCAGTTCTGGATTTACGCAGACGATGTTCAGGTCCTACTGACCTTCAGTCCTGTGTCTGGATCCTCCATGCTGCTGCTGAATATTTGCTTGGCAGTGGGTTCAAGACTGGATGGTGGAAAACAAATGCACCCAAAACCAAAATCCTTTGGCATAGCCTCCTACAGACTGGCATATTTTGTTGGGTGGGAATGCAGCTTCTTTTGTTGATTATTAAGAACCTGGGGATTCATCTCGATTTGTGTTTATCCTTGATGATAAAAATACAGACAGTACTAGCCTTTGCATTTTACAAGTTTGGCTACTTCAGAGGAAAAAAAACCTTGTGCATCTGAATGACTCATGAAGTTTTACAGGCAACTGTCCTCAAATAGTATAGACCAGAGCTTCTCAAACCTTTTGGTTGCATGGACTCCTTATTAATCTCCAAAACATTTAGGGACCCCACCCCCAGGTCATCCCCATTGCTCTCCTCAGACCCTCTACCCCCCAGCACCAAGCCTATCCCCACTAGCCCCCTTTATTTCCCATCCCCTTCCTGTTACCACCAACTCTCTCTCCTTTCCTCCCTCCATCCAGTTTCCCCCAGTCAGTCAGTCAGTCTCCAGTCTCTCTCTCTTTCTCTTTTCTGTGTCCCTGGACCCATGGGGTCCATGGATTACAGGTGGGAATCACTAGAGTAGGCCTATTTAGAGTAGCCTATACCAGTCTACCTTATCTACTGAAACCACTGCAGCAACTCTGAACTCCACTGCACATTTGAACATATTCCTAAACTTTACCTCCTTCATTGACTACCAACTGGGCAACATGAAGTTTAAAAATTAGACAGCAAATTTTAGAGCACTGTTTGAAGATGGCCCTAGTTTTTATTATTTTTTTCTTTGGAGAAACAAGTCTGCTCAGAACTACAATCAATCCTTGTTCTGAGGGACTGTTAAGTTTACAGCCCCTTCCCCTGATATCAGCAAGGCTGGCTAGGGCTTGTGCCACAGCTTTTTCCATCAGTTATTTTGGAAGTGCTCTTCCAGAAGAGCTTAGAGTCCAATTATCTGATCTTCACGAAGCATCTGAAAAGCAAAAAAAGTATTCCTGCTTGTTCAGGCATCTGGCTGTACAATATAAAAATGTTTCTTTTTATGTGACTGCTTTTGTCTCATTTATGTTGATTGTGGTTAATGTTTCTTAGCTTGTTTTTTTTATTCTCCTTGTATGAGTTTATTATGAATGTCTACTTGTTCAATAAAACTGATTACAATAGTAAGAGTCTGCCAAATAAATAAAATAGCTTACACATTACTCATGCCTGAGCAAAAATTGACTGAGCTGGAGCTGACACTAGAGAGAAACACTACTCATGCCTTTGCAATGTTGGTCGCTTCTGAGCCATAATGGCATAAAAGAAAACATCTCTAACGTTCATATGCTTGCTGCTATCATCCAGCAGAGCTTTTCTCCCCTAGATACCAAATCCCAGCAGCTGGAAATCAAAAGAAGATAAACTCCTAGCACAGGTACTACAATCCCAAAGGCTATGTGCACCCATTTTTCCCCCACTGTAAGCTACTATGCAATCTGAGATTCCTGTGTACTTATTTTTAGCTTGCATGAACCTCCCTGTTAATTAAAAGGTGCGCCCACCACTAAACAGTGAAATTACCCATTGCCCTTCCACTGACTGACTAAACCACAGTAACTGGTGCTAGCGGTGATCCAACTCCCAGACTTTTACTGAGCAAGCAGTCCTTCATGACACATTACTTGTAGCAAAGACTCTGTTCTAGAGAGAAAAAAATTTATCCAAAAACAAATGTTTAAAATACACACATCCACAGCTATACATGCCCACGTGTAATCTTTAACCTTGATGACAAAAATAAGATCTCTTCACTGCAACAGATCATCCCAGCATAGTCAATTCCTCAAAAATGCAACAAAATCCAGTGCCACGTTTCTTTATTCAGGGTTTGTTTTAAAATCTAGTACCCAGAAAAGAAATCACACAAATATCTTACTATTTCTTTTAAAGTCTAGTTTGGCTGCTTATACTGCAGAGTAGCAACTTAAGTATCACAAAAGAAATCCACATTCCTCCTGCTTCGGAAATCCAGTTAAGCCACGTTTACTTCAATGAAATATATTTGACTGCAACATCAAATCAGGTCACAATGCAAACACAGAAAATATGGCCAATTCTAGTCTTTCCAAAGAAATCCCCCAACACAAGCTAGCAATACCACCAGAGAACAGAATAACACCTGCTGGCTGCAGCTAAAAGCTGCAGGTAAACCCCAAAAAAATCTCAAGAAACGAGAACTGCGAACATGACCTACAGTTGATATTGATAATTTTTATCAGACTTATTCTCTGCATATATAGTAAATTCTCTTTTGAACAAAAGGGAAACTAATTACTTTATGTATCTATGCTTAAAATATTCCAATCAGATATTTTCAGTTTCAAAAATATTGCAGCGACCTAGCTGTTTGGTATAGAACATTTAGGGGATTAAGAGACCAGGGTTCGATTCCCATTGGCACCCCTTGTGGCCTTGGGTAAGTAACTTTATCCTCTACTGCCTCAGAAGAAAGGCCTGGCAATCTACATACTTCTGCTAATACCTTGCCAAGAAAACCCATCGATTCAATAGCATACATTGCATTGCAAGTTTATGAAAGAGAAGGTGATTCTGTTCACAGCTCCTGTGGTCCTGCTTCCCTTCAAAGCAGGAAGGACAGACTCCAAGAAGAGTAAGGCAAAGAACCGAGGCAAATGGAGCAAACATATCCACAGTGGCCAATCTTAGTGTCCAAGACTTTTAATCACTCATTAGTAAAGTGACAACAGAGCAACAGCCTCTCACTGGGCTACTTGACCAGATTCAAAGTAAGGGGGAACATATCCTCAACAGAAGTCAAAGGTTAAGCGGCCATTGTTCAATATCAAAAGGGATTTGGAGTACATTTTAATTATTCATCTTTCAAAGCGACTTACATTCAGGTACAGTAGGCAGTTCCCTGCACTAGAAGGCTTGCCATTTAAGGGCTAGATTTAGTAAAAAGGCACTACCACGTCAGTGTGTGCTAACATGCATTCACGTGTATCATTTATCACAGGTCCCATTTTATGTAGTGGAGTCTATTCACCAACATATGTCAATGGCATTAGCACATGGTAACACAATGGTACACCCAAGTACATTCAGTCCTATATTTCTATCTGAGGCAACGAAGCATAAAGAGACTTGCCTAAGGTCACAAACTAGCATCAGTGGGAGATGCAGGATTTGAATCATGGGTTCCGATTCTTGACTTACTCCTCTAACCAAGAGGTTCTCAGTCCAGGCCTTGGGACACACCTTGCCAGTCAGGTTTTCAGGATAACCACAACATACACGAGGAAGATTTGCATGCACTGCCTCCATTGTATGCAAATCTCCTAAGATTTTGGCCTGGCTCCTAAATCCACACAAAATTTGAAAAGGCCCGTTATTAACCAGTAGGCTACACCAGTTAAAAGAAAACAGAACTTAAAATAATCTCGGAAACTAATCCTGAAAAATGCAGACATTTTCCCCCCCTTAGAGGATAAACAGCGATATAAAAATATCTTTATAAAAAAGGATTTCTAAAACTATTATAGCAATGGTTCTCAACCCTGTCAATGTGTACCCTCTAAGCTAGTCATGTTTTCAGGGTATCCACAATGAACATACATGAGAGGTTTGCATGCATCCGAGGCGCCTCCAGACACTATCACATCACCCCCATCCTCAAACACCTTCACTGGCTTCCTCTCCAAGGCAGAATACTATACAAAATTCTCCTAATACACAAAACCCTCAACCACCAAGCATCCCCCCACCTTCACACCCTTACTGCCCCACTACAAAGAGACTACAAAGATCCTCCACAAGGAACACTAACCATCTCCCAAGCAACAACCACCATCCAACCGGCATATGCAACATCCTTTGCGCTTTACGCTCCTTCATCCTCAACTCCCTTCCTGACTCCATAACACACACCACAGACCACCCCACCTTCTGCAAGCTCCTTAAGATCCATCTGTTTCACCCGGCACGTCGGACCCACCACCTAACCACTCCATCAGAACCCCCCCCCCCCAACATGAAGAGCACACTGTATATAGTTAAAGGCAACAAACTCTGTCCAAACTTGTGACAACAATCTTCTGTTCCTTAATCTCTACTGTATAAAGTTTTTTGTGCAACGTAAACATTGTTTGACTTGTTCAAAGTTCCACATATACCGATTTGACTTTTGTGAAAAGCGATATACAAGTCCTGCCAAATAAATAAATAAATCTCTATCATGCCTATTCACAGTGGATATCCTGAAAACCTGACTGGTGAGGTGTATCTGAGGACTGGGTCGAGGACTCTTGCATTATAGTTTCCAGAACAAATCACAGCCTTCTATGGTCAGCGATTCCAGCGTTCAGTTAACAAGTGTGTGGCTATCCCCCAGATTTGATTTACCTTTCAGCATAACCTTACTCCCATGAAGTCTGAGCTGCTTTCAAAGAGTGATCATCTTCCACTCACAGTGGGCAGGGCGGCACAGAGATTATTTGCTCGATATTACAACTTGAGCAGAGTTTGCTTTTTCTGAGATGGGGGTAGGAATACAGCATCTCAGCATAGCTGGCCCAAAATAAACTATCTCAAAATGTTTGAGCACAACTAAATTTGCCATGCTTGTACAACTGCCATTTGATTTCCCTGTAGGAGTACAGAGCCATCCATGCCCGGTGCAGAAACACCATTCACCCAGGGACAGACTCAGAGTTGGTTCAAGGCAAGGTTTCACAAATCTCAGGCTCCAGGTCACCATGGTGACCCCCCACCCAAAAAAAAACCCCCACAATCGGGGCTCAGACATATGGACAGAAGCACTTGATCGCGGCCGGGAGTCAATATCTGCCCACAGGGTTCCCGACCCCTGCAGGCAGAAGTTCAATCGTGGCCAGGAGCATCAGCGGCTGTCTGCAGGGATCCTAACTCCCACAGGCAGAAGGGCTGTAAAGGCCAGCCAGCAGCATCAATGTCTACAGGCCTGTAAAACAAATAAAATGTTAAGAGAAAGGGAGAGTTTGCGGCACCAATGGCTGAATAAATTTAAAGCGACAGTAGGTTTTAGTAAATATGGTGAGGGGAATGGAGGGCAGCGAGCATGCAAGGAGGGGGGAGAGTCTAGGAAGGGAAACAGAGTTGGAGGGTGGGGGTGGGGAGAGAGGTGAATGGATGGGAAGTAAAAGATCACAATGTGAATGTGCAAAAAGGAACCCCCACCTCCACACCACACACAAGCGCAGGCACCCCCATCTCCACACCACACACAAGCGCAGGCACCCCCATCTCCACACCACACACAAGCGCAGGCACCCCCATCTCCGCCACACACACACACAAGTGCAGGCACCCCCATCTCCGCCACACACACACACACACACACAGGTGTAGCTTAGAAAGGATTTTTAGGCTGTTAGATTCCAATAAAAGTTTGCCAAGGCCTGGGTTCAAGGTGTTGGCGCTCTAGGCAAATTAAGCCTTATGCCCCCCCCCCTCCAACTGTTAGGATCTATTTATAGCTTTGAGCGCCCTGCTCTTTGCTGCCCCCTCCTAAGCAGCTGCCACCCCATGCAACTGTCTGGTGCAGCGTTTTTCAACCACTGTGCCGCGGCACACTAGTGTGCCGTGGGAAAAATTCCAATTTCATCCGTAACATGTGGCCTCGGCTCACAAATTAGGGTTGCCAACCGGCCGGTTTTCAGTCGGCCTGGCCGGTTTTTCCATGGCCAGGCCGGCTGCCGGCACAGTTGTAAAACCGGCCATTGAAAAGCCGGTTTTTTGCTCTGGCCGCAAGATCGGGAGTGGCCAGAGCAAAAAACCGGCTTTTGTGCCGAAGTCCGCGGCGCGAACGCGATCGCGATTCCCTATAGCAGTGCAGCCGCTGGTTCTGCTTTGTACAGAGCAGCGGCTGCACTACACTTACATTGAAAAGTAAAGAGAAACTGTGTCAGGAGCCCTCCGATCATGCAGAGCCCGAGGAAGTGATGTCATGGGGGCGGGCTCCTCACAGGCTGTCTTTCCTTTTCAAATTAACTTTAGCTGCAATAAAGTTAATTTGAAAAGGAAAGACAGCCTGTGAGGAGCCCGCCCCCATGACATCACTTCCTCGGGCTCTGCGATGACCGGAGGGCTCCTGACACAGTTTCTCTTTACTTTTCAATGTAAGTGTAGTGCAGCCGCTGCTCTGTACAAAGCAGAAGCAGCGGCTTGGGCAGAGGAGGGGTGTGTGTGTGTGTGAGTGAACCAGCAAGGGGGGGGGAGTGTGAGTGAACCAGCAAGGGGGGGAGTATGAGTGAACCAGCAAGGGGGGGAGTATGAGTGAACCAGCAAGGGGGGGAGTGTGAGTGAACCAGCAGTGGAGGGGGGGGGTGGTGTGAGTGAACCAGCAAGGGGGGGGGCGATGGTGTAAGTGAACCAGCAGGGGAGGGGGGGTAAGTGAGTGAGTGAACCAGCAGGAGGGGTGAGTAAGTGACAGGGGGGTGGGTGAGTGAACCAGCAGTGGAGGGGGGTGGTGGTGTGAGTGAACCAGCAGGGGAGGGGGGTTGGTGTGAACCAGCAGGGGAGGGGGGTTGGTGTGAGTGTTTGATTCCTATTCAAGAGAATTACTTTATATATAGTCAATATAGGCACAGAGGTAAATTTTTTTAACATTTTCTAATGGTGGTGTGCCTCGTGATTTTTTTCATGAAAAAAGTGTGCCTTTGCACAAAAAAGGTTGAAAAACACTGGTCTAGTGTATCAGCCCTGCATTCGCCTTGTAAATATTGGAAGTCAAAGTGCCATTATCACAGTTCTACGAAAAGGGACTATAGTGTTCGCGTTTCTTAAAACTGGTTACAACTTGAGTCACCTAGTTTAACGGCAGTGTCATGCGGAGAGCGACCTGGGTTAAATTCCTATGGTCATAGGGATGCTGGTGCATAGCCTCCCAATCAAAGATTAATCCATGCAATGACTGGACTAAAGAAAGAAGGGAGGGAGGAAAAATACAGGAGAAAAAAAAAAACTCCCCAGGTAGTTGTGAGCGATGGTTCTAGTGCCAGTTCACATTCCATGTTTCTTCTCAAGCTAGAGGCCCAAAGCCGGATGAAAACTGACAAGTTAGTATTTATTTTATTTAAATTATTTCTATACCGCGCTCTTTAAAATCAGTGCGGTTTATAGTTAACACCAATGTGCGACACCAATATAAATGCACTCTATTCAAAGCAAGTACATCAAAACAAGTCACTTCAATACAACACACACGAGCACTGTTTGTAGTAACTATGCCAACTAGCACTAACAAAAATGTGATGGAGAGACTTTATATTAGTAATGGCGCAATCATTCAGCTGTATATGCAGTAGCAGCTCCCTGTAAACTCCATCACTGGTCTCCATAAAATAAGGTGAAGAATTTTTCTTATATTTGACAAATTACATAAGTCAACGGTTCAAACCATCTACATAGTACTTATTTGTGTGCTCCCAGAAAGTAAAAACTCGCTTAACACTGCAGCTGATACAGCCACTGTTTTATTTTATTTATTTTATTTAACAATCATTTATATCCCGCATCTTCCGGAGTTCAGGTGCGGTTCACAATTGAACAACAGTCAACAAAGCAAGAGCTTGTTTTTACATGGAACAATTTTTTGACAATAAACAGTGTAATGCTTAAATACATAACAGAACAATATAATGGTTAGATACATTATGGAACAAGAACAAATACATTATAGATACATTATGGAACAAGAACAAAGGTTAATAACTATTTACAATTTCAGAGTTGTAAGCTCTATTGGATTGAGTCGTCGTTATTTACAAGTAAATGTAGTATCTGTTGAGTTATGAGGTTTAGCTTTATTCGTTTGAGCGTGTTTTAGCCTTTTTCTGGGATGATCAGTGGATTAGCTATGTTATTGTAATGCAAGGTGAAGAGATAGGTTTTCAGTTTTTTACGGAGTTCTATAATTTCTGTTGATGAGCGTAGGTCCTCCGGGATGGAGTTCCAAATGATGGGGGCCGCATGTGAGAATGCTCTGTTATTAGTTTGTTTGTTTGCTTTTATAAAGTCATTTGGTGTCTTTAATTTATTTGAGTGTCCTTTTCTGTGGGAGACTTTTTGTGTCTCCTTACATATAAGTTTGCTTAATGGGGTTGGCGCCATGCCATTTTGGGTTTTAAATGTGGTTATTACAGTCTTATATATTATCCTGCTTTGTATTGGCAGCCAATGCAGGGATGCTAATATTGGGGTAATATGCTGGAGTGAATTTACATTCATTATAATTCTGGCTGCTGCGTTCTGTGCTAGTTGTATTCTTTTGATGTTTTGTTTCGTTATGCCTAAGAGAATTAGATTGGAAAAGTCAAAATGCGGGGTTATGGTTGCCTGTATTATATTAATGAAATCTTGAAAATATACCAGTGGACGTAGTTGCTTGAGTATTTTAAGTTTGAAGTAGACTTTCTTTATCGTGTTTCTTATGTGGGTATTCATCGTAAGGTGTGTATCTAGTATGACACCTAAGTATCTTATTTCATTTTTTATTGTGATTTCATGGTTTTGTATTGTTATGTGGGTTGGCGGAACGTATGATTGATTTTTTGTTACAATTAATACTTCTGTTTTTGAGTGGTTTATATGGAGGTTTTGACTAATTCTCTGCATCAGAAGAATGGAGTTTCTTTGAAGCACAGCTAGCCTGAGCTAAGCAAAGCGCCTCGGCTACGTAATATGTTTAGCACCAATTCCTGCAACTACACACTTTTGTCTTCGCCACTAGTGCCTTAAAAATCCAAACCAGAACCTTGAACTGACAACTAACTCGCACTAGTAACCAATGCAGAGACCAGTAACGTGGTCCCTTAACTGCAAGGCTTCAAGCAGTCTGGCCGCAGCTGGAAGGAGGAAGTAGAGTGAAGCAGTTTGGGCTGCAAGAAATACTTGGTCCCCATGCCAAACTCAGCAAGTGCAGGATTTTGCACAACAAATTCTGCCTAAGTTCTGCACTGCACAAAATTCCTAGGAGTACCTGTTCTCCTCTTGATTATACTACTGAAGCCTATAGGTCAGCTTTAACTGCGAGGCAATTATTTTGAAACGCCATTACAAAAATCCCCAGAAAATTATGTGAAATTTGCAAATCAACTCGTAGAAGCTAAAATTAGCTTTCTGGGGAAAAAACATCTTACAATTAGAAGGGAGTTTTGTCAAGTTTGGACAGACAATAAGGAATAAGAGGAAGAATGGCTGTATGTTTGTGCCAGTAGCCTGCAGAGTTGCATTAAGGGCCTGGATTATTTTCTCTTAGAGAATGGTAAAAAAAGAATTTGTAATCGGGTCCTAAAAAGAGCAGCGCTCTCTTCCCCTCCCCAACTTTGGTAGAAACTGGAGACAATGGCGTGCATCTTGACCCCTAGCTCCTATGTTTTTCGGCTGGTTCCTAAATACAGAGAAAATCTGTCAAAAGGCCTGGAAAAGTTTTAATTAATCTTTCAAACAAGTTGATTTCTTTTTAAACACAAATCCAAAATAAGAGGTAAGGCCACTTGACCCAATCAAATGCCTAAAGACCAAAAATACTGCTAGGGGGATGAAAGTCAAGGGACCTACCAAAATTATCTTAGGCATTGCTCTCTCTAATAAAGCTTGGCTGGTCAGAAATTTACCATCCAAATTCAACAATGAAAATGGCCTATAAGGATTGTGCAACTATGGGTCCTTACCGCTGTTGACTGTGTGAGAGTTTGGAAATAACTCACAATAAGCAGCCCCGCCTTCAAACCATGGGCATCCAGAGCCTGTTTTTATTCCTTCTCTGGCATTCTATCTAATGTGTTACCGAAGAAAAGTTCACGGTTCTTATAGCAATTTACAAAACATTGAACAAGTTCCCCCATGCTATTACGGACAGTCCCCTTTATCACTGGGAATTAACAGGATAGAATTCTGCGACATCCTTTGCTTTGATTGTGAAGAGAGTTAACGTGTATTTGCCTCGCATTGCCTTGACTTTTTATACCAGAATTAAACTTGAGAAAATGGTATTTATCCACACCCCACACCCGGGTATAGATACTTTCCTATACAGGAGCACCTCACACAGAAAGCTTTTATGTTCTAACTGTCTCTGCTCTTTTTTGTAAGAATTAGCAGCTTTTCAACGTTTTTTTCTTAGTTTTTGTCCCATATCCAATGAATTTACCTCAGGCGCACACCTTTAAGATATCCCAAGCAGTATCTATATATCTTTGGCACCACAAAAGTAAGGCTCATGATGCAGCAGAATCTCCATCTCCCCTATAAAACTGTGTATTATTTAGGCAGGAATTATTTATACTGCAAGTTTGTGTTTCATACTTTGGTCCAATCTACCCAACCTGTAGTATGTGAGGTGCAAGAGGGTATGATTGGACTACATAATGTGATCTAGCAAAAATTCTGTCACCCACGCGCATAAGGTAATATTACAGGAGGAAACTACTCTGGAGTAAGTGTTGTGGACCTCAGAGTAACATATATAATTTCTATCAGACAGGTGACAGCAAATTTCCAGATGTTTACCAGAGACAATTCCTGTATTAGACTGTACTAGGTATTGCCAGAGTGCTTGGTTGATTTCTTTCACATCTCCCAACCTACTCAACCTGTCAAATACATTTTTCTTCTATTTTGTTTTTTTGCAATTTTTTTTTGTTCTGCGTTTTTGCCTCCTCCTAATTTTTTCCTCTCTATAATCCTACTTCCCTCTTTCCACCTTACTTCAGGATTTCGAAGTCCACTTGTCCTAACTGTCATGTCTAACAGAAAAAAAAAGATAGTCAGCAGATGTGGGGGGTGGGGGGAATGGATAGGAAGTGAGAAGGTTCCAAATGCTGTACTTCCTGGCTGCGATGTAAGAGCAGTGATTCTACACCACAACTGTGCAATGACAAGAAGTTGGCAACAGGTAGCAGTAACTCCACCCTGCCCCCCCCCCCAACAGTAGCAAATTCCTTCTGCAGCTTTGCACTAGGAATCTAAGTTTTAGATGTCAAAGCAAGCAGCTACCAAAAGGTTTTCCACCCCTCCAGTTTAAAGAATTACATTATTTCTATTTGCTAACTTCAAAGGGGTATTTAATATTTTTGAAGCACTACTCAATAGTATTATATAGAAGCTAAAAATTTGTGATGTATAAATGACGCACACTGCCCCAACCACCCCCCCCCCCCCGACTTGTTTCACCACAAATTCCTTATCAGTTATCAGAAAACGGTATACACCATTTACTTCCCTGCCCAGAGGGATACAAGCTTACTTTCTGCCCTCACTAGGGCCCATTGACAACTGTAAGCTTGATTGTGAGGAAGTGTAGGCATACAAGGAATAAGAAAGGAAGTAAAACTGCTGAATTGAAAGGGCAGAGGGATGGAGACTGCCTGGAAAGAAGAGAGAAACTTGAAGGAAAAAGAGGGATGGATTAAGAATTGAGCTGAAGAAAGGAAAAATAAATCAAAAAAAGTGTGAAAGTATCATGAAAAGGGATCATAATCAAAACCTGTAAACATGTTCAATAAACTTTATTTTTTATTTTTTTGCATTTTATATCAACTTGCATTATGCAAATCTATACAAAATATGCTACAGAATTGTCAAAATCTGCATCACACATATACAAGCTACTGAAAAAAAAAAAAGATTATGTTCTAGGAATGTGAAAACATTACAGTAGAGGATGTAAACAATCTACTTTGAAGGCCAAACTCATTGTTTTCATTTGGACACTACGCTCATTCTAACAGAGTGGCTGACTTTCAAAAGAGAAAATGATGTAGTGGTATCAAACAAGGTGACATTTTACTTACCAGTTAATGACCTTTCCTTGTGTCCTGCTAGACAAGTCAAGACAAGTGGATTGTGCATCTACCAGGAGATTGGTTGAGACAAAGAAACAATGAAAACCACACGTTTTGATGACATCACTCCTATGCTACTATTTGATCTCAGCCACCAGAGATCCCTTCAGTATCTGTTCCAAAACATATGGGAGAAACATGGCAAGTCACACACAACCTCAATCGTGGGCAACAATGAGTAATCAACAGTAAAGAACTATGCACAGGAAAGCATAAACAGAAAGCTGTCAGAAGATGAGTGTGCACAGCCAAGTGCAAAAAATCATAGCAGACCCAAGGGTATCGCAGCAGAATAACAGAGGAAAACCAATTTCAGGGGAGGGTCCTGAATTGGTTTAGCAGGAGCTAAGGAAAGTACATTAACTGGTCAGTAAAATATCACCTTCCACATCGTCCTGCTAGACCAATCATGACAAGTAGGATGTACCAAAGTTACAACTCCACCAGGCGGGAAAAATACACAGCAGCTCACAAAACACTTGAGCCAAAGGCCATGTCCACCCATTCAGGTACATCCAAAGCAGTAATGCTTGACAAAAGTGGAAAGTGATGCCTACATTGCTGCCCGAAAAATGTCTGCAGGGGCTACCAAGCTCCGCTCCACCCATGAGGATGCTTGTGTTCAGGTAGACTGGGATGGACAGAGGCTGACGAGAAAGGGGCACCAGCCCGCTTCACAGGCCCCTTGGACCTATCTTCAGGGAGGTGGTAACATTTTGTTTTGCCCAGGTCCTTCACCAGCTTCTCCAAATCAGTTCCAAATAGAAACTTCCCCTTAAAAGCTAGTTGGGCCAACTGGGCCTTGGAGATGTATCCACTTGCCAGTGATGGAGACAAATCCAACACCATGACATAGCTGTCAGAGCGCCAAATGTATCAGCTCATACAAGTCATCAGACAGGAAGGCCAAAGCCAATTCCAAAAGAGAGGTAGCATCATGCGGTGGAAGAGATTGAATCCACTGGAGCAGGGCCAGAGACATCAGGCTGGTACATACAGCCAACTGCAGAATAGCAGCCGCCATGGTGAACTGGCTCAACAATGATCCACCACCTTACGGTTCAGAAAATCCTTTAATGCCAATCCACCTTCCACAGGAGCAGTGCTCTGTCTGGTAACCACTAAGACCTGCGCATCCACTAGGGAACACCACACCGCTCACTCAATGCACTCCTTCTCCAGGAGAGCGTAGATCTTCTTATACATCCCTAACCCTTTAGGCAGGGAGTCGGGAGAGTCCCACTCTGACCGGATAATATCCTTGATCACATCCAGGAACAGGAAGACAGTAGTGGATTTCCTCACCCTTTAAAGGAGTGGATGCACCTTCAGCTCCTGCTCTGTGCTGGAAGTACCCATTAAGTTCAAGGCTGATGAGACTGGCACTCAACGCTGCCAGCTCCTCCTTCCAGGATAGCTGGATCACTCCGGTCTCTTCACAATCTTCTGAAGATGAAAGTACTTCTTCATCCATGTGACAACCAAAATATGGAGCTAACTAAATCAGAGCCATAATCAAAACCTCAGACAGCTCCCATCTGTTACTCATCTCCAGGAAGCGCCTCTCACCAGGAATGCTTAGGAAAAGATAATCAAACAGAGCTTCCACTTTCAGCCTGCCCTGCACGAGACTGTACCCTGGGACACCTAGAGACCGCAGGGTCTGAACTTCCACATCAGAAGGACCAAGTCTGCTGTAAAAAAGAAAAGACAATCCGGAGTCCGGAAGCTCTCCTCTGAGGAATGATCCCCAACAGCAGAAGGACACAGCCACCACAGATCCACTAGAGGATGATGAGTTCACATCATGGTTGCTGGATCCTCCAGCCGGTCAGATATCCTTACTCATAGCGCCATCTGTAATTTCCTGCCCTGAGGCAGACACGGCTGGACTAACTGTATCCCCCTGTTTGGGAGAGGGGAAGCAGACCTTCCAGAAGCTGCCATGCAAAAAGAGAAGAGTCCAGAATCTGGAGATGAGGCACCTTGCTAGGACTATGCAACCGTTAGGCACACAGTAGATAAAAACGCTACTAATGCATGCAGAAAATGGTGGGAAACCCACACACTGCACCAATGATCACCAGCGGTCAACCTCGAATTGTGTCACAGGACGACAAAACCGGGAGCCCTCGTCAAGGACAATGATGAGGTCAAGCCTTAGTATTCACCCCTTGAGAGCCCCAGCCAGAGAATCCGTGCCATGCTCAGATATACTCTCCTGAAACTGTTTGGCTGGCAGGCAGATCCTTCTGAGAGCCTTCTGCGAGCTTCAGGAGAGAGCAGGGGGACAGAGGAGCAGAGGGGGTGCTTCACTTTTCCAGATCCTTCCAATTTCTGGCTGCTCAAAAGGCTCCTATAAAAGCAGGGATCTGAATTGATTTTCCCCTTCTCCTATGGCTACCAAAAAGACTGCAGTCTAGGAGCCTCCCATGTCACGCTCAAGTGAGAGAGTCACCCTCAAGGTGGTTGTTCACAAGCATTTAATCAATCTTTTCCTACATCTCCTGTAGATGGTGGATGAATTTTCTCCTTTCTGAAGAAAATCTGAAGATTAAGAAATACTGAAGGGACCTCTAGTGGCTGAGGTAAATAGAGGCTCTTCTTTGGTTCTTTGTCTCCATCAATCTGCTGGTAGGGTAACACAACCCACTTGTATGGACTGTCTAGCAGAACGCTATAAAAAGTGATTTTAGGAACATGCTGAGTATGTCCAAAATACAAACACACCACACCACACATGGCCCATTGGCAAATACTATAGCACATGACATGCCATGTAAGCATACTCTTATTCCTCTGCCACTATGCTCAGTACAGGCAGAGACTGATGTCAGATGTGGTGTCAAAAAGATTCTCTTCCCTAAGTAGAAGAAATAAAAAGTTCAGTACCAGCCCTAGGATCCCCCAATCTGATTCCTGGGAGAAGAATGAGAGCAGGCAAGATTCAGATTCTATAATTTTCAACAGGTTTCCACTTGTCTACATATTAACTAACATACCTCTTGCATAAATACAATAGGCAGGTTCTTCCCCTTATCCTACTTTATTTCATAACATCTGAAAGTGAAAATAAGCCCAAAGTTTTGCAGAAAAAACCCCAGAAGTATCATATGGAATAGTCAGTGCTATCATTCTGCCATGGTCCACAACAGGTGATTCCCAACCTGCAATCTGAAACAGAGAAGCCAATAACTGCCCCTCCTCCCACCATGTCCAATGCTGGGCTGTATTCCTCCATCCTAATCTGACCTTTATTCTTAGTTCTTACCCTCTTCTACACTCTCAAAGCGTCTGATCCTCCTCTGTTCTTTCCTTCTTCTCCATCCTACCAGCCAACCCTACCTTCCTTCTCTTCTCACTAGGAGGAATACCTCCGTTTCATGTCTCATCTATTTCCTGCTGCCGTTGGACCCAGAGTTTGAGCTGCGTGGGGCCCTGTAGATGTGTATGGGGTCCAGCACAGGGAAACCTCATGTCTTGAAAAGGGAGGGGAATGAGGGTGGGCATGAAATAGAAAAGGCTCACCCCAACTCTCCAAGTCAGCAAATAACAGGAAAATTATTAAACTGCCCTAGATACAATATGAATGTATCCCTCATATGCGGGTTAACAGCAAAGAACAGGAAACGCTGAATGAGAAAGCACCAGGCAGGTGGATCAGCCAGTTCCAGATATGCATGGCTACTACCGTCCTGTTAATCAAACATTACAAATCCTCTCTCAACTCCAGGAGGTTCCACTATCTGGGACCCCAGGGTCTGCCTATGGCCATATCCTCCCCTGCCCCCCAATGCCTGGTGACCTCCCTGGGTGGGAAGGGGAAGGAATAATCTTGCCACAGAACAAAGGCAAACACATACTAATGGTTCATTTTCTTCTCACATCTTAAGTTCACTTTTTAGCAGTTTAGACAGAGCACCAGTTAATATGTTACATAAGAACATAAGATATGCCATACTGGGTCAGACCAAGGTCCATCAAGCCCAATATCCTCTTTCCAACAGGGGCCAATCTAGGTCATACGTACCTAGCAGTTTCCCCAAGGGACACAGGTTCCACAATGCTTGTACTGGGTCAAGCATTGATATCCTGGGTCCCTTCTTAATAATGGTTTATGGACTTTTCCTCCAGGAACTTGTCCAAACCTTTTTTAAACCCAGCTACACTAACAGCCCTTACTACATCCTCCGGTAACAAATTCCAGAGTTTGATTACACGTTGAGTAAAAAACTATTTTCTTTTATTAGTCTTAAATAGTTTACTCTGTAGCTTCATTAAATGTCCACTAGTCTTTCTATATTCTGAAAATGTAAACAATCGATCTACGTTTACCCGTTCCACTCAGTTCATTAAATTTATAGACTTCTATCATATCTCACTTCAGTTTTCAAGGCAGAGATTTAAAGAAAGAGAGAGATCTGTGCAGAACCAGTATACGTTCCTGTGTTTACCTTTCTTCTGGATTTCCTTCCGGCTGCACCGCCATCTTATCTTGTCAATGGCCATGCCTGCCGCCTCACAGCTTTCAGTTTGCACAGTCACACTTACTTGGGCACAGTTCACCCCGCCATCTCATTTGTTGTTTCTGAGCACTATTTCTACTTGGTAAAGGAAAGCAGAGCAGCCTAGTGGTTTATTTATTTATTTATTTAACAGTATTTCTAAACCGCCTTATCTTAATAATCAAGGTGGTATCACAGCAAACAATCAGGTAAAGTGAGTGTGTTATACATGCAGTGAGGGTTCAATTTAGTTGAGTGTGTGTTGTATTGTGTGCTAGATTGGTTTGCGCTATGTACAAGGTGGGCTATATACAGTGGTGCTAAGAACATTTTCCATACATACATTGTTTAGGCGGTATCATGTACTGTTATACATTCTCTGAGGTTATGTGATGTGTCCATAGTGGTTAGAGCACTGGCTTGGTAACCAAGAGACCAGGGTTCAAATCCCACTAGCTCTCCTTGTGGCCTTGGGCAAGGAACGTAACCCTCCATTGCCTTGGGAAAAATGCCTGGCAATCTACTTCTGGTCAGGCTACCAAGAAAATCCAGGAGCTGCTGGTTTGCCGGGAGTCAGTGCTGACTTGGAGGCATACATTGCATTGCAAAGGAAAGCACACAGGCATGCATCACCAGTTACATTACTGCTCCAGTCTGGTAGAGCTATTTGCTCTTGTGTTCTTTCACATTTCTTTACCACTCAAATTACCAGCCGGGCCAACCAGTTATAATCAACTTAACCTTTACCCACTTCAAACGTGTATCCTGAACCAGGGGTGGAGAAGTAGCAAGCTTGCGATTGCCGCTCCTTTTGATCTTTTCCAAGTCCTTTAACCCTCCACTGCCTGGGATACAAACTTAGATTTTCTGTGTCTGGAGGGCTTACAAAATACCTACTGTATCTGAATGTAACTCACTTTGAGCTACTCCTGAAAAAAAAAAAAAACACACACACTCACTAAATCCAAAATCCCTTCCTGCAGGGCCATAAACGAGCCAGGTTTACAGGACAGCCCTAATGAATATGCATGAGATATATGTTTATGTTTGTTAAAATTTGATATACCGCCCATTCAAAAAGACCAGAGCGGTTTACAATATAAAATCATATAAAAACCGTGTAAAACAATTAAAAGACAATAGCCAGAAAAAAGGAAAGGAAGTTACAATCTTAAATAAAAAGAGGGGGAGGTAAAGAACACAACACAAGAGTTAAGAGAGAGAGGTCACACAAAAGGGGAGGGAAGGTCCAAGGCAAGGGAGAAGAGGTGGGTTTTCAGATTACATTTAAAGGTGGGATGATGGGGTTCAAGCCGGAGGGAGTGAGGAAGAGAATTCCAAAGAGCAGGGGCTGTGAAAAAGAAAGCAGAGGGGCGGGTGGACTGTAGGTGGGCCAACGAAGGGGAGGGGAGAGTGAGGCGGTTGAGATGAAACGATCGGGGTGTGCGCTGGGGAGTATGATAAGTGAGGAGGTCAGCCAGATATTGCGGAGTGTTGGTATGGAAGGCTCGATGGACCAGCGTAAGCAGTTTGTAGTGGAAGCGGAAGGGTAAAGGCAACCAATGGAGACGGGAGAGGAGAGGTGAAACGTGATCAGGGATAGAGGAGTGGGTGGCAATACGGGCAGCAGTATATTGAATACGTTGAAGTCTGCGCAGTTGTGATTTAGAAAGACCGAGGAAAAGAGTTAGCAAAGTCAACACGGGACATAACCAGGGAAAGAAGTAGTGTAGCAAGTGCAGAGGGAGAAAGAAAAGGGCGAATAGCATGAACTTGGCGTAAGAAAAAGAAAGAAGTTTTGGTGACATGAGAGATGTGATCATGAAAAGACAGGTGTGAATAAAAAAACCGCCGAGGTAGCGGAAAGAGGAGACCAACGAGATAGGAGAACCTAAGAAAGAGGGAGCGAGGGAGGGAGGGGAACCACCACGGGAGAACCAGATGGCAGTGGTTTTTGTGAGTTAAGATGAAGAAGACAGTTTTGAAACAACCAGTTAGCGACTGTGGAAAGACAGGAATTAAGTAAGGAGAGATCAAGGTGAGAAGGAGAGGTGTGGTGAAGGAGAACAATATCGTCAGCATGATAGAAGGCGCTGATCCCAGTTTGCTAAATCTGAAGGATGAGGGGGGCTAGAAAGAGGTTAAAGAGAAGAGGGGCAAGGACAGAGCCTTGAGGAACACCACATAGCAGAGGAAAGGGGTCAGAAGCAGGGATAGAGGGGGAGGAAGAGAGGACAGAACAAGACCGTGAGGATAGAAAAGAGTGAAGCCAATGAAGAACCGTGTGGCAAAGACCCGCCTCTTGGAGACGGAGGAGAAGAAGAGAGTGATCAATAAGATCAAAGGCAGCAGACAGATCAAGAGCAACCGCCACCGAGATATCACCACGATCGTGAGCTACATGAAGGGCATTAGTGAAAGCAAGAAGAATAGTTTCTACACTGTGACCCTGTCGAAATCCTGATTGACGTGGGTGGAGGAAATTGATGTCATCTAAGTGGTGAGAAAGTTGGGCGAATACGAATTTTTCTAAAAGTTTAGAGACGAACGGAAGATTAGAGACCGGACGATAGTGGGAGGGAATCATGGGATCAAGGGAGGGCTTTTTTAGAATGGGGCGAATCAGTGCGTGCTTCCAGGAATGGGGAAAGATACCCGAGGAAAGGCTGGAGTTGAGTATAGAAAGAAGGGAAGGAAGAAGTGCCAGGGATGGTTCTAGAAGCCAGGTTGAGGGGATAGGATCAAGGGAGCAAAAAGTCTTATTGGAAGAGGAGACGAGCTGGTGGAGTTCAGCAGAGGTTATTAGGGAGAAAGAAGACCAGGTGTGAGAGAGAGTAGAGGATGAAGGAGGGGACATGATAGGAGGGGGGGAGGAGATAGGCGAGGGACAGGACGGAAGGGTGGCCCTGAGGTTGAGGATCTTATCATTAAAGAATGTGGCAAGAAGTGAAGGCGGGGGAGAAGGGCGGGGGGAGGGGGTAGAAGCAGAGGGGAGGAGGGAGGTAAGGGAGTGAAGTGTATTATAAAGATGCCGGGTCTGATTGGGCACACTAATGATAAAACTCGTTCACTAGTAACTCAAAATGGCATATCAAAATTGGTATAAACTCAGATGACTCAAAAATCTGATATCTTCATCAAGTTAGCTCCGTTATGAAACTAGGTCTCAGACTTATTTGGTACAGCTTCCTGACTCATGTCCAAGAAAGCAGAATACCTTTTTGCATCAATGACCTAGTATGAAACCACAACGAGTGAGCCAGTCCTGCTTTCAAATCTATAATACTGTTAATGTTTATACTCATAGAACAGATGCCCATGGACCGGACCTCCGGAGTCTATGTATAGATCAGGTGGTTAAGGGGCGGGGAATGCAGACTCTTGACACCGAGTTGGTTACTACGGAGCAACGTTGGATATTTAGATTAAATACTGTCGAACCCCATGGCCTTAACATGGGGATAGACTGGACTGCTTGTTTGTAACATTCTCTTTGAGGGTGAATGTAGTAATACGCTACGTATGAGTCAGCAGAGCTGTTTTTTAGCGGGGCTAGGGTAGCGGTTAACGATTAAGGGTATAGTGAGGATGATAAGCGCTAATTTCTACTATTTTTATATAACAGAAGGAGGGGTGATAAGTGAGAAATGGAAATTACACTAACCTGGTAATTGTAGTTCCTGTAGGATCCAGTTTAGTCCTCCACAATCGGGTAGTGCACCTTCTACTGCAGCCTGGAGACTGGACCAATCAAATCTTCTGTAGTACATATCCAGCTGGAGCTCCCAGAAGCCCCCCAGTGTACTAGTAACAAAGCATACTTAACGAAGCAACACTTCATAGTATTAAACAATATACTTCCCCCCCTGGAATAACCAACTCCCTCCCCAAACGAGGAAGTCAGACATGGCATGGCGCCTGCCCCGACGCCATTAAATTTACACAGAGTCATAGCGATAAGCACCGCTGTCGACAGAGCCCGAACGGGACGAAAAACCGTCTCATAGTCACCCGCTCGGGACAGCGCGCCGCTAGAGCATACAGATAGTCGGGAGGGAAGGAGGACTAAACTGGATCCTACAGGAACTACAATTACCAGGTTAGTGTAATTTCCATTTCCTGTGCGGATATCCAGTTTAGTCCTCCACAATCGGGATGTAACAGAGCAGTTAAGACCGGGCGGGACCTTGCCAGCCGGCGCGCCAAACCGCCGAACCAGAACAGGAATCCCGAGCCGCTGACACATCCAAGCGATAGTGCCTGCTGAAAGCATGCAGAGACGACCAAGTGGCCGCCTTACAGATCTCTGCCGGCGGCACCAGGCTATGCTCCGCCCAAGAGGTCGCCTGAGCCCGAGTAGAATGAGCTCGGAGCCCCTCCGGAACCGGCCGCCGCTGCAACAGATACGCGGACGCGATCGCTTCCTTGAGCCATCGAGCAATGGAGGCCTTAGCCGCCGCCTCACCTTTCCTTGCACCCCCAAAGAGCACAAAGAGCCGATCAGTCTTCCGAAAGGGCTCGGTAGACTGTAATACCGACGCAGCGTGCGGCCCACATCAAGCCGGTGAAGACCCTTGTCCACCGACTCGACAGAACTCGCCGAAAGCACTGGCAGAAACACCGCCTGATTCAGGTGAAAAGGAGACACTATCTTTGGCAGAAAGGAAGGAACCGGACGGAGCACAATCCGCTCCGCGGAAAAAGACAAGAAAGGCTCTCGGCAGGACAAAGCATGAAGATCCGAAATGCGCCTTGCCGAGCAAATGGCTACCAGAAAAACCGTCTTCAAGGAGAAATCCTTCAAAGACGCCCTCCGCAAGGGCTCAAAGGGTTCCCGCACCAGAGCTCGCAGAACGAGATTCAAATCCCACGGAGGAATCAACGTTCTGCGGGAAGGCCGTAAATGAAAAACGGCGGTCAAGAAACGCCGCACATCCGCATGAGCGCCGAGAAGGCGGCCCAAGACCTTGCCTCTATAACAAGAGATCGCTGCCAACTGAACCTTCAGGGAACTGGCCGCGAGACCTTTCTCGAACCCATCCTGAAGAAAACTTAACACGACGGGCACAGAAGCCGTCGCCGCCCGGACTCCCTGCCGGGAGCACCAGTTCTCAAAAATCCTCCAAATTCGAACATAAGTAAGAGAAGTGGATGACTTTCTTGCCCGCAGTAAGGGGGAAATCACCGCGGGCGAATAGCCCTGCTTTTTCAGCCGAGCCCTCTCAATGGCCAAACCGTAAGCGAGAATCGAGCCACCTGGGGCAACCGCAAGGGCCCCTGAAGGAGAAGGTCCGGCAGCGCAGGAAGGCGCCACGGAACGCCGTCTCGAAGCCGGACGAGGTCGGCATACCAGGGTCTCCGGGGCCAATCCGGAGCCACCAACAGCACTCGACCCCGATGGCACTCGATGCGCTGAACGACCCGGCCGATGAGTGCCCACGGAGGGAAGACATACAGGAGCCCGGACGTCGGCCACGGCTGAATGAGAGCGTCGAGTCCCTCGGACATTCGCTCCCGCCGTCTGCTGAAGAAGCGACTCGTCCTGGCCGTTTGGAAGGTCGCCATGAGATTCATGATGGGCGGACCCCACCGCCGAACTATTTGCGCATATACTTGTGGATTTAACTCCCACTCTCCGGGGTCCACCCGCACTCTGCTGAGAAAGTCTGCCTGGACATTTTCTGCGCCTGCTATGTGTGCCGCCGAGATTGCCGGCAGATGAGTCTGCCCCCAACTGAACAAGGCCGTCGCCTCTGTTTCCAGTGCCACGCTCCCTGTGCCCCCTTGGCGATTGATGTACGCCACCGTGGTCGCATTGTCCGACCAGACTCGGACCGCCCGACCCAGGACCAGAGGCTCCAGGGCCAATAAGGCAAGCCTGACCGCCCGAAGCTCGAGACGGTTGATCGACCAAGAGGCTTCCCGGGAGGACCACACCCCCTGTGTGAAGCGGGTCTCGCAGTGCGCTCCCCAGCCGGCCAAGCTCGCATCCGTAGTGAGAGGAACCCACCGAGGAGGCTCCAAAGGAATCCCCCGCGTCAAATTCTCGGAGGAGAGCCACCATCGGAGCGACCGTCGCACTGTCTTAGGGCAGGGCAATCTCCTGTTCAAGGAGTCGCACTGGTTGGACCAACGGCGAAGGAGTGCCCTCTGTAGCGGGCGCATGTGGAACCGCGCCCACGGCACCACCTCCAAGGTCGCCGCCATCGTTCCGAGGAGCCGCAAGTACCACCACGCCGACGGAGCGGGCATCCCCCGAAAAAGCCGGACAAGAGTCCGCAACGCCAGGACGCGGCGCTCGGGGAGGCATACCAGTCCCCGGGCGGTGTCGAAACGCACCCCCAGATACTCGAGGTCCTGCGAGGGACGCAGACAACTCTTTCGTTCGTTCACCACCCAGCCGAGCGAACGCAGCAGAGCCACTACCTTGCTTGTGACTCGCATGCACTCCCGACTGGATTTGCTCGTATTAACCAGTCGTCGAGATATGGATGGACCAAAATGCCCACCTTGCGCAAGGCCGCCGCGACGACCACCATCACCTTGGTGAAGGTGCGCGGAGCCGTAGCTAAGCCGAACGGCATGGCCCGGAACTGGAAGTGGCCCCACGGAAACGCAAAGCGGAGAAACCGCTGATGAGATGGATGTATCGGAATGTGCAGATAGGCCTCGGTAAGATCGAGGGACGTTAAAAACTCCCCCTGTCGCACTGCTACAATGACGGACCGCAGGGTTTCCATACGGAAATGCGGCACCCTGAGTGCGCGATTCACGCCTTTGAGGTCCAAGATCGGACGCAGGGAGTCGCCCTTTTTGGGGACCACAAAATAGATGGAGTAGCGACCGGCGCCTCTTTCCAAGGGAGGAACCGGGATCACAGCTCCCAAAGTTAACAACCGATCCAGGGTCACGCGGATGTCCCGCGTCTTTTGCTCGCCCCTGCTGGGAGACAGAACAAAGGAATCTGGAAGCGGGAACGCAAACTCCAGAGCATAACCTTCTTCTATAATCTGTAGCACCCAGCGATCTGACGTAATTTGGGCCCAAGAAGGAAGAAAGTCGCGCAAGCGACCCCCGATAATCGGGCCCCCCTCCAGAGCCTGCCTCGCGTCATTGTGGCTTGCGCCCAAAGGAAGAGACCGAGGAAGAGGCGGCTCCGGAAAAAACCTCTGCCGGATCCTCGGAAACCACGAAAGCCTTGATTACGGGCTCCAAACCGGCTCCGCTGCGATGCCCACAGGCGGGAGGAACGAAACCGGCGCTGATCCCGAAAGGACCCCCGCGCCGAAGAGGAGGGCCTGTTGGACCTTGGCTTATCCTCCGGAAGCCGGCACCCCTTGGACTCACCGAGATCCTTTACCAATTTCTCGAGAGCCTCCCCAAAGAACAATCTGCCCTTAAAGGGCAGTTTACTGAGGCGGGACTTGGAAGAACCGTCCGCCGCCCAGTTGCGCAACCAGAGGGACCGGCGCGCCGCAACCGCGGATGCCATACTATTAGCCAACGCGCGGATTAAATCATAAAACAGATCCGCCAAATAGGCCGAGCCGGACTCCAACCGGGTAACCTCCAACAGGCCCTGCTGGTCTAGCCCGGGGCTCGAGCGCAATCGCTGCGACCACCGCAGACACGACCGAGCCACCCAAGCCCCACAAATAGAGGCTTGCAATGACACGGCATCAGTATCAAAGGTTTGCTTGAACAAATTATCCACCTTCTTATCCTGACCGTCCTTGAGGGCCGCCGCTCCCTCAACCGGGATGGTGGTTTTCTTGGTCACTGCGGAAACCGCAGCATCCACCCGTGGGGACTTGAACCAGTCCCTGTCCTTGTCGGCAAGGGGATAAAGCCGATTTATGGTCCGAATCCCCTTCCAACCGGATTCCGGGTGCTCCCACTCCGCTAGGATCAGCTGTTCGACCACACGGTGGACGGGAAAAACCACCTGGGCATCTCTGACTGCCTGAATCAGGGGATCCGCAAGACCCTCCTCCTCCAGGGACCGCACCGCCGAAAGGTTAAGCGCCTGAAGGGACTCCGTTACCAGAGGAACCAGCTCGTCCCTACGGAACACTCGAATGACCCGAGCCTGATCCTCCAGCTCAGGGATCTCCCCATCCTCCAACTCCTCCGCTTCAGCCTCAGGATCGCCCTCCGCCTCGGAATCCAGAAGACCCAGGGCATCCTGCTCCTGTTCCCCCAACCAAAGCCGCTTGACCCCGGGTTGTGAGGAGCACTGAGCCGCCCCCGAGGACCCCGAGGGAAGAGAGGGGGGGCAAACTTCCGGCAACTGACCGGACCTGCTCAAGCGGAACGCCTGATGCATGAGGAGCACGAAATCAGGGGAGAATTCCATAGGTGGGACAACTGTAGCCGCCTGCTGCAGCGCAGCCACCGACCCAGACTGAGGGATGCTCGGAGAAAGAATACTGTCCCCTGAAGTAGAAGCATCCCCAGGGGTAGCCTGCTCCTGAACATTCACAGATTGCTCTATCCCTGCGGGCACTGCAGCACAGCCCCTGCAGATGCCAGAGTCAGTCCCTGCCGCTCTGCGGGACCCACAAATCACACATTGGGGTATGGAAGCCATCCCAAGGCCACCTCCGCCCAACGGGATAGAATGGAACAGTCACAGGAAAACCCACAGCCCAGGGGCAATCCTATGCAAATCAGCCCCGGATTAAAATTAAAACTTTTTTTTTTTTTTTTTTTTTTTTTTTTTTACAAGAAATAAACTACTCCCCAGACTCCCTGGGGTGCCCTGAGCAAAATCGCCAGCAAAAGGAACCCCAAAAAACGCTAGGGAAACCTGCACAAGTGAGCAAAAGTGCCTTAAAAGCACACTTTAAAAATCCAAAATGGCCGCCGCACTGTTTCACCCGCGGCAAAAAACGGCGCGAAAATACAACCAAATAATATGGAAAATAAATAAAAACGACCCTGTAATGCAGGGCAAACGACCAATTTGAAGAAAAATTGCCAAATGGGCTCAGGAGAGCCTACAGAAACGCTGGCAGCTCTGACAGAGCACTGCTCACAAATAAAGAAGTGAAAACTCCTACCAGCTCAGGAACAGCAAGGACACAGTCAACATCTCCCAGTGCCAGTCACTGCTGTATCAGGTATGGCAATTCCCCGTACTGTCCAGGGGAAGCTCACCCAGGGCTGTTAAAATTTGCCAGGCAGGAAGGCAGGAGCCTGCAGGTCTGACTTCCCCCTAGTCTCCTGTGACAATGCTCCAGGGAGCCAGGCTTCTTTTCCTTTTAAAGATACAGCTAGCTATTAAATAAATAGTAAGTAAATGTCCCAAAAACAAACCCTAAAAGACTAACTAACAAGTGTTGCTCCTGCAAGAGTCACTCAGTGTGCCCAGGAGGACACACTTTTACGTCTTCAAGCTGCAAGAGACTGGACACACTGGGGGGCTTCTGGGAGCTCCAGCTGGATATGTACTACAGAAGATTTGATTGGTCCAGTCTCCAGGCTGCAGTAGAAGGTGCACTACCCGATTGTGGAGGACTAAACTGGATATCCGCACAGGAACTTACTAATTATTTGGTACAATTGGGTTATATGGGAAGGAATGGTGAGTCTGATGGTTGGTTTCTTCGGATTCTCTCGAATATTAGGGTGTCGGGTGAGGATGTTTTGTAGATAAGTGTGAGTATCAACATTGGCACACTTAGGATTGGTGGAGTGGAAGGGGAGTCCTCGGTGTGACGTGTTGGGTGGAGTCTAAATAAGGCGGCTTGTGGTTTCATTCCGCATGCGCGGCGTTTCTCTCGACCTGGGAATGAATTTGACATGATTTTTGAAAAGGCGGGTCGGGTTTGAAAGTTGAGCGTCGGCAGCATTGGCGGTAAGAATTTGTTTTGATTTTAAGAATGGAGGTGGTTTAAATGTAGGATAGTATGGCAGCTTGGGTTATTAAGTGTGTCGTTTTGTTTTGTGTTTTCGTTTTTATGCAGCACTGTTATGAGTTCAGTCATAAGATCCCCTGAGGAACCATAGATGTGAAACGCGGAATTGGTACCTGAGGCAAGCGTCGGGGTCATAAAAATATCCTTGACATAACGAAGGAGTCCGGTCCATGGGCATCTGTTCTATGAGTATAAACATTAACAGTATTATAGATTTGAAAGCAGGACTGGCTCACTCGTTGTGGATTCATACTAGGTCATTGATGCAAAAAGGTACTCTGCTTTCTTGGACGTGAGTCAGGAAACTGTACCAAATAGGTCTGAGACCTAGTTTCATAACGGAGCTAACTTGATGAAGATATCAGATTTTTGAGTCATCTGAGTTTATACCAATTTTGATATGCCATTTTGAGTTACTAGTGAACGAGTTTTATCATTAGTGTGCATTATCCATCGTTCGGAAGTAGACCAAGTTTTTGTGGGGTCTGATTGGGAGCATTTGAGATGGCATTGGAGAAGTAATCTCTTTTAGCCGCGTGTATTTGAGAACCGTAATTGGAGTGATGGGCCTTAAATGATGAGAGAGTGGACGGAGAGGGAGCCTTGCGCCACAGCCGCTCGGCTCTCCGGAGCTGAGAGAGGAGCAGTCTGAGGCCAGGATGATACCAGGGCTGTGAAGGGCGATGCTTTGGAAGATGGGGTTGGAGGGGGGCCACAGCGTCGAGTGCATCAGAAAGAGTGGAAAACCAGAGAGAAGCTTGGGAGTCAGGGGAGAGGGAAATCAGGAGGGAAAAGGAGGGATGCGGGGGGAAATTGCTGTATGGTAGAAGGGGAGATGCGGCGAGAGAGACGCTGGGAAGGGGGGGTACCGGTGTGGATGGCTGAGAAGGAGAACCAAAAAGGGAGCAGGTGAAAAGCAGACAATAGTGATCCGTCCAAGGGAGGGTAAGAGAAGACAAAGTGGAAAGACGAAGGGATGAAGAAGGAAGGGTAAGGAGGAGGTCAAGGGTATGACCGGCAGTGTGGGTAGGGAAGGAGACATGTTGGAAAAGAGAAAGATCTATGAGAGAGAGGGGAAGGCATGATCCCTAGAGGATGCAGGAGAGTCAAGATGCAGATTAAAATCACCGGCGATAAGGAGCTGGGGGAAAGCAAGAGTCAGGTCAGAAATAGTAAGAATTAAGGAATCCCAGAGATCAGACCGCAAGGCGGGCGGAGAATAGATAAGGAGAATATGCAGTGGGGAAGGAGAGTGGAGGTGGAGGAGTAAAGCTTCAGGGTAGTGGAGCAAAGAGGAGGAGACTTGTGTAAAGGAGAGAGCAGGGTGCAGAATGGCGGCCACCCCGCTGCCAGAGCGGCCAGAACGTGAAACAGAGACCGCTGAATAACCAGGAGGGAGATAGCGGGCAAGGAGAGCGGCTTCCCCTTCTTTTAGCCAAGTTTCCGTGAGAAGAAGGAGATCCAGGGAGTTTTGGACAATAAGGTCCTGGACAAGGAGAGTTTTAATCCTAAGTGATCTACAGTTAAGAAGCCCCATCAGAAGAGGGGGTAAGGGGTGAGAAAGGGGAGAGGCCTGAGGGGTAATAGTAGTGGTATGGCAGGGAAGGAGGTGACTCTGACAACGAGAGCACTGTGGTACAGGGAAGGCCGGGCGACGTCCCCAAAAAACACGTATGGGGGCCATCGAAGAGGGAAGAGAGGGGGAGACGAAGGAAATTAGAGGGGTAGAAGGGGAAAAGATGCCTACTGAAGGCAGGGAGAACGACGTCTCAAAGAGTCGTGGGTACGAGTAAACCGTAGTAGGCGGTGGATGAACGAAATGCCAAGAAGCGATCAGAAAGACAAACAGCAAAGAGAACCATGCAAAGGCAGGGCATACGCGGTCGGAGCGGCCCCAAGGAGCGCACCTAAGGAGCACGTCGTGCCCCTTCGGTGCGCGCCCAAGTCGCGCATCGCGGCGACAAGCGCCGCAGGCGCTGTGAATTTATGGGAGGCGTACAGGATACCTTTCTGGGCGCGGGCGCGCTCACGCGGCCGCGGGGCTGCAGGGGGAGGGGCCAGACAGGAACCGGAAGGCAGCTGGAACAGTGAGAGAGAGCTGATTCTTTCTGGGCGCGGGCAGGGTCGGCCCGTCCATTGAGCGAGAATGTTTTTTGCACAGGGCCCCGCGTTTCAGGGGGCCCCGCGCAAAAAACATTCTTAACCTTAAAGTAAAATTAAAAGAAAAGAAAAGCCGTCTTCTCCGGCTGCCGGGGCCGCCGCGGCAGAATCGAGTGTGCCGCGGGGCCCCCCCTGCCTAGCAGAGCCTGCCCTCCCCTCCCCTGTATCACCTCTCTCTCTCGTTGTAGGTTCTGTCACACGCGCCGGCTTTCAGAGCGCGAGAGAGTTTCTCCCTCGCGGCTCTGTTAAGCCCGCGGGGGCTGATGGGAAGTTCCCATCAGCCCCCGCGGGCTTAACAGAGCCACGAAAGGGAAACTAATCCTTTCGCGCTCTGAAAGCCGGCGCGTGTGGCTGAACCTACAACGAGAGAGAGAGGTGATACAGGGGAGGGGAGGGCAGGCTCTGCTAGGCAGGGGGGGCCCCCGCGGCACACTCAATTCTGCCGCGGCGGCCCCGGCAGCCGGAGAAGACAGCGTTTTTGTTTTTAAATTTTCCCTGGGCTGGGGGATTAGGAGTGGTGATGGGCTGGGTTTTTTTTAGGAGTGGTGATGGGCTATGGGGGGGTTAGAAGTGGTGATGGGCTATGGGGGGGCTGGGGGGGGGTTAGAAGTGGTGATGGGCTATGGGGGGGGCTGGGGGGTTAGAAGTGGTGATGGGCTATGGGGGGGCTGGGGGGGGTTAGGAGTGGTGATGGGCTATGGGGGGGTTAGGAGTGGTGATGGGCTATGGGGGGGCTGGGGGGTTAGAAGTGGTGATGGGCTATGGGGGGGCTGGGGGGGGTTAGGAGTGGTGATGGGCTATGGGGGGGCTGGGGGGGGTTAGAAGTGGTGATGGGCTATGGGGGGCTGGGGGGTTAGAAGTGGTGATGGGCTATGGGGGGGCTGGGGGGGGTTAGGAGTGGAGATGGGCTATGGGGGGGCTATGGGGGGGTTAGGAGTGGTGATGGGCTATGGGGGGGCTATGGGGGGGTTAGGAGTGGTGATGGGCTATGGGGGGGCTGGGGGGTTAGGAGTGGTGATGGGCTATGGGGGAGCTAAGTCTGTATATGGGCTGATGGGATTAGGACGGAAAGTGGGTTGATGGGGGGGTTAGGACTGGTAATGGGCTATGGGGGGGCTTAAACTAAAAAGTGGGTGATGGGGGATTAGGACTGGAAATGGACTGGTGGGATTAGGACTGGGAGTGGGCTGATGGGGAGGGTAGGACTGGTAATGGGGTATGGGGGGGCTTAAACTGAAAATTGGGTGATGGGGATTAGGACTGGAAATGGGCTGGTGGGATTAGGACTGGTAATGGGCTATGGGGGGGGTTAGGACTGATAATGGGCTATGGGGGGGCTAGGAAAGGAAATGGGCTGATGGGGAGGGGTTAGGACTTGAGGTGGACTGATGGGGTTAGTACAGGTAATGGGCTGTGGGCTGTTGGGGGGGGTTAGAAATAATGGGCTATGGGGGGGTTAAGACTGGTAATGGGCTGTTGGCTGATGGGGGCTGTCTGGTAATGGGCTTTGGGGGGGGTTAGGACTCATAATGGGCTATGGGGGGGCTAGGACAGGAAATGGGCTGATGGGGAGGAGTTAGGACTTGAGGTGGGCTGATGGGGTTAGGACTGATAATGGGCTGTGGGCTGATGGGGGGGGTTAGGACTGGCAGTGGGCTATGGGAGGCTGACTGGAAATGGGTTGATGGGGTTAGGACTGGAAGTGGGTTGATGGGGGGGCTAGGACTGGTATTGGGTTGGGGGTTGCTAGGACTGGTATTGGGCTGATGTGGGGCTAGGACTGGAAATTTATTTTTATTTATTTATTTAGCAAGCATTTGTAGCCCGCTCCTTCCAGCGATCAGAAGCGGGTAGGATTACTATTGTGAAACTGCCGAATCAAGGCAGGTACAAATTTTGTTTACATACAGATTGTCAGAAAAGCACATCATACAGAGTTAACACTTCTTAGCTATGGGGGAGTTCATTTACATATATACATAAAAACAAATACAGGATAATCTTCTTGGACTGTCGAATCAATGGGCTGATGCAGGGACTAGAAGGGAATGGATGCTGGGTGAGGTTGGAACTAGAAGGGAGCTAATGTTGGGGGAGGATTAGAATGGGATGGGGCTGGGAGAGTAAAATGGAGAGGGGAAAAATATTTTGTGTGGGAAGGATAAAAAAATCTACATTTAGCTGGGTATTGGGAGAGTAAGTGGGGATTGAGGATGGAGGGGTAAAATTTGAGTGGATGAAATAGGAATGAGGAAAGAGCAAAAGGAGAAAGATTAGTATGTTAAAGCAGATGTAGAGAGAGAGAATGGAAAAAAAACTAGAAGAGAGAAGAAAGGACAAATGGACAGCAGATGATGGAGAGTTAGCAGAAAACATGAAGAAACCAGAAGAAAGTGGCTGGAGCAATTGCAACTGAAAAAAAATGCACAAAAGGTAGAAAGATATCGTTTTATTTTGAATTTATTAACTGGAATATGAAAGCTCTGGAAAATGTGCATCATTAACGTCTGCGCTTTGTTTGGTACAAGAGGAAATTAATTTATAGTTTTATTTCTACAGTGTTGTTGTACATTCCAAGTTTGGCTTTTGGGGTTCCCAGTTTAATTATTGCCTTCCTATTTCTAAATTGTGATTCCTTGTTTGGTGATGGTCTATGTTCTGCATGTGTAACTGAGCTGAGGTATTCTGTTTATGTAATTCCTATTTGACATTGCCACTTGTTCTCTTTCCCCAGTAGGTCATGTATTGTTGTTCTCTGAAATGTATTGGTTTAATATTTGCAGTGTTACCTTTTGATAGGTAGGGTATGGTGCTTTGTGAGTCCTGGTAGTGCTGTTAGGATACGGCGGGTTTGCTATGGGTTCTAAATGGGCAGTGTTTGTAGTAATTCCTAATGTGCCTGGCGGTTGGCACTGGATTATAGTAATGTAGAAATCTTTTAGTCTTTCTTTATCCATACACTCATTAAGAGACATGTTTACTAAAAGTTAGTGTATGTTAGCATTATGCAAATATTTATGCAAATAAGGCCACTTATGCAAATGAGGCCCCGCACCGAGTCTCCGCACATGGCCCCGCACCCCCCTTGGGCCACCCCTGGGCGCGGGCACGCTCACGCGGCCGCGGGGCTGCAGGGGGAGGGGCCAGACAGGAACCAGAAGGCAACTGGAACAGTGAAGAGAGCTGATTCTACAAAAAAAGCACAGACATGCACATAATAACGGCAGGCAGAAGGACAGCATAAACAAAGAGGCAAATAATAACACAAGCACATATGTATACAATGCGGGCAGTGCATGCAAATCTCTATGATGAAGATTTGTTAGGGCTATCCTGAAAACCTGATTCGTTTGTGGCCTTCCAGCATTATAGTTTGACACCGCTCTATTAAAGAGTTCCTATATTAATTTTATTTATTGTGTATTTCTTTAACAGGGTTTTTTTATACCACTTTATCATTTCAGTCAAAGCAGCTTACATTATAACAAACTTGGTAATCAAACTAAGTTATCACAAACCCTATCAGAGAGATCAGCTTCTGGGTGCTTTGGGTATGAAAGTATTCACATTGAAAAGCTAGCTGAAAAGCTTTGCTCTGCAACCTTGAGCGGAGTATGCCCTCTTACAAACTGTTTGATCCTGTAGAATGGCAATAACCCAAAACATCTAGCCACATACCATCAGAACGCACAGAAGCATGTAAAACATTCACACCTCAGAAATCAGAATACAGTACAGGTGTCAGCCATGTGCTCTTAGCCCTTCTACATTCTTCTAAAGCATTGGGAGTAGTGAACCCATTAGACTGGACAGTACGTGCTATATTAACTTAGGTCTTATTTATATATTTCTTCTATACCGCCCCTTCCAGAGATCAAGGGCGGTTTACAGTTAACAGTTAAACAACTTTTACATTGAAACATTGGTATTAACTATTTACAAGGAACATATTGTACAAACAAACTTGTGTCGACTTTGTATTTACATATATACAGAGAGTCGGCCTCTTAACTTCGCTTTTTCTTTGGACAGGGTGGGGGAATGCTCTGGGGTTGTTTAGGTAAGGGATGAGGGAGGGAGGAGTTAATAGGCATAGGTTCTGGAGGTTAGTAGGTTGGTCTTCTCATTCTTCTGGGCCTTTGACGGCCTTCATTCTATTCCACAGCCTTCCCATATTCCCACTTTATAAGTCTTCAATCTTCATAAATTAAGTTGTTTAAAAAGGTGCAGGAATAGCTATATAACCACTTCACTGCACAATAGAGGACTTATTCAGTACTTTTATCGTCCTACACGTGCTGTACAGTTACGTTTGAATCAATGTACATACACGTATGCAGCCCATTAATTTTCAGCCTTCTGGCTCTAACATATGAGGCAAGATGCATCTTAATTTCTGAATGGAGGGGGTCAGTTTTGTACACAAATGGCCATATGCTTCTATTACAAATCAGTGAGCACATTTCTTATGAAACCAAGGTTATCAAGTCACATTAGTGACAGATGTGCAAATTCTCCCTCTCAATCCCTTCCCCCCTTTACTTACTCTCACCACTTTTTTATTTTTGTCTGCAAAAGTATAAAATTTGTCAAGCTTTAAAAGTCATGAATCCTTCCTTATATCCTTACAACACCAGGAGGAAGGGGTTCACTGGATTGATGATCACCAACCAATAAACTGTGAAAGTATCACATTGAAAACCCCAATGCCTTAATTATAGCAGAGAAATTCACAGTAGCATATGACAGGGGTTTTAGGTAGAGAGTCAGTAACATGCTCTAACCCACCTTACAGTATTCTTCACCACAGAGCCAACAGCTATGCAGCTTTCCCACACAAATGAAGGCGAGAGGAAAAAAAAGTATTCAGACGCAATATAAACTCAAATAGTGATTTGTGAAAACCATCAAGGCTCCCTGAACTGTTCGGTGTCCTTGTAGTACTTTCTCTGGGGATCCAGAACTGCTCGGCTCAAAACATACAAGGCTATGCTCAGCATTATCTTAATCCCAGGCGACATCTCCAATTTCATCATCAGAACCAGAAATACTTCAATTTGGAATAGTCTTTTTAAAATCACTTAAAACTCTAATGGGTGTTATGCGAGCTTTAACAAAAACGTACAAGTATACACGCAAAACTAGGATTAAAAGAGGAAAAAAATCCTTTGGACATATCTTCAGGATTCACTGTGCACCGTCCTGCTTCATAGAAATAGCTGTCTTCATCACCAGGCACATTAGTGGGACGAACAAGGCGGCCAGTTTTAAGAATGAGAATTTTTGTCTAGATTATGGTGACTTTCTTTGGTGGATGCAGGGAATGAAGAGCACATGACAGCTGCACATATACTTTAAATACTGGACCTTTTAAAGGAATAAAATGGTGGTTTTGTTAAGGCTGTATCTTAAGCACATGCCTCACTACTCAAAAGGTCATGCAGATCAAGGCCTTAGCCAACCCCTCAGGTTTCTCAGATCTGGAGCAGAAGGCAAATATTATTATTCCTTCAAAACCATTAGATGACACTGTCAGATTTCAAGGGATGGATTTTTATTCTTTCCAACCCAACAGAAGTTGGGAAGAATTAAACAAAAAGAGGTCAAGAATGTCTGCTCATCTGTCTGGGGGCAAAATAGCTCAGAAAAATTAACATTAAAAAATTGAGCATGTGGGAAACACTGGTAGAGACATATTGAAAAATGGGCCAAAACAGACCAGGGGTTCCAGAAAAATAAGCTCCCCCCCCCCCTCAAAAAACTGGCTCAATGCATTTTTATGGGAGGAGTTCCAACTTCTATAGCACAGAAACTTACTTTTACAGGCACAGATCACTAACTTAATTCCTTCTTTCAAAATCCTTCTCCTTGTTCTCTATGCAACCAACCCCCAAACTGTTCCACCTCCCAAAAAATGCCCCCCCAACTGCCCTGCCATGCTGCGCATCTTACACCCCCCCAAAAAAAAGCTCCATCTTAACAGTCCAATCTACCAAGTGCCTCCACCCCCCAAAAAATACCCACACACAACTACCTCACTACTCTACTAGCTGCTCTGCCCTCAAGAACTATACCCCTACAACTACCTCATCCCAAAAAAACCCACTTAACTGCCAACCCACAAAAAAATAACCCTTACAACTGCCTCTATCACCCTGAAAACACTACACACACACAAACTGCTTCACCACCCCACACACTGCTCTAACATTAAAAAATATCTCACAACTGCCCCAGTTCCTCACAAACAGTCCCACCACCCCGCTAACTGCCTCAAGCCCAAAACATTTACTGCCCCACCCTCAAAAAACTCTCCCCCCCCTCCTAGTTACAACCACCTCTGCCATAGACAGACAATAATGCACTGCACATAGAGGCAGGCACAGGGATGAGAAATAATTCCCTAGCCATGAGGTACTGCATTTTAAATTATTCACATACATTTGCCTTTTTTTTTGTTTTGTTATTTCTGTGAAAGCCACTGACTGAACTGTACTGCTTTCTTGTCAGTAGCCATTAGAACTCACGACTTAACATCAGGGCTAGATTAAGGCAAGTTAGGACTATACCTAGGATCCAAAATTTAGGGGGGTGCTGTCAGCTGTGATCTGTACCCAGGAGATCAGGATTAACAATGGTCTAGGTTTCCAAATTTGACATTAATATCTGGAAGCTAGGATAGCTATCATGTCAGAGGATTAAACTATGAAAAATACCCAATCTGCAATTCTCAAAACTTCCACTTCCTGCTTCCAACCAAACTAGCAACAAAGACTAATTAGGATCCAGTTTATGGGAAGATTGTGGGGGTGGAGCACTGTAATGCTACTCTAATCACAGGAAGGGAGGCAGCAAACTGGGAGATTAAGCGCCAGGCATATTTATATAAATAAAACTATCAAATACCTCGGGCTTCCAATTTTAGGCTTTAACCGATGAATGCTGATAAACCACCACCAATGCAAAAAAAAGAAAAGAAAATTTTACATTCTTGATCATTTTCTTTCCTTCAATCCTGCTAAATCAAATCAGACATATGGGTTATGCTCCCTAGACAGCAGGTAAAGGCAGACTTCAGTAACTGAGTGAAGTCATCGCCGAGTAAATCTTCTGGTGCAGCACAGAGAAAGCAGTATGACATTCCCCAAGCAAGACAGAAAAATTCAAACTATAAAAAACATTATTATGCAACTACCATAATTTGGAACAAACAGGAATATGTATTTGGCTCTTACCCAACAGGAATCTGCATCAAGCTCTTAAGCAGATCATGCAAAACAAGCGGCAGTAGCAGCACGACTCCCAAACCTGCGGGGAGCGGGGGGGGGGGGGGGAGGAAGAGTATTCCAGGGCAAGTCCTTGATTGGTCTAGCAGGACTCAAGGAAAGAAATTCATCAGGTATGTAAACCCTTTCCTTCCATATGCTGCTAGACTAGTCCGGACACGTGGGATGTACCCAAGCACTCAGGACCCAGAATGGAAGGAAGACTATGCTCTGGACAGAACTATTCTGCCAAAGGAGCCATCCACTCCAGCTCCCACATGCAACCTGCAGTGCTTCACAAAGGTGCTCAGAGACTTCCAAATATCCTCTGGAGACAAAGATGAGATTTACCCAGGAAGGTGGCCTGTGCCCTAGTAGAATGACCTCTAACCCCCACTAGCACATGCTTTCCAAAACAAAAAAGGTACACTAAACCAATGTTCTCCTTAATCCAGTGGGAAATAGAGGACTTGGCCACTGCTTGACCTTTCATTGGACCACTGAAGAGAAAGAAAGAATGTATGAATGACAGAAGAAATTAATCATCTCCAAGTATCTGACCAAACACCACCTTCACAAGGGCCAAAGGCAAAGAGGGGTCCGCCCAGAATACCTTCTCTGAAGAAGGGCAGGATGTCAGTCTGGTTAAGGTGAAAGACAGCACTTTCAGGAGAAAGAAAGAAACAATCTGTAAGGAGCCAGAAGAAGCCGAGTTGATCAAGAAAATGTTCTCTGCAGGACAAGGCCTGCAGTTCTAACACCCACCTAATACACACAATGTTATAGCAATTAGGATACTCACTCACCTTAACGGTTAAATCCTTGAGAGGCATTACAAAGGGGCTCAAGCGGGACCCTTTCAGAATCTTCAATACCAAAAGATCCCACTGAGGAACAACTGGGTGTACTGGCTGGCGGATCATAAGTACTTATGAGTGAAGAAGTACAAGAGGAGCGTATGAAGTGTGTGCATCAGGCTGGTGAAGTAGGTAGGGGAAACATGTTCACATGGAGTGATTTGGGTGAATTAAATAAGGATGGAAGGAGGGGAGATGAAAAATCTTGCAATGGAGTCACTTTCTGATGGTATAGGGTAGTAGTGTGCTACTGCTGCCAGATATGTAGGACAGGGAAGGTGGGGAAGATTAAAAATAGAGAGGACATCTAAGTTAGAAGCAATAGGGGAATGAGACATACAATGAAGGGGAGGGAGATAAAGCCATTCACATTTAGTGACCCAATTGCCTTAACAGCCCTAAAATGCAACATAAGATAGCCAAGGAATTGGCTAGGCTGCAGACATCAGTTGTTAAGCTTCAAGAAAAACAAATATTTGAACAGATGAAAGGACATGGAACATGAAGGGAGTCTGGGCGAGTATTTTGTAAGTCAGTTAACAGGGAGCCAGGGTGGCAGGCATAACAATACTGTTTAAAAATGATTTTAAATTTACTGTGGAAAAGGAATATAGAAATACTTTGGGGGAGGTGTTTGGCACTGAAAGAGGTACATCAAGAGACCAAGTTGACATTTGTAAATGTATGTTCCAAATGATAACCAGAGAGAATTTTACCAAAAAGTGTAAACTGTTGTGGGGTTTTTTATTTTTTTAAATCACATAGAAGAGGGAGATTATTATGGGAGGGGATTTTAATCTGACAATGGATACAGTGTAGTTACTCACCTGTAACAAGTGTTCTCCAGGGACAGCAGGAATCAGTCTTCACATATGGGTGACGTCTGCGCTGGAGCCCACACGGAGCATTTTCCCAGCTTTCTAAGAAAGCCTTGGGGACATGCTAGAATGGCAGTAAAACTAAAACAAAGGTAGAGAGGCAACTCCCAGGGAAGGAGGGAGGGTTGCGAGGACTGATTCCTGCTGTCCCTGGAGAACACCTGTTACAAGGGAGTAACTACACTTTTTCCAGAACAAGCAGGAAGTCAGTCCTCACACATGGGACTCTCTAGCTCCAGGCTGCTGAGGACCGAACCACCACAGCACCAACAGCAACAAATTGGGTAGCCATGAGTTGCAGAATGTGAGACCTCACTGAGAGACTCTGCAAGACCCTAGCGTCCAGCAACACTATCACTCCTGTAGCGTGAACTCAAGAGGGTCAGAGTGCAGGAGTTGCCTACACCACGAGATTATTACAGACTACTGCCTGGCGAAACGCAATGTCCATGCGGGACTCGTTCTCCAAGCAGTAGTGAGCTGCGAATGTATGAAATGAAGAACATGTGGTGGCCTTACAGATCTCCATTGCCAGCAATGAGCACAGGTTGGCCAAAGACGTGACCATCACCCTCACGCAATGCTTTGTGATCCAGTGCTCAAGGGAGAGGCCAGCTCACTCGTAGACTAGGGCAATACAGTCTGCCATCTAAGTGGACAGAGTTTGCTTAGTCACAGGAAGCCCCAAGTCTGCTGGGGTCAAAATACGAAGAGGAGATTTGTGGTGGGCCTGGGTCCAATGTAACTAGAAGGACAGGGCCCGTTTGCAATACAGTGTATGAACTTATATATAAGTTCCTCCCTGCAGCCGTGAGGCCACGGAAAGGTGGTGGGGAGGACCACCTCTTGGATGAGTAGAAAGGAGATACCACCTTTGGGAGGAATTCAGGGTGTGTTACCTTGTATATGGTGGATCTGCCAACAGGTCCTGAAGTTCGCTCACTCTTCGTGCGGACGTAAGGGCCACCAGAAAGGTCACTTTCGAAGACAAGTATTACATGTGGCCAGGGGCTCAAAACAGCAGTTTGGTGAGCTGGGAGAGCACCACGTTGAAGGTCCCACTCTGCTGCTAAAGGGCAGACAGGGGGCTTGGATAATAAGATGCTCCGGAGGGAACTTGAGACCAGGGGCTGGCTTGAGAGGAGTTTTCCTTCAATGGGGTGGTGGTGAGCGGCTATGGCACTCAGATGCACCCTCACAGAGTTAGATTTCAGCTCAGTGTGTGACTGGTGCAGTAGGTACTGGAGGGGTTCTCCTCCCTTTCCGCACACCAGGAGGAGAACCTTCTCCACTTAAAGGCATAAGCCAGTCTGGTGGAGGGTTTTCAGGAGGCCAGTAGAATCTAGACTTCTCCTGGAAGATTGAAAGAGACCAACACTACCCTTTCAACAGCCACACTGTTAGTGTTAGCGACCCCAAATTAGGGTGCAGGAAGGAGTCCTCCTCCTGGGACAGGAGGTCTGGTGCATAGCCTAGAGGGACTGGGAGTGCCACCAACAGGGAAAGCAGAAGAGAGAACCAAGGTTGCCTGGGCCACCTGGGGGCAATCAATATAACTGATGCCCTTTCGCTCTGGACTTTGAAAAGGATCCTGGCAACCAAGAGGTGGGGGGGTGTCTGTGGGAATGCAAAGCGTAGGCCCTTGGACCACAAGATCAGGAAGGCATCCACCGCCACTCTCTCCGGGTGCAGCTGACGGGAGCAGAAGCAGGGTAGCTCTGTATTGTCTGGAGAAGCGAATAGGTTCTTTCCGGGCCTGCCCCAGAGGTGGAAGAGCTGCTTCGCCACTCTGGGGTTTAATCGCCACTCGTGTGGACAATGGACTCTGCTGAGCCTATCCGCTAGGCAGCTGTCCTGGCCCGAAGGAGGTACACCACTCGCAGAAGCATGCTATTGTGTGCTGCAAAGGAGAGGAGAGCTACCACCTCCTGGCAGAGGGAATATGAACCCAGTTCCCCCTGCTAGTTGATATAAAACATGGTGACCTGGTTGTCCGTCTAAATCAGAACAGGCCGGCTTTGCAGATGTTGGCGGAACGCTCTTAGACCAATAAAATTGCCCTGAGCTCCAGGGGATTGATCTGTAGGAGTGATTCCTCTTGAGACCAGCTGCCCTGTGTGCGGCAGTCTCCACAATGTGCCCCCCCCCCCCAACCCTGTAGGGAGGTGTTTGTGGTCAGAGTCCTCTGTAACATGAGTGCCTGAAAGGGCATTCCCATCTGGAGGTGGCGCAAGTTTCGTCACCAGTTGAGGGACTCCACCAGCTGGCAGGTAACCCTGACTCTGTCCCATAGTCTGCCCATGGCCCGAGTCCACTGTGAGCATAGGCACCACTGTGCTGTCCACAGTAAGCGGGCTGATGACTTGACGTGAACCATTGAGGCCATATGGCCCAGTAGTTGCAGGAGGAGACAAGTCGGCACTGACCAGCAGCATTGTACCTCTCCTGCCAGTTGCCTGAGGCGTTTTGCCCTCTCTCTTGGGAGGATGGCCTTGACCTGTAACATGTCCAACTGAACACCTATAAACTCAGGCTTTGGGCTGGAGAGAGATGGGATTTGGGGTAGTTGATGACTAACCTCAGGTACTGCAGAAGGAAGTTGCACGCTCTGTGGCCTGACTTCTGAGGCCATACAGCCTCTGATGAGCCAGTCGTCCAGGTAGCGGAAGACTAAAGCCCCTTGTAGGAGCAGGTAAGCGGCTACCACTGCCAGGCATCTGGTAAAGACCCTTGGTGAGGAGGCCAAGCCTAAGGGTAGCACCCTGTACTGGTAGTGCCCTCCTCCAATCAATCACAAACCGTAGGTAGTGCCTGTGGGAGGGGTGGATCAGGATGTGAGTATATGCCTCCTTTAGGACCAAGGAGCACAGCCAATCTCCCTGGTGGAGGTAAGGCAGCAATGTTCCAGGAGAGAGCATCTTGAACCTCTCCCTCAACAGAAACATTTTTAAAGTTTCTCAGGTCTAGTATGATCCTGAGGCCCCCAGTTCTCTTTCGGACAAGGAAGTATCTGGAGTAGAAGCCTTTTCCACATAGATGTTTGGGTACGTTGTCTCTGAGCAGACCTGCAAGCTTTGAGAGCAGAAGGGTCTGGTGAAGGAGAGGTCACACTGGCTCTCCTGGAAAGAATCTGGATGGTACCTGCTATAGGTAGAGGAGGTATCCTTCCCTTACCACCTGCAGTACCCACTGGTCCAAGGTGACACTGGCCCACTTGTGGGAGAAAAGTGGCAGGTGGCCCACTTGTCGGCTGGGGAAGGTCTCCCAGGGGAGGGGAAGCCCTGCCCCTGGAGTCAGAAGCTCCCCCCGGGCTGGGCAGGAGCTAGGGCTTCTGTGCTCCATGGCCTTGTCTTTTAGGGTGATAAAACTGCTGCTAGCCCGAGAAGGGTTAGTAGTGGTGACCCTGCTGAAAGAGTCCTTTTCCTCAGGAACAGGGGCCTTTTCCCCCGATGGTTTCTTACGGGGAAAGGATGAGATCTTTTTGGAGAACCTCTGTCGAGTCACCACATCAGCCTCGATATCGGACGCCTCGTCGGCCATAGGTTTGCCGAACAGGTTCTCCCCCATGCAGGGGACGTCAAGCAGCTTGTCTTGGACCCATTGCTCAAGATCTGAAAACTGCAGCCAGGCTTGGCGTCTGGCGCCGATGCCAGCTGCTGCTACCTGAGCCACTGACTCAAAGCCATCATGGCCTCCCTGGAAAGGAACTTAGAACAATCCTTGACCCAGGAGGTCAGGAATTGGAACCGCTGGAGGAGTTCCTCAGTGAGCCCCACTTAAAAACTCAGACAACTCCTGGGTTAGGGCTTTCGGGTACATGCCTATGTACAATTCATAGGCTTGAATCCTGCAACCCAGCATGGAGCCCTGGTAACACCTGCGCCCGAGGGCGTTGAGGGCTCTGGCACCCCTTCCAGGAGGGACCGAAGAATGGGTCTTCTGGCTTTTAAGTTTCTGCATGGTCGACTCGACGACCATATAGAGTTATGTGGGAGTTGAGGCTTGTGGAACCCGGGGCCCTTCCAGATGTGGTAAATGGTGTCGAGGCACCAACTCACCACCGGCACCGAGGCAGGCATCTCCCATATTCAGAGTAGCAGCCACTCGAGGATCGGCTGCACGGGCACCAAGAGTCTCCTTAAGTGGAGACTGACACTGGAGTATTTCCAGTTCCTCTGTACGCAGATCTTCCTCTGCCTCGGTTTGCACAGAAAAAGCTCTGGCCATATCCTTGACAAAGTCATCGAAGGCCACGTCTTCTGGATGGGAATAGTGCTGGGGGCAACGGGTCTGAGGGAATCTATTGGTGCTGTTTGGCTTCCGGGGATGCCTCATTGTCGGTCTACCACTCAGTCAAGTGGTGATGACGAATCCGAGGCCCTGCATCTCATAAAATTGAGGCCGGGACCAAGTGGTCGAAGGCCTCCGGAGGACCTGTGGTCAGAGTCGTGGAAACTGGCCGGGGAAGATCGTATGCCCGAGGAACGGGACCAAGACTGACCGGTGCCAAGGGCTTACCCAAGGCCGATGGTGCTCGGAGCTCAGCTCAATGACCAGGGACTCCCCCGCAGTCAGGGCCCCGGTTGTCTGGGCAGATGAAGCGGATGAACCAGCCATCATTGCCTGCTGCAGGCCCAGGATAGCAGTGATGTTCTGCTCAAAGGCTGCCATTCTGGTTTCCAAGCCAGAAGGATCCACAGCTTTTGGCACAGGCACAGAGGACCTCTGGCCTGGCACCGGCACTCTCACGAGTGCGTCCTCTGAGGACTATGATCTCGAAGAACTTTGTCAGAGTAATCTTTGAGGACCTTGGTAGGGCGCTTCACAGAGCCGCCCAAGTCCCTCCAAGCGGTTTTACCGGGTTTCTCCAGGCAGCATTATTGTGGGTGTCCGTCACAGACATAGTCTGACTGCAGCAGTCACATTTTTTTTTAACCCACCGGGGGACATGGTGGGAAACACCAGATTGGGGGGGGGGGGTGTCGATGGGTGATAAAAGGGCACGAATGCCAGTTGAGGCAAGCTTCGATCAAAAAAAGGCCAAAGGAGCCGATATTGCTAGGGTTGACACCGGCTTGAGGCAGGAAGAGGAACCAGTATGCAAACAGGGAAATTAACTATTTTAAGGATAATTAGCAAGGACTTTTATGGGGAAACAGGACAGACATCCGTTGGGCTCCACGGAAAAAAGGAGACTAAGCAAGATGGCACCCTTGGGCAGAAAGGGAACCATGCATGCGTGGTAGCGTGTCCTGAAGGCTTTCATTGAAAGCTGGGGAAATGCTCCGCGTGGACTCTGTTAGCGCCATCATCCATATATGAGGACTGACTTCCTGCTTGTTCCTGTAGAAATATTTGGATCATTCGGAGAAGGATGGCCCTCACAATGCCCAGCATTAGAAGAGTCTGGTACATTTACTTCGGGTCTTAAACTTTGTCGATGTGTGGATACTCCAGCATCCAGAGCAGAGGAATTATTCCTTTTTCCACATGTCCAAAGCTACACTTTTTATCAATTATGTGTTTGTGAGACAGAAGCTTTTCCCCAAGGTGGGAGCTTTGGAAATGGGCAGCATCATTCTTTCAGATCATTTTCTGGTTTGGGTGGAATTGGATGTGGTGGAACTACAACGAACTCATCAACAAAACAAAAAGAGAACACCACACAAACACCATCCAGAAAGCACACAACAAACCCAGGGAACTCTTCGAGATAGTGAAGAATCTAACCAACGAACCAAGCCCCGACAAAGACATACAGATCGACCCACAAACCTTCGCAGATCATCTTCAAGGGATACTGGGCCGCTCACCACCACAAATACCCACAGAAACCAACAGCCCAACCACACCCATCACAAGCTGGGACAAGTTTCACACGCCTTCCACACAGCAAATCTCAGATATCATCTCCGCTTTCAACACAAGCACCGCACCCACTGATCCATGTCCAGCCCCATGGATCAAAGCAACCAAACAGAGCTTCATAGGCCACATACACAACATGGTGAGCAACTCCGTAACCCAAGGAACCATGCCAGAACAGCTGAAACTAGCCACAATAAGGCCAATCCCCAAGAAAACCAACCTAGAAAAGAGCAACCCAGCAGCCTACAGGCCAATCTCCAGCATACCACTTCTGGCTAAAATCATAGAAAAGTCAGTGCAACAACAGCTCCAGGACCACATCGACGAGCACGCCCCGCTGGATATACATCAACATGGCTTCCGCCCAAACCACGGAGTCAAAACACTGCTACTATACCTATTCAATGACATCATCCAAACCATGGACCACTACAATCAAGGAACACTAATGATCTTCATAGACATATCAGCGGCCTTCGACACAGTGGACCACAGAATCCTCCTAACCAGACTACGGAACATCGAAATAACCGGCACCGTCCTAAATTGGTTCAACTCCTACTTAACCGACAGACAGTTCCAAGTCAAAATCGGAACCAAAACTTCACAACCCATGAAGATCAAGCAAGGAGTACCACAAGGATCTGCACTATCCTCACTACTATTCAACTTATACATACAGCCAATCTGCCACATCATCTCCGCCCACGAAATAAACTATACCATCTACGCAGACGACATCATGATTTACACGCCGATCAACCTCAACAGCCCCGACTACAACAGGATAACAAACTGTCTGGACGACATTTCCACATGGCTTAAACACAACAACCTAGCAATCAACTACAACAAGACAGAAGCACTCATATCAAAATGAAACACCGACTTCAGCCCCCCAACATTCATCACAACCAACACGACAATCCCACTAAAGGATGAAGTAAAATACCTCGGAATAACCCTCGACAAAGAGCTGAACCTACAATCTCACATCAAAAAAACCGCCAGAAACGCATACTACAAAATGAAAATAACCAGACGCCTCAAGCCTCTACTCTCCTACGAACACTTCCGCACAGTCTGCCAAGCGCTCATAACCCCCATACTGGATTTCTGCAACCCGATCTACAACGGAATACCAAAACAATCACTCAAACCACTTCAAATGGCCCAAAACACAGCAGCCAGGATAATTACCGGTGCAACAACCCAAGCACACATCACCCCCATCCTCAAAGACCTCCACTGGCTCCCAATCAGCCACCGCATCAAATACAAGATGATCTTAAACATATTCAGAATCAGACACAAGAGATCAGCACTCAGCCTCCAAGCCCTCATTCTCCCTAACACCAGCAACAGACCAAGAAGAAAAGCCTCAACAGACACACTCAGCACCCCAAACAACTACACAAAAGCATGCAAGGCCACCACACAAAGGGCACTCTCCCTGGCAGCCCCAGCAATATGGAACTCACTCCCGCACGACATACGATCAACTGAAGATCTGAAGGACTTCCGGAAACACCTGAAGACTGTACTCTTCACAGATCACTACGGCCCAAATGCTTAACCTGAATCCACGAACCGGATCCAATCTGGACTAATCACAGCTCACAGAAACCACCAAGCCTGGACCCAGAAACCTTGTATATACTGTACATAGCGCATATGTAAATAGCTCACCCAAATCAAAACACTCGCACCCACACACCCACACTGTACATAAGGCTCACATGACACACAACACTTACACTGATTGCTTGCTGTGCTCACCGCCTTGATTGAAGGATAAGGCGGGATACAAATACCCTTTAAATAAAATAAATAAATAAGAAAAGGGGAAGGGTTTTTGGAAGTTAGAATGAGTAGCTTCTGAAGGATGAGAGGTGGAGGAATAGGTGCGGAAGGGTATTCTATAGTGTTGTTAAGTTAATAATGGAGAGGTAAGGAGAGGAGTATTTGTGGAATGCAATGAAAGCAGCGATGAGCGGAATATTTCACAAATGGGTGGCTAAGAAAGAGGTTGAAAGAACAGAAAAAAAAAGTGGTACAATGAGGTGGCAAGTCTAGAAAAGAAAAAGAGAAACCAACAAAAGAGCTTGGTACTGATCTGGATAAAGCATGGAGAAAAATAAAGGAATTGCAGCTGGAATAGATTGAGTTTATGAATATGGAAATAAGCCTAGTAGGGTGTTGACTAGGAGTTGAAGAAAGGAAAAGGATCACAAATGTGCAGAAAGTTAAGGGACAAGGAGATTAAATCTGGGTCACTGATGGGAAAATTCAAAACAATTTGCCTTATTCCATAATAAATTATACTCAAAAAAAGTGTAATACCAGACAGGAAGAGCAGATTAGTCCCATCTTAGACATGGAAATGGAATAGGTTGTCCAGTGAAAATGCCCCTGGGTAGGATGGATTTTCAGGAGGATTCTACAACAAATTTAAAAGAGGATTTAGGTGGTCATTTAACTAGGTTATTTAAACTCCTTGTTGGAAGGGGAATCACTGTTGCATCCATGAAGGGAACAGGCATGATTCTGTTAAGGTGTTAGCTTTGCACCTAGAGAGGAAGGTACCAGATTTGGTCCATCATATCAGGGGGCTTTATTCCCAGGAGGCAAGCAACAGACAATATTAAGTGAACATTGTAACTGATGTAGGTGGTCAAAAAAAGCATGGGAGGAACCCTCAAAATTGTTGATGATAGACACCAAAAAGGCATTTGATAAGGGCAACTGGAAATTTGTAATGGAGTATTTTTAGATGGGGATAGGGGACATTTTTTAGTTGCTGGGTATGGAAGCTCTACAAGCAGCCCATAGAAGGGTAAATGTGCATGGGAAGCAAGGCAGAGGTGTCCACTATCCCCACTCTTGGCTCTTGGAGGACAGTGGTCCCTTGATGACTCCAGGGCAGTACAGTGACTGCTGTCTTCCACGCTGCTGGTGACCCCCATCCCCCCGCCAGCATCCAGTGCAGTTTCCTTCTACATTTTTGCTTGTGAAAAACAGGGTTCCCAACAACATCCAACACCACTTTCGGCTGGAAACACAGCCTTGCTTTACTCTTATGCCAGTGGAGGATAGAAATCCCACTAGTATCCACTATCGTTTTTTCAGTAGCTTGCGGTAGTTGTTTGGAATGCATAGATTTGAATAAGCACAAACCAACCTATGTGGACAGACTGACAGACACAAGGAGGCAAAGCACTTCATCCAGCAAGAAAGTCATTTGACTGGCCATAGTGAGCATGGTCTACACATTGTATTATCCAGCTGCATCTACAAAGCCCTTTTTCAAAATGGGCCGTACAGTGAACATTTTCATCTAGTAGGGATTTAACTCATGTGGTGAACTGTTCACAACAGTAACCAGTGAAATTACTACAACTTCTCCTACCTTCTCATAGAGCTGTGTGGGTAAAAGATCTAAAAATGGAGCGTGAAAAGAGATCATTGAAAAAAAGACATAATGCTTGGGGAGGTAGAGGGTCACCATAAAAGAGAAAAGCCAGCAATGAGATGGATCAATACAATAACAGCAGCTATGGATACTACTCTATCAACAATGAGCCGCTTGGCTGAAGACCAAATAATGTTTAGGTCAACTATCCAAAGGGTCGCCAGGAGTTGACACAGACTCAATGGTACTTAACAGGTTTTAAGGATTAAATACATTTTAAGTAACTTTCCTCAATTACTCTAGAAAATTCTATTGAAGAGGAGAAGTCTACAAGGCTCATGTCATGGAATAAGAGGGTCTATACAAAACTAACCTGTTCTCTGCTTGACACTAGAATTGTTGTCATATTCATCACCTATAAGAATAGAATCTAGAAACACTTGAAAAGAAATTCTTAAGTCCTACAGCATTTTGTGAAAGAAATCTGCTATGACATCAACTCTCTCAGCACCCAAATATTCAATAAAATAGAATCATCAAGCACGGGGTTATAAATATTTGAATCTTCTTACAACGACAAACAAGTCTCTATTGCTATGTAAGAGAACTCTTAGCAATACACAATTCCATGAAGGATTTATAAATAACTGTTTTACTTTACATACGACTGCCACCATAACTCTTCTGATTTGTGGTTCTAAAGTTTCAGCAACTGCAAAGTCTTCAGAAAACCAAGGACTTTGCCGATTACATTATCTGTCTCAGCTGCAGTGGTACAATATCAGAAAGATTCTACTTAGTCATTTTCTAGTAAAAATTCATATTTGTTGCTGGACATAACCTTAGGACACATTCATCAGTAGGTTTCATTTTTTGGACAGTTTTTCCAGAAAGGAATGCAGGAGAGAGGAAGAGCACCCAAGGGCAGGCCTTGCCCATTTGTCTGTTGCCATTTCTCATGACGGTGCTTTAAGCAGGTCCTTATGCTATGTCCAGAAATAGCGTCATCAGGCCACAGGGCTGTGAACACGCTATCTGCGTTGGGTGACAAAGTGCTTGGGAGTTTGCAAAGAGCAGCAAGTACAAGAAACAGCCATCAACAGGCAGGCTTGCAAATTGTACCAACATGTTTGTTTATTCCGGTTAGTCTTTTTCAAACCAAAAACAAATCAAACAGCATATGTATATTTTTAATAAAATTGTAAGTACTCTACAAACATGAAAAAAGCCATTTCAGCCAAGTCAGTCATACAAAACAAAATTCTTGAAAATACTGGGTGATGGGGGTTAACTCATTTTCACCTTGCTTTTTTCCAGTTGCCGAGTTATTTAATTTAGAATTATTTCAGAGGAAGAAAAAAAAAAGTTCATTCTACATCTGTAGAAGTAGCTACTGCTGTTAAACACTCAATTTACCACCTATGTGATCTCTGAATCTAAGGAGCATGTTTACTAAAAGTTTAAAAGCACAATAATAAAATTAATGCACATGAAGTGTCCAAGGCCCTTTTATTTCTAAGGGTGCAGGGACACTTAAAACCTTTAGTAAGCATGCCCCTAAGTGTTTAAAATGATTCCCGCAGGCTCACAAATGTGATGTTCCTTAAAGTCTTCTGAAAAAAACATTTTTTTAATGGGTCAAAAAGCCCTGAAATTTATTTATAGGCAAAACCATGGAAGGATGATTGCTGGATACCCATGTCGTAGTTAAACCCTCTTCTTCAGCAGTTAAGAACTAATTCTAGTTCTGGGTATTGAGAATACTAGCTAGAAAATGAGCTGGAGAGATGGCGTTTGGTTGGGGTTTTTTTTTTTTTGGGGGGGGGGGGTTGGGGCGAGGAGGTGTTTGCCTGTAGTTTAACTCTTGTCATTGACGTTTCAAAGGGAACTGAATGAGAACTTTGAAAAGAGCGGTAGACAAACAGAACTGGTTATAAATCAGCTTTCCAGAGATAGGCTTTAGGATTGACAGCGCACTTTCGACATTTTGTCAGTCCAATGTTGAGAACTTTAGTTACAACAGTTCATCTATTTCTTTACTATTCATATTGCATTTTGAATGCTCTTATCAAGAGCTGGCCTAGTCTACTGATGGGAGAAGTAATTTGGTTCCACCTGCTTTTCTTCAAAGCAGCTGCTATATAAAATTAAACTAAAATTTTAAAATACTTAGGCATTTTTTCATCTTGGCAACATTTGCATTACCTGTGACAAAGCTGCATACTAAACGTCTGAAAATTTTTTTCACAGTTTAGTACAGTTCTTGCAGTTATTTCTTGCAAGTATCCAGCAGGATGTGTTATTTCCTGATGTATAAATTCTTTCCGTAAGGAAGACCCTCTCTCTTGTTATTACACAGGACATGAAATTGAATATTACACCACCCATCAAGAGTCATGTTAAAATTTCCCCCTAAGTATTTTGCATGTCTCAGTTTCACTTATGTACCTCAAGAATTTCCCTGCGATATCTAATCTACTCATTGGACTATATCCTGGTTGAAGTGACTGAACTATGTAAGTGCGTTTTCAACCATATCCTCTAAAAGTACATTGGAGGTCCTTTACCTCGGATTTTAAGCTGATCAGTACTTCTTGGGCCAACAGTTTCCCATCATGCTTGGTCCATCCATTCTGGAGTGCTTACCATCTTATCTCCCACCTTCCTTTGCTGATTAAGCTGCATGAACAGGTAGTGATGGCTCAGTTCCATTAAGTACTGGAAGATAATGGGATTTCAAGCTTCTTTCAGACAGGCTTCCAGAGGGGGCACAGCACAGAAACACATTGCTGCTTTCCATGCTGAATTTCCTTAGGGGCAGCTGGAGGTCAGACAGGCAGCAATTCTAATCTCTCAAATATTTCTTCACCATTTGATGCATCGAGTCACTTTATTTTGATCGCCCGTTTAAGAGTGCCTGAAATTGGTTGTTCAGTTCCAAGTTGATTCCATTCATTTTCGACTGGTCATTAGCAATGGGTGGCAATAAGAGATGTTTTACTTGGGGACCACAGAATAGAAGGATCCTTTAAAGTTCCTCGCTATCACCTGTGCTGTTAAAATACTTTAAGCCATTTGTAAAATACTTTCATATAGAACTAGAGAAGGCAATGCAACCAAATAAGATACAGTGCATTGCAAAAGTATTCATCCCCTCTGTGTTTGTCCTGTTTTGTCGCATTACAACCTGGCATTAAGATGGACTTTTGGGGGTTAGCACCACGAGATATACACAACATGCCTACGACTTTGTGTTTGTCACAATAAAGGATATTTAAGACAAATAAACAAAGCAGGAGTGGCTGGTGGACGTGAGGATCGCCTGGTAACATGCCTGCCTGGTGCGAAAGGCAGCGGACCTCACGTGTCACCTAGATAAGGTGCTGGGGAGGAGTCTGCTGTCTTGGTACATGTCGGTACCAATGACATAGGAAAATGTGGTAGGGAGGTTCTGGAGGCTAAATTTAGGCTTTTAGGTAGGAAGTTGAAATCCAGAACTTCTAGGGTAGCGTTCTCCGAAATGCTTCCCGTTCCACGTGCAGGACCCAAAAGGCAGGCAGAGCTCCAGAGTCTCAATGCGTGGATGAGACAATGGTGCAGAGATGACGGTTTTGGATTTGTTAGGAACTGGGGAACATTCTGGGGAAAGGAGAGGCTCTTCCAAAGGGATGGGCTTCACCTTAACCGGGATGGAACCAGGCTGCTGGCATTAACCTTTAAAAAGGAGATAGAGTAGCTTTTAAACTAGATAATAGGGGAAAGCCGACAGTCGCCCAAGAGCGGATGGTTCGGAAGAATGTAACCATGAAGGATACTACCAAAAGCAGAGAGGTTCCAAAAAAAGAGTAAAGTAGCCCAAATGCCCTCGAGTATGAAGCAGACAGAGCTTAAAGATCCCAAATTACCCATGTCTACCAACAGCCAAACTAATATGAATAAAATACAGTCTCTAAAATGCTTGTATGCAAATGCTAGAAGTCTAAAAAAATAAGATGGGAGAGTTAGAATATATAGCACTAAATGAGAGGTTAGATATGATTGGGATATCAGAGACATGGTGGAAGGAGGACAACCAGTGGGACACTGTGATACCTGGATACAAACTATATCGTAATGAAAGAGCTGATAAAAATTGGTGGAGGGGTTGCGCTCTATGTTAGAGGGGGCATTGAGTCAGAAAGGATTAAACTTTTGCAGGAAAAGCATAGTTACTCACCTGTAACAGGTGATCTCCGGGAAGAGCAGGAATTTAGTCCTCACATATCGGTAACGTCGGTACCGACGGAGCCCGTGCGGGAACGCTCCCCGGCATCCAATCAGAACTCTTTTGGGAGCATCCCACAGCGCCTGCGTGCTGCCTTCCCGCCTTTCCCAGCTGCCTCTCTCCAGTTGAGTTTTAAAGCTGAGACAAAGAGAGAGAGAGGGAAAGGAAAGAGATAGAGAGATACAACTCCTAGGGATGGTGGGTGGGTTGTGAGGACTAAATTCCTGCTGTTCCCGAAGATCACCTGTTACAGGTGAGTAACTATGCTATCTCCAGGAACAAGCAGGAATGTAGTCATCACATATGGGGACTCCCTAGTTTTAGGTGACAGGGAGAGACCCCAGAAGTTGTGTGTCCCTGAAAAGAGCTCCACTTCACCCCATGGATCTCTGGCATCCTACCAAGGATGGTGGGCAGGAGTTGATTAGGTATGGAACAGGTGTTTGAGAACAGCCTGACCAAACAAGGCATCCCAGCAGGAGTCCTTGTCCAAACAGTAATGGGCTGTGAAGGTATGAACCGAGGCCCAAGTGGCTGCTCGACAGATGTCGTCAATAGACACAGAGTGCAGATGAGCCATTGAGGCTGCCATGGCTCTCACACTGTGAGCTGTCACATGGCCCTCAAGAGAAAGGTTCTTACTCTGATAGGCGAAGGAAATACACTGAGCAATCCAGTTAGATAGTGTTCTCTTGGAGACTGGAAGTCCCAAATGAGAAGGATCAAAAGCAACAAAGAGTTGAGAGGACTTTCTATGTTGCTGTGTTCTTTGTAAGTAAAAAGCTAGAGCTCTTTTACAGTCCAGGGTATGAAGATTCCTTTCTGCATTTGATGCATGAGGTCCTGGAAAAAAACAGGTAGGTAGACCTCTTGGTTTAGATGAAAAGGCGAGACCACCTTAGGCATAAAGTGTGGATGAGTCCTAAGGACTACCTTATGATGGAACCTTGTATAAGGTGGATTAGCTACTAGCGCTTGCAACTCACTAATGCGGCGTGCTGATGTGATTGCAATGAGAAAGATAACCTTCCAAGAAAGGAATTTTAAGGAGGTGGTAGCTAAAGGTTCGAAAGGTGGCTTCATGAGCTGCCCAAGAACCAGGTTTAAGTCCCATGCCACCGGAGGTAGTCTAATGGGAGGCTTAGTTAGAAGGAGGCCTCTCATAAACCTTGCTATGAGAGGATGAGAGGAAATAGGCTGTCCATTTAGAGGTTTAAGAGAAGCTGCAATAGCACTCAAATGGACTCCTACTGAATTTGTCTTAAGGCCTGCATTAGATAAATGGAGGAGATACTCCAGCAAATATTGCAGAGGTATCGCAAGGGGGTTAAGAACCTTTTCCGAACAGCAAATAGTAAACCTTTTCCACTTGAAAGCATAAGAACGTCTAGTGGAAGGTTTTATGGAAGCATAAACAACATCTTTCACTTGTTGAGAAAGATTAAGATCTTGGAGATCTAGGCCTTCAGCAACCAAGCCCTGAGATGCAGAGACTGGGGATTGGGATGCCATAACATTCCGTTCTCCTGAGATAGGAGATCTGGAGCAGACCCTAACTCCAGGGAGGGAGCTTGAGAGAGATGTAGAAGCAGAGGGTACCACACTTGCCGTGGAAAAATGTGGTGCTATGAGAATCATGTGGCCTCTGTCTCTCTGAAGCTTGAAGAGGGTTTTGGGAATTAGGGGAATGGGTGGAAAGGCATACAGGAAGTCTTTACCCCACTAAAGGAGGAAAGCATCCTTGGCCTGAGCCCCCTGAGCCGGAATTCTGGAACAGAACCGGGGAAGTTTGGCACTCAACGGACTTGCAAAGAGGTCTATGTCCGGGGTTCCCCAAAGTTGAAAGGAGGAGCGGTCTAGTGGTTAGGACAAGGTACTTCAGGCCGGAGGGCCGGGGGTTCAAGTCCCACCTGGGGACAGCAATCTCAGGCCGGAGGGACTGGGATTTCTAGTCCTATAGGCACTCCTTGTGGTCTTGGGCAAGCCACTTAACCCTCCATTGCCCATGTTCCCTGTAAGTATTAGCGTATGTGTCTCATATCCCCTCGTGTTAAATGTATCCCCCAATTGACCGCTTTGACCCGGTGAAAAGCGGGATATAAATACAGCTAAATAAATAAAATAAATAAATATCCTGGTCACCTGGTCTGCATGCAGAGACCACTCGTGTGGAAGCAGAACTCGACTGAGTCTGTCCGCCCAAGAGTTTTGAATGCCTGGAAGATATACTGCCAGCAGATGAATCTGATGCTCTCTGGCGAGGGCCCATAGTCGCAAAGCTTCGTTGCAAAGCGACAGAGCCCGTTCCCCCCTGCTTATTCACATAGAACATGGCTACTTGATTGTCCGTATGAATGAGGACGGTCTTGTAGCTGAGCAGGGAGTGGAACACTCGCAGAGCCAGGAAAATTGCTCTGAGTTCCAAGAGATTGATATGTAGACAACTCTCTTGCGGAGACCAGGTGCCCCGGGTGGAGAGGTCTCGCAGACGAGCTCCCCAACCCTTTGGAGAAGCATCTGTTGTGAGAGTTGCTTGGGGTAAGGGTTGTTGAAAGGGGCACCCCAGCAACAAGTTTTGAGTGGACTTCCACCATTGGAGGGACAAAATGAGGCAACTTGTGTTTGCTATTTTGTCTGACAGGCACCCTGATGCCTGGGTCCATTGGGTGGATAAAGTCCACTGAGCTGCCCTCATGTGGAGGCGAGGATATGGAACCACATGCACGGTGGATACCATGTGGCCTAGTAATTGCAACATTTCTCGATAGGCCCTTGCCAGGAAAGCTCCTATGAACTCTAAAGACTGAGTGGGAGTTAGACTGGATTTTGGGATGTTTATTACCAGCCCTAAATACTGAAGGATACGCATTGTGCAGGATAGAGAAGTCTTGGCCTCTGACTGTGTTGGAGCTCGAATGAGCCAGTCGTCCAAGAAAGGGAAGACGAATATTCCTAGAGTGCGGAGAAATTCTGCTACCACAGCCATGCATTTCGTGAACACCGTTGGTGCGGAGGCCAGACCAAAAGGAAGTACCCTATATTGATAATGCTTTCCTTGAAAAACGAACCGAAGGAACCTTCTGTGGGTTGGATGGATGAGGACATGGGTGTACGCATCCTTGAGATCTAGAGAACAAAGCCAATCCTGACTCTGAAGGTATGGTAGCAGATCTCCGAGAGAAATCACCTTGAATTTCTCCTTGACAAGGAATTTGTTCAATTCTCTGAGATCTAAGATAGGTCTGTAACCCCCTGTTTTCTTTGGAATAAGAAAATAAGGGGAATAGAACCCTATGCCCTGTTGATGAAGAGGTACTTCTTCTATTACCCCTTGGGCAAGAAGGATGGACCTAACAGGTGGATGAGAGAGGTCAGAGAATTGAACTGCTTCACTTTTGTGTGAGGGGGGCATGCTTGAAAAATGAAGTTTGTACCCCTCCTTTATGATGGAGAGTGTCCAATGCTCAGCTGTTATTTGCCCCCATCTGGGGGCAAAATGACATAACCTTCCTGGAATGGTGGACAGTTCTGGTCCTTCCAGAACCAGAAAGACTAAGTTCTGTAGCTGAAAGTCAAAGGCCCTGAGGAGGCTGAGGCTGCTGGGCCGGTGGAGGCCTAGCAGCCTTTGCTTTCTTCTGTTTGGGTGGTTGCTGACGTTTGCTTGAAAACTGACCTGCAGAAGATGCCTGCTGACCATAAGCAGGATAAAATCTTTTTTTAGAAAAAGATGTTCTCTTGAACAACTTCTTTCTAACACGATCAGCAGTGGACTTGGATATTCTATCCAAGGTGGAATTTTCAACATCCATTTCATTGGCTTTTTCCTGCCAGTCTTTACCAAACAGGTTCTCACCAGTACAAAGGATATTTCCCAATTTATCTTGTACCCAGAGCTCTAAATCAGATGCCTGGAGCCAAGCAATTCTACGTGCACCTATGGCGATAGACGAGGTTCTGCTTATACATTCAAAGCAGTCAAAGGCTGCACGGTTGGAGAATTTAGAAACATCTTGGGCATGTTTGACCCAAGTGAGAAAGTCCTGTCTTTTATCCTCAGAAATGAAAGGATTTAAAGTCTGTAAATTATCTGTGACCTCCTTTAGGAACATTCCCATGTAGAGACTATAGGAAGTGATTCTTGCAGCAAGCATGGAAGCTTGAAAGACTCTACGTCCAAAAGCATCCAGGGTTCTACACTCACGTCCTGGAGGATTAGAGGCATATCTTTTTGCACTTCTGCTCCTTCTCATAGCTGACTCCACCACAATAGAGTGGTGAGGAAGTTGAGTCTTATGGAACCCAGGACAAGGAGGGACTCGATACATAGTAGCCAATCTACGAGAATGAGGAGAGGTGGTAAGAGGTGTTTCCCACATCCTCAACATGAGATCATATAAAATCTCATGAATGGGTAAGGTAGCTGCCTCCTTAGGAGTTTTGGGATATTGTAAAATTTCCAACTCCTTAGCCCTTGGCTCTGTTTCAGGGGCCACAGTAATGGACAGGCCCCGAGCCACCACCCTGATGAAGTCTTGGAAGGACATGCCCTCTGGGGGAGACATCCTGCGTTTAGGGGAGGACTCCTCCTCTGGAAGAAGCATCGCTGCATCGACAGAACTTTCAGAATCCTCAGATTCTTCTGAGGACTCAAAGTATCGTCTGTCCAGATGATCCTGTAGAGCCTGATACCCGTACCAACCAAGGTCAGTACCGGGAATAACCGGTACCGGAGAATCAGTACCGGAGGGCATCGCAGGATAGGGTACCGGGAGAGCAGACACTGATGTCGATGCTATTGGTACCGATACCGATGCCAGTGCCGGTACCGGTGGAGTTGTCTGTCGCTGTACCAAGGGCGTCGATGCCGCAAGGAAAGCCGCCAGACTGCGTTCCATAGTCAGAATTCTCTGGTCCATGGACGCCGCCAGTGCCTGGATGTCTGTACTGGTGGAGACCACCGGTACCCCACAGCATGGCACCAGGAGATCTGTCGAGGCCGAGCCATCGAGAACATCCTGGAACCCCGATAATGCTTTGGAAGCCGAAGCCTCCCACCGGGGTAATTTTGCCGGTGCAGAATCCTCGAGGGCAATGCCAGAGGCATCTCGATGCTTAGGAGATCTACCCTTCGAGGACCGTCTGGATTTATGTTTAGTTACCTGATATCCACAAAAGGAAGAAGCAGCCCTGGAAGACATCGATGCCATCGAAGCCGCATCAGAGGGAAAGCACAGTTACTTACCTGTAACAGGTGATCTCTGGGAACAGCAGGAATAAGTCTTCACATATGGATACGTCGGTACCGACGGAGCCCGCATGGGAATTCTCCCCAGCATCCAATCAGAAAGCTTTTGGGAGCATCCCTCGTGCCTGCGCACTGCCTTCCCGCCTTTTCCACTGCCTCTCCTCAGTTGAGTTTCATAGCTGAGACAAAAGGAGAGAAAGAGGAAAGGAAGATAGATAGATAGATACAACTCCTAGGGGAGGTGGGTGGGTTGTGAAGACTTATTCCTGCTGTTCCCAGAGATCACCTGCTGTTACAGGTAAGTAACTGTGCTATCTCCAGGAACAAGCAGGAATGAGTCTTCACATATGGGGACTCCCCAGCTAGAGATGCCAGGGGGAGATCCCATAAAAAGAGTGTCCCTGGATCAGGACTGCAGTTCCCACACATGGATCTCCGGCATCCCAGGAGGGATGGTGGGTAGGAGTTGAAAGGAAAGGAGCTGTAAGAAAACAGCAAAGCTAAGGACTACAGGAGAGGAGTCCTTGGTATGTATGATAAGTATCATTAAAATTATTTAATGAACAATCCCAAAATGGATCTTACCTACTGGATTGTAGGAAGTAGAGAGCGTGATGGAGTCTACTAGAGATTCAGTAGAGGATCCTCAAGGTGACCTCACGCAGTGAGGGTGAAGGTCCAAATCTGGAATTGGCAGGTGACCCAGGTGTCAACTGGGGTAGTATAAGAACGGCAGGTCTTCAGTGGAAAGCTTTATGGAAAAAAGCTGAAAACTCTTAGCTACGGAGTCATTGACATTGAGGAGTAAAAGAGGAAGACTGACCGATTTGGACAAGTAGCCCAGTCCTGGAGGGAAGAAAGGGTATGGAAAAAAGCCCGTATTCCCAAGGAGGACAGATGTGTGAAGGGCTGAAACCTCAGAACTACTGAAGATCTACACTGTCTTTCCTAGCTGGTGAGAGATAGGAAAGATATTGAATTATGATGCTTCAGGGATAGCGAGTCCTAGAGTAAGTGGAAGCTGTTAGTACCACAGTAGTGGTTTTGTGCATAACAGCCCCTACATACCGAGGGACAGTACAAAGATATGCAAACCCACTGTCTGGAACCTCTAAGAAGGTAAAAACCTTTATAGTAGAGACAGTTAGGGAGATAGTATGTAATACATATCTACCTATAAAAAACTCTCGACAGATATAGATATATATATATAGATATATAGATAGAGATATAGATATAAATATATAGATATATAGATAAAAGTGTATATATATATATGTCGAGATTATTTTTATAGGTATATATTTTTTTATATAGGGGCATAACCCATGCACACACAACTTACAGACATATGTATGTATAGAAATAAATAGAGATATATACATACATGAATATGTAAGTTTGAAGATACATGTCTGCAACTAAGCCCCATAAGAACATTCACATGAGAGATGAGGGAGAAAGATTCATCTAACAAGAAGGTGGAACCTACTTGAAAAGATATATAGAGAATCTATTCCTCCGGGCTAAGAGAGTGCAGGAATGCTATCCAGTGAAATAACCAGGATGGTTGCGTGAAAAAACTGAGGATAATATCAGTCTGTAGAGAGCAAGTCGTGAGTTCTGAAGAACACAGACATGGTAAACGGACAGAAAACGCATAGAGGGAGATACCAGGATGACCCACTGGAGGGACACAGGGGTATCATGCGTTACTAGTAGAATATGTGCTGTCCATGAGGAGTAGGATAGCATGGGGCCAAGCTGTAAGGAAAAAAAGAGCATATTCCTGCAGGATTGGAAAAACTCCTTGGACATTCACGCAGAAAAAGCTTATATCCTGTATTATAACAGGAGACAAGAGGGTGTGGAGAACCCTCAGAGTCATGGAAAATGACTGATAAGCCTTTTCTACTATATGGAATAGCCATCAGAGACAAAGTTCAATGCTCTCTAGCAAGGGCCCATAGTAGAAAGCTTCTCTGAAGATTGCAGAGAGCATTATGCAGGAGAATTAGGAGATAAAACTGACTGTAGGTCAGCTGTGTTGCCAAATCCAAGGAAATGGAGATGGCTAGAAAGAAGATAATGTAAGAAGCCTGAAGTGAGTAGGATTATCCAAGATAGATGAGGACTATCTTGGAATCACTACTAAGGCTAGACAGACTGGAAACTTGTGGAAAAGTACCAGTAGAGCAAACACTGGAACTCCTGCATGAATAGCAACTGAAAGAGACAGCAGAGGGAATCTTTCTGTGAAAACACAGAGAGAACAGACAAAGGAAGAGGAATAGTCCTGTCCCTGTCTGATAAGCTGTCCAGAGAATTTATTCAAAGAAAAACTCTACACTGGAATGAAAGGTGTACAGTATGGTACCACTCAATCAGGAGAAAACCTGGATGAGAGGGTAGAAAAACAGGAACTGAAGGGTGACTCACCATATGGTGAGTCAGCTGAAGGAAAACATGTTCATGTTGGGACAGAAACTATCATGGGATAGTAGTTAACTTCTCTTCTTGGTAGGAAGAAGAGGAGAAATCTGTAACCCATAGACAAGAATATCCTGACAGCTCAGTACATCCTGAAGAAAGGAAGCCATGTGTAGAGCTTTAAAGAAAAAAACAGTGAACAACTTCTGCTAAGAAGAGGTTAACTGTAGGATGCAACCTTCAGGAACCTATGGTTACTGGGTATGCTTAGACTGGCTAGAGTTTGGATTCTTCAGACTAGGACGAGGTGTCCCCTGCTTGGGTACATCTGGATGATGGGCAGGAGAAAAGTGAAACCTTCTTTTCTTAGGGAAAGAAGGTTTGGTACGACATTTCCTACCTCCTGGGGAGGAAGAAGGCTTAGGATGGTTTCCAGAACCAGGGAAGTCAGTGGAGCAGAGAACAACCTGACGTAAAGCCTCCTTATTGAAGAGATTTTCTCCAGTACAAGGAGAATTACCCAGTGTGTGTTGTGCCCATCTGTTCAAGTCTGAAGCCTGGAGCCAGGCTCTACGACATGCTCCTATGGCAATAGCAAAGGATCTGCTAACAGACTCAAAAGAGTCTAGAGAAGCACGAGAAAGAAACCAAGAGAGATTCTTCTTCAACGACACCTCCTCCTTCCCCTCCATGTCCGCTCCATTCTCCTCCTCCAAACTCCCATTTCCGAGTCCACCCTCTCCTCCTTCTCCATCAGCACCCACCGCAAATACAGTGACTGAAAGCTCACCAGTTTTTTTCTTCGCCACCATCTCCGTGCTGGGTGCTCGCTTCCTTCCCATTTTTCCACCTGGGGGTCCCATTAATTGCTCTCCACTCTCGGGAATCGGACGGAGCTAGGCTTCTATGCCGCCATTAGCTCCGTGACGTCACCGGAAGTCCCCATAACGCCAATTTTTAAAAAGGGTTCCAGGGGTGATCCGGGAAACTACAGACCGGTGAGCCTCACGTCAGTACCGGGAAAAATGGTAGAAACCATCATAAAGAATAAAATTACTCAGCATGTAGATAGTCATGGCCTAATGAGAGACAGCCAACATGATTTTAGACAAGGAAGATCTTGTCTTACACTAATCTATTATGTTTTTTTGAAAGTGTGAATAAACAGGTGGACAAAGGCGAGTCAGTTGATATAGTGTATCTGGACTTTCAGAAAGCCTTTGACAAGGTCCCTCATCAGAGACCTTTGGCAAAACTAAAGAGTCATGGGATAGGAGGCAGTGTACTACTGTGGATCAAGAACTGGTTAAAAGATAGAAAGCAGAGGGTTGGGCTAAATGGCCAATTTTCTCAATGGAGAAAAGTGAATAGTGGTGTACCCCAGGGATCTGTGCTGGGTCCGCTGCTTTTTAACATATTCATAAATGACCTGGAAAGTGGAACGAGTGAGGTTATCAAATTTGCAGATGACAAAAAACTATTTAAAATTGTTAAAACCCAAGAGGATTGTGGAAAAGTGCAAGAGGATCTTGATAAATTGGAAGACTGGGCATCAAAATGGCAGATGAAATTTAATGTGGACAAGTGCAAAGTTATGCACCTAGGGAAGAACAACCCAAACTATGGCTACACGATGCAAGTTCCACATTAGGAACCACCACCCAGGAAAAAGATTTAGGCGTCATTGTGGATAGCATGTTAAAACCCTCGGCCCAGTGTGCAGCGGCAGCCAAGAGAGCAAATAGAATGCTAGGTATCATAAGGAAAGGAATGGAAAATAAAACAAAAGATATTATAATGCCTCTATATCGTTCCATGGTGAGACCGCACCTTGAATATTGTGTGCAATTCTGGTCGCCGTATCTTAAAAAGGATATAGCGTTCTTAGAAAAGGTTCAGAAAAAAGCCACCAAAATGGTAAAGGGGATGGAAGGATACTCCTATGAAGAAAGGCTAAAAAGGTTAGGGCTCTTTAACCTGGAAAAGAGACGGCTGAGGGGAGATATGATAGAAGTCTATAAATAAATGAACGGAGTGGAACGGGTAAACGTAGATCGATTGTTTACCTTATCAGAATATAGAAAGACTAGGGGACATGCAATGAAGCTACAAGGTAAACTATTTAAAACTAATAAAAGAAAATATTTCTTCATTCAACGTGTAATCAAACTCTGGAATTTGTTACTGGAGGATGTAGTAAAGGCTGTTAGTGTAGCTGGGTTTAAAAAAGGTTTGGACAAGTTCCTGGAGGAAAGGTCCATAAACCATTATTAAGAAGGGACTCAGGATATCAATACTTGACACAGTACAAGCAATGCGGAACCTGTGTTTTTTGGGGAAACTGCTAGGTACGTATGACCTAGATTGGCCACTGTTGGAAACAGGATACTGGGCTTGATGGACCTTGGTCTGACCCAGTATGGCATATCTTATGTTCTTATTTAGGGGTTTCATAGCAAAAGGGATGAATACATATATACTCACAACCTTTCAGTTTGTATTTTTTTTATACACATATATACATATACACACAAGGTATTTTAATGTCATTTCACTTCACCAATTTGGGCTATATTGTTAGGTCCATTACCTAGCATACAAATGAACCTGCATTTTCATTCCAGGTTGTACGTAATGTGACAGGACAAAAACCAAGGGGATGAATACTTTTGAAAGGCACTCTACATCCCAGAATATTGAAGGAAATTGGAGACATTCTAGCGGCTCCACTGACTAACCTTTTCAATGCTTCTTTAGAGTCGGGAGTGGTCCCAGAGGGCTGGAGGAAGGCACATGATGTTACAATACACAATGAGAGGAAGTAAGGATGAGGTTAACAACTACAGGCCAGTTAGTCTAACTTCTGTGGTGAATAAATTATTGGAAACGCTACTAAAACAGAGAATAGTGAGGTTTCTGGAGTCCAATGGATTGCAGGATCTTAAGTAGCATTGTATTGTCAGACAAATCTGATTGATTTCTTTGACTAGGTGACCAGGGAGTTGGACAGAGGGAGAGCCCTAGATGTGGTGTACTTAGATTTCAGTAAAGCCTTTGACTCCGTTCCACACAGGTGACTTTTAAACAAACTGGGCACCCTGGGGATGGACCCTAAAGTGACTGACTGGATTAGGAATTGGTTGAGTGGGAGGCGACAACAGGTACAGATAAATGGAGCTTACTCTGAGGAGAAAGAGGTTACCAGTGGTGTGCAGCAGAGATCTGTCCTTGGCGCAATTCTTTTAAACACCTTTGTTACCGATACTGCAGAAAGGCCGTCGGGTAAGGTTTTGCCTCTTTGCAGATGACATCAAAATCTACAATAGAGAAGATACCCAGGAAGGAGTAGATAAAACGAGGAGGGCTCTAGCTAAGTTTGAAGAATGGTCAGGAATTTGGCAGCTGAGATTTAATGCTAAAAACAAACAAAAAAACCCAAAATAATAAAATAAAATTCCAGGGTCATGCATTTGGGCTACAAAAATCCAAGGGAGCAGTGTAGGCAGAGAAGTACTTCTGTCCACAAAAGAAGGGGACCTGGGTGTGATTTTTTTTTTTTTTTGATGATCTGAAAGTGGCTAAGCAACAGCAAAAGCCAGCGGGGATTTTTGGGCACATAGGGAGAGGAATGTCTATCAGGAAGGAGGTGATAGTGCCTCTCTTATAAAAGTCTTTGATGCGACCTCATTTGGAGTACTGTGTGCAGTTCTGGAGACCATAACTTCAAAAGGATATAAGCAAGATGAAATGGGTGCAGAGGATGACTACTAAGATGGTTAGAGGTCTTCGTTATAAAGCATTTGGAGAGAGACTTAAAGATCTTACTACGTATAAGTTAGAGATGTTTAAATACCTCTGTGACATACATAGCCATGAGAAGAGCCTATCTCATTTGAAAGAGGGGACATAGGATGAGAGTGAAAGGGGATAAACTCAGGAGTAATATGCAGAAATATTTCTTTACAGAAAGAGTGGTAGATGCATGGAATAGTCTCCCAGTAGAAGTAGTGGAGACTAGGGTGGCATTTGACTTCAAGAAAGCATGGGACAAGCACAGAAGATCTCTAAAGGATAAAAGGGGACTATTGTAGTGAATATTTAAGGGCAGACTTGAAAGACCATGTGGTCTTTTTCTGCTGTCATTTTCTGTTTCTATAAACTACAGGATTTATAGAGACAATCAGCTCTTTTATTCCCTGTGAAAATCAGCATCCCCTGCTCTTGAACACAATAAAAATATCAGAGAACCATCTTGCCCTCGATCTCAGAAAGAGGCAATGTAGTTTAGCCATGTGCCAGCTCTCATTTGTACCGCAGAGAGAAGGTCTAGGAATTCTTAGTCATACCCAAGGTTTACATTCTTGGGGTAACTATTAAATTCTAGGTTTAACACAGGCCTTGGTTCTTGTGGACATGGGCTACTATAATTCATAGTGTTAACTACACTGGCCTGAGTTTTACTGGTACCAAGTAAGGTGAGCACATTATACCAAGCTTTGGTGACGCTTCACTGGCTGCTTTTGTTGGAAAGTGAAGTTTAAAATCCTCTTTGATCTTTAGTGCTTCTGAGGACATCCTTGCTAATGTACATACCTTCTCAAGGAGGCCAGTCAGCTAGAAAACAACCACTTCAAATTCTTCCAGTTAAAACATTATCTGTCTGAAAGAAAGGCCAGAGTTTTATCTACTGTAGACCATCTCCTGTGGAATGTTCTCCCTGGGGCTCTTCAGTCAGAAACTAACTTACCTAACCTTCAGGAAAAGCAGGGTTTTTTGGGTTTTTTTAAAGCATTTTCTACGTGATGATTTGATTTATGTTCAGTTTTGCTTTTCTATTGTAACAGGAACCATAATTGCTGTTGGTCATTTTTTCCCCATTTATTTTACAGTATTACCTTCTGGAGTGTATTTGGCTATAAATATCTATAAAGAGTTTGAAGCTGTCTATTTCTTCTTCATAATGATGAAATTAACCAGTTGTCAGGATCTTCATGTTAAGGTGCAGGCCCATTTTAAAGACTATGGGGTATGTTTACTAAACAGCGATAGCGGCGTCTATGCAATATCAGAGCCGCGTCCCCACTGAATTAGTAGAGGTATGTTTAGCATATGTTTCAGATAGTCTTCACTTTCAGCCAATAACATGGTTATCGTCAGCATAGCAAAGGTTATTGAGATGAGCTTTCCATCAATCTTCACACCTTGAGTTTCTTCATACAATCCTGCTTCTCTAATTATTTTTTTCTGCATATAAATTGAAAAGGTAAGGGGGAAAGTTTGCAGCCTCGTCATGCAACATTAAAATCAAACCATTCTACTCCTCTTTATTTCATTCAAATGTTTTCTTCTTGGTCAGAGTAAAGATGTATGAGAACTAGCATGCATTCTGATATAACCCTTATACAATTGCATAATAATAGGTATCAGACTGGTTCAATTTAACTGCATTAAAAATTACTGAACAAAGTATAGCAGTTACTTTAAGATAGCAACATGAGAATTTAAGTAGCAACTGCAAAAGTCCACCCAAAAATGTATGGTCAAGGAAGATGGACAAACTTTAAGAAAAGAAGATTGGTTGGGAATGTGAGTGTAATGGGGGAAGATTTGGTGGGAAGTAGTAGATCCTTGCGTGCTTCCTATTTGATGAAGGAGAGGGGAAATGTGGTGAAGTTCTGGGTTGAAGTGACAATGGTGGACGGGGTTGTACAATCTAAGAATAAGTGAGTAATGGTCATGTTTGTATAGATTGCACGTTGTTATATGTACAAGTTTGTGGGACCATAATATTTTTGTTTTTATGTGATGGTGCTCTCAAAGAAATCAAAATAAAAGATTTACAGCAAATAGGAATAGTTACTAATCTGTTCACCCTGTAGGTTTGAAGATGCTGAAGAGAGCATGTCCAAAGTAAGAGCAATTCCCTTCTCAGTGTTGCTTGAAACAGAGGCAGCTTTTGATTAAAGTGGTCCTACTTTGATACAATAATTCTCAAAGCCAAACCTCTGTCTCAATATGGTTTGAGTTGTACACAGCCAAAACTGCCACTTGACTTTATATTAATAACCTGCTTTCCGCTCTACTTCTTTGAAAGGATGTTCTCAGCAAAAGTCTATATTAAAAGATAACAGCCTCATATAACATATCACAGGCACAAATAGCAAACGCAAGAAAAGCGGAGGGATAAAATATGTAAACAGATTCGAGCTTAATAAAATCTGTTTACAATTTTATTCCCCAGCTGTTTTGTTTTTTTTATTTTAAATTGCTTTTGCTTTTTATGGGGGTGTCCCTTTTCTTTTTCATTTTTTGTAAATAGAAAAATGGACTAAAATCCACCCTCCTTGCTTTACTGATAGATGTCTGATAGTCTATCTGGATGTAAAATCAAAATGGGCAAAGTCTGAAATTTTACCATTAAATATACATACCATCAAAAGATGCTTTTCCAAATTTCCTTTCAAGAGGCAATCAGAAAGGTGACCATACCTTGATAACAGACAGACCTAACTAGTACTGTGCGAATGAATGAATGGAGCCTTTTCACAGATCAAATAATGTGCTCAATGGGCGCCTCTTTCAGTCATGGTGAAAATGTATGAAAATTATTAAAATAGGTACTACTCTTATAATATTGTACAAACTAAATGATACCCGTAATGTTCTCTTCTCAATTTTCTTTATTTAACAATTTTTATATACCACCTTTTCATTAAATCAACGCGGTTTACAATAACTTTATAACGATTGGATACCATTACTGAAGTTTTTGTGGAGAAATAAACCACCACGCATTGCTCTATACAAGCTTTACCTTGCCAGCGAGTGTGGGATATCAGGTCTCAATTACTTTATCATTGCACATTTCCATTAAAGACAAGGCACGTACTGGGTCTACACTAAACTACACACTATCACTTGCTGGGTTGTACTGGAACTTTATAACCCACCCAATCTTTATAGGTCAAGGCAAAAGTACAGAAACAGTCAATAATTAAACCTTCAATACACTGTTGGTATGCACTTTCCCAGTTTTGGCAGCCACATTGAAAGCATCGACAATGCCAGATGAAAGTCTTATAACCAAGAGGCATATGATGATTCTCCATCCGTTATGGTGCAATCCGACCTTCTGGATTAACAATCAGAAGTTATTCTGGTCATTATGGATGCGTAAAGGACTGCTGTCAGTCAGTGATGTCCTGCAGGAAGGTCAGTTAAATGTTTTCTGCTCAAATTGTAAACGTGACCTTCCCTTTTCCCAATATTTTAAGTGCTTTAGCACTGCCTGTATACCTAGAAAGAGGGACTTGTTTAGGATTTGTGTTAGAGTCCATGCTTACAAAACCACCACAGATTAACGAGGTAATATGGTCTTTGTATTTTCAATTATAGAGATTGCGTAAACTGTGGAATTTGTCATTTAATTATTTTAGAACCATATTATTGATTATTGTAATTTGCTTTATTTAGCTCTTCCTGATTGCACTATTTGAGCTTTACAAAGGATTCAGGATTCTGCAGAATGTATTCTCTGGTACTCCTCACACAGAACACACTGCTCCTACTTTATATGATCTACATTGGCTTCCTGTAGCCTAGACAATAAGATTGAAAATATTAACCTTGATTCACAAGGTCTTATGAAGTACAGCACCTATGCATTTAATACTGTATTAAGGATTTATAAACCTGTATGTCCTTTGGGTATTCAGCTTGATACTCCTTGTGTCAAATGCATTTGCTAGGACCATAAGAGTAGGATGTGATCGATAGCTGGACCATCTGAATAAGCTGCCCATTCCACTTTGGTTGACAGTTTGTGTAAATTCCTTTCCAAAGCATCTAAAAGCACTTTCTTCCCCAGCAGGCCTTTTATTACATTTAAATTAGTTTAATGCTGATTTGTTTTGTCTGTTTAGTTTTAATATTGTTTTATTTGTATAAATGATGAATGCAATATTGTAAGTCACTTAGAAAATTGAATAACAGAAAATCTTATAAATGCACAAAATCAGCAATGGAATTTACTCCGAGAAAAAAAAAAGATAGGCAATAAAAGCATAGTTACTCACATTTAACAGGTGATCTCCGGGAACAGCAGGAATTTAGTCCTCACATATGGGTATCGTCGGTACCGACGGAGCCTGTGTGGGAACGCTCCCAGGAGTCCAATTAGAACGCTTTTGGGAGCATCCCACAGCACCTGTGTGCTGCCTTCCCGCCTTTCCCAACTGCCTCTCTCCAGTTGAGTTTTAGAGCTGAGACAAAGAGAGAGAGCGAGGGAAAGGAAAAGAGAGAGATAGAGAGATACAACTCCTAGGGGAGGTGGGTGGGTTGTGAGGACTAAATTCCTGCTGTGCCTGGAGATCACCTGTTACAGGTGAGTAACTATGCTATCTCCAGGAACAAGCAGGAATGTAGTCATCACATATGGGGACTCCCTAGCTTTAGGTGCCAGGGAGAGACCCCAGAAGTTGTGTGTCCCTGAGAAGGGCTCCACTTCCCCCATTGATCTCTGGCATCCTACCAGGGATGGTGGGTAGGAGTTGATTAGGTATGGAACAGGTGTTGGAGAACAGCCTGTCCAAACAAGGCATCCCGGCAGGAGTCCTTGTCCAAGCAGTAATGGGCTGTAAAGGTATGAACCGAGGCCCAAGTGGCTGCTCGACAGATGTCGTCAATAGACACAGAGTTCAGATGAGCCATTGAGGCTGCCATGGCTCTCACATTGTGAGCTGTGACATAGCCCTCCAGAGAAAGGTTCTTACTCTGATAGGCGAAAGAAATACACTGAGCAATCCAGTTAGATAGTGTTCTCTTGGAGACTGGAAGTCCCAAATGAGAAGGATCAAAAGCAACAAAGAGTTGAGAGGACTTTCTATGTTGCTGTGTTCTTTGTAAGTAAAAAGCTAGAGCTCTTTTACAGTCTAAGGTATAAAGATTCCTCTCTGCATTTGATGCATGAGGTCCTGGAAAAAAGACAGGTAGGTAGACCTGATGAAAAGATGAAAAGGCGAGACCACCTTAGGCATAAAGTGTGGATGAGTCCTAAGGACTACCTTGTCATGATGGAACCTTGTATAAGGTGGATTAGCTACTAGTGCTTGCAATTCACTAATGCGGCGTGCTGATGTGATTGCAATGAGAAAGATAACCTTCCAAGAAAGAAATTTCAAGGAGGTGGTAGCTAACGGTTCGAAAGGTGGCTTCATGAGCTGCCCAAGAATCAGGTTCAAGTCCCATGCCACCGGAGGTGGTCTAATGGGAGGCTTAGTTAGAAGGAGGCCTCTCACAAATCTTGCTATAAGAGGATCAGAGGAAATAGGTTGTCCATTTAGAGGTTTAAGAGAAGCTGCAATAGCACTCAAATGGACTCCTACTGAATTTGTCTTAAGGCCTGCATTAGACAAATGGAGGAGATACTCAAGTAAAGATTCCAGGAGGTATTGCAAGGGGGTTAAGACCCTTTTCTGAACACCAAATAGTAAACCTTTTCCACTTGAAAGCATAAGAACGTCTAGTGGAAGGTTTTCTGGAAGCATAAAGAACATCTTTCACTTGCTGAGAAAGAAGAAAATCTTGGAAATCTAGGCCTTCAGCAACCAAGCCCTGAGATGCAGGGACTGGGGATTGGGATGCCATAACATTCCGTTCTCCTGAGATAGGAGATCTGGAGCAGACCCTATCTCCAGGGAGGAGCTTGAGAGAGATGTAGAAGCAGAGGGTACCACACTTGCCGTGGCCAATGTGGTGCTATGAGAATCATGTGGCCTCTGTCTCTCTGAAGCTTGAAGAGGGTTTTGGGAATTAGGGGAATGGGTGGAAAGGCATACAGGAAGTCTTGACCCCAGTAAAAGGAGGAAAGCATCACTGGCCTGAGCCCCCCGAGCCGGAATTCTGGAACAGAACCGGGGAAGTTTGGCATTCCATGGACTTGCAAAGAGGTCTATGTCCGGGGTTCCCCAAAGTTGAAATATCCTGGTCACCTGGTCTGCATGCAGAGACCACTCGTGTGGAAGGAGAACTCGACCGAGTCTGTCCACCCAAGAGTTTTGAATGCCTGGAAAATATACTGCCAGCAGATGAATCTGATGCTCTCTGGCGAGGGCCCATAGTCGCAAAGCTTCGTTGCAAAGCAACAGAGAGCCTGTTCCCCCCTGCTTGTTCACATAGAACATAGCTACTTGATTGTCCGTATGAATGAGGACTGTCTTGTAGCTGAGCAGGGAGTGGAACACTCGCAGAGCCAGGAAAATTGCTCTGAGTCCCAAGAGGTTGATATGCAGACAACTCTCTTGTGGAGACCAGGTGCCCTGGGTGGAGAGGTCTTGCAGATGAGCTCCCCAACCCTTTGGAGAAGCATCTGTTGAGAGTTGCTTGAGGTAAGGGTTGTTGAGCACCCCAGCAACAGATTTTGAGTGGACGTCCACCATTGGAGGGACAAAATGAGGCGACTTGTGTTTGCTATTTTGTCTGACAGGTACCCTGATGTCTGGGTCCATTGGGTGGATAAAGTCCACTGAGCTGCCCTCATGTGGAGGCGAGCATATGGAACCACATGTACGGTGGATGCCATGTGGCCCAGCAATTGCAACATTTCTCGAGCAGTTAGATGAGGCTTTAACACTGCTTGAGAAGCTAACTGCACCTAGCGAAGACAACGGGCCTGGGGAAGATAGGCCCTTGCCCTTGTGGTATCCAGAAGAGCTCCTATGAACTCTAAAGATTGAATGGGAGTCAGACTGGATTTTGGGATGTTTATTACCAGCCCTAAATACTGAAGGATATGCATTGTGCAGGATAGAGAAGTCTTGGCCTCTGACTGTGTTGGAGCTCGAATGAGCCAGTCGTCCAAGTAAGGGAAGACGAATATTCCCAGAGTGCGGAGAAATGCTGCTACCACAGCTATGCATTTCGTGAATACCCTTGGTGCAGAGGCCAGACCAAAAGGAAGCACCCTGCATTGGTAGTGCTTTCCTTGAAAAAGGAACCGAAGGAACCTTCTCTGGGTTGGATGGATGAGTACATGGGTGTACGCATCCTTGAGATCTAGAAAACAAAGCCAATCCCGACTCTGAAGGTAGAGCACCGAGAGAAATCATCTTGAATTTTTCCTTGACAAGGAATTTGTTCAATTCTCTGAGATCTAAGATATTTTCTTATCCCAAAGAAAACAGGGGGATACAGGCCTAAGGGGAATAGAACCCTGTGCCCTGCTGATGAAGAGGCACTTCTATTGCCCCTTGGGCAAGAAGGATGGCAACCTTCTGACCTAAGAGGTTGATGAAAGGTGTCAGAGAATTGAACTGCTTCACTATTGTGTGAGGGGACATGCTTGAAAAATGAAGTTTGTACCCCTCTTTTATGATGGAGTGTGTCCAATGCTCTGCTGTTATTTGCCCCCATCTGGGGGCAAAATGACACAACCTTCCTGGAATGGTGGTTGGTTCTGGACCTTCCAGAACCAGAAAGGCTAAGTTCTCTAGCTGAGAGTCAAAGGCCCTGAGGAGGCAGAGGCTGCTGGGCCGGTGAAGGCCTAGCAGCCTTTGCTTTCTTCTGTTTGGGTTGTTGCTGACGTTTGGTTGAAAACTGACCTGCAGAAGATGTCTGCTGACTATAAGCAGGATAAAATCTTTTCTTTTTAGAAAAAGATGTTCTCTTGAACAACTTCTTTCTAACAGGATCAGCAGCAGACTTGGATAGTCTATCCAAAGTGGAATTTTCAGCATCCATTTCATTGGCTTTTTCCTGCCAATCTTTACCAAACAGGTTCTCACCCGGTACAAGGGATATTTCCCAATTTATCTTGTACCCAGAGCTCTAAATCAGATGCTTGGAGCCAAGCAATTCTACGTGCGCCTATGGCAATAGCCGAGGCTCTGCTGATACACTCAAAGCAGTCAAAGGCTGCATGGTTGGAAAATTTAGAGACATCTTGGGCATGTTTGACCCAAGTGAGAAAGTCCTGTCTTTTATCCTCAGAAATGAAAGGATTTAAAGTCTGTAAATTATCTGTGACCTCCTTTAGGAACATTCCCATGTAGAGACTATAGGAACTGATTCTTGCAGCAAGCATGGAAGCTTGAAAGACTCTACGTCCAAAAGCATCCAGGGTTCTGCATTCACGTCCTGGAGGATTAGATGCATGTCTTTTTGCACTTCTAATCCTTCTCATAGCTGACTCCACCACAATAGAGTGGTGAGGAAGCTGAGTTTTATGGAACCCAGGACAAGGAGGGACACGACACATAGTATCTAACCTACGAGAATGAGGAGAGGTGGTAAGAGGCGTTTCCCACATCCTCAACATGAGATCATAGAGAATCTCATGAATGGGTAAGGTAGCTGCCTCTTTAGGAGTTTTGGGATATTGTAAAATGTCCAGCTCCTTGGCCCTTGGCTCTGTTTCAGGGGCCACAGTAATGGACAGGCCCCGAGCCACCTCTCTGATGAAGTCTTGGAAAGACATGTCCTCTGGAGGAGACATCCTGCGTTTAGGGGAGGACGACTCCTCTGGAAGAAGCATAGCTGATTCGACAGAACTTTCAGAATCCTCAGATTCTTCTGAGGAGTCAAAGTATCGTCTGTCCGGATGCTCTTGCAGAGCCCGATAGCCGGTACCGGGAATAACCGGTACCGGAGAAATCGGTACCGGAGGGCATCGTAGGACAGGGTACTGGCATAGCAGACACCGATGCCGATGTCAATGCTAGCGGTACCAGTACCGATACCGATGTCGGAGCCGGTACAGGTGGAGTTGTCTGTCACGGTACCAAGGGCATCGATGCCGCAAGGAAAGCCGCTAGACTGCGTTCCATGGTCAGAATTCTCTGGTCCATAGACGCCGCCAATGCCTGGAAGTCGGTACCGGTGGAGACAACCGGTACCCCAGAGCATGGCACCAGGAGATCCGTCGAGGCCGAGACATCGAGAACATCCTGGAACCCCGATAATGGTGCTTTAGAAGCCGAAGCATCCCGCCGGGGTAATTTTGCCGGTGCAGAATCCTCGAGGGCAAGCCCGGAGGCATCTCGATGCTTAGAAGGAGATCTACCCTTCGAGGACCGGCTGGATTTATGTTTAGATACCTGAGATCCACGGGAGGAAAAAGCAGCCCTGGAAGACGTAGATGCCACCGAAGCTGCATCAGAGGGAAACAGGGTACTGAGCTTGGCAGCTCGGTTCTGCCGACCTCTTTTATACATCATGGCACAGGACACACAGTCTTTGATGGAGTGGTCAGGACCTAAACATTTTAGACACAATTCATGGGTGTCGGTGATGGAAATTGTACCACCACACTTGGTGCACTTCTTAAAACCTGAGGCAGTTTTTTCCATGTTTGAGGAAAATTATTATTATTATTTTTTTTTTTTTTTTGGGCCTAAGGCCCAAAAAGGCGGGTGCACCTGAGGAAAAGAAAAAAGAAGATTTTTTTTTTTAATTTATTTTTTTTTACAGAAAATAGAAAAGAAAAACCGGCGGTACCGGTAGAGCATCAAAGAAGGCAGACGAGACCACAAAAAGAAAGAAAGAAAAAAAGAAAATTCTTCTGCGGTAACAGGAACACGACCTGCTGGCTCCGCAGAAAAAGAAGAACTGGAGAGAGGCAGTTGGGAAAGGCGGGAAGGCAGCACGCAGGCGCTGTGGGATGCTCCCAAAAGCTTTCTTTCTGGACGCTGGGGAGCGTTCCCGCGCAGGCTCCGTCGGTATCTACTACATTCCTGATGGTTCCTGGAGATACTGTTCTACGTCAGCAGTCCTATCTCAGTTTTTCTTCTGCTTAACTCACCGGCCAGCTTGGACTCATTAAATCCCACAGAAACAATGATTCTTTTTCCACCCTATGCTGGTTATGCAAAATAGATATTGCTTTTTTAGACCACACTATACTATTTTGAGAATGTGCAAGTATTTTGGCAAAAGGTTCACTATTCAAAATATATTTCATCTTCAACCACATTCAAAATATCCTGTGATAATTCTTAAATGATTGAACCTCTTTGATGAGCTAGTGTGTTTTAAGAATACCTTCCTGAACATCCCGAAATCCATCGCTTTGCAATGTACATTGAAAAATTGGAAAGACACCATACATTTAACAGAATATTTCTGGTGGAACTCAGTATCCTCATTGCTTGATAAGGGACAGCAATGGTGGAAAAGCATGGCCACCTAGATAACTGCTAAAAAGCACAGTTACATACCTGTAAACAGGTGATCTCTGGGAACAGCAGGAATAAGTCTTCACATATGGGTATCGTCGGTACCGACGGAGCCTGCGTGGGAACGCTCCCCAGCATCCAGAAAGAAAGCTTTTGGGAGCATCCCACAGCGCCTGCGCGCTGCCTTCCCGCCTTTCCCAACCGCCTCTCTCCAGTTCGAGTTTTAAGCTGAGACAAAGAGAGAGAGAGAGAGAGAGGAAAGGAAAGATAGATAGAGAGATACAACTCCTAGGGGAGGTGGGTGGGTTGTGAAGACTTATTCCTGCTGTTCCCAGAGATCACCTGTTACAGGTAAGTAACTGTGCTATCTCCAGGAACAAGCAGGAATGAGTCTTCACATATGGGGACTCCCCAGCTAGAGATGCCGGGGAGATCTCCAAGGTTGTGAGTCCCTGGAGAAGGGCTCTACCTCCCCCCATGGATCTCCGGCATCCAACCAGGGATGGGGGGTAGGAGTTGATTAGGTATGGAACAGGTGTTTTGGAACAGGTGTTTGAGAACAGCCTGACCAAACAAGGCATCCCGGCGGAAGTCCTTGTCCAAGCAGTAATGGGCTGTAAAGGTATGAACCGAGGCCCAGGTGGCCGCTCGACAGATTTGGTCGATGGACACAGAGTTCAGATGAGCCATAGAGGCTGCCATGGCCCTCACATTGTGAGCTGTGACATGGCCCTCCAGAGAAAGGTTCCTACTCTGGTAGGCGAAAGAAATACACTGAGCAATCCAATTGGACAGGGTTCTCTTAGAGACTGGAAGTCCCAAATGAGAGGGATCAAAAGCAACAAAGAGTTCAGAGGACTTTCTATGTTGCTGTGTCCTTTGTAAGTAAAAAGCGAGTGCTCTCTTACAATCCAGGGTATGGAGATTCCTCTCTGCACTTGATGCATGAGGTCCTGGAAAAAAGACAGGTAAATACACCTCCTGGTTCAGATGAAAAGGTGAGACCACTTTAGGCATAAAGTGTGGATTAGTCCTGAGGACTACCTTGTCATGATGGATGTCAGCATACATTTCATGCAGCTTTGGACTCTGGTGACTTCAGTCTCCAAAGGTAATAGGACAGTTTACAAGATGAGATTAACTCTGACCCCCTGGTGATTTCAGTCTCCAAGGCCTGTCTGAAGCCCCTCCTTGCTAAATCAAGAATGGCAGACCTTAAAGGGAGTGGCTAGCAGACCTTAAGGGGAAGTGCTGGAAAGGATTCAATTCACTATAAAAGACAGAAACACTTCCTCTCTCTCTCTCTCTCTCCCACCATCCATCGGACATGAAGGACAGGAGGCTCTGATAATCAATTCCCTTCACCCCTCCCCCGCTCTCTCTCTCTCTCTCTCCCCCTTGCCATGAGGCTCTGAGCCACATGTTCGGGCCTCTCTCTCTCTCTTACACTTCACACGTGCACACACAGATTCAGTGATGCACACTGGAACAGCTCTGTAACAATCACTATATACCTCTGTTCAATACCTATGTATTAAGCCTATTTCTACATAAAAAACCTCTCTCCAAGCCACACCTGTTTGCTTGTTTTGTTGCAAACCCTACTGCCTCTGTGAAGTGAAATGAACCCAGGACCTACAGAAGAATAACTGACCAAATCTTACATCTTTATGGGGGCTCGTCTCTCGGATTTCACAGCAGATCACCAGTTGGGTAAGTAATAATTTTGTATAATACATTAAGTAGATTTCAGACAGAATCAAAAGTCCTTGTGACCATTTACAATTTCCAGATTGGATGACACTTAGACACTATTTAGTGAACAGTTCCAGTGATAAATTTGTTTTGTGGGTTAGACAAGGTGAGATTTTTATTGTCAAAAGGCTCTGTAAGCATCTAGAATTTTAAAGACATCACACAGAGTGGCTTGCAATTGTCTTATTTTGATGTATAGGCTTGCTATATTATTTGAGCTGCTAAGAAAAGACAGAGAGAAAGTTCAGATTTAGTTTGGAAGTGGTACACAGGTAAACAGTCCCTCATTGAATACAATATACATCTTTCCTGATAAAGCTATTACCTCCTGTCCCTTTTAACTTTTATTTCTCTGTCTCCTGTCAATAACTATCTTAGTGAGAGCAGGCTTAAAGCTGCCTGCAATTGATACAACAATTCTGTTAATCTCCTAACACCCTTCTTACTATAACTTCACTCTAAACTTCCACCCTGTTAAAAAGGTAAAAAGGTGAGAAGCACTTTTTATTCAGGTATAATTAAGGTGTGGTCTTTATGCCAGTACTCTTTACTGAACACCCATAAAATTTATACCAGTCCAACTATAATTCTAAGTCTCACTTCTTCATAAAAGTGAGCATTCCTCCTTCTAAGGTTACACATTTGAGATAGTCCAACTACAGCCTTTCTGCAGTATCAAATATGGAAGCCTTTGATTTTAAAGAACTTAAAGAAATTTTAATTTCATACTGTAAGAGGAAAGGGGGTCCCTTTGAAGGTGAATTCCCTGAGTCATCATGGTATAATATTCAAAGACAAATGTTAAACCATGATCAAGAATTCAAAAAGAAAACAAATAAAAGAAAATGCCTTTTTATCCAAGGCATGTGCAGGGGGCTCATTAGCATGAAAAAAGACAACTCTGAACTGACTTCTCAGTGTACCCAATTGACCAAAGACCTTGAGGAGGCACAAATTTGCATCTCTATACAAAGAACTCAAGTGATACAAGCCACAAATTCTTTTATAACTGTTAGTGAGCAATTAGAAGCACTTAAACTTGAATTGAGGCACATTAAGGATCAATTGGCCTCTGGAAGACAAAAGCCAACACCCACTACTCCCTCAGCCCCCTATGCCGATGACACACCCTATCAACAATGCATACAAGCTACTGACAAACAAAAGAATACTAAAGTATGCATAGTTGGACTTAGAATTGGGAAGAATACAGATGAATCACATGAAGAAATTCATGATAGTTTATCTCAGCCAGAACCCAGCAACAATCAGGATCTCTGTCAGGAGGATAATTCAGATGACTTACTCAGAGCACCAGCTAAAGTAATGCTGCAGGACAATTTAAAAGATAGAGATATAGAAAAAATAGTTGAGAAAATTGGCACTATGCCTCTTAATGTAAATCAGTGGGTTAAATGGGCGATTGATATTCTGATTCACTGGGGTCTAGGGAAATACAGAAGAAAACAATCAGACTTTGATAGACTTATGAATTTGGCTCTGGGGCCACACTATTATAGAGTTGGCTCTCTCACTCACCCATACCAGTTGGTTAAAAGGAGTACTGAGAAACTATTTCACTGTTCCCCAATGCAAGTATTTAAAATTATTTCACCTCTACCAAATGATACACTGGAACAGTTTGCATATAGAGCCTGGATTTTAAAAGCAGTTCTTAATGAGCAGGAGTCCTGGCCCAAGGCAGAAGATTATGGGGAGAGCATGCATAAGAAATTTTTATTAGAATTGCTATCCCCTGAGATTACAAAACACCTTCTGTTATTTTCTGAAGACCCTGAAGCAACCCCTTTTGATACTTTAATGCTCAGAATTGGGTCTGTTTGGAAGACCCAGCCCTCGCAGGTCATTACAGTATCAGAAGCACAGAAGTGGCAAGCCAAGGAATCCTCTCAGTACACAAGAAACACAGACAGAGGACACACACCTTGGAGAGCACATGGCAGAGGTACTTTTAGAAACTCCTCAGGTTACATTCCTTTTCAGGAGCTCAAAGCACAGAGAGATGGGCTAGAAAATGAGAAAACTAAATGGCAACAAGACAAACACATACTGCAGATAGAAATAGATAAATTAAAACAGGATTTATAAGCAGCTCAGGACAAACACAAGGCTAGTGCATAGGGGTGTCCTGACCTCTTGAGTTCAGATATCAAAATGTCTCAAGCTTTTATAGCCCAGCCTGCCTCCTTTATCTCAGCAGAGGACTCAATTCCAGAGCCTCTGGATGATGAAATGGATACAGGCCCAGGACACAATTTAAGGCTTGTAACACCCTTGATACTGGACTCTTGTGCACGCCCCAATGTTATCAGCAGAATAGGGGGTCAGGATAAATTAGCTTTGATTGACACAGGGGCTGGAATTAGTTTTACTAACAGAGCTTCTCCCACTGCAGATCAGAAAAATATGGAAATTTATGAAATTCAAGGAATTAATGACACAGCTTCCAAATGTGTGGCTATCCCAGTTAAATGGGGTATCCCTGTGCACAGTGAACAAAATAAGGAAATGTTGGAAACCACTGCCTCCACTATAGTGAACACACCAAAAGAAATAATTGGAATTGATGTTCTCAACCAGTTAAATTTGGTGGTGGATATGGCTAATCTTAAATTGTGGCAGTATTCAGGAACTTCAAGTGCTTCTAAAACTTAGTGCATGAAGTCATTCCCATGCAGTTAGCAACTCAGTGCACCAAGGCAGCTCAGCAGTATGATCTATGTGTAATTCCTTCAGAGGTGGCTGATATTCCAGTCTGGGCTCAAGACAAGTTAGATTGTGGGAAAATGCACACAGAAATACTGCTGGAAGGTGAGGATCCTCCACCACAGAAGCAATACCCAGTACCTCATCAGGCTATAGAACCAGTGACTAAAATTGTGAAGATACTGGAGGAGAGGGGTCTGATTAGACCTATTTCTTCCACATGTAATTCACCAGCCTGGCCAATAGTTAAACCAGGGGTTTCCTTCAGGCTCACTATGGACTTCCGTGCCCTGAATCAAGTTTCAAAATCTGTAGTGCCCGTGGTAGCCTCATACCCTGAAATGATCTCTAAACTGAATCCCAAATGTAAATTTTTCTCTGTTTTAGACATATCCAATGGGTTTTGGAGTCTGCCCCTGGCCCTTGAATGCCAGTACAAAATAGCCTTTCAGTGGCTGAATAAACAATATGCATGGACTGTGCTTCCACAGGGATATAAGGATTCCCCATCAATATTTCATGAATACATGAAGGAAGCCCTGTCACTAGTGTCTTGCAGAGATGAGACCTAGACCAAACCTCCCCTTTGGAACTGCACAGTGGGAGGGACCGTACTTAGTTACTGATACCTAAGGCCCAAGCCTATACCAGATCCTAATGCCTGACAACCAGCAGTACTGGAAACACATCACCCAGTTAAAACCATATGGGTAAAACGTGTTTTATCAGTCTTTGTTTTCAGATACCACCTGAAGACAGCCCGGACAGCTGCTTTCTGAACAAAAGTCGCTTGAGGACGGTAACTATTTACTCCTGCTGTATAGTTGCCATGTGTTTAATAGTTATGTAAATAAGTAGTAAAAATTATTAATTTTTTTTTTGTTTTGTTGTTACATAGTATAAGTGGGGAGCATTAGTTTACTCCCTAGTAGAGTGAAACAGGTTTGCTTTTATTATGTCTCGGTTTCCTGTTGTTCTTGTATCTGCTCTCTTCTACTCAAGTCTCATTACAGGAACTATCATCCGAATATGCACGATTGGCTGGGCTAACTCCACAAGTGGAGTGTATCGCTACCAAGAAATACCCCACCTTTCCCGGAAGGAAAGGATCTGGTCATCCTGAGTTTCTGTTCGGTACAGGACAAGCCAGTGTTCTATTCATTAAACATCACTCAAGTACAGTGGGAGCCACCAGTTTCCACTTCTCTAGAAAGGACACAAGAATTGAGGGCACGCCCAGAACGTTACTTTCTAGGTCTTCCTGCTTTGATTTTGTACAATATTTCCTGTCAGGACAGAGGTACCTGGAAAATAACTTATACATGGGTTGTGAGTGATCAACAGCACATCACTGAGACTTCATTCCTTTTGGATGTATCTTGTTTACCTACCACCCCTCATCCCACCCCTCCTGCTCCTCCTGTACTCTACCTTTCTGATATCCACCCATTTCAGGAAGGACATCCCTTTCAGATTAAATATGATGCACCACACGATGTTTTATATGATGTGGAATACCATTTTCTTACTTGGCATCTATTTCCCAAATTGTTTCTAGTTACTCACAAATATCCAAATTGCTCTCAGTTTGTTGCCAACCACATACAAATGCTCAATACTTGGTTTGATATGCAGTCAGTAACACCCAGAGCCAAGCAATTTCGACATAAGCGTGAATTAATTGATACAATTTTAGGTGGCACAGGGACTGCACTGGGTGCCCTTAATATAATTGATATAGAGGTGCTCCGTAATAAAATGGGATCCACTGCTCAGCATGCTGCGGATGGTTTTACCTCACAACATATTAATGAAGCTTCCTCTAAACTGTCCAATGTAGTTGTAGATACCTTTGCTCTTATATCTCCCATTATAGAACAGAAAATTGTTACCTTAGCACATGCAGAATATAGATTGGGAAAGAATATTTCCTGGGCTCTTGCCTGTGATCAAGTACAGATCGAGCTTATTACTATACTAAAGGAAATTCTGATCACTGCTAAGTTAGGACACTGGCCACCATCTCATATCCATATGGCTAGTACCAAAATACCTGAATTTGCTATAGCTCACCTTGATTGGTGGACAGTTAGTGTTCCCATTTGTTCACCACAAGGCTGCTCTATCTGTACTTTGATCCCATGGTCAGGACTACACACAGTTATTTATCCTATTGTTAATATTGGGGTACAGTTTGATAATATGCTTATGTATCCTGTGGACCATCTCACATGGGTGCAGCCACTGGACGACACCTGGACTTCATTCAAGCCGATGAACCCCAGTTTGTGTGAGCAGACTACATTTCAGTTCAAGTGTCAACCTCACCAGTTTAAAGAGGCTGACACCTCCTGCTGGAACCAGGGCCGGATTTACCTATACGCCATGTACGCCATGGCGTAGGGCCCACAGCCGGCAGGGGCCCACAAAAAAAGAACAAGTTCATTTTTTTAAATACAATTTAAAAAAAAAACCTGGTGGCTGCCGCTGCCGCGGCAGCAGAGGGGGCCCCGCGGCGGCAGCCACCAGGTTTTTTTTTAATTGTATTAAAAAAAATGAACTTGTGAAGGGCCTCCCTCTCTTTAGCTTCTTAATTGGGGGCTAGCTTTGGCGCTCCGGTGAAGGAGGCAGTGTCCGGGTGCAGATCTGTGCTTGTGCTCGTGCTCGTGCTCGTCAGCTCTCTCCGACGCCACACAGAAGTACTTGCCTGTTTGCGTCTGAGGAGTTGAGCGGGAGAAGTGTGTGAAGACGCGCTGCACAGCTGTCTGCTTCTGCCGGTTCTCTGCATCGGGGAATCGGGACCGGGGGGGGCGCGAATCAGAGCACAGTGGGCATTTGAGAGCCGAGCTGCAGGGCTAAGACTTGCATCGGGCAGCAGGTAAGGCCTGAATTATTTCATAGCAGCGGGTGCCTTCCTACCGCCATGCTGGACAGCAGGCCACGGCGCGTGGTTGTTTTCGGCGTGAAAACGCCGACAGCAGGAGTGGGGCAACAAGCGCTTGTAGCTTGTTTCCTCGTTTTTAATTCTTTCTGGTGGGATTCGACTCCCACGGGGTCCTGCTTACTGGTGTGATTAAAAAACGGCCCGGGTTTTCGGGGTCCATTGGAAGCACTGCTGCTGAGGGGGCCCCGCGGCAGCAGCCACCAGTTTTTTTTTTTTAAATTAAATTTTACATTAGGCCGACGGGGGGGGGGGGGGTAGGACTGGTAATGGGCGATGGGGGGGTGGGTAGGGTAATGGGGAATTGGGGGGGCGGGGGCGGTAAATGGGCGGGGGGGGAGGGCAGGTAATGGGCTATGGGGGGGGGGTAGGACTGGTAATGGGCTATGGGGGGGGTAGGCCTGGTAATGGGCTATTGGGGGGGCTGGGGCGGGAAAAGGGCTGGGGGGGTTAAGGCTAGAGGTGGGCTGATGGGGTTAGGACTGGTAATGGACTGTGGGCTGTTGGGGGGGCTTAGAACTGGCAATGGGCTTTGGGGGGGGTTAAGACTGGTAATGGGCTGTGGGCTGATGGGGGCTGTCTGGTAATGGGCTATGGGGGGGCTAGGACTGGAAATGGGCTGGGGGTTTAAGATTGGAGGTGGGCTGTTGGGGTTAGGACTGGTAATGGGCTGTTGGGGGGGTTAGAACTGGTAATGGGCTTTGGGGGGGTTAAGACTGGTAATGGGCTGTGGGCTGATGGGGTTGTCTGGTAATGGGCTATGGGGGGCTAGGACTGGAAAGGTGCTGGGGGTTAAAAAATGTAGTTGGGATGTTGGGGTTAGGAATGGTAATGGGCTGTGGGCTGATGGGGGGGTAGGACTGGCAATGGGCTATGGGGGGCTGACTGGAAATGGGTTGATGGGGTTAGGACTGGAAGTGGGCTGATGGGGGGTTAGGACTGGTAATGGGTTATAGGGGGGCTTAAACTGAAAATGGGGTGATGGGGGGTTAAGGACTGTAAGTGGGTTGATGGGGGACTAGGACTGGTATTGGGTTGGGGGGTTGCTAGGACTGGAAATGGGCTGATGGATGGCTAGGACTGGAAATGGGCTGATGCAGGGACTAGAAGGGAATGGATGCTGGGTGAGGCTGGAACTAGAAGGGAGCTGATGTTGGGGGAGGATTAGAATGGGATGGGGCTGGAAGAGTAAAATGGAGGAAGGGAAAAATATTTTCTGTGGGAGGGATAAAAAATCTACAATTGGCCGGGTATTGGGAGAGTAAGTGGGGATTGAGGATGGAGGGGTAAAATTTGAGTGGATGAAATAGGAATGAGGAAAGAGCAAAAGGAGAAAGATTAGTATGTTAAAGCAGATGTAGAGAGAGAATGGAAAAAAATCTAGAAGAGAGAAGAAAGGACAAATGGACAGCAGACGATGGAGAGTTAGCAGAAGACACGAAGAAACCAGAAGAAAGTGGCTGGAGCAATTGCAGCTGAAAAAAATGCACAAAAGGTAGAAAAATATCTCTTTATTTTGAATTTATTAATTGGAATATGTCAGCTCTGGTAAATGTGCATCATTAACGTCTGCGCTTTGTTTAGTACAAGAGCAAATTAATGTATAGTTTTATTTCTACAGTGTTGTACATTCCAAGTTTGGCTTTTGGGATTCCCAGTTTAATTATTGTCTTCCTGTTTCTAAATTGTGATTACTTGTTTGGTGATGGTCTATGTTCTGCATGTGTAACTGAGCTGAGGTGTTCTGTTTATATAATTCCTATTTGACATTGCCACTTGTTCTCTTTCCCCAGTAGGTCATGTATTGTTGTTCTCTGAAATGTATTGGTTTAATATTTGCAGTGTTGCCTTTTGATTGGTAGAGTATGGTGCTTTGTGAGTCCTGGTAGTGCTGTTAGGATACGGCGGGTTTACTATGGGTTCTAAATGGGCAGTGTTTGTAGTAGTTCCTAATGTGTCTGGCAGTTGGCACTGGATTATAGTAATGTAGAAATCTTTTAGTCTTTCTTTATCCATACACTCATTAAGAGGCACGTTTACTAAAAGTTAGTATATGGTAATATTATGCAAATATTTATGCAAATGAGGCCCCGCACCCCCCTTGGGCCGACCCTGCTGGGGGCCCACAATTTTTGTTGGCGTAGGGCCTCACTCAAGGTAAATCCGGCCCTGGCTGGAACAATTCCTCCTCTTGCTCCCTGACTGTTAAGCTCTCATATTCCCTGACTACCTCACACAGTTTGTATTACCTTGGAGCTGGACACTTTTGTTTTCATCTGTTCTTTCCCCAGAATGTTTCTTTTTCGATTGCTCCCAGAATGCATGACATTCGCCTTCCCAAGAACACTTTGTTGTACAGTTCAAACTATTTACCAAACAATACCTGGTGCAGGTATACACCACTGGTCTCCCTCACCATTAATGGGACAACTTATTCCACACTGCTGGTTACCAATGACTCTATGGACATTCCAGACTTTATCTCATATGATGTGCATCCCTTAGCACTTGGCATGGGAGAAGAGCCACTACATAAACTACTCAACTTTACAGAACTCCATGCCTATATTGATCACCTTAAAACAACATCCACTGAAGTGAATCACACCATCGCTTATGAGAATGGACACATTAAACAAATTGTTGGACACTTGCTACAAGATGCTCATGTGTCTGTGTGGGAATTGTTATTTGGTTACTCACCTACTGCTGATCATATCTTTAATGTTTTTATTCCCCTATTATTATTTTAACTGCTGTCCAAATATTTCAATGCATTATCATAATTTTCCTGTGTTGTAAGATGAAGCAAATGTACATATCCTTGCAACGCATGTCATACACATCAACAACATTTTAAGGTAGTTACCCTGAACTTCTCCAGCATTCACTCCTACATCCAGGCTAATTTGGCCTGCTAATTTGGCTAATTTGGCATTTCCTATTACACTGAATACCAGAGTCAGCTGCGGTCTAGTATTGCTTCCTATCCTCACTCATAGCATCCTGGTACCTTTTTGCTTTAGCCTCCTCAAAAATTCCTGCAGACCTTATGCACTGTTCACTCTCTCTAAGACGGGGACAGAGGTAGCATATTGGGTTTCCCCCCCCAGTGGCTGCTCTACCTAAGACACGAGGTTTGGACTCATAAGTAGACTTGTTTATCTCTAGAACACTAGAGACAGTACTAGAGACAGTACTGTGCAGGACAGGGGACTTGCTGGACATAGCAAGGTATTTAATACAGGAGGTATTAGACAAGCTGCCTACTACCATGTAATGGCAGCTGGGAAAGGTACCACAGGCTTGCTTCCACCATTTCCAGGCACAAATAATAAATAAAAATAAAAAAGGTGTGGGAGATGTCAGCATACATTTCATGCAGCTTTGGACTCTGGTGACTTCAGTCTCCAAAGGTAATAGGACAGTTTACAAGATGAGATTAACTCTGACCCCCTGGTGATTTCAGTCTCCAAGGCCTGTCTGAAGCCCCTCCTTGCTAAATCAAGAATGGCAGACCTTAAAGGGAGTGGCTAGCAGACAAGGGGAAGTGCTGGAAAGGATTCAATTCACTATAAAAGACAGAAACACTTCCTCTCTCTCTCCCACCATCCATCGGACATGAAGGACAGGAGGCTCTGATAATCAATTCCCTTCACCCCTCCCCTGCTCTCTCTCTCTCCCTTGCCATGAGGCTCTGAGCCACATGTTCGAGCCTCTCTCTCTCTCTTACACTTCACACATGCACATGCACACACAGATTCATTGATGCACACTGAAACAGCTCTGTAACAATCACTATATACCTCTGTTCAATACCTATGTATTAAGCCTATTTCTACATAAAAAAACCTCTCTCCAAGCCACACCTGTTTGCTTGTTTTGTTGCAAACCCTACTGCCTCTGAAGTGAAATGAACCAAGGACCTACAGAAGAATAACTGACCAAATCTTACAATGGAACCTTGTATAAGGAGGATTAGTCACCAAGGCTTGCAGCTCACTGATGCGGCGAGCTGAGGTGACTGCAATGAGAAAAGTAGCCTTCCAGGAAAGACATTTCAAGGAGGTAGTGGCTAAGGGTTCAAAGGGTGGCTTCATAAGCTGGCCAAGAACCAAATTCAAGTCTCATGCCACTGGAGGTGGTCTAATGGGAGGTTTAGTTAAAAGATGGCCTCTCATGAATCTTGCAAGAAGAGGATGAGAGGAAATAGGCTGTCCATTGAGAGGCTTAAGGGATGCTGCAATAGCACTCAAATGGACTCTTACTGAATTCGTTTTAAGGCCTGCATGGGATAAATGCAGCACTCTAGTAAAGAATTCAGAGGTATTGCAAGAGGGTTAAGACCCTTTTGTGCACACCAAATGGTAAACCTTTTCCATTTAAAAGCGTAGGAACGTCTAGTGGAAGGCTTTCTGGAAGCATGAAGGATATCCTTCACCTGCTGAGAAAGATGCAAATATCTTGAAGGTCTAGGCCTTCAGCAACCAGGCTCTGAGATGAAGAGACTGGGGATTTGGGTGCCACAACGTTCCCTCCTCCTGGGACAGGAGGTCTGGAGCAGATCCCAAGTCCAGGGAGGGAGCTTGAGAGAGATGCAGAAGTAGAGGGTACCACACCTGGCGTGGCCAATGTGGTGCTATGAGGATCATAGACCTCTTGTCTCTCTGAAGTTTGAGCAGTGTCTTGGGAATTAGGGGAATGGGTGGAAAGGCATAGAGAAAGTCCTGCCCCCAATGAAGGAGGAAGGCATCCCTGGCCTGAACTCCCTAACACAGAATCCTGGAACAGAACCGGGGAAGATTGGCATTCCACGGACTTGCAAACAGGTCTATGTCCGGGGTTCCCCAAATTCAGAAGATCCAGGCTATCTGGTCCCCATGGAGGGACCATTCGTGTGGAAGCAGAACTCGACCGAGTCTGTCTGCCCAAGAGTTTTGAACCCCTGGAAGATACACTGCCACGAGATGAATTTGATGCTCTCTGGCAAAGGCCCACAATCTCAAAGCTTCTTTGCAAAGCGACAGAGAGCCAGTCCCGCCCTGCTTGTTCACGTAGAACATGGCTACTTGGTTGTCCGTGTGGATGAGGACTGTCTTGTAGCTGAGCAGGGTGTGGAAGACTGAGAGCTAGAAGAATTGCTCTGAGCTCCAAGAGGTTGATGTGTAGAGATGTCTCTTGTGGAGACCAGATGCCCTGGGTGGAGAGATCTTGTAGATGAGCTCCCCAACCTCTTAGAGAGGCATCTGTTGTAAGGGTTGCTTGGGGTAGCGACTGTTGAAAGGGGGACCCTAGCAACAGATTTTGAGTAGACATCCACCACTGGAGAGACCAGAAGAGGCGACTGGAGGTTGCTATTTTGTCTGACAGGCACCCTGATGCCTGGATCCATTGGGTGGACAGAGTCCACTGAGCTGCCCTCATGTGAAGGCGAGCGTAAGGAACCACATGCACGGTGGATGCCATGTGGCCTAACAGTTGTAACATCTCTCGAGCAGTTAAATGGGACTTTAACTGAATTTGTGAGGCTAACTGCACCAAGCGTAGGCAACGGGCCTGGGCAAGATAGGCCCTTGCAGTTGTGGTATCCAGCAAGGCCCCTATGAACTCTAATGACTGAGTAGGGGTGAGATGGGATTTTGGGACGTTTATTACAAGTCCCAGATACTGAAGAACACGCCTTGTGCAGGCTAGGGAAGCCTGGGCCTCTGACTGGGACGGAGCTCGGATGAGCCAGTCGTCCAGATATGGGAATACAAATATTCCTAGAGTGCGTAGAAATGCAGCTACTACTGCCATGCATTTTGTGAGCACTCTTGGAGCAGACGCCAGACCGAAAGGAAGCACTCTGTATTGGTAGTGCTTTCCTTGATAAAGGAACCGAAGGAACCTTCTGTGTGTTGGATGGATGAGGACATGGGTGTACGCATCCTTGAGATCTAGAGAACAAAGCCAATCCTGACCCTGAAGGTATGGAAGGAGAGCACTGAGAGAAATCATCTTGAATTTCTCCTTGCATAGAAACTTGTTCAATTCTCTGAGATCTAATATGGGTCTGTAGCCCCTTGTTTTCTTTGGGATAAGAAAATAGGGGGAGTAGAACCCTGAGCCCTGTTGAAGAAGGGGTACTTCTATTGCCCTTTGGGCAAGAAGGGTAGCAATCTCCTGACCCAGAAGGTCAAGGAGAGATGCTGGAGAATTGAACTGTCTCACCATGGTGTGAGGAGGAAGGTTTAAGAAATGAAGCTTGTACCCCTCCCTTATGATGGTGAGGGTCCATTGCTCTGCCATGACTTGTTCCCATCTGGGAGCAAAGTGAGCTAACCTTCCTGGAATGGTGAGAGGCTCTGGTTCTTCTAGAGCCAGAAAGGCCAAGTTCTCTAGTTGTAAGTCAAAGGCCCTGAGGAGGCTGAGGCTGTTGGGCCGTAGCAGTCCTTGCAGCCTTAGGCTTGGCTTGTTTAGGTTGTTGCTGACGCTTTGCAGCAAAACGACCTGTGGAAGATGCCTGCTGACCATAAACAGGATAATATTTCCCCTTTTTGGGAAAGAAAGCCTTTTTGAATAATCTTTTTCTAACAGGAGCAGAAGTAGACTTTGAAAGTCTAAGGCAGAATTCTCAGCATCCATCTGAGTGGCCTTTGCTTGCCAATCCTTGCCAAAAAGGTTTTCACCTGTACAAGGAAGATTTCCTAATCCATCCTGGACCCAGGGTTCCAAATCAGAAGCTTGTAACCAAGCAACTCTGCGTGCACCTATGGCAATAGCCGAGGCTCTGCTGGCACACTCAACAGAGTCAAAGGCTGCACGGTTGGAAAATTTGTTAACATCCTGGGCATGTTTAAGCCAGGTGAGAAACTCCTCCCTTTTATCTTCTGAGCTAAAAGGAGATAAAGTTTGCAGATGATCTGTAACTTCCTTTAGAAACATCCCCATATAGAGACTATAGGAGTTGATTCTGGCAGCAATCATATTGGCCTGGAAAATTCTCCGGCCAAAAGCATCCAAGGTTCTGCATTCTCTTCCTGGAGGATTAGATGAGTGTCTTTTTGCACTCTTTATCTTCTTCAGAGCAGACTCCACCACAATAGAGTGGTGAGGAAGCCGAGTCTTATGAAAGCCAGGACAAGGAGGAACACGGTACATGGTGTCCAACCTACGAGAATGAGGGGAGGTGGTGAGAGGTATCTCCCATATGCCCAACATGTGATCATAAAGGATCTCATGAACTGGTAAAGTAGCTGCCTCTTTAGGAGCCTTAGGATATTGTAAAATATCCAAGTTCTTGGCTCTAGGCTCTGATTCAGGGGCCACTGAAATGGAGAGGCCCCTGGCCACTTCCCTAATGAAGTCTTGAAAAGACAAGTCTTCTGGAGAAGACATTCTTCTTTTTGGAGAAGAGGGCTCCTGAGGAAGGAGTACAGATGCTTCAACAGAAGCCTCTGATTCATCAGAGTCTTCGGAGGAATCGAAGTATCGCCTGTCTGGATGCTCCTGCAGAACCCGATACGCGTACCGAGTGGTACTGACATCGGGAGTGATCAGTACCGATTCGGTACCGATGGGCATCACAGAACAGGGTACCGCTGCAGTCGACACCGAAGCCTATGTCGATGCAATCGGTACCGGCACCGGAACCGATATCGGTGCCAGAACCGGTACCAACAACGGAGTTTGTTGCGGTACCGGAGGCGTCGCAGTTTGTATGAATGCCATAATGGCACGCTGCATGGTCAGAATATTCTGATCCATCGATGCAACCAATGTCTGGATGTCGGTACCAGTGGAAACCACCGGTACCCCAGAACATGGCAACAGGTGATCGATCGAGGCCGAGCCATCGATCTCAACCTGTGACCCCATAGATAAAGCTTTGGAAGCCGGAGCTTCCCGCCGGGGTAACTTTGCCAGTGCGGGATCCTCGAGAGCAAGCCCGAAGGCGTCGCGATACTTAGAGGGAGATCTACCCTTCGAGGACTGGCTGGACTTATGTTTGGTTACCTGAGATCCATGGGAGGAAGAAGCAGCCCTGGAAGATGTCGATGCCACCGAAGCTGCATCAGAGGGAAACAGGGTACTGAGCTTGGCCGCTCGATTCTGTCGACCTCTTTTAGACATCATGGAACAGGACTCGCAATCGGTGATGGAGTGGTCAGGACCCAAACATTTTAGACAGCAGTCATGGGTGTCAGTGATAGAAATAGTACCGCTGCACTTCGTGCTCTTTTTAAACCCAGAAGCGGGCTTTTCCATGAGGAAACTTTTTCTAGGCCTAAGGCCCAAAAGGAAAAAATGCACAGAAGTGGGAAACGGTAGGTTTTTTTTTTTTGTTTGTTTGTTTTTTAAAGAAGACCGGCGGTACCGGTCCGACGTCGAAGAAGGCAGACGCGCGACCAAAGAAATAAAGAAATATAAAGAACTTCTTCAGTGGTGACAGGAACATGACCTGCTGGCTCCGCGGAAAAGAAGAACTGGAGAGAGGTGGTTGGGAAAGGCGGGAAGGCAGCGCGCAGGCGCTGTGGGATGCTCCCAAAAGCTTTCTTTCTGAACGCTGGGGAGCGTTCCCGCACAGGCTCCGTCAGTACCGACGATACCCATATGTGAAGACTCATTCCTGCTTGTTCCTGGAGATTGTGGGCTCCATTTTGGTGATATACAGGAAAGCGAAAGATAAAACATAGTGCAAGTGCTTTACCTTGCATACTCATCTGTACATGACAGTTTCTCCTATGACTTTGAGGGCCATACACTGTGCTACTGTATCATTTTGTGCATCATTTAAACTGGTGATGGTTAACTTGGCATATTTAAAAATCAATACTTACAAAAATAGGAACAAATTTCATGGCGTTTTCGTTTGGACAACCAGCCTTGTACTATCTTTAATATCCTGGAGAACCTAAAAGACTTGGCTGGGCTGTTCGCATCTGGAGCTACTTCCCCCCCCCCCCCTCCAATTCTTCCCCTATCATTTCTTATAGGCTCTTCTCCAAATTTTCTCCAACTAGGGAGCCCTCCCTTGAGCTCTTTCTTCCGATTTGTTATTCTCCTTTCTATGGCTATTTATGAACTTTAACTGCCTTCTGAGCAATCAATGTGACGGGTACATTCTGAATCTAACTTATTCCTAGAGCAGTGATGGCTAACCTTTTTGAGCCCGAGTGCCCAAACTGCCGCACAAAACCAAAGAATTTCCTCAAAGTGCCAGCACGTCATTTGCATAAGTGGTCTTATTTGCATAAATATTTGCATAATGTTACCATACACTAACTTTTAGTAAACATGTCTCTTAATGAGTGTATGGATAAAGAAAGACTAAAAGATTTCTACATTACTATAATCCAGTGCCAACCGCCAGGCACATTAGGAACTACTACAAACGCTGCCCATTTAGAACCCATAGCAAACCCGCCGTATCCTGACAGCATTACCAGGACTCACAAAGCACCATACCCTACCTATCAAAAGGCAACACTGCAAATATTAAATCAATACATTTCAGAGAATACTGGGGAAAGAGAACAAGTGGCAACGTCAAATAGGAATTTCCTCTTGTACCAAACAAAGCGCAGATGTTAATGATGCACATTTCCCAGAGCTGACATATTCCAGTTAATAAATTCAAAATAAAGAGATATCTTTCTACCTTTTGTGCATTTTTTTTTCAGTTGCAATTGGTCCAGCCATTTTCTTCTGGTTTCTTCATGTTTTCTGCTAACTCTCCATCGTCTGCTGTCCATTTGTCCTTTCTTCTCTCTTCTAGTTTTTTTTCCATTCTCTCTCTCTACATCTGCTTTAACATACTAATCTTTCTCCTTTTGCTCTTTCCTCATTCCTATTTCATCCACACAAATTTTACCCCTCCATCCTCAATCCCCAATTACTCTCCCAATACCTGGCCAATTGTAGATTTTTCATCCCTCCTACACAAAATATTTTTCCCCTCTCCATTTTACTCTCCCAGCCCCATCCCATTCTAATCCTCCCCCAACATCAGCTCCCTTCTAGTTCCAGTCTCACCCAGCATCCATTCCCTTCTTCAAGCCCCCCACTTCCCCTCAGCCCATGTCCATTCCAAGCCCCGTCCCCATCAGCTATTTGCAGTTCAAGCCCCCCACTTCCCCTCAGCCCATTTCCATTCCAAGCCCCATCCCCAACAGCTATTTGCAGTTCAAGCCCCCTTCCACTCAGCCCATTTCCAGTCCTAGCAACCCCCCCAACCCATTACCAGTCCTAGCCCCCCATAGCCCACTCCCAGTCCTAATCCCCCATCACTCAATTTTTAGTTTAAGCCCCCCCAGCGCCTATCACCACTCCTAACCCCCCCCAGCGCCCATCACCACTCCTAACCCCCCCAGCCCAGCACCCATCACCACTCCTAACCCCCCCAGCCAGCCCAGTGCCCATCACCACTCCTAACCCCCCCCCAGCCAGCCCAGTGTCCATCACCACTCCTAACCCCCCCAGCCCAGTGCCCATCACCACTCCTAAACCCCCCCACCCCAGCCCATCACTACTCCTAACACCCCCCCAGCCAAGCCCAGCCCAGCCCATCACTACTCCTAACCCCCCCCCAGCCCAGCCCAGCCCATCACCACTCCTAACCCCCCCAGCCCAGCCCAGCCCATCACCAATCCTACCCCCCCCCCAGACCAGCACAGCCGATCACCTATCATAACCCCCCCCCAGCCCAGCCCAGCCCATCACCACTCCTAACCCCCCCTCCCGCACCTCACCACTCCTAACCCCCCCAGCCCAGCCCAGCCCAGCCCATCACCACTCCTAACCCCCCCCAGCCCAGCCCAGCCCAGCCCATCACCACTCCTAACCCCCACCCCCCCCAGCCCAGCCCCGCCCAGCCCAGGGAAAATTTAAAAAAAAAAAGAAAACCTGTCTGCTGCCGTTGTCGGGGCCGCCGCAGCAGAATCGAGCGTGCCGCGGGGCCCCCCTGTACCCACCCGGCAGAGCCTGCCCTCCCCGTAGCAGCTCTCTCTTTGGAACTACAGTCAGACGCGCCGGCTTGCAGAGCGCGAAGGGAAGAGTTCCCTCGCTGCTCTGTTAAGCCCGCGGGGGCTGATGGGAAGTTCCCATCAGCCCCCGCGGGCTTAACAGAGTCGCGAAAGGGAAACTCTTCCCTTCGCGCTCTGCACGCCGGCGCGTCTGACTGTAGCTCCAAAGAGAGAGCTGCTACGGGAGGGCAGGCTCTGCCGGGTGGGTACAGGGGGGCCCCGCGGCACGCTCGATTCTGCCGCGGCGGCCCCGACAACGGCAGCAGACAGGTTTTCTTTCTTTTTTTCAATTGCGGACCTTCCCGCGTGCCAGCTGCAAGGCCTTCGCGTGCCACAGCTGGCACGCGTGCCATAGGTTCGCCATCGCTGTCCTAGAGACTGCAGGAATATTTTCTGCTGCTCAATTTGTTTCACTTTCTATTCTTCTCCCATTTCTCTTTCATTTGTATCAGGCTCATTTTCCTTGATCAGATTTATTCAATACCCTAACATTCATTATTCATGCACCTCTGTCTTTACACTTAAAACAGAGAGGAAGGATTTGACTGATCAAGTCAAGGGGTGATCAGGTCTTACAGGACTGTACCCAAGATAACAATGCACCCTGTGCAACTGATGAACTTGGCATCCCCACTCACCCAGCTGTGCGCAGGAACTTGCTTTTTTGGCAGGCTTCCTGGAAGCCCAATGATGACAGCAACACCCCTTCCATATTCGCACAGCTCTTGGCATAGCCTTGAGGTCTTAGTTCATCTCCATATACTGCCATGAACAAGCATTTAAAAAGAACAGAATCAGATGAAATTAGAACTTACCTGCTAATTGTCTTTCCTCGAGTCCCTCCAGTCCAGTCGGGTTATCTCCCTCCACCAGCAGTCAGAATTGTGATGTCACAGTAGAAGAGCTCCCCATTTAGTATTAAGCACCAGTATCGTATTGACAAAGCAGACTCAAGAAAGTATAGTAAAGTGAACCAGGGAATTAACCCTAGTGTTAGAGACACAACAAACCTTATCACAGAATTGCATTGAACGACAAAACTATGTACAAGTGAGAATGAACCACGATGATGACTATAATTGCCATGACGCCCCACACTCATTTGAGAAAACAGTCAGTCAAGGGTTGTGCGTCTTAATAGAATCTTCCCAGAAAATAATCAGACACACTCATTTCTGCCAAAAACCTAAGACACAAAAAGTACTACCCCAAATATGGAGTGTCCTAGACTGGACTGAAGGGACTCAAGGAAAGAGAATTAGCAGGTAAGATCTAATTTCACCTTCCTTATCGGCACTCCAGTCCAGTCCAGTATATTGGGGATGTACCAGAGCAGTAACTAAACTTGGGAGGGACATGCGAGTCTGGCATGAAGCACCAAAGCCCCTAAAATGTGCCTCTCAAGAGGCTTGCACAAGAAGCTGGTAATGTCACATGAGAGAATGCAGAGAAGACCATCTCGCTGCTGTGCAAATGCCAATCAGCACAAGCTAAAACATGACCCATCCAGGAAGCTGCCTGGGACTTGGTCGGGAGTGCCCAAAAGAAAAAATATTTGCACAGCAGATCTTTAACCCCCCCCCCCCCCATCCTGTAGAAAGCAGCGATTGTCTCTGCCTTCATCTAACTAGTCACTCTGGAGGCACCTCCTTTATGCCGACTTCCAAACAGAAGCAATAGTCCATCCAACTTCCAAAATGCTTCTGTTCTTTAAAAGAGAGAATGCAAACTCTGCGCAAGACTGGCAAGAGCAACAGACGATCCCCATCGGATCTCCCCAAGACTGCAAAAAGCCCAGAAAAAATCTGCAAAGCTGAGATGAAAGTGCAAAACCACGTTCGCAGAAAAATCGAATGAAGTAGTCCTAAACTACTGTTTTCTTAGACATGACTAGGAAGGGTTCCCTGCAAAGAGCTTGAGGTTCAGAAATTCGATGAGCAGAACATGAGCCATTAAAAGGACTATTTTCAGGAAAAGGTCCATCAGTGAAGCCAGAGTCAGAGAGGCCAAAAGTGGCGCTCCTGTAAGGGTCCAAAACAACTGTGGTTAAGGTATCAAGGGGGAATCATAACCTGCCCTAATGGGCGCACCTGTTTCACTGCCCTGAAGAAGCAGGCACCATCCAAATGCACAGCCAAGGAGCAACTCTGCTCATGCCTCCTGTAACCTGAGAAGAGCCACCGCCTAAATCCATAAGGAGACCAAAGCTATCTCCTTGTCGAGTCCTGCCTGTAAAAAGGCCTAAAATGTTCAAAGTTCATTGACACTATACCAACTTTCAAACACTCATCTGACTTTATAAAGGCGAAGGAGGCAGAACGTTTCCAGATCCTTAATAGAGTGGCCACCACCAACACGGAATAGCCCTTACAACTCAGCCACGCCCTCTCAATCAAGAGCAAAACCACAAACAAAAATCATCCTATTTGTGGCATGAGAAGCGAACCCTGCAAGAACAGATTGAATCTACTCAGAAGGAGCCATGCAGAGGGTATGAAGAGTTAGTAAATGGGTATGTCCTGGTCTTCAGGACCAGTCCAAAGTAATGCAGATCACCTAAGCATGGTGGGCTGCCAGATGTTGGAGAAAACCACCTATGAGAATCCACAGAGAAAATACATACCAGAGACCCTCTGCTGGGCCCCTTTGAGCCAGGGCATTGAGTCCTTCAGAAACTTTCTCTATGCGCCTACAGAAACAGCTGTTTGCTTTGGCATTGGGCGTGGAGGACATCAGATCCATGATCAGTATGCACCAACGGTTGGTGACACTGTGAAAGCCTGTTTCCAGTTCTCATTCTTTCAAATCCAACCAATGGTGACTGAGCAAATCCGCCTAAATGATTTCTCTGCCTACCCCATGTACCACGGATAGAGCCACATGCGTCTTCTCCGGCATAGCAACAGGGGTAGAATATCTACTACTAATATCGCAGTAGCCGATATTAGTTGAAAAGTGAGGTATGCTACTATGGTCTCAATGTCGGAACAGATACAGACTGTCTGCTGGCAACTCAGAAATGGAAGAACTGAAGAGCCTGAAGGAATACCCTCATCTCCAGTCAACTGATGGGCCCCACACTTTCCCTTGGCGTCCATCGCCCCTATGTGACCTGCGACTCACAAGGCACTCCACCCAAATTGAGGGTCACATCGGTCATCACTAGAATCCAACCTCATGGCTCTGGCGGCATACCAGCTGCCAGGAGACCCAGCTACAGCCCCTCTGGTAAGCCATGTCCTCATGTCCAGAGTTCAGACCAGTGTCTTTGACAAAGGATGGCCCTCTCGTGGACCTTTCATTTGTTTTTTGGGGGGGTTGTTTTGTAACCATAGACTATGAATCCACCAGAACTGGCTCCCAACACCACCGATACCGCTGCTACTTGAGCTAACCAGAATCACTGCTGCAACAAAAAACCTAAAAGAAAAGAAACAAACATGCCGGGGACCTGCCAAAAAAAGGAGAACACCTCAAATAGAGCCAAACATTTTGACTGCCCAGGACAGTAGAGCCTACAGAATCCCCACCAGGAGAAAAAAATAATAATAATAATCTACCCCTCAGCCTTCTCCCTACTGAAAGGAATGTCAATCTGCACCTCTGCTGGTATCAACAACCCACCAGGCCATGGTGAAAATCAGACTCCAATGGCATTTACAGCCCTCAGCTGCTGACTGAATACCTCCTGAATAAAACATCCATTCTTTGCCATACAAATGGAACGAAATTCACTCTCCACTGACTTGATGGCCAGAAATGAAAAAGACCACCATAAGCACCTGGAAGGAACCCAGCTAGGTCAGCCACTGAACCAACCACAGGGATCCCCAGCAACACCTAAGTGCTCTCCAATGCTCGATGGATTAACCAACCAGAACCATGCCCTCAGAGTATTTGGACCCCCAGCCACTACCCAGTTGCTGAGAGCACTAGAGGTTGAAGATAAAGAAAAACACTGCTTGGGGGGGGGGGGGGCGGGAAGTTCCCGGAAAGAAATACCACCCCACACAAACGAAGGGTATTCCCAGCTGCCAGACCACATTTGAGATGGACCACTGTGTCAATGCTAATGCCGTAGGAGTGACAAATCCACATCTGGGGCCATTCTAGCATGAGATAAGCCTCAGACAGATGTAGTGTGCCAGTCAGGCACAAACCAACACTGTCCACAGAGGAGAGAGACTGGACTTTTTTTTTTTTTTTTAAACTTAAAACCTAGAATCTGCACCATCTCTCACCATAGCGAAGAGGCAGCTGACCGATTCCCTAAAAATAAGCCAGCTAAATCTAGTTCTGTCCCAGGAGCAAAGCTGAGGAACTATGATTAGGCCAAAACCAAACCAGCAGGCGGGGGAAACCCAGCTGGACCATAGCTGACTCAACCACCACCTGGCCGAAGCAGCCACCTAAAAAAAGAACCCGTAAGAAGATAGATGCAGAAGAAACCCAAGTCTGGACCCAAACGATGGCGCTGGAAAACCAACGCTCTTAAAAAAATCTAGTCAGTCATTTAACCATTCAATCAGAGATAAAGCCCTCTCTGAAGATCAAGAAGAGCAACCCACAGAAACACAAACACCTTTACCTGAAATATACCGAGAACCAAAAAGAAGAGGACAGAAATGGTAAGGGCAGCCACAATAAAAACCTATGGCTCAGCAACGTGGAGTGCCCACAAAAATTAGCGTCTCCTACCGACCACAGGACTGCACCCATAATCAAAAAACGTTACTGCCCTGAGAAAACACATGACAGTAGGCGAGGACCCCAAAACCAAAGGAAGTCCTACCATCACCAGAAACAGCTGTATCCTTATGCAGCAGTGTCGCATATTTGTCTTGACGGCATTATAAGTTCTAATGGGCAGGGACCATCTATGCATATACTTGAGTAGCGCCGAATATTACTACTACTACTGAGCGTTCGTATAGTGCTACAAGACATATGCAGCGCTGCACAGACACAAGTAAGAGATTAGATTGTAAGCTCTGATGAGCAGGGACAGTCAAGACAGACAATACAGTAGCTATAGACACGGGATACATCTAGAGGGAATGGTAAGGAAACACAAAGGAGACCAGGTGAGTCAAGATCCGAAAGCAGCAGCAAAAAGGTGAGTTTTCAGCCTGGATTTGAAAAGGGCCAGAGAAGCCACCTGACATACAGACTCAGGTAGTTTCTTCCATGCATAAGGAGCAGCAAGGCGCCTATAGTGCTACAGCAATTAGTAATGGAAGCACTAGCAGCGGTGGGGGGAGGGAGGGGAAAACCCTGCACCAAAACAGTGACTGCTAAAAGTCTTCGTTCGCATCAAAACCACCCTGCGGCTGAATGGAACTGGGCTTGGCTGCATGTTTCAATGAAGAGCCCCCCCCCCTCTCAGGGTATCCATATTGAGACTTGTCCTACACAGAATTACTGATCCACTGAGGGCAAAACAAAAACGCCAATAAGCCCAGTCCAATAAATGAATTCCTATAAGGACTGCCGAGTGTTTTCTGCTGTGGTCCGTTCACTCCTCCCGCCCCCCTCAAACAGTGTTTTTCTTTATCTTCAGCCTCTGGTGCCCTCAGAGGGAGGAGTGGCCTAGTGGTTGGGGCAAGGTACCTCAGGCCGGAAGGTCGGGGGTTCAAATCCCACTAGAGGAAAGCAACCTTGGGCTGGAAGGACTGGGATTTCTAGTCCCACAGGTGCTCCTTGTGGTCTTGGGCAAGCCACTTACCCCTCCATAGCCCATCTTCCCTGTAAGTATTAGCATATGTGTCTCTTTTCCCCTTGTGTTAAAATGTATCCCCCAATTGTGTTATGACCACTTTCATTGAAGGATAAGGTGGTATACAAAACTGTCTAAATAAACATACAGCTGAGGGGGATCTGAGCAGCCAGACATGGTGCAGTTTTGCGCCTAAATGCAATCTCCACGTGAAAGAAGATCCGCACCAGCAACAGGAAAAACTGGTAAGCAGCCTTGTTATTGCTGCCTTCTTAGGTATGTTAAACATGCAATTTCACAAGAACACCCCTGAAACAAGCTTTAGGGTCCAAGGCAGCCCAACCACAAATGAAGACAACAAAATCTACGAGCATCCCAAAAGACCCCCGAAACTGACGGAATTTATCCCAAGCCTAAACAAAAAAAATCCCAAAAACAAAGAAATAAGGCAAAAGGGCCAAGAAACAATAAAAAAGGTAAAATCTTTGAAGAGCACAATTTGCGGCGGCAAAGCCTGTTGCAAATCCAACGGGAATAAGCAGTGCCCACCAAGCAGCATTGTCCCCACTCAAGGGGATGTTGTCCCCACCCCCACCGAAAGCCCCATTTTAAACTTTTTTTCCCCTCTTTTTATAACCCCTTTACATCTGGATGCCATCCCTCTATCTCCTGAGTGAGAAGTTAGGCCTTAGGAGAGCTTACTTCCAGCTGAAGGCACCAGCATACAGACTTCAATTGAAAACTATGCTCCAAAGCTTCTCCCCAAATAAAACCACAGAGGACAAGGGGTGGGAGGGGGGAGGTGGTGGTTTGGGACCTGGCACCTCCAGGTTTGCACCCTGAGGATGTGATTTCAGCCATAGCCAAGTAACCCCTTTTCCTTAGCAGCTAAAGAAGCCAATTTAGACTTCACAGGTCAAAAACCAAACAAACATCAGGTTTGCCATGTGGTCTCTCATTGCCCGTCTCCTCCTATTCTTTTGTGTAAGGCCTAGGTCCAAAAAATCCTTTCAGTGGAGTCCAGCTATGAAAAGGGCTCCTTATCCAGCTGCTGGAGACTAAGATACTGATGTCTGATGCTAAAGGGGGGGGGGGGGGTTCTTCTATTGTGACATCACAATTTTGACATGCTCAGTCTCCAGCTGCTGGTGGAGGGAGATAATCCACAAGTACTGCACTGGAGGACTGATAAGGAAATTATGATTACTATTCTTGAAAGTTACCTTTGAACTAGAATGTAGTCACACAAATCTGTTTTAAGGCTAGAACAAAAATAAGTGATTTAATAAAAATAAAGTAAGCACTTTTTATCTGCCTGTCAAGATCTAAGGCAACCTTGCCCGTCATAGCCTCAAGATAGAAATTCAAGTTAGCAGGAATGAAAGACAGACACATAGATCTTTCTGTTGATACAAGTTGAGCAAACCAAAAAACTTCCATCAAATATTTTTCACACAGAACAGGCCATTTAAATAACTAGACCATGGAGAAAGATTCATAGAACCATAAAAGGGTGTTTAAAAATTTTAACAGACACTTCAAAACTATGGAAAAAAATTTTAACACGCATCAAAAATTTATTTTCCCAATTAATACCAGCAACCAAAAGAAGCTTCCAAGCATATAAATGATGAATTCTTGATCCCCCTCAGGTCTTTTGCAAATGGATTAAATGGGCCTGGGAAGGCAACATCCACGGACCATATGGGGAGAGGGACAAGGAGGGAATCACAATGGCCAGTAAGGGCTGCACAGGGTTGGTTCATGGCTCATAGTCTCAGGACCCCTGATGCAAGAATGAAACACAACAAGGAATACTGAGAAGATGGATCTACTAAAATAGGAAAAATCCTTAGGGAGTTGTGAATTAAAGCTCTTGGCACCGAATACCAACACCATTTCTGACTGAGCTGGGAGAAAAGAGGAAAAAGAAAATAAATGACCCATTAGAATTAAAAAAAAAAAGAAAACAGACCGATTATTTCAATTACGTATGACCTTTTTGTGTACTTTAAGCAAGATTCTCCCCTCCCCCACCAATACTCAGTCAGGACTGGGGCTTCTAGTCCCACAGGTGCTCCTTGTGGCCTTGGGCAAGCCACTTAACCCCCCATTGCCCGTGTTCCCTGTAAAATTATTATCTCCAAATTATAATGCCCTGTTCAATGTAATTTCAGTTTGTTCAATGTAAAGTGCCTTGATATCAAAGGCGGTATATAAGAAATGTTAAATAAATAAAATTAAAAAATAAATACTCCCACCCCCTCTGATGCAGTTCTAACAGAAACAAGACAGACTGGGCATGTCAGGAGTGAGCCTCCTACATCCTGGATCCAATTTAAAAAAAACCAAAACTGAATTGTAACACTGCTCCGTTTTACTTGCCAGGTTTTCTGGCATTTTTGTTTCAGGCATTAGTTCAGGCTGTGTGTGTTTGGAAGCTTGTTTAGATTCTTGGTGTACTAAACGTTTTTCAACATAAAGATACATGATTTACAGGAACAATAATTATACTAACCTAGCTCCAGTTTTTCTCTATTGTCTGGTTAAATTTATGACTGTCCCTATTTTGTAATATTTATATACATTTTTCCTAGAATTCTTTTCAGCTTTTGTGTTTGAAGTTGCCTGTTCTAGTTCTAGTGAGGGCTGCCAGAAGACAACACGAAAAAAGTGATACATGAAAAATAGTTGGACATCTTGGAAGCTCCTGGCTTAGGAAAAAAATTATTAAAAAACAGTTATAAACTTGCACATTTTTCCCTTGAAGATGCCTCATTGTATATATGTAGATATTTTGGGAAATGTATCCCCCTGTATCTTTTTCCAAAGTTGCTTCTGCCATATGATTGCACCTTTCCCAAAATCTTGTTTATTCCAAATATGTCATACTGCTGTTTGCATACACTTCAAGGTGGTTTACAATGTATAAAAATACAATCAAAACTAAAGTTAAAAATAAAGAAATAGTAAACAAACACTACAATATCCATAAGGAGAAAATAAGAGAAAAAGAAGTAGCTTTAGTCTATCCCTGTTTATGCTAATACCAGTTTGGCCTAATATTCAAAGGCATTTACATGGTGCTGCTGGAAATGACAGTGCAGAAGACAGAAAAGAAAAAGGAATCTGAAGGAAGAAAAGTCCACGTAAGTATACCCCCCCCCAAGGGGAGACACGTCTATCCAGCTGCTTGAAGACTGAATAAAGGGGGCTGGGAGGGGCTTCCGGCTACTCTAGTATGCTGAGGTTAGGAACTCTGACATGCTCAGTCGCCACACTGCTGGACAGGAGTGACTACCCATCTGTGTTGGGACTTGACTGGAGGATACAATAAAGAATGTCCTTTTTCCTGATGCGAATAGAATTATTCAAACGAGAAGGAGCTTCCTACAGCTTAAGCCAAAAGAGTTAGCTACTGGGGGTATCTTCTTTATTCGCTTTCCTTGTAAACACTTAGTTGTGCACCAGGGGAAGAGATACATTTGTTGAACAATTGCAATTGGAAAATTTTCTGTTGAGCAAGAAGTCAGGTTGTTAAGATGGGTTCCTAGTTTATCTCAAATTTTTGTTTTTATGTTTTTTCTTTAGAGAAGGTTTAGTCCTAGTTCTATGTTCTCTTTTTGCTGATCCTAGCTCAGAATATCTTGTCTTCTCATGTTGGGAGCTAAGAAACATGCATTTCTTTTTTTCTGGGGTTCTGATATTATGTATATAGATTTACAAGAAGAAACTAAAAATTACAGAAAATCAATGAAAAACTTATATAAAATAAGTTATAAAAAATAAAAAAAAACCTAAATAAATATTCCTGCCTATGCTGCTCTAGGCAGATATATCCCCAGTTGTCTGTCATACCAGCTTGATCACCTGCATGACATATCACTCCTTAGCCAAGTGATTTTTGCCATCATGTGCCACCATTCTTGGTGAAATGACATAACTTTCATGCTTAAACTATCACACCAAGACTTTTTTGTCCCATCTTTTACTATCATTTTTCCAAACAGATCCAGGGTGTACCCCAGCCAGTCAAGGTTCAGGACATCCACAATGCATATGCATGAAACAGATCTGTATGAAATGGAGACAGTGCATGTAAATCTGTCATGCATATTCAATGTGGGTATATTAAAAACCAGACTGGCCAGGAGTACACCACGACCAGTTTGAGAAACACTTAACAAAACAATTATTCAACCTGTTCTTACTACTGACGTCTGGATCAATCCCCAAGCATATCTGAACTTCCAGAGTACTGGTTTCCACGACCGTTACCTGGAGGGGGGGTAGGGGGGGGGGAAGAGTAGGAGAAAGAAGGGCAACTGTACCTGAGGGGGGAGGTGGGATGTTCATTATGATGTTCCTATGAATCTGCCAATATAAAAAGGGAAGAGGATATCAAAACATAAAACCCCCTAGGTGCCATTTTGCGCAGCAACTGCCCCTCATTGATTAGGTTACTGCAGTAACCTACAATCTTCAACAGAAGTAACATTTCCTATAATTCTTCCAAGTCTCCCTCTCTCCTTTCAGCTTTCTGTCATGACTCCTTACCTTGCATTTTTTCCTATGGACAAATCTGTTCCTTCCTGCACTTTACTGAAGCCCAAATGAAATGATCTGCAATTGACATCTTGCTTCCTATACCAAATTGGTGGTATTGTAATTGAGAACTAGTACCTGAAAAGTAGGGGGGGGGGGGGGGTGGAGGAAAGAAAAAGTCTTCAACTGCCATTTCATGCTTTGCATAACTGATTTTCTTCTCATATTTACCCTGCTAATTGAAATCTAGACCCATACCTTTTCCTTTGAGAAATTCATTTTCCATACCTCAACCTAAAACAAGCCAAATTTGCTACAACATTTAAAATGCATAATGGATATTCCTGATGTTTGGTAAAATTACAGCTCTCTCTCTCTCTCTGGTATAGTTAGGAAATATGCAACTCGTCAGAAAAAGCAGGAAAGGAGGCCACAGAACTCCGAGTCCCTGTAGAAGCTGCCTTCAGTTTCACTTATGTTAATCTGCACTGCAAGAGAATAAAAGAACTACGAGGTTTGGCTACAGCCTGATAGAGCTTTCCTCTTTGTCAAGAGACACTTCCCATTGTGACAGCATCACTTTCAGGTTACGACATTTTACCCATATAAGCAGAGCAACCACAACATTACCTGCAGAAACCTTTTTTTTTTGTGTGCCATCAAGTCAGTGCTGACTCCTAATGACCCAGCTGCCTCTGGGTTTTCTTGGCAATGTATCACGGAAGTAGATTGCCAGGCCTTTTCTTTCTAGGCAACGGCAGGTAAAGCAACTTGCCCAAGGTCACAAGGAGTGCTAGTGGGAAATGAACCCTTGATCTTCTGGGTATTAGGCAATTAGCTGTAAACACTAGGCTATGCCCATAAAAACAAATTCACACCCCTTCTCCATGTGATTTCATAGTCTGTTTTCTGTCTGCTCCTTCAGTACAAATTTTCAATCCTGGAGGGAAGGATCAATTCACCCATTTGGAGGCCAGAAAGGAGAGAGACTGATTTTTGAAAGGATGGGGAAAATTTTAAAATTTGTCAAACTGCCTGTATAGGCTCTTGAGTGCAATTTATTTAGTCAAATGATTTATTTTACTGTTCTTGATTACTCATGTTAGTCAAAAAGCTCAATTGAGCAATGGAGGTGGCACTTAATAATTCTTAATAATTAGAATCAGAAAAATAAGAACATAAGATATGCCCTACTGGGTCAGACCAAGGTCCATCAAGCCCAGTATCCTGTTTCCAACAGTGGCCAATCTAGGTCATACATACCTAGCAGTTTCCCCAAAAGACAGGTCTCACAATGCTTGTACTGCGTCAAGCATTGATATCCTGGGTCCCAAAATGACGACAGAAAAAGACCACATGGCCTATCTAGTCTGCCCTTCCACATCAATAACTACAACAGTCCCCCTTTTACCCTCAGAGATCCTCTGTGTTTGTCTCATGCTTTTCTGAATTCAGTTACTGTCCTCATCTCTACCACCTCCACTGGGAGACTATTCCACGGATCCACTACTCTTTCCGTAAAGAAATAGTTCCGCATATCACTCCTGAATCTATCTCCCTTCACCCTCATCCCATGTCCCCTCGTAGCAGAACTTGCTTTCAATTGAAAGAGGCTCTCTCCCTGAACATTTATGCCACTAAACATCTCAATCATATCACCTCTATCCTGCCTTTCCTCTAATGTGTACATATTAAGATCCTTAAGTCTGTCCTCATATGCTTTATAATGAAGACCACTAATCATTTTAGTAGACACCCTCTGCACCGACTCCATCCTGTTCACATCCTTTTGAAGGTGCGGTCTCCAGAATTGCACACTATACTCCAAATGAGGTCGCACCAAGGACTTATACAGAGGTATTATCACCTCCTTTTTTCTGCTGGCCATTCCTCTCCGTATGCACCCAAGCATCCTTCTAGCTTTTGCCGTTACCTTTTCTACCTGTTTAGCTACTTTAAGATCAGCAGACACAACCACGCCTAGGTCACCCCCTAAACTATATTGCTCCCTTGGATTGCTGCAGCCCAAATGCATGACCTTACATTTTTTAACATTAAATCCCAGCTGCCCAATTGTAGACCATTTCTCAAGCTTAGCTAGATCCCTCCTCATGTTATCTACACCTTCCTGGGTGTCAAACCTTACCCAACAGTCCTTCCGCCATATCACTAACAAAGATGTTAAAAAGAATCGGACCAAGGACAGATCCCTGGGGCACACCACTGGTAACATCTTTCTCCTCAGAGTGAGCTCCATTTAACTGTACTCTTTGTCGCCTCCCACCCAAACAATTTCTAACCCAAGCAGTAACTTTAGGGTCCATCCCTAGGGTGCTCAGTTTGTTTATAAGTCGCCTGTGAGGAACAGTGTCAAAGGCTTTACTGAAATCTAAATACACCACATCTAGGGCTCTCCCTCGGTCCAACTCCCTGGTCGCCTTATTGACCTTATTAAAATAAGCATAAGCCTTATTTGTTGTTAAAACTTGATATCCAGTCTACAAAACACAGGGCATAAAGCAAAATTACAATAAACCACAATTCCCACACAATAAAAAAAAAAAAAAAAAAAAAAAAAAAATCAGTAAATCTACCCTTATTTCATGAAATATTCTAATATAATGATACAGGTTAACAGAGGCATATTTACTAAACCGTGCTAATGGTTAGCACAGGGGTTTACTGTGCCGACAGCTTCCCATGCTAAGAGTGGAGGTGCACGCTGACAGCACATCAAGGTCAGCACAGCCCTCACTGGCACGCCCTAACCGCGATTGCTACCGTTACCATGGGAATTCTTACCACCGTCTCAATAGCTGGTTGTAAGGGTACCCATGTTAAATGTGCTAGCCATTTAGTGCAGTGAAGTGTATCTCCATGTTAGCATGGGTCTAATACCACCTCCTGAGCTAATTTTGAGGGCTTAGCATGCACTAACAGTACATTTTAAATGAATTATCAAACAACCAGGCTTTCACATTTTGGATAAAATCTGCACCCTATAAATAAAGAGGAAGAGAGGGCATACGCATCACAACTGACATCAATGTGACCTACTGGCAGGCCAAACGCTTGCCCACATTAATCTCACTAATGTCCTGGCCTAATTTATTTACTTGAGCTCTTACACACTTATTCTGCCCAGTTAGACAGGAATCAATGGCAGTAAAAAATAAATATGTCCATCAATTCAAAGATTCAGATTTCTTTATTAGCATAATAAAGTGCATGTATTCCTAAAGTACTATATTTAGGGATTACAGTAGGAAAAAAAAAAGGAAAAAGGGGGAGATCTGTAATACAAACAATAAAATAAAGTTAAACTGTACACAGAAGACAAAGCAAGGACAATTCACAGGTTCTGGTGATGGCCTATATTTTATCCCCAATCAGATTACATTTCTAACCTTATAGAAAAAAATAGCAGCAAAGATATTTTCCCAGTGATTATAGAGATGTTTTCCTGCTTGTTCTTATACAAAAGGAGTTCTCATTTTCTCCATCAGTTTTCAGAAATGTAGACCCCTTATATCTTTGTATTTTGCACAGTACATGAGGAAATGCATGTCTATCGTACTGCAGGTTTCTTGGGGTTCACTCTCTGCATGTTTCCGTTTCTAGTCTGTGGTCACTTATTCTATAGTTGATGAAAACCTGTGCTTTGCATGGGTGACCTGAGGTCTGATTCTGCCAGCATGTAGTTTCAGGGTGGTTTTGCGGTGGTTAAGCTTGTTCCATTTTCTAGTCCGCATCTCTCAACAAGAGGTCTACTACTACCCTAGAACCATCAGTATTCACGCCGAGTCCAAGGGCCATCAATGGATCAGGTTTTTAAACTATCCTTAATGAATATGCATATTTGCATACAATGGGGACTGTATACATGCAACTGTCTCGTAGATATTCATCAGGGGTATCTTTAAAACCCGACCCAATAATGAATCTCAAGACTAAGTGTGAATACCACTGTTCTAGGGGGGGGGGGGGGGGGGAAGGCACGCATGTTACCAAAACCTTTTAGCACGTTCTGATGGCAGCGAGACCAGCCCCTTCTAGGTATCGAAGTGCATTCCCAGGTAAGTCATAAGAACATAAGATATACCATACTGTGTCAGACCAAGGTCCATTGAGCCCAGTATCCCGTTTCCAACAGTGGCCAATCTAGGTCATATGTACCTAGCAGTTTCCACAAAACACACAGGTTCCACAATGCTTGCATTGCATCAACCAGTGGTATCCTGGGTCCTTTTTAATAATGGTTTATGGACCTTTCCTCCAGGAACTTGTTCAAACCTTTTTTAAACCCAGCTACACTAACAGCCTTTACTACATCCTCCGGTAACAAATTCCAGAGTTTCATTAATGAAAAATATTTTCTCTTATTTGTCTTAAATAGTTTACCCTGTAGCTTCATTACATGTCCCCTACTCTTTCTATATTCTAATAATGTAAACAATTGATCTACGTTTACCGGTTCCACTCCATTCATTAATTTATAGACTTCTATCATATCTCCCCTCAGCCGTCTCTTTTCCAGGTTAAATATCCCCTCCAAGAAATAACCCAATCTAGAAATGCCCGCACACTGCAGTGTAGATAGATTATGTATATAGTTAACCCAGTTATCCAAGTTTGTACTCCTGTTCAATGTAAAACCTGACAGTTTGTCGTAATGGTCATTTTGTTATGATGTAAACCGCGCTGATTCTAAATAGCGCGGTATATAAGAAACTGTAATAAATAAATAAATAAATAAAGAGCCCTAACCTTTTTAGCCTTTCTTCATAAGGGTAACCTTCCATCCCCTTTACCATTTTGGTGGCTCTTCTCTGAACCTTTTCCAATAATGCTATATTCTTTTTAAGATACGGTGATCAGAATTGCACACAATATTCAAGGTGCGGTCACACCATGGAACGATAGAGAGGCATTATAATATCCTTTGTTTTATTTTCCATTCCTTTCCTTATGATACCTAACATTCTATTTGCTCTCTTGGCTGCCGCTGCACACTTGGCTGAGGGTTTTAACATGTTATCCACAACAATGCCTAAATCTTTTTCCTGGATGGTGGTTCCTAATGTGGAACCTTGCATCGTGTAACCATAGTTTGGGTTGTTCTTCCCTAGGTGCATAACTTTGCACTTGTCCACATTAAATTTCATCTGCCATTTTGATGCCCAGTCTTCCAATTTATCAAGATCCTCTTGCAATTTTCCACAATCCTCATGGGTTTAACAACTTTAAATAGTTTTGTCTCATCTGCAAATTTGATAATCTCACTCGTTATTCCCTTTTCCAGATCATTTATGAATATGTTAAAAAGCAGCGGACCCAGCACAGATCCCTGGGGTACACCACTATTCACCTTTCTCCATTGGGAAAATTGGACATATAGCCCTACCCTCTCCTTTCTATCTTTTAACTAGTTCCTGATCCACAAAAGTACACTGCCTCCTATCCCATGACTCTTCAGTTTTGCCAAAGGGACCTTGTCAAAGGCTTTCTGAAAGTCCAAATACACTATATCAACTGACTCACCTTTGTCTACCTGTTTATTCACATCTTTAAAAAAAACATAACAGATTAGTAAGACAAGATCTTCCTTGTCTAAAGCCATGTTGGCTATCTCCCATTAAGCTGTGACTATCTACATGCTGAGTAATTTTGTTCTTTATGATAGTTTCTACCATTTTTCCTGGTACTGACGTCAGGCTCACCAGTCTGTAGTTTCCCAGATCAACCCTGGAACCCATTTTAAAAATTGGCGTTACATTGGCCATCCTCCAATCTTCAGGTATCACAGATGATTTTAATGATAGTTCACAGATTATTAATAGCAGGTCTGCAATCTCATATTTCAGTTCTTTCAACCCTTGGATGTATACCATCTGGTGCAAGTGATTTGCTACTCTTCAGTTTATCAAATAGTTGTAACATATCTTCCCGATGTATCGATATTTCCTTCAATTCTTCCACACCTTTAAATACCACTTCAGTCATGGGTAACATCCCTACATCTTCCTCAGTAAAGACCGAAGCAAAGAATTCATTCAGTCTCTTCGCTATCGCCTTGTTGCCTCTTAGTGCCCCTTTAACTCCTCTATCATCTAATGGACCAACTGACTCTCACAGGTTTTTTGCTACGAATGTACTTGAAAATGTCTTTATTACGCGTTTTTGCTTCCGCAGCAAGCTTCTTCTCAAATTCTCCCTTTGCCTGCCTTATCAATGCCTTGCATTTAACTTGCCAGTGCTTGTGCTGTTTCCAGTTTGTCATTTGGCTCTATTTTCCATTTCTTGAAAGATGTTTTTTTGGCAACAGCAGCCTCTCTGACCTCACCTTTAAACCATGTTGGCAGATTTTTGGACTTCCTTCCACTTTTCTTAAAGCATGGAATACAGCTGGTCTGGGCTTCCAAGATAGTATTTTTAAACACCCCCCCCCCCCCTCCAAGCTTGAGGTAAATCTTTAACCTTTGCAACTGCTCCTTTAGTTTTTTTTTTTTTGTTTTTTTTTAACTATTTTCCTCATTTTATCATAGTCTCCCTTTCGAAGGTTAAAAGGTAGTACTGTGGATTTCCTTACCATCCCTCCTCCACTAATTAAATCAAATGTAATTATGCTATGATCACTATTGCCAAGTGGCCCCAACGCCCTTATCTCTTACACCAGACCTGGTGTTCCACTAAAGACTAGGTCCAATATGGCTTCCCCTCTGGTCTGTTCATGAACCAGCTGCTCCAAGAAGCAGTTATTTCTTTCATCTAGGAACTTTATCTCCCTAGCTTGTCCTGCCGTGACACTGATCCAGTCGATACCGGGGTAATTGAAATCATCCAATATTACTGTGCTGTAACTTTTGTTAGCTTCCTTGATTTCTTTGAGCATGTCATCATCCATTTGTTCATTCTGGCCAGGCGGTCAATAGTACACCCCTACTGCCATCGCCTTCTTTTTACATTGAATTTCAATCCATAGATTCTACAGCAATTTTGTTTCCTGCAAAACTTTAATCCTTTCTGACTCAATGCCCTCTCTGGCATAGAGCGCAACCCCTCCACCAATTTGATCAGCACTATCCTTACAATATAGTTTGTACCCAGGTATCAGTGTCCCACTGGTTGTCCTCCTTGCACCATGTCTCTGAGATTCCAATCATATCTAACCTCTATTTAGTGCTATATAGTCTAACTCTCCCATCTTATATTTTAGACTTCTTGCATTTGCATACAATCATTTTAGAGACTATTTTATTCATATTAATCTGGCTCTTGCTAGGCATGGGTAATTTGGAATCTTTAAGCTCTGCCTGCTCCATACTCAAGGGCATTTGGGCTACTTTACTCTTTTTTGGAACCTCTCTGCTTTTGGTAGTATCCTTCAAGGATACAATCTTCCGAACCATGCACTCTTGGGCAACTGTTGGCTTTCCCCTACTATCTAGTTTAAAAGCTGCTCTATTTCCTTTTTAAAGGTTAATGCCAGCAGCCTGGTTCCATCCCAGTTAAGGTGAAGCCCATTCCTTTGGAAGAGCCCCTTCTATCCCCAGAATGTTCCCCAGATCTTAACAAATCCAAAACCCTCATCCTTGCACCATCGCCTCATCCACGCATTGAGACTCTGGAGCTCTACCTGCCTTTTGGGTCCTGCGCGTGGAATGTGAAGCATTTCGGAGAACGCTACCCTGGAAGTTCTGGATTTCAACTTCCTACCTAAAAGCCTAAATTTAGCCTCCAGAACCTCCCTACCACATTTTCTTACATCATTGGTACCGACATGTACCAAGACAGCAGACTCCTCCCCAGCACCATCTAAGACCTTATCTAGGTGGCACGTCAGGTCCGCTACCTTCGCACCAGGCAGGCATGTTACCAGGCGATCCTCATGTCCACCAGCCATCCAGCTATCTACATGCCTAATGATTGAATCACCAACTATAATGGCTGTCCAAATCCTTCCCTCATGGGCACATGGCCCTGCAGAAACGTCCTCAGTGCGAGAGGTTTTACATCACCTGGAGGACAGGTCCTAGTTACAGGATCACTTCCTGCCACACCAGGATGATGCTCTTCTGTCATGTGACTTCTCTCCTCCATAGCAACAGGGATGCTGCCAAGTCACCCACTGAGAGCGCTCTAGGTGACTCTTGTCAAGGTTCGCCACCCATCCAAGACTCTGGAGGAGCTCTACCATTCGCAGAAGTGCCCTCCAGCTCTCCTTGAGGGACTTCACCCAGATCAACCAGTTGTCCAGGTACAGGTAGACAAACACGCTTTCCTGTTTCAAGGCTGCCGCCACAATCATCATGACCTTCGAGAACAGCCAGGAAGCAGTGACCAGTCTTAACTGCAGGGCACAAAACTGGAAGTGGCCCAAGGGGACTGCAAAGCGCAAAAAATGTGGTGCTCGCTGCGAACTGGAATGTGGAAATATACCTCGGTCAGGTCCAAGGATGTAAAGCAATCCCCTTTTTGTACCACAAGAATTACAAAATGTAGCGTTTCCATATGAAAGATGGAAGATCTTGAGGTCAGGATGGGGCGGAAGGACCCCTCCTTTTTGGGGCAACAAAGTAGATCGAGTACTGGCTTGAACCACTCTGGTCTGCCGGAACTAGGCAGACCTCCCCCAGCCAAACCTGCCTGTCCATAGTTGACCTGATGGTCACCCACTTGACCAGAGACTTGCAAGGACAGACCATGAAGGCAATGAGAATAGACCTTGCCAGTTCCAACTTGTAGCTTTCCTGGATGATTTCGAACACCCACTGGTCTTGCATGACTTGGACCCAAGTGGAGAAAGAGTCAGAGCCTTCCTCTGATCTGCTACTTCCCTTGGGTCCTCCTCACTTTATTGGGGCTTCTTTGAGGCCCCAAAGGTTATAAACCCCTGCCTTCCCCGCAGCCCCAAAAGGACAGGTTTTCTTGGAAGGGATACCATCCCTTCTGATAAGGAGCAAAAATGGACGGTCCAAAACCTCCGAAAATCTCCCTAGGCTGTCCCTGATGAGTGCTCCCTGACTTGGCACCCCTCGGCTTGTCCTCTGGGAGATGAGCCCCCTTGGAGTCTCCCAAGTCTTTGACCAACTTCTCCAAAGTTTCAAACAGAAGCTTGCCTTTGAAAGGCAGCTTAGTGAGCTGGACCTTGGATGACACATCTGGAGACCAATTCTGAAGCCAGAGGGGACACCAGGCAGCCACTTCAGAAGCCATGCTTTTGGACGACACCTGGATCAGGTCATAGAAGGCATCCACCATGTAAGTGGCACCAGACTCCGTCAGGGCCACCTCAGAGTTGGCCCTGGGGTCCTGCAAGCTGTGTGCCCAACAGAAGCACGCCCTGGCCACATACGTCACACAGATGGAGGTCTGCAGCATGAGTGCATTAGCCTCAAAACGTCTGCTTGAACAGTTTCCAATCCGCGGTCCTGCACATCATGGAGTACCATGCCACCTCACTGGGATTGTGGTCTTCTTAGTTACCGCAGTGACCAAGGCACCCACCCTAGGAAGCTTGAGAAGCTCCCTCTTCTCCGGTGCAAGTTAATGGCCAGTTAATAGTCTGTTCCAATGCAGACTGTGCTCTCATTTGGCATCGATCTGCTAGATTGCTTTTGTGTACCAGAAAAAAAAAATGTTGTGGAGGAGAGTGGAGATCTTGCAGCAAGTGATCCTCCAGAGCCAGCTCCTTAGAGGTTGGTCTGACCACCAATTTAAGAGCCCCCAGCAGGGACAGTTATGAGGCCCACCAATTCCTCATAACAAAAACCCTGTACCACAGAGGGCACATCGCCCCAAGAGCATTCCAGCCTATCTGCCTCCAACCCAAAACACTCTTCCCAGTCTCTTGAGGTCCCCTCAGCCACTTCCTCCAAAGATTGGGACCCCGGAGAGGTCAGATCCGCCAAACGCACCAAATCAGAGACTCGCACCTCCTCTCAGCCTGCAGGGTCTTATCCAGCTCTGGCAGCACCACCACCTCCCTTGCCACATCCCCAGATACCACCGGTCCCAACCTGCACTCCCTGCTCCGGCCCCGCTTCAGGCAGAAATCTTTGTGGAGCAACTGCACAAATTAAGGGGAAAGGGCATCTTTGAATCCTGCTCCTGAGATTTAGGTGCCCTATGCTTCTTTTTGGACTTACATTTAGCTCCTGGAGCCTTGGATAATTCCCCCTAAACCTTTCCCGCTTCCAGGCAGCTCAAAACGGCTGATGACTTTGCCACACAATAGGAGGGAAGACCCTGTCGAACTGCAGTCTAGTGCTGCTCTCTAAAGTGCCACCGCCTGCTGGGAACCCTTCTGAGCATAAATGGCAGAGGCCCGCAATAGACAGTGTGCCCCGGCGCACCCTACAGGCCACATACATGAGTTTCAATGAGGCCATCCTTCTGACTGCCAAAGAAAAACTGAAGGCATACACGTACAGCCTGGAAGGGAAGGACAGCCGAAAATGTCCCACTTCCAGAGTCCCAACGATGCAAAAGACCCAGGCACTCTCACACATGCCGCGCAGCACTCACCACAGCCGGAAAATAGAAATTACACTTACCTGGTAATTGTAGTTCCTTGAGTGACAACAGTTTAGTCCTCCACCTTTGGGTAGTGCACCTCCTCCTACAGCTTGGAGACTAGACCAATCAAAATCTTTATCCCATTGGATGTAGCGAGCTGGAATTCCCATCAGCCCCCAGTGAACTATTGACAAAGCAGACTCAAAAAAGCAACAAATAAGTAGCCAACAGCTTTTAGTTTCATAGATGTAGATTCTTTTCTATTAAATTTTGCATAATCTTTTTTTTTTTTTTTTAGAAGTTTGTATTCTTTGTATACTAAATACGACTTTGAACAAAACCTAAAATCGCCCCCTGACAGAAAAAAAGGGGGGCGGCGAGTTCCTCTATAGTAACGCTCTTCTCCCCTGCCGAGTCAGGAGATACAGGTAGAAGCCGCCAAGCCCAAAAGGAAGGGAAAGAAAAGGCCCACAAACTCACCTGCCAATGCGTCTCACGTCCTTGAACACACATGCTGTAGCTGGCCATAAACTGAGGGCGGGATTGAGGACTAAACTGTCGTCACTCAAGGAACTACAATTACCAGGTAAGTGTAATTTCTATTTCCTTATCGTTCCTCCAGTTTAGTCCTCCACCTTTGGGATGTAACAAAGCAGTACTGACGGGAGGGACCCTGCCAGCCGGCACGCAATACCGCCGACCCAAAACAGGCATCCTTCGCCGCCAACACATCCAGCCGATAATGTTTACTGAAAGTATGCAGCGACGACCAAGTGGCTGCCTTACAAATTTCCACCGGCGGGATCAGACTGTGTTCCACCCAGGAAGCCGCCTGCGCCCTAGTAGAGTGAGCCCTGAGACCCACGGGAGCCAGGCGCCCCTGCAACATATACACTGAGACAATAGCTTCCTTAATCCACCCGGAGATGGATGCTTTCGACGCAGCCTCTCCCTTCCTGGGACCACCAAACACAGACGATCCGACTTGCAAAAGGAATCGGAGACTGACAAATAACGACGTAACACCCTCCGTACGTCCAACCGGCTCAATCTGAAGCCTGACCTGCTTCTGACCGGAAAACTGGAAGAGACACTCACTGATTCACATGAAAAGGAGAACACACCTTCGGCAAGAAAGAGGGGACTGGCCTAAGCACCATCTTTTCCTTCGAGAAACACAGAAAGGGCTCCCTACACGAGAGAGCTTGCAACTCCGAAATGCACCGAGCCGAGCAAATAGCCACCAAAAAGACCACCTTAAGGGTCAAATCCTTGACCGAGATTTGGGATAAGGGCTCAAACGGGGCCTTTCCTAATGCCCGCAATACCAAGTTGAGATCCCACGACGAGACGGAAATCCGGCACGCTGGGCGAAGCCTAGTAACCGCTTTGAGAAAACGTACTATATCTCTGTGGATACCCAGCCCCACGCCCTGTACCTTACCCCTATAGCATGCCAAGGCCGCTAGCTGAACCTTTAAGGAACTAGCGGCCAGGCCCTTCTCAAAACCATCCTGCAAGAAACACCGACGAAACCGATGCCCTGGAAGCTCGGACCTGATGCCTGGAACACCAGTCCTCAAAAATCTGCCAGATACATACATAAGCGAGCGAAGTCGACCGCTTTCGGACCTGAAGCAAAGTAGCTACTACCGACCTAGAGTAGCCCTTTTTCCTCAACATCGCCCTTTCAATTCCAAGCCGTAAGCGAGAACCGATCCACCTGCGGCATCCAAAGAGCCCCTGCAACAGAAGCTCCGGTGACGACGGGAGACACCACGGGAGCCCATCTAGCAATCGTATCAGATCAGCATACCACGGGCGCCGAGGCCAATCTGGTGCTACTAGAAGCACCCTCCCCCGACGGGCTTTGATGCGTTGAATCACTTGACCGACAAGGGCCCACGGCGGAAAGACATAGAGCATCCCCGTCATCGGCCAGGGCTGTATCAATGCATCGATCCCCTCTGACATGGGTTCTCTCCGCCTTCGCAGACTGGCCTGTAGCCATCAAGTCCATGATCGGCACTTCCCATCAGCGAGTCAACTGGGCGAAGACGTCGGGATGCAACTCCCATTCTCCAGCATCCACCTGAACCCTGCTGAGAAAGTCCGCCGTCACATTGTCTCTTCTGGCGATGTGAGCTGCTGAGATGGCCTGTAACCGCGTCTCTACCTAGGCAAACAGCCGCTCGGCCGCCTCCTCCATGGCCGCACTCCCTGTGCCTCCTTGCCGATTTATGTATGCTACTGTCGCGGCATTGTCCGACAGTACCCTCACAGCCTGACGTGTCACTAACATCTCGAACCTCTGGAGGGCCAAGAATACAGCCCTCAGCTCCAGGCGGTTGATCAACAAGCCGCTTTCCTCCCTTGTCCACTGGCCCTGTGCAAAGTGTACTCCACAATGAGCTCCCCAGCCTGCCAGACTCGCATCCGTGAACAGAGGAAGCCACTTCGGCTGTTCCAAGGGCATCCCCGCTTGCAAGACTGCTGGACGAAGCCACCACCGCAGGGTCTGTCGGACGTGTAGAGGACAAGGGAGACGTTTGCTCAGAGAATCAGACTGATTGGACCAGCGACGAAGCTGGAGCCCGCTGCAACGGTCTCACGTGAAACCTGCCCCACGGAACGACTTCCAATGTTGCCGCCATCGTTCCTAACACCTGAAGGTACTTCCATGCCGTCGGGGCCGATAGCCTCTGAAAGGCCTGCACTAGACTCCGGAAAGCCTGGGCTCTGCAGTCCGTCAGAAATACCGAGCCTCTCCGAGTATCGAACAATACCCCCAAATACTCGAGAACTTGAGTCGGAGAAAAATGACTTTTGAGCGGATTGACCACCCAGCCTAAGCTCTGCAGAAAAGCTACTACCTCCTCCGTGGCTCTCTCGCTCTCGTCTCGGGATTTTGCCCATATGAACCAATTGTCGAGGTAAGGGTGTACTAAGACCCCTTGCTTTCGTAGTGCTGCCGCCACTAACACCATTATCTTGGTGAAGACCTGCGGCGCTGTTGCTAGACCAAAAGGTAGCGCCTGAAACTGAAAACGTCCCCAAGGCAGGGCGAACCGTAGAAATTTCTGATGAGACGCCCTGATGGGAACATGGAGATAAGCTTCTGACAGATCGAGAGAGGTGAGAAACTCTCCCTGATGAACCGCCACAATGATGGACCGCAGAGTTTCCATGCGAAAGTGTGGTACCCTGAGACACCGATTTACTCCTTTGAGGTCCAGGATAGGGCGAAGAGAACCATCCTTCTTTGGCACCATGAAATAAATGGAGTAACGCCCCATGCCGTACTCTGCGGGCGGCACTGGGACGACGGCCCCCAGCTGTAAGAGACGGTCTAAAGTTTGTCGGACCTGCAAAGTGCTCTGCAGCCCTCTGCAAGGAGAATTCACGAACGAGTCCAGCACTGGCCTTGTCAGATCCAGTGCATACCCGTCGCGGACGATCTCCAAAATCCACTGGTCCGGCGTTATGCGGGTCCAGGCAGAAAGAAACCCCCTCAGGCGACCCCCGATCGGTTGCCCTTCTGCCGGGACCTGCCGCCATTCATTGTGATTTGCGTGCGGTGCCCGAGGATACCGCTGCGAATCCTCTAGTTGCCCCCCGGAATCCACGGAACCCCTGGGCCCGAGCGACAAATCTTCCTTTTTGAGACCCCGCGAAACGGGGGGGGAACAAAATCTTCAGAAATCCCGAAACTGTCCCTGAAAGGACGTGGAATATTTACCCTGCTTAGGCTTGTCCTCCGGAAGCCTGCCTCCCTTGGACTCTACTAACTCTTTGACCAACTTATCCAGGTCCTCTCTAAACAACAACTTTCCCTTGAACGGGAGCTTGCCGAGGCGAGACTTCGAGGACCCGTCGGCCGCCAGGTTTTTTAGCCAAAGGGCTCTCCGCACCGCCACCAGGGAAGACATACTATTCAACAAGGCTCTTATGAGGTCTTAGTGCACATCCGCCAAATACGCTGATCCGGACTCTAAACGCTGGAGCTCCCTCATTTCGTCCTGCTCCAACGATGTCGACTGCCTCAGGTGCTGAACCCAACGGAGACAGGCCCTAGCCACCCAACCTCCACAGATGGACGCCTGCAAGGAAATTGTGTCTGCCTCAAAAGACTGCTTCAATAAACCATCCATCTTTCTATCCTGCGCCTCCTTCAAGGCCGCGCTGCCTTCCACTGGAATAGTGGTCTTCTTCGTGACTGCCGAGACTGCCGCATCAATCTTTGGAGCCCGAAACCTTTCCTTATCTTTGTCTGCCAAGGGATACAGTTTGGTCATAGTCCTTATCCCCTTGAGGCCTGCTTCAGGATGATCCCTCTCAGTCTGAATCATCTGGTCTATTACCTTATGGATGGGAAAAACCACCTGTGTTTGACGCACTGCCTGAATAATGGGATCTGCCGTGTCTTCCTCGGTTACGGGCTGTTCAGACAGCCTAAGCGTCTGCAGCGCCTCCGAAATGAGAGCAGACAACTCCTCTCTTCGAAAAACTCGAATGATCCGCGCTTGCTCCTCCAGCTCAGGAATCTCACCTTCTTCTAAATCCTCCAAATCGACATCCATGTCGAACTCTTGCTCTTCTTCCTCCTGCCACCCCAGTTCAGAAAGAGAAGGCTCTGGGGAACGCGGCCGCTTGGGCGCTTTGGAAACCCCACCGTCACGCTCAGCTAACCCTGACCGTGTACTGGAGGAAGGGAAAGGAAAAGACCCCGGTAACTGACTCTGCTTTTTACGGCAGAACGCCTCATGCATGAGCAATACAAAGTCCGAAGAAAACTCTTCCATCGGCCTAGAGAGTCCAGATATCGATGGAACACCAGGAGCAGCATGTGCGTCCTCTGAAGCCGTAGTGGCAGGGGCAGCCGTCCAAGCTTCCCCCTCCGGCCCCTTCAACATGTCCGTGGGAGCTGAAGCCATAGCATCCTCCATTTGATGCTCAACACTGACCGATACGGAAGCACAGCACCGACAGATGCCTGTCTCCGGAGCTGTGCCCCTACGGGTGCCACAAAACACCACATTGAGGTTTTGCTGACATGAGCTAAATGGCTTTGCGATTCCCAATGCTACCCAGAAGCAAGCATCTGCTTTTTTTTTTTTTTTTTTTTTTTGTAGTGCTGCCCCTCTTGTCTTTCTTTTCCTTTTTCTTCTTAGTTTTATTTAATCTAAAAACCTCAAGAAACTGTAAAATAATCCCTCTGAAAATCCCAGATCCCCAGGAACCGGAGCCCAAAACAAACGGAAAGAAAACAAAAGTAAGAAAAGACAACAAAGAAAGGGAGAAGAAAGAACAGCAATCCCCCAAAACCAAAAAACCTTTCCTTTCAAGAGTACTGAACTCGCTGCGGAGCAGCCCTGCCAGCATGTTAAGAAACCGCTGAGGAAACCGCGTGTTTAAAATGGCTGCGGTTTCCCTCAGGGTTTTGGCGCGCTCACCAAAAGAGGCCCCGAAGCACCGCAGATCCAATAAAGTGCTTGTGGATGGCCTTCCCTGGTCCCCACGGTCGGCACCTACTTGAATAGCCTCCGCTCTGGGGAACTGAGCTCCGATCGCTGAAGACGATCGGGACCGCCATGCAGACTGTTGCCTGTGCACTGAAATGGTCCCGGAGCCGTCGCCGGCAGCTCTTCAATCAGCGGGCTGCCTGTGGAGCGGGCTGGGAGCTCTACCCCGTTCAGTCTAGGGGTAAGAGATCCCGCAAAACAAAGATAGCCAGAAAAATACCGGGTGACTTGGCAGGGCAGAGGCAAAGGAAATAAACCCCGATTGCTCAATCTGTTTTTTTGTTGTTGTTTTTTTTAAAGCTACAGTACCCAAATAAAACTAAGCCAACTGGAAAATTAAACAGAAAAGAAATCTAAGTAGCCTGCTCCTTATTAGTTACTCCAGTGAGCCCAGCACCTAGGCTCACTAGGTCCTCCTGCTGCATGGAGACTGGACACACTGGGGGCTGATGGGCATTCCAGCTCGCTACATCCAGTGGGATGAAGATTTTGATTGGTCCAGTCTCCAAGCTGCAGGAGGAGGTGCACTACCCAAAAGGTGGAGGACTAAACTGGAGGAACGATGAGGAACGCTCTTTAGCAGAATCTAGCCAGAAATCACAAGCGCAGTCACAGCAGGTGAAGCAGCCATCGTTCCCAAACGATTCACAGCACTCACCACCTGGAAGCAGCTCTCAGAATGCCCAGTTTGCTCTGCACACTCTTCCTTGAACCTTTACAGCAATTTTTTTTTTTTTGCTTTTAAAACACTGCCTCCAAGATAACAGACTGAGCTCCAGTCAGTCAGTCTTTTTTTGTTCAGCTCAATTCTACGGACCACTCCAGGCTAGCAACTCCAAGCCAATCCTTCCAGTAAAGCCCAGATGCATAGGGAGACCCCCCCCCCCCCAACCTGCTGGAGGCTGAGCAATACTGGCCACTCTCCTGATGCACAGTAAGTACCCTTAGTAGGTGACATCAGCAAAGTTAGTCATGCTGTTTCCACCTACTGGTTGGGGAGCATAACCCATTCATCTGGACTGGACTGGAGGGATGATATGGAAAAATCTTGGCTCTTTGGAAAGTATTTACCAACTTTCTAAAATGCAAATAATGTGGACTCCTGACTTCCTGAGGCAAAGAACTCCATAATTTCGGATCAGCATAATAAAAACATCACTGTATACAGTCCAACTGAGCCACACATAAAAAGGACGCAATAACAGTAAAACCCAACTATTTGGCCACAAAAAAAATATGGAGGCTCATACAACAGTTCCACCAAATACACAGATTGCCCCAAGCACAAATCTTAAAAAAACAAAACAAAACCCAACCACCACCACACCCTAAACCAAAATCTTACAAATTGAACCCTTAGCTCTGCTGGCAATCAAGTGAAGATGATACAACATTGGTATTACTAAATCAAAACACTCTGCCCCGACTATCAGCGTAGCTGCTGTACTCCAACAGCTGAAGGTAACATCATACTGCACTGTGAAATTCCCAGATATCACAAAAAAAAAGGATTGTAATGCGTTTTAACGAGAGCCCACACAATTAGTCTAAAACAGAGAATATGAACGCAATTTACAAATCTGACAAACCACCAAATGCCATGTGAACTACCTTTGAAATTTTAAGAACAAATGATAAAGAACTGCCCAACCATATAGCTTAAACTACATACTTCATCCTCAGATTTAAGTAACACACCTCCTACCTCTGGGAGCAGTTAGCTCCCCTCCCTAACCTACAAATCCACAACATTTCTGTCCTGACACATTTAGTTTCAAACAGTTAACTTCAAACCAGTCTTCCATTGCCCCCCAGACAAGCTGCAAGGTTTCCCACATCCTTCCCTTGATCAACCCCCACCTTGGTCAACTGATCATCATCCCCATATAAATGATACGTCATTTCAATCAGGTCAAATAAAAATTAAACATGAGAGAAAACAATGGATCCCTGTGGAATTCCCTTTCAAGCCAACACTGGAGGAGACGCCCTCCCACCCCACATAAAACTTTGACCAATAAGATGCAAATCACTGTAATGCCTTGCCCTAAAATCCTACCTCCTTCAATCTCCTTCAATGATGGCCATGATAAACAGTAAACAATATAGATGACAAATCAAGAAGGACTAAGAGTCCTCCCCCTATCTGCCCAAATCCTTATCCACAGATAGACATTTCAGTCCCATGTGCCACCCTATACCAGACTGATAATCACGTAAGGCCCTTGACAAACCTTTTCAAATCACCTTACTCAACCAAAAGGTATGGTTGACACTAATCGGCAACATGAAAGCCACTCCAAAATCTAATGTACCCCCCTTTAAAAATGTATGCATCACAGCCTTTTTAAAATTACTGGGAAATTCTCCCCCTTACAATGGCAGATCCACATTATAAATCAGTACCTCCTAAACTTATTTTATTTATTTAACAGGATTTATATACCGTTTTATCCTAAAATCAAAGCGGTTTACAATGAAGTTCAAAACTTACAAAAAAAACAAGGGAAGGAACAAACAGGGATTATATTAAATTAATTTATTTACAAAGCCTAAATATAAGAACATAAAAAGGAAAATAAAAAAAGAAAAAAGGTAGAAATAAAATAATCATGTGATGTCAAAGCGTTCAGTTTTTCAGATTTTTCTTAAAATCCTTAGCATCGGTGATGGCTCTGAGATGTTGTTGTTGTTAAGTGCCGTCGAGTCGGAGTCGACTCATGGCGACCCTCTGGATAGCTATCCTAAATTGTGTTCGGTCTTCAGTCAGGCGGCTCATTGTTGACAGACTGGTACCTGTAGCTGCTGTTATTGTATCGATCCATCTCATTGCTGGCCTTCCTCTTTTGTGTTGACCTATCTTGCCAAGCATGATGTCTTTCTCTAATGATCTCTCTCTTCGCATGATGTGTCCAAAGTATGAAAGTCGAAGTCTTGTCATCTGAGCTTCTAAAGAAAGCTTAGGTTTGATCTCCTCTAGTACCGACTGGTTTGTTCTTCGGGCAGTCCATGGTATACACAGTATTCGCCGCCAGCAACATAATTCAAAGGCATCAATTTTCTTCCTGTCTGTCTTTTTCACTGTCCAGCTTTCACATCCATATGATGTTATTGAAAATACCATGGCTTGAACAAGTCGAATCTTTGTATGGAGAGAGACATCTCTCTGCTCTTGAGAATCTTATCTAGGTCTTTCATAGCCATTCTGCCAAGAGCAATGCGTCGTTTGATTTCTTGACTGCTTGCTGCTTCTTTATTGATAGTTGATCCAAGTAGGTTAAAGTAGTTCACAATTTCAATTTCTTCTCCTTCAACGATGAACCTGTTGATTATGCCAGTTGTCATGATCTTTGTCTTCTTTACATTAAGGTGCAGGCCCATTTTGAGACTATGTTCGATTGTGAGAAGCAAATGTTTCAGATCATCTTCACTTTCAGCCAGTAATGTAGTATCATCAGCATAGCGAAAGTTGTTGATGAGTCTTCCACCAATCTTCACACCTCTGTTGTCTTCATACAATCCTGCTTCTCTGATGATTTGTTCTGCATATAAATTAAACAGGTAGGGGGGGAAGTATGCAGCCTTGCCTTACACCTTTGCTTATTTTAAACCATTCTGTTTCTCCTTGTTCCGTTCGAACTGTTGCTTCTTGATCAATGTACAAATTGCACAAGAGAACGATCAAGTGTTCTGGTATACCCATGCTTCTTAATGTGGCCCAGAGTTTCTCATGGTTTACACAGTCAAAAGCCTTGCTATAGTCGATAAAGCACAAATAGATATCCTTTTGGCATTCTTTAGTCTTTTCAAGGATCCATCTCACATCCGCAATGATGTCTCTCGTTCCTCGCCCTTTCCTGAACCCTGCTTGCACTTCAGGTAGTTCTTGTTCCAGGTATAGTTGTAGTCTCTTTTGAATAATCTTCAGTAGAATCTTGCTGGCATGTGGGATCAGAGCGATTGTTCGATAATTTCCAGTCAGTTGGATCACCTTTCTTCAGTATTGGTATAAACACAGATCTTTTCCAGTCAGATGGCCATGATGTTGTCTTCCATATTTCTTGGCAGAGCCTTGTAAGTATGGTAACAGCTGCATCAGATTGCTGCAATACTTCTATAGGAATGCCATCAATGCCTGGTGCTTTGTTCTTTGATAAGGCTTTCAATGCTGCTTCAACTTCTTCTTTCATCACCAATGGTTCCCGATCATAAGGTACAGGTTGAAACGGCTGTTGGTCCACTTGATCTTTATCATATAAAAACACTGTATATTCCTTCCACCTTTTCTTGATCTTCTCAGCATCATTCAACATAGAACCTTGAGCATCTTGTAACATTCCAATTCGAGGCTGGAACTTTTTCTTTAACTCTCGTAGCGTTAGGAAAGCCGATCTTGTTCTTCCTCTAATAGTTTCTGCTTCTATTTCCTTGCATGCGTCATTGTAGTACTTTTCCTTGTCCTCTCTTGCTGCACGTTGGAAATCTCTGTTGAGTTCTGTGATTGTCTTTCTTTCTTTCTCCTCTGGCTTTAGCTTCTCTGCGTTTCTGGGCAATTTTCAGAGTTTCTTCCGTCATCCATTTTGGCCGTTTTTGCTTTTTCACCTTTTGTAGGGACTTCTCGCTTTCTTCCAACAGAACCTTCTTGATGTCATTCCATAACTCTTCCGGAGCTCTGTCATTTGTATCTAAAGCAGCAAATCGATTTTGCAGGCAGCTCTTAAATTCCAATGGTATATTCTCAAGGTTATATTTTGCTGCATTCATGAGTGGTTTGCTCTTTTTCAACTTTAGCTTGAGTTTGCATACTAGTAGTTGATGATCTGTACCACAGTCAGCTCCAGGTTTTGTCTTGGTTGATGTTATAGAGCTTTTCCATCGTTGACTTCCACAGATGTAGTCAATTTGATTTTTATACAATCCATTGGGTGAAGTCCATGTGTACAGTCGCCGCTTGTGTTGCTGGAAGAAGGTGTTTGAGATGAATAGATCATTGGTCTTGCAGAATTCTCTCAGTCTTTCTCCAGCTTTATTTCTGTTGCCAAGTCCATATCTTCCAACTACTTTGCCTTCTTCTTTGTTGCCAACTTTTGCATTCCAGTCACCCATGACTATCAGGATATCCTGTTTGCATGTTCTGTCAATTTCAGCTTGTATTTGTTCATAGAACTCTTCAATTTCATTCTCTTCTGCAGCTGTTGGGGCATATACTTGAATTATAGTTGTGTTGATAGGCAATCCCCGTAGACGAACAGAGATTAAGCGTTCACTGACTGCATTGTATTTCATTACAGCTCTTGCAAATTTCTTCTTTATTATAAATGCAACACCATTTCTTCTTTGTCTTTCATTTCCAGCATAGTAGACCATGTGATCATCTGATGCAAAGTGCCCCATGCCAGTCCATTTCAGTTCGCTGACACCCAACAGATCAAGTTGTAGACGTTTCATTTCATTCTTGACCACCTCCAACTTCCCTTGGTTCATACTTCATACGTTCCATGTTCCAATGTGTAAGACATCTTTACACCTTCTGACTCTCATTTCATGCGCAGCTACATCAGCAGTCAGACTTCGAGGGCTTTGATCCAACCACATCATAAATGCTGGCTTTACTCTGAAAAGTCTTCAGCTCTTCCCCAGTAGCTAGTTTAGTGCCTTCCGACCCGGGGGTCTCATCTTCCAGCACCATAGCACAATTTGTTTTGTTGTAACTATCCATTGGGTTTTCATGGCAAGATACAGAAGTAGATTGCCGGGCCTTTCTTCCGCGCAGTTTAAGTTTGGTGTTGTTGCCGTTGTCACAAAAATGTGATCCTCCGCCATCAAAACTATCCCATTCTGCTGCTGCCCAGATGGGTGGTTTGTCTTGGTCTGGCACCTCAGCTGAGACCTGTCCATCTTGGGAGACCCTGCCAGTAGTTAAACTACCGATAGTTTAGCTCTCAGCATCACTGATGCACGCAAGCCCTCACAGCACGACAAGCTGCAAATCAAGTGACGGGGAGTAAATTCCAGAGGGAAGGAGCAGCTAATGAAATAGCACTTCTCGAAGCGACTTGCTTGGCTTTTATATAATCCTTAGGAATAGATAAAATGAAACTGTTGGATATAGTCTTCTGGGTCTACTATTTGATTCAATTGTGATAAGAGATTTAAGTATGCTTGCAGTAGAGTTGTAGTATTTTAAAAATGAACAAAATAGCCTTATATTTAATGCTACAACTGTATAATTCTAGTAGGTCTAGGATCAAGGCTAAGAACAGTATAGCTGAACTTCTACAATACTTTCTGGAGCTAGAACCTAGTCAAAGCAAATTCTGACATCATCTCACAACTCTGTGCTCGCTTTCCTTCAGAAACATTTGCCACAAGATACAACCAGTTTAGTTCTTGCTCTTACAGAACCCGCAACATCCTTTCTGATTGAAATAATCCACTGTCTTATTACAAGACAATAACTTTTTAGCTTGTTCTTCTGTCCCATATCCCTTAGCAAGTCATGCACTGATTCACTGTAACATGATTACGTAATTGCACCTTTCAAACCATCCTCCCCTCATCTCCCAATCAAAAGCACACAGAAAGCCAGTACAGCTAGATACACATACAAAATGGATACATCCCCACTCCAACATGCGCAAACCATGGAAAAGCATACACAGAGGCAACACAAATACAAAATTTAAAAGAAAAGGGTATGCGCACAAACACGCAGTTTGAAAATGGGGCAGATACGACTGGGGATTCTATAGAAATAAATCAGCCTCCCCCCAAATCCCCACATACACACTGAACAGCATAATGCATTTCAAGTTGGACAAGCAATTCCAACAGCTACAGCATACAGACATTGATTCAATATTACATTGTGCCTTTTAAAAAATTCTCTCCCCTCCCTAGTCACTGACAGACATACACACAGTACGTAGATAATTCCATGAGGCATGTTCTGTATTTTTTCTCTGAGCACCCCCCCCCCCCCCCAAAATGCTGCCACACCACAGTTCCCATTAGCCAGGCTCTTAACGATTCAGAGGTGTATTTTCTTTTCTTTGTGATAAAGTCTACTATGAAACCTAGTGACCAACCTGTATAGCTTTAATGGCTGTTGGGCACAGTGACACCTAGTGACTAAACTATGTAGTCTGATACTAGTTGCTAGATGTACTGTCAACTAGTGGTGGTGTGGCATGACAGTAACTGTTGCTGTGGCATTGTGGCACCCTGTGATTAAACTTAAAACCCATCCTTTAAAATCTGTTGACAATGACATGAAGGGATTGATATATCACGCTTGCTTTCGTTTCACTATCCTTCCAAACCAAAAAAACATTTAATTACCGCTCCATGGAAAACACTCCCCTCCTTTCCCTTCGTGGTATACACATACACTGAGTTAAAAAGAATTCTGTAAGCCATACTTTGCAAGCTTACCCTACTTGTTTCTGTCTAGTAAACAAGCTTACCCGATGAGAGCCAGCAACTAGTCTGTATTCCATACATTTTTTCTGCTTGCAAAAGCTAAGATGATTTTGTCAGCAAGTTCATAAGTTTTCACTATGTTATCATTAGCAAAGGAAACACTAAGCATAAAGAAAAATGTCAGCTGAACTGCACTACCATGTATGGAGGACAAATCTTCAAAAATATGCTGGCAATTTGACCCAGAGGCTTTGTACCAGTTTGTAAAGGAAAGGTACCCATTGCCTAGAAGGAAAGTACCCATACAGATTTGCACCCATTTTCCCCTTTAAGGTGAAAAAAACCCAGTTTTGAAAACGTGTTATTGCCTCTAACCTCCCTCCACATTGCTCTCGAGCAAGAAAGATCAAAAACCACTGCTCTTACTGTATATATGCAATGGGCACAGTTAGGGGGTTTTGCTACTCTTCAAATTTTTACATAGTTTTATTAAAAAGTCAATTCGTCCCCACCCAAAAAATAGCACCAAAAACAATTTTTAGCTGAAGAAACAGGGAAAAAGAGGGCGACGTTTATCTCCCACATCTCTACATTTTGTAAACAATGGAAGCAAACCTGTGTCTTACACACAGCCACAACACAGTAGAACAAAAACCCTCTTTGTCTAGATGCCTCCTTCAAAGTCATTTAACCAAATCCAGAGCCTGAAAAGTACCAAGCCAATGGCTGCAGTTACCAGGTGATAGCTCCAGACTTTCAAATTAGTTACACACTAAACAGGTGTCTGGCCCGGGGAGGGGGGGGGGGGAGACAATAAGCAAACAAAGGCCAACCTATGTTCACTGTGCCAGAGTCAACAGGATCCTCACCAACTGTCATTCTCAACAGCCTTATTAAAATACTCAAAATCCATTTGTTATCGCTTAAAACAAGAAAAGGAGTGGTGACCTGCAGCATTCTGCGTTATTCAACACTGACAAAAAGATATTGGAGCAGAATGAACGTTACATGCAGCTGTATACACAATAGAGATCACACACCTGACATGAACTAGCCATTACCAGATACATATTCCTGGTTTCCGCACAGGGCAATTAACATGTCCTGAACCGAACTTCAACCTTTACACAGGCAATGAATTCACAAGACCAATCCAAACATCCAGCTCAAGCTACAAGGGGTACAGGAGGCCCTCCATGTGGACAGAAGGTCAGAACGCTGAATTATACTGTGGAATGGGAGAAAGCAACATTAAATTTATCCAGAGATTTCTCATTCACAAGAAGCAATGGCTAGGAATTATTAGGAAAGAAACAGAATAAAAATAAAGATTAGCACAATGCCTCTAATGCTCCTTGGTGTGACTATATCTTGAATATTGTGTGCAATTTTGGCTGCTGCACCTCAAAATGTTTACTACTACTACTGAACATTTGTATAGCACTACAAGATGTACACAGCGCTGCACAGACACATGTAAAAGATGGATAGTTGTCGTAAATTGTGTTTGATCTTCAGTCAGGCGGCTCATTGCTGACAGACTGGCACCCAAAACTGCTGTTCTTGTATCGATCCATCTCATTGCTGGCCTTCTTCCTTGCTAAGCATGATGTCATTCTCTAATGACCTCTCTCTTCCCATGATGCGTCTAAAGTATGAAAGTCAAAACATCTTGTCATCTGAGCTTCTAAAGAAAGCTTAGGTTAATATCTCCTCTAGTACTGATTGGTTTGTTCTTCAGCAGTCCATGGTATACACAGCATTCGTCGCCAACACCATAATTCAAAGGCATCCATTTTCTTCCTATCTATCTTTTTCACTGGCCAACTTTCACATCCATATGATGTTATTGAAAATGCCATGACTTGAACAAGTCAAATCTTTTATGGAAAGAGACATCTCTGCTCTTGAGAATCTTGTCTAGGTCTTTCACAGCCATTCTGCCAAAAGCAATGCGTCGTCAGATTTCTTGACTGCTTGTTGCTTCCTTATTGATAGTTGACCACTTTAACCTACTTGGATCAACTATTTCAATTTCTTTTCCATCAACGATAAATTAATTCATTTTGCCAGTTGTCAGGATCTTTGTCTTATATTATGACTGCCAAAATGCGTTCAAGTTGAACAGAAAAGTAAAGTAAATTAAAGCAATTCACTCATTTCAATTGCAACACTGCTATCAGGTCTCAGACTTATACCGCACTCTTATTTAGACTTACGTCCAGTGACATGGTGCTATATTTTGCATCAATGACCTCAGTGTTTTAATCAACTGCTGTGATATGCAAGTTATATATACGGTGGACAAAACTTAACTTAAAGTGCACCACCAATGCTTGACACAGCTGGTAAAATGGATCCCGACGCTCTATTCAGGCGCCATAAAGGCGTTTCAAAAGGGTACTTTCATCAGGAGATCCTTTCCCATTATCTAAAAAGACAAACAGATAGCATTGAGCTATATATACTAAAACCTCACCGTGTTACAATTCACTCTCAAACTTCTAAAACCATAAAAACTCTAACTTACTTGTATCGATGCTGCCCACATCCTTTAATATTTATCACTCCCAGGCATTCTACTTCTCATAGCTCCTCAGGACGCCGCGCATGCGGGATGGAACAAACCGCCATTATTTAAACCCCTCATCAGAATTATCCAAAGTCCTACACCTGTTCAACACTCTATGTAACTTACCCCTTGTAATTAGTACTTTACCTATCAAATGGCTTATAGCTCACCATATTACAATAATCCTCCAAAAAAAAGGAAATACCAATTGATTAATCTTTTCATTACAAGGGACTACACATACGCTACGTTCTTGTGCTGCCATTCAATATGTGACAAGCTAAAACATCAAATCTAACTAACTAACTATACAAATATTCTACAAACCTCCCAGACAACTACTAATAAAATTTATTTGTCTTTTTGTATGCTAACAGCCCGTCCTTACGTTTCTTCCATAACTTCCAATTGAAAGGGCACTACCATCAACTACATAAACTGCTGATCTATTCTTTTCTAGCACATAATTAAATGGAGTTATCAAGTACACACCAGCCAGTCAATGGCGGCATTTAACCCTCCCGGAGCAACTGTGTCTAACCGGTATATCCATCTCTGTTCTCTCAACAGCAGAGTCTCGTCTAAAGTCCTACCTCCTTCTCGTTTTAATACCTGTTCAATAGCAAAACTACGTAATTGTTCAAATTCATGTCCCTGTGATACGCAGTGCGCTACTATCGGGGCTTCCAGTCTACAGCACTTCAGTCGACTTTTATGCTCCCTCAATCTAATCTTCAAAGGGCGCGGGGTTTTACCAATGTACATTAACCCATACGGGCATAAAATACTATATACTACTGCCTCTGAAGTGCATGTTGTACAAAACCGAAAGCTCAACCTAACGCCATGATACTGAAACTGTGATAGTTCTAACATCACTGCACACATCACAATTTCCACATTTTTTATGGCCACCCTTTGCCGAGATGGATTCTAACCGTGGGAGCACTGTCGGGCTAAGGTATTCTTTCAAATTTCTTCCTCTCTTCCAAACACATCGGATCCTCTTAGCTCTTAAGCCAGGGACCACTGTTAAAATATTCCTATGTTTATAAAGAAGCTTTTGTATATGGAAACTCATAGGAGAAAAAGCTGTAATCAAATTAACCGTATCTGAATCGGTTCGTGCTGTCCTCGAAGGCGATCCCATTCGTAACAACCCCGGTCTATGGTTATACAGAGAGCTTATCGGAGAGCTCTTTATAACTAATTTGGGATATCCCCTATCCAAAAAATCCTTCTTAAGAGCTTTTGCTCGTCGCTGAAAATCCTGAACATCGGAGCAGTTCCTCCGAAAACGTAAAAACTGTAAAAAAGGAAGAGCATCCTTCAATTGCCGAGGACGTTTGCTAGTATAATGAAGAAAGGTATTCCTATCAGTGGATTTCCTGAACACGGACGTATGCCATTCATGATTACCCCTGATAACTTGCACATCCAAATAGGTAATCACATCCCTATGATAATTATGGGTAAATTTAATATTAACATCCCGTTTGTTGGAGTTTTTTGAATGGATCAATCAATGGTATGTTTAATGTTAACATCCCGTTGATTGATCCATTCAAAAAACTCCTCGGCAATTGAAGGATGCTCTTCCTTTTTCACAGTTTTTACGTTTTCGGAGGAACTGCTCCGATGTTCAGGATTTTCAGCGACGAGCAAAAGCTCTTAAGGAGGATTTTTTGGATAGGGGATATCCCAAATTAGTTATAAAGAGCTCTCCGATAAGCTCTCTGTATAAGCATAGACCGGGGTTGTTACGAATGGGATCGCCTTCGAGGACAGCACGAACCGATTCAGATACGGTTAATTTAATTACAGCTTTTTCTCCTATGAGTTTCCATATACAAAAGCTTCTTTATAAACATAGGAATATTTTTAAAATGGTCCCTGGCTTAAGAGCTAAGAGGATCCGATGTGTTTGGAAGAGAGGAAGAAATTTGAAAGAATACCTTAGCCCGACAGTGCTCCCACGGTTAGAATCCATCTCGGCAAAGGGTGGCCATAAAAAATGTGGAAATTGTGATGTGTGCAGTGATGTTAGAACTATCACAGTTTCAGTATCATGGCGTTAGGTTGAGCTTTCGGTTTTGTACAACATGCACTTCAGAGGCAGTAGTATATAGTATTTTATGCCCGTGGGGTTAATGTACATTGGTAAAACCCTGCGCCCTTTGAAGATTAGATTGAGGGAGCATAAAAGTCGACTGAAGTGCCGTAGACTGGAAGCCCCGATAGTAGCGCACTGCGTATCACAGGGACATGAATTTGAACAATTACGTAGTTTTGCTATTGAACAAGTATTAAAACCAGAAGGAGGTAGGACTTTAGACGAGACTCTGCTGTTGAGAGAACAGAGATGGATATACCAGTTAGACACAGTTGCTCCGGGAGGGTTAAATGCCGCCATTGACTGGCTGGTGTGTACATGATAACTTCATTTAATTATGTGCTAGAAGAGAATAGATCAGCAGTTATGTAGTTGATGGTAGTGCCCTTTCAATTAGAAGTTATGGAAGAAACGTAAGGACGGGCTGTTAGCATACAAAAAGACAAATTTTATTAGTAGTTGTCATCTGGGAGGTTTGTAGAATATTTGTATAGTTAGTTGTTAGATTTGATTTTTTAGCTTGTCACATATTGAATGGCAGCACAAGAATGTAGCGTATGTGTAGTCCCTTGTAATGAAAACATTAGTCAATTGGTATTTCCTTTTTTTTGGAGGATTATTGTAATATGGTGAACTATAAGCCATTTGATAGGTAAAGTACTAATTACAAGGGGTAAGTTACATAGAGTGTTGAACAGGTGTAGGACTTCGGATAATTCTGATGAGGGGTTTAAATAATGGCGGTTTGTTCCATCCCGCATGCGCGGCGTCCTGAGGAGCTATGAGAAGTAGAATGCCTGGGAGCGATAAATATTAAAGGACGTGGGCAGCATTGATACAAGTAAGTTAGAGAGTTTTTATGGTTTTAGAAGTTTGAGAGTGAATTGTAACACGGTGAGGTTTTAGTATATATAGCTCAATGCTATCTGTTTGTCTTTTTAGATAATGGGAAAGGATCTCCTGATGAAAGTACCCTTTTGAAACGCCTTTATGGCGCCTGAATAGAGCGTCGGGATCCATTTTACCAGCTGTGTCAAGCATTGGTGGTGCACTTTAAGTTAAGTTTTGTACACCGTATATATAACTTGCATATCACAGCAGTTGATTAAAACACTGAGGTCACTGATGCAAAATATAGCACCATGTCACTGGACGTAAGTCTAAATAAGAGTGCGGTATAAGTCTGAGACCTGATAGCAGTGTTGCAATTGAAATGAGTGAATTGCTTTAATTTACTTTTCTGTTCAACTTGAACGCATTTTGGCAGTCATAATATAAGCGAACGCGTTCAGAAAAAGACCTAGTAGTTTGTGTTTGCACATAATGGAAGGATCTTTGTCTTAACATTAAGGTGCAGACTCATTTTAAGACTATATTCCTTGATCTTGAGAAGCAAATGTTTCAAATAGTCTTCAGTTTTAATCAGTAATGTGATATCAGCAGCATAGCGAAGGTTGTTGAGTCTTCCACCAATCTTCATACCTCTGTTTTCTTCATACAGTCCTGCTTCTCTGATAATTTGTTCTGTATATAAATTAAAGAGGTAGGGGGAAAGTATGCAGCCCTTGTCGTACACCTTTGCTGATTTTAAACCATTGTGTTTTTCCTAGTTCCGTTCAAACTGTTGCTTCTTGATCAGTGTAAAGGTTGTGCAAGAGAACGATCAGGTGTTCTGGTATACCCATGCTTCTTAATGTGGCCCAGAGTTTCTCGCGGTTTACACAATCAAAAGCCTTGCTGTAGACAATAAAGCACATAGATATCCTTTTGGCATTCTTTCGTCTTTTCAAGGATCCATCTCACATCCATGATAATGTCTCTCGTTCCTCTCCCTTTCCTGAACCCTGTTTGCACTTCAGGTAGTTCTTATTCCAGGTATGGTTGTGGTCTCTGCTAAATGATCTTGAGTAGAATCTTGATGGCATGTGGGATCAGAGCGATTGTGCAATAATTTCCACAGTTAGTCAGGTCACCTTTCTTCAGTATTGGTATAAACACAGATCTTTTCCAGTCAGTTGGCCATGAATTTGTCTTCCAAATTTCCTGACAGAGCCTTGTAAGTATGGTAACAGCTTCATCTGATTCCTGTAATAACTCAATGGGAATGCCATCAATACCTGGTGCTTTGTTCTTTGATAAGGCTTTCAATGCTGCTTCGACTGCAGGAGATCAGGTGAGTCAAGATCCAAAAGCAGCAACAAAGAGGTGAGTTTTCAGCCAGGATTTGAAAAGGGTCAGAAAAGGCACCTGAAGTACGGACTCAGGTAGTTTGTTCCAGGCAAAAAGAGCAAAGCCTGGAATTACCAATAGAAGAGAAGAGAAGGGCACAAATAGAAACAATTTGCCAGAAGATCAGAGTTCCCAAGGAGGGGTGCAGGGAGAGAAGAGAGGAAAGGAAGTGAGGAGATGGAGGGAATGCACTTATAGGTCAGCATGAGAAGTTTGAACTGGATACAGTTCATAGGGAGCCAATGAAGTGACTTGAGAAGGGAGGTAATAAGAGCATGACAAGGCTAGCGGAAGAATTAACAGAATTAGAAAAAGGTAGAGAGAAACGTGACCAAAATTATAAAGGAGATGAAAAGACTCCCTTATGAGGAAAGGCTTACGAGGTCAAAGCTCTTCAGCTTTGAGAAGAGACAGCATGGGGAGATGCAACAGAAGCTACAGAATCATGAGTAGAGTGGAAATGAGTAAACTAATTTTTTGAAAGATTAAAATAAAGTACAAATACTACGGGATATACTTAAGCATTAAACTCCCAGCACGCTCAAAGGATTTTTCATCTGCTCTCACACTGAACTGTATTTATTTTCCTCCTACCACCTTAACGCCGGATAAAGCCTGATAGAGACAGGAAACTATCTTCCATATGCCAAGCTATTGACTGGATATGCTGCACACCTTTCTGTTCACAAGAGTAGTTTTAACAGCATTTATAATACGAAGGCACTCTTTCAACCAAATCACTTACTGCACACACAGAATAATGCATAAGAAAATGGATATACAGTGCTGCTACAGTCTGCTGTACCAGGACCCTGTTCCCAAACAATAGCATTGCCCCCTCTATCGCCAACTCTGAGGTGATGTCAATTACAGGAAGTTTAAAATAAAGACCTATTTGCAGCGTCAAATTTAATGTTACAGAAGAGAACACCAAATAATAAAAGTAACCAGCATTTCTTATTTTAGTGCTGTGCGCCATTGTGGCTGTAGTCTGCTGTCCAACCCTCCCCCCCCCCCCCTTTCAACCTGGAGGCGATATCAACTAAAGACCCACTCGCAGCATCACGCTCCATGTGTGTGCCAAAAGCATAACTGGGGAGCAGATCAAGATTCTTGGGTGGCTTCCGAGGACAGCTTTTTATGACTAGGCATTTTTGGATGCAGTTTAATGCTTTGGATCATATGCCGATTCCCTGACTTTAAAAGAAGGTTTGAGCTTATGTTTAAATGCTTTCATAAGGTTTGAGCTTATGTTTAATGCTTTCATCTTTCGTCCATGGCATCTTCAGCTATTCCTGCTGAACGGGGTAGACGAGTTTCCTCAAGTGTAGAGCATCACAATGGAAGGCGACCTCGATCACTCGTTAACTGCTCTGCCCAAGTCTCATGTCATAAGAACATAAGAGATGCCATACTAGGTCAGACCAAGGTCCATCAAGCCCAGTATCCTGTTTCCAACAGTGGCCAATCTAGTTCATACATACCTAGCAGTGTCCTTAAATCTTTGATCAAGATTTGCTTACTAAAATATTCTGATCTTAACAAATTACCTTTTTAATAATTATGATTTTTTTGTGCTATGTGACCTGGCTAAAGGATGGCAAACTATCCTAACTTGCTCAGTGTTCTTCTAATTATGGTTTTTATGTAAAAAAAAAAAAAAAAAACCCACACACGAGTAAGACAGAGGTACTGCTTTATAATATGACAAACTATATTTCTGTTACTGATTTTTTATGCATTTCTTTTTATTATCCACCATCGCCTGCCTCCACACCACCACCTCCCCCCCCCCCCCACCCCGCTGGACCCATGCCCCACTGACTGGATAAAGAAATCAAAAAATGAACTGAGCACACCATTAACCCGAATCGTCAACGAATCCTTCTCCAGAGGACACATGCCAGACGCCCTCAAAACCACGATCATCCGACCTTCCTTGAAAAAGCAGAACCTAGATCCTCTCGACCCAGCATCCTATAGACCCATAGCAAGTCTGCCTTTCACAGCCAAAGTAATTGAGAAGATCGTCCAGCAGCAGCTTCAGGAACACCTGGATATTAACAACATACTCGACCCTCAACAACACGGCTTACGCCCGCTACATGGAGTTGAGACCCTCATAACCACGCTGATGAACACCCTCCTCACAGGAATCCAAGACAGACACTCCGGATACGCCATGATCTTCCTCGATATATCTGCAGCCTTTGACACCACCTCCCACAACATCCTCATACACAGACTACAGACTATTGGGATCAAAGACACCGTGCTGAAGTGGTTTCAATCCTACCTAACAAACAACTAATCCGCACCAGCGCCTCAACCTCCCCCCCTTTCCAACAACACCAGGGAGTACCCCAAGGATCCACACTGTCAGCCATGCTCTTCAATATTTACCTCCAGCCACTCTGCACACTCAACGTCAGCTTCCACATCTACGCTGACGACATCATGCTCTACGCCCCCATTACAACCAAAAACCCAACAAACGCCCACCTATCAGCATGCTTCACCGCAGTCTCTAATTGGTTACAAACAACCTATCCATCAACATAAAGAAAACTGAAGCCCTCATAGTCACAAAGGACCCTGACTTCACACCACCCACACACCTCAACATAGGAACTACAAGCATCCAAATACAACCACAGATAAGATACCTGGGCATTATTATTGACCAAGCCCTCACCTTAAAGCAACAGATCACTAAAACCTCCGGAACTATATTCCATAAGGCAAAAACAGTGCAACGTCTCAGACCCCTCCTGGAACATCAAGACTTCTGAACAGTGATGCAAGCCATGACACTCCCACATCTGGACTACTGCAACATAATCTACCATGGACTTCCAGCCACACGCACCAACCCCCTCCGAACTGCATTGAACACCACTGCGAGAATCATTCAGAGCGCAAAGAAAACCGACCATATCACCCCAATACTGAAAGAACTACACATTCTCCCCCTTGAAGCACGGACAAAATACAAAGCCATCCTTCTCACCCACAAAGCTATCCATCAAACACAGGACTCCCAGCTTCACACCCTACTAGCTCGCCCAGCCCACGGCAGATCTACTAGATAAGCCTCCAGCGTTTCCCTCACCATCCCCCACAAAAGAACCAAATGCTCGCAATGGACCTGCAACCGAGCCTTTGAACTTTATGCTCCATCTTTATGGAACTCTCTACCGAGCTATCTGAGGAACAATACCAACCTTCTATCCTTCAGAAAACAACTAAAAACCGTCCTTTTCCAGGAATACTTCAACTCAACCCCCACCGAAAAACCCACAAACCACTGAGCTCACCTCAATGAGCCTCTAACTTGAAACTACCATGTCTATGTCCCATGTCTGTCCTTTGTCCAAAGTCTGTCCTATGTCAAAATCAATGTTGCCCCCCGGTGATGGCCCCACCCTCATACTTAATTCCCCCACCCCTATGTAACACCGCTTTGACCCGGTGAAAAGCGGTATATAAATACAGCTAAATAAATAAATAAAATAAATTATCCAGAGACCATTTTAAATACAGGTTAATACTATCCCAGCATTTTATTTAATGTTGATATATTGTCCTCCTTCAATCGATTACTGCTGATAGTTGAAACAAAAAACTTTGGAGTATCTGGAAGCAGCATAAGAGATAGGGACAATCTATATATACTGTTCATTATGATTCACATCTTACTGAGAATCTGGCTTACTTCTTGATAGTTCAGATTGATTTATTTATTTATGTTTTACAGTTAGTTCATGCACCTACCAATGTTAGAGAGCATACCATTGCTCTCAAATACCTCATTTCAACAATGTGTCAGCAATATCAAAATATTTTTTCTACCATAGACAACTCTTCAAGTAGATATTTCCCCTAATGTCCATATTTCCAAGTCCTCATTCAACATTAGAAATCTTAATGTTAAACTTGGGCAGTTACTTGACATTTTGTGGCTATTTCCGTCAGCTTTCAATACTTTACCTTTGTAGTGCTTTGGACCTTTTTGTCATCTCCGAGGTAAGCACTTAATGAGCTAGCCATCTCTATCTTCCTGCTCTCATTAGGAATCAGGAGCACCCTTGGTTCCACCATGGTCTTCAGCTCCTTAAACAAGCCCAGAGGGCAGAAACAAATTTGCACCCAGACTGCTGAAGCATTACAAATTTCCAAAAGAGTTCACAATGCTATCAGCAAATCAGTTAAGGCTACTAAGAAAGGTATATTATACTCAGTTAATTACAACTAGTTCTAACCCATCCAAAAACATATTTCTACGCTGTAGAGGATCTCAGTCATTAAGTAAGGCCTCTTCTGATCAAGCCACTTCTCTTTCAGCTGAAGATTCTGCCTTTTTATTTTCTCCTCTAAAATAGAGAACTCAATATGTAAATTTCCCAACTTTTCCTTCTTGGTCTTCCTCTAGATAACCATTTCTTTATGTAGTCTCTTATGGACAGTCCTCTCCTGGTGCAAGCATTTCTCCTTCTCAACCTAGTATTTGGAGATTTTTCAATAAAATTTTCAGCACTGACTAGTTCCAAATGTATCCCTTGACTCTCTGCCATCTAAAAATTGTCAAGGATCTTGGGGCTAGATATTCAAAAGGGACTAACGTGATTAGTAGACTTGCTAACCATGTTAATACTCCTAATCAGGATATTCACCATCAGTGCATTTTGGGGGTGGCATCTGGCTGTAATAGCCAGGTTATCGCAAAGCGGCAAAAGTCAGGCACAGTAAAAGGTTGGCCTAACTTTCACCACTGAAGATAACATGGCAGCAACTGAATATATGCAGCTGCTCGGTTAGCTTCCCAGCAACCCAAATAACCCCAATACAGCTCCAGCATTGAATATCTGGGCCCCTGGTTTTCATTCTCAGTTACTACTATTATACCAAAAGGACCTAAAAGGATCAATTATATAGCCTATACATAAAGGGACATGTGATCTGTCCAATACAGAACAATCCCAGACCCGTTTCTAACCTTTCACGTCTGCTAATTTGATTTAAAAGGCCTTTTTATCATCAACTGAGAAGCTATATATTAACTAACTAAGATCAATGCATTACATTCACACCAATCGGAAGTCCATTAGTAAAAAAAATTAAGGAAGACTCAATCAATGTACATATCCTATTATTCTTGTGCTGGATCTCTTCCACATTTGATTAGGTTAATCCTCCATAGTAGCTCTGATCTGTTCGAGCTGGGATTCAGAGGGAAAAAGTCTTGAAAAGGCTTTCCTCCTACCTTGATGCAAGGGCTTATGCAGTATCATAGAAACATGATGGCAGAAAAAGACCTTACGGCCTATCTAGTCTGCCCTTCCATAACTACAAATCGTCCCCCTTTTCCCCTTTAGAGATCGTGTGTGTCTGTCCCATGCTTTCCTGAATTCAAATACTCTCCTCATTTCTACTACCGCCATTGGGAGGCTATTCCACGAATCTACCACTCCTTCCGTAAAGAAATATGTATTTAGACAGTTTTATATACCACCTTATCCTTCAATCAAAGTGGTTACAACACAATTGGGGGACACATTTAACACGAGGGGATATGAGACACATACACTAATACTTACAGGGAACATGGGCAATGGAGGGTGAAGTGGCTTGCCCAAGACCACAAGAAGCACCTGTGGAACTAGAAACCCCAGTCCTTCCGGCCCAAATATTTCCACATATTACTCATGATTCTATCCCCTATGTCCCCTTGGAGCAGAGCTTGCTTTCAAATCGAAAGAGGCTCTCCTCCTGTATATTTATGTCACAGAAGTATTTAAACATCTCTATCATATCTCCTCTTTCCCACCTTTCCTAAGCACACATACTAAGATCTTTAAGTCCGTCCCCATATGCTTTATAACAAAGACAACTAACCATTTTAGTAGCCATCTTCCGCACAGACGACTTTTGAAGATGTGGTCTCCAGAACTGCAAATAGAATGCTAGGTATCATAAGGAAAGGGATGGAGAATAAAACAAAGGATATTATAATGCCTCTGTATCGCTCCATGGTACGACCGCACCTTGAATATTGTGTGCAATTCTGGTCACCGTATCTTAAAAAGGACATAGAGTTATTAGAAAAAGTACAGAGAAGAGCCACCAAATTGGTGAAGGGGATGGAAGGCTACTCCTATGAAGAGAGGCTAAAAAGGTTAGGGCTCTTTAACCTAGAAAAGAGGCGGCTGAGGGGAGATATGATAGAGGTGTATAAATTAATGAATGGAGTGGAACGGATAAACGTGGATAAATTGTTTACGCTATCAGAATATAGAAGGACTAGGGGGCATGTAATGAAGCTACAGGGTAAACTATTTAAGACAAATAGGAGAAAATATTTCTTCTCTCAACGTGTAATCAAACTCTGGAATCTGTTACCGGAGGATGTAGTAAGGGCTGTTAGTATAGCTGGGTTTAAAAAAGGTTTGGACAAGTTCCTGGAGGAAAGGTCCATAAACCACTATTAAAAAGGGACCCAGGATATCAATGCTTGGCCTAGTACAAGCACTGCAGAACCTGTGTCTTTTGGGGAAACTGCTAGGTACATATGACCTAGATTGGCCACTGTTGGAAACAGGATACTGGGCTTGATGGACCTCGGTCTGACCCAGTATGGCATTTCTTATGTTCTTATGTTCTTATAACAAAAATGAGGTCGCACTAGAGACTTATACAGAGGCAATATCACCTCCTTTTTTTCTGCTGGACATTCCTCTCCCTATGTACCCAAGCATCTTTCTGGCTTTTGCCATCAGCATTTCTACCTGTTTTGCCACCTTAAGATCATTAGAAACAAAATCACACCCAGGTCCCACTCTTCTTTCATGGACAGAAGTACTTTGCCCCCTACACTGTACCCCCTACACTTATTTGAGGAATTTGAGTTTTTATACTGGTGCCGTGCTAAAATCCCATGTTGGGCCTCTCCTGGACTGGGTCAGTACCAGAGTGAAAGGTGCTCATTATCTGCATATCTTCAGTTTCAAAAGTCTACAAATGCACTGAACTTCTCTATCGCAGAACTCTCAACTATCCACACCGCAGCAGCAGTGCACCGCAGGCAATCAACCCCAGTCCTTGTCTTTCAATTTATTTTTGAATCCTTTGGTAACACTTGTTCATTCCCAAGATATTTTATTTTATTTGGTTTTATATACCGCACTATTTCAAAATCAGTGCAGTTTACAAGGAACAGGTAAGAACGCGTTACATAGAACAGGCTTTACATACAACAGTTGGAAACAGATTACTTTTATTATCTAATGTTACTAAACTGTTACCCAAGTTGACAAACCGGTTTAATGGATAAGGTTAACTATCTACAGGATGGTTAGAGGGCTATGCGGTAGGTGTGTCCGAGGTCTGGGAGGCGGGATCAAAGTGATGCTATGTTATATGGTTATAATGTAGTCGGAAGATGTGGGTCTTTATTGCTTTTCTGAATGTTGATAGGTCGGATATGGCACGAATTGGGGCAGGGGGGGGAGCTCCAGAGTGATGGTGCATAGAAGGAGAACGCTTTATTCCTAGCAGCTTGGGAGCTTTTTGTTATTGCTGACAGGATGGTGAGCGTATAGACCATGATAGCTCTTCTCATTCTTTTATTCGGAGTCCATTGTAGGATTTCTCCCAAGGAGATTGCGGAGAGGTTGTGCAGGACTGTAAATGTTATTAGAAGGGCTTTGTACTTTAGGCGGCTAGCTATAGGGAGTCAATGCAGTTCCAGGATGGGAGTAACATGTTCATGTCTGGAGGCACCATACAGGGTTCAGGCTGCAGTGTTCATGGCCATTTGCAGGGGATGAAGTGCGCAGGCTGAAAGGCCATGAAGGATGATATTCGCGTAATCAAAGTGTGGGATGATAAGTGCTTGAAATACGGTGTGGAAGTCGGTGGTATCTGTGGTCATTTGCCAATGACATCCAGCTGGTGTCCTATGTGGATATTAATTCCTTGGATCTTGTCCCTCTTAACTGCCTTGTTTGGCATCAAAATCAGCTTTTTCTGAAAGCCATTTGGAGAAATTGTCCCCCAAAAACATACATGATGTGTGTGACACAGGTCAAGATATCTCCCTAGATTGTTCTTTAATGATATTAGATCAACCCATTGAAGTAACTATTCTTACAATTCTGGGCTGTTACTTGGGCCCCCAATTATCCTTTAACAGGTTTCTATGACAGGATTAGGCTCTTTTTTTTTTTTTTTTTTTAATAATCAAAGAAACAAACATGGCAGCAGATAAAAGACCAAGATGACTTACCCAGTCCACCCATTCATAAGAACCATAAATTCTATAATCCCATCCTCTCCCTCACAGATCTTCTGTATTTGTCCCATGCTTTTTCTGAATTCAGATACAGTTCTAGTCTCCATCCACTGGGAGGCTGTTCCACGCATCCAGCACCCTTTCCATAAAGGAATATTTCCTCAGATTACTCTCGAGTCTATCCCTTTCACCACCATCTTATTATCCCTCATTCCAGAGCTTTCTTTCAACTAAAGAGGACCTCCTGCTGTGGATTTATTCTACCGAGGTATTTAAAAAATGTCTATCATATCATCTCTCTCCCGCCTTTCCTCAAAGTATACATATTGAGATATTTAAGCCTATCCCTATATCCTTGTGATAAAAGCCATTGACCATTTTAGTAGCCACCCTCTGGACAAACTCCATCCTGTTTATACCCTTTTGAAGGTGCAGTTTCCAAAATTCTACACAGGTCATCGCCAAATGAGGTCTCACTAGGGGAATGTACCATTACTTCTTCCCTCCCCCACTGGCCATTCTTCTGCTTATGCACCAAAGCATCCTTATGGCTTTTACAGTCAGTCACCTTTTCTATGTGTTTGGCCACTTTAAGATCACCCCAGGTCCTGTTCTTCTTGTGTGCCAAATACTTCACCCCCACCCATACCGTACCACTCCCTTGGACTTTTGAAGCCCAAATGTACGATCTTACAGTTTTAAGCATTAAATTTTAGCTGACAAATTCTTGGGCAATTCTTCACGCTCCGCTAGATCCTCCTTCCTTATGTTATCTACAACTTCTAGTGTGTCTACCCTGTTGCAGATTTTGGTATCATACTCAAAAAAGACATCTCTATCCTGACAGACCTTATGCAATATCACTTACAAAAATGTTAACAGGACCAAGGCCCAAACCCTGAGGTATGCCACTGCTAACACCCTCTATCTGCAGAGTGAACTCCATTTACCATTACCCTCTAGTGCCTCCCACTCAATCAGCTTCTTACCCAGTCAGTCAGTCAGTCATTTTAGGGTCCATCACAGGCACTCAGTTTATTTATAAGTCACTGATGTAGAACAGTGTCAAGTGCCTTACTAAAATCTAAGTATACCACATCTAGCACTCTCCCTCGATCCAAATCTCTGGTCATGCAGTCAAAAATCAGATTTGTCTGACATCTACCTCCAGTAAAGCCATATCACAGCACAGAATCCATTCTGCTTTCTTTCCTTAATGAAGTCCACACCGCACATGACCACGGTTCCATCACTATCGCTGTTTCTCTGGATCTATCTGCCGCATTTGATCTTGTGGACCATTACCTCCTCCTGTCTCGATTACATGACATTGAGCTTTCTGGTTCTGTCCTTTCATGGTTTCACTCGTTTCTCTCCCACCGCACCTTTTCCGTCTCCACAGGCTCCTCCTCCTCCTCCCCTCCCACTGCCCTTCCCTGTGGTGTTCCTCAGGGCTCTGTTCTTGCCCCCCTTCTGTTTAACATCTTTCTGGCCCCTCTTGCTCTCCTCGTCCAGCAACATAGTATCTCCGCCCACTATTACGCCGATTATATCATTCTCCTTCACCATACAGACCCTGCCGCTCCAGATCTTGCCCCCCTCAACTCCTGCCTGTCCTCAGTCTCTGCCTGGTTTTCTTCCCACTTGCTGCATATAAACTCCTCTAAATCTTTCGCTATTTGGTTTACCTCTGGTGCCCCGATCCCCCCCTTTGCCCCCATCCTGTCCAGTACCCCCCTACCAGTAGTCTCATCCTTGCGATACCTTGGAGTCACCCTGGATTCCGCTCTCTCCTTCAAAGACCATATCTCTTCTGTTGTACAGCGCTCTTTCCTCACTCTGCGTCAACTCCGTGCCATCCGTCCCTTCATATCAGCTTCCTCCCTATCTACCCTGATACTGTCCCTGATTGTTTCCCGCTTAGATTATTGCAATGTAGTTCTAGCCGGCCTCCCCCAAACCCAACTGCGTAGATTACAACTAGTCCATCACGCTGCTGCACGTCTCCTTACCCATGCATCTCATTTTGACCATATCACCCCCATTCTGATCCACCTACACTGGCTTCCCCTTCCTTACCGCATTCAGTTCAAAATTCTTATTTACGTACACAGGACTATCCATACCGGGGTTCCCCTCTATCTTGCCGGTCTCATTCATCTACACTCATCATACCGTTCCCTCAGATCAGTTCACCTGAATCGCATGTCCCTCCCCTCCCCCTCACAGGCCCATCTCGAGTCCACCCGCTCCTCAGCCTTTTTCTTTCTGGGTCCAAAACTTTGGAACTCGCTCCCCGTCGCCCTCCGCCTCGAACCCTCATACAAGACTTTTAAATCCAGGTTGAAGACTCACCTTTTTTGCACCGCTTTTGGTCTCCCTCCCCCACTGTATGTTATTGTTACCTGATTTTGTTCCTCTTTTGATGCACTATCTATAGCCTTTCCTTTCTCCTCCTGTCCTGTTCTTCACATAATGGCGTTCTTTTCTGTTTCTGCAGCTTGTATTTTTATTATTGTACACCGCTCTGATGCCACCGGTAAAGAGCGGTATATTAAATCCGTAAATAAAGATAAACATAAAGATCTTGGATCCTGTAAACCCTTGGATTCCAGAAACCACATCCTCCTCTGCTTTATCAGCGTTTCCATTAAATTTACTCATCACAGATGTCAGACTAACAGGTTGGTAGTCACCCAGCTCTTCCTCATTTCCATATCAACATATTAGTGCTATCAGGCCTTATCTAGGGAAAAAATGGCTCTACGTACGCTTATTTATGCATTAGTCATTAATAGTCTCAACTACAGCAATTCTTTGTACAAAAGAATTAAAGTTATACCTTAAAAAGGATTGCAATTAGTCCTGAACAGGGCAGCAAGATATGTGACATTAGCACATCAAGCTCTACCTTGTGATCTTCCTGCATCTCTTTAGTATGCATCGATTCCTTACACTCCCCATAGTACTGTGATTCCAGGACGATAGTTTTAGTTATCCCTCATCCTTCTTGGGCACGCTTAGAATCAATACATAAGTCAGAATTACTGTAGGATTCAACTGCCTTTATCTACAATTAGATTCTTTGTTCCCCAAAAATTTAAAGCTGGATTAAAAACCTATTTTTGTCTAGCATTTGAGAATTAAAAATGGCCAGTGATATGGCTGCCTCTGGGTGTGGTAGCTACGCTGCTCTTTTTACAGCGTTAAGGCAGAAAACAAAAACATACAAAATTTTACTAATATTAGATTGTGAATTCTCTCTCATTCTAAACTTTATTTTTTCGCCATTTACCTGTAAAATTTTAAAATTTGAGTGCTTTCTATACCACTATATCAGGTAATCATAGTGTTTACAATTGAACAACAAGTACATAGAACATGTTAACAGAATAACTGGTGCTGCAATCAATGATTTACATGATTCAGGAGAAAATAACTTATTTACAATTAATATACAAGAAATGTTATGATGCAAAAGGCAGGGGATACTGGCGGCGGGGGAAATTGTTATATTATGGGTTCGTATTGAATGAATATAAACTACTACGGTTAAATGAATATATACTACTATGATGGTCATTAAAAGACAACTTTATCTCACTATTTGCAAACATTAAAACAAAGAAGCTACCTAATAGCACATTTAAAACAAATTAGGAGAATGTTTTTCAATCAATGCATGATTAATTTCTGGAATTTGCTGCTAGAGAATATGGTAAAAGCAGTTAGCACATCTGTGTATAAAAAAAGGTTTCTACGACTTCTTGGAGAAAATAATCCAGAAATGATTATGACAAATACACTTGAAAGCAACTGCTTTTCCCTGGAGGTAACAAACATGGATTTTTGCTACTTTGAGACCCTGCCAGGTACTCATTTCCTGGACTGGCCACTGTTGTAAACAGGATATGGAGCTTGATGGACCCTTTGGTCTGACCCAGTATGGTCATTCTGTTGTCAATGGACATTAGATGAGAATTCTGAACTGCTATAGAGTCAGCGAGAATTACTTTAGCACATTTTTCTCAAGCTGTTCCTGGGGTACCCCCCCCCCCCCAGCATGGTTTTCAGGATATCCAGAACAAATATGCAGCAGAGAGGGATCTGTATGCACTACTTTTGTTGCATGCAAACCACCCACATGCATATTCATTATGGATATCCTGAAAGCCATACTGAATGGGGGGGGGGGGGGGTGTACTCCAGGAACAGCTTGAGAAACGCTGCTTTAGCAAAGAACAATTTAGGGAAATTGTTTGCAGTTTTAAAACCTTGACATAGGATCAAACACGTTAGTCATTAGTGTGTCAGGATTTAAGGATCAGCTGTCTGGATCACAAAAATGAACCTTCCATTTTACACATCTTTTGTAGTTAGTATTCAACATGAATCATTCCCACCTCTTGATTTTTGCTTTTCTTTCTCTCCCAAGGGCACTCACTGTCTACCTATCCATCACTGCCAACTGCTAGAGCATTTGGGAAGGAGGGAGGGAGGAAAAGGAGAATGGGAGGGGGTTCTTTGGCAAAACTAAGTTCATGTCATCATGACATTATGATCCAGATGAGAGTAGAGCAAGTGAGAGACAGAATGTTAAAAACGGGATCTTCTCATAAAGGTACATATGCAGACAAAAGAACTGTGTACATCATAGCACTGTCCTTCATTGTAGCCGCATTCCAGTATCAGAAGACAGCTCCCAAGGATTTCAACATTAGCAATGTTAAGTCACTTCACCAAGGCCAAGTTCACCCAGTGTTCTCTCCTCTAGTTCCAAGGGCCGTGGCATCAGCACACACCATGTATTGTAAAAAGCTGAGGCTATCAGGAACTAAGATTGCTTTTAAATGTTAAAAGCTTTGGTAAGTGAGATACCAGAAAAATAAAACTATTGAAACACCTATTTGAAAAAAGGAATTCTGTGGCCGACAAGCTAACATTCAAAGCATCACTTGAGCTATGCCATTTTTGGGCTATTCCATTAAGAAAAGCAGGGGGGGGGGAAGAGACACACCATTTAATAATATGAACATTATGTATGTGTCTATCTCCCCATGTTACAACTTCAGACCACAGGCAAAGGAAATATGCTGGTACAGACTTGCTAACCACACATCCTTGGCACGCCAACAGGTTCCACCATTCACAAGATGTTTGTTAACTCCTTCTTCCAATACATAGATTCCACTCCTGAAACAGGAGGGAGCACCATGTACAGCAGGGGAAGAAATATACACGGGCTTTTCTTGCCTCTGTTAAAGCCTTCTTGCAGCCAGATGGATAGGGACCACCATAGATGATAGTGATTTTCCATCCCTTCTGGCAAGGGTGCTGCAAGGCATGCAGCTGCCAAAAGGGCAGGTGAGAATAGAGAAAAATCAGGTGATGAGGGACAAGAGAACCAAAAGTGGGAACTGCTTCTCTAAACTATGTGGGCCCCTTTCCAACCTTTAAAATACTTCAGCATCCCCCTGTTATCCCCTATACTCTCCAACCCTCCGCCCAGATAAAGGAGCAGCAATGGATTTGAATTCTAGTTTCCCTGGTTCTCAGCCCACTGCTTTATCATTAGGCTATGCTGTCACTTTTTGCCCCAACCAGCCTCATTAGTGTGTCTCTTCTCCTTACCCAACCCCTATTCTCTTCCACAATGCCACCATTCATCTCTGACTTTATCCCAGTCCTACCGATCACTCTTTCCCAGCCATCCTAACCATCTCCATATCTGCATTAAATGTCTTACTCTTCCCCTCCCCCCCCCCCCAATATCTCACTTATTGCTGCCACTCTGCTCCCCCTGACCCTGCCAATACTACAGCCCCTGCTTCAGGCTTGCGCTGCAGCTGCTGCTGTCCAACCCCACCACTTCTGAAGCATTTGGACTAGGGGAGGTCACACTGTCTGCTTCTTCAAGCTAAGTGTCCTCTATATAGTTCCCACTACTTCAGGACATGTAGCCCCACAGATGACTCCCACTTCAAAAGCTGTGCAACTATTCTTCCTTCCTGCGCTACTACCAAACCCATCCACACAGACCCTTTTTGTTTCCGGCTAGTTGCCGTTACTGCTCTTGCACCCCCTGTTCCTATTACATAAAGCTGGGTAGCCTCCATGGCTCCTGCAGTTTTGTGCCGCACAACCATTGTTCTTTATGCCCTCACTGCTCCCGTGACTTCAGGTCCTATAGTTCCACATGCTTTTACTGCTTCTGGCCAACAAGTTGAGTCTATTTACAGAGACACCACCACTCCCCACCTCCATTTGTGTCCTTTGGGCAACCAGGTGTCCAGACCACAGGTTAGGAATTGCTGCCTCTAAAGCAAGGAAGCACTAGCCTCACATGGCTGGAGACAGTTTGATGTTATCCACATTACATTATAATAAAACTTCTAAGCATGTATCAGGCTTTACCAACAAAACGCCTAAGGATAATGTAGGCTCTCCTGTGCAAGATATATGCCCTGTACTATCACACCACTTACAAAGTCAAGCCCTCCATGGAAAGACACACACACACACACCCCACCACACAAGCTAAACCCATAAAATCCAAGGCCATCGCTTTCCAGTCTTCTAGATCTCAACCTAACTGTATTAAAAGTCACGACAGCTACAGCTTCTCTTAACAAGTCAGACAATTCTCTCTAGGTTATTGAGCTTGTTGCAAACATGGCCCCACCAATCTCCACCTATTCGACTCCTGTCTTGTGCCAATCAACATCAAACCACATGGAGAGAGTAAAACATCTCTCCTCATTCACAAATGCAACAAGAGAGTCTGATGGAAGTATCAGTAGGCCTCAAAACTGAAAGACAAAAATAGCACTGACAAACAGTATGTGCAACCGCCTACAGGCCACCACTCTAACATGAGTTTTATAACTTAAAAGCAGCATTCCTAGACAAATGTAAAATGGGGAGGAGGGAGGAGGGATACGTGCCTATGGCTTCATACCTTAAGAGCATAAGAACATAAGATATGCCATACTGGGTCAGACCAAAAGTCCATCAAGCCCAGTATCCCGTTTCCAATAGTGAGCAATCTAGGTCATAAGTACCTAGCAGTCCCCCTAAAGACACAGGTTCCTCAATATTTGTATTGGGTCAAGCAATGATATCCTGGGTCCCTTTTAGCAATGGTTTATGGACCTTTCCTCCAGGAAGTTGTCCATAAACCATTGTCTTACCACCACCGTTTAAGAATTTATACAAAATTAGGACAAAAATATAGACCTAGGAATAAGATCCCAAAGAGGAAGCCGCAAAACCATGAAACAATTTTTTGTGAAAATAAGACACACTCTACATCTCCACCATGATCAGCTCTCTGCAAACAGCTTGAGCCATGCAGTGGAAGAATTTCAGGTTAATCTCACGCTTTCAGTCTTGTCAGACTTGAAATCCAGAGATTAACCTCTGACCTTTCTTAATTCCCTATTGGCTGGCGTCACACCTTCCCTTTTGGGCAGACTAGATGGATCATACTGGGCCTTATCTGCCATCATTTACTATGAGTCTGCTCCGATTCGTCCCCTTCTTAAGGAGCTCTCCCTCAACCCCTCCATCTTCTCAAACTATAGACCCGTCTCCAACCTCCCCTTCCTTTCTAAGGTCATCAAGCGACTGGTTTTGTCCTAGCTCGTGGACCACCTCAGAAAGACCCCTGCTTTGCACCCTTGCCAATCAGGCTTTCACCCTCTGCACAGCATTGAAACTGTTCTTACCTCTCTCTTAAGCGAAGTTCACCAGTCCTTCGATCAGGGTGATGTCTCTCTTCTGGTGTCTCTGGATCTCTCTTCTACTAGTGATCTTGTTGATCACCCTATCCTCTCTGGTCTTTGACAGTCTTCATGGTATCGTTCTTAATTGGCTTTGTTCTTTCCTGTCTGGCCATTCCTTTCAAGTTACCTTCAACTCCCTCGCTTCCTCTCACTCTTTAGTCTGTGATGCCCCTCAGGGCTCTGCTCTTGTGCCATTCTCTTCAATATTTTTTTGGTTCCTCTCACTCTTCCGGTGCAACAATTTGCTATCTCTGCTTACTATTACGCTGACATACATTCTTCTTGTCCTCCACACTGGTCCCATGGCTCTTGATCTCTCTTTAAAATGCCGGCTTTTCTGCCACGGCCTCTTGGCTACGGGCTAGTCATCTGGTACTTAACACGAAAAAAAAAAAACATGCTCTCCCCCTTGCTCCTTGGCTCCCACCCTTACCTAATTTGGTCTCTCCATCAGATCCATTATATTCTCTTCTTCTGTCTCCGCCCAATCCCTCGTCATCAGTCTTCTTGATTATTGTAACTGTCTTTGCTGGTCTTCCAGATTATGAAATTCAGAGGCTTTGCGTACAAAACTCCACCATTCATGTGTTAATCCACGCACCCAGGTATGACCACATCACCCGCTACTAATGAGCCAGCATTGCCTCTCCATTCAATACAGAATTAATTATAAAATCCTTATCCTGACCCACAAAACCCCAAACATTGGTGTTTCTCTCTCCGTTTACTCTCAGGTCCTTCTATAAACTCCACATAGAGCTCTCCAGTCTACCCATGCTAATCACCTGAACCTTCCTGCTGCCTCTCAAGCCAGGCTTGAGTCCACCAGACCCACCACCTCCTACTTTCTTGCCCCTATGCTCTGGAACCCTTCCCCCCACCCCCCAATCCGAATCTCACTTGGAACTATCCTATCTCACGTTTAAATCCTGACGCAAGTCGCATTTCTTTCAAAATTTCTCACCTCCTGCCTGTTCTCCGTTCTTCTTTTCTTTCCTTCTCTGCTGTGTATTTCCGTCTGGTATGCGTGTCCCTTTCCTTTTTGATCTAGGAATTCTTTTAATGTTCTACCTACCTGTTTTTAATGTAAACTGCCTTGATGGCTCTATATGGTGGTATATCAATTTTTAAATAAACTAAACTAAGGAATATATACTTTTTTCCCCCCTTTGATGGGAAGGGTAGCGCAGAGGTGAGAGGTGGAGGACTATCTGAATTCAAGAAAAGCAATGGGTATTGTGAGCCCCGCCCCTGTGCCAGATAGCTTGACCAGCAGGAGGCGCTGCACCTTAACCTTGAGGTTGTATAAGAATTTGTAGTTGAGCCGTTGGTTAAAGATCACAGATTTTTATTTGGGTTCTCAGAGACTCACAACAGGTAATGTCGACAGGAAAACAAAAGTAGGGATACTCCTCCCAAAGAAAATATATGCAAACTTTGCCAGGTCAAAAATAAAGTCTTTTAAACAAGCTTTTCTTCTTAGCTCTTACAAAAGGTATTTTCCCTCTTAACAGTTATTCACATACAGTGCAACAATCACATTCCATGTCAGTGACTGAAGGATCTGAATCCCCTTTGAAAGAGTCAATTTCCATGCTCTCTGGAGGACTCTCAGGTAGTGGTTCTGGACTCTTAACTGGAATGGTATTAGTTCCATACATTAACAGTTTCTTCAGTCTTGGCCACCTAATAGGTTTCTCCCCTTTAAGTAAAAGCTCATGGGGTTTCAAAAGCCGTGGTTTAAAAGTTCCTTTCCTTTCATGTAAATGTCTACAGGTAATCTCCTCCTCATCTGAAGAACTGTCCCTGTGTTCAGTTTTGGGCCTAGGCTTTCTCCTGGTTTGATGCTTAATTTGCACAGTTTTACATACAGGCCTTCTATCAATAAAATCCTCTTCTGAGCTGTAATCAGAGGACCGGTCAGACCTCCTTCGGGCTCTATAAAAAGTTCTTGCTTTGGAAGCTTCCCTAGCAGAGCAATGCCTGCATCTAGGTTCCAGCAAGGGTTTTGCCTGGGTAAAAGTTCTGCCTTCTTGTGGCTTCTTTAAGCTTTTTTCAAATACAGGGTTTAGCTTGCCCACTAACCTGCATTGTGGTTTCACTGCACTAGCAGTGTATCTCTGGGCCTCGCAACAGCAGCTGCCTGGCCTGTGAGTATTTCTTCCTGGAGAGCAGCAGTATTTCCCTTTCTCCTGGGGAGCGAATCTGGCTTCCGGTCTTCCCTTCCTCTCAGCATAGAGCCTGGGAGCCTGGTTCCAGTCAGGTTCAGAATCCTCGTGCTGGTAAGACAGGTGATTCTCTTCCTCTGCTCTCCTCTCTCTCTCCCTCCTCCCTTCCGTTTCTGTCTGCCCTTTTTTACAAGCAGCTACGTGACAAGGGCACTCCCTTGCAGGCTCCTCCCCCGAGTACCTGCTTCTCTGATTCCTATCTGGTGTGTAACGTGGGAATGACTCAACACTAGTTTTGGCCCACTGACTATCAACCCTGGGGTTTTTCTGCTGTGAACTTCTAACCCTGGGTTTTCTCTGACAAGTGTTTTCTAATGTGCCCATCCCCCCAGCCAAGGTAAAACCTTCAATGTTTCCTGCTTTTCTAGGTGGCACTACTCTCTCCTTGCCACAGTATGCACAGAGGATCTCTGAGGGAGAAAAAGGGATTAGAGAGTTTAGTAGGTCATTTGGATGGGCAGACTGGATAGGGCACATGGTTGCTCTTTACTCATTTTCTCCATTTAAGAATGGCATAGTAGGAACTTTTAATTCTCATTAAACTTGGGATTTACAAAAAAAAAAACAAACCCCAAAACCCTCAAAAATGGTCCAAGCAGCTGCATTATATTTTTTGTCTTTCACAAGAACTCTACCCTGTACATAAAAAAACTACTAAAAAATAGATAGCTCTTATTGTACTAACTGCTATGCATGTTATGTATCTGCTGCAATGGGAGATAAATATTAGGTCAGAAAAGTTAAAGCTAAGAATGCACCAAACCTACATTGCCTCTTGAGGAATGTGCTAAATGAGATAGGAAAACTATGGGATTCACAGTAACGTGCAGATTTAGGGCAAAAATAAAACCTACACCTGCCTGTCAGAAATTCCCGCTGCATTTTCTAATGCAAAGGAGACAGACATATAGCCAACTTGGTGTGCTCAGCATTCTTGCTAGGAGCCACTGAAATAAACTGTGCAGGTGATTTACAACAGTTGAAGGTCATGCAATTGGGAAACCACCTGTGGGAAGCTTGCATGGTGGTGATGAAGTGCTTCCTGCAACATGGCACACTCACTTCCCGTTAAGCAATTAAATCCTGGATTAGACAATTAAGACAGAATCAATGTGTCAAAGCACAGCTCTGAAATTTGCCCATGGCTGCCCTACCCTGATCGCTTTTCATGAAACAAAAGATGCAGCAAATGTCTGGCACAGACACAGTTGTCAAACATCATAGGTAGAGGACAGAGAGAGCTATTACCTAAGAGACGAAGTCTTGCCAAAGTTATAGAATTTTCCCAAAAATTAACTCTGATTCATCGGTGCCTCAACACTCACTAAGCATGCTGAAAGCTGGCTTTTTGCCAATGATTTTTAAACAAGAAAATGTAGGGTTTGGAAATGTCTTCATGCTAAAAGGGAAAGGCACTGGAAAGTGACTTACTATTAAAGCCCATAAAGCACAGATGGCCAATAGCCCAGGAAATTACAGAATTATGCAGGTGCATAGCTTTCGCACATAATTAACGAATGCATGCATACTCATGTAACATTACTCCCACAGAAGTTGTATCAGGTGCATATAAGAGCATGGGGGGGAGGGGGGCACTGCAGTACCTGTTGGGGCTGCCCAACGTGCATGCTCCCACCAACTGATTCAGAGGGACAGCCTGGGCTACCTGCTATGTTCTCTCTCAGTGCAGCTCAACTATACAACATGAGACATGAGTGCGGGTGCTGGTGGGGGAGCCCTGATGAAAAGGATCTTAAAAGCCAGCAGGGGTGCCCAGATGAGAGATGAAGTGAAGGAGAGTTTCATGGTGGTAAAGGGGGAGGAGAAGAGAGGAAGGAGAGAAGGCCAAGAAGCCGATGGGGAGAAGGTAGTTCCTCAGTTGGGAAAGGGAGAACAGTCTTGTGAGCAGCAGGAAATCATGGTCTCAGGGTGGCAGAAGCTACTCTAAAGGTAGTGGTTTGTTCATGGCCGAGTGGCAATGGATGAGGGTATGTTGTAGATGGGTGGTATCAGCAAAGCATGTAGTTTTAGTGACGTTATTTAACTATTATCCCAGAAATATTGCCCACTTAACTATTCCTACTCTGCCATAAACAAGCACACAGAGACCCTATGGTAACACCCCTACTCACTCAAAAACATGCCAAATCCCATTGCTTACCCTCAAAAATGCATCCCATCCACTCATTCCAAACCACAAACACATTGCACTAAGCAATCACTCTGAGCGTTTCTAAGCACACTGCAGTCATCCACTACCCATGAACACACTGTACCCACTTCCCCACCCAACATTTGTGTTCTAAACGTATGGAGTCATATTCCTCATGGAATTCACACTTTATAGTATGTTGGGATATGCACATACAACATCCCGCATGCCCGTCCCCCTACCTCCAACCTAACATCCACCGATGTATCACACCCACTGCCAAAATATTACATGCACATCTTGATCTTAGAGAAATGCGCCTATGTGTTACGTTTCTAGCATGACCATGACGGGTGATCCAGGAAACTATAGACTGGTGAGCCTATGTCAAGTGGCATGCAAAATGATTAAAACTACGCTAAACACACAAAAATTACTGACTATAGACCAACGCAGCTTAATAGGAAAGAGTCAGCATGGGTTCAGTAAAGCCAACTCTTGCCTTATCAAGTTATTTATTCACTCATTCCAATTCATTCATACACTACCTCCGTTAATTAACCCGAGGCAATTTACAAGCAGTAAACCCCGACCAACCATCCCCTCATCCAATCCATAAACATATATATTCCGCATTTATATATAATTCCTTCCACAAACATTCCTCTCCCCCAGCCTAACCAGAATCACTCTCCTACCCTATGGAGACACTTGGCTGGACAACCTTGCCTTAACTAAATTTCCAAAAACAAAGATACGAGGATGCTGATTTATCACCCGACAGAAAGTTCCAAATAGTCAGAGCAAATGCTTCCTAGTCTGCTTGAGCCTTGCTAGAGATTGTTTTTTTTTTGTTAAAAGTGTAAACAGCGGATAATGGTGAGCCGGTTGATATAGCTTATTTGCTTTTTCAGCAAGCATTTGAGATTCTTCGTGAGGGACTCCTTAAAAAAATTAAGGCATAGGAGGCCATGCTCTTTTGTGGGTCACAAACTGACTAATACACAGGAAACAGAATAGGACTTAATGGTCAAATATTTACATGGAAGAGTCACTAGTGACTTGCCCCAGGGTCTGTAATTTGGCCTGTGCTGTTTAGACATAGGCCTTCGCAAAATTTATCTTTAACCCAAAAGCCTCCCGTCCCCTTCTCCCTTGTCTCCAAAGCTGAGGCTCAGGGGATAGAGGGGGAACTACGCTCCTTTAGGGCCCGATTTACTAAGGTTGTTTTCTAATTCCATGTCCAAGGGAAAAGAAAGCTTAGTAAATCAGACCCGTAATGCAGCACTGCAGGTCACTAGCAGAAATACAAGCCAACAGCACCCCCCCCCCCCTATACAGTCTCGTTCTTTTCACTCTCTCATAACAGCATCTGAATATAAGATTTGCCATACTGGGTCAGACCAACAGTGACCAATTCCAGGTCACAAATACTCTCCCACTCCCATCTCCATCCTGCTCTGCTATCACTGATTCTCATTCTTATCTTGTTCCTCTCCACCATCTTCTAACTACCTTTTAAAAAAAAAGAAAAGAAAAAAGCACCACCCCTAGCCCAACCAGCCCTCACCACATAAAGCAGTCAGCACACCAGCCCAGCAAGCCCTCCCCATCCCAGAACACACTTACTGCCCAGCCTTCCTCGGCTCCTACTCCCACCCCCAGACTTTAGCAAACCAGTGAGCCAGCCCTCCCCAGCTGGCATATCCTCCCTCAGCCCATTAGCTAGCCCCCTTCTCCTGACCTTATCTTCCCCCTTACTGCCTGGGGTGGCTACCAGATAGGAGTCTTTTCCTCTCTGTACCTCACAGCCTGTTACAACCACCACTGCTGAAGTAAGAGCATCCTCTTTACTTTTCCCGACTTGTGTGGTTCCGAGTAGGAGCTCCTACGTGCAGGAAATCTTGCACTGGCCTCATGTGATTTGAGACGCCGAAGACCAATGTGAGAGAGTTCCTGCACCAGAGTACAAGTTCACTCAGAGCATTGCAGATCAGATAAGAGGAAGCTCCGACTTCCGTGGTGATGTTTCTGGATGCAGCGGCAGTAGTAACTAAGCACCTGCAGCCACCTCACCAAAAACAGCCCGACTGCACAGAGCACCTGTAAGAGTTTGTTTTTAACCCCACTTCCTTGCTGCTCTGAAATCCAAAACAGCAAAGGCGCAATGGACCATTATTCTCAGTTCCTTAGGGCCTCTACTCTGAGCGACTGAGAGTACCATCCAGTCAATGCTGACTCCTGGTGACCCAGCCTCTGGGTTTTCTTGGCAAGGTACGACCTGAAATAGATTGCCAGGCCTTTTTCTCCATACTTGGTATTCCAAGGTGGTCACCCATCCAAGCACTAGCCAGGCCAAGTAGAGGAGCAGTTTGCAATGACTATCAGAAACAAAATATTTAAAAAAATATTCTAGTCGCCATAGAGACCTGGCACTCTGTGTTAGTTGAGCTGGGGTTTAACATATTCATAAAATGACCTGGAGATAGTTGTTACAAGTGAGGTGATCAAATTTACAGATGACACAAAATTATTCAAAGGCGTAAAACAGCAGAGGATTCTGAAAATCTACAGAAGGATTTTGTGAGAGACTAAGCATAAAAAAAAATAAAATAAAATGGCAGATTAAGTTTAAATTTAGACAAGCACAAAGTAATACATATAGGGGAAAAAAAAAATCCCCAGACTCGGGTACAAAATGGTAGGTTCTGAGTTAGGAGTCTCCATCCAAGAAAAAGATCTTGGAGTCATTGTGGAAAATGCACTAAAGTATCCAGCCCAGAGTACCAGGACTGCTTAAAAAAGGGGTAAATAGAAGGCGGGGGGGGGGGGGGAGAGAGAACTAAATCTTGGAACATATTATGCCTCTGTACAAGTCCTTGGTGCGTCCTTGTCACACCATCTCTAACTAGAAAAGGTTGGGAGAATGGTATCAAAAATGCTAAAGTGGACGGAACACCTCCCTTAAGAAGGCAGGCTAAACAGATTAGGATTTTCCAGCTTGAACAAAGGAGAGGCAACCAATAGGGGATAAGAGAAAAAGTTATGAATGAGGGTTAAATAGGGAAGGGATTAATTAAACTGCCAGACAGATAAACCAAAAAGGACACTCCATGAAACTATCAACCAGTAGATTGAAAAATCTTAAAATTTGTTCTTATCTTTATTTCTACACTTGATAGACTTAACACATTACATAATTGTTGTGGAATCTGTTGCCATCTGATGTGGTCATAGAAACCAAATGTAGCAGAATTTTAAGAAAAAAAAAAAAAAGAAAAGATTCAGCAAGCTCCTGGAGGAAAAGGACTCATGTGAAGATGAGCCCAAGGCACAAGATCCAGCATCGTTGCCATAGAGCCCAGAAGCTGCAGGTACTCCCCGACCCGAGGGCATGGGACCCTCAATAGGGCCTGCACCTGGGATTGTAACTTGACCCTCCTGCCCTCTGGTAGGAATAATCAAGCCCCTCCAGGTGTCAAAACAGGGCCCCGAGTACTCCAGAGTCTGGGAAGGTAGCAACCAGCTCTTCGTAAATTTCACCATCCAGCCGAGGTCCTGCAAGAGACAGATCACTGTATCTGTAGCCTCCCAACTCTCCTGTGGCGACTTCACTCATATCAGTCGGTCGTCCAGGTAAGGATGGACCAGCACTCCCTGCCTGCACAGATCCACCGCCACAGCTGCTATGATCTTGGTGAAGATCTGAGGGGCTGTCGCCAAGCTGAAAGGCGAGGCCTAGAACTGAAAGTGGCCCCCCAGCATGGCAAAATGCAGAAAACGCTGGTGCGCCAGGCGGATCGGAGCATGCAGGTACACCTCCGTGAGGTCGAGTGATGTCAGGTATTCCCCTTGTCTCACTGCAATAACAACCAATCGCAAGGTCTCCATGCCTGTAAGGTCCAATTTACGCCCTTCATATCTAGAATGGGCCACCAGAAGCCCTCATTTTTGGGCACCATGAAATAAATGGAGTACCAACCTAGCCCCCACTCAGGCCAGGGCACAGGCACCACCATCTCCAGCTACAGCAGGTGCTCCATGTCCTGAACCACCTGCTGCTTGCCAGAAGCATGACAAGGTGACACTATAAAAGCATCAGAAAGGGGGAAAGCGAAGTCTAGTATGTAGCCTCATGGATGACCTTGATTACCAAGGCACCTGATGTGACCCAGACCCAGGTTGGGTAAAAACACTGCAGACAGCCTCCTACTGGCAGCAGCCCTGCCGAGGCCCTTGCCTCTTCATTGGGAGGTCTTGACGCCAATGGAGCCTGCTCTGGGTCCATCACAGCCACCTCCGATCCACCACAGGAGGACTGTCCCCTAGCCAGGAAACAAGATCACTGAAAGTTCCCCCTGCATGCTGGACAGAATCTCCAGAAGTCCTGGTCTCTATCCTGACCAGCAGCACCTTTCCCGGAGAGCTTGGGCTTATCCTCGGGCAGGCGCAGGACCTTAGACTCACCCAGGTTCTTCACTAGCTTCAAGGTCTGCTCCAAAAAGCAGCTACCCCACAAAAGGAAGCTTACTGGGATGAGTCTTAGCAGCCACATCCGCCGACTAATTCTGGAACCACAGGAAATACCTGGCTGCTACTATTGTGGCCATACTCCTGGCTGAAGCCCAGATAAAGTCATACATCAGGTCTGTCAGGAAGGCAGTACCAGACTCCAACTGAGTGGCCTCTGCCATGGCCCCGGTCTCTACCAAGGCACCCTCTGGAGCCCTTTGCAATCACTAGAGACAGGCTCTCACCACATAGGCCCCTAGGCCCCACAAACCGAAGTCTGTAGGGCCAGAGCAAAGACCTCGAAGGATTGCTTCAGCAAGGCCTCCATCTTGCGATCCTGCAGCTCCTTAAGGGTAGCCCCTCCCTCAACCAGAATCATAGTCTTACAGGTCACTGCTGCCACAAGGGCATCCACCCGAGGGAGCCAAAGGCAACGAGGAGGTACAGCCATGACAAGGTCTGTCTGCAGGACCGCATCGGGCACCTTCCATTCGCCCTCAATAAGCTCCCGCACTGTGAATACCTAGGGGGCTTCTTTACCCCTGCAAAACAGGGTCCCCAGACATCTCAGCCAAGGTAGACTGCAGGGGCTCTGAAATATGGAGTTAAGCCAGTGTCAGAGGTCAGGGAAAGGAGCTCATCCCTGTGGAAGATCCCCCAGGAGCTCCCCCTCCTCCAATTCCTCAGAGGAAGCCTCCTCCCAGAGCCCTGAAGGCCCCTCCAGGACCACCAAGGAATCACCTGAGCCCACCGATGCCTCATCCTCCTCCAGAGGCAGGGGGCTCCCTTCTAGTCCACTTGTGTGCCCCAGGGAGTGCTTCTCCCAGGTCACTGGAGTTATACTTCTCCCCAAGAACTCTTCCCCCCCCCCCCCCCACGCCCTGCCAAAGGCAGTAGGCCTGATGGAGCATTAAAATAAATTCTAGTGAAAATGGTGGGGCTCCTGGTCCTGAAGCCCCCCCCCCCCCAGCACCTCCAAAGATGGCCCCAAAGGATCAGCAAGCTCTGCCAGCCCCATGGCCCTGGTCAAAATGGCAGCATTTACTGCTGAACTGAGAAATCCCAAGGCATCTGAAGCTGCACAGCTGTGGTCCCCAGGACAGTCTCCCTGGGCCACCACTGTTCCTGCAGACAGCCAAAGCAAAGGCTCTCCAGGGATAAATGGGCCCGCCAACTGCCACCTGTTGTACAATAGGCCCGAACGTCCTGTTTGGCCATGAGGCCCAATATTCCCTGCGCTTGCTACAACTTTCCTCTCCAAGTCAGAAGTCACAGAGTCCATCGCCAATCTCGTTAGAGCCTCCTGCTTGAGCCAGGCAGCCCCGTTTGCTCTCATGTGCTGCTAAACTCAAAATGTTTTTTTTAAACTCAGAGCCCTGCCAAAGAAGAGTGGGCTCAACACTGGGACCTCACCCAAAGGTTGGGGAGAGGGAACAGGGGAGCAAGTACGGCCAGAGGGAGTAGAGAGGAGGGACCCGAACCACCGGGTTCTGCACCCCTGCGGGAAAAGACAGAAAGACAGGCCAAAATAAAAAATTTTAAAAATAAACAAACACCTAACCAAAGCACAGGCTATGCATCCATTATCTGCTGAGATTGCGAAAATACTAGCTGTGGAGTAGTGTACAGGCTTCTATAGAGCTGGTTCGGCTCAGCTCAGTTTTTTTCTCTGTCTCCATCTGCTGATGGGTGGGCATAACCCATGCGTCTGGACTGGACAATTAGGAAATGCCCATATTTAAACACCAGTCCTCCTGGTCCCACTACCGTATCTGTCACTCAGCCCTATTGTTACTACCACTACTACCCTCTGTATCTATCCCAAGATACATATAAAAGGGTACACAGAGTGATTGTCTTGACTGGTAGGAGGTGCCAGGCCTTTTTGTTTTCTTTTTTCTGTTCTTACTAGTCCCATGCTGCTCAGATGTCAGGGGTGGAACAAAATCAGGGTAAAAATAATAGTATCATGGTACTTCAGCTTTAGACCCTACCTCCTCACACCCATTGCATACAGCTTTGTGCACAGAACCCCGCATTATTTCATGTGCTCTTAGGGCTGTCCCATGCACAGGAGTGGAGCGCATAAAGAAAACTGCACAAAGAATTGTACAAACATTAGTGCACCATTCATTTAAATTCAATAGTAAAAACAGCAGCTATTAAACCCAGAAGCAAAGAAGTGAGCGCACTACCCAAGCATGGTTTTCTAATACTGGAAATTTAGTACATGGTCCGAAGAGAAGTCAGCTCACTTTAAAAAAAAAAAAAAAAAAAAGTCAGGAGCTGGCTCTCTGCCGATTCAGCAACAACCTGCCTGCCCACCCGCACCACTGCTTTTTCCATGCCTGCAGCAGCTGTCGGGCCTCTGATTAAAAAAAAAACATAGCAAAATGAAAAACGAGACTAATCATTTCCTTGCTAGAAAGGCTGGTCTGGTCCCGCCCCTCTCTGATAGCAGGTCCAGACTAGCCTTCCTAGCATGGACCAACTTAATCCCATTTTCGTTTTTGGTGTTTTTTTTTTAATCAGAGGCCCAACAGCTGCTGTAGGCATGGAAAAAAACTGCGGTAGCGGCACGGGTGGGGAGAGGGGTGGAATGGGTGGAAGGGAAATGCCGAGCAAATATTGGACATGAGCGGGGGGGGTCGGGGGGGGGGTCGAGGGCAGATGCTGGACACAGGGGGTGGTCAAGGCCAGTTAATGACATACAGTGCAGGGGGTGGTGGGCAGTTGCTGGACAGAGTGGGGGGATAGAGAGCAGATAGATGAATATGAAGTAGGGGTATATGACAAAATTAGGCCTTACCTGCTAATTTTCTTTCCTGGAGTCCCTCCAGTCCAGTCCAAGCACATGGGTTATGTCCATCCATAAGCAGATAGAGACTAAGAAAAAAGAAAAACACCCCACACACACAAGACCTCTCTCAAATAATCTATGCTCCCCTGCAGAGCAGAGTCCCAGAACCCCATCATCTCCACCAGCCCTGCAATAAAAGACGTGCACTACCACAAAGCCATTCACAGCTCTTATCTCCATTTCCTTTTGTTTTTCTTCATTTTTCTGTTGACTTAAAAAGCACCAAGGTAAAAGACATTATCCCACCCCCCAGACCAAGGGTCTGCAATGGGGGGAGGGAAGCAAGCAACCAAAAAAAGGAAAAACAAACCGAACAAGGAGAGATCAGACACAGACAACTGGCCCAAACTCACCCGTTCTAGCAATCACCTTCTTTCAGAACAGGCACAAGACCAGCACAAAACAGTAGCAAAGTCCTGGGTGGGTCCTGGACTGGAGGGACTCCAGGAAAGAAAGTTAGCAGGTAAGGCCTAAATTTCACCTTCCAGATCATCCCTCCAGTTTAGTCAAGATATGTAGGATGCAATGAAGCAGTACTATTGTGGGGTGGGAACCACAACACCGGCCTGCAGCACCCACACTCCAAAATGATGTCCTGACAGGCCTACACACCCAGCCAGTAAGGACATGGAAAAGGAATGAAACAACCACGATGCCGATCTGCAAATGTCCTGAGGGGGGACAAGACTGAACTCCACCCAAGAAACTGCCTGAGCCCTGGCAGAATGGGCCTGTAAACCCACAAGAACGTGCCCCCTTCAACAAATACACCGATTCGATAGCACCTTGAATCTAAGAGATGGTTACCTTAGAAGATGCCTTAAACTTTCAAAGCCCACTATACAGCACGAAGAGGCGCGCTGAATGCCGAAATGCCTCTGTCACCTTCAAGTATCAGTTAAGCACCCTGCAGACAGACATCGAGCACATTTGAATCCCCAGATTCCGCCAAACTGGGAGAACCAGCAAAGGCCAGTAGAGTCACTGCATGATTGGATGTGAAAACGCCAAAACCACCTTCGGCAAAAAAAAAAAAAAAAAGGGAACCAGGCATAGGATCATTCTTTCCCTCAAATCGCCAAATAAGGCTCCCTGTACGAGACAGCCTGAAGCTCAGAGATGCACCACCCTGAACAGACTGCCACCACGAACACCACTTTCATAGTTCGATCTTTCAGAGAAGCCCCCTGAAAGAGGCTCAAATGGGTGGAACAAGGGGACAACAAGGTGGCCTCAAATACTTAACCCCTTGAAGGAAAAAAAAACAACAAAAAAAAAAAACCCACACACCACAGACCATGTCACGATGAGAGGTAAGAGACTCGCCCTGCACCCAACCCTGGAAACATGCCAGGCTCACAACCTGTACCTTCAAGGAGTTTAAGGCCAGACCCATGTCAAGATCATCCTATAAGAAAGCCAAAATCTCTGGGAGCAAGGCCCCTAGAGGCCACACACTCTCTCTGCACCAAGCCTCAAAGATGCAGCAAACCCCACACATTTATTTATTTAACTGTATTTATATCCCGCTTTTCACTGGGTCGAAGCGGTGTAACATAAAAAAGGGGGGGTGGACAGGAATCAGTTTTTTGGGGTCGGGGCCATCACCAGGTGACCAACAGTAATGATTTCGACAAACAATTGGGATATAGACATGGACATTGAGACGCAGTCATTTAGAGCAAGATCTTCTGGGGGGTGGGGGGGTTTGGGTAGTCAGTGGCGTGTGTTCATCAGTTCCGAGGTATTCCTGGAATAGAATGGTTTTCAGTTGTTTCTTGAATGCTAGGGGATCTCTGTTGCATCTGATGTGGCTTGGTAGAGAGTTCCAGACGGATGGTGCATAAAGTTCTTAGGCTCTGTTGCAGGTCTGTTGATTGTATTTGGTTCTTTTATGGGGGATGGTGAGGGAGTTGCTGGTGGTTTGTCGAGTTGTTCTGTTGTGGACTGGTTGAGGCAGTAGTGTGCGGAGCTGGGAGGTTTGAGTTTGGTAGAGGGCTTTGTGAGTGAGTAGGACAGCTTTGTATTTGATTCTTGCTTCGAGGGGGAGTATGTGGAGCTCCCTTAGGATTGGGGTGATGTAGTCGTGTCTTTTTGCTTTATGGATAATCCTTGCTGTGGTATTTAAGGCAGTTCGAAGTGGGTTGGTATGAGTGGCTGGCAGTCCGTGGTAGATTATATTGCAGTAGTCCAGGTGGGGGAGTTTCATGGCTTGCATCACTGTTCTGAAGTCCTGCGGTTCAAGTAGAGGTCTAAGGCATTGTACTGTTTTAGCCTTGTGAAATATTGTTCCGGTGGTTTTTTGATTTGTTGATTGAGTGTGAGGGCTTGGTCTATGATAATTCCCAGATAACTTATAGGCCAAGGATGCAGAATGATTCTGAGCCTGTAACAAGGTATCAGTCACCTTAGGGGAGTATCACCTGCGCCTCAAAACACAACCTCTAAAAAGCCAGGCCGTAAGCAAGATCCACAACTGGCATCCAGAGAGGACCATGTGCAAGAAGATCTGCCTCTCAAGGAAGCAGGAGAGGCTTTGCCTCCTGGAGCCACACCATAACCATGTACCACGGCTGCCTGGGCCAGTACGGGGCCAAAAGCACCTGCATGGGCCTCGACTCTCTACAGAACGTGACCAATCAATGGCCGTGGGGGGGGGGGGCAGAACACAGAGCAGCCTGTCGCTGGGCCAAGGATGAATCACCACACGACCTTCTGCTGTGTGTTCCTGGTACCTGCTGAAGAACCTGGGGGCCTTAACATTCGCCACTGTCACTATTTAGTCCATCTTGGGGATGCCCCAGGATCCCACAGTCAAAGGGAAGGCCAACTCTGATAGGGACCAGTCCCCTGGATCCAAAAGATGATGGCGCAAATAAGCCACCTGAACATTTTCCTTCCCAGCAACATGTGCCACCAATAGCACAAGCAGATGAACCTCCACCTACTATAAAAGCAGGACTGTCGCCATCAGCAAGTTCCGAATGCGGCTTTGTCGATTGATGTAGGTCATCATTATCGCAAAGCACTCTCATCACCTGCTACTGAAACATGGGGAAGAAGCACTCCAAGGCCAGAAGCACTACCCTTGTCTCTAGACAACTGATAGACTACTGGCTCTCCTCCAGTGACCACTGCCCCTAGAATATCTGGCCCTGACAATGAGCCCCCCCAACTGAAAAGACTGGCATCCGCAGTCACCACCACCCAGTCCAGAGTCTCGAGAGGCATCCCTCATGCAAGGTTTGCCGAGTGAAGCCACCTCTTCAGATTCACCTGGGCCTCACCCCAGAGAGCAAGAAGAACCTCTGTAGACTGCCCTTGCGGGGGGATCACTGCACCAACTGTGCCACCTGAAGAGGCCACATGTGAAGCTGAGCCCAAGGGACCAGCTCCAGGGAGGCAGCCATCAAGCCATCACCTGCAGGTAGTTGCAAACTTTCAGATGGGAAACTGCCCACAGCCTTTGCACCTGACCTTGCAACTTCATTATCTTGCCCTCCAGTAAATACACCATCCCCCAACAGATATCAAAGAGGGCTCCCAGGTACTCCAGGGATCGAGACGGAGACAGACTGCTCTTGGCAAAATACACAACCCAGCCCAGCTCCTGAAGCTGGCAGCTCAGATAGGCTGTCGCCTCCCAACTCTCATACAAGGTTTTCGCTTGAATCAACCAATCGTCCAAAAATGGATGCACCAGAATGCCCCGCTTCCGCAAGGCTGCCACTACTACCACCATTATCTTTGATCAACACTCATGGGGCTGTGGCAAGATGGAAGGGAAATGCCTGAAACTAAAAAGGTCCCTGAGGCACAGCAAACTGCAGGAACAGCTGATGTTCTGAACAGATGGAAATATGCAAAATACGCCATGGACAGATCCAGGGAACGTCAGAAACTCCCCTTGTCGGATGGCCACAATGACTGATCCAAAATGGGCTGCCATGATCCCTCTCTCGGACACCATGAAGGAAATCTCCGGGGGCATGGGAATAATGGCCTCAAGCTGCAGAAGACTTTAGATCATCGTCTGCACCGCCAAAGCCTTGGCAGAGGCTCAACAAAGACACCATGAACATGTACGTAAGGGGCCTTGCAAAAGAACGTAATCCTTGAGATCACCTCCAAGACCTAGATCTGGAAGCTGGACATCTTGTAGAGAATTTAAAGGGATAGAGCAGAGGCTAGACATGGGGTGGAGGGTCATAAAGGGATGGCAGGCAGATGCTGAAACACAGAGTTGTGGTTGTAGGGGGGACATGACGGACATGGTGTGGGGAGATATAAAGGCAGAAGCTGGACATAGTTGGAGGGTAGATGCTGGACACGGGGTGAGGGAGAGACAGGGAATGCTGGACATGGGGGGGGGGGAGACAGGATGAGAAAAAAAAAGGAGAGAGGCAAGACCGGACAGCAGAAGGCGATAGATGCTGAACAAAAGCGATGATGGAAGAGAGAAAGAGAAAGGAAAGTGTTAGTTAAAGATTGGGGAAGGATAGAGAAATGGAGCGAAAAGGAGATTGCGAACTGGAAATAAGAGAGAAATATAAATCTAAGTTGACAAAGAGAAAAAAATAGAAGAAAGCTGAAAGGAAAAAGATAAAAACATCAGAGACGGATGTAGGGGAGTAAGTGAAGTGGCAGGTGGATTACAGACTCCGGAAAAAAGAGAGAAGACAGAGGACACAAACTAGATACAAGGACCAAGGCTATTAGAAAAATAAAATAGCTGGACAATAAAAGTAAAAATAAAACAAAACGTAATTTTCAGTTTTATGACCAGAATGTGTCAGTCTTTTTTATTTTATGCATGCCATCTTTATATTTTGCACAGTACAGGGGGAAATGCATCACGGTTTGTATTTCTTGTGTTGCACTGCATGCAGTCTGGCTTATTGGAGTTTCAGCTTCTTTTTGTCTATATATTTCTACTTTGAGTTTGTTACAATTTATTCTGTACTTGGTGAGCGTCTGTGTTCTGCTTGTGTGACCGAGACCATGTGTTTTCTGTTAGCATGTAGTTTCTATGTAGGATCCTATAGTAATCTGGCTTGTTCAGTTTTCTGAATGGGAGGTATAAGGAGTTCTAAGGCCCACTGCAATATTTCTGGTGCTGCTCTTTTCTGGGTAAGCTCTTTATATAGTGTTAGTGTTAATTTTAGAAGCTAGTGCCGTTATGGTATGGTAGATTTGCTTTATAGGTCTTCAGCGACTTGTGTAGGGTTTTGTGTTAGTTCAGTTTGCCTGGTACAGGAGAGGCTGTTAATGAGAGGACACCGGAATCAGATTTTGTTTTCTAGTATATTGGGTTCTATGGTGAAACGTCCTAGTTCTGCTCTGCACCTACTGATGAAAAAGGGGTTTTTGTTGTATGCAAAATAGATGTTCAAAAATAAAAAAAGGGAGGAGAACCATAGCACAGTTTCTAACACCAAAATAAAATTAGTTCTAATTTAAAATTTAATTAATTTTATTTTGGTGTTAGAAACTGCACTGCGGTTCTCTTTTACTTTGTCCCTTGGCATGTGAGCACCTTACATCTCCTTTGTTTTTTTTAGAATATATATTTATAGATGTCAGTATTTTTCTCTCTTAGAGCTGAATAATTATAACGGCTACAATTGTTTGCATTTTAATTATATAGGCACTGAATGCTCCTTCTGAATATCTTGGGGGCACCAACTCATCCCTCGCCTGTTTGTTTTTCTAACTAGTGTTTTTTGGTGTGTTTTATTTTAAGATATATGCAAATGAATATGCAGATACCCATAATGAATATGCAAGTATGTCACCCCACCCCCAATGAAGCGGTCAAACTACACCCATGCTTGAGAACCTCTCTGCTAAGATGATTCTTCCTGGGGGATCCTCAGCCTGTCAGGTTTTCAGGATACCTGCAGTGAATGTTCATGAAAGATATGCAAACACTTATCATTGCACGCAGGATATTCACCTTGGATATCCTGAAAGTCTGACTGGTTGGGGTCCGCCAGGACAGTTTTATAAACCACTGATCTAGAGAAAGCCCAATTACATTTTCAGGGCCACCTGGATGCTTTAACATCTTCAATCTAATGTACATAACATCTTACAAAGAATCCAGTTTTCTTCAGAACAGATATGGTCTTTCGGCGGCAACAATGTGGAATTTACACTTATTTTTTTCCATTAATGATTTTGTGCTATTATCTTATTTTCAGTCTTCTATTCCTAAGCCTCCCATATCTCAACTCTTTGAGGCCACTTTTGGATTCTTAAGTCTCCTATAGGTCTCCTTACCATTCCCATAGACGTATCCTTGCCCTCAGCTGTTGTGCTGTCTTGACCAGATTGTCCCTGTTCCTCAAAGCTTGCAGTCTTTTACATGTGTCTGTACAGCGCTGCATACGCCTTGTAGCGCTATACAAATGATTCGTAGTAGTAGAAGTTACCAGAGCAGTCAGTCAGTTTCAAAAACACAGGTCACCCCCCATGGAAGAAGATATAGAAGTATACCATTAAATGCCAAGCAACACTGTTGGAACAAAATAGTTTTGACTACCAGGAGGTGAAGTAATTTCCCTTTGAAATTTAGTTTTAAAAAAAAAAAAACTCCTCCCACCATGATAAGCTAAGCAAAGAAATTTGGCTGTGCTGATGCATGCGGTCATCTTGCTAAGTCATTAAGGCATGAAGCATGGACAACAGAAAATGAATTTTAAACAGTTGTTGCTGTAACAAAAATCCGGCAGGAAAGAAGTAAAGTATTTAGAGGCCAAGGCTATCTCCAGTTTAGATAACGGCTAGGTCACAGAACGTTTCTCATTTTAGGCTATACACTTTTCTTGCAGAGAGGGGAGATACGTGGTGTACACAGAAACCAGGCCACTCCAGATCACTTGGTAAAGCCGTTTCTCATTTATCTACAGTTTTGCTAATTTAAGCAAGTCAAAAGCTGCACATAATAAAAGCGTACCAGTAGATCCTATGCAGGTAAGTGCATAAGGCATCTGTCTAGTTTTCGCACAGATTAACCAATCAAGACAGCACTCAAATCTCTGGGAGATGGAAAGGATTTAAAGTTTTGGATACATAGAGGAATAGCAAGGACATCTTTACAACAACAAACAAACAAACACACACACACACAATACCAACTTCCACCATGCATCCTTACTTTTCTGCCTTGAAGGAAAAAGTTGCAGTCATGCTATAATCCGAACATATGGCTCCACTGGAACAAATGCTCAATACTTACAAGTTTTTGTCTTATCTACTATTTTACAGCAATTAATAAGCTGAGATTCAGCCATTACCTTCTGTCCCACAGCCACCCCACACTGCAAGCAAGCATTCTGACACACATTTCCATCTTCTCTCTCAGCCAACGACTAAAATCAACTCAGTGAAGACGAAGTCTGACATTCACGCCCACATGAGGGCTATGCTACTAATAAAAATAATATTGATATATAGTGCTACAAGGTGTATGTAATGCTTTATAGAAAAAAAAGGACATGGTCCCTGCTCTCTGGAGCTTAGAGTCAGATGCAAAGGAGGGGTGCTTTCCCCAACCAGCAAGCAAATTAGGCAGTTGCCTAAGAAATCAACTTCTGAGGCGTGTACAGCTTGTGCGGCGCAGGGCATTCCAAGCTAAAACAGATTCTGACAGCAGGTAGGGGGAGGGGGCATGGAAGAGGAGCGGCATAAGGCTTAAGATTTGCCTAGGACACCAACACTCTGAACCAACTCTGGGGCTGGCCACACAGAGACACGGAAGGAGCAAGCACGTATCCAGAAGGGGTGTCCGTACTTGGTAGTTCGAACAAAACAAATCTCGCCTCCTATGCTGGAAATGTTTTGTTCTCAACTCCTGAAAAACCCACCGATGGCGCACACACGCATGCTTGTAAGAGCAGGGGACAGAAGTAAAATGAATGAAAGGAGCGTCTGGGGTTCATTATCTTGCCTATTCTAACCAACTACGCCAGGCAAAATACAAGTTAAAAGCAGTATGAACTCAACTACTACAAAAAGAGTCACTACCTACCACAAACAAAATTTGGCTTTCAGGATGTTCACGATTTAACATTTATGAAGGTACCCGCACACATCTGATTCAAGAATCATTCATTTGGCATCTACAGATTGGCTAGCCTGAAAACCAGGCTCATTTCCGAAACTACGACCAGATCTCAGTATCATTGCTATAGGGTTTAGGGTTTTTCTTTTTGTTTTTGCCCAGGCAGTTCTATTAACCTTTGCTGGCCTCCGTGTGGCATGTTGGCAGTGGACTTGCGTTTGGATCAATTGTTAGAACAATAGGGTCATGGTGCGTCACAGAGATGGTACGCTTAGGTTTGAAGAAGGGAAGATGGCTACTCCCTTCTTTAAGCCTGGAGCATACCACCTCCATGGCATGCCATGACCCAACTAGGGATGGACCCTAAAGTTACTGCTTGGGTTGGAGATTGGTTGAGTGGGAGGCGACAAAGGGTACAGGTAAATGGAGCTCACTCTGAGGAGGAGGTGTTTACCAGTGGTGTGCCCGAGGGATCTGTCCTTGGTCCGATTCTTTTTAACATCTTTGTTAGTGATATAGCGGAAGGGCTGTCGGGTAAGGTTTGCCTCTTTGCAGATGATACCAAAACCTGCAATATAGAGTAGACACCCAGGAAGGTGTAAATAACATGAGGAGGGATCTAGCTAAGCTTGAAGAATAGTCTAGAATTTGGCAGATGAGATTTAATGTTAAAAAACGCAAGGTCATGCATTTGGGCTGCAGCAATCCAAATCCCCTCCTCTCCAGCTCTCTCCTGCCTCCATCTGTCCTGTCTATTGAACGGCGTTCCTTTCCTTTCCAAGCTATGTTGTTATTTTATTGTCATTGTGCACCACTCTGATGCCCTGGGCGGTATATCAAGAAATAATTAAAGATAAAGGGAGCAATATAGTATAGGGGGTGAAGTACTTTTGTCTGCTAAAGAAGAGTGTGACCTAGGTGCGATTGTGTCCGATGACCTTAAAATGCCTCAACAGGTAGAAAAGGCGACAGCAAAAGCTAGAAGGATGCTTGGGTGCATAGGAAGAGGAATGGCCAGCAGAAGAAAGGAGGTGATAGTGCTTCTGTGTAAGTCTTTGGTGCGACCTCATTTGGAGTATAGTGTGCAATTCTGGAGACTGCACCTTCAAAAGGATATAAACAGGCTGGAGTTAGTACAGAGGGTAGTTACTAAAATGGTTAGTGGTCTTCATTATAAAGCATATGAGGACAGACTTAAGGATCTTAATATGTACACCTTAGAGGAAAGGCGGGATAGAGGTGATATGATTGAGACGTTTAAATATCTCCATGCATAAATGCACAGAAGAGCCTCTTTCAATTGAAAGCAAGCTCTGCTACGAGGGGACATGGGATGAGGGTGAAAGGGGATAGATTCAGGAGTCATTTGCGGAAATATTTCTTTACGGAAAGAGTGGTGGATCCGTGGAATAGTCTCCCAGTGGAGGTGGTAGAGATGAGCACAGTGTCTGAATTCAAAAAAGCATGGGACAAACACAGAGGATCTCTAAAGGAAAAAAAGGGGGCTGTTGTAGTGGTTGATATGGAAGGACAGACTAGAAAGACCATGTGGCCTTTTTCTGTTGTCATGTTTCTATATTTCTTAACTACTCCTAACAATGAATCCAAATGCCAATCCACTGCACTGCACCACGTTAACCACTAAGCCAACCCCTAACAATGTGTACATGTAAACATCTCCTTCTCATGTCTTTCCTAAAAAAAAACTCTATTAAACCACCCAAAAACATTGCATGCATGCAAAGTTGCATATGAAGGTATTATTCCAAGTCGTTAAACCTTCCTTCTCATTCCTTTCCCAGATACTCAGAATATCCACTGCATAGAGATTCCAATACACATTCACTGTGGATACCTCAGAACAGATATGGGAGCCACTGTACTATCATTCACTCACACAATTGTTTGTTTTGTAAAGTGCCTTCAAGTCAATGCCAACTCCTGGCAACCCAGCAGTCCCTGGGTTTTCTTGGCAAAGTATGACCAGAAGTAGCTTGCCAGGCCTTTTCTTACAAGGCAATGAAGGGTAAAGTGACTTACCCAGTGGGAATCAAACCCAGATCTCTTGGGTACTAGGAGTAGCCTAGTGGTTAGAGCAACAGCCTATGTGTGATAGGCCCACATTTACAGATAAGACTGATCCATCAAAATATTTCAGCTGCCCGGAAGATTATTAATGCCATTTAAAGAAAAATAACATGGTGACAGTCCATAAAGATGTGGATTGTGTTCCCCTACCAGCAGAATGAGTTTTTCATTGATTCTTTGTCTCCACCAAACTTCAATGACAACACTCCCATGCCTCTATTCGCCTCAACCACCAGAGATCCCTTCAATATTTGTCCCAAAACATATGGGAGAAATATGGCAAGCCTCACACAACCTCAACATGGGCAACAATGAGTAACAAAACAATAGAAAACTAAGTACAGGAAAGCATAAACAGAAGGCTGTCAGTACGAGAGATTCACCTGCAGAGCCAACTATAAAAACCATAGCAGACCCAAGGATACCACAGCAGAACACAGCAATACAGTTCCAGAGGTGAGTCCTGGGCTGGTCTATCAGTACTCAAGGAAAGGACATTAACTGGTAAGTAAAATGTCACCTTCCATATCATCCTGCTAGACCAGTCCAGACAAGTGGGATGTACGAAAGCTACAACAGCACTGGGCGGGAAGGAGACACAGTAGCTTGCAAAACCCTTGAGCCAAAGGCCGTGTCTGTCCAAACGTGGACATCTACACAGTAATGCTTGACAAAAGTGGAAAGTGATGCCCCCACTGCTGCCCAATAATTGTCTGCAAGGGATACTGAGTTCCGCTCTGCCCACAAGGGCACTTGTGCTCAGACAGAATGAGTGTGCAAACCCTCCGGAACCAGCCAGATCCTCAACAGATATGCAGAGGTAATGGCCTCCTTAATCCAGCACCCCAAAGTCAACTTAGCTGTCACCTCACCCTTACGCAGGCCAGCAAACAGCACAAAAAGATGGTCGGATTTATGAAAGGAATTTATAACCTCCAAGTACCAGAGAAGCACCCTCCAGACAGTCAGTCACAAGATGAAGATCCTTATCCTTCCCCGAACTCTGCTCCTTGGAGAAGGAGGGCAGGCAAACCACCTGGTTCACATGAAAGGGAGAAAGCACCTTAGGCAAGAAGGAAGACACAGATCGAATGGAGATCACCTCCTTTGAAAAAAACAAAATAAGGATCTCAGCAAGGCAAATATCATGCAGCTTTGAAATCCACCTTGCAAGGCAAATTGCAAATGAAGAAGACTGTCTTGAGTGTCAAATCCTTTACTAAAATGATAAAGCGGTGTAAAAAAAAAAACAACCTGTTAAATAAGAAAAAAACAAAACAAAACATACACACACTTACTTTAAAGTACGCGCTTCAATGGCTCAAAGGGCATTGCCATCAGGGCCCTGAGCACCAGACCCAGATAGGGATCACAGTCCAGAGGGGAGGACGCAGACACCGAACCCGCTGAAGAAAGCACGAAATGCCCAGGTGCAAGGCTAGAGAGACCAGCCACCAAACCTCAGAAACAGGCCAGAGCTGCTACTTGAACTATCATGGAGGGGCCATTTTCCAGGCCATCCTATAGAAAGGCCAACAGAGATGGCATCTTGGCCACCTCAGAAGCCAACTGCCGAGCACCGCACCATCTCTCAAAGAGGCACCAGAACCACACTTATACTAGCTTGGTAGACTTCCTCCAGACTCAGAGCAAAGTGGAGACCACCACCGGAGAGTAACATTTACGCACTAGCCATCAAGAGCCTTGCCGTAAGAGAGAAGGGAACCAGGTCCTCCGGGACAAATCAGTCCCTGCCACAATAGGCCTCGAGACAGAAACAACTGAAGAGGCGGCACCTGGAGGAACCACAACAGATCTCCAAAATCACACTTTCCTCTGCAAATCCAGCGCTACCAGAACAAACCTGCCTGGGTGGCATTCTACTGTATATGCTGAACCTCATGCCCCACCAAGGGCCCTGGAGGAAAAAATGTACAGCAGATGCCAACTTGACCAGGGCATCGATGCCTTTGGACCCCACCTCCGTGTGGCAACTGAAGACATGGCAAACTTTGGCATTGGAGTGGATCGCCATCAGATGCATTTTGAGGCGACCACAGCGGTGCAGAATCAATTGAAATGCCTCCTGACTCAACTCCCACTCTCCAGGATCCATAGAGTGCCAGCTCAGGAAGTCTGCTTCCACAATGTCTACCCCAGCAATGTGCTGAGCTGACAAGGCTAGGAGGTTCTTCTCTGCCCGGGCAGACAGGAGAGGCATCTCCAGAGCTACTCCGGCACATCTTGTGCCGCCTTGCCAATTAACATAAGCCACTGCAGTGGTATCCAAAAGATACTCTGATCTCCTGGCCCTCAACCAGGGGCCATAAAAAAAAAAAAAAAAAAAAAAAAGCCAACCCGATGGCCCACACTGCTTCCCTGTGGTTCCATCATCCCTGAGCAGTACAGTTTTGGCAATGGGCTCCCCAGCCCAAGCGACTGGCATCTGTTATCAGGAGAAATCATCCAGTGACACACCCATACTCACATAACAGAGCTTCTGCCACCACTGCAGGCTGGACTTCATCCTCGGACTCCTAAGAACTTGGGGACTAATGAGCCAGAAAGGACTGCTGGAGTAGTCACATGTGAGCATGTGCCCACAGCACCATCTCTATGGCCGCTGCCATCAATCCAAGCAGCTGAACATAATCCCAGACTCTAGGAGCCTGCTGCTTACAGAACAGCACCAGGCAATCCAACAGTCTTGACTCCTCTGGCAGGAAAAATACTGCCCACTCGAGTGTCGAAACGTGCTCCCATAAATTCCAGGGACTGGGAAGGCAGCAGCAGCTGGCTCTTTCACAGATTGATCATCCAGGCGAGGCTTTCCAAAAAGAGAGACACCATGCAGAATGCCACCCAAGATGCTTCTGAAAGGGAACGACCCCAGATGAGCTAGTCATCCAGATACAGATGGATGCAGATCTCTTGGTGCCACAACTGCCACCACCATGACCTTAGAGAAGGTTCTCAGGGTGCTGGATAACACAAAGGGGAGGACACCGAAATGACAGTGAGAGAGCCGAGCATGACAAAAAACACAGATACATCTGCTGACTTGCCCGGATCGGGATGTGAAAGTATGCCTCGGCCAGATCCAGAGAAGCCAAGAACTCCCCTTGGCGCACTACTTGAATTACAGAACACCAGGTTTCCATCTGGAAGTGCACGACGCACAAGTGCTCATTGACCCCGAGGGCCAGAATGGGCCAGAAGGAACAGTCCTTTTTGGGCACCACAAAATAGATGGAGTATCTGCTGCCACCCTGTTTGTCTGGGGGGGGGGGGGGGGAACGGGCACTATGGCCTTTAGGAACAGAAACTTGTGCCAGGTGGACCGCATCATGGCACTTTTGATTGCAGACCCACAAAGGGAAATGACGAATGTGCCCGGAATCTGCTCCTTGCATTCCAGGGACATAGCCAAACTAAATGGTGTCTAGCACCCAGCGATCCTTGGTGACCCAGGCCCATTCCTGAAAGAGAAGGCAAAGCCCGCTTTCAACCAGAGGAACCAGGGATTGGTCCACCAAACCTTCATTGTGCAATTCAGGAAATTTCACCTCTGGAAGGGACCCTGGGTCCACAGGCCCCACAAAAAGGACAGAGCGAGTTCGAAGTCCAGAGGCAGAGGAGAATAAAGGCTTTCTAGATTGGTAACGACAAAAGTCCTGAGATCCCCAGGAGTTCTGTCAGCACATCTACAGTGGATGGGTGGAGGCTGACAAGGGGTTCCTGTCTGCTTCACAAGCCCCTTGGACCCTTCTTCTGAAAGGCAGTAAAGGCTGTCTCACTCAGGTCCTTCACCAGCTTCTCCAAATTGGCTCCAAACAGAAGCTTCCTTTTAAAGACCAGCAAGGCTTAGGAAGAGGGGTCCGTCGCCCAGTGCAGGAGCCAGATCCACCTCCGTGACAGAGCAGAAAGGACACTGTCCCTGGATGTCAAACATACCAGGTCATACATGGCATCAGAAAAGAAGGCTGCAGCTGACTCCAGATGAGGGGTATCATCATCCAGTGGAAGAGACTGAATCCACTGAAGCAGGGCTTGAGAAGTCGGGCTCGCACATACTGACAACTGAAGGATAGCCATTGCCGCAGCAAACTGGCTCCTCAGAGCATCCACCTTTAGGATCCTTTAAGGCCGAGCTACCTTCCACAAGGATGGCGATCCGCTTAACAGCTATGACCTGCGCATCCTCCTTGGGAATATTAAGCCACACCACACACTCCTTCTCCAGGAGAGCATACATCTTTCTTACACTCTTAACCCCCAAGGAAGGGAGCTGGGAGAAACTGGATCATATACTTGATCACCTCTGGAAATGTGTAAACAGTAGTGGATTTCTGAACCCCTCGCAGAAGCAGGTGCACCTTCGGCTCCTGTTCCATCCCTGGAGCATCTACCAAGTTCAAGGCGGATGAGACCCGGCAATCAATGCCGCCAGCTCCTCCTTCCGGAATAGGCATATTACCCAGCCTCATCACAGTCTTCTGAAGGCAAGAGTACTTCCTCATCCACATCAGAGGCCAGCACCAAAACATCTGAATCCAAATCAATGTCGAAATCTCAAACCGGTCCGAGATGACTCCCATCTCCAGGGGACACCCCTCACCAGGGATGCTTAGTCAAAGAGAGTGGAACAGGGCTTGCACTCTCAACCTACCCTCCAGAGGCTGCAGGGTCTGATTTTCCACACCAGAAAGACCAGGCCTGCTGTAAAAAGGAAAAGCATTCTAGAGAGGACAATGTGGAGCCTGGAATCTCACCTCTCAGAAAAGGCTGCTCAACACCAGGGGGCATCACCATCACAGATCCCCTAGAAAGACGAGCAGCTCACAGCCCAACTGCTGGACCCTCCAGTGGGCTGGATATCCTTGCCGACAGCACCATCTGTCACCTCCTGCCCTGAGGCAGACAAGGCTGAACTAACTGCTTCCCCCAGCTAAGAGAGGGGGAGTAGCCCTCCAGGGGCGACTCGGAGGCTGCCATTCAGGAAGAGTCCAGAATCCAGAGATGAGGCCCCTCACTTGCCACATGACAATGTTTCCTGGAAGAAGCCCGAGTTAAGGCAAGTATCACAACGGCGTGCGCTAAGCCGTGGTGGCCCAAAGGCACGCTTGTACATGTGCTTTTACTACAGTGTGCATTAGCTTTACTTTTTTTTTTTTTAAGCAACGTGCCTTACAGGCACTAGGGAAGGAATGCATGTTTGAGCCGCTCAGGTGGAACGCACGTTAGAACAGTGCAACTGCCAGGCGCACAATAGGTAGAAACGCCACTAACGCATACAGAATGTGGTGAGAAATCCTCACACTATGCCAACAGTCACCAGCAGTCCACCCTGAATTGTGTCCCGGGGAAGGAATCAGGAGCCTCCAACAAGGACAGTGGAGGTCAAGCCCTGGTACTCATCCCCTGAGAGCCCCAGAACGAAACTTGTGCTGGGTTTAGCTCTACTCCCCAGGAACTGTTTCTCTGGCTTTGCAGCACTGCATTTAAGATGCCTCAGAGCTGTCTGCAATCTTTAGAAGAGAGCAGAAGGGGGAGGGGCGTTGAGGTTGTGCGAGGCAGTTGTACTCTTCCAGATCCAGCCAATTTCTGGCTGCTCAATAGGCTCTTATGCAGGGTAAGAGCGTAGAGCTGAACCAAAATATTCCTTCTTCTATGGCTACTGAAAAAACACAGTCTACTGGAGCCTCCAACATCACACTCTAGTAAGAGATCAACCCACAGGCAGTCATTCACGAGCATTTTAAATCAAATCTTTCCTCTTAAATCTTCAGAAATTTTCTTCAGAGAGGAGAAAATCAATCCACCATCTACTGGAGACAAAGAAATACTAAAGTGACCTCTGGTGGCTGAGTCAAATAAAGGCATGGAAGAGATGTCACTGAAACCTGAGCTTTTCATTGGTTCTTTGTCTCCACCATTCTGCTGGTAGGGGAACACAACCCATTTGATGACTTGGAGGTGCAATACGAGGGGGTACCCAAAAAAAAACCGGAATTGTTTTTTTTAAAGTTATATATTTTCAAATTGTTTACAAAACCACCTTATCCCCTTCAAAAATACTCTCCATTACAACTGATACATTTGTCCCACCGGTGCTTCCACTGTTCGAAACATTTTTTGTAGTCATCTTTAGAAATGGCTGACAGCTCCTCCCTCGTTTTTTTCTTGACTTCTTCAATGTTGTCAAATCGGTGTCCTTTCATGCCCCTTTTCATGCATGGAAATAAGAAAAAGTCGCAGGGAGCCAGGTCAGGCGAATAAGGTGCGTGGGGCAGCGGAACCATGCCATTTCTAGCCAAAAACTGTCTAACAGAGATGGCTGTGTGTGCAGGTGCGTTGTCGTGATGGAAGAACCAGTCTGTCTGCCACAAAATCGGGTCTTTGACGAACACTGTTGCGCAATCTTCTTAAAACTTCCAAATAAAAGGTTTGATTGACGGTCTGACCTGGGGGAACAAACTCTGAATGAACTACGCCCTTGGCATCAAAAAAGCAAATCAGCATTGTTTTGATGTTTGATTTGACTTGACGACATTTCTTTGGATGGGGTGACGATGACGTCTTTCATTGGCTTGACTGTTGCTTTGTTTCTGGGTCATAACCATAGCACCATGACTCATCACCAGTAATGACCTTTGACAGAAAATCTGGAACAGTTTCAAGCTGTTTCAAAACACGACATGTTTCAACTCGATGTTCCTTTTGAATGTCAGTCAGAACCCGAGGAACAAACTTGGCAGCAACCCTTTTCATTCCCAAATCTTCCGTTAAAATTCGCTGAACCGAGCTCCAAGATAACCCACTAATCTCTGACAGTTGATCAATTGTCTGTCGACGGTCTGTGAGCACAAGCTCTCGAAGTTTTTCAATATTTTCATTGATTTGGGCAGTTGATGGACGCCCAGAACGAGGTTTGTCATCAATCGACATGTCGCCATTTTTAAACCGAGCAAACCACTCGTACACTTGAGTTTTTCCCATAGCGTTATCTTGGTAGGCTGTTTTCAACATTAAAACAGTTTCAGCAGCATTTTTAACGAGTAGAAAACAAAATTTCACAGCTGCACATTGTTCACTTAAACTTATCATAAAACGAAACAAGAACAAAACAGCGCTAGCAAAAACAATCACTGCAGATGAACAGAACAAGCCAGGTCGACAACACAGGCGGCACTGAACTGACAATGAGTTGCGCTATACACGCCTAGCGGCAGAAGTGCGTACTACACAAGCTCCGCCCACGGAAATGTTATTCCGGATTTTTTTGGGTACCCCCTCGTATATGGCCATTACAGGCCTAATCTGGGCACGGGTAGTCATGGTGGTGTGTGTATATATATGCGCCCAATCAAGGGCAAAGGGATTTTTTTTGAAGGACTTTGGTTGGAACTGGTCAGGATTTGTGAAGGGGTCCCTTGTTGTTGCCAGGGATTTTGATGGTTGTCTACCCACGGATGTACCGACAGGGATGTGGAAGGGAGGGGGAGAAGATGCTCGCAGGCGAAGCTTGAGGAGGTTTATGCAATTGTGGCAATTAGTGGATGGCTGGAGAGAGGCCAATCCGTGCATGCATCAGTTTTCTTTTTACTCGTCTGCACATCATTCTTATTCTCCTATTGATATGCTGCTGGTTAGTAGGGATATTGGAGTCACAGCTCACCAAAGGACGTACGAGCCAACCTGGCAGCCAATTCTGGCAAATCAATGACAGCTTGCTGCGGGTACCAGAGATAGTGACATCTATTGAGAATTATTAAACTGTGGGGGAGATGTTCCCTGCCCCATCGTTTGGGATACTTTCAATGCCTACATAAGTGGTAGGTTCCTAATGTGGAGCACTCGGCGCAAGAAACAGACAACAACAACTTGAGGAAGGGTATCAGTCAGTGGCTCAGAGCAAGAGCATCTAGCACAAGGGGACCCAAAAGGCTTCTGGGCTTTGGAGAAGGCGCGCACACATGTGCACACTCTTCAGATTGATGATTTGGCCTTTCAATTGTACATAGCATAAATAACGCTTTTATAAACACAGCAACAAGCCAGGAAAGGTCTTAGCGTGGTGCTTAAAGGCCAGGCAAGCGTACCAAGAAGCAGATAAAGTTCAGCAGGAGGGAGGGAGGTGGGCAAAAAGATGTAGCCATACGGCAGGCATTTCAGCAATTTTATCAACAGCCCCCACAGTAGAGGGGGCACGAAAACAGGAGAAAAGCCTATTTGGACTTGGTAGCTTTACCAGTATTAAGGGAGAAGACCATGAATGGCACGATGCCCCTATTACTTTAGCAGGCGTATAGGTGATAATAAAGGGACTGGTGGGGGAAACCCCAGGGCTGGATGGGCTCGCAGCAGTGGTTTACAAAAACCATTTAGCGACCAGTTGGGCCTAGTTAAGGTATCTAATGGGGTTCTAAAGGGGGTATGGCCTGCCTCTCACTATGGGCCAAGCGGGCATCAGTGTTCTCTTGAAGCCTGGGAAAGCTGCCACCAGTTGCAATTTCTACAGGCCTCATTGATCAACTTAGATGCCAAAAGTTTTGCAAAAGTCCTGGCAAATATGGCAGACAGCTGCTGAGCCTATTTAATAGATGCAGACCAAACTGGCTTTATTCAAGGCCGCCAGGCAGCTGATAATTGAAGCGAGTGGTGAATTTGATCTGGGCAGCCAGGTATGAACAGGTGGGAGTGATGATGTTGGCGGTAGACAAGGAGAAGGCATTTGATAGAGCAGAATGGGCATATTTGTAGTAAGTGCTCAGGAAGATTGGGATAGGGGAATGGTTTATACAGTGGGTCCAGGCCTTGTTTGCCTGACCTTATGAGGCTGTGAAAGTTAATGGGGAATTATATTCAGGGGTTTTTAGACTTGAGCAGGGCACAAGACAGGAGGGAGGAAGGGGGCACCCCTACTTGCAATGTCAGTATGTTTATTATGTTTATGTTTATTAGTTTTTGATAAAATCGCCTTTCTACAGAAATCAGAGCGATGTACAATATAAAAACAATTGTCTAAAAAGAGGCCGAAGCCTGGAAAGGAAAAGAAATACAATATCTGTTTAAAAAGTACAATTTCTGTTTAAAAGAGTAGACAAGAGAGACATGGAGAGGGCGGGGAAGAAACAACAAGGGAAGGTTAGGGACGGGAAAAAGGAGATTACACAAAAGGAGAGGGCACATCGAAAGCCAAAGAGAAAAGGTGTGTTTTTAGGTTTTGCTTAAAGGTTGAGAAAAGTGGTTCGAGATGGAGGGAGGGAGGTAGAGAGTTCCAGAGGGCGGGGCCGATAAAGAAAAAAGCAGAGGAGCGGGTGGTCTGTAGATGAGCACGGGAAGGGGAAGGAAGGGCTAGACGGTGAAGATGAAAGGAGCAGGGAGTATATCGGGGGGAGTGGATAGAAAGTAAGTCAGCAAGGTATTGGGGGGAGCCAGTGTGAAGTACTTTGTGTACCAGAGTGAGAAGCTTAAATTGGGAACGGTAAGGGAGGGGTAACCAGTGGAGGTGAAACAGGAGGGGAGTGATGTGATCGCGAGGAGAAGCATGACAAATAAGACGGAGCGGCAGTGTGGTGTATGCGTTGTAAACGGGATAAGCGAGACTTAGGAAGACCGACAAGAACTGAGTTTGCAAAGTCGACACGTGAGATAACCAAAGACAACACCAGGGTGGTGAGGGCTGCTGAGGACAAAAAGGGGCGTACTGCACGTATTTGCCGGAGGAAGAAGAAAGAGGATTTGGTAATGTGAGAGAGGTGGGACTGGAAAGAAAGATCAGAATCAAAGTGGACACCAAGGTAGCGAAAGGTAGAAACTAACGGGACAGGGGACCCAGAAAAAGAGGGGGCAAGTGTAGGGGGTGTAGACCCATGGGAGAACCAAATGGCAACGGTCTTAGTGAGATTAAGGTGCAAACAGTGAAGGGTCAACCAGTTGGCTACAGCGGAGAGACATGAATTAAGCGCAGTGAGATCGGGACAAGAGGGAGAAGTATGGTGGAGCAGAACAATGTCATCTGCATAAAGAAAAGCAGAAATTCCTGATTGTTGGATTAAGAGTGCAAGGGGTGCTAAGAAAAGGTTAAAAAGAAGAGGAGCCAAAACAGAACCTTGGGGTACCCCACAGGTAAGAGGGAAAGAGTTAGAAGAGGGGGTAGAAGAAGAGGGGGATAGCACAGAACAAGAACGAGAAGAGAGAAAAGAGTGAAACCAGTGATGCACAGTACTACATAAACCAGCTTCCCGTAAACGAAGGAGGAGAAGAGAGTGATCAACAAGATCAAAGGCTGCTGAGAGATCTAGGGCAACCGCCACCGAGATATCACCCTGATCGTGAGCCGTGTGTAGTGCGTTAGTGAATGCAAGAAGAATGGTGTCGACACTATGACCCGTGCGGAAACCCGATTGGCGGGGGTGAAGAAAATTAATAGAATCGAGGTAGTGTGAAAGTTGAGCAAAAACAAACTTTTCAAGTAGCTTAGAAAGGAAAGGAAGGTTAGATACAGGACGATAGTGAGAAGGAACGGAAGGATCAAGAGAGGAGTTTTTAAGGATGGGACGGATTAGAGCATGCTTCCAGGAGGAGGGAAAGATACCTGTAGACAAGCTAGTGTTAAACATAGTGAGGATATACGGCAAGAGTGCAAGAGATGGGTCAAGAAGCCACGTGGAGGGGATGGGATCCTGAGGACAGGAAGTCTTTTTAGAAGAGGAAATGAGGTGATAAAGCTCAGAGGAAGTGATTAAGGAGAAAGAAGCCCAAGAGTGGGAAAGCTGAGCAGTAGGGGGAGGGGAAACCACTGGCGGGGGAGAATGAATCGGATCAGGGCAAACGGGTAAGGAGGCTCGTAGGGAGGAAATCTTATTGTCAAAGAAGGAAGCCAGAAGGGAGGGAGAAGGGACGGAAGGAACAGGAGCTATAGACATGGGGGAGTGAAGAGAGGTCAGAGTGCGTAGAGTCGAATAAAGATGCCGAGTTTGATTTGGGGCAGTCAAGATTGCATTGGAAAAATAAGCACGCTTAGCTTGGTGGACATTTAAACGGTAGTGAGAGTAAGTAGACTTGAAGAAGGCTAAGATAGGAGGAGAAGGATTCCTGCGCCACCTGCGCTCAGCCCTACGGAGCTGCGTACGCAGGAGGCGCAGGCCCTGATGAAACCATGGATGCCTAGGGAGGCAGCGATGCATATACAGGATAGGGAAGATGTGAGGGGTCTACAAGTAGGTGATGAACATCACAAGATCTCGTTATTTGTGGATATCTTGTTGATCATCCAGGACCCTCAGAGCTCTCTCCAGGCCTTCCTGGAGGTGGTGGAATGCTATGGGCGTATTTTAGGCTTTAGGGTCAATTTTACTAAGACAGAAGCTTTAAACCTGACATTGATTGATGAGGACGTATCTGAGCTTCGGGACACTTTCCCTTTTCGACAGGTGGAACACTCATTAGTTTACTTGGGGGTGAAAATTAGCACAGACAGATAGCCTCTACCATCTTAATTATCCACCGCTATTTAAGGCCGTGTCCGTGAATCTGGAGCAATGGGTCAAGTATCCAATTTCATGGTTGGGAAGGAAAGCCTGTTTAAAAATGGTGATCCTCCCCAGGTTTTTGTACTTCCAGACTTTACCTGTGAGCATCTATTGAGGGGAATTAGAGAAGATTCAGCAGAAAGTGTTTTTCCTATATCTGGAAAAAGAGGTCACCACGCGTGGCACAAGCAGTATTGTATCGCCCTGTTAGTACTACTTCATGTATATTGGTATTATATGGCCACTCAGTTGGCTAATATAGTGCATTGGCAAAAGGATGAAAGTCTTAAATGGGTGCAAGTTGAAAGCCATTATCTGCAAGGTGTCCCTTTGCAGTATTTGGTAGGGAATGGGGGGGCGTGTGGTGGAGGTGTGCAATCCGTTTGTAAGGCATGTACAAAGACACTGGCTACGAACAAGCTGCTGCAAGCAGTTATGACCAACTCCTCTCTTGCTATTAGGTACAATATCATCTTTGCTCCTTGGAGGATAGATCCACTGTTTAAACAGTGGAGGCAGCAGGAGCTTAAAGTGGTGCTTCAGCTCTGCCCAGAGGGAGAAACTGAATCTTTTAAGACCTTGCAAGAGCAATATGATCTAGGACTCTGGGATAGATAAGGATATTTGCAGCTGCTTCATTGGTTGGGCAGGAAGAGTGGGACACAGCCATAACACAGGGCCCCACAGACTGAGTATCTGTGCTGGTTTCCAGCTGCTTGGTGGAGGGTAGTACCTTGAATTTATAAATTGTTCAACAAACCAAGGGAGGGCAAGGCCCGCTATCAACTACAATGGAAGGAGAATATGGGGCAAAACTGGGAAGGGCGCCAATGGGAAGTGGTGTTTAAGTGAATGGGCAAGGGCCTAGTGTCGGCTAATCATATTGAAAATGGATATAAAGTCCTATTTAGATGGTATCTGACACCAGTTCGCCTCAACAAAATGATTAGGGGATACCCTGTAACATGCTGGCGGGGCTGTAAGCAGCAAGGAACATATTGCCATATGTGGTGGGACCATTCCAAACTATAAGATTATTGGAAGATAGTCCAGGAGGCAGTTCAAAGGCTAGTAGGAGGTGAGGTGGCATGGGAGTTAGAGAACGTAATGTTGGAGGGCGGTAGGGGAGGGATGGTGGGGAAAAGAGAAAAATCAGGGAAAATTTGTGCAGGTTTGTATGGTGACAGCATGTAGTGAAATGGCCTTACACTGGAAGGCAACGTACACTCCAACAGCTGTCTCTTGGAAAGCTCGTACGCAGAATATGTATATTATGGAGAGATTAACAGCCCTGCGACGAAATAAGACAGGCAAAATTTGAGAAGATTTGAGCTTCTTTTGTTAATAAATATATGTGGTGTAATCTGCTGGGGGGTGGGGGGGAGGAGTGAAGGAGGATACTGGTAGGCTATTTTGATGATAGTATAACCAACAATGGGGAGGAGTTGTCTTTGTTTACTGATCACAAATTTTAGACAAATTACAAAGTTAAAAAATAAATAAAGGCAAGAGGGCAAATGATGTTTCTATCAGCCAGGTAGAGGGAATGGGGTCAAAGAGGCAAGCAGCCTTGCGGAAAGAGATGAGTCTTAAGCAGCTCTGGGGCAGACAGTGGGTGAAAGGTGGACCATGTGCGCAATAAAAACGAAGTGAGGGTAGAGAGTGGGGCTAGAAGGAAGCAGGGGAAGAGGAGGCAGGCAGTCAAGAAACAATGAGCGGAGAGATGTGACTATCTTGAAAACACTGCAAGATCAGGAGCAAGTATGGTCTCTGCAAGTGACTAAGCAGAAGTGGGTTTGGAATGTTCAGCAAGGACATGATAAAGCTGGCGAGGCTGATTAGAGAAGGAGGAGAAGAGGTCAGAGTAGTACGACTTCTTTGCCTAGGTAAGCTTGTTACTATAATGATGAACCCGTTTGAAGCATTGAAGGAGGAGAAGTGGGAGCAAATTGGGAGTAACAAGTTTAAAAATAAAAAAAATTAAAAAAAAGTGTCCAAATTCTACTCTTTAGCTCAAACCTTAGAGCACATTACTCCACTATATGCATCCAGTGATCACCAGATGGTGTGGTTCAGTATTAGGACTAGGGCTGTTAGAATCCATTCCAAGGTGAAGATCTTAGACTTTAGGAAGACTAACTTTGCGAAGATGGGCCAATACCTCAGGGAGTCGTTAGTGGGATGGGAACAGCTGGGGGATGTAGAAAAACAGTGGGCAAAACTGAAAGGGGGTATTTTAAAGGCAACCAACCTTTTTGTTAAAATGGTAAATAAAGGCAAAAGGAACAGGAGACCGCTATGGTTTTCGAAGGAAGTAGCTGAAAAAGTGAAGAAAAAGAGGGAGGCCTTCATGAAATAGAAGAGATCACAGAGAGAGGAAGACAGGCATCTGTATTTGGAAAAACTTAGAGAAGCTAGCAAAGTAGTCAAGAAGGCAAAGATTCAAAAGGAGGAGGAAATAGCCAATGCAATAAAATGGGGGGATAAGACATTTTTCTGATATATTAGTGAGAAGAGGAAGGGCAAAAGTGGTATTGTCAGACTCAAGGGTGCAGGGGGGGGGGGAATATGTAGAAGCTGATAAGGATAAAGTGGAATTGCTTAACAAATATTTTTGTTCTGTGTTCACAGATGAAGAACCAGGAGCAGGACCTCAGAAAACACCCACAAATAAGAACAGAAGCTAGGGACATCTTGAACAATTTTCAGAAGACTGTGTTCGTGAGAAACTAGCTCAACTTAAAGTAGACAAAGCGATGGGACCGGATGGGATACACCCTAGAATACTGAGGGAACTTGGGGACGTTCTAGCAACTCCACTGACTGACCTTTTCAATGCCTCGTTGGAGTCGGGAGTGGTGCCAAAGGACTGGAGAGAGGCTCATGTGGTGCCTTTACACAAAAGCGGAAGTAAGGATGTGGTTGAAAACTACAGGCCGGTTAGTTTAACTTCGGTGGTGAGTAAATTATTGGAAACGCTGCTGAAAGAGAAAATAGTGAGGTTTCTGGAGTCCGGCGGATTACAGGATCCGAGGCAGCATGGATTCACCAGAGGCAGGTCTTGTCAGACAAATCTGATTGATTTCTTTGACTGGGTGACCAGGGAGTTGGACCGAGGGAGAGCTCTAGATGTGGTGTATTTAGATTTCAGTAAAGCCTTTGACACTGTTCCTCACAGGCAAACTGAGCACCCTAGGGATGGACCCTAAAGTTACTGCTTGGGTTAGAAATTGGTTGGGTGGGAGGCGACAAAGAGTACAAGTAAATGGAGCTCACTCTGAGGAGAAGGATGTTACCAGTGGTGTGCCCCAGGGATCTGTCCTTGGTCCGATTCTTTTTAACATCTTTGTTAGTGATATAGCGGAAGGGCTGTCGGGTAAGGTTTGCCTCTTTGCGGATGATACCAAAATCTTCAATAGAGCAGACACCCAGGAAGGTGTAGATAACATGAGGAGGGATCTAGCTAAGCTTGAAGAATGGTCTAGAATTTGGCAGCTGGGATTTAATGTTAAAAAATGTAAGGCCATGCATTTGGGCTGCAGCAATCCAAGGGAGCAATACAGTATAGGAGGTGAAGTACTTTTGTCCACTAAAGAAGAGCGGGACCTAGGCGTGGTTGTGTCTGATGATCTTAAAGTAGCTAAACAGGTAGAAAAGGCGACGGCAAAAGCTAGAAGGCTGCTTGGGTGCATACGGAGAGGAATGGCTAGCAGAAAAAAAGGAGGTGATAATGCCTCTGTATAAGTCTTTGGTGCGACCTCATTTGGAGTATGGTGTGCAATTCTGGAGACCGCACCTTCAAAAGGATGTGAACAGGATGGAGTCGGTGCAGAGGGTTGCTACTAAAATGATTAATGGGCTTCATTATAAAGCATATGAGGACAGACTTAAGGATCTTAATATGTACACCTTAGAGGAAAGGCGGGATAGAGGTGATATGATTGAGATGTTTAAATACCTCAGTGGCATAAATGTTCAGGGAGAGAGCCTCTTTCAATTGAAAGCAAGTTCTGCTATGAGGGGACATGGGATGAGGGTGAAGGGAGATAGATTCAGAAGTGATATGCGGAAATATTTCTTTACGGAAAGAGTAGTGGATCCGTGGAATAGTCTCCCAGTGGAGGTGGTAGAGATGAGGACAGTAACTGAATTCAAAAAAGCATGGGACCAACACAGAGGATCTCTAAAGGTAAAAAGTGGACTGTTGTAGTTGTTATGGAAGGACAGACTAGATGGGCCTTGTGGTCTTTTTCTGTCATCATGTTTCTATGGTCACAATCTTATGTTGACTAAGGCTAAGACACAATTTATTAGCAAGTAAATGCATATGGGACGAGATAGTCAGAGGTTAAAAGCCTTAAAAAAGTCATTTTAGGCTAAGAAACATACCTTTTATCCCAAGCTCAAAGGTGTGATCAAGGCGGCCCTAGCAAAGCTCAGTATGGTAAGATATCTCCATTCAGTATTACAATGTACTGAACTTTAGGACTGTTGTGCCATCAACTGTACACTCACATTTAAATTTTTAATTCAATCTATACAGGTTTACCTATGAAGTGAACAAAGTACAAGTTGTCCAAAACTTGTACGTCAGATTGATAGCAGAGTGTGCTGTGGAAGTAGGTAACCTTTATATTGAAATCTTTATGTTGGCTACCTATCCATCTCTGAGCACTTCCAGAGTACCTTGTAGCCAAAATAGACCAGCATGTCACAATGAGCGCGTTTAGAGGATTCTTTTTAAAAATTGATCAGGAGCCCTCGCTTAGGAAGATTAGTTAAGCAAAGACCCCACAGTACACCTTTTCTACCACCATTCCTACTCTTTGGAATCGGCTGCCTCTAGCATCGACTCGACAGCACACATTGCATTTGCTTCTAAGAGTTGAAGGAAACTAAGAAATATGGCCTCTTTAGAAAACATTTAAAAAAAAAAAAAAAAAAAAAAAAAAAAAACTTGATCAATCAAGTAATCTGGATGAAGGTTTTGTCCCCCTAAGCATAATGGTGATTAACTCTGTATAAGACGTATGGATATGCCAAAATAAGAAGACAGTACAAATATGCTGGGGAAGATTGCTAATGGGGGTTTTATTTCTCTATACTGTTGAAGGTGGTCCGTGTATTTATGCTTTTTTCACCATCATGCCCAAAACCAAACACTTTTAAAAAAGTGCAGTTCATAAAATTTGGAATTAAAATTAAAATGAACAGTGTTGATACCTTTGTTTTCTTTTTTCATGTTAGTGAAGCACATGGACCCTACATACAGAACTAAGAAGCCTTTTTACTAAAGGGTGCTAGGGTGTTGTACCAAATATGCCAACACTGCTGAAATTGTGGCATGTTATGTCCAACACCACTACATTAACTTGTTAGAAGCATGGACAGCATTTCCTCAGGAGTTAACACAGAGCTCTCTCTGTTCCTTAGTACACAGCACATTAACACACAAGTACATGTAATGCCGCCTATTGAGATGGCGTTAGCTGATCCCACACTAACGTGCTTAGTGTGCAGTGTGAACCCACGCTAACTGCACAGAGCACACCACAACCACTCTCCGCCCCTACCCCACCTACTCAACACCCTAAAATGAGTTAGACAGCATAGGAATCGTCCCACACTGCCATGGCCCTGAGTTCCTTGGCAATGTGTATCCCAATGCGCATTCAACACATACCAGAAAATGCATTGACAGCTAACGCTCTTTAGTAAAGGACCCTCTAAGTGTTGCCATTACATGGCGACAGACTTTCCTCCCCCTACCCCACAGACTTTGTGAAGGGGGATTTATTTCCTCAACAATCTTGAAAGTTAAAAGCACAAAAGGTGGGTGGGGGGGGGGGGAATATCACTAACATCCTCCATGAGGTAACTTCTAAGAATGCAGATGCTGTACATTCCTCATACGAAACGGGCTTCAAAAGCAATAAATAACAGCCCTATATGTATAATCTAACAGCATCATCAGACGCATTTAAATAAAAATCCAGAATCCAAACTTGAAAAAGCTTTATGATAATTAGTGAAACACAGATATCACACAAGTGCAGAGTGACCATCCTAATCAATCTCCATCAAGTCTGCAGGCTATGCAAATTGCTAATGACAAACACTACTAATTCCTTGGCACCAGATAATGCAATTAAAAAGATTTTCTCTGCGGATATGTTTCACTCACTTGAACACCATCCCATCGGCTCTAGGGAAGTTTACTGTATTAACGTAATGGCCTGCCAGAGGAGGCAAATGGAGAAATATCCAAATTCAAGAAAACTGAGGATTTCTGTTAAGAGCTAAAAGATGTGCCAACTAATAGGAAAAAAAAAAAACGTATATGATGGCAGAAAGATTACATATCAGTGGACTGCTGTAAATTATGAAAATGACAACACCTTCCAATGAGAAAAAAAAATCATGTGGATTATACAGCAGGTGTGGTTTTACCTGTTCATTAAGTCAATACCACCACGGCCTTCATACACACTTCCCTAAAACAAGAGCTTTAAGGCACTAGGGAAACCAGATCCTACTTACTAATGTTTATTCTTGTCTAATTCTAATCATAAGTGAGTGGGGGGAAAAAAAGTGAAAAAAAAAAAAGAGAACAGAAGCCACCAGAGAAAAACTCAAGGACCTGGGATACCAGAGAGCCCAGGCCCCTCCCGAAGGAAAAGGAACCCCACACTCAGTGGCCCCAGGAATAGCATTAAAAGAAAGGGGAAGGGTGGGAAAGAAAAACAAAGTGTGTTATCCCTTACCCCCCCCCCCACATATCCCATTTACATGCCCCCCATATGCACATTATTTACCCAGCCACACATTTAACACACCCCCCATTTCTATTCTTCCACCATCATAAAACATGACACACAGTTACTCCAGATGTCTTACACATAGATACATGTCAGAGTCACAAGCATTATCCCTGAAGTTGCCATAAAATATTTAGGATATGAATTGTATTGTCCAGAAAAATAATCAGGTACTGCATACGCCACACTGTGGAGAAAACACACAAGAAAGCCATTTGCATTAGGCCTATTAAGAACTGGGCCAGCTCCTGGCCACCAGTGTTATATAAATTCAATGATATTCCACACGCCTTTGCTTCTAAGAATTACACTAATCATATTTATGATTTTTCGGGGCTGGCCCAACTGTTAAGCAAGGTTAGGTAGCAGATGAGGGGTTGCAAGGAGCGGCAACAGTCAAAGCACAACAGATCCTGGCAGCCACACAAACTGAAAAGAATGTGATGATGGCTCTTGAACTGCAGAAAGCATGGGATACGCATATACAAAACAAAAGTACAAAGTACAATGTTCAAAAATATGACATCCAACTCCTTTAAAAAACAAAAAAGTATTATTGTGGGAGAGGTTGTGGTGTTTTGATGTTCATGATTGCAGAGTTTAAAATTATCAAAATTTCGAAAGGGGTGGGGGTGGGGGCACATAAGGCTGAAGGCTTGCCTAGGTTGCCCAATATGCTTGCACTGGCCCTAATTTCATTTAATTTCACAATGAAGAGTGTTTACTGCTTGCCAAGCAATGAGATCTACCAATATTATGGGTTACTAGTCTCACGGGTGTAAACAAACAGAAACCAAGTTTGGTGGCAAGGAAAGAAGAGAAAACAAAGAAAGGATTAGTGTTTCTCTTTGAATCCTGCTAGACCAGCCCAAACGTGTGGGTTATACTCCCTTGTCAGCAGGTGGAGGAATACTTATAAAAAAACCTTTTCAGTAACACCATCACTAAGTACATCTGCTAGTGCAGCAGAGTAGCCAGTAAGATTGAAAAGCCCAGGAAAAGAGAGAGACACCACACCCCTCTCAGAAACACATACCAATGTTTAGTAACCACCAAAACACAACCTTTTAACAAAATCTTGAAGTATTTGGCTCTCTTACCACAAAAAAGATCATCAGACCAAGATACTGATAGGCACTCTAAAGCAGCTAGACTACCAAATCTTTAAAAAAAAGAACCACTCTTTCAAGATAGGTCCTGGACTGGTCTAGCAGTATTAGAGAAAAGAAAATTAGCAGGCATGTAAAAATGTCTCCTTTATCATCCTTCTAGACCAGTTCTGACATGTGGAATGTACCCAAGCAGTCAGGACCCAAAAGGTACAAAGACGACTGTGCTCTGGACAGAACTGTCCTGCCAAAGACACCAGTTATACCAACTCCCACAAGCAACCTGTAGTGTTTCACAAAAGGTGGTCAGCAAAGACCAAGTAGCTGCCTTCCCGGCATCCTCTGGAGACACTGAGGTGGACTCTGCCGAGGAAGAGGATGAGCTGCAACTCCCCTCTGGCACATGCTAACCAGCCAGAATGTATGCTGACCCAATGACCACCTGAGTCCAGCAGGTGACAGGAGCCCTCTTGGAGTGCAGAGGACAAAATGGCCCAACCAGAAAAAGGACTTGGTAATTTCCAGACACCTGATCAACAATCTTCACACGTCCAAGGTGACACGTGACATGAAGTTTGAGCATGTCACTCCAATTATTCATGGGTTTCACTGGCTACCTATTATGTATGAACTACAATTCAAGTGCTTATGTTATGGTGGTTACATCTGAATGTTCTTAAAAAAAAGAAGAACACACACAAAACACACCCTTCCCTCAGGCTCAGTGGTTCAGAACAAGTATATAAGCAAGGGTTCTCTCAGTCATAGGTCCCAGATTATAGAACTCTTTACCACTTACTGCTCATAGTTAGGCAATTACTTGGACTTCCAAAAGAGCATAAAAGTTCACTTTCTGCCTCATTATCCTTGATGTACTGTTGAATTAGAGTTTAACAGCTATATGTACTCTGTACAGCAAGTATGTCACTTATGGCCATGTATGTGTTCTGTGACCCATCCAGAAATGTGATGATGGGTGGGTAATAAAGGCAATCAAATAAATAAAATTTACAAAAGATGAGGGAGGGGTTTTTGTTTTGTTTTTTAAATGAATGGGCTCTAAGGGAGACCCTTTCAGAGCCAACATCAGAGAGACTTCCACTGAGGCAAAACTGGACACACAGGTAGATAGCACTGCTCCACCCCCTTAAGGAAGTGGGAGACATCAGGGAGTGCTGCCAATACAGTTGTGGTCAACATTATTAGCACCCTTGACATTTTAGGTAGGTTGTGTACACTATCTTAAGAAATATTCCAGCTGTATGTCATCATAATATTTTAATAGTATGTTCAAAAGGCATAACAACAACAACAACTACCACCACCACAAAACAAGATAGATGTCTGTGCAACTTAGACATGGTAATTTCTGAGAAAACAAAATTATGACCCGGACAGGATTAACCCATTTTGGACAGCTCGCATGTTCTCTCTTTATTCTGGATGATTTATTTGATTTGTTACACTATGAAATACCGGCAATAATAAAAAAAAAAAATTAAACTTTGCAGAAAATAGAAGTTTCACAGAGTATGTTTTTCATACACTGGTTCAATATAGTATATTGTCCGTCTTCAGAAAAGATAGGATTCAGTTCCAATATTCATTGACATAAACATACTGTATGATACTATTGAAACTGCAGTTTTCATTTAAAACACCTTATTATGATATTTATTATGTTTGTCAACAGTCCATTCTGACGGCGGAATATGATACCCGTGAAAACACTTCTGATACAGTGCGTCGATATTGCACCATTGAAACACCTAGAACAGAATGCTTGACAGCAATTAGTTTTGACAACATATTAGCCCAGCATATGAAAAACATACAAGGCCGATATACGCACCAATACCTCTGACACTAAGTAACTTACAGTTATCTAAACCTATTTTTTAAAGTCTACAAATACTTTTATTTGCAAAATAGTAGCTATTACAGCATTATAAGCTACATACTATTTTTTGTGATCTTTTTATGTTGAGCTGCCAGTACCGCCAAAATCAGCAAACTTCGAATACCTATTAAACTAACTAGATCTCAGATAAAAAAATCTGTATATAACGTTTTTTGACATAACGATAATAGCTAAACATAGTCCAACTGAATTTATAACCATTAATTAGTAAACAGTTGAGTAGTAAGTATGGAAACCTTATGTATGTAAAACATACACTGGTCAAAAACAGGTTAATGGCACCTTTTCCTAATGTTTGGTTGCACAAACCTTGGTAGTGATTACAGCCGCCAAATGTTTCTTGTAGCCATCTATAAAGTTTCATACATCTGTCTGCTAGTAGTTTCTCCCACTCTTGAATTGCGATTTGTTCCAGCTCATGAATGTTTCCAGGATTCTACCTACCATTCGAAAGAGCTGAAATCTGCCAAATGTTCGATTGAATTGAGATCAGGACTCAATACTGACCAGTTTAACAAACACACACACACACACACACACCATTTTTTCCTTTTTAAACATTTTTGTACTTTTGGATGTATGCTTTGGGTCATTGTCCTACTGGAGGATCCATAACTTTCGACCCAGACCTAGTTTTCTGACACTAGGTAAGAACATAAGATATGCCCTACTGGGTCAGACCAAGGTCCATCAAGCCCAGTATCCTGTTTCCAACAGTGGCCAATCTAGGTCATACGTACCTAGCAGTTTCCCCAAAAGACACAGGTTTCACAATGCTTGTACTGCATCAAGCATTGATATCCTGGGTCCCTTCTTAATAATGGTTTATGGACCTTTCCTCCAGGAACGTGTCCAAACCTTTTTTAAACCCAGCTACACTAACAAATTCCAGAGTTTGATTACACGTTGAGTGAAAAAATATTTTATTTTATTAGTCTTAAATAGTTTACCCTGTAGCTTCATTGCATGTCCCCTAGTCTTTCTATATTATGATAACGTAAACAATCGATCTACGTTTACCCGTTCCACTCCGTTCATTAAATTTATAGACTTCTATCATATCTCCTCTCAGCTGTCTCTTTTCCAGGTTAAAGAGCCCTAACCTTTTTAGCCTTTCTTCATAGAAGTATCCTTCCATCTCCTTTACCATTTTGGTGGCTCTTCTCTGAACCTTTTCTAATAACGCTATATCCTTTTTAAGATATGGCGACCAGAATTGCACACAATAGTCAAGGTGTGATCTCACCATGGAACGATATAGAGGCATTATAATATCTTTTGTTTTCATTTTCCATTCCTTTCCTTATGATATCTAGCATTCTATTTACTCTCTTGGCCACCGCTGCACACTGGGCCGAGGTTTTTAACATGTTATCCACAATGACGCCTAAATCTTTTTCCTGGGTGGTGGTTCCTAATGTGGAACCTTGCATCTTGTAACCATAGTTTGGGTTGTTCTTCCCTAGGTGCATAACTTTGCACTTGTCCACATTAAATTTCATCTGCCATTTTGATGCCCAGTCTTCCAATTTATTAAGAGCCTCTTGCAATTTTCCACAATCCTCTTGGGTTTTAACAACTTTAAATAGTTTTGTGTCATCTGCAAATTTGATAACCTCACTCGTTCTTCCCTTTTCCAGGTCATTTCACTCCAAAATACCTTGGAAGTCCTCTGACTTTGTGATTCTTGTAATATACTTTCCAGGCTTCCAGTTCCTGAGGCAGCCAAACAGCCCCACAACATTATGGACCCTCCACCATATTTATCTGTAGGGTGTATTTTTCCTTATGAACTTCTTTTCTGTCTGTAAATATATCGCTGGTCTGCATTGACAAAGAGCACAAGTTTGGTTTCATCTATCCACAGACCGTTTTCCCAGGATTGTGGTTTCTCAAGATGGATTTGGGCAAGGATCAGATATGCCTTTTTATATCTGTCTATCTTTGAGCAGTAGTGTCCTCCTTGGCCTTTTTTTTTTTTTTTAAAGGACTTCATGAGCAAAGCGTGTGGCATATGGTGCGGGTTGAAACCACCACTCCAGATTGCTCCAGGTCAGCCTTAAGCTCTTTTGATGTTGTATGTGGTGTTTTTTCAACAGTTTGCACTGATGTTTGAAGATTTGAGATTAGTTTTCCACTTCACACTGCATCCTGGGTGATTCTTGACAGTTCCAAGAGCAGAAAACTTTGTAATGTTATTCAGAACTGCAGACACAGAAATCAAAGTTTTTTGAGATGGCTCTGTAGCCCTTTGAAGTTTGGCGATAATGGCTTTTCTGACGATCTCAGGCAGCTCTCTTGTCTTCAGTATTGTGAAAATTTAAGAGGGAGTGAATGTGGCCATTATTCAGGTCATGTGAGAATCAACAATTGAGCACAAGTGTGTCTAATTTTCCTGCAATAGGAATGTGGTTCTTCTGTTCAAACTGATTTGAATTGTTTATAAGGGTGCCAATAATCATGCCCTACCTCAATAAGCCCATGTGATGTCACCACATTAAAATTCCAAAACCAAGTTTAACATCCACTGATCTCTAACATTATATTAATACATTCCCGTTCTATTGAACAGTAAAACTACAACTATTTTTTTGTTGGATCACCTATCATGGGAGCGGACAAACCCTCCCTCGAGGTAGGTCCTCCTTTTTAATCAATTTTAAAGCAGTCAAAAATAGCTACAAAATAAGGGGTAAATGCCTAAAAGATCAAATCCCCTTAATGTAAATAAAAAAACTGGGCTCCTTAGGTGTCAAGACACATTATTGATGCCCATAACAATGTAACTTAAAACGCTGAAAAGCCTAAAGGCCAGATCAAAATAAGCTGTGTATAAAGACAGTAGATCTTCTAAGCGGTGATTCAGACTAATGAACATTCCCACAGCATTCATCTACCATGTGGGTACAATTAAGGCAGCAATGAATTGCCAGATACTGTCTACACAGATCTATCAACCGACATAGCGGTCTTGGAGAATGAAGACGTTCCCATAATACTCATCCAAAATCCAGATGTAATTAAGGCAGCAACAATCAGTTTGGGTACTGCGACACAAACGTTGTGTTTCAAGCCTGACCAATTTGCGGCTCTTCCTCAAGCAATGTTTCCCAAACTTCCTGTTCCGGTATTTTTGGCTGCTTTAAAATTGATTAAAAAGGAGGACCTCTCTCGAGGGAGGGTTTGTCCGCTCCCATGATAGGTGATCCGACAAAAAAAAAAAAAATAGTTGTAGTTTTACTGTTCAATAGAACGGGAATGTATTAATGTAATGTTAGAGATCAGTGGATGTTAACCTTGGTTTTGGAATAATCATGCCCTGGCAATGTCCCAGTTTTTATAGTATTTCCTTTTTTATTTGATTCTTTTGTGTGTCAAATGTGTGCGCATATATAGTCCAAAGCCATTTCATTGTTTGTTTTTTTAAGGAGATATTGGACATTAAGTGGTTGAACTGCAAAGGTGGTAATAATATTAACCACAACTGTAAAATCCCTTGTATGCAAAGCTTAGAGCACATCAGGACTGCCACCTGAATCTTGAGCATTCAGAGCCAAGCTGGACAGCAAGGAGAAAATAGGAACAATGCCCGATTTCCTAGCCTCCATGGATCGAATGTAGCACCATTCCTTGAAAACTCTCCAGGCTAGCATATAAACTAATGACAGACACCCTACTTACAGCCTGAGTGGGCCTCTAATACCACTCCAGAGTGGCTCTTTTGGATATCCTACACCTCTCAAGAGCCAGGCTATCAGCAAGACGTGACCGGGATCCTCCATTACCAGGAGCCCTTGCCTAAAAGGCCCTCCTTCTGAAGCAGCAAGAAAAGGGGAAGCCCCTCACCAACTGGGGTTCTTGAACCTCCTACCACGGCCTGCAAAGCAAGTCCAAAGCCACTAATTATCACCAGGCATGGATGGGCCCGAATCCTGCACAGAAGATCGCTCACCAGGGACCAGATGCATTCCCTTCCTGAAGCCACTCCTAAAAGGAAGGCATCCCAAGCCTGCCATCCACTGATACTTCCCAGCTGAAAAATGTTTCTCACTTTGGCATTCTTCTAAAGAGTCTATTAAGTCAAAACACCGGAAGGCGCCATCTCTGCATTATGAAATCGCACTCACCAGGAACCACAGAATTCTGGCTCAGAAAGCCCGCCTATACATTGTCTATTCTTGCAATGTGCACCATGGACAGGGCACTCAGATGCTCCTCTATCTAACACCACAGCTCTGTGACCTCAAAGGCTGCTCCAGTTCTAAGAGTTCCATCTTGTTTGTGGATATACATCATGACCGTGGCACTGTTTAAGAACACCCAGATCCTTTGCCTACTAGGATTGGCCTAGACCTCGCCAGGACCAGGCAGATCGCTCTTGCCTCCAAGAGGATAACCCGGGCCTCCTGAGTGGACCAGAATACCTGGGACAGTTGGCCAGAAGTGCACACCCTAGCCCTTCAGACTACCATCCAAAGTGGCAAGTACACAATCTACTGCTTCCAACAGCATCCTACCATCAGGTGTCAAGACTGCAACCACCACTTCAATTGCTCCTTGATCTCCCAAGGGAAAGAATCTGGTTAAACAACTGGGAACAGAGGGTTAATGGGTGCCTGTGCAATGTGCCCTTGCCAAAGAAACTGGCTCCAAGGTCAATGCTATGGACCCAAGGAACTCTAGGTAGCCCCAGGCCCATAGAACCAACTGAACACAAAATGTCCTGGGGTAGCTCTGAAGCTTCAGGGACCTCTCCATTAGAGGAAAAAGTGACCAAAGAAAGTGTGGAACAGAACCTTCAGATACTCCAAGTCCTGGAAGAGAAGCAGGCTGCTCTTACAATAGTTTATCAACAAGCCCAGTCTTTGCAGCCAATAGATTGCTAAGTTGTCTATCTCTCCGTCGAGTCTGACCAGATCAGCCAGACGTCCAAGTATAGGTGAAACTGGATTCCCTGCTTGAATACATACATTGCTACCATCACAATTAACCTTGGAAAAGATACAAAAAGAGCTTTGGCTAGGCCAAAGGACAGAGCCAGGAACTGAAAATAGCAAGCCAGAACAGAGAGCAGAGAAACCACTGAAGTTGCTTCCACACATGAATGTGAAAATACACCTTGGCAAGATCTACAGAGGCAAGGAACTCTCCCCTGCCTAATCAATGCAATGACAGACACAATGTTCAGACAGACAAGAGGGACCAGGATATGTAAAGGAACCCCCCTGCCCCTACTTGCAGAGAGCACAGGAAAGAAAGCCTGCAATTGCAGGAGACAGATGCATTTCCTCAAACATCATCCGCATGAACCAGGAGCTGCAGGGAGATTCTACAAAGACATCTCAAAGAGATACTGCTGTAATTCGCATATTCTGCATCTTGTTTCCCAACCTGGCCTAAACCAGTGACTTTAGGATTAGAAGGCAGGCAGCAGAACTGAAACTAATTTAAGGCAGCTGCTTAGTGCCCATACATTAAAAGACCCCCTTGTCTGAAAAGGAAGGGATTTTAGCTACTGCATGCTTTTTCTTTACAATATAAGAAGGCACCACTGCATGTCTTTCCACACGAGTCATGTCTATGCATTAAAAGAAATTTGAAGTCATACTTGAAGGAAATTTTTTAATCTGAAAAGGGAGTGGGGAGAGGGGTGTGGAGACAATATGAACACAGCTAGAACAGGCTAGAAGAGCTCACCATCCCCCCCCCCCCCCCTTCCTCACCTGTATTTTTTTTTGTTGTTTTTTTAAACACAACTAGGAACATGTCTGTACATGCCACTTAGAAAAGATCTCCAGAAACTTGCTTAGGTGAAATCTATTTCAAATCATCTTGTGACAATCCTACTGCATTTAAGTTCCCTTAACACCCAAAAAGAAGAAATAAAAACGTCAGAGATTATCTGAGCAGAAACCATTCAGAGAGAAAACTACCCACACTTACATTTTTCCCATTGTTTAAGTCTTGTGTCCATTTCAAATTTTAACAAAATTTTAACACCCTTTCAGAGAGTTTCCACATCCAAAGAAGTTGTATTGTTCCTCCTGGATAGTCTTGATAATTTTTCCCCAAAAACATTTTTTGACATTAAAATAAAATTGTACTCTCTCCTATCTGCTTTCCATAAGAACATGAACATACTGGTTTGACACTAGTTTAACTTCTTGTGGACAAATAAACCCAAGGGCTTTGATGACAAAAGCCTATTGTTCTAGGCACAGTATGTTACCTTTTCATGAAAAAAAATATAAGTGAATCCAAAATAAAAATGTACACTTTCTTTTACCTATCAAATCTAGATGTACTCTACCATAAAGCATTTTATAACATAATGAACATGTTTAGGATGCAAGGATGCCTGATAAATGATAAGAACACCAATTAGCATTGGTGTGCAAGACATGAGGGTGTGGGGTCACCTAGGTAACCCAATTTTCCTGTAATTAAGATTCAAGGGAACAAAACCACATCTAGGAAAAGACTTATACAGAACTCTTTGTTAAGTACATTACCCTAGAGGGGAGGGGTGAGGTCAAAGGTCACACTGCCACATGAAATCAGCACCTTAAAGCTAGGCTTTGTCAGATTCGTTGATTTTTTTTTTGTAAATTAATTTTTAACTTATATGGGTCATTGGTAAGAACTGTGTTCACTTATAGAGGCTGTACTTCTGAGAGAACATGAAGATGATGTAAGTTCACAAAATAACCTACAACAAATCCTACCTAGCAATACAAAAACTCAACATTGCTGGACAAGGAAAGGAGGGGATACGATAGTAAACAAACATTCAAATATCTAACTTGTGTTCAGAGTACACAAGAAAAGGTCAAGGGCCCCATGATATGAAGCTAGACAGAGGGAGATTTGGAGAACTAAGTTCCAGCAAGTGAACTAGACCTGGAAACATTTGATAAACGGACCTGGGCGGTATTAAAAGCCCATATATTAACACATCTTTTTTCCTGATCCACAAAAAGGCCCACTTACTAATATGTTTCTCCTGTTCTGTGCCAATGGGAGGGGAAAATGCCAGAGTCAGGAACAGAAAGCTAGGTGCTAGCCAAAATATTTAGAAGCTGGGGGGAGGGGTGTCATTATTTCATTTATCCAGCCCACACAGATCTTCAGACCAGCAGTAGCTCCTGTGCCCCTAAGTGCCAAATTGTTGGTACCCATGCAGACTGGTGCCATCATTTTTCCAGCCCTCCTTACCACAACAAAAACAAAAAACAGAGATTTCAGGAAATATCTATTTATGCATATGGGCATACTTTAAACGCTCTCAGATGTTACAGCACACTGCATCTCAATGGACAGTACCCTGGGATTTTTCTTCTAGCATGGTACTATAATGCTTGTCCATCCGATGGATGCTATTGTTTTTTTTGCAGACCTGCTGTTTGATTTTACAAATTTCTTGTGTGCTGGCTTCCAAACTTTCCAAGCCATTCCACCCTCACCCTCTCACTGCAAAAGACAGGTCCATCACCAGTGACAAAGGGTAGATCAAAGGGGGTTGGAAATATTTGATATTTATGAGTTTTACTTTTGTGAAATTGTTATTTGTGTAGCAGGATACCAAAATTTACCTCCCTAATTTTCTTTGTTTTTGTTTCTCTCATAAATAAAAAATATCTGGAGGCTGCTACTAGTCTTGGACCATATTCCGTTACATCACTTTAAGTGCACATCACTGCCCAAGAGTGTCTCCAACGTGTGGTTTTGGAGGGAGAAGAGAAAGACAAATTTGTTTAAGTGGTACAGAGAGGTACCAGGGGTAATCTAACCAAAGAGATTAAGAGAAAATATTTTTCCTGAATTTATCACTAACAGATTTCTTTAAATGTCTTTTTGGTTGTGTGCACTTTTAAAACCAGGTGGAGATTTCACCACAATGAAAGCATAATAGACATTAGCAAAATGCCTTTAACTTTACAACACTGAAAAACCAAGTCACCCGGTGAGGCTTTTGAAGTACTTTCGCCTCTCCCTTCCTTTATCCATTACAGAGCTCAAAAATTGCATATCCCCCTTGGAGAAGCAGGCTAAACACTACCCCAGTGGACCCAAGCTACATTTGATAATAGAACAATGCTTTTCAAACTTCTATTCCACATGGCTATTTTAACAAGTCACATAACCCCAGATGATAATGAAATAAAATAGCAGGTCTCCAGCCTCCTTCTCCCATCTCTACTCATCTAAAAGCAGGAAAGCAGCAGCAACCGCAGTCAGCACTAGGTCTGTAAAGTGTGCTTACTGACCCCTCAGTGCTAAGCATGGCCTTCTAGCGGGAAGCTTACTTACCCAGGAGAGGCAAGGACCTATGAAGGTTCACTGGCTCACAGACCACATGCTGACTGGGGACTGCCACTACCTGGCATAAGTCACAGTGAAAATTTAGAAAGACGGAAAAATGGCCATGTTTCTCAGACTTCATCCACTGATATGACCCTATTGGGTGTCCCCACCCCAAGTTTGTGAACCATTGTAATAGAGGGTGGTTTGTGGTTCCCCTTTTCCTAACCCTCTGTAATGCATGGGGCTATGAGAAGGTTGTGGAAGATTTTATTTGATATAGCTGTATCTTTAAATATGTTTCATTCAAGTTATGAAAAAAAACCACACACCACAAGCATGGAAAGAGGAAGTTACTCTACTACAGACACGTGTCATCTATTAACAGGCATATATCTTACCCTGAAATTCCTCAGCAATAACCATCAATAAAAGATATTATAAAATAATAATCATCATCTCCAGCATCAAATCCTGAGGTACCTTACAAGACACTTGCCTTTCAAAGTGAATCTTACCATTCATTTTAATTGTGTTCCTTACCACAGTGAAGAGCTGGTTAAGAATCTTCAGCTCTATTCCCATACTGGAAATATTAATCAATATTTGTGTGAAACACTGTGCAAGGACTTATACATGTTCAAGTAAGCAGCATTCAGAGAACCTTCAAAATCAACTACTAGGCTTTGTTCAGAGTTCCAACTACATCTGAAGGACCTCTCAGACAGGACCCATGTACAAGGCCATCATTCTTTGCAGTATTGTTATATTCTTTAGTATGCAAAGATGTGCCAATTCTATATGAAAAATAATTTTAAAATTAAACTGTACTTTTACAAGTTTCACAAGTGCTTGTATAGAAAAGGCCTTGCTGCAATGTTTAGGTAGAGGCCTACTAGGCCTGAGCATGAAATAAGCAAACAGGATACATGTGGCATTGTATTTATCACCTCTGCTCATCCCCTTTCCCATCCTCTATTTTGATCTGCTCTCCTTGCCTCCATGCGCTTTTGTCCCCTACTGTCTTATCTCTATATAGCCTCTTCCCTGATCTCACCATCCCCTCCTCCTCGAGTATGACAACACCATGCTGTTCTATTTAGCAGCTTCAATTTGCAGTTTACTGCAAGAATATGGAAACCTCAGGACATGCAGAGTTCATAGCAGCTTAAATAGAACAATGCAGAAAGATGGAGCCATGGTCACCCAGGAAGGAGGAGAGCAATCAATAGCAAGTAGGGGGCCAGTTTCCAAGAAGCTGGGACATCTACATATCTAGTTTCAAAAATTCATGCACAGTATCTCTAGAAAATTCTTATACTGATGCAATAAAAAAAGTTCTCAGCCTGAAAAGAATCCAGCTTAAATAGGATCAAATAATTATTGTTAAAAGCTATATCAGCTAAGCGTGCAACACTAATCCAGGACTTGACAAACATTTTTCTTCTCCTTTAACACAAATGGGAAGTTTGTTCATCAGTCTGCTCCCCAAAGTGTTCCAACTGCAAGTTGACCTCTGCAACTCGTGTCTTCAGAGCAAGCTTTTTACAGTATGCCCAATGTTCATTAGTCACAATGGCAACTGCTACTCACTGCACAGTCATGCAGTCCCGAGATTTATTTGTTCCTTTTACTGCCGCTTGAGCACAAACTCCTTTGACACCCATCTGTGAGAAGAAATAAGGCAAGCGCCTTTTGTTTCCACACTCCAGTTTTTAGGACAATCGCTTCTACAAAACACTGAACTTGTTCAACAGGTTAACCCTAGAAGTTTGCCCCGTCCTGAAATACTTCTTCCTGCACCGGCAGCCCGATAAAGTCAATTCATGCAGACCGAACCCTTCCCCATGTGGACAGTAAGAAACCAAACAGCAGCCACCAATCATCTCGTTTTTTAAATTTACTTTGTTTATGGGGAACATCCGATTAGCTTCTACTGAAACGACCTCAGCCAGGCACCCTTGTGCATTCTCCCCCACCCCATTATGGAACACTGAAGACTCCGATTGACAATCAAGGTCTATTCTGACATCACAATCTCGAAACCCGACAACAGAAAGACCCGAGGCAGCGCTCGGTTCGCCTTCCGCTTCGCTGTTTAGCATGCAGCATTATTATTATCATTGTCATCATCATAAAGAAAGTCTTCCCACAAACCTTGTAGACTTGTCCATACGTGCCATTACCGACTACTTCCACCAGTTCAAAGATGCCGGCGGGGTCCTGCGGAGAGAGGAGGAAAGAGCACAGAAGTGAGTGCCAACGACCCCCGGGGAGCGGGGCGGCTGCAGCCCCGGCGCGTGCAGACAAAGGAGCGGCGAAGGCGGCAACGGCAGCGCTCCGTCCCGGGCCCCGCAGCAACCCCCTGCTGTACTCACCCGCAGAGACGAGAGGTCTATGTCCACCAGACTTTTAGCCGGGGAGTCATTCGCCATGTTTCCCTTTCTATAATAAATTAAGACTTAAAAACAACAAAACAAAAAAAAAGCAAGAAAATAAAGCACTCCCCCCACCCGGCAGTGGCAGACGCTGCCCTTCCCTTCACGCTCTTCCCGCGAGGCTGGAACTCGTCATTGGTGGGCGAGGGGAGAGACGGTGGGCGCTGGCTCCTTCAGCCGCCGATTCCCGGGGAGGTTTTTGTTCCTCTCCCCTCCTCTTCTTCTGCTGCTGCTCCTCTCGCCCTCACTGGCGGATTTAGACCATGTCGAGGTGGCAGAGACAGCGCCCGGGCTCCTCCAGAGCGTCTCTCCTCCCAGGCTCCGTCTCCTCCGCTCCCCGAGCCAGAGACATGCAAGAGCCGAACGAACACAAAATAATAATTAGCAAAGAGAGAATAGGCTCGCCTCAGCCTCCCTGAGCCGGCGGCAGCACGCGATCCTTCACGCATCCATCCACACGGCGAGTCCTTCGTCCGCCTGTCCTCCTTTTTTATTGCAGCTCCCTCGGTTATTGCTGCTCTTGCATGGAGGACGCTCACTGGCAACGGCAAAATCAGAAAAAAAATGCTGTTACTGGGGAGAGTTGAAGGAGCGAGAGAGAAAAAAAAGATAGACGAGGAGAAAAAAAAAGCAAAATAATTATTATAAGGAAAGGGAGTCGGGGTGGGGGGGAACAGCTCCCCCTTTTCTAATCCTTCCCCAGCAGGAAAAACCAGCGGAAACACACTCCGAGCACTTCTGGGTAAATTTAAACAAATCCTCCCCTTTCTCTCTCTCTCCACGGTCTGTGCGTGAGTCTGGGGCTCTGACTTAAGCAGCAGATGGATCGATATTCATCAGGGGTGTGGCAGAGAACAATAGATAACTCAACTCCTGACTCTCCCTGGCCGGCACCGAGCTCACAGGGCACCCCCGATTTCGGGTTGGAAATACATGTTTGTAACAGTGCCTGTCTACGGAGATCTAAGTGCCTTTTAAACACATTTTCTTTGTTTTCATGAATTTGCATATTTTGCATGGAGGATCCGCCTTTCTCAGGCTCTCTCTTTGTTCGATGTTTTTCAAAACAACTTTTTCATGTGCACGTGTAAACGTATTAAAGTGCATAGAGATAAATGGATATTTTGGTAAGCTGTGTTTTTTCTGCTTAGGGCTTTGTGTCTACCTCAGAATTAGAAGGTAACACCTTTTTGTGGGAGTAACTTAGCACATTTTTGACTGGCTTTCGGAGGTTAAATGTCTCTGTCATATATCTATATCCCCTTTCTCACCTCCGAAAGCTAGTGTATTTAGTCTAGTATCGTTTTTATTATCATTATTATTTGTTTTGTGTTTATTTAATAACACTTAAGGGAGTAATAGACAATCACATTACTTTAATTCAGAAGAGAAGTTGAATAGCCCTGAATAAAAATATTTCCAGTCTGCAATTGGTGGAACTTTGGTGACTGTTTTTAATCAAGTGAGTTGGCAGTGCCCATCAGGGTTAATATAATGCAATGCATGTATACTAGACGTTAAGTGATCCGTTTAAAATGAAGTGGTGTGAAATCAACATCATATGATAAATGTTCGTGGGAAATTAGTTCAGTTAAATCTTTAAGGTTTATGTGTGTGAGACATGTCAATATTAATTTAGGAAGGGACTAATCTGCACTGTATAATATAAATGAGTCCTGCGCTAACATAGAAAGGGACAGAAAAACGCTATCCAGTCTGTCCCGTTTCAACAGCCCAGTCTCTCAACCCCTTCTTTTCCCTCAGAGAGCTCAGTGCTTCTCCCATGCTTTCTTGAATTCTTATATTGTCCTCATCATCTCCACTGGGAGGCTGTTCCATCTCTACTACTCTTTCTATAAAGCGGGGGTTCTCAGCCCAGTTCAAGTTTTGAGGCTAACCACAATGAATACGCATGTCCTGAAAACCTGACTGGTTAGGTGTGTCCTGAGAACTGGGATAAGAATCCCTGGTGTAAAGAAATATTTTCTTAGATTACTCTTGAGTGTGCCCCCTTATACGCAGAGTTTCATTTATTGATTTAATTACATTTATATCCCACACAGTCCTCCATTGTTCTTGAGAACAATAAACAAGGGCATTTAAAGGGTAATTTTATCAGGGTCGCTGAGTTTTGAATGTGTGCAAATAGCTCCTGCCCTATTCTGTAAAGAAAAGCGGGCATCTACTTTTCTTTATAAAATAGCGGCGTCAGTCATAAGATACATGCTCCAAGCCTAGACGTGAGCACTTATACCAGCCCTAAACCTGGGGTGCACATGTAAGTTATAGTTTTTATTACTTACGTGTGTGAATTTGTGTTTCACCCATGATCTGCCCATGTCCATTCCAAAAGTATGCTCAATGAACCTGATACACGTCCTTATAGAATAGCAACTGCACATAGATCATTGAAAATATATGACTTACATGCATGGATGGTATGTAACTTTACGTGGCTTCTTATAAAATTACTTCAGATCATATCACAATAACATAATAATTATAGACAAGGAAACATAGACATGTAAGCCATGTTAAAGGCCTAATTCCAATGTATTTATACCTCATAGTTTCTTAAATGTGTCTTTCATATCTTCCCTTTCCCACCTCTCCTCCAGGGTATACGTTTAGATCTTTAAGTCTGTTCCCATATGCTTTATGAGGAAGACTGTCAACCATTTTACTATTTCCCTCTGGATTGACTCCATCTGGTTTATATCTTTGAGAATTTATTTTATTTATTACAATTTCTTATATACCGCACTATTCTGCATCAGCGCGGTTTACATGGAACAGAAAAATCAGAGAGGGTAACATGTGTCTGAGTTTACAATTAACCGGATATCAAAACTTGGATAACAAGGGAGATTTACAAATAACAGGGTAGCAAACTTGGAATACATAGGAGAAACTATTTACACATTAGAATGTGCGGTCCCCAGCGTTGCACTCAGTACTCCAAATGAGATATCTCCAGAGTAGGCGTTCTCAACTCAGTCCTAGGGACACACCTCGCTGGTCAAAGTTTCAGAATAACCATAATGAATATGCATGAAGAGATTTGCATGCACTGCCTCCATTGTATGCAGATCTCTGTCATGCATAGTCATTATGGTTATCCTGAAAACCGGACTGGCTAGGTGTGTCCCAAGGACCGGGTTGAGAACCCCTGCTCTAGAGACTTATACAAGGACACTGTTATCACCTTTTTTTCTCCCCCTTCCCCCCCCCCCCATTTAATTCTTTCTAGTCTCTCTTACTCTCAGCCAGTCCCCACCAGCCTCTCCTTTTTTCTCTTTTTTTTTTGTCCCGTGGACACCCTGGAATGGTCTCATGGACCAGAGGTTGGGAAACAGTGTTCTAGGCCACTCCTCAAGTTTAGCTACATCCCTCCTCGGGTTTTTACACTCAGGTTTTACGTCTGTTGTCTACCATGTCAAAGTTTTGGTATCATCCACAATGTCATTATAATAATATTGAAAAGAACTGGGCCAAGGGCCAATGCTGGCAGCACATCACTGGTAATATCCCTTTTCTCTGAGTGAACTCCATTTGCTATTACCCTAGTATTTACTGGACACCTATATGGAACTATATCAAAGGCCTTGATAAAATCAAATACACCATTTCTAGTGATTCCTCCTGATCCAGCGTTTTGGTCACCCACTCAAAGAAATTAATCAGGTTCATCTGACAAGATCTATCTTTTAGCATTTTGTTGAAAATCGGCACAGAATTTGATTAAATAAAATGGTAACTCAAGTCAGACGCACTATTTTTTAAATCAAAATTCAGGGAAGGGTTGTAAACATATTCATTCTGTATAGTCCTTTACAGACCTAGATTTAGGAATAGACAACATAAGCAACTGCCTCCCGTGTTAAACTTTGATAGGCGCCAGAGTGTTGCCATTTTGCTTCCATCCCGGCCTGCCCTTTGTTTTGTGCTGGCCACGGCAATAGCAAAAGCCAAAAGTGAAACTTGAGCATGGGGCCTTCATGTCTGAGTGCTCAGACAGGACTCTGTGATTCCTCGCCTTCTCCTCTTGCATGGTAATGGGAAACATGTGCAGAAGGATGAGGCAGGGGCATCACAGGGCCTATCGGAGAAGAAAGGCAAACAGGCAGGCCCCATGTTCAAGTTTCACATAGGAAAGTGCCTCTGATGCCAATTTTTTATTTATTTCATTTGTTATATCACCGTTGGCCAAGAAGTCATCATGGCAGTGTATGGTAAAAGTGGGTATAAACCAAAGGCAGTAAAATAGAAGAGGGGAAGAAAAGAGAACAAGAAGGAAGGGAATTACAGTGCCAAACGTGTAAGAGAGAGAGGAGGGAAAGGATAAGTGGTGCAGACTGGATTGCCTGAGAGAAGAAGGAGGAAAGGTCTGAAGAATGTGTGCTGGAAGAGCCATGTCTTCAGGCACTTCTTAAATTTGGGAAGGGAGGCTTCTTGGTGGAGGGAAAGTGGAAGGAAGTGCTAGAGGAAGGGGCTAATGTAGGCAAAGGAGGACTGCCTAGAGACAGCTAGACAGAGGGCAGGGTGGAACAGGAGTGAAGCCTTTGAAGAGCAAAGTGTGGGAGGGCCAGTATGGTGAAATCAGTTTGTCGAGGTAAGGAGGACAGGCAGAATAAAGGCACACTGAATATGAGTGAGGATTGCAAATTGAATGCAGAAGGCAACTGGGAGCCAGTGTAGAGAGATCAAAAGAGGATAAACATGGTCAAAGAGGCAAGCATTGGAAATGAGTTTAGCTGCAGTGGACTGGATAAGTTGAAGGTGGCAACGTGAGCACTGAGAGAGGCCAGCATAAAGACATTTCAGTAATCAAGTTCAGTGATGACTAGGGAGAGAACAAGCAATGTGAGCTGAGAGACAGTGAATGAGAAGTGTAGAGAAGAAAGATGATGTAAAGGTAGAAAAGCAGACCGAGAGCTGATTTGGGCCTTAAAGGTAAGGGCAGAGTCTAAAGTAACATCAAGCATTTTAATAACATTGCGGTAGGGAAGGGGGTGGGAGGGGAGGAAGCAAAAGGGGAGAGGGAGGAGATAGACACTTTTACATTAAGAGACAGGCAGTGATTGTGGAGCCAGGGGTTAACAGCTTGAAGAGAAGATTGAAGGAGGGGGGATATCACATAAATAGGACTATACCATAAAAAAGGATCTGGATATCGCCAGCATAAAGAAACCACACACAAAGATTCGACTTGTTCAAGCCATGGTATTTTCAATAACATCATATGGATGTGAAAGCTGGACAGTGAAAAAGACAGACAGGAAGAAAATTGATGCCTTTGAATTATGGTGCTGGCGGCGAATACTGTGTATACCATGGACTGCCCGAAGAACAAACCAGTCGGTACTAGAGGAGATCAAACCTAAGCTTTCTTTAGAAGCTCAGATGACAAGACTTCGACTTTCATACTTCGGACACATCATGCGAAGAGAGAGATCATTAGAGAAAGACATCATGCTTGGCAAGATAGAAGGTCAACGCAAAAGAGGAAGGCCAGCAATGAGATGGATCGCTACAATAACAGCAGCTACGGGTACCAGTCTGTCGTCAATGAGCCGCCTGACTGAAGACCAAACACAATTTAGGATAGCTATCCAGAGGGTCGCCATGAGTCGACTCCGACTCGACGGCACTTAACAACAACAACAACAAAGAAAAGGGGTGCTGCCAAGAAACGAAATCAAAAGAGGTGAGCAAGCAAGAAATATTAAAGAGAATAGGCATGAGGAGGGAGCCCTGGGGGATACCAGTGAGTAGAAAAATGGAGGGGGAGAGCCTGGAAAAGACGAAAAGAGCAATCCTGGAGGTAGGAGAAAAATCACTTGAAGACAGTGCCATGGAGGCCAATGGTGCAGAGACAATGAAGAAGAAGACTGTGGTCAACAAGACTGAAGGCAGAGGAAAGATTGAGTGTGACAAGGATAACAGAATTTCCACGATCAGAAGTCCAGGTTTCATTAAGGAGGGCAAAGTGCTGTGGCCAGGACGATCCTGACCTGATGTGGATGAAGGGCAAGGGTGTTGTCAAGGAAGAGAGTCAATTGAGAAAGGAAGGCCAGATTGAAAATAGCATGAAAGTTGGAGAGAATAGAAGAATCTAGGAAGGGTTTGTTGAGGAGGGGGAAGATAACAGCATATTTCAAGTGAGGGATGTAGCTGGAACATAGTAACATAGTAAATGACGGCAGATAAAGACCAGCATGGTCCATCTAGTCTGCCCAGCAAGATGGCAAGAGTAGGTGCACCTGTCACTCTGTGCAGGCCACCCCTCCCCATGTCTTTGTTTAGGGGTAAACCCACCACTCCATGTAGGACACCCCTATTTGTTGAGACGTTATATGGTTCAGAAGTTAGATGGTACCGTTTATTTGGTTTTTATCCTATTGCTGTAAAGGGATCCACTGTGTTTGTCCCATGCTGTTTTGAATTCCGTCACCGTGTTTGCCCCCACCACTTCCTTCGGGAGGGCATTCCAAGCATCCACCACCCTTTCAGTGAAAAAATATTTCCTGATATTGCCTTTCAATTTACCACCTTGCAGCTTCATGTTATGCCCTCTAGTTTTACAGCTTCCCCGTCTTTGGAAAAGGTTTGTTTGTTCATCATTTCTCTTTAAGTATTTAAAGGTCTGAATCATATCTCCCCTGTCCCTCCTCTCCTCCAAAGTGTACATATTTAGGTCTTCAAGTCTCTTCTCATAAGGCTTCTGACGCAGGCTCCAAATCATTTTGGTCGCTTTCCTCTGAACAGTTTCCAGTCTTTTTACATCCTTTGCAAGATATGGTCTCCAAAACTGAACACAGTATTCCAAGTGAGGCCTCACCAGTGACTTATACAGTGGCATAAGTACCTCTTCCTTTCTGCTGGTAATCCCTCTTTGTATGCAGCCCAACATCCTCCTGGCTTTTGCCACCGCCTTGTCGCACTGTTTTGCCACCTTGAGATCATCAGAGATAATCACACCGAGGTCTTTCTCCTGAACCGTGCATACCAACCTCTCGCCTCCTATTGCGTACATTTCCCTTGGATTTCTGCTACCCAAGTGCATGACACTGCACTTTTTCACATTAAATCGTAGTTGCCAAGCATTAGACCAGTCTTCCAGCTTTTGTAGATCTTTCCTCATGTTAACCACTCCCTCGGGGGAGTCCACTCTGTTGCAAATTTTTGTGTCGTCTGCAAAAAGACAGACTTTTCCATTCAGTCCTTCAGCAATATCACTCACAAATACATTGAACAGTGCCGGACCCAGGACCGAACCCTGGGGCACCCCGCTAATTACCTTCCTCTCATCCGAGTGAGCTCAATGTACAATCACTTTCTGTCGTCTGTCAGTCAACCAATTTCTAATCCAGTTTACCATCTTGGGACCCATCCCCAAGCTACTGAGTTTGTTGACAAGCCTCCTATGAGGAACAGTATCAAAGGCTTTGCTGAAATCCAGGTAGATGACATCCATCGCATGCCCCTGATCTAGTTCCTTGGTCACCCAGTCAAAGAACTCAATCAGATTTGTTTGGCAAGACCGTCCTTCGGTAAAACCATGTTGCCTCGGATCTTGCATCCTGTTGGTTTTGAGAAAGTTCACTATTCGCTCTTTCAGGAGCGCCTCCATTACTTTTCCCGCCACCGAGGTAAGGCTCACGGGCCTGTAGTTTGACACTTCTTCCCTGTCACCACTTTTGTGTAGAGGTCCGACATCAGCCATTCTCCAGTCCTGAGGAACCTCTCCTGTTTCCAAGGATCTGTTGAAGACATCCTTTAACGGTCTTGCAAGAACCTCTCTGAGCTCTTTCAGTATCCTGGGATGTATCCCATCCGGTCCCATGGCTTTGTCCACTTTCAGTTTAGCAAGTTTATTTATTTATTTCATTTATTTATTTATTTCCAGTCTCTTTTATACCGCGCTATTCAACATCAGTGCGGTTTACAATAGACATAGAACTACACATTTCCTTGGGTACTTTGTGTTTACAATGAACAGGTATTTAGAACTTGGATAACAAGGGTAACTATTTACAAACTTGCAACATGGTGGGGTTCACATCATTTTGTCTAGTTGTGGGAGTTTTGTGTTGTGCCTGTGGATGAGGCTGATATGTCATTGTCTATCTGATAGTGCAGGAGGAAGAGATGGTGCTTCAAGGCTTTCCTAAACTTGAATAGGTCAGGAATTGCACGGATGTTGGGAGGCAGAGAATTCCAGCATCTGGGCGCACAGAATTTGAAGGCTCTGCTTGCTGTTGACTGGGTACATTGGGTTATTGACTTTGGGACTGTCAGTGTGTTGAGTGCTACTGATCTTCTGGATCTGTTAGTGGGCGTGGTCTGAATCAATTTAGATAATGATGAGGATAAAAGCCCATGAATGGCTTGAATGTCAGCAATAGAGTTTTGTATTTGAGTCTGCTATGAATCGGAAGCCAGTGGAGGTGCTTCAGTATGGGCGTCACATGGTCATTCCTGGATGCTCCGTATAGGACCCTAGCTGCAGTGTTCATAGCCAGTTGCAGTGGATTCAGAGTGGTCTGGGGGAGCCCATGTAAAATCACATTGGCGTAATCAAAAGGCAGTATGATCAGGGCCTGGTAAATTGTCCTAAAGTCTTCTGGTTCCAGCAAGGCTCGTAGGGGTCTGAGGGATCGTATCTTATGGTACACCACCTTAACTATATTGCTTATGTGTTCTAACACCTCGTCTTCTGTGAATGGTGTGGTATCTACTTCATTCCCATTTTTATATTTGGGAGTCACAGCTGGTCCATCTCCAGGATCTTCTTTAGTAAAAACAGAGCAGAAGTATTTGTTTAGCAATTCCGCTTTTTCAGGAAGAAAGGCTAGATTGAAGGAGAGGAAGAATAGTGGGAGTTGGCCTACCTACCTTGTTTCTAAACATGCTCCAATGCTAAGAGTCAAGGGGAGAAGAAGAATGATCTTTGCAGTTTTCTGGAGGCGAATGACATATGGAGCAAAAAGCACAGTCAAGGAAGGTAGCCGAAAAAGTCATAAAAACAGACCACAGGAGGAGGGGAAGGGGATAGGGGTAAGGATAGGAGGGGAGGGAGAAGGTCAGGGAGAGGAAGGTGAAGGAGGAAAGGCAGAACAGAGACAATCTTGTTGTGAAGGAAGAAGGCATATGCGTCTGGGGAACCGGGGCAGAGAGAACTTTGGGAGCAGCAGTGGGGACAAGGATACAAATAATCTTAGCAGTTTATTGGAAGAACAACAGGAGGTCAGCTTCTGACATACTTGAAGTGAGCAGAGTGTGTGACCAACCTGTAAGAGGAAGCATATTCTTTCAAAAGAGCAAGTGCAAAAGGGGCATGGGCTTTGCTCCAATGATGCTCGGCATGACGAAGTTGTTGTCTAAGAAGGAAGAGGCCTGAGTTGAACCATGGTTTGTGGGCAGAGGAGCGTGGTCTGATGGCATAAAGTGGAACAAAGAAATCAAGATAAGACGCAAGAGTGGGGCACCAGGTGGATAAATGAAAGTCAAGAAAGGGAGAAGAGAGGGCAAATGATGCAGAAGCAATATGTAAGGATAGGCAGTCAATTATAGAAACAGAAAGGATGATTTGAAGTTAGGGGTTGGGGGAGGGTGGGGGAGACGGGAGAGAGAAGGAAAAGTTGACAAAGGAATGATCAGACCAGTGAACAGATGAGACAGAAGGAATGATAAGGCAGGGAAGGAGGATCAGAAGGAAGAAGATGAGTTCAGTGTATGACCAACTTTGTGAGTGAGAACAGAGACCAGCTGAGAAAAGCCTAGATGTGACATGAGATCAAGCAGCTCAGAGTGGGGATCAGAGAACGAGGGACAGTTAAAGTCATCCAGGACTCTAAGGAGAAGAGTATTTAAGGGAGATTCTGTGAATAAGGCAGTTAAGTTCCTCCAAGAAGGCTGAAGAAGTAGCAGGGGGACAGTAAATCAATAGAAAGCTACAGGAGAAGGAGCCAAGGTGAACATGGGCAAGGAGAGCCTCGGAAAAATGTCAGGAAGAGGTGGAGCAATAGCAGAGAAGTTGGAAGAAAGAAAAAGGCGAGACCGCCCCATGGCGAGTAAGATGATTGCAATGAAGGAAATGAAAACCAGGGGGACAGGCGTCCTGGAGTGTGCCAAGAAAAGGTGAGGTCAGCCAGCAGAGAAGTTTTATTGTGAAAGGAGCAAGAATTGAGAAAGCCAACATTATAGAGAGAGGAGGAAAGCGGAGGTCAGAGGAGAACGTGCAGCAGGGATAAAGAATTAGTATGTGATGGAGAGGTTTACCGAGTGCCAGAATGTTGCCGCTATGCCTCCATCTGAGCCTGTCTTGCCTTTCCCATGTCTGTCCCAGCAGTAATAGAGAGCAGACCTCAAAGCAAGAATCGATCACTGGCCTCTGCCTACTTTCACGTTCTGATAGGCCCTGCGGGAAGCCCATGCAGGGAGAGGAGGTGAAGGGCTGTAGGGCCTGGTGGAAAGCAAAGGCAGGCAGTGCTTGATGCTCGATTCTTGCTATGAGTTTCAGAACAGCTATGGGAAATGCAGGCCCAAAGGTCAGGGGAAAGATCTGAGCAGTGGGGTGGGGATAGGAGTTCTTCATTTTCCCTGTATCCCCCACCCTGTGTCTAGTGGACACTTACAATTTAAATTTGGCACTGGGTTTTGTTACCGCTGTTGCCAGCACAAACTGGAAGGTGAGGTTGGGAGATAAGATGGTGACCAGGATAGAAGGAAGGATCAGGGTTTTGGTGATCAGGAAAAGGAAGGGGAATGGGAAATGCCCTTGCATTGTTGTCTATGAGTGCCTGAAATTTTAATCCTGCCCTGCTTTACCTGTAACTGAGCTCTCTGGGTGCCATTTGCCCTCCTGTCACCTTCCTTAGGAACCCAAGAATAACTTAGTGGATGGCCTTTTCTGGTATGTTTTACTGACCATCTCTAATCTACTAAAAGTCAAACATTTTGATAACCTATGTAAATATAACCTTTGGTAACTAGGCTTGGGGCTCCATGTCAATTCTGAATCTCCTACAGGAGTAAACTTAAAACGAGCCATTGCTAATACTTTATTTATACTTTTCCATTTTTGAATTTTATCCAATTAGTAAGTCACCATCAACATTAATAGTGTAGTGCTTTCTTCACTCTCACTCTGAACTTTCAAACAAAATGCATTCTTTACGTGAGACAAATAAAATAATTTTTTGACTCAGCAGTTTTTACACTTTCTCATTTTCACATTCAGTTTAGTTGGAACCAGGACTAGGATGTTGGCATAATGAGCCTTAATTTACAATCACATGAGGATTTTTATCTATTTTATCCATTTTATATTCCTCCCCCGCCCCTGAAAAATATATATACTTAGTGTGGTCATTGCAGTGATAATCTTGGCCTAGGAGTCATGTACCAGGGCTTCTTTTGGAATCCTACAATCGTATGTTCTGACTCTAGCTACTGAGTGTTGCCCTTAAAGGGACTGGAACATTGACCCTCTGGCATCTCCCGACTCAGCTGACCTAAAGAACAGAATACCTGGCAGAAAGATTGACCAGCATGACATTTGCCACCTAAGCCACCGCACTAACCAAAAATATGTGTATTTTAGGGTTATGTTTAGCAGATATAGAACAAGAAAATCATGTAAATAATATAAGCATATGTGAAATAATTTTTTTTTTCTACTGTGTATTCTGCTGAAATCTGTGGGCCTGATATTCAGCGCTGGCAGCTAGCACTGCTAAAGCAGCTAGCTGCCAGTGCTTAACTTTAAACCCGGATTTTCAAGCTGTGGCCGTATCCAGGCTCTGACATTGAATATCCGGGTTGCCTGGATTGCCACAAAGCTAACTGGGCAGCGGCGATATTGAGCTGCTGCCTGGCTAGCTTCTGCGGTGAAAGGCTAGGGTTTCCTGTGCCTGACATTCGCCATGTGTCGCTAACCAGTTAGCATCAGGGCATGTAGCAGCAGCACTCGTGGAAATTCAGTGACACCAGCCGTGTTAGTACTGCTGAATATTCCACATAGCAGCATTTGCACGGTTTGCACGTATCAAACCGTGTAAATGCCTTTAAATATTCCCCTTGTTTTTTCTTGTTTGGGGTTTCTTTGAGTTCTCTCTTAGGGGGAAGTTTTAGCTGGTTTTCATTCCAGCCCAAAGTGAGGATTGTTGGACTCCGGACCGTGCCAAGCTAGAAATGCACCCTTGTGTAACTAACGAATCTGGCGCCCCCCCCCCCCCAACTTGGTCATATCCAGTATCTCACTCATTCTGAGTCTCTTGGAAGCCCAATGATGATATCAGCACCCCTTATGTACTTGCACCCTGTGTGGCCACACCGTTTGCACAGCCCTTGGTATGTCCCTGGTTGGACCATTCCAATGTGTAACTGAAAAGGGGGAGCTTAAAATGTTGTGGCTTCTTATCTCTGTGAATAACCTTGGCTCCCTTAGCACAGTTCTATGTGTAGCTGAAAAGGGGGGAGGGGGCTTAGTATGTGATGGCTGCTTATCTCTGTGAATAACTTGTAGATCTTGCTCCCTTAGCACAGTTCTGCTCTGTTATATGGAAATGTCACTAATAATATCATTTTGTTGTTTGTTAGTACAACTTGAGTTTGAGCACATTTGGGCTGATGCAGAAAGACTAGCGTGCCCTTTGCAAACAGATAATGTAACGTATATGCAGAAGTACTGCTACGCCAAATGCAGAAAAGAGATTGACGTGCGTAAACAGCAAAAAAAAGTATGCACACATTGCAATGCCAAGCATATTTAAATATGTAAATGAGCTGTGCAAATTAAAATGCAATGCTAATAAGGTCTGCACCCAAAGCAGTGAAACGCGTAGAGGATTACATAACTAGCAGGAGCGCCATTATCTCTACTCCTCGTCTGAGGTGACTTAAAAATCTTGCATATGTGGAATGGCAAGATGGTGGCGTAAGCGGCAGCATGGCAGGATGCACAGTGTGGCAGTTGAGATTGCCTGTCCTGAGGCCTCAGCCTAGCGCCAATAGGAAGGGGAAAGCTGCTGTGCCTACCTCCACTTCAACACTGAAAGCTACGCTGCAATCCCTGCTCCAATTCACATTGCCTGCTTCTCAGGATCGCATGCCTCCTCAGTGTTGTCCACAGATGCTAGCATTAGTGGGGTGTCTGAGTCCCGAGTAGTGCTGAACCCTGCCGAAACCAAGACCAGATGTGGACTCTGGTGAGGCCAAAAGCATTCAAGGGGAGTTCCCTGGGTTCGCAGTCGACTGTGGAGGCTCCCTCAGCCACTGGATCAGCTTCAGAGGATCTGGTGAGGAGCTTTGGTCAGTGTGTTCCATTGGTGGTGGCTCTTAGGCCGGCTGTAGTAACCCTCAAAGCATTATGGGATGCCATCAAGGCTGTGGACACTTCTTTGGCTATTTTTGCTGGCATGTTCAAGTCTCATCTGGACATTATGACTGCCAAGGTGGCTGAACTCAGAAAGCTGCAAGGTTAGACCGGGTGGAATCAACTTTGGAAAATTTTCAGTCTGTGAGTACAGCCCATATTAAAGAGAAGGAAGTTCTGAGCAGGAAACTGCTCTTCTTGGAGAACCGTGTTCACAAGAACTACTTCAGATTTCTTAATTTTCCGAAATGTCAATTGATTGCACCAGTGGACATGTTGAGGAAATATCTCAGTGAAGTATTAAAAATGTCTGGGGAAGCATTTCCACCAATATGGACCCAGTATCTCTCACTTTCTACTAATTGTGGAGAGTTGGTGCGGGTCCTAGGGTAGGTAATGCTGCGGATGCTGAGAATTTGACTGCCTTCCTAGAATCATCTTTGGAGGTTATTACGGAAAGGACAACTTTAGTGGCTTGCTTTGCTTTTGAGTCAGACAGGAATGCTGTCTTGAGGTTGTTTTTTCGTAATGTCAGCTACTTTTATAGACTCAAAAATGTATATATTTCCTGAGGTATCTAGGGATACGCAAAATAAACCGCAAGAATTTTTGGCTCTTAAGAATAGAGCCATAAATCTTGGCATGTCTATGAAATTGTTTTTTTCCTTGTAAATGGTTGGTTGTATGGCAGGGTAAGTAGTATGGGTTGGTTTTTTTTTTTAGCCCGACCAACAGTTTCTTTCTGCCAGGGAAGAATCCCCAGCTCGGGTGGTGCTCCCTGAAGGGTCTGTTAGTTAGGACTGGCTGAGGATGCCATCTTGAGATGCTGCTGATAGGTTTAAATTAGTTTCATTTGCGTGTTTGCTTTTTCTTTTTTGCTTTTCCTGCCTCATTGTGGGTTTAATTGTGGTCTATGTTACTTTCATGATATGGATGTGTCTCAATTTTCTATGTTTTTTTATTGTCTTTCATTCAATGTTTTATTGGATGTAAAATTTTGAAATTGCATAAATAAAAAATTTTAAAAAATCTTGAGTATTTAGGGAAAGATTGTTTCAGGGTAAGTACTGGTGAACTGTTACCTTCGACGTGAAAATTTTCTGCCTGTATCTTTCAGCGTATAAGCAAAAGCTTGGCATTCAAGAAGAAATGTCTTTTGCTTTTTATCCTTGTGTGTTCTTTGGACTCACTTATATCATTCTCCATTTACTGTGATGTCTCTTTGTTGTGATTTCATAAAAAATATATTTTTGGGTAAATATTGTTGATTATTATGGGTGAGTGTCAAAAGAACCTGCATGTCCTATTCGCATAAATGTGAGCATTTGTCATTTATGCGCATGCGCACACGGCCACTTGTAGTGCGTCGATTGTTTGCACATGCATTGACTTCCCTCCTTTCAACTTCATGATGAAGTTTTGTGCACAGCTCATTTCCTTACATGCCCCTTGCTTACCAGTGCTGAAGTTTCGCACTATTAGTGTGCTATGAAAATGCGTACACAGCTATAGCACACGATTTCAGGGCTGGCTTTCTGCATCAGCTTGATTCTGAGGAATTTATATTCTCCTGACCTCTCCCATGCTTCCCTCTTCTTCCTCTCTTCCCCTCCTTTCTCCATGATGCCTGGGTCAGAGATTGTAAATTTATTTCTGACTTCTGACCAAGTAAAATATGCTAATTGGCTTTCCCCTTCTTTGAGCATAAAACGGAGTTACTTACCTGTAACTGGAGTTCTCCGGGGACAGCAGGATAAGTCAGCCACACTTGGTGACGTCATCCGACGGCGCCGAGACGGAAGTACTCTCCATAGCTCAGAAGGGCTTTGCCCTTCTGAGCATGGGCCAACTGGCCCCACCCCCTGCCCGCCCCTAGCTAGCCAGTACGTCCCTAGCTGAGCCTTTCGCCGCTAGGAGGCGGGCACCAGGACGGAGGACGACCCCATCCAGGGAGGCGGGCGGGTATGTGTGGCTGACTTATCCTGCTGTCCCCGGAGAACTCCAGTTACAGGTAAGTAACTCCGTTTTCTCCTAGGACAAGCAGGATGAGTCAGCCACACTTGGTGCCTCCCAAGCTGGCAAGTGCTGAGGAGGATGGGGGAGTGCCAGTAACCTTTGCCAGGCCTGGCAAGCACCCGTATGATAGCATGCTGCATGTTGCGTGTAGCAGGAGCGTAGAGGTGATGCCTGCGAGAGCCGATGCAGCGATGAGAGAAGGAACAGTTTGAGACTGCGTGAGTGGTCGCAGTGGTGCGAAAGGAGCAGGGCACTAGCGACGGCCTGCCGTCCCGAAGCACCACTGTGCAGGCGAGGCATCCCTGCAGTGCATGTCCATAGCGCAGTGGGCGTAGTGGGCGTAACTGAAGGAGGAGCAGCCAAGCAGTTATTGTGCAAGTAACGAATGCCGGCCCTCTCTGTGAGGGGAGCGAGCATTGAGATGTGGGAGCCGGGGTCATCCCAGCGAACGGTGAGCAGTAGTGGTGCGGGACGTATCGCCATGATGGCGCAGAGTCAACAATCATTGGCCACGGAGTGCAAGGACTTTAGGCCATCTTTCGCTGTATACGAATAATGAAGATGTTCTTTATTATTATTATTATTATTTTTTTTTTTTTTTAAGGAGGCAACTCCGTAGTTTGATACCGGAGGATGCTGTCAACCATGGTGTAGCCTGATAGGCGATGACAGGGACTGGTAGATCACTGCCAGGCATTACCAGTACCGGTTTTGCAGATTATCACCTTATGTGGGCAAAGGAGGGTGGAAGACTGCCCACGGCAAATCGGATCATCAGCTAGAACCTGAATCCTGGTTACTAGGAGTTGTGCCAACTAGTGGGATATCCTGGGTTTGTGCCCTCGGGAGGCTTGGCTTAGTTCGACCCAGTATGGCGTAACATCCGGACTGGGTCACCGTGCGATGCATCGATGTGCCTTGGGGTGATCGGAGCAAGGTATCGGGCCTGAGTTTAACAACTAAGCTTGCAGTGCCCAACTGGTTTCCGCGGCCGGCGGCATGTTGTGGTGGCAGACCAAATGTCTGGCCGTCTATTGCGAGAATTCCCGAACTCAATCCTCTCAGCATGGCACTGCGTGAGAGGTGCGTCCATGTAGATGGTGTCCTTGAACCGTGTGTCCTGTGATGGCTTTGTTGCGAGTTCGTGGTGGTCTTGCAGATGTGCGCTACCTGGGCAGGGCGCACGGAGGACCTCGGACATGCTTCAGGCAGCGTTCGTCATCGGGCACAGTGGGGGATAGAACCCACTGCGCATGTGTGTGTGTGTTCCAGGTGTGGCATGGGCCCGTGTCAATATGTGCTGGGTATATCCCGGTATGGCAGAGGGCTGTCAGGAGCACAGGTTGAGGACTCACGCTGTTCAGTTGAGCACCGTCGGTAGATGTCCTGCACAGGTGGGTAGATGGTGCTGTTGATGAGAAGTGCCAGAGATCTGTTAGGCAGGACGTGACAAAATGGAACGGGTCAGAGCACCTAGATTGCAGGCAGACTTGTTGGGGTGAGGTTGACCGAGACTGCCTAAGGGTTGAGTCCCACACGATTTTGGAGGAAGGGCCTCACAGGGGTATCCATTCCCCCACTGTCTAGGCCCTGGGTCAAGAGTTGCAGGAGTTCCCGCGTCCTGTGACCACTGGTGAGGAGGCTCCTGTGTATGCAGAGTTAGGGTGCCGCCCTTGAGTTGATCAAGAGGGAGATCCAGACTGGGATCTCAGTTGGGCTGAGAGACTGTCACTCCGTCTTTACGCATCTTGCGGTGGCATGTGTAGTGTCGCAGGGTGGTATGGCAGGTTTAGCGCCATGGAGTTTTACTGGGTGGGCGGGCCGTGGTGGACTCGTCAGTAGGTGTGAGGTGACCATTCCTAGCCGCCGAGGTGAATGGCAGTAGCCCAAACTGGGCTTTGAACCTGTGACCTTCTGTTCTTGCATACACTGTCTGTGTGCACTGCACCACCGTGTTGCCACAGAATTTAGGCGCCACAGCAGATATTTGAACCTATGACCTTCGGTTCTTGCAATATTTTTGGGCGCCACAGCAGAGATTGGAATCTATGACCTTCGGTTCTTGCACACGCTGTCTGTGTGCACTGTGCCACCGTGTTGCCACCCCCGTTCAATTTGAGGGCACGGCACGGGCGTATCCGCACAGATGGGGGAAGTGAGGCCATGAGGCCTCTGTCGGCAGAGAAGACTGCAGTGCTGGTGAGCCAGGATTGGCTGGGGGGCACCCGACTCGATGGTGGGGTGGCACTGACCTTTTCCCGCGTCTTCAGGTGTGAGTGGCCGGGGACCATGAATTGTGTTAAGGAGAAGACCACGTCCCGTGCTTAAGGACAGCGCCTTACCGAACAGCCGACGCCGTTCTCAGGTTCCTGGGTAATGCGTTAACCGTGGCCGTGGCGTCCTAGCGGGAGCAGGGGCCATGCGACACCGTTTTATGAGGCAAGGGGTTGTGAACGCTGTCCTTACATTGCTATATGCCGGCAGCGCTTGTGGGGCTCTGGTTGCAGTGGCCATGGCCGCTGTCGATGCAAGCTTCCTGGTCGCCTTGGTAGAAGTGAGGATGTTGTTGCAACAATGACTATATGTACTGCATTACACTGCTGCCACTGGCACCCGTAGGAGGATGTCCGACCCTTGGTGCTTTAGGCCAAAGGAAGTGCCAGTGGGGCTGACTCATCAGTCGGGGTGTCCTTAGAAGGCCGTTCAGCGGAGGTTACGAGTAATGACTCGTAACCTCCGGACAGTCTCACTCTTCAAGGCCACTGGGAATCGAATCATGACCCCTGTTTCGTCAGTCCATGTGCTACAATGCTTGAGCAGTGCACCCACGTCTTCAGTGGGAAGTGGGTCCTTTCAGCCCTCAGGCTACTCTTGGGGTGGCCTGTGCATACTTGGTACTGATGCGAAGCCTCTGTCCCCGCAGGCTCTGCGGGAAGGAGTGGACAGTTTGCTAGCCTCGCAAGGGATCTGCTTACTAGCTGCTGATGCGAGTGCCGCAGAAATATGTGGACTGGATAGTCAGTAGCCCAGCAGGGCTTGCAGTTGGTTAGAGGTGAGCGCTCGAGGCTCTGGTCAGAGCCAGTGTGACAATGTGTTGCTGGGGGCCAGACGCTGCTGTCGCTGGAGGGACGAGCCATGATATGTACTGTACTTAGCTGAAAACTGCCTGGAGTGTAGGCAGTGCACCCATCCATTGGGTGCCCAGACTGGGCGAGGCGGATGTTGTGCGTTCCGGCCCTTGGGGCCACCCTTCCAGTGGCATCAAGCCTACTGAGGGGTTGGAGGTAGTTAGACCGAAGTACGTCAGCAAGTACCAGCAGTCCGGTGAAGGAAGGGCTACTGAATGCTTCCAGGTGGGCTTCCCTGCACGCTTTAGAAGAGCTGCCCTCTGTCGGCGCTGAGAATAGATAGTCATGTGCGGAACGGTGGCATGGCTTTGCTGAAATCTGCATTGGTAGCGGACCTCTCAGGTGTCGCCGACTTCAGTGGGCTGTGCCTGCTTTTACTTGATTTAACCATCATCCCTTAGGTGTCGTCGACTTCAGTGGGCTGCGCCTGCTTTTACTTGATTTAACCATCATCCCTTTTCCTGGTTTAGGTTGACGGGCGGGAGCCACCGCTGGAACTTGAACCTGTGACAAACAGGCTGTGTGGGCACCATGCTGTAGATTAGGAGGTCGCAGCTGGATTGACGCAGTCGGAAAAACCTACGTGGGCCTCCATCCCACCACCGATTGGCAGAGGGAGAGAGTCTGCCCTGTTGTAGAAGGAATTCGATCAAGCTTTGACGCTTTCAAAGGTTCATTCTTCATATCTCCTCCTGTTTTGCTGCGGAAGCTGTGGCAGTGGGAATTGAACCCAGAGCTCTTGGATTGTAGGCTGTTGCTTTAACCACTAAGCTACTTTTCCACTCATTGGGTACTGGGTTGGCAGGCACCATAGCTGGGACTTGAACCTGTGACCTTCTGCCTCCGAACACACTGGTTGTGTGCACTGCACCACCCTGTTGCCACTCCGAGGGGTGAGCAGAGGCGGAGCCTGGTCACATGAATATGTTAAATTATTGCATCAGCCAGCCTGGTCACATGAATATGTTAAATTATTGCATCAGCCAGCTGTTTTTATTGGGCTCTGTGGGGAATTGAACCCCCAATCCCTGCACCATTGGTAGATGCATCAACCCTTGTGCTGTGGCTCTGCTCTGCCGGAAGGATGAGCTCCAGTGATGAGGCGGAATGCTGTCAGGAGGTCGGCTGGGAGCCTGTAGGGCATTGGACCCACTCAGCTCCCTCCATTTGATCAGATCTCTCCATTTGGACCCTTGATTAGAGGGAACCTTTAGGAGGTTAGATAGCCAGGGGACTAGAGCCGCACCAAGAGAAGCTCCAGGCCCGAGTGCTATGCTGTACAGCGGAACAGCTCCCGAGGAAGAGGTCAATGGCTCAATTGCCAGCTTCATGCGCACACAGCAGCGCCGGAAAGAGTCCTCAAGCGCTCGATTCTGCTCCGGGAGGGTCTTCAAGCTAAATGCCGGCGCCAGAGAGACGTCGGCACCGTAGTGGTTTCTGGGGGCGGCGCCGGACAGATGACGTCGGCGCCGGGTGGTTTCGAGGGGCCGCACCAGCATGGGGCATTCTGGGCTGGGCGGACCTTATCCCAGCTAGTCGATGGTGCAGAGGAGGCGGTTTACATGGCGCCGATCAACAGCGCTGAAGCTTCCAACAATGTGGCCGTCCCCAATGCTGACTGCGCCGAACAGAGCGTCGGCGATGGGAGCCTCTGTAAGCGGCTCCTCCTCCCCTGAAGGAGGGCTGCGTCGACCAATGGCGCCAAGGAGGGGGAGGAGCAAGCCCCGAGATGCCACCAATAGCGACAAGGAGGGGGAGGAGCATGGCCCATGATGTAGTGTGGCAAGATGGCCGCTGCCATGGGAGCCTCGTGGTTAGCCGGAACGAAGAATTCTTCTCCGCAAATTCTCTGCATCTTGATTCTGTCTCCGCTCCCGCTCTTTGCCTCACGGGACTCTCCGGGATGGGACAAGTCTACCGGAGGTCTGGCAGCTGTCAAGGTGTGGGGCGACGCACCTACACCAGCCGAGGCAACGCAGGGAAGTGCTGTCCATCAGGGGCCCCCTGCCCATCGGGTCCCTTGACCATCGGCCGAGGCAGCGCAGAGCAGGTCTGGGCTGTCCATCGGAGTGCGGCTGTGGATGGGGGCCTCAGGGCACATCCCAAGTTGCAGGGGGACAGCGCGGCAGCGATTCACGGTAGGAGTGCTGTAGAACCTATTTCCGCAGAAAGCGGAGAATCGGGGCTCAGGTGAGACTGGGGAACGGCGGCCTATTAGGCACGTTCTGCAGATCTCTCACTGGCTGCTCCTCCAAGGCAGGGCCACCAGTCCGTGTTCGCAGCAAGGAGGCATTCCCCGCTGCCTGAAGAGAGATGAAGAGGTCTAGACAGGACCGGAATCTGAAGAGAGAGAAGCATAAGGTAATTTAAGGCAATACATACGTTGTAGATGAAATTATAGAGTTAGGTTTTCAGTTTTGGTGGAGAGTAGCAAAGTCCGTCTTGTAGGCAAGGCGGAAGAACAAGAACTGGCTAGCTAGGGGCGGGCAGGGGGTGGGGCCAGTTGGCCCATGCTCAGAAGGGCAAAGCCCTTCTGAGCTATGGAGAGTACTTCCGTCTCGGCGCCGTCGGATGACGTCACCAAGTGTGGCTGACTCATCCTGCTTGTCCTAGGAGAAAGAATACTATGGATGGAGTTATTTTCCTTCATCCTGCGTAAGCCTGTTTGTATTGTGTTTTGGGTTGATGGGCCCACTAACACCCTGGCCATTGCTTCTTTTGTGCTATTGTTTTATGTGTTGTTGTTGTTATGTGTCGTTGAGTGGGTGTCAACTCATGGCTACCCTATGGATAGTTGTTCTAAACTGTGTTCGGTCTTCAGTCAGGTGGCTCACTGTTGACAGAGTGGCACCCATAGCTGCTGTTATTGCATCGATCCATCTCATTACTGGCCTTCCTCTTTTGCGTTGACCTTCTACCTTGCCAAGCCTGATGTCTTTCTCTAATGATCTCTCTCTTCGCATGATGTATCCAAAGTATGAAAGTCAAAGTCTTGTCATCTGAGCTTCTAAAAAAGTTAAGATTTGATCTCCTCTAGTACTGACTAGTTTGTTCTTTGGGTATTCTTTAGTCTTTTCAAGGATCCATCTCACATCTGCATTGATTTCTCTCATTCCTTGCCTTTTTCTGAACCTTACTTGCACTTCAGGCAGTTCTCATTCCAGGTATGATTGTAGTCTCTGCTGAATAATCTTCAGTAGAATCTTACTGGCATGTGGGATCAGAGCAATTGTGCAATAATTTCCATAGTCAGTTGGATCACCTTTCTTTAATATCAGTATAAACACGGATCTTTCCCAGTCGTTTGGCCATGATGTTGTCTTTCAAATTTCTTGGCAGAGCCTTATAAGTATGGTAACAACTGCATCAGATTGCTGTAGTACTTCAATGGGAATGCCATCAATGCCTGGTGCTTTCAATGATGCTTCGACTTCTTTCATCACCAGTGGTTCTGTATCATAAGGTACAGATTGAAACAACTGTTGGTCCACTTGATCTTTATCATATAATAACTCTATGTATTTTTCCCCCTTTTCTTAATCTGCTCAACATCATTCAGCATGGATCCTTGAGCATCTTGTTACATTCCAATTAGAGGCTGGAATTTTTTCTTTAACTCTTGTAGCTTTAGGAAAGTCGATCTTGTTCTTTCTCTAATAGTTTCTGCTTCCATTTCCTTACATGCATCACTGTAGTACTTCTTGTCTTGTCTTGCTGTGATTCTGTGATTGCCTCTCTTTCTCCTCTTGCTTTAGCTTCTCTTCATTTCTGGGCAATTTTCAGAGTTTTTCATTTATCCATTTTTGCTTTTTCACATTTTGTAGAAATTTCTCACTTTCTTCCAATACAGCCTTCTTGATGTTATCGCATAACTCTTCTGGAGCTCTGTTTTTTTAATCTAGAGCAGCAAATCGACTTTGCAGGCAGTGTTTAAATTCAGGTGGAATATTCTCAAGGTCATATTTTGCTACATTCATGAGTGGTTTGCTCTTTTTCAACTTTAGCTTGAGTTTGCATACTAGTAGTTGGTGAACTGTACCACAATCAGCTCCAGGTTTTGTCTCTGTTGATGTTGTAGAGCTTTTCCATCGTTGACATCCACAGATGTAGTCGGCTTTATTTTTGTACAATCCATTATGTGACGTCCATGTGTACAGTTGCCGCTTGTGTTGCTGGAAGAAGGTGTTTGAGATGAATAGATCATTGGTTTTGCAGAATTTTACCAGTCTATCTCCAGCTTCATTTCTGTTGCCAAGTCCATATTTTACAACCACTTTGTCTTCTTCTTTGTTGCCAACGTTTGGGTTCCAGTCACCCATGACTATCAGGATATCCTGTTTGCATGTTCTGTCAATTTCAGCTTGTACTTGTTCATAGAACTCATCAACTTCATCCTCTTCTGTAGCTGTTGTTGGGGCATATACTTGAATTATAGTTGTGTTGATGGGCATTTCTCGTAGACGAGTAGAAATTAAGCGTTCACTGATTGCATTGTATTTCATTACAGTTCTTGCAAGTTTCTTCTTTAAATGCAACACCATTTCTTCTTTGTCTTTCATTTCCAGTATAGTAGACGTGGAGGCCAATTCCATAGGTGCGCATCCGGGTCTTCCGGATGTCCAGAAATCTGGATGGCCTGGAGATGCACCCGATTTGCTCCCGTGGGGGCTAGATGACTTTGTGGGAGCAGGATCTCAAATAGTGGCTGGATGTCCAGGAGGTGCCCCGATCCAGGAACCCCGGATGTCCAGCCACTTCCCCAGCTAACTCAACCAGGCTTCTGAATGGAGCCACAGTGCCATGGCATCCCGTTGCCATGGCACCACGGCTCCATTCACAAGTCGCAATCACCTGCCACTGCCAAGATGCTCCGATCCCCACAACCTGACCCCTGATCTGGACTCTCATGGCCCAGGTTGAACTGTGGGGAACCTTTCGTGCCCCTTACCGTCCCATCACTGCCATCTGCCACTGTCCCTCTATGTCCAGGGGGACTTATTCCACTTTCGAGGTGGAATAAGTCCCTCGTCTAACCAGCCTACCCCAGACATATTGGGCCAATCTCAGAATCAGCCCTGTATGTCCGGGGTTGCTGCACTGCCTACCCTCGCTCCTCCCATGGCCCACCCCCTCCCGCCCACGAACAGAGCTCCTCCTACAAACCAGCTATACATATGGGGAGCTCTGTTCCTGGTGGGGTAATCCAGACATTTAGCGGCTTTGGACATCCAGATTGGATGTCCGATCCCACTAAACGTAGCACAGAATCTACCCTTGTGTGAAAATCAAATGCAAAGTGCCCAATGCCAGTCCATTTCAGTTCGCTGACACCCAACAGATTGAGTTGTCTGCGTTCCATTTCATTCTTGACCACCTCCAACTTCTCTTGGTTCATGCTTCGTATGTTTCATGTCCCAATATATAAGACATCTTTGCAACTTCTGACTCTCATTTCATGCGCAGCATCACTGATGCACACAAGCCCTCAAAGCACAACAAGCTGCATATCAATTGAGGGGTTCTATGTGTTAAGGGGAATAAAACCACTTTACAGTCACTTAATGTTTTCTGAAAGAGAATTTAATGTTATGTTCTAAGGTGTTTTTCCTGACTTCGGACCAGATCCAGCTAATAAAACCCCGCTGATGTAACGGAACCTGGCTTGGTATCAGAGTATGTGTGGAGAATAGCTGGAAGAACTGCAGGGGTGAGCCCGTTGCATGTGCTGCCCTTACTTGGTTCTTTAGGAGACTCACCAGCAGCTGAGGAGAACCAAGCTAGAGCTAATTTTGTCCCAGCTAGCACTGAACTTGTATCACAAAGCTGAAGTCACAAAAGTTGGTGCATATGGACAGTATCTCATTGCTTTCTTTTCCTGTCTGCAGTGCTATGCATAGTATATGGGTTAGCAACTGATTAATCTCAAGGGTGTGTTTTAAGCATTTTCTTTAAGCAGGCAAGATTCTGTAAAAAATGTATAACTGTGATTAATGGACTGGCAGTTATAAAATGTGCTGGTAGAAGTTGGGGGAGGGGGCAGTCATTTCCTAACTGTGAACCAGAAAGCTCAGAGAGGCAGCATTATGTGAGAACACCAGAATCTGTATCAGGTACATGCTTCAGGGGAAATATGCAAGTTAGCAGTAAACCATAAACCATAAAACTGTTGGTGCTCTTCAGACAGGCTGGAAGAAAGCTTCTTGATAGTAAAATAGGGGAGGTGGATGCATATTAGCCTACAAAGACAATGTATACTTTTAACACGGCTCCAGTTTCATTTTCAGAGGGAGTAGCTAGTACTGAGAGCTTGCAAAAAAATCTTGCTTTCTCTGTACTCTAGCAGCCTATCCCCAGTAAATCCAGTTATTAAGGCAGATGTGAGAGAACCCCCTAAGTATAGAGATGATGGCAGAGACAATTGTACTATATTGAGGCCAATTCTGTTCAGGGCACGTCCGGCCTGTTTGGACGTCCAAAATTTGGACGGCCCAAATTTGCATCCGATTGATCCCACAGGGGCTATGCATCCCCGCAGGATTAGAATCGGATGCAACCGGCCTGGATGGGCAGGCCGTGCTCTGATTCCGAGCCACTGTACGCCCTGCTCTCACTCGTCCAACCAAGTTGGAGTGTCTTCATAGAGCCCCAGTGCCGTGGCGTCCCGTCACTATGGCACCGGGATGCTGTGCAGCTGCTCTGATCCCCCACAGAACTATGCACAGCCGAAATCCCAGCCACCCGACTCCCGGAGAGGCCGTCCATGACCGGGATCGGGTGGCAGGGAAGCCCCAGCGTACACTCACCACTGCTGTGAGATCCTCTGGCAATCTCCACTATCCTCGGGGGGGGGGGGGGGGGCTAACTGGCCATGCCCGGACATACAGGACCTTTGCTGAAATAGGCCTTGTACATCCGGGTTGGGGGTCACTCCTCCAACCTGTCCTTGCTCCTCCCTCGGCCCACGCTTGTACTGAGCTCCCCGCACATCTCGGCTGTACGTGCAGGGAGCTCGTTTGACAGCATTGGGTATAGGTGAATAACAGGGGCTGGATGTCTATGTTGGATGTCCAGCCCCTGCTATTCGGGATCAGAATGACCCCCTTTATGAATAGGAGGAAAAAATGGGTACTTTCCTTAGAAAAGGGAGATTCAATTTGCAAGATCAAAGCAGTGAAATTCTGGAAAGACTTGGGGGAGAACAAATGATGTGGCTAAGGTTTGACATCAGAAACAGTCGGAAAGATCGATATAGTGATCCTGAGTGCATTTTTGATTTACTCAAACAACATTTTGGGAAAGTGATATCAACAAGCACTCCTCTTGCAGATTTTTACCAAACTTTACCAAAGATGAGAAAGGTTTATTTAATTACAGGATAAGATTAAACAAGGCAGTAGATCTTGTTCATGAGTATTTACTGTGGCAGGGAAGGAGACTTGATGGCCCAAAACATGAAGTAAAATGATGGTTGTATGAAATTGCCCTGTCAGGAGTTTGCAAGATCAATTAGATGCAGGCCCATAAAAGAATGGACCAATGAGGAGGTTCAGGAGATGCTTAATGCCTTTCAAAGAGAGTAGAGAGCCCTATGCCCAAGTAAAGGAGACAATTGGCTCTGAACCTAGTGGCAATAAGGTTGTAAAGATGACAGCAGTAAAAGTAACAATCTGGTGGGGGGAGGGGGCAAAAACAGGCTAGACAACCAATCCAGGTTCAGACAAGTTTGCAAAGATTTTAGAACTGCTAGGAAAAGTATTCATTATTTCTGAGCAAGGACAAGGGAATATGTGTCCAGCAAGGAGTTGCAATAGCAAAGAAGAATCAATGGGCCCACATCCTGTATATTGTGTTAAAGCTCCAGTCATAGTACAAATGCCTATTACAAGAAGAAACAGTTGTGTTATGGATGTTTCCAGTCAGGACATGAATATAGACACTGTCCAAGTACTTCATTTAAGGAATCTTCCCCACCTGCATCAGCCATAAAGGAAAATCAATAGGGAAAATAATATGCCTGCATGGGGAAGGGGGTAGTGTGGGCAGAACTGAAGAAACCTCTGACATGGACAGTGGAGATTTGCAGTCTATTTATAATTCCCATAGACAGATGTTACCAGAACCAGATCAGGCTGTTTTCCAGTGAACACGGAAATTGAGTAGAAGGCTGCGTTTGGATCTTGATCTTCTTATTCTCCAACTTATCACCTATCTGTATCTTGCCATTCCACTTGAATTACCCTAGTCCCCAATTGTTGTTGTATGGTCTATCTTAAATAGATTAAAAGCTCTGATGAGCAGGGAGTGCCTCTTGTATATGTACAACACTGCATACGCTTTGTAGCATTATATATATGATAAATAGTAGTGCTAGTATATAGAAGGGTGACTCTCCAAGAATAGGTGTCTTTGAGAGCTATACTGGATCTGTGCCATGCACTATGAGTGAGACAGTTGGGCAGATACTACTGGATAGAGGAGTAGTGATGACAAGTGATAGCTATCAGATTAATGTTGTCATAGTGGTTGTGGGGATCATCCAATGCATCCAAAAATAGTACTGCATATGGCCTTGAGCCTCAGAAAAATCCAGGTTATCAAGGTCCCTGTTTAATGTATGTTTAATCATTGAGAAAGTGGTCCTGCGACAAATTCAACATCACGTGGACACCGAAGCGCCCTTAGACACCTCCCAACATGGTTTTAGAGCAGCCCACGGCATTGACACCATCCTCACAACCCTCTTCAACAATCTAATCACAGGCCTTGACAATATCCACCAAGGATTTGTCCTTATATTCTTGGACATAGCGGCCCGCCTTTGACTCAGTGAACCATGAAACACTACTACTCCGACTTAAAGAAAAAGGGATACAAGGCTCAGCACTAGCCTGGTGTAAATCTTATCTCTGCAACAGATGGCAACAAGTCAGAACAGGATCCACGACATCAGAGCCTTTCCCTCTGAAACAGGGTGTACCTCAAGGCTCATCCCTATCTGCTCTGTTATTCAACATCTATATGCAGCCTATCTGTGCTTTAATCCGCTCCTTCAATTTCCAATGTCTTGCCTATGCCGATGATATCCTCATCTACACACCTTTTAGGATTGACCAACCTGACTTCTCTCCAATATTGAGATGTTTTGAAGCAGTATTAGATTGGCTTCTAACTCAAAATCTCCGGATTAACAATAGCAAAACAGACGTCCTATTCGTCACAAGGAATCAGAGTTTCACGCCTCCTCCCTCACTTCAGATCAATAATATTGAATTGAAGACAAAATCCACAATCCGATACCTAGGCATTACCCTCGATCAATGCCTTGATATGTCAGCCCATGTTGCAAACACCACAAAAGCAATTTATCACAAGATCCGAACGCTAAGACACCTTCGCCCATTACTTGATTTCTCTGACTATCGATGATTAATCCTCAGAACAAATCTATAACTTTGAGGAGAAATGCTAAGATTGCAGATGTTAGGCCCTTGAAGATTTTGACTGAGGAAATGGAGAAGTTACTAAAGTAAATGCTACTAACTTGGCCCCACTGAGAGAGACAGAATGTGAGGACATTCAGATCAGATTACAAAGGTTGGGAGTTGGTAACATGAATCATGGAAAGGTAAGCTTATAGACCTAATTGAGAAATATGAAAACATCTTCTCTAGACATGTTAGACTGTGAGGAAGCTAAGGATTTCATACACTGGATCCATTTCAGAGATGAGAGAGGGAGGAGGAGGAGGAGGCCTACTGGTTGGGGCAAGTTACCTCAGGCCAGAAGGTCAGGGGTTCAAATCCCACTAGAGGACAGCAACCTTGGGCCAGAAGGACTGGGGTTTCTAGTCCCACAGGTGCTCCTTGTGGTCTTGGGCAAGTCACTTAACCCTCCATTGCCCATGTTCCCTGTAAGTATTAGTGTATGTGTCTCATATCCCCTCATGTTAAATGTATCCCCCAATTGTGTTGTGACCACTTTGATTGAAGGATAAGGTGGTATACAAAACTGTCTAAATAAATAAATAAATTCCTGGTTCGGTACCAAAGAGTTGCACCAACAGATCAGCAAGTTCTGAATGGAATGGAAGACTAGGGTTGGTGCTACCATTATGTGAACTAGGCAGTCACCTAGAGCACTGGCCCTCTGGGGGCACCATTGCCACCACTGCCACACTGCCTCCAGGGTCTGTAGTCACAGCAATGGCTCAAAAACCACTATGCAGCACTTAACTAAAGGCTTGGCACTGCTTCCCAATTTCTTTCTCCTCCTATCTGCCAATTTTGCCCCTTTGACACTGACTTCTGGGTTTATGCAAATTAGATGGTAGCTTCATGGAGGAAGGAGCAGCAAAGAACAGCTGCAGTCAAAGAAGAACAATAGATCCTGACAGTCACACAAACTCAAAGAACCATCAGTGCATGCTATTTTTAAATAACCCACTTACTAGTGTAAATGACTTTTGGAAGTTACTCTCACGCTGTGTGTTTATAACAAATGGACAACCAGAATCTGGAGCTGGTTTGATAAATGTTTCTGATAATATACTTATACAGACATAGTTTCACAGAATTTCTGGCACAAGAACATGGTAGAAGAAAAAGGTCTTTAGCGTTAAGGTCTCTAGAGTTGGTCAGTAGATTCAGAAGGCATAAAATCCAGGTAGGGTATTCTACAGAGCTCTAAACCAGACAAACCTTGGGCCAATCAAGCAACAGGAATGAAGATCACCAGAAATACAAGCCGTAGTTAAGATCAGGCTGGCTAGAGCCAGTCCTCTGGAGATATAATAGATCTTTCAGCAAGAAGCCTGCCTTCCAACCCAAAGACTAGTTCTTTGAGGCCAGCCTATGACAATGGGTTAAAAAAACAGAGCAAATGTTAACAAAAGTGGTAAAAGAAAACATTTGGATTTTTTTTTAATTTATAGGAGATTTTATTTAAACATTAAAACAAATGTATTATCTACAAAATTACCATCAGTATCTTCCATATCTTACCAACAGTTATCTTCATTTTATATACATGTCCATCTTTATAAACAACATATTTATTTTTATACCCCTCTCCCAACAACATCCATCTCATTATCCACCTACCTTACCTCTTTCTTATCTCCTCCCTTTCTCTCCCTCTGGAAATATAATCCCTTCTTAATCCCCCTTACTTGCTAATGTTCCCTTCATAAACTAGGTAGAAAGGTTCTAAAATCTGTTGGAATTGGATCTCCTTGCATCTGCACTTTATAGAGAGTTTTTCTATATTATGAACTTCACCTATTCTAATAAGGCATTTGTCCAAATCTGACGGGTTATTTTGCTCCCATTTTTCAGCCAAGTTCATCTCTGCTGCACTAAGACAATGTCGACTCCTTTCTCTCCTCCACACACATCCAACTGATAGCTAAAACCTTCCATTTCTTTACCACATTAACGGAATTCACCCATTCTTTTCTGAATACACTACTAAGACGCTTATCCACTCCTTGGTCACCTCCCATCAAGACTTTTGTAACTTACTCCTTGCTGGTCTTCCTCTGAATCTTCTCTCTCCCCTTCAATCTGTTCAACACTCTGCTGCACAGCTAATCTTCCATCAGCCTCATCGTGTTCATATTACTCCTCTTCTCAAGTCACTTCATTAGCTCCCTAGCTGTTTACACATCCAGTTCAAACTTCTTCTGCTGATCTATAAGTGCATTCACTCTGCAACTCCTCACTACCTTTCCTCGGGAACTCCACTCTTCTGGCAAATCGCTTCTATCTGTGTCCTTCTCTTCTATTGCTAACTCCAGACTTCGCTCCTTTCACCTTGCTGCTCCTTATGCCTGGAACAAACTACCTGAGTCTGTACATCAAGCGCCTTCTCTGACCCTTTAAAAATCCAGGCTGAAAACTCACTTCTTTGCTGCCGCTTTTGGATCTTGACTCACCTGATCTCCTTTGTGTTTCCTTACCATTCCCCCTAGATGCATCCTATGACTACAGCTACTGTATTGTCTGTCTTGACTAAATTGTAAGCTTTGATGAGCAGGGACCGTCTTTTACATGTGTCTATGCGGCGCTGCATATGTCTTGTAGTAATAGTAGTAGTAGTGCAGGTCACCCCTCCCCATGCCTTTGTTTAGGGGTGAACCCACCGTTCCGTGCAGGTCACTCCTATTTGTTGAGATATAAGAAGTAATTAAGTTTATAGTGATTTTATCCTGTTGCTATAAAGGGATCCACTGTATCTGTCCCATGCCATTTTGAATTCTGTCACTGTATTTGCCCCCACCACGTCCATTGGGAGGGCATTCCAAGCATCCACCACCCTTTCTGTGAAAAAGTATTTCCTGACGTTGCCTTTCATTTTAGCCCCTTGCAGATTCATAGTATGCCCTCTAGTTTTACAGTTTCCCCGTCTTTGAAAAAGGTTTGTTTGTTCATTGAGTATTTAAAGGTCTGTATCATATCTCCCCTGTCCCTCCTCTCCTCTAGCGTATACATATTTAGGTCTTCAAGTTTCTTCTCATACATCTTTTGGTGCTGGCTCCAAATCATTTTGGTCGCTTTCTTCTGAACCATTTCCAGTCTTTTTATATCCTTTGTGAGATACGGTCTACAAAACTGAACACAATATTCCAAGTGAGGTCTCACCAGCAACTTGTACAGTGGTAATAGTACCTTCTCCTTTCTGCTGGTAATTCCTCTCTCTATGCATCCCAGCATCCTTCTGGCTTGGGCCACCGCCTTGTCACACTGTTTCACCACTTTGAAATCCTCAGAAACAATCACTCTGAAGTCCTTCTCTGATCCATGCACACCAACCTCATGCTCCCTATTGCATACAATTCCCTTTGATTTCTGCATCCCAAATGCATGATACTGCACTTCTTCACATTAAATCTTGTCTGCCAAGCTTTAGACCATTCTTCCAGCTTTTGTAGATCTTTCCTCATGTTATTCACTCAGGGGAATCCACTCTGTTGCAAATTTTCATGTCATCTGCAAAAAGACAGACTTTTCCATTCAGTCCTTTAGTAATATCATTCACAAACACATTGAACAGTTCCGGTCCCAGGACAAATCCCTGGGGCATGCCACTAATCACCTTCCTTTCATCCGAGTGAGTTCTGTTTACTGTCACCTTCTGTCGTCTTGTCAGTCAACCAATTTTTGAAATCCATCGCATATCCTTGATCTAGTTCTCTGGCCACTCAGTCAAAGAACTCAAGTCAGATTTGTTTGGCATAATTGTCCTTTGGCAAAACCATGTTGCCTTGGATCATGCAACCTATTGGTTTTGAGAAAGTCCACTATTCTCTCTTTCAGGGGTACCTCCATTACTTTTCCCTCCTCCAAGGTAAGGCTTACTGGCCTGTAGTTTGTCACTTCTTCCCTATTACTACTTTTGTGAAGAGGTACCACATCAACCCTTCTCCAGTCCTGTGGAACTCCTCCTTTCTCCAAAGATCTATTAAAAACATCCTTTATCAAAAACATCCTTTAACGGCCCTGCAAGAACCTCTCTGAGCTCTTTCAGTATCCTTGGATGTATCCCATCCGATCCCATGGCCTTGTCCACTTTCAGTTTTGCAAGCTGTTCAAACACATCATCTGTGAATGGTATAGTATCTACTCCATTTTCATTTGTATATTTGTTAATCACAGGTGGTCCTTCTCCAGGGTTTTCTTTAGTAAAAACAGAAGTGTTTGTTTAGCATTTTCGCTTTTTCAATGTCACTTTCCACAAATCGTTTTTGGCACTTTTGAGTCTTGGAATTCCACCTCTGATCTTCCTCTTCTCCTGAATATACCTGAAAAAAAGTTTTGTCGCCACGCTTCAGATATTTAGCCATCTTTTTTCTGCCTTTGCTTTTGCTATCCTTATTTCTCGTTTTGTTTCTTTTAGCTTTATCCTGTATTCTTTTCTGTGTTCCTCTGTTTGTGAAATTCTGAATTTTGTGAAAGCTGGGTTTTTTGCCTTTATTTGTGCAGCCACTTCTTTGGAGAACCATATAGGTTTCCCTTTCCTCTTTTTTATTTACTTTCCTTACATATGTATCTGTTGCCCCTTTTATTGCCTCTTTAGTGTAGCCCACTGCAATTCCACTTCCCTTACCTCCTCCCATCCTGCCAACTCCTTCTTTAGGCACCTGGCCATTTTATTGAAGTCAGTGTTTTTGAAGTCTAGGACTTTGAGATTGCTGTGATTGGATTCTGCTTTGGCTTTTATCTCAGACCACACCATGTGATGATCGCTGCTGCTCACATGGGCATCCACCAGACATTCGACATGCTGTCTCCGTAGGTGAGTACTAAATCCAGCATCAAACTTTCCCTGGTCAGTTCCATCACCGTTTGTCTAAGCAAGGCATCTTGGAAGGCATGCACTATTTTTTTTTTTACTTCTTTCCAGATTTGCAGAAGGAATATTCCAATCCACATCGGGTAGATTAGTCATCTAATATGATCACTTCCCCCTACATGACTACCTTTGCAAAATCAATAATCAAGTCTCTATCTATTTCATCAGTTTGAGTTGGAGGCCTGTAAACTACACCGGTATGGATGATAGTGCCATCTCCTCTTTCCAACATAATCCACAGTGCTTCTTCTTTTCCCCACGTCCTCTGCATTTCATCAGCTTCAATCTGATGACAAAACAGCCACACAATAGGTTTCATAATATTGTGTGGCTGTTTTGTTGCTTCAGGAACTGGAGGCCTGGAACATATTAATGGAATCATGGACTCAGAGGACTACCAAGGTATTTTGGAGTGAAATGTGCTACCTAGCATCAGAAAGCTAGGTCTGGGTTGAAGGTCATGGGTCCTCCAGCAGAATAACCATTTTCTTTTTACGTGGCAGGTTTTTAAGTTCCTGCCTATTTTTATGGATTGATTTTTTATATTGATTACGACAACTTTTATTCCTATTTTATAATTTAGTGGATCCTCCTTCAGTGCACCCCAGAATGGATATTAGTGGATCTGATGGCTCCTTACATACTTTTAAATATCTTAGGAATTTACTATATTTTAAAGTTTTCACTCTTTTTAACCCCTATCGCCTTTTTGGTATGATACACTCGTGGTGGTCAATACAATCTGAGTTACTTAATTTTGGATATCGGGACATTTCAAGACTCTAAATCGATCAAGATTTTTATGTGTCCATGTCCACATTGGCCTCCTCCCCCATTGTCAAGCTTAAGTGATCTGCAGTGTAAATATTTATTGTGCCGGTGGTACCTTGGCACACTTAATTTATATATATATATATATATATATATATATATATATATATATATATATATATGTATATTACCCTTTTGAACTTTTACCCCTGCGGGTTCACTTGCTACAACCCAAAAAGTTTCATATTATATGTGTAGTGCATTAGATGCCCATATTGTCTCCAAATCTGGTTTTCATTTCACCATTGGTTATATGTTTGTCAGTTCTTAGTTTTCAGATTTTCTTTTGGTGCCAAAAAAAGCTCTTTAAAAGGATGCTGGTACCGGCGGAAGCATTTCCCTGCTGACGATCACAGCACAGATTGAAACACATTGGCATGTATGTTGAAGTAATGCTTTCCTTTTTATTTGTAAAAACTTGGGTATTACTATGAATTATAGTCTGTTAATACAAGGGCGGATGGGGGTCCTTAGCACTGCTTATGTTATGTTCTTCGCATAGCTCATGTCATTTGTATTGCACGTGGTTGTGCATCTACAATAATGGAATTGTTTTTCCACTAATTTAGTTGAGAAAGCACTATGAGGGTTTTGGTTAAGCAATTTGATTATGTTTTATATTCTCGAATGGGTCATCATACTGAAAGAAATGTGTGAGCCTTCACAATGTTTTATTGCTTTTCATTTACAGAGTTTCCTTAGAAGTTGATTCCGTAGGTAGAAGACTAGTAGTAGCGTTACAATATTGGGTAACGTTTTAATTTTTTATTCACCCACATTAGTTCACTAAGTTTTCTGCAGCTATTTAGAGAACTAGCATATATGTTAACATGGATTTTTTCATTATTTTCCTTCACCGCTGTACTTTTGAGATTTAGCACACATGTTTACATAGATTCTTCCTTTATTCTTGTTTCCATTGTGGTTATGATGGTATGGTATAGTTTTCTGATTGTGATATGATAATTCTTTTGGAATGGATTTCTTTTGTTTTATTTCAATGCTTTATGTGTTTTATTATTTATTACTGCATCATTTTATATATTTATTGTCATGATATATTATTTGTTTTTAGTGCCAATTACCCCTGAGGAAGGCAGGTGTCGAAACACGGCCGTGTCAGGTTTTGGCTGTATTGTACCCCTGAATAAAGTCTTTATTCAATTATCTACCTGACTACTCGCTCCTGTTCTGGTACCTTGAGCTTCCTCGAGTGTCCATTCTGCTTTCATGTTGGATTTCAATGACTCGAAACATACATCCAAAAGTACAAAAGAATGGTTAAAAAGGAACAAATGGACTGTTTAAACTGGCCAGCAAAGAGTCCTGATCTCAATTCAATCGAGAACATTTGGGAAGAGCTGAAATTTGCCATTGGTAAAAGGAATCCTGGAAACATTCATGAGCTGAAACAAATCGCAGTTGAAGAGTAGGAGAAACTACCAGCAAACAGATGTAAAAAAACTTATAGATGACTATAAGAAACGTTTGGAGGCTGTCATCACTGCCAAGGGTTGTGCAACCAAATATTAATGAAGGGTGCCATTAATTCTATCCAGGTCATATTTTTTTTTCTCAGAAATTACTTCGTCTAAATTGCACAGACATCTTTTGATTGTTGTATCACCTTTGAACATACTATCAAAATATTATGATGACATACAGTTGGAATATTTCCAATTATTTCTCAAGATATTGTATACATTATAACTAAAATGCAAGGGTGCCAATAATGTTGACCACAACTGTAGGTGTTAGATGTGACAGTCCCTCCCTATCCCTACTGATATAATTATCCGAACAATGCAGAGTATATTTAATTATAGGATTGGTCAGCCCAACCTAGGGGAATACATCTATATATTGCTCTAGTTGAACTCAGAGTTTGCCCTCTAAACATCCCCATTCCACTGCAGCTCTTGCTTGGGCTTCCATGTAGTACATCAGCAGGTTAGAAACCAGGAACCCTCCCTTTTTCGGTTAGCAACCATCACTCATTTGCATGGCCTTCCCTTTTCCCATCTGAATTTTGTCATCTGCCTTTGTAACTCATTCAGTATTTTCCATGGAAACATCACTGGTAATACCTGGAATAGGTATAATAGTCTTGGAAAGACATTCATTTCGATCGTGGCTTTAATCCAAACCATGAGAGTGTCAGTCCACATATTCAGGTCTCTATAAATTTGCTGAATCAGATTCAGGTAATTGGCATCATTGTGGCTTCATCATGGATAATATGTTGAAACCCTCTGCCCAGTGTGCAGTGGTGGCAAAGAAAGCAAATAGAATGCTGGAAGTCATAAGGAAAGGAATGCTGAATAAAACCAAGGATATTATAATGCCTCTGTATCATTCCATGGTGCAAGCTCACCTTCAATATTGTGTGCAATTCTGATTTCCATATTTTAAGAAAGGATATAGCAGAATTAGAAAAGGTACAGAGAAGAGCCACCAAAATGGTAAAGGGGATGGAAGGATACCCCTATGAGGAAAAGCTTAAAAGGTTGGGGCTCTTCAACTTGAAAAAGAGGTGGCCGAGGGGAGATATGATAGCGGTCTATTAATTAATGAATGGAGTGGAATGGGTAAACGTAGATCGGTTGTTTATTCCATCAAAAAAGTAGAAAGGCTAGGGGACACGCAATGAAGCTACAACGTAACCCATTTAAGACTAATACAAGAAAATATTTTTTCACTCAATGCATAATCAAACTCTGGAATTCGTTACCAGAGGATGTAGTAAAAGCTGTTAGTGTAGCTGGGTTTAAAAAGGATTTGGACATGTTCCTGGAGGAAAGGTCCATAAACCACTATTAAAGAAGATCTGGGAAATCCACTGCTTACCCTGGGACGAACACTGTGGAACCTTTGAACCTTTTTGGGAACCTGCCAGGTACTCGTGACCTGGATTGGTCACTGTTGGAAACAGGACACTGGACTTAATGGACCTTGGTCTGACCCAGTATGGCATTTCTTATGTTCTTATGTAAAGCTTCTGCACAACCTTTGTCAGTGCAACCGTCAGATACTGCACTTCCCTCACCACCCATCAAAATGGATAACACTTCTTCCGCCACGCCTGTGAAGAAAATTTGTCAAGGCCTGCTCTTCATTATTAGAAATACAGGGGGCAGATATCCAGTGGTTTTGGCTAGCACTGCTAATGCTGCCAGCTGTCACCATTGGAAACTAACCTTGGATATTCAATGCCAGGGCGATATCCAGCCACCAGCATTGAATATCTGTGTCCTCGCAGAAGCTGGAAGCCAACCGGACAGTGGCAATATTGAGCCGCTGCCCAGTTAGCTTCTGCAGGTAAAGTTAGGCCAGCTTTTGTCACGTTTACTTTACCTGCGGAGCGCTAGCTGGGCGGTGGCTCAATATCACCACTGCCTGGTTAGCGAAGGGTGATGCCTCCGCTCCAGCCTGGAACTCCCTGATGCAAGCCGCATAGCATTGGGGCGTGTAGTGGAGGCATCCATGGATATCCAGCAGTATTAACTGTGTTAGTGCCGCTGACTATCCCACTAACCAGCATTTACACAGTTTGCAGGTCTGCAAATTGTGTAAATGCCTTTAAATAACTCCCCTCCACACAATTTTTGGAAATTGGCATCATTGGTTGAGTTCTAACAGGATAAGATAAGTACATGGCCCCAAATACCTTCTGTTTCAGAGCCCTTGCCCACCCTGACCAACAGCTCAGCTTTACCTTGTCCCATGAGAAGAATATTTACCCCTCCTCAAATTTATCCCTCATAACGTCCACATCATGCACAATATCTGAAGCCATAAACACATATCATGACTCAATAAATTATTACAAATTGAGCCCCTGGAATTGCACGATGAAGACAACTGTACTGCTCAATTAGTCAGACTGAAATCAATTGAGCCCCAAAAGCTAGCGCAGGAAGTAGTATAGACTCAAACTAGCTGTGGGAAGATATACCTCACTGTGCTAACCGGCAAGCACATTAATGCCGGTTCACTTGCCTCCATCTACTGAAGAGGAGGAGTGCACCCGAACTAATGACAATAATTCTGGTTAGCACGCCAATGATGATTTGCTGTCAAAACCAACACTCTGTCCTTAACCTGTCCAGTCACCACCCATCATGCGTTAAGTGGTTAGCACAGGACTTTTGCCACATTGCCCCCTGCTAACAATCAATGCAGCGCGATTAGCACATGGTGAACCCCACGCTGTTAGCACACTTTAATAAACATGCAGAATTGTGAAGTAAATGATTAAAAATCTGTTGCGGTTTTTAGTCCACAGCAGACTGCAAATTTCTTTTACACAAGGTTAGCATCATAGTGTTCCCCACATTAACTTTTATATGAAACCTCACTGCAATTTATTTAAAAGGCTTGCTATTTTCTATGACATCTTTTGTTTTTGCCGCTGTATTTCTTTGATAGTGTTGATCAGATGCAGCTTTATTGCTCTTCTTTTTTAGATGTTGTTGAATATTAAAGAACTTGAGCAGTTCTTTTAGGATATTTAGGAGGAGAGCAAGGTACAACTTTCCAGCACAAGTAACTGAGGAAAAAAGATAACTAAAGAATACAACAGAAGAGTGAAATTTATACTGAAAAGTACTTTAAGGGCATTGAATAAGATCCATGCTATCAATCAGCTTGGAATCTCTGTTCTCATACATAGACAGTCCCGATAAATAATGTTACCAGATATCCTTGATATTCAGGGATTGTTCCTAATTTCAAAGCTGTGTCCCTAACTCCCACTTCTTTGGCAGTCTCTTGTCACTGATTCGAGCAATGGGGCAGAGGTACCATGTTGGGGAGGTGGTGACAAGCAGTGCAGTATTGGTGGAGCAGAACAGGGCATTTTAAAGCTCCCAGTGTGGTGGGAAGATCCTTATCCTTCCCCCTGACACCGCTCCTTTGAACATGGCCAAAACAAAACTTCTTATTTTTCCCCCCTAAACCCTCCTCCCCCTTTCCTCCTTTCCCTGTCTCTGTTGATAGCACTCTTCTTCTTCCTGTTTCCTCAGCCTACAACCTTGGGGTCATTTTTGACTCCTCCCTCTCCATCTTCACACATATCCAGCAGAGCTAAGACCTGCCATTTCTTTCTTTATAACATTAACAAAATTTGCCTCTTCCTTTCTGAACACACTACTAAAACACTTATCCACTCTCTAGTCACCTCCTGTCTCGACTATTGCAACCTCCTCCTTGCTGGTCTCCCTCTGAGTCGCCTCTCTCCCCTTTAATCTGTGCAGAACTCTGCTGCAGGGCTAATCTTCCGCCAGCCCCATTGTACTCATATAACCTCTCTTCTCAAATCACTTCATTGACTTCCCTTCCATTTCCGTATCCAATTCAAACTTCTCCTTCTGACCTATAAATGCATTCATTTTATTGCTCATTACCTTTCCTCTCTCCTCTTTCCCTAAACCCCTTCTCGTGAACTCTGCCACTGGCCTGCTTCTCCCTGTGCCCTTTTCTTCCACTGCCAATTCCAGACTTCAATCTCTTCACCTCGCTGCTCTTTATGCCCGGAACAAACTACCTGAGTCTGTAAGTCAGGCTTCATTTCTTCCCCTCTTCAAATCCATGCTTTGTGACGGTTTTTGGATCCTGATCCCTTGTTTTCTTTGGTTTCCTTACCTTTTTCTATTTGTAATCCTTATTCTCAACTATTGCATTGTCAGTCTTGATTAGATTGTAAGCTCTGAGAAGCAGAGACCGTCTTTTATACGTTTCTGTACAGCGCTGCATACGCATTGTAATGCTATATAAATGATTAATAGTAGTAGTAATAGTGGGCGGTTTGGGGCTTTTGAGTGCGTTTTTGTGCTCAAGGTCTGTTACTTTCTCCCCTAATAGGAGGTTTGCATTAGATGGGCAGGATGTACAGGCCTCAAGCATGCGTGTATGCAAAGACCCTGTCGTTGCTCTTCTGGCCACATTGCTTTTCAGAGTGCAGGGCAGTCTGCGCGGAAATAGTGTAGAGGCATTAGACAAGAAGAGGGAACAGGCTCAGAAAGGGCGTGAGCAGATGGAGGAGATGCTAGATGGGATAGCATGGTAAGGATTTAAAGGGAAGGGGAGATGCTAGACACCTTGATGAATAGATGCTGGTCATGGACAGTAGGGAACAGGAGATGCAGGACCATAGAGGGAGTAGAGAAGAGAGAATGCTGGACTGTGGGAGAGTGGGAAAGGGAAGGTGAAGTGCTGGACATGGAGCAGAGGGAAGGGGAGGGGTCCTGAACAGAGGGAGTAGGGGCAAGAAAGGAAGATGCTGGACTTCGGGATGAGGTGGGGAAGATAAGGAGAAATGTTGGACACAGAGCATGGAGGCAGGAAGAGAGTGGGGGATACATCGCATGGGGGGAGATAGTGAAAGGCTGGGGAAGGGGCAAGAGAAATGGGAAAGGAAGGCTGGGATGAGGGAGATGGAAAACTGTAGGTGGATTCAGTTAAACAGAGAGAGAGGTGAAATATGGGTGGGTAGAGAACAGAAACATCAATGTAAGAGCTGAAAATGAAAAATCATTGTCAGATGGAGGAAGGGGGAGACAGCAGGAGAAAAAAGGAATGGCAAATGGGCATGAGACTATGGAACAGCGCTAAGAGAAGACAGACAGAAGAAAGCAGAAACCAGGATTTGGAGTGAGACAATTAAAAAAATAATATGGCCAGATAACAATGTTAGAGAAAATAATTTTATTTTCATTTTCATGATTGGAATATGTCAGTTTTTGGAATTTGCATCTGTTATCTTTATAATTTCCACAATATGAAAGAAATGCATTGCTGGTACAATTTCTTTGTTGATTTGTCTGCTTGAGGTCCTGAAAAATTGAATGCAAGAACAAGAAATCTCCTCTATTCCCATCAGATAATCTATAAGAACCAGTGTAGAAACATAGAAACATGACAGCAGAAAAAGACTATATGCCTGTCTAGTCTGCCCTTCCATATCTACTACTATAGTCCCTTTTATACCTTTAGAGATTTTCTGTGGTTGTCCCATGCTTTCTTGAATTCAGATACTGTCATCGTCTCTACTAGCTCCATGCATCGATCACTCTTTCCATAAAGAAATATTTCTGTTTATTACTCCTGAGTCCATCTCCTTTCACACTCATCCTATGTCCTCTCATTGCAGAGCTTTCTTTCAATTGAAAGAGGCTCTCCTCCTGTGCATTTATGTCATGGAGGTATTTAAACATATCTATCATATCTCCTCTATCCTGCCTTTCTTCTAAAGTATACATATTGAAATCTTTATGTCTGTCCCCATATGGTTTATAACAAAGACCACTGACCATTTTGGTAGCCACTTCTCTTTTTATCCCTTTGAAGGTATGTTTCCAGAATTGCACACAATACTACAAATGAGGTCTCAACAAAGGCTTATACAGAGGCACTATCATCTCCTTTTTCCTGCTGGCAATTTCTCTTCCTATGCACCCAAGCATCCTTCTGGCTTTCACCATCGCCTTTTCTGTTAAGCCACTTTAAGATCATCAGAAATTATCATGCCCAGGTCCCGCTCTTCTTTCATGGCAGAAATACTTCACATCCTATACTGTACTGCTCTCTTGGATTTTTGCAGCCCAAATGTATGACTTTTTAGCATTAAATCTCAGCTGCCAAATTCACAATCATTCTTCAAGCTTAGCTAGATCCCTCCTCATAGTAACATAGCAACATAGTAAATGACGGCAGATAAAGACCAATATGGTCCATCTAGTCTGCCCAGTAAGATGGCAGGAGTAGGTGCACCTGCCACTCTGTGCAGGCCACCCCTCCCCATGTCTTTGTTTAGGGGTGAACCCACGGCTCCATGTAGGACACCCCTATTTGTTGAGAAATTAGATGGTTCAGTTTATTTTGATTTTATCCTGTTGCTGTAAAGGGATCCACTGTGTCTGTCCCATGCCATTTTGAATTCCGTCACCGTGTTTGCCCCCACCACTTCCATTGGGAGGGCATTCCAAGCATCCATCACCCTTTCAGTGAAAAAGTATTTCCTGACATTGCCTTTCAATTTACCACCTTGCAGCTTCATGTTATGCCCTCTAGTTTTACAGCTTCCCCGTCTTTGGAAGAGGTTTGTTTGTTCATTATTTCTCTTTAAGTATTTAAAGGTCTGAATCATATCTCCCCTATCTGTCCTCTCCTCCAGAGTATACATATTTAGGTCTTCAAGTCTCTTCTCATAAGGCTTCTGACGCAGGCTCCAAATCATTTTGGTCGCCTTCCTCTGAACAGTTTCCAGTCTTTTTGCATCCTTTGCAAGATATGGTCTCCAAAACTGAACACAGTATTCCAAGTGAGGTCTCACCAGTGACTTATACAGTGGCATTAGTACCGCTTCCTTTCTGCTGGTAATTCTTTGTATGCAGCCCAACATCCTCCTGGCTTTTGCCACTGCCTTGTTGCACTGTTTTGCCACTTTGAGATCTACAGAAATAATCACACCAAGGTCTTTCTCCTGATCCATGCACACCAACCTCTCGCCCCCTATCGCGTAAATTTCCCTTGGATTTCTGCTACCCAAGTGCATGACACTGCACTTCTTTGCATTAAATCTTAATTGCCAAGCATTAGACCATTTTTCCAGCTTTTGTAGATCTTTCCTCATGTTAACCACTCCCTCGGGGGAGTCGACTCTGTTTCAAATTTTCGTGTCATCTGCAAAAAGACAGACCTTTCCATTCAGTCTTTCAGCAATATCACTCACAGATACGTTGAACAGTGCTGGGGCCAGGACAGAACCCTGGGGCACCCCGCTTATCACCTTCCTTTCATCTGAGTGAGCTCCATTTACCATCACCTTCTGTCACCTATCAGTCAACCAATTTCTGATTCAGTTTACCACCTTGGGACCCATTCCCAAACTACTGAGTTTATTGATAAGCCTCCTATGAGGAACAGTATCAAAGGCTTTGCTGAAATCCAGGTAGATGACATCCATCGCATGCCCCTGATCTAGTTCTCTGGTCACCCAGTCAAAGAACTCAATCAGATTTGTTTGGCAAGATCGTCCTTTGGTAAAACCATGTTGCCTCGGATCTTGCAACCTGTTGGTTTTGAGAAAGTCCACTATTTGCTCTTTCAGGAGTGCCTCCATTACTTTTCCCGCCACCGAGGTAAGGCTCACTAGCCTATAGTTTGTCACTTCTTCCCTGTTACCACTTTTGTGTAGAGGTACCACATCAGCCATTCTACAGTCCTGAGGTACTTCTCCTGTTTCCAAGGATCTGTTGAAAACATCCTTTAACGGCCCTGCAAGAACCTCTCTGAGCTCTTTCAGTATCCTTGGATGTATCCCATCTGGTCCCATGGCCTTGTCCACTTTCAGTTTTGCAAGTAGTTCTAACACATCATCTTCTTTGAATGGTGTGGTATCTACTTCATTCCCATTTTTATATTTGGGAGTCACAGGTGGTCCTTCTCCAGGATTTTCTTTAGTAAAAACAGAGCTGAAGTATTTGTTTAGCAATTTCGCTTTTTCAATGTCACTTTCCGCGAGTCCGTTCCCAGCACTTCTGAGTCCTGCAATTCCACCTCTGATCTTCTTCCTTTCCCTAATATACCTGAAGAAAGTTTTGTCGCCACACTTCACATCTTTAGCTATCTTTTCCTCTGCCTTTGATCTTGCTATCCTTATTTCTCTCTTTGTCTCTTTGAGTTTGATTCTGTATTCATTTCTGTTCCTCTGTTTGCAAGCTTTTGAATTTTGCGAAAGCTGTGTTTTTTGCCTTTATTTGAGCAGCCACTTCTTTGGAAAACAAAATAGATTTTCTTCTCCTCTTGTTTTTATTTACTTTTCTTACATATTTATCTGTTGCCCCTTTTATTGCCACCTTTAGTTTAGCCCATTGCAATTCCACTTCCCTTATCCCCTTCCACCCTGCCAACTCCTCCTTCAGGTACTTGGCCATTTTACTGAAGTCACTGTTTTTGAAGTTTAGGACTCTGAGCTTGCTATGATTGGACTGCACCTTGGCTTTTATCTCAAACCACACCGTGTGATGATTGCTGCTGCTCACAGGGGCACCCACCCAGACATTCGACACGCTATCACCGTTGGTGAGCACTAAATCCAGCGTTGAGCTTTCCCTGGTTGGTTCCATCACCATTTGTCTAAGTAATGCATCTTGGAGAGCATCCACAATTCTTTTGCTTCTTTCCAGATTTGCAGAAGGAGTAATCCAATCCACATCAGGTAGATTAAAGTCACCCAATATGATCACTTCCCCCTTTGTGGCTATCTTGGCAATATCTATAATCAATTCATTATCTTTCTCTTCGATTTGAGTTGGAGGTCTGTAATTTACAGCAGTATGGATGACAGTGCCATCTCCTCTTTCCAACGCAATCCAGAAAATATGGACTTGGCAACAGAAATGAAGCTGGAGAAAGATTGATAGAATTCTGCAAGACCAATGATCTATTCATCTCAAACACCTTCTTCCAGCAACACAAGCGACGACTGTACACATGGACTTCACCCAATGGATTGTATAAAAATCAAATTGACTACATCTGTGGAAGTCAACGATGGAAAAGCTCTGTAACATCAACAAAGACAAAACCTGGAGCTGACTGTGGTACAGATCATCAACTACTAGTATGCAAACTCAAGCTAAAGTTGAAAAAGAGCAAACCACTCATGAATGCACCAAAATATGACCTTGAGAATATACCACTGGAATTTAAAGACTGCCTGCAAAATCGATTTGCTGCTTTAGATACAAATGACAGAGCTCCGGAAGAGTTATGGAATGACATCAAGAAGGTTGTGCTGGAAGAAAGCGAGAAGTCTCTACAAAAGGTGAAAAAGCAAAAACGGCCAAAATGGATGACGGAAGAAACTCTGAAAATTGCCCAGAAACGCAGAGAAGCTAAAGCCAAAGGAGAAAGAAAGACAATCGCAGAACTCAACAGAGATTTCCAACGTGCAGCAAGACAGGACAAGGAAAAGTACTACAATGACACTTGCAAGGAAATAGAAGCAGAAACTATTAGAGGAAGAACAAGATCGGCTTTCCTAAAGCTGCGAGAGTTAAAGAAAAAGTTCCAGCCTCGAATTGGAATGTTACAAGATGCTCAAGGTTCTATGTTGAATGATGCTGAGAAGATCAAGAAAAGGTGGAAGGAATATACAGAGTTTTTATATGATAAAGATCAAGTGGACCAACAGCCGTTTCAACCTATACCTTATGATCAGGAACCATTGGTGATGAAAGAAGAAGTTGAAGCAGCATTGAAAGCCTTATCAAAGAACAAAGCACCAGGCATTGATAGCATTCCCATAGAAGTATTGCAGCAATCTGATGCAGCTGTTACCGTACTTACAAGGCTCTGCCAAGAAATATGGAAGACAACATCATGGCCAACTGACTGGAAAAGATCTGTGTTTATACCAATACTAAAGAAAGGTGATCCAACTGACTGTGGAAATTATCGCACAATCGCTCTGATCCCACATGCCAGCAAGATTCTACTGAAGATTATTCAAAAGAGACTACAGCCATACCTAGAACAAGAACTACCTGAAGTGCAAGCAGGGTTCAGGAAAGGGCGAGGAACGAGAGACATCATTGCGGATGTGAGATGGATCCTTGAAAAGACTAAAGAATACCAAAACGATATCTATTTGTGCTTTATCGACTATAGCAAGGCTTTTGACTGTGTAAACCATGAGAAACTCTGGGCCACATTAAGAAGCATGGGTATACCAGAACACCTGATCGTTCTCTTGCGTAATCTGTACATTGATCAAGAAGCAACAGTTCGAACGGAACAAGGAGAAACAGAATGGTTTAAAATAAGCAAAGGTGTAAGACAAGGCTGCATACTTTCCCCCTACCTGTTTAATTTATATGCAGAACAAATCATCAGAGAAGCAGGACTGTATGAAGACAACAGAGGTGTGAAGATTGGTGGAAGACTCATCAACAACCTTCGCTATGCTGATGATACCACATTACTGGCTGAAAGCGAAGATGATCTGAAACATTTGCTTCTCACAATCAAAGAACATAGTCTCAAAATGGGCCTGCACCTTAATGTAAAGAAGACAAAGATCATGACAACTGGTATAATCAACAGGTTCATCGTTGAAGGAGAAGAAATTGAAATTGTGAACAACTTTAACCTACTTGGATCAACTATCAATAAAGAAGCAACAAGCAGTCAAGAAATCAGACGACGCATTGCTCTTGGCAGAATGGCTATGAAAGACCTAGATAAGATTCTCAAGAGCAGAGATGTGTCTCTCCATACAAAGATTCGACTTGTTCAAGCCATGGTATTTTCAATAACATCATATGGATGTGAAAGCTGGACAGTGAAAAAGACAGACAGGAAGAAAATTGATGCCTTTGAATTATGGTGCTGGCGGCGAATACTGTGTATACCATGGACTGCCCGAAGAACAAACAAGTCGGTACTAGAGGAGATCAAACCTAAGCTTTCTTTAGAAGCTCAGATGACAAGACTTCGACTTTCATACTTCGGACACATCATGCGAAGAGAGAGATCATTAGAGAAAGACATCATGCTTGGCAAGATAGAAGGTCAACGCAAAAGAGGAAGGCCAGCAATGAGATGGATCGCTACAATAACAGCAGCTACGGGTACCAGTCTGTCGTCAATGAGCCGCCTGACTGAAGACCGAACACAATTTAGGATAGCTATCCAGAGGGTCGCCATGAGTCGACTCTGACTCGACGGCACTTAACAACAACAACAACATGGCTATATCCCAATCATGCGATTCATTAAACCATGTTTCTGTAATGGCCACAATGTCCAAATCCATTTCCACCATTAGGGCTTCTAGGTCTGGAACTTTGTTGACTAAGCTTCGAGCATTTGTGCTCATTGCTTTCCAGCATTTAACTGGCTTGCGTGTATTTTGTTCTGCCCACTTCTTCCCACTTGCTTTTGATGTGTGGTTTAAAAGTGTGGCTGCTTCTGATGTTATTCTGCTTTTGCCGGGAGTGACGTCCTGAACTTGTCCTTCCCCGTCCGTCACCCCCTTTTCCTAGTTTAAATGTATATCCAAATACTGCCTGAATTTTTCACTTAGGATTCTTTTCCCTGCGACAGAGAGATGTAGTCCATCAGCAGAGTATAGCCTCTTGTTGATCCATCTGTTTCCCCAGTCGCCTATAAATCTGAATCCTCCACTACTACTCTTTCTTGGGTGTCTACTTTATTGCAGATTTTGGTATCATCCACTTTGATTGAAGGAAAAAGTGGTATATAAATCTAAATAAATAAATAAATAAAGAGGCATTCCTTACCCAACAGCCCTTCTGCAATATAACTAACAAAAATGTTAAAAAGAATCATACCAAAGACAAATCCCTGTGGCACACCACTGGTAACATCCTTCTCCTCAGAGTGAGCTCCATTTATCTGTATCCTTTGTTGCTTCACATTCAACCTGTTTCTAACCCATTCAGTCATTTTAGGGTCCATCCCTAGGGTGTTCAATTTATTTATTAGTCTTCTGTGCAAAACAGTGTCACATACTTTACTGAAATCTAAGTACACCACATCTAGGACACTCTCGGTCCAATTCTCTGGTTACCCAGTCAAAGATATCAATCAGATTTGTCTGACAATATCTACCTCTAGTAAACTCATCCTGCCTCGAATCTTGCAATCCATTGGACTCCAGAAACCTCACTATCCTGTTTTGGCAGGGTTTCCATTAATTTACCCACCACAGAGGTCAGACTAATTGTCCTGTAGTTCTCAATTTCATCTTCATGTGCTTTTCTCCAGTCTTCTGGGACCACTCCCAACTTTAAAGAAGCAATGAAAAGGTCAGACAGTGGAGTCGCTAGAACTTTCCCAAGTTCCTTCACTATTCTTGGATGTATCCCATCTAGTGCCATTGCTTTGTCTACTTTTAGTTTAGCTAGTTCTTCATGAACACAGTCTTCTGAAATTCAGACCCAAATACTCAAAAAGGGCTGAGGTATAATAAAAGCAAACAGCCACAGTTAATTTCCATCTTTAAACTTGCACAAAGTGTTGAGAGTCCATTAGTTCATGCAAAGAAAAGAAGCAAGAAAATTTGCAAAATAACAGATATTTTATTAAAGAATTAGATTAGCAAACAAGATAAAACAAGTGGCTAAAGCACAAATACAATAGGAAACATAGGGACATATTTACTAATTTGCGTTATCTAGTGTGCAGCTTTGGGTGTCATGCTAAAATGTAGCACAGGGCTCCCATGCTAAAAATCCCTGAACTACCATAGTAGCGTGCATCAGGATGGGAACTAGGTGAGACAGGGGCATTCCCGGTGTGTCATAACTAATGTGGGTGTTAGTGGCTCCTGCTAAGATGCTTGACACCAGTAGCATGAGTGCAACTAATGCCAATTTAGTGGCTGCAGCCCAGTCTCTTTGGTATCACATGGCTTGTCTGTGCTAACTGCAGGGGATGGATGTACACGCCCCCCAGCAGTTATTTATTTATTTAGCTATACTTATATACTGCTATATATAAAAGTCAGAGTGGTGTACGTAAAGCAGAGAGGCCAGTAGGCTTGATATAGAACAGAATTAAAAGGGAATAGTGAATGGGGGTGAAAGTATTTACAGTAGGAAACAAAACAGTACTGAAATTTCAACAAACTATTTACATAGTATAAGAAGAATGTTAGGTATGCAATGTCTCATCACCAGAAAATTATTCAGAGAAGAGGAGAGTCTTAAGCATCCATCTGAAGGACATTAAGTCATTTGAGGCATGTAAGCTATCAAGAATTGTATTCCACAGAGAAGGGGCAAAGAGGAAGAATGCTCTTTTTGAGGTTGTGCATGAGGCTTTAGTATTCAGAGCTCGTGTATAAAGAGTGTTTTCAGAACTTGCTCTTCATATCCTGTTGCATGGTGTCTTTTGTATGAGTGATTTCAGGTAAGAAGATAAATCATGAGTTGCCTTCAAAATCATTAGAAGAGATTTACATTTTATTCTTTGTAAGAAGAGCAACCAATGCAGTTGCTTTAGAGTCGGATGATGTGCTCCACTCTCCAGATGATATGGGCTGCTGTGTTCAAGGCTAGCTGAGGGGGTGGATAGTGGATTTAGGAAGTCCTTGGAAAATGATGTTGCAATAATCTCTGTAAGCGATGATAAGATCTTGGAGGATTGTGCAAAAATCACTGCAATCAAATAGAGGTTTGAGGTGCCGGAGCAATATGAGCTTGTGATAGACTGTTCGGTGACACTATTGATATGCGAAGATAAGGTGAGATGCTGATCAATGCTGACTCCCAAATAGTGGATTCCGGGCCCTATTTTCAACAAGGCGCTGAGACATGCCATACCCAAAGAAACATACCCACACAGGAAAAGTGCTTGAATCATGAGTCATGAGCCTCCAAAATGGGCAAGCATCGAAAATCCAGCACAAACCGAGCTCAGTGGCAGGTGCCTAGCACAGCCCAGACGGTGAGTCTTAGGATCCAGAACCCAGGCTCGGCACCTATGGCTGTCCTGCCATACCCATGTATGTATCCAAACCAGTGGCCAGAGAAGTGGGACAGCAAGTATGCATGAACCTGTGTATCACCCATTCGGCTTATCCGTGCAGAGATGACACCATCACGCAGGCCCCATGGGCTGCCTATGCAAGAGCTCTCTGTGGCTGGGTGGATAGATACCAGTGACATGGTGGTGAGGAGGACAGGAAACATCAGCCTGGATGAGTCCGAGACCCTTGCCTGATCTGTGCTGCAATACGAGGGGGTTCTATATCCCAGGGGAGCCTGCGGCTGAACCCGCGACTGGCCATGGCTATATGGAGGGGCATCTAACTCCATCTGCGCAGGTAAGAGGTCTCAATGGGCGGGGGTGGGGGGGCTGAGCATCATGCTAGGCCACACTCACTCTAAAAGGCACAGCTGTATGTCTGCATAGGGAGACAGGACTGTGGTGCTAAGCCACATGCTGGTGGCAGCCCCATTGTATCCAGAACATGTGTTAGCAGGGGGATGGAACATGTATTGGTACAGGTGCCATCTCTGGCTGCCCGCGCAGGAAGCATAACCAGACACAGCAGGTGGGGCAGCCGCTGCACCCCCTGGTGGTGGTTGGCAGTAACACCACCGGGCATACACAGCAATGGCAATCCCTGGTGCATGGGGAACTGTGGTCAGGCTGCCCACGCCAGGGGATGCCCTGGACTTCTTCCCCACCCCCAGCCTCTCTGAGCCCGGCCCAGGGATCTGATGGAGCCTGTGATGGAATCCACATATGTGCTGTCCGTCTGTTCCTGGAAGCAGATCTGCAACCACTGCCCATCACCCCTTGTCAGGCTGTGGCAGCATGTCAATGATGTGATGCCACAGAACCTGATAGATGTGCAATGGCGAGTGTGCACAAACTGTGACATCCTGTCCTGCATTGTGCCAAACAAACCATGCAGTGATGTGGCTCTTGAGGCAATGGATCCCCCTTAGCATGACATGTGCCCACAACTGAGGCCACGCATGGCCCACAGCCATGCATCATGGTGCCAAGGCAAGCCTGCATGCAACAGATGGTAGCAAGGGAAGGGGGGAGGACTGCCGAGGAGGCTGAAGGGGTCAGAGGGGTGACATAGGTGAAGCAGTGACCCAGCTCACTCTGTTGGTGGTGGCATGGGGCACGTGTCAAAGGTCCAGGGGAGTGGTGGGTAGGAATTCTGTGGTAGATGCTGGAGGTGTACCATCACATGCACCACACACCTGCTACCCATGAGTATGCCCCTGCCCCCCAGGATGGGCAGGCCACCTGGCTCAGGCAGGATACAGGTATGCACAACAGGTGATATTGAAGCACTCAATTGAGTCCCTGTCTGCCCCCCCCCCCCACAGTGAATATGGCGTGCAATGCACCCTGGAGGCCCTGAAGTGCCACTTTTGGACATTGCGCCAGAGGTGACCGAACCAGTTGCAGTGCATCAGGGAGCGGCTGGTGGCCAAGGAAGGTCAGTGGGGTACACAGTGGAGCTCAGCAGATGCAGGGGATGGCAGACATGGCAATTGGACAGGAGCAGGCAGACCATCTGTTGGTGGATGCTCCATATGCAATGATGGGAATGTGCTGCAGGCAGCTGTGCCATCTCCCGGTGTCACTATCCCATGTGTGCACCAGCCAGCACCCAATATCTGCTGGTGTGCACCATTTGGCCGTGGCACAGTATGGATAGGTGGTATAGGGGCACACACCACCAGTGGTGGCCCCACTGCCCCCTATGTGTGCCATCACCTGGGGGGGCTGGCAAGCCACAGCTGGGCATGTGAGGTGAAGAAAAGAGCTGGTTGGAGGTGGGCAAAGGGGAGGGCATGCAGTGTGCACTGTGGGGTAGCACACCCCCGTGGCCTGAAGGTGGGTTGTGCCATGCATGTGTGGGCCCCCTGGAGGTGTGCCAGTACCGCCCCAGGGCCACACCTGTGCATACTATTAACCCCTTCCCTCTTCCCCCACAGCCAGTCCCAGGGAGGCCCAGACATTGATGGCCCACCACAGTAACCATCCAGGAGCAGTGGTCCATCGCCAGCACATCCAACTCAAGAAGCTGAGACCAGCAGTACCTCCTGCAGTGATGGGGAGAAGGGGTCCAGCAACACTGAATTGGAGAACAGCACCACAGATGTGGAGGGCAGTGAATGGGCCACAGCGCAGCAGCAGGATGAGGAGTCAGTGGAAGAGGAGGAATAAGAGGGCCAGGGACACGGTGGGGAGTCAGAGGAGGAGGGATCAGGGGGCCAGGTGCAGGGTGTTGAGTCAGATGATGTGGAGGGATCATAGGGGGCAGCAGGGAGGATGCAGGCACCACTCTCTAAGCGTCCCAGTTATGGCGGTGCAATGCAACAGCCAGCAGGCACCCAGCGGGGGGATCAGAGGAGGAGCTGCACCCCCCTGGCTATGTCCTGCAGCCCACAGCAATGCCACCCTCAACCCTACCGGGGGCCATGTGCCTGCCTCATGGCTTGGCACGGACCAGGCACAATGGGCAGCTGAGCCATGGTCCACATTTTGCAGCTGGGGGCCCCCACAGCCACCCCAGCACCCATGGGTGTGCTCTGGCTGTGATACCCTAGACCCCTCTGCGTCACCACCCTCTCATTCATCCAGTGATTGGGCTCTGGCTGCACTGGTGGCAGAGGTGTGGCTCCTTAGGGAGGAGGTGTGGACTGCAGCAGAGACCATCGCCGTGCACTTGGATGCCCTCACTGCTGCAGTAACAGAGCACAAGCAGGACCTCCACTGCACCATAGGCTGTCGCCATGCCAGGGATTGCCCTGCAATGGGGTGGATTGAGTTTTGTACCGCTGTTGGTTGTATACTGCTGTTGCCAGATTTGTGATGTATGTGACAGGTTTTTGAATAAACAGTTCCCAGTTTGCAATCATGATGTGTTGTCTGTTTTGTGGGGGCAGGGCGGTATGTCTAGGTGGGTGGTGTAGGGGACCATGGGAGTGGTCTGGGGTATATGGGTGTGTGCCCTGTAAGTCACATCCATTTGCATGCGTATGACACTGAGACACCACATGTGCAGAACAGCAGTGGGCTCAGCTCTGCATGGGTAATGATCTGTGCCATACCCAGGCAGAGTGGCTGCAGCTACCCCACCTGTGCCATACCCGTGTAGAAAGGGTGGCAGTCAGCACAGGTGTGGCACAGTGGTGCCACACACACAGGGAACTCCCTATCCCATGGAGATACATGTTTGGAGCAATGCCATGTGCCTGTCCTCATGCCTCGGCAGCAATGCCTGCATACTGTGCTATCTTTCCTACCTGGGTATTACCATCTGGGCATCCATGCACACATATGTTGCCATCACGCAGTGGTGTGCCACTATGGCATCCTACAGCGGCTAGCTGTCACGCAGATTTTCATACTGTTGGCACTCAGGAACTTACATGGGTACCAGATATGCCTTTGGATGGGGCATGGCATGGTTGCACATCATAACCACATATGTGTTAAAAGACCTACGCGGGTAGCCTAACACTGCCATAATGCTTGAGCTACACAATGGCAGACAAGGCGCCAAGAGGGGCAAAGTAACATGGAAGGTGAACATCATGCCCTCTGAGACCGCTATGGCCCTGGAGCTTGTCCTGAAGTAGCATGTTGCCCTCTTCATGGCAGAGGATGCCAGCTCACAGCTGACAATTTGGCGTGACATTGTCAGGAGGGTCAATGCCGTCCACCATCACAACAAGGACATGGAGGATATCAAGAAGAAGTGGCAGATGGTACGGCAAGCTGTGAAGGAGAAGAGGGCCAGCAACAGCAGACTGCTGCCTGTGCAGCAGCACAGACTCCCCCTCTGGAGGAACAGGTGCTGGAGTTTGTGGAGGAGGTATCCACCCCAGGCACACAGGAGGGTGAGTAGGGGTGCCTGATGGCCTGAGTGGCATCATGATGGACACGTATGTGTCCCCACCATGGTTCTGTCCACCCAGGTCCTGCCTGTCTGTCTGTCGGACCATGGGTGCTGTGTGGGTTGCAGAGTGTGTGGACCAGAAATCCACCTGCCAGTTCCATAATGGGCCTGGTAGCACCCCATAGTCCGACCTTTCACCCATGTCATCAACTTCTGCCACCTTTGCTCTCCCATAGACCTGCTAGGGACCCTCACAGTCTGGAACTGATGCATAAGGGAGAGCCTCACCACCCACCGCGGATGTTGCCAGTGTGCAGCCGGGATGCAGCATAGCCATAGGGGCCGGTATGCCTGCAAGGGCAGAGGAGCAGTCCAGTGCGCCACCATGGGCAAAGGAGCAGTCTGGTTCACCACACAGGGCAGTGGAGCAGGCCAATGTATCTGTCAGTGCTAGGGAGATGGAGACAGATGATGCCCCACTTGCTGAACTCTATCCTGGATGACTTTGTGGACACAGGAGGCACTGATTAGACCAAGAGCAACTGCAGGAGGGTGCGTGACTGATGGCCAGCACCGAGGGCATACAGTCTGAGCTGCACAGTATCCAGCAGGACCTGCAGGCTACAGAACAGGAAAGGGAGGCACAGCGTGAGAAGTGGCGGGACCACAAATTGCGCGTAGAGCGCCACATTGAGGGGCACCTGCATCTGATGATGGAGACGGCAGCATTGCTGGTTCCCTGCACAGTTTGGTGGGCTTCCTGTGGGCACAGAGGGTGGGTACTGGTAGCTCTGTCACATGTCCATTGGTCTGCCTTGCTAGGGAGAGTGACGATGCTGCCAACATGTCATCAGACATCACTCCACTGCATCGCAGTGTGTATGTCAGCAAGTGCCCATAGCCAGCGGGGAGCCCGGAGGCAGGGAACACATGTGGGGGGAAATAAATGATCACTCTGCACATGTAGTGTAGTATTGGGCACTTTATTGGTAATTGTGTATATCCTCTACTGGTGTTCATATGGGCCAGTCACCTCAGAAACTGTCACATATCAGCCGAGCACGGTGGCCTACTGCCTGGGCCTGCTGCTGGCTCCTGGCCTCTGCCTCGTCACCATCTGCTGCCGCTGTACTCTCCTACTCCTCTGCAGCCACTGGCTCTGGGTCCGGCAATCCACGCATCCATGTAACGTTGTGGAGGATGCAACATGATTTATTTTATTTATTTATTTATTTAGCTTCTCTTATATACTGCGCTATTACATATCAGTGCGGTGTACATTGAACAGAACAATATACTGTGCGGATGGGCCACATAGAGTTTACATTGAACAGGGATTAAAACTTGGATTTAAGAGGAGTAACATTTCTACAGTTTATTTACAACATTGTCAATGTTTTAGGCTATAGACTATTCAGAGCTGATACAAAGATCAGGCATACATGCTCTGGGCTGTAGAGGTGTTCCCCACTGCTCCTGTCGAGGCACCGTAAGTGGCTCTTCGGTACCTCTATTGCTCACTCCACAACCGCCCAGGTTTGCTGATGGGCGGCATTGTACTGCTCCTCCTGCCGGCTCATGGGCTGGCGCACTAGCGTCAGCAGCCTGGTCCTCAGGGGATATCCACGGTCACCTGTGGGGGCAATGTTTGATGTGCACATGAGCATAGGACTGCTCATGTGCACCTCTCACATTGGCTGCTATGGACAGCATACAATATACCATCTACTAGCAGGGCGGGGTGTAATATCTAACAGTCAGAGACACTGTGGCAGTAAGCGGACACCAACATATGGCATGTGTGGCAGTCAGGCTTTTGGAGCGGGGCAATGGGGACTGTGACATGGGCTGGCCTGTTGGGAGGGGGGCAGGGGCATGGCACAGAGGTGTAGTTGGGGGGGTCTGCTGGCTGGGATGGCAGCAGACATGGATGTACCCTACATGAACTGTTGCCATGTGGCTGCATTACATGGTGCCAGCATGTGCTCTTCCACATGCCACATGTTGGTACGTACCGCCTGCTTTTGGCCAACGGGCTTCCCCTGGTTGTCTCCACGATGTGCATCATGGACTGCAGTGCGCATGGATCTGCGGAACAGCGGAGTGTGTGCACAAAGTGGTCCTCATGTGTTGTAATAAATATATAACACATATATCCCCACCTGTTTGCATTACACATAGCATCATACTTCAGCAACCGTTTGTTCTGGGCCTGTCCCGGGGCTCACACATGTGCACACTCACCTAGCAGCCACGCATCTCTGAGCTGACTCCCGGCTGCTGCCTGTCCCGGTCTGGACTGGGTGAGGACAAATGCATCATGGCAGGACTCTGGGTGACGGACACACACATCTGTGAAGGTCATGTTGGTATCCATGATGACCTGCATGTTCATTGAGTATGCCCTCTGCTCCAGCCGTGGTGCCCACAATGTAATGTAGGTGCAGTCTATACTTCAAAGCACCGATTGAAACCCAACGACATTGTAGAATGCCTGCATGATCTCCTGCTGCATCTGCTGTGTCCGGGGGAAGGCTATGAGGTGGCACATTCTCTGCAGCAGGGCCCTGATGAAGGTACTTATGCGGTGGCTGGCAGTGGACTGCACGATTCTGACAGTCGCCCCTATCACATGCTGGAAGATGCTGGTTGCCAGATATCCCAGGGCAGTGGTCACTGTCATGGCCACTGGCAGGGCCTGGCTTCTGAATGTGGATGGCTCCAGGTCCACACTGAGTGCACTGCACAACTCAATTATCATTGCCCCATCCAGTCTTTATCTCTGGTAGATCTCCTTCTCTGTCAGTTGCAGGTAGCTCACCCTGGGCCTGTGTACATGTGTGGCATGGTAGCTGCGTCTCGGGTGCTGGGCTATCACCTGCTGACAGGTACACACTGCTGCTGCATCCTCCACTGTGCTCAGGCACGATGGGCACATCTCCACCTCTGGAACACCATGTGCATGGCCCACATGGCTCTCTGCTGGTCCAGCGATGCTTTACCTCTGCACGGTTTGGGTACGGGCCTGCACACGCTCCCCTTGCTCTATTATGCACTGTAATGGCACTACACGGGTTTGCCGCTCACCATCTGTGGTTGTATGGACCGGGAAACATCGCTTAGGCTTACGTGGTTAGTGACATCTAATGTCGGCACACATGGCTTTCGGAAATCTACTTTACACTTGTTTCACGGTGACATGCCCCCATTCTGCCCCGGCCCTTGGCGCCTGGTGCTGTATGGGTAGCTGGGCCTCAGCGATTCAAGCTGTCTTGTTGAATATCTGGTTTACATAGTTATGGTGGTTTTACACGGGTAAGACCAGCATTTACACGTGTAGCACGTGCCTAGGGCTTCAAAAATCGGGCCCTTCATGTTTAATTTTTAGGTACTTAGCACCAATTGTTCTGGTGAAGTAAAGTTAATATTTCTGAAAATATTGAAAACATCAGTTTTATTATGGTTAATTACAGTATAATAGTTAACTTACTTGATATACCACCTATAGCAGGTAGCAGCTAAGTGGTTAGGGAAGCTACATTCAGGTACTCTATGTATTTCCCTGTCCCCCAAAGGGCTCACAATCTAAGGTCATACCTGGGGCAATGGAGGGTTAAGTGGCTTGCCCAAGGCATGCCAGTGGAACTGAAACCCCAGTCCCTCCAGCCCAAGGCTGCTATACCCTAGTGAGACTTGAACCCAGGTCTCTCTGGACTGAGGCTATTGCCTCAACCACTAGGCCACTCCTAATGTAATGTTAACCAGTGCCTGATAGCGGAGAACATTTTTGAGGTTGATGATTATAGGCTTGGTGATATTGATTGGTGTATATAACATAATATCGTCTACATAAATATGAAACAATATATTGTGTGCTCTTATAATTGAACAAATGGTTGAAGAAAGATGTTAAATAAACGTGTGGAAAGGGCAGATCCCTGCGGTACTCCTTGAAGCTTTGTGTATGAGGTTGATTCTGTGTACCTATTTTTATTCTGTTGTCGGTTTAAAAAGTAAGATTTAAACCACTTGAGAGTAGTACCTCTTAAACCTATATCATGAAGTCTGCGAATGATCTAATTATGAGGATTAGAATCAAATGCTGCCTTAACATTGATGAAAATAAGTAGGAAACCTCAGTTGGGCTTGTCAATACCCTTGATTAAGTTGTCCATAAGAACTGCCATTAGAGATTCTGTTCCGTGGTGGGGTCTGAATCCATATTGCTGTTGATCCAAAGGGAAGTGACAGTTTAGATCTTGCAGTTGTATCAATACAATTTTCTCTATTATCTTAGCCAGAAAAGGTATGTTAGCAATTGGTCTTTAGTATGTTGGTTGTGTAGGATCAGTTCCTGTGGCTTTTCTTATTGGACGGATGGATATCATTTTTAGATCTGTAGGTAAGTAGCTTCGAGTAAGGGATAATTGAGCAATTTGTAGAATTGTAGGAGAGAGCTCTGCTCAAGTGGCTTGAATCCAACTTACAAGGAAAGGATCTAGAGGGGATGTCGTGGTGTTTATACTTGTGATAATGTTTTCCAGTTGCTTATTTGTGATGGATGAGAAGTTTTCCCAGGTGATAAGAGTTTTCTTTATCGTGAGGCAGTAGGGAGAAAGCTCCATTGTGAGGTGAGTTATTGGAAGGACTAGTGATGGACTTAAAGTGGTCTGCCATTTGATGGGGAGTTAAGAGAACCTCCTCCTTGTACGTTGTGGGATTTTTTTGTATGTGATTTTACTATTTCAAAGAGCTCACAAGGTCTATTTAAAGAGCTTTGGAGTAGCTTGGAGTAATATTCCTTTTTTGCTGTGGCAGTCTGGTATTCATGTAACTTTGCTGTGTATATGTCCAGTTTATATTAAGATTTAGAGCACCTCCATTTTCTTTCCAGAGCTCTTAGTTAACGCTTCAGGTCTCCGAGGGCGGGGGAATACCAGCTTGCTGAATGTAGTCTATGATGGCTTGTGCATGGGGAAAGTTTTAAGGCTATCTTAGCTATGGCTGTATTCCAATTGAGTACCAAAGTATCAAGATTGCTAGAGGAGATTTGAAGTTGCAGCAAATGTTTTTCTAGAACGTCTTTTTTGTCAAAGTTCTGGAACCTACAGGTCGCAGCCTGTGTTGGGTGACTCTTGGGCTTAAGTGACTGTTGAGGTAGTAATGTGGTAATTATCTTATGATCTGACCAATGAACAGTGGTGAATGTTGGATGTGTGTTTGTAAAGGTATGAACTAAAGACTGATAAAAATATCAAATCTAGTATATTACCCCTGATGTGTGTTGGTTGGTAAATGAGCTGTGTGTATTCTATGGCATTCATGGTATCTAAAAAGGCCTTAAAAATATTGGCAGGGGTTGAGGGAAGACTGAAGTCACCTAGAAGAATTAGGAGTTTTGTATCTGACTGGTGGCTGCAAATTGCCTCTAGAAATAGGTCTAGATTGTCTGATCATGCACTTCGGGATCTGTATGCTAGCATAATAGAGATATGATTGTTGGAGATCTGACTGAGTGTGAGATTAGAGATTGGAAGTTGAGGCACTGTTTTGTAATTATAAAAATGCTACCACCTCCACGTTGCATCCTGGTAGAACTGAAAAGAGAGTAGTTGGGTGAGATTAGTTGGTTCATTCACTCATTGTCAGTGTCCATGAACCAAGATTCAGTGACACATATCAATCTGGTCATCTGTTAAATTGTCTTTGATAAGCTGAGTTTTGTGACGTGCTGAGCGAACATTTATGTGTGCATTTGATAGGAGGGGGGTACCAAGGGATGTGTGGGAAGATATGGTTGTATTGAGTGAGAGGGGCTTAATATGAATTAGGTGGTGATGTGATGTGTGTTTTTGTCTACATTTGAGCTGCAGTTATGTGTTGAAGTGAAAGATGGGGTATAAATGACTGGCATTATATGTGTTGGATGGTAGAAATCGGTAATGGGTTGGAAGAGAGTTATTAAGTTATTAAGAGGGAATGAAAGTATGATATACACAGGCGCCATATTGTAGTAATTGAATAGAGAGATGCAAAGAGGGTTCTGTGCTTCACTGAAATATGGTATGCTAATGTATTGCAAGCTTACTTTTATGCAGAAAAGTATGAACTGTAGAGTACTGATTGTCTTGGTATTGAGGCAGCGAGGTTCAATTATAGACTGTGAAGTGGAGTTGAATGTTTAGACTTAGGTGTGGAACAAGGAGCTTCTACCCTAATACAGATATCATCATAACAAATCTCCTAAGGGCCGTGCCAAAGGGCCTTTTGGCGTGACCCTTAGGCATGTGCTCACCAGGCACAGGTGCGCCAATGGGAGCGGATGTTTAGCATGGAGGGCAGCCGGTTACTGGCTGAAGTGCCTGCAGTAGGAGGAGCCGTCCTGTGCGGAACGCTGAGGGAATTTAAAAGTCAGCAGTCCCCTCAGAAGGGATTGCCAGCTACTGTGAATGAAGCCGGTATTCAGTGTGGGGGGCAGCCGGTGACTGGCTGAAGTTAGTAATGAGTCATGCACTGATAACGTGACCCACACACGCATTGCCCGCACCTAGCTTAGTGAACACGCTCCATAGAGAGTTACTTCAGAAACCACAAGTAGATCAAATCCTGACACAGGAATGGTTAAGGTGAGGCAAACTTAAACCTAATATTGAGGCAGTGATAACTGCAGCACAGCTTAGTGGAATGTAGACAAGATGGTTCACAGCCAGCATAGAAAAAAAATAGTATGACAAATGGTTTATGGTTTATTATGTCTACTATACCGCATTTTGCATGCAGTCAAAGTGGTTTACAATAAAAACTAGTTGCCACAAAGAAAAAGGAAACTCATTTTTTTTTTCAAAAGTAAAAAAAAGAGGGAAAGTAGAATAGGTCAGTCAAGGCCAGCAGAAGCCAAGGCTCTAGCCAGGGCTGGTGCTCCAATTAGGCGAACTAGATGCTCACCTAGCGCATTGGCACCAGTCCACCCTTCTCTGGGGCTGACAGTGGTGATCATGGTTCGAAAACTATGATGTAGCACTTACCCACTATCTCTGGGGCTGCATCAAACCAGTCAACCAATAAAATCAAAATCTTTTACGGTGGCTTTTTCACGGGGAGCAAATTTGGGGGATATGGTAGCCCGTTCTGCGGCACTGGTGGATAGACCTCCCCTTCCGTCTGTTCAACATAATGGCCATGTTACCTGCGGTAATTGCATTTATTGTTCGTCTTCTCTAACGGGAGTTACATGGATCCACTCTGTGACTGGCCAGTCATTCAAAAGGCAGTGGGAAACAGATTGCACTACATCTTATGTAGTGTATGTGATTCATTGTCCTTGTCCCCTTGTGTATGTGGGGAGAACAACTCGAATGATTAAAATTTGTCTAAGTGAGCATGCTTCACGTCTTCGGCAAAAAATTGAAACAGCTCCGATAGTTGCACATTGTCTCAAACTTAACCATACCTTTCAGGATTTACATTGGTCAGTTATCGATCACATACCTTTAGACCCTAGAGGTGGGGATCGAGTCAATAAACTTCAGAGATGTGAACAACGTTGGATTTTCCATTTAAAGACTGTGCACCTACTGGTCTAAACAAAGAAATTGATTGGTCTAGTATTTTTATCTGATGTCATCCGATGAGCACAGGGCTGTTCCTGAATTAGTGGGGAATCCCTGTTGATTTTATTGGTTGACTGGTTTGATTGACGGCAAAGAACAGCCATTCATATACATTTTTGACCCTTTGAAGAAGCAGCTGTTTTTCAGCGTTTTATGACAGTTGAATTGAGTTACATGGTGATGGCAGCACTTGAAAGAGGGCGACAGACCCAAAACATGCACGTCGTGCCTGGTATCTTGAACTTTGTGGGTTGTGATTCAGCTAAGTAGTGGAGCGTTTTTTAAGTTTTATAAACATTGATTAAAAGGATGTAACTGAGTGGTGGACATAGTTTTTAATACATGTTCTTTTCCTGTAACATCCGACAAAAAAAATTTTCTAAGAGGATTCACAGGGGGTAGTTTGGTGATTTTTGGTCAATTTAATATTAATTGTCACTAAATTGAGGTATCTTGAACACTCTAAACTGTGGCACAAATTGCAGCGTTAAATTGGAGAGCAAGCCAAACATATTTTTATTTATGAATTTATTTAACAGTTTTTCTCTACCTCTTTATCATATGGTCAAAGCGGTTTACATTGTAACAGAACATTATACATTGAACGGGGAAATCAACTTGGAAGTAACATTAGTTGAAGTTTTTAAGTCTAGGGTATCATTAATGACATATGGTGGTCAAGGGAGGGTGGAGTATGTGCGGTGGTAAACTTGGAAAGATGAGGGGGTGGGGGGTGGAATCAGGGCTGTACTGAGCTAGAATCATACCCTGTGCGACTTGCACATCGGGTGCGCACACCCCCCTCCTCCCCATACCTCTGTCCAGCTGCTGCCTGCTCTTGTCCTGCTGCTGCCGCCCTCTGTTTTCTCCACAGCGGCATTGGCAGCAGGGAAAAAGCAGAAAGCAACTGGATGGAGGTGGTGGGGGCGGCGTGCGCTTGATGTGCAAGTCGCCGGCACTTGAAGCAGATCTGTCCCTCCCTGCTCTGACATTGCATCAGAGGAGGGAAGGACCAACCTGCTTAAAGTGTCATGAAAAGGCTTAGGGGGCACATTTTGGCAGGGCAACAGCAGGCAGCCGAAATGCGCCCCCTAAGCCTTTGCGCCCTGTGCGACTGAACCACTTGCACAGGGCTAAGTACAGTATTGGGTGGAGTATATGGGGGAGTAAACTTGGAAAGGTGAGGGGGTGGGGAGGAGGGGAGGGAATGAGTGGATGATTGGTGGCTGGTTAAGTGATGTTGTCAGAGAAACAGTCTTTGAATATGTGAGTCTTTAGGGTTACTGTGTCCGTTGTCAGTAGTTTGTCAGGAATAGAGTTCCATAAGTGTGGAGTGTAAAGTGAGAAGGCTTTCTTTGAGGTGGTAGAGCTGGTTTTCGTAATTAGTGGTGGTATGCATAGCATGTTCTGTGAGACAGTTCATTGTTTTCTGTTATCAGATGTGACTTGAAGTAGGGATTGCAGGTGTGGCGAGGAAGAGTTGTTGAAAATCTTGAAGGTTGTGAGAATGGATTTGTATTTTATGTGTTCTATTATTGGTAGCCAGTAAAGTTGTCTGAGTAGGGGTGTTATGTGTTCTTTTTTTTGTGAGTTGAAGAGGGCCCATGCTGCTGTGTTGAGTGCGAGTTGGAGTGGGTGGGTAGCTACTTTTGGTAGGCCTTGAAAGATGATATTACAGTAGTCAAAATGTTGAAAGAAAGTTGCTTGGAAGACTGAGCGAAGGTCATGGTTGGTTAGAAGAGGTTTAAGGTGCTTGATATTTTTTAGTTTGAAGTAAATGCTCCTTGTAATGTTCCATATGTGACCTGTGAAGGTGAGGTGTTGATCCAGTGTAACTCCAAGGTATCATACATCCTGTTTCGCTTGGATTTGGATCCCATCGATAGTTATGGAGCTCAGTGGTTTAAAGCTATTGTCTCTGGTGATGTACATAGCCTCTGTCTTCTTGAGATTTATGATCATATTGTGTTTTTTGAGCCATTTGCTGCCCAAGGAGAAGCATTTTTTTATGGACGTGATATCTGGGTTTGATGTGCTGATAGGTGTGTAGATCATTACATCGTCAGCATAGATGTTCAATGCTTTTATGACAGTGCAGATTGGCTATCGGTGCAGGTTTGGCATTCTCTACCAGAAAAACAGGGGCACAAGGTGGCTAATGTGCATATGCGCTCCCACGCCTGCACTGCCATTTTGAAAAATGGTGGCACCTGGCCCCAGGTGGGGTCAGACTGCCATATAAGGCATTTTCCCTTATATGGCAGACTGACTCTGCCTGGTGCATCCCAGGATGTATTGTACAGGGCCAGATGCCTCCGTTTTTCAAGATGGCGGCACAGAAGTGGGAGCACTTGGGCTATGTTCCCAATCCATTGTAAAGGAGGGGAGTGGGGGGTTCGGGGCCGCTGGGCCACCAGGCTTATATTTAATTGGGTGGGTGGGTGTGGGGGTTGGAGCCGCTGGGCCACCAGGCTTATTTTTAATTGGGTGGGTTGGGGGATTGGGGCCACCGGGCCACCAGGGGTTTGATCAGTGCCCCCGCCAGTACTTAGATGGCATCAGGGGTTTCCCCCAATCCCTGGATCATTGGAAGAGAAGTTTGATACTTCCCCTCAAATGATCTAGGTATTGGGGAAAGCTCCTGATGCCATAAAAATATTGTCGGGGGTACACGCAGGATGTTTAAGCCACCTCAGACCCAGGAGTAGAGACTTGGTGCTTCAGTTGGTTACAAAACCCTCTACATGTTTCTCTGCATTGGGTGTAGACAATATTAGCATACCATTTTAATATGTACAGTTAATTTGCCTATAATTTAAATACGCTTGGCTTTACTGTGTGTGCTTGATTTTCCTTTGCTGTTTACGCGCACGTCAGTCTCTTTTCTTTATCTTTATCTTTATCTTTATTCCATCACTTGATAGACCGCTTTGTCAAAAAACATTAAGCGGTTTACAATAAAACAAGGTCAAGCGCCGCAAATCATAGAAAAGAACGCCATAAATAACAGGAAAGAGGAAGAAAAAGGACAGAATAAAAACAATTAAAACCAAAAACCCGACCAGTACTCCGGGGTTCAGACACAAATAGACAAATCCGAAGGACAAAACAAAAACAGGAGACAAACCCAATAATAAAACCACAAATGGACCAATCGAGAACTTCAAGGAGGGACATCGGGAGGTAAATTAAAGGCTAATTGGAACAGATGGGTTTTGGGTAGTGTCTTAAATTGAGAATAGGAAGGTTCTAAACGGAGGGAAGATGGTAATGCATTCCACAATACAGGACTGAGAAAAAAGAAGGCTGAATGACGAGTTTGTTCCAGATGTGCCTGTGATGGGGAAGGTAGGGACAAATGATTTGCATGTACAGAGCGGAGCTGGCGATATGGAGTATGAAGAGAGATAAGGTTTGCAAGATAAAGAGGATTATTAGTATGAATAGCACGGTGCGTCAAAATGAGAAATTTATAATGGAAGCGAAAGCGGAGAGGCAACCAGTGTAAATGAAGAAGAATGGGGGTGATGTGATCAAAGCGATGGGCAAATGTGATGAGACGGGCTGCAGTGTTTTGAATAAGTTGTACACGTTGAAGCTGGTAATTCGGAAGGTTAGCGAAGACAATATTACAGTAGTCAAGCCTGCTGGTAACCAGGGCCAAAACAAGGGTAATCAAGGAACCAAAGGGAAGAAGGGAGCGGACAGCCCTAATTCGACATAAAACAGCGAACGAACGACGGGTAAGAAAAGAAATATGACTGTGGAAGCAAAGAGAGGAATCTAAAATAACCCCTAGATAACGGAAGGAGGTGGTAAGAGGAATTGAAATTGGGCCAATCTGAGGTGCAACAGAAGGACAAGGGCCACTCAGTGAAACCCACATAGCTGTGGACTTAGAAGGGTTTAAGTGCAAAATGTTCTGAGAAAGCCAAGAGGCGATATGAGAGAGGCAAAGGTTAATCTGAGAGATGTCCAAGGACAGTGGTGAGATATGGAAGAGAAGAATAATGTCATCAGCATATATGTAGGAGGATACTGAGTACTGCTGTATCAGGAGGGACAGGGGAGAGAGAAAATGTTGAACAGTAGAGGGGAAAGAACAGAACCCTGGGGTACCCCACAAGTGAGAGGGAAAGAAGTGGAGGACTGATTGTTCGACTGGACAGTGAAGGAACAGCCGGTAAGAAAAGAGCGGAACCATTGCCAAACAGTGCCACGTAATCCGACATCAAACAAACGGGAGAGGAGAGAATGGTGATCGATCAGGTCAAATGCTGCGGAGAGATCAAGAGATACAATAAGGGTAACATTTCCTCGGTCATGGGCAACATGTATTTCATTCAAAAGTGCTAGGAGGACAGTCTCCGTACTGTGCCCCTGCCGGAAACCTGCTTGACGGGGGTGAAGGGTGTTGGTAGATTCAATATGTGAATTTAATTGTTCGAAAACAAAGCGTTCCAGGAGCTTAGCTAAAAAAGGAAGGTTTGAGACCGGATGCCAATGGGACAACACGGAAGGATCAAGGGAGGGTTGTTTCAAAAGGGGGTAAACTACAGCCAATTTCCATAAAGCGGGGAAATGGCCAGATGATAGACTAGTATTAATAATGGTGGTTATTATGGGAACAAGTTGTAGAGTGGGCTCTGCCAGCCAGCGAGATGGAATCAGGTCCAATAAGCAGGTGGTCTTCCGGGACTTGGATAATACTTGTAAGAGCTCGGCAGAGACAATAGGGCGGAAAGAAGACCAGGTATGAGCAAGTGCATTTGGCCTGTCGGAACTGGTGCTTATAAGTTGCATTATCTTTGTGCAAAGGGCACATTGCTTTTTCTGCATCGGCTCTTAAGTTCTTAAACCTTGAATGCCTGAATGACAATAAAGTATTACTTGAAGGAAAGAGAAAAAGAGAATCTGCGTGGGTGTATGCTTGTGGGGGACAGCTAAGGAAGGAAAAAACAATATTTACTATTATTATAATTCATATAGTAGTACAAAGTGCCCACGATGTTTTATAAAAACACATAAGAAACAGTTACTGCTCCTTGGAGTTTACAGTCTAGTAAAGACAGACAAGATACACAACAAAAACATACAGAGAACTATGAATTAAGATGGCAAGGTCATGATAGTAGGGAAGATCTAAATTAGGGGCTATAGCTGTGATTAACAGAAGAAGGGGCAAGTTGTGTAGCTCTGTGAGAACTGAGGTATTTCAGGAGTTAATTTCAGAAAACAACCGGTGGAGTGGGTGAGGGATTTTTCACATTAACTTGAGACAGCTGTGCACCTGAAAAGCAGCTTCCAGTCCCCAGCTGGCCCTCCTTTCACAGCTAGTTAAGCACTACCAGAGTGAACAGGAAGAATAATGAGAAAACAATCAGTAATATAGCCAGGTAGCTTAACAGGGAGTTAAAGGGAGGACAGAGACCACTTTAATTTGGTGAATAAGCTAAAATGAAACCTTTGGCCATAAGCAATCTGTATAAGAAAAGCAGAGAAAAAGATGGGCGAGGCGGCTCCAGGCAGCTTCTGCAGAACCCAGTGTTCCTTTTAGCTCATTCTCAGAATTTCACCTCCTCTTACTTGCACCTCACCTAAATTTGCAGTTCAAAGGGCTCTTGAATGTTCGAAAAGGAGGTTAGTCAAACCCTAGGGAGCAAATTTATAAAGCCCCTTCTCCCCCCCCCCCCCCCGTTTACAAGTGTAAAGCCTGTTTAAGTAGGAGAAAAGGGCTTCTACAAAATTGTGTGACTGCATACATGTGTAAAAAATATCACACTGAACATGTTAAAATACTTTTACGTGATCTGTGCATAGGTTTGGGCTGAGGTGGGTGAAGTTCTGATGTATGCATGTATTCTACAAAATGCATGCATACACACGCAAATTGACTTCTTTTGGGTGTCAGTACTTATCAGCTATTGATGCTGAATTTTGGAGCCTATCTTACAAAGGCACACAGATGCTTATGCTGCCTGCATAAGATAGGCTTAAATAGGCCCTTTTTGGACTTTCTACATAGGTGTCCTATTATAAAATTACCTCCACAAGGCTACTCCACTGCAATACCATAAATCCCAAAACACATATATCACCATTTGCATCTCTAGTCACGTCAGCCCTTTAAATTAAGATTCATAGTATTTTCCCACATTCTTTTTATATGGAAGCTGGACCCCCACTCACTACCGTAAGGATTTTTTTCAGGTACCTTAGAAAAGCATGGCTAGAGCATGTCCAAGATAATGATAATAGAGCTGTGGGCCCTGGGATATTGGGAGGCTGCAAAAGCAGTATTGAAGGGATGGACAATGTGCACCTTGGGTAAGCAAAGGCATAGAGATAACCTGCTGCAATTGACACAGAACTCTTCAAACTAAGGAGAAAAACCAGGCGACAAAGCCCTTTGTTGCTGTTCCTGATAGCATGGAGCCGCTTGCTGGAAAAATTCAGTCTGCTTCAGAGTTTCAGGGTCTCAGGATGGGGAAACTAGGGCATAAATCTGTTTGCAGATGATATTGTACAATTTGTCAGAGATAATGCAGGCTATAGAGCAGTTTTGTAGCTTTTCAGGGTTAAAAATCAACTATGACAAGTCTGAAGTTTTACTCCTGAATTATGGAGGTAAAAGCTGGCAGACTAACGTCCTCCTAAGTTGTGCTAAGGGGCAAATTAAGTATCTGGGGATAGTTCTAAGTAAAAATTGGAGGGCGGAGGGCATTTTCAAAATGTTTTAGCCTGACTTGGTCAACCTGATATTCAGCAGCACTAACTGGTTAGTGCTATGGAATGTCCCCACAGACCGCCTAGTTAAAACTGGGCAGAATGGGAGCAGTAGCGGCCACGATCGGGTTAGTGGGGATATTCACCCGCTAAACGGATAGCTAAATCAGTTAATAGGTGCTGAATATCTGGTTTTAAATAAGGCAGTGGTGGCTAGGCGCTTTTAACTAACCTAGCTGCTGCCATTGAATATTATATATAAGATGAATATGTGAATAAGATTGAGTGAATTAGAAAATGTGTGCCTTACATGGCAGGATGTACCCTGTTGCCCAAGTTACTACATCCCATACAGACCATCCTAATATGGATAAAATGGAAGGATGAAATTAGTCATAAGGTGATTATTAGAACATTTATATGGAGATCAAGGTTTCTGAGAATTAGCCCAAGCAAAGCTGGTTTTGGATAGAGATAGAGGTGGAGTGGGTCTCCCAGATCTTAGATCCACTAATGAGGTGGATATATGAAATGCCCAAAAGTGTGTGTGTGCAGAGTTTTTCCCCGACGGGAGTACTAGACAAATGATGTTCTCACTCCTTCTTAATGAACTATATGCTAGAAAGTTTCAACTACCACAAACATAAAATAGCATTCAACTCTTATGGCCATTTCAATTGGCATGGAAGAAGGGGTAGAGTGTGTTGGGGGGGGGGGGGGAGAAGCTTCTCTGAGCCTCCCCTTTCTTGACCCTTGTGGGGAATCTAAACTTCAATGCTGGTTTGTACAGGCCCAACTTTCAAGGTCTGGAAGGCTTAAGGGTGCACAACTATAGGGCATCTTTTGGAAATTAATCTGAGGAATTCTCATCTTTTGGCCAGGTCAAGGGAAGATGGATTTTTCCAAATAATAATTTGCTATCATATTTGCAAGCTAGGTATTATTGTAAATCCTTAAAAAAAAAGAATACGGGGCCAGCTTTCAACTTAGTAGACTAGATCAGGAATTCATGGAACTCCCTTCATGATTAAATAAAGTGATGGCATGGTATAAGGTGAGGATGGAAGTACTGGATGTAACATACCTGGGCCCAGTGGCATCCCTCTGGGTAAAAGAGTTGAGAAAAGAGATTACCAGTGCAGCCGTGCAAAGATGCTTTACTGAAATCAATCAACTCACAATGAATGCATCTTATGTTATTCCCTGTTGAATCCAAGTTTTGACCCTTGTTTAATGTAATTTCTATGTGGCCCGCCCGCATAGTAATATGTTGTTTTATTGTAAACCGCACTGATATGTAATAGCGCGGTATATAAGAGAAGTTAAATAAATAAATAAATCCACTGGGAGAAAAATTAAAAAGAAGATGATATGAAGAAGATGGAAGGAGGAAGATATTCCCACCTTATTGTTACATGTTTCGAAACTGACAAATTGATGAGAGGGGAAATCCCTTGACTCAGGTTTGGTTTTGGATTTGTTTAATGCTAGTAACAAAGTTATGAATGATGGAGGAGCCTAATGGTTAGGGCAGGAACCTGGGATCAGAGACAGGGGTTCAAATCCTACTGTGGCCTTGGGCAAGTACCTGATTGTAACTTGCCTTGATCTGCTACTTTTTATATATAAAAAAAATAAAATAAGGGAGAAGCACACCACTCCCACAACATAAGCCTCACCAATATAACTATCCACCCACAATAAGCAAAATAATTCCTCCTAAAAAATGAGAAAAAGCAAACTGAGCATTATTTTCTTATATTATGAATAAACCTCTCTAGTGATGGATCTAGAAAGCATATTTATTCCCGTGAAAGCTAACCAGACATTTTCAGAAGAACCTTAAGTAATAGGCGCGTGCAAGGTCAAAAATAGTTAGTTTTGTCCTTGTTTCTGATTTGCACACCCATTAAAATTTTAAGCCCCAAACAATCATGACTGGAAATGGGCTATTGGCAGGGGGGGGTTATGACTGGAGATGGGCTATTGGCAGGGGGGGTTATGACTGGAGATGGGCTATTGGCAGGGGGGGGTTATGACAGGAGATGGGATATAGGCAGGGGGGGGGTTATGACTGGAGATGGGCTATTGGCAGGGGGGGTATGACTGGAAATGGGCTATTGGGGGGGGTATGACTGGAAATGGGCTATTGGCAGGGGGGGGTATGACTGGAAATGGGCTATTGGCAGGGGGGGTTATGACTGGAGATGGGCTATTGGCAGGGGGGGGTTATGACTGGAGATGGGCTATTGGCAGGGGGGATATGAATGGTAATGGGCTAAGGTGGGGGAAAGGACTGGAAATGGGCAGGTGGGGGTTAGGAAGGACTGGAGGTGGGCTGATGGGGGGAGTTAGGACTGGTAATGAGCTATGGAGGGGCTGACTGAAATGGGGTAATGGGGGTTAGGGCTGGAAGTGGGCTATTGGCAGGGGGGGTTATGACTGGTAATGGGCTATGGGGGGGGGGTAAGACTGAAAATGAGGTGATGGGGGGTAAAACTGGAAGTGCGCTATGGGGAGGTTAGGACTGGTAATGGGCTATGGGGGGTCTAGGACTGATAATGGGCTGGGGGGGGTTGCTAGGACTGGAAATGGGCTGAGTGGAAGGGGGGCTTGAACTGCAAATGGCTGATGGGGAGGGGGGCTTGGAATGGAAATGGGCTGTGAGGGGAGGGAGCTAGGATTGGAAATGGGCTGATGGGGGGCTAGGATTGGAAATGGGCTGATGGTGAGGCTAGGATAGGACTGGAAATGGACTAATGGGGGGACTAGAAGGGAGCGGATGCTGGGTGGGGCTGGAACTAGAAGGGAGCTGATGTTGGGGGAGGATTAGAATGGGATGGAGCTGGGAAAGTGAAATGGAGAGGGGAAAATATTTTGTCTGGGAGAGAAGACAAATCTACAATTGGCCAGGTATTGGGAGAGTAAGTGGGGATTGAGGATGGAGGGGTAAAATTTGAGTGGATGAAATAGGAATGAGGAAAGAGAAAAGGAGAAAGATTAGTATGTTAAAGCAGATGTAGAGAGAGAATGGAAAAAAAACTAGGAGAGAAGAAAGGGCAAATGGACAGCAGACGATGGAGAGTTAGCAGAAGACATGAAGAAACCAGAAGAAAGTGGCTGGAACAATTGCAACTGAAAAAAATGCACAAAAGGTAGAAAAATATCTCTTTATTTTGAATTTATTAACTGGAATATGTCAGCTCTGGGAAATGTGCATCATTAATGTTTGCGCTTTGTTTAGTACAAGAGGAAATTAATTTATAGTTTTATTTCTACAGTGTTGTTGTACATTCCAAGTTTGGCTTTTGGGGTTCCCAGTTTAATTATTGTCTTCTTGTTTCTAAATCTTTTAGTCTTTCTTTATCCATACTCATTAAAGAGGCATGTTTACTAAAAGTTAGTGTATGGTAACATTATGCAAATATTTATGCAAATGAGGCCCCTTATGCGGCCCCCGGGTTACTTTACAAGTCCTCATTTGGCCCTCAAAGCAGTTTGAGACCCCTGCTCTAGCACCACATGTACTGTGGACCTAGTGCTGGGCACCCATCCTATCCCTCAGGGTGAACACAGAACCTACACAATGGCATGGTCTGTAGCTACTCTGTGCCAGTATCACGCACTGTAAGTCTGTCTTACCACGCTGCAGTACCGGTGAGGTACAGACCCCATTTGGTGGTCGGCTGTAGGCCACTGTTCTGCATGTGCAATGCATCATGGGTGCTGGTGGGGTTACCCTATCCTGGCACACAGAGCAGACGGTTTGTGCGGTTACCTGCAGTCCGTCTGTACCCAGCCAGTGCTGTGCAACAAGCCATAGAGGTATAGCCTACTGGTTAGTACACTGCCGTTCTAGGCCAGAGCTACTCACATCCAGTCCTGGAGGTCCGCAACTCTGCAGGTTTTCGGGATATCCCTAATGAATCTGCATGAGTTATATATGCATTAGAGATATCCTGCCAACCTGACTGGTTTGTGGCCCTCGGCTGGATTTGGAGACCCCTGCCTTACACCTCTGTCATTTACAATTGTGAGTGGGCAAGGTGCAGATGTCCAAGACATCAAAAAGGTTAGATAGAATTTGTCACATTCCTCCTCGCTTCTCACCACCACCAAAATATTGTCTATTAGACAACTTTATGGTGGTGGTGAGAATCAAGGAGGAATGTGACACATTCTATCTACCCTTTTGATGTCTACAACATCTGTACTTTGCCCACTCACAATCTTAACTGACAGAGGTGTAAGGCAGGGGTCTCCAAATCCAGCCCTGGAGTGCCACAAACCAGTCAGGTTGGCAGGATATCTCTAATGCATATATATCTCATGCAGATTCATTAGGGATATCCTGAAAACCTGCAGGGTTGTGGACTTCCAGAACTGGATTTGAGTAGCTCTGTTCTAGGCAGTGGTCATGGGGTTAGATTCCTCGTTGTCCCTTCCTGTCCATGTCTAATGTTTTGCATGCCTGTGACAGTCATATTTTTGCAGATCCGTGCTGCCAGCCCATAATACCCTCACCATAGTTGCCATCACTCCCTAAATGGCGTTATAAGGCACCTTACTAGGCACAGTACAAGGTACGTTACAAGGCACGTCATAAGGCACGTTACAGGGCACCTTACTAGGCACAATACAAGGCACGTGCCTTGTACTGTGCCTACTAAGGTGCCTTATGATGTGTCTTGTATTGTGCCTTATGACGTGCCTTGTAACATGCCTTATAACGCGCGTTAGCCTAAGGCGCCTTGTAACGCGCGTTAACTGACACAGCTTGCCATAATGATGCACCGCCAATTCCCTTATATGGGAATCCAGGGAACCTAACGCGGGAAACATTACCGCAGTTTAGTAAACATACCTCTTAATGTTTGGGACAAAAGATATTGTAGAGTTATTTTTTTAATTCTAGATTTTTGACATAAATCAGTTATTCAGTTTGGCTTAAAGATTTAGGGCCCGATTTTGAGTTAGGCAGGCTGTATGCCGCAGCCGCAGCTCAGATATCGCATGGAAGCCGCTATCTCTGCTTTGCAAATGTATCCCTAGGTATCCTTGTTTCTTTAACAACTCTAAACAACTTATCTGTACAAAGATGCAGACAGCAGTCCAGTGGCGAGATGGTCGTTATCCATTTTTTTTCATTGAGTACCACATGTATAATTATCACCCAGTTGGTGAGTGGTCATATGTGTCCACTTGGTGCAAAGAGCTCCTGGCTCTCAGAGAATAGAGACAATCTCTGGAGGCTACAGTAGCAGATTTGGAGGATTTGAGGCAGACAGAAAGGTGCACAGAGGAGACCTTCAGGGGCATAGCAGATAAGTCCTACCTCAACTCTGGCAGCCCTTGTGCTGCCTTGGAGTAAAAAGGTCACCTGGAAGGAGAACATATTGTGGCAGGAAATTATCCTGTAGCCAGGGACCTGACCTCCAGGGGATGCAAAAACCTTCTCACACAGAGGATGTATCTCCAGGAGATTCTGCACAGGGGAAAGAGTTAGGACTGCTGTTTTAGTTGGTGATTGGCTCATTAGGCATGTAGATAGCTGGGTGGTTAGTGGGCATGAGGATTTCCTGGTCACTTGCCTATCTAGAGTGAAGGTAGTGGATGTCATGTGTAACCTAGGCAGGATTTTAGACTGTGCTGGGGAGGAGCCATCTGTCTGGTACATTTTGGCACCAATGACATAGGAAGATGTGGGAGGGAGGTTTGAAAACCAAATTTAGGCTTTTAGGTACAAAGTTGAAATCTAAGACCTCCAGGGTAGCATTCTCAGAAATACTTCCTGTTCCATGCACAGGACCCAAGAGACAGAGACAATGGTGGAGGGAGAAAGGTTTTAGATTTGCTAGGAGCTGGACTACATTCTGGGAAGGGAGAGTCTATTCTGCAAAAATGGGTTTCACTTTAACTAGGGTGGTACCATGCTGCTGGCACTAACATTGAAAAGGAGATAGAACAGCTTTTAAACTAGAACCTGGGGAAAAGCAGACAGTCTCTCAGGAGCATATGATTTAGAGTACTGTATCATTGAAGGATACCATCAAAACTGGGAAGTTAGGGCATTGTGATAGAGTGGTTGCAATAAATAATCCAAATGCATTTACATGAAGAGCTGAAAGATTGCAAATTATCCCTGTCAACTGCTTTGAAAGTTGTAAATTCAAACAAATATACCTTGGAATTTCTCTATACAAATGCTTGAAGCCTAAAAAATAAGATGGGAGAGTTAGAATATATAGCAATAAATATATTGGGCAGGGCAGGTACACAGCAAGATCAGCTTTTTGGAAGACTTTTCACAATGAAACCGATACTAAGGTTGCCTTGACCTTTGATCTTCACAAAGAATGTGAAACTGACAATCTGGTAAGATACAGTTGAATGGGAAATTCTACAATCACAAGGCATACATAAAGGCTGCTTTTGGATCCTGACCCCCTTAGTCTCCTGCTTACTACCCACGTATGTTATGACCATTTTACCTCAATTTTCCCCTAGTCCCGTTTGTTGTGTTTGTCTGTCTTTAATAGATTGTAAGCTCTATCGAGCAGAGACTGTTTCTTATGTCTGTGTATGCCTTGTAACACTATAGAAATAACAGTAGTAGCAGAGATATAGTAGATATAATAGGCATCTCAGAGACATGGTGGAAGGAAGATAAGCAATGGGACACTGCGATGCCAGGGAACAAATTATTTTGATATGATAGGATGGATTAAATTGGTGGAGGGGTTGCACTATACGCCATATGCCAAAGGGAGCATTGAGCTAAATAGAATAAAAGTTCTGCATGAAACAAAATGAGTGTCAGTCTCATAATCTGAAGGTCCTGAGTTCAACCCTCAGATTGGCAGCGAGTCTTGAAGGACTACAAAAGGTGACTGCTACTTCTGGAGAGAGATCTGCAATTGTAAGTATTACTTCTGGGAATTTTTTTCCAAATCTTGGGGAAAAAGGAATTCTTTAGATTAAACTGATTAATCTGTGAACCCAGTGTATTTGTTAAATCAGTCAGGGCCTAGTAGCAGCAAAGAGTTTTCAGTTTAGATTTAAAACACAGAAGAGAGCTTTCTGGTTAGATTTAGAACCCAAGTCTCCCTCTATCCAAGCAAGGGCTGTGGGACTCCCCTGGTGATTGGTCACAGATTGCCTTAGAAGCACAGGACAGGGTACTGTGCAGCAGCCAGCTTTTAATAAGTCTTTTTTCCCCTCCCTCCCTCCCCATCGCCCACCCACCCCTGGGATAATCATAGCTTTATAGGTACTTAAACCTCCTAAAGGAAAAGAGGTGCCATATTCACTCTCAGGTGCAGCTGTTTATTCTCATCAGCATACATTAAGTACCTGAGATTAATTAAATTTCAGGTGAACCAAGTACATTAAACGTATTAGGTATAGTTTTATTAGCATAAGTATCCCCAGCAACCCTTAGTAAGAAAAGAACTTAAATATCTAAACACAACCTTAAAACTAAGATGCAGACAGCAGTCCAGCAGCGAGATGGGGGCTTTCTAGTCTTTTGCATTGAGTGTCACATGTATGATTTTCTCCCAGTTGGTGAGGGGTCTTACGTGTGCACAAGGTGCAAGGAGCTCTTTGCTCTCAGGGAACGAGTTTGATCTCTGGAGGCAAGAGTAGCAGACTTGGAATACATAAGGAAGACCGTGAGGTACATAGACGAGACCTACAGGGATATAGTCCTGAAGTCCCACTTCCAGTCTGGCAGCATCCCTGTTGCCATGGAGGAGAGAGGTCATGTGACAGGAGAGCATCTCCCTGGCATGGCAGGAAGTGATCCTATAGCTAGGACCTCTCCTCCAGGTGATGTAAAACCCTCTCGCACCGAGGAAGTTTCTCCAGGGCAATGTGCCCATGAGGGAAGGGTTAGGACAGCCGTTATAGTTGGTGATTCGATCATTAGGCATGTAGATAACTGGGTGGCTGGTGGACATGAGGATTGCTTGGTAACATGCCTGCCTGGTGCGAAGGTAGCGGGCCTCACGCGCCACCTAGACAAGGTCTTAGATAATGCTGGGGAGGAGTCTGCTGTCTTGGTATATGTCGGTACCAATGACATAGGAAAATGTGGTAGGGAGGTTCTGGAGGCTAAATTTAGGCTTTTAGGTAGGAAGTTGAAATCCAGAACTTCCAGGGTAGCGTTCTCCGAAATGCTTCCCGTTCCACGCGCAGGACCCAAAAGGCAGGCAGAGCTCCGGAGTCTCAATGTGTGGATGAGGCAGTGGTGCAAGGATGAGGGTTTTGGATTTGTTAGGAACTGGAGAACATTCTGGGGAAAGGAGTGGCTCTTCCGAAGGGATGGGCTTCACCTTAACTAGAATGGAACCAGGCTGCTGGCATTAACCTTTAAAAAGGAGATAGAGCAGCTTTTAAACTAGATAATAGAGGAGAGCCGACAGTCGCCCAAGAGCGAATGGTTTGGAAAAATGTATCCTTGAAGGATACTACGAAAGAAATGAAGTTAGGGCACATCAGCAGAGAGGTTCCAATAAAGACAAAGGTAGCCCAAATGCCCTTGAGTACACAGCAGACAGAGCTTAAAGATTCTAAATTACACCTACCTACCTATAACCAGATTAATATCAATAAAATACAGCCTCTAAAATGCTTGTATGCAAATGCTAGAAGTGTAAAAAATAAGATGGGAGAGTTAGAATATATAGCACTAAATGAGAGGTTAGATATTTATTTATTTATTTTTATTTATTTTACAGTTTTTATATACCGCGCTTTTTGGTATCAGCGCGGTTTACAGATAACAAATTTTCGCATTAGAACAATCTTTTGCTTACATTATAACAGGGTCAGTAACTTGGAGATAACATGGGAAACTATATACAAGTTATGTACAGAAAATATATTACCTCTGGCAATTACAGTTCAAGTTGGGGTCATAAATTTGGGTGCAGAGGGACTAGTTCGTGTTCTGTATTGACTAAGTTTTTGGGATGTCTGCAGCTGTGTGGGTGATTTGCGAAGTAAGTGGAGGAAGCGTGGAGTTGTGGCCTAAAAGGTGATGACAGAATAGGTAATGTTTAAGGACCTTTCTAAATTGGGAGAGGTCTTTTATTGATAGGATGTAAGGAGGGAGATTGTTCCAACAAGTTGGGGCGAATAAGGTAAAGGCCCTGTCTCTGGTTGCTTGGTTACATTTAGTGTATTCCTTAGGTATGGCAAGGGTATTAGTGGCTGCGGATCTTCTCGGTCTGTTCGTGGGGGTGTTGATAATAAGTGATGAGAGTGACGGTGGGGCAATTTGATTAATAGCTTTAAAGGACAGCAGGAGTGCTTTGTAAGTTATCCTGGCTTGTAGGGGTAGCCAGTAAAGCTCTGTTAATATGGGGGTGATGTGGTCTCTACTAGAGGTGCCACATAGGATGCGGGCTGCTGAGTTCATTGCCATTTGGAGTGGGCTGAGGGAGTTCTTGGGTAGACCATGCAGGATGACATTAGCGTAGTCAAAATGTGGTGTTACAAGGGCTTGGAAGATGGTTCGGAAGTCGTTAGGGGCGAGTAGAGGTCTATGATTGGTATCATAGAGGCATGTTGGAAGGAGGACAACCAGTGGGACACTGTGATACCTGGGTACAAACTATATTGTAATGATAGAGTTGATCAAATTGGTGGAGGGGTTGCGCTCTATGTTAGAGAGGGCATTGAGTCAGAAAGAATTAAAGTTCTACAGGAAACAAAATTCACTGTAGAATCTCTATGGATTGAAATTCCAAAAAGGGGAAGGTGATGGCAGTGGGGGTGTACTATCGACCACCTGGCCAGAATGAACAAATGGATGATGAAATGCTCAAAGAAATCAGGGAAACTAACAAAAGCTACAGAATGGTAATAATAATGGGTGATTTCAATTACCCTGGTATTGACTGGGTCAGTGTCTCAGCAGGACATGCTAGGGAGATAAAGTTTCTAGATGAAATAAATGACTGCTTCTTGGAGAAGCTGGTTCATGAATCAACCAGAGGGGAAGCCATTTTGGACTTAGTCCTTAGTGGAACACCAGATCTGATGCAAGAGATAAGGGTGTTGGGGCCACTTGGCAATAATGATCATAGCATGATCGCATTTGATTTAATTGATGGAGGAGGGATGGTAAGGAAATCCACAGTACTACCTTTTAACTTTTGAAAGGAAGACTATGATAAAATGAGGAAAATAGTTAAGAAAAAGCTAAAAGGAGCAGTTGCAAAGGTTAAAGACTTACATCAAGCTTGGGTATTGGAAGCCCAGACCAGCTGAATTCCACGCTTTAAGAAAAGTGGAAGGAAGCTCAAAAAACTGCCAGCATGGTTTAAAGATGAGCTCAGAGAGGCTGTTATTGCCAAAAAAGCATCTTTCAGGAAATGGAAAAAAAGAGCCAAATGATGAAAACTGGAAACAGCACAAGCACTGGCAAGTTAAATGCAAGGCATTGATAAGGTAGGCAAAGAGAGAATTTGAGAAGAAACTTGCTGTGGAAGTAAAAATGCATAAGGAAGACTTTTTCAAGTACATTCATAGCAAAAAACCTTTGAGAGAGTTAGTTGGACCATTAGATGATAGAGGGGTAAGAGGGGACAAGGCTATAGCAGAGAGACTGAATGAATTCAGTCTTTACTGAGGAAAGGAAAAAAAAATAGTGTTAGGGGTTTACTACGGTCTGCCTAGGCAGAAGAGTAGTCAGATGATGAAATGTTATCAAAAATTAGGAAAGCTAACAAAATCGACAACAAAATAACAATGGGTGATTTCAATGACCCCAGTATATAACACTGCAAATATTAAACTGATACATCTCAGATAATACCAATACATCTCCTACTGGGAAAAGAGAACAAGTGGCATTGCCAAATAGAAACTACATAAACAGAATACCTCAGCTCAGTTACACCTACAGAATACAGACCGTCAACAAACAAAGAACAAGGGATCACATTTTAGAAATAGGAAGACAATAATTAAACTGGGAATCCCAAAAGCCAAACTTGGAATGTACAACAACACTGGAGAAATAAAACTATAAATTAATTTCCTCTTGTACTAAATGGAACAGAAAGATGTTAACGATGCACATTTCCCAGAGCTGACATATTCCAGTTAATAAATTCAAAATAAAAAAGTATTTTTCTACCTTTTGTTGTTTGTGCATTTTATTTTTCAGTTGCAATTGCTCTAGTCAATTTCTTCTGGTTTCTTCATATCTTCTGCTAACTCTCCATTGTCTGCTGTCCAATTGTCCTTTTTTCTCTCTTCTGGTTTTTTTCTATTCTCTTTCTACATCTGCTATAACATACTGATCTTTCCCCTTTTGCTCTTTCCTCTATTTCTTTCTTTATTCTTTTTTCATCCACTGAAATTTCACCCTCTCCATCCTCAATCCCCACTTACTCTCCCAATACCTGGCCAAATGTAGATTTTTCTTCCTTCCCACACAAAATATCTTTTCCCCTCTCCATCCTCAATTCCCCAGCCCCATCCTCTTCTAGTCCTCCCCCAACATCAGCTCCCTTCTAGTTCCAGCCCCACCCAGCATCTGCTCCCTTTCAGTCCCATTCTCCCATCCCCCTACATCAGCTCATTTCCAGTCCTAGCCCACCATCAGCCATTTCCAATCCTATCCCCCATCAGTCATTTCTAGTCCTATCCTAGCCCCCCATCAGTCCATTTCCAATCCTAGCCCTTCCATCAGCCATTTCCAGTCCTATCCTAGCCACCATTAGCCCATTTCCAATCCTAGCCTTCCCATCAGCTCATTTCCAATCCTATCCCTCCATCAGTCCTTTCCAATCCTATCCTAGCCCGCCATCAGCACATTTCTAGCCCTAGCTCCCCCATCAGCCTTTTCCAGTCCTATCCTAGCCACCATTAGCCCATTTCCTATCCTAGCCTTCCCATAAGCTCATTTCCAATCCTAGCCCCCCTATCAACCCTTTCCAGTCCTATCCTAGCCCACCATCAGCCATTTCCAATCTTAGCCCCTCATCAGTCATTTCAAATCCTATCCTAGCCCCCCATCAGCCCATTTCTAATCCTAGCCCTTCCATCAGCCATTTCCAATCCTATCCTAGCCACCATTAGCCCATTTCCAATCCTAGTCTTCCCATCAGCCCTTTTCCAATCCTAGTCCCATCACCCCATTTCCAATCCTAGCCTCACCATTAGCCCATTTCCAATCCTAGCCCCCCCCCATCAGCCCATTTCCAATTCTGGCCTCCCCATTAGCTCATTTCCAATCCTAGCCACACCCCCCCACATCAGCCCTTTCCAGTTCTATCCTAGTCCCCCATCAGCCCATTTGCAGTCCTAGCTCCCCCATGAGCTATTTCCAGTCCTATCCTTGCTCCCCATCAATCCATTTCCAGTACAAGCCCCTCCATCAGCCCATTTCCAATCCTAGCCCTTTAATCAGCCATTTCCAGTCCTATCCTAGCCACCATTAGCCCATTTCCAATCCTAGCCCCTCTATCAGCCTTTCCAGTCCTATCCTAGCCCACCATCAGCCATTTCCAGTCCTAGCCCCCCATCAGTCATTTCTAGTCCTATCCTATCCCCCCATCAGCTCATTTCCAATCCTAGCCCTTCCATCAGCCATTTCCAGTCCTATCCTAGTCAACATTAGCCCATTTCCAATCCTAGCCTTTCCATCAGCTCATTTCCAATCCTAGCCCTCCATCAGCCCTTTCCAGTCCTATCCTAGCCCCCCATCAGCCCATTTCCAGTCCTAGCTCCCCATCAGCTTTTCCAGCCCTATCCTAGCCCCCCCCCCATTAGTCCATTTTCAATCCTAGCCCCCCCATCAGCCCTTTCCAGTCCTATCCTAGCTCCCATCAGTCCATTTCCAGTCCTAGCTCCCTCATCAGCTATTTCCAGTCCTATCCTAGCCCCCCACCAGTCCATTGCCAGTCCTATACTAGCACCCCATCGGCCCTTTTCCAATTTTAGCCCCCATCATTCCATTTCCAATCCTAGCCTCGCCATTAGCCCATTTCCAATCCTCACATCCCCATTAGCTCATTTCCAGTCCTAGCCCCCCCATGGCCCTTTCCAGTCCTATCCTAGTCCCCCATCAGCCCATTTGCAGTCCTAACTCCCCCATCAGCCCATTTCCAATCCTAGGCCCTCATAAGCCTATTCCCAGTCCTATCCTAGCCTCTCCATCAACCCATTTCCAGTCCGATACTAGCACCCCATCAGCCCATTTCCAATCCTAACCCTCCCATCAGCCATTTTCAGTCCTATCCTAGCCCCCCATTAGCACATTTCCAAGTCTAGTCTCTCAAACAGCACCTTTTCAGTCCTAGCTCCCCCATCAGCTATTTCCAGTCCTATGCTAACCCCATCAGTCCATTTCCAGTCCAAGCCCCCCCACCAACCCATTTCCAAACCTAGCCACCCATCAGCCCATTTCCACTCCTAGGGTCCCCCATAAGCCCTTTCCATTCCTATCCTAGCCCCCCATCAGCCCATTTCCAATCCTAGCCTCCCCATCAGCTCATTTCCAATCCTAGAGTCCCCCATAAGCCCTTTCCAGTCCTATCCTAGCCCCCATCAGTCCATTTCCAATCCTAGCCCTCCCATCAGCCATTTCCATTTCTATCCTAGCCCCCATCAGCCCATTTCCAATCCTAGCCCCCCATCAGCCCTTTCCAGTCCTATTATAACCCCCATCAGCACATTGCCAATCCTAGCTCCCCATCAGCTATTTCCGGTCGTATCCTAGACCCCATCAGTCCATTTCCAGTTCAAGCCCCCCCCCATTAGCCCGTTTCCAATCCTAGCCTTCCCATCAGCTCATTTCCAATCCTAGCCCTCCATCAGTCCTTTCCAATCCTATCCTAGCCCGCCATCAGCACATTTCTAGCCCTAGCTCTCAAATCAGCCTTTTCCAGTCCTATCCTAGCCACCATTAGCCCATTTCCAATACTAGCCTTCCCATCAGCTCATTTCCAATCCTAGCCCCCCTATCAACCCTTTCCAGTCCTATCCTAGCCCACCATCAGCCATTTCCAATCCTAGCCCCCATCAGTCATTTCAAGTCCTATCCTAGTCACCATTAGCACTTTTCCAATCCTAGCCTTTCCATCAGCTCATTTCCAATCCTAGCCCCCCATCAGCTCTTTCCAGTCTTATCCTAGCCCCCCATCAGCCCATTTCCAGTCCTAGCTCCCCATCAGCTTTTCCAGTCCTATTCTAGCCCCCCATTAGCCCATTTTCAATCCTAGCACCCCCCCCCATCGGCCATTTCCAGTCCTATCCTAGCCCACATCAGTCCATTTCCAGTCCTAGCTCCCTCATCAGCTATTTCCAGTCCTATCCTAGCCCCTCACCAGTCCATTTCCAGTCCTATACTAGCACCCCATCAGCCCTTTTCCAATTCTAGCCCCCATCATCCCATTTCCAATCCTAGCCCCCCCCAATCAGCCCATTTTCAATCCTCGCCTCCCCATTAGTTCATTTCTAGTCCTAGCCCCCCGATCGGACCTTTCCAGTCCTATCCTAGTCCCCCATCAGCCCATTTGCAGTCCTAACTCCCCCATCAGCCCTTTCCAGTCCTATCCTAGCCCCCATCAGTCCATTTCCAGTCCTAGCTCCCTCATCAGCTATTTCCAGTCCTATCCTAGCCCCCCACCAGTCCATTTCCAGTCCTATACTAGCACCCCATCAGCCCTTTTCCAATTCTAGCCCCCATCATCCCATTTCCAATCCTAGCCCCCCCATCAGCCCATTTTCAATCCTCGCCTCCCCATTAGTTCATTTCTAGTCCTAGCCCCCCCCCCCCATCGGCCCTTTCCAGTCCTATCCTAGGCCCTCCATCAACCCATTTCCAGTCCTATACTAGCACCCTATCAGCCCATTTCCAATCCTAACCCTCCCATCAGCCATTTTGAGACCTATCCTAGCCCATTAGCCCATTTCCAATTCTAGCCTCCCAAACAGCACATTCTCAGTCCTAGCTCCCCATCAGCTATTTCCAGTCCTATGCTAGCCCCCATCAGTCCATTTCCAGTCCAAGCCCCCCCATCAGCCCATTTCCAAACCTAGCCCCCCATCAACCCATTTCCAATCCTAGCGTCCCCATAAGCCCTTTCCAGTCCTATCCTAGCCCCCCATCAGTCCATTTCCAATCCTAACCCTCCCATCAGCCATTTCCATTCCTATCCTAGCCCCCCATCAGCCCATTTCCAATCCTAGCATCCCCCATAAGCCCTTTCCAGTCCTATCCTAGCCCCCCATCAGTCCATTTCCAATCCTAACCCTCCCAGCAGCCATTTCCATTCCTATCCTAGCCCCCCCATCAGCCCATTTCCAATCCTAGCCTCCCCATCAGCCCATTTCCAATCCTAGCCCCCCATCAGCCCTGTCCAGACCTATCCTAACCCCTATCAGCCTATTTCCATTCCTTGATCTCCCATCAGCTATGTCCAGTCCTATTCTAGCCCCCCATCAGTCCATTTCCAGTTCAAGCCCCCCCATCAATCCATTTCCAATCCTAGCCTCCCCATCAGCCCATTTCTAATCCTAGCCCCCCATCAGCCCTTTCCAGTCCTATCATAACCCCTATCAGCCCATTGCCAGTCCTAGCTCCCCCATCAGCTATTTCCAGTTCTATCCTAGCCCCTCAATCAGCCCATTTCCTGTCCAAGCCCCTGCACTCATCCCATTTCCTGTCCAAGTCCCTCCATTAGCTAATTTTCAGTCCTAGCCCCCCCCCCACCGAAGAGCCCCGTGACTGTCCGAATGGCTTTAGAGGGCTACCGGCAGGCCCCGGTTCACCTCTGACAGCTGCCAAAGTGAAGAGCGACATTTTTCTTCACTTCATCAGTTGTGTTCTAGTATAGGCTGCTGGCACACTGAGTGCCGGAAAACAGGAATTTACCTTTGACCTCCGGCGTGCCAATGGCCTATATTAGAATACAGCCGCTGAAGTGATGAAAAACGGTGCTCTTTACTTTGGTGGCTGTCAGAAGTGAGCTTGGGCCTGCTGTGAGCCCTCTAAAGATGACCCTGCCAGTGCCGAATATGCGAGATGGTTTTGGTGCAGGGCTCCCTGAAGCATGGGGCCCTGTGCGAACACCATTCTTGCACAATGGACGTGCTGGCCCTGGCCCCGAGGTGGACCTGATTCTGCCACCGCAGGAGCCAGATGTTCCCGTAGCTGCAGAATTGGCCACGGAGCCAGCACAGCATTGCACCTATTCCTCAGTGCGAGATATCCAACCGGCACCCTGTCCAGCCCACCCTATGCTCCTTCTGGTGTGCTGGTGCCATGGCATCCCATTTCCATGGCACTGGGACACCCAGCATGAGGACCAAAAGCCCGCTGTAGTGACTAACATCATTTCCCCACCGCCTGACCCTCGGTGGGGGCAGCCGGGGCCGGGATCAGGAGGCAGGAATTCACCTGCCTCTCCACTGGCTGTGAGGTGGGGCTGTGTGGCCCACTCACTGCCGCACCTGGGGCTTATACCACCTCCGAGATGGTATAAATCCCATGTCTCCCCTGCCACTGATGGACGTACAGGGCCATGACTTGAATCAGCCCTGCACTTCTGGGTTCCGCAGCCCACCCCTGCTCCGCCTACTCTCCACCCTCTCCCACTCCCATCCAGCACACCCCGCACAGTGGCTCTGTGCATGGGGAGCACTTGAGGCAGCATTCGGTGCCGACGAATAGTGGGGCTGGATGTCAAACCAGGACAGCCATCGCTGCTATTTGCCTGTCAGAATCGGGCCCTTAGCCATTGTATGAGTGGTGAGTGGGATAATCAGGTTCTTGTTATTGATTCTTCTTGTTCATTTGTCTGGGTTTCTTGTGACCAGCGTTTAGAAATAAATGTCCTTGGCATGGACCCTAAGGTGACTGTAAGAAACTAGTTGTGTGGGAGATGACAGAGGGTAGTAGTAAATGGAGTTCGTTCTGAAGATATGGACGTTACCAGTGTTGTGTTGCAGGGATGGTCCTTGGTCCTGCTTTTTTAAACATTTTTTGCAAGCAATATTGCAGAAGGTTTGTCAGGAAAGTTTGCATTTTTGAGATGATACCAAAATCTGCAACAGAATAGACACCCTGGAAGGTGAGGATAACATGAGGAAAGATCTAGCAAAGCCTGAAGAATGATCGAGAAATTGGCATCTAAGATTTAATGTGAAAAAAATGCAAGGTCGTGAATTTGGGTTGCAAAAATTCAATGTAGTGGTACAAAATAAGGGTAAAGTACTTCAATGCACAAAAGAAGAGCGAGACCTGGCAATGATTGTATCAGATGATCTTAAAATGGCCACACAGGTAGAAAAGACAATGACAAAAGCTAGAAAGATGCTTTGGTGCATAGGGAAAATAATAGCTAGCATGAAAAATAAGGTAATAGTGTATAAGTCTCTGGTGAGATCTCATTTAGAATACTGTGTACAATTTTGGAGACTGCACCTTTAACAGGATATAAAAAGAGTGGAGTCATGAGGATGGCCACTAAATTGGTCAGTGGTCTTCATCATAAAGTATATGGGGATAGACTTTAAGATCTCAATATTTATATGTTAGAGGAAAGGTGGGAAAGAGGAGAAATGACAGAAATATTTAAATATCTCCATGGCATAAATGCACAGGAGGTGGGTCTCTTTCAACTGAAAGGAAGCTTTGGAATGAGGGGGTAATAGGATGGAGGTGAAAGGGGATAGATTCAGGTTGGTGGATGTGTGGAACAGTCTTCCAGTGGAGGTAGAAACATAGAAAAATGACAACAGAAAAAGACCACATGGCCTATCTAGTCTGTTCTTCCATATCAACAACTACAACAGTCCCCTTTTTTCCTTTAGAGATCCTCTGTATTTGTCCCATGCTTTTTTGAATTCAGAGGTGGTGGAGATGAGAACTGTATTTGAATTAAAGAAAGCATGGGACAAGTACAGAGGTTCTCCGGGAACAAGCAGAAAGTCAGTTCTCACATACAGGTGACATCAGCAATGACAAAACCTGCTTGGAAGCATCTCCCCAGTTTTCAAAGAAAGCCTTTGGGAGATGCACCACGCATGTGTGGTCCCCTTCCTGCCCAAGGGTGCCATCTTGCCTCAGTCTTCTTTTTTCCACGGAGCCCTTCAGACTTTGTCCAGTTTTCCCTGGAAAAGGCGTGATTTTTGTTACGTTTTTGTCCGGTTTGAGTACCAGTTCCTTCCTGCCCCTGAGCCAGCTTGCCTCAGCATTGCTCGTTGGGTTCATTCACTCTTTTTCTCACTTTTCTTTGAGATGTCCCTTGAACAGGCATTCATGCCCTTTTCTAGCTGAAGGCCTCGGACCCCCGCTGGGTGGCGGGGACCCCTTTTTTCTGATGGCCTCCAGTGGCTTCAAGAAGTGCGACCGGTGTGGCAAAATGATCTCTCTCACCAATCTGGCTGACTGCTGCCTCCAGTGCCTCTGCCCAGAGCATAACGACTCAGACTGTGAACTCTGCAGAACCATGACCTCAAAGCCCCTAAAGAGCCATCATTAGTAACAGAAAAGATTTTTCCAGAAGTCTGACTTCATGCCGGAGTCTCTGGTACACCACCCTCCAGGGCCCCCTCCAATACCTCGGTGCCCCGCGAAGCCTGAGCCTCTTCAGAATCCAATTGCTATGGTTCCTCCGAGTGGAAATCCCCAGAGGTGGAGTGCAAGAAGAAACCCTCAAAGACTGCGTTGGAGGATGGATCTGGAAAGAAAGTTAAATATCACCCCAAGTCCTGCAGTCCCAGGCATGAGTCCGAGGAGTCGGAGCAGGAGCGGCCAACCAAGCTGTCTCGTAAGGAATCATCGGCACCCGCTAACTGGTCTCGAACCTCAGAGGCCATCCTCATCGAGGACTCTCCCTTGACAGTACCAATGCTGAGCCCGAAACCCTCAGTGCCCATGTCGAAGGCTGCAGAGCCAACTGGTATGGAGACCAGGATGGCGACCTTGGAAAGCAGTATATCTGCCCTCATGGCCATGCAGTGGGCATTTATGTCCGGCTTATCCAGTTTATCTGCCCCAATGATGGGACCCTCGACATCGAGGGCTTCCCCAGTCATCAAGCCGGTCCTTGAGCACTGCCATCCTTGAGAGAGCCCCCTGCATTAGGCGAGGTCCTGTTCTCATTGTTTGGGGCATTGGTCCTCCCCAGCGAGCACCTGTGGCTCGGATCGCAGATACTCCAGAGGTTGTGGATCGCCTGGAGCAGACCTTGACTGAGATGATCATGTGGCATAGGATTCATTCTCGGACTTTGAGACTGAATGGGAGACCGAGGACGAAGACTCCCTGGACATGAGGTGACACCAAGATGTATCCTCGGACCCATCTCCCCGATACCACAATGCCATTCCCCTCCTGAGAATGTCACCTTCCTCGCTTTTGTGTGGGACATGGCCAAGGCTCTCACTATCGAGACTGAGGCTGAGGAGGACCTGCACACTGAGGAATTGGAGATAGGAGACCCTTATGATACCAGTGCTCCCGATCCTCAACTACCTATTCCTCCGAATGTGGGAAACACCGGCATCGGTAATAATTGTCAGTAGGCATCTCTATGCCATATACCAGGTACGCTGAAGCTCTGGGTTCCAAAAGACCCAGCTTCTCCTCAACTCGATGTTCGTGGAGTTGGCCATGTGCCAGCTCAAAAGCCAAAAAAATCATTCATCTGTGCCAGCCGGCAGGGAGGCCCAAACCCTTGATGCCCTCAGCTAGAAGGCCTTTCAGTGTTCGATGTTAGCTTGCCAGATCCAGTCCTACTAGCTCTATATTGGCATGTACCTGAAGGAAGTGTCGAAGGAACTCAGAGGTTTTTCGGCAGGCCCCGATGGGGAACCCCTACAGACGTTTAAGACCCTGACCTTGGTGGTAAAAGAGTGCTTGAAGCTTTTGTCTTGAGCAGTCTATGATGGCTTCAAGTCTTCAGCTAGGGTGGCCGACGTAGGCATTGGGGCACGATGCCAAGCATGGCTGCAGTCGTCTGACCTGGAGCAAAGGGTGCAGGACAAACTGATTGATGTCCCCTTCATAGGTAAGAAATTATTTGGGAAACCCATGACAGACAAGGCTGTGGAGATAGAAACCGAGTTCCTGACGAGAACCAGGCTCTCGAAGAAGACTTTGGTGCAACCCCGGAAGAAAACCCAGAGAAAGAAACCCTTCTTCCCAAGGAAGAAGGGGTGCTTTGGCAGTATACTACATTTCCAGGCCTTTTCGGCCCCTTAACAGTGCCAGTAACAAAAGGGCCAGGGACATGGTTCCCGAAAGCAAACGGCCCCGAAGTCCCAGGCGTTGGTCCCGGCCCAGACTGGGGGTAGTTTTTGACTGATGACCTCTTCACCCCAAAGGGGTCCTTTGCAGCCCATAGGGGGGTGGCTAGCCCTATTTGCCCACAGGTGGACAGCCATCACCACCAATACCTGGGTGCTTCAAGTAGTCAGGGAGGGCTACCTCCTCCACCTGCAGTGGGCGCCACCCTCGTACTTCCCAGGAGAGCCACCAGACCTCTCCACCAAACCCTACTTCTCACTGAGCTAGCAGGCCTAATCCAGGACAAGGTAAGTACCAAAATATCTCTGAGGCACAGGCTTCTACTCCAGGTTTTCCTCATCCTCAAAAGGACAGGGAGCCTCAATCCCATCCTAGACCTGTGAGAGCTCAACAGGTTTCTGGTCAGGGGGAAATTCAAGATGCTCTCCCTTGGGACACTGTTGCTATTCCTCCAGCAGGGAGACTGGCTATGCTCCTTAGGCCTAAAGGATGCTAACTCGCACATCCTAATTCATCCCAGCCGCAGAAAATACCTTTGATTCATGGTGGGGGGACAGCACTACCAATACAAAGGGTGCTGCCCTTTGGTCTAGCCTCATTACCAAGGGTCTTCATGAAGTTCCTCGTGGTCATCGCAGTCCACCTCCGGATTCAAAGGGCCTTTGTCTTCTGTTATCTGGACAACTGGCTCATAAAAGGGCCCACAGCTACAGAGGCACAATGCGCCACTGGGTGCACTGTAAATGCCCTGCAGCACCTGGGGTTCATTATAAACTACTCCAAGTCCCACCTCACCTGGCCCAGCACTTAGAGTTCATAGGGGCGCAACTAGATACCCTCCAGTCGAAAGCCTTCCTTCCTCAGGAAAGGTTAGAACACCTCAGAGATTAGCCACAGAAGTGCACCAATGCCAGACGCTACCTGCCCAGCTCCTACTCTGCCTGTTGGGACACATAGTATCCACAGTTCACCTGACCCCATATGCCCGCCTGCACATGAGGGCAGCCCAATGGTGCCTCTGTTCTCAGTGGACACAAGCCACAGGCAGGCTCAGGGACAGAGTGAGAGTGACCCACCAACTGGCGGACTCCCTCAGATGGTGGCAGAGCCCACGCCGCCTTCAGGCCAGGGTGTCCTTCCTGGCATCCACCCCCCCAGGGAGGGTCCTCACCATGGATGCCTCCCTACTGGACTGGGGAGCGCAGTACGAGGGCCTCCAGATGCAGGGCTGTTGGTCCCAGGAGGATTCCTGGTTGCAAATCAACCTGCTAGAGCTCCAGGTGATATTCCTGGTTCTTTGAGCTTTCCGCCACCAGCTGCAGCACCACCTGGTGTTGATCCAGACTGACAACCAGGTCGCAATGTTCTACGTGAACAAACAAGGGAGCACAGGATCGTACCCCCTCTGCCAGGAGGCAGTAGCCCTCTGCGCCTATGTGGCATACAGGGGGATGCTCCTGAGGGCGGTTTTTCCTCCCGGGCCAGGACAATACCCTGGCAGACAAACTGAGCAGAGTCCCCCAGCCGCACAAGTGGCACCTGGATCCAGTAGTAGCCTCCTGGCTGTTTTGTCTCTGGGGCATCCCTTTGATGGACCTGTTCACCAGTCCGGACAACATGCAATTGCCCTAATTCTGCTCCCGCCAGCCGTACCCTTCCCGGGTGGCAGCAGATGTGTTCCGCATCATGTAGACAGAAGGCCTCCTGTACGCTTTCCCACCAACACCACTGGTCACCAAGACCCTATTCAAGGTCCAGCGCGACAGAGCATCATGAATGCTGATAGTTCCTCGGTGGCCCAGGCAGCCCTGGCTCCCTTTGCTTCTCTCCTTATCGGCAGCATCGCCAATCCCCCTGGGCCGAGCCCCAGGGCTACTCTCACAGGAGCAGGGCTCTCTCCTACAGTATACCCTAACCTGGGGTCCCTGTCACTCACAGCTTGGTTGCTGAAAGTATAGCGTTAGTTCCCTTCAACCTCCCATGGGACATAGAGGAGGTTCTTCAGGCCTTGTGTAAGGCCTCCACAAGAAGGGCATATGCCTTCAAGTGGCAGAAAGACAGGCAAACCCGTTTTCCTGCTCGGTGCAAGTAGTACTCCAGTATCTGCTTCACCTATCACAGGTGGGACTAAAATCCAATTCGGTCAGAGTACACACGAGCACCATCGCAGCGCATCACCATCCTGTTGAGGGGAAGTCCCTCTCAAAGCATCCCCTTTTGTCCTGATTCCTGCAGGGCCTCATGTTATCCAAACCCCCCATCTGCCCTCCAGCGGTGGAGTAGAATTTAAACATGGTGCTCTTACAGCTCACCAAGCCTCCGTTTGAGCGCTTGGCTACCTGCCACCTGCAGTACATCTCCTGGAAGGTCGTATTCCTTGTAGAGCTCAAATCAGGGGCTAGTGAGGGGCCCCTTGCCCCTCGCTAGCCCCTGTTCTCTCTGATAACCCTGTACCCCTCACCACAACCCTCTGTTACCTGGGTATCACCCTTGACTCCTCCCTTTCTTTTCACCACCACATCACCTCCCTCGTGCGTCGCTCCTTTTTCACGCTATACCAGCTGAGAGCAGTGCGCTCTATTCTCCCAATATCCTCCCTGACCACCCTTACAGTATTACTTTTCATGTCATGACTCAACTATTGTAAATCTGTTCTGGCAGGCCTTCCCCTTTACCAGCTTCACCATCTACAGTTGCTGCAGAAAACAGCTGCCCGGCTCCTCACCCACACCTCCCGTACAACATTGGCTTCCTATTCAGTACCATTTTTAATATAAGGTCCTCATATCTGCACACCAGATAATTCACACTGGTATACCTCAGTATTTAGCTGACCTACTACATCTGCACGTCCCCCCCATGCCCTTCGCTCCATTCACAATAACCGCCTGTCCCTTCCGCCCCCTGCCCATGCACATTTAGAACTCGCACGCCATTCTGCTTTCTTTTTTTTCGGTCCAGCCCTGTGGAATTCATTGCCCTCCCCCCCACTCCGTGCTGAGCAATCCTTCCCTTCACCCCGACCTCTCGGATGCCCTCCTGGCTTCCCTTTCTGAGGCTTCTTTTCTGTCCCCACATTTTGTCGTCCTTGGAAACTTTAATATTCATTATGATTCCCCCTCCCACCACAGGGACAAGGTTCTGCTGTTCTTGTTGGATGACCTTTCTTTCCACCAGCATGTCTCCTGCCCCATGCATGTGGCGGAGCACATTCTAGACCTTGTTCTTACCCTCTCTGCCTCTCCCTTCATTCCCGCTCAATTTTCCTCTTTCCTGCTTCCTTGGTCTCACCACTTTTGCCTCCTCTTCTCTCTTTCCCTCCCATCCTAGCAGCCCTCACTCAATAGCTCCAATCTGCCCCCTCTCAGACCCAGGTGCCGCATTACTCCACTGATCCTGCAACAGTTTCCCTCAGCAGACTAGCTTTTTCCCCCTTCCTTCCCCTTCCTACCCATAGATGAGCAAGCCGATCTCTGGACATCTACTCTCTCTGCTACCGTGGACCAACTTGCTCCCCTCCATCCTATTTCCTTGTCCCACCCCTCCTCATGTCACCCTTGGTTCCATCCCAGCCTCTATCTCCAGTGCATGCATCTCCACTGTGCAAAATGGGCCTGGCGCAAACGTCACAGCCCTGACTCTCCCACTTCCTTCCATCACTCTCAACAGCTTTACCATTCTATGATTACCGCAGCCAAATGATCCTACTACTCAGACCTTATTTCTTCCTCTTCCAGCTCATCCAGGCAACTTTACCGTGTTCTCCACTCTGCTACAGCCTTGTCCACCTCCCCCACAACCTCGGCCTTTCCCCCCAACGCTCCCGATCCCGCCTGCCTTGCCTCCTTTTTCTCCAGCAAGATTCAATCTCTCCGTGCCACCTTCCCAGCCTGTCCCCCACCCACTGTTCCCTCTAAGCTGTGCGCGTGTGCGTGCGCACACACCTCGCTGAGCGAGCACACTTAACTTACAAAGGAGCACACAAAAATTACGGAGGGGAAACAGTTGCTGCTGCAGCAACTGTTTCCCCTCCGTAATTTTTGTGCGCTCTGACCACGCCTTGGGATTTTTCCCAAGATCTAGTGTTTTTCGAGGGCATCTTGGGTTCTTGGGATTTCAAATTAAAACCTTGGGTTTTTTAAGGCCGCGGCTGCGCCGCCGATCTACTGCCATTTTTCTGTAATTTCCGGGCAATTCCGGGACTCGTAACGTCACTTCCGAATCTCTCCTCTCTGCTCTGAGTCCTCACTCCTCTCACATGTGACTGACAATTGATGAATCTGACGATCAGTGACTGAGATCACATGACACAGGCTAAAGAGAGAAATAAAAGGGAGGGACAGCCAGCTAGCCAGCCTCTCTCTGCTGCTCTGCTCTTGTGCCTGCCTGCCAGCCACGTGCCTCCTTTGATCCCTCCCTCAGCCAGCCTCCAGTGCCATGCGCCGCCTTGAATGTAGAGAAGGGAGAGCAACACAATTTTATCAGTAGGTGAATGTATGCTTAATGTGCTTATTTATTCTCTTTAGTTTTATTTTAATACATTTTTGCAAGCAACGCTCTTGCTAATGATGTCATGATATGCAAATTCACACTCTTTCTTTAGACGCGAAAGATCGGGCAATCCCCATGGCTTTTGATGCTTTTACAGTTCATTTAGATGTCAGCCGGTAAGGTTTTCTGCACTAGTTTCTTTTTCCCTTGATCTTTTTACAGAGTACTGTATTGTAGCACTTTTAACATACAAGAATTCTTTTTATTGTAACCCCTTTGTTTTTTGATGCATCTGGCATTTTTTTGGTTGATCTAACGCCCTAATTTCTAACTGACACATTTGTTCAGTGTTGTTTTATACTTTTAAATATGTTTCATAAACTTTAGTATTATTTGATTCACTTGCGTTTTTGGCTTTTTCTGCTTTTTTTGCCTTTCTGCTTTACAAATGATTATTTTACCTAAATGATTCAGAATGTTTTACACTATACTATGTCTGCCTGTATCACTCTCTGTCCTCCACACCATATTAAGATGATGTTTTATACATTTTTAACATTTCTCACTTGTGTTTCACAAACTAGTGCTTGCATAAAAGAGTTTTGAATTTTGGATCCTTGTGCTTACATTGGTTGAAAACTGCTAATCCATGTAAGTAATACTGTGCCTTCTTTTTACTATGTATACTTATCATTCTTTTTCTCTTTGTTACCACTATAACCATATTGTTATATTGCTTGCAGTTCCAAGCCCCCTGATGAAGGCTTTGGATGAAATGTGTTGGGGTGTTTCTTTTGAATAATAAAGCACCTGCTGTGACCACCACACCACTCACTCTTTTTTGTCTACCTTTGGTTGCGAGGGTACCTCCATCTGGAAAACTTCCAGTAAGGGTTTTCCCTGTAACCCATCCTAAGTGAGGACATGGACTATGGGTCCTCCATAAATGTCAGGCCAGGACAACGCCTTGTAATGGTGATCAGTTTCAACCAATCTGAAAAATGCCAGGGACTTAAAAATATTGAATCAGCATTATTAAATTTGTTATTACATTGAAAACTGAAAAAGTAAATTTTTAAAATGTCGAAACCAATAGCAATGAGAGGTGCAAAATGTAAGAGAACGGCCGGAGCTTTTAAGCCTGAATGGCTTGAAGAAATTGTTGAAATGGAGACACCGAAATCTCAAAAACGTGCGTTCAACTGCGTGAAATATTCACTTACGAAGAGGATGACAGAGTAATCTGTTTATACTGCCAAGATGCAAAAACCATCGGAGAGTTTTCGAGTGGCAAATTTTGGGATGATGTGTGGAAACTGGACTATTTGAAGCAACTTCTATCTAGTAAGTCTCATACTGAAAAGGTTAAGAAACTTAGCGCTAAAAATCCAAATTTAAGAGTAGGATTATTTAACTTGTTGCTTGAGAGCACCGCTGAAAAAGAGAGAAGGCAAATTAGTAATGAACGGAAGCGTTCTACACCAGAAGAAATTAAAATTCTAATTGATAGTGTTTTGCTGGCTGTTCGGAAGAATATTTCCATGCTCTCTGTTCAAGATATTAATGAACACATGTCCAAATACATAACCATACCTGAAAGCTGGAGAAGCAAAAACTATTCATTTGAATTTCTTGAAATTATAAACAACAATGTCCAAGATAAGCTCATAGCAGATGTTGCATCAGAAGCGTATCCTACATTAACTATTGATGAAAGCACAGACATTTCTGTCAACAAATACTTAATACTGTACTTCAAATATCGGCCAGTAAATTCATGTCTATAAAACTTCATTTGGTGGGATGCTACAGTTGGAAGCATGTGATGCTACATCAATAGTCAGTGCACTCCGGGAATTCTATGGGAAATACAAGCTTGACCTTAACAAAATGGTCATGTTTTCTTCGGATGGTGCCTCTGTCATGTCAGGCAGAATAAATGGTGTGGCTGCGCAGCTAAAACAAAACGTTTCACATTTAGTGCAGCAGCATTGTGTTGCCCATCGTGAAGATTTGGGGATCTCTGAATCATGGAAGGAAGTAAAGTTGATGAAAGAAGTTGAAACCTTCATGAGAACTGTTTACACAACCTTTTGACGATCTTTTACTAAAAGGTCACAATTTAAAGAATTAGCAGATTCTTCTGAATGCGAGTCAATTGTTTTTAGACCTATGAACGAAGTGTGGTGGTTATCTAGATATTTTGCTCTTCAAGCAATTATTCAAAATTATGATCCATTATTAAAATACTTTGAAGAAGAGAAGGATAATGATCCCATTGCAAAGTACTGTTATAAAAAGCTAAACAGCCATCAATTCCATATAACACTGCAAATTTTGAATGATGTTTTATCTGAACTAGCTTCATTAACAATGGCATTTCAAAAATGTGGGCTAACACCACTGGAAGCATATCATCTTGCACAGGGTAAGCTGAACAAAATCCGAATGCAATACTTGGGTGACACAGTAAAATGGAGTGATAATGTTAAAAATCATCTCGACAAGATACCTGGAGATGTTTCAGTGGATACTGGTTCCACACTTATTTTCATTAATATGCTGTGTCTTCATTTAGGGGAAAGATTTCCTGAAAATGAAATTGAGGAATAGTCTGCTTTTGACTTGATAGCAATAGCACAGTGTGATTATGAATTTGGAATTGAAAACGTCCGATCACTCTGCTTAAAGTACAAACAATTTCTTATGGAGGAACATATTGTTATTCAGCAGTACAATGACTTCACGTTTTTAGTCACAGAAAAAATCAAAAGCAAACTGATAAACATTTTTCCGGATATGGTGACTTTGGCGTTTCAGAATGCTCACTTTGCAGATTTAGTGAAATTGATGGATATTGGTGGAACGTTTTTGGCTTCTAGTGCAGATTGTGAGTGTGGTTTCAGCTTGATGAACAGTTTAAAAACCAAAATAAGGAATCACTTACATTTAGAACATTTGGAAATGCTGATGCATGTTAAGAGTCATCTTCAAGATAGCGGATCAGTAGACCTTGATAAAATTTATTCAGACTGGGTAAATTTCAAAGATCGAAGAGAAACATTTTGAGAATGAACTCTTCTTCCATACATAAATTATTTACATGAAATAACAATGGCTTTCAATAAAAATTAACTGAAATAATACCACATTTGTGAATGTAATTATTAGAAATTTTCCGCTTCATTTAGTAATCGTCTATTTTCATTTAATTTGATTAAAATCAATTTGGTATACATACTGTATTCTGACGTGTAGTCAAATTTTAAAGTATATAACTCCGAGTGTCGTTATGTGGCGCACAAAAAATTTAACCTTCCTTCAAAAGCTGCACAGCTGATATTTTATGCACACACAGCCTACAGAAAATTAGAGGGAACATTGCCCCCACCTCTTTCCCCTCTCCTCCCCTCCTCCCCTCCTCACCTCTCTTCTACTCCTCCCCTCCCTCTTCTAAAGTCTTCCCCAATACCTGGCACATTTTTGCCCTGCCACTCTGGCTGAGCTCACCAAGACTATCACCTCCTCTCACAGAACCACCTGCCCACTCGACCCCCTTCCTTCTACCTGGCTTCTGGACCCTTCACTTACACTGCTCCCTTTCATCCTCCATATGTTCAACAATAGTCTCTCATCTGGTGTTTTTCCCTCAGCCTGGAAGCATGCCCTCATTCGCCCACTCCTTAAGAAGCCCTTCCTTGACCTCTGTCCCATCCAGTTGGTGCCCCATGTCTAACCTCCATTTTCTCTCCAAGATTCTGGAAAGCTTGTCTTTATACAGCTTTCTGCACACTTTGACTCTACTCTCTCCCTTCACCCCCAACAGTCCGGCTTCCGCACCAGTCATAGCACCAAAACTGTCCTCATCTCCCTCTTGAACGAAGTCCATCCATCTCATGACCGCGGCGACCTCTCCCTTGTAGTCTCCCTGGATCTGTCTCCTGCCTTTGACATTGTTGATCACCGCACTCTCCTTGCTCGTCTGGCTGACCTTGGGATCTGTGGCTCTGTTATTTCCTGGTTCCGTTCCTTTCTCTCTTCTCGCACTTTCTCTGTTCAGACCAGTTCGGCTGCCTCCCCTCCCTCACCCCTCCACTGCGGTGTTCCCCAGGGCTTGGTACTTGCCCCTCTCATTTTTAACATTTTCATTGCCCACCTTGCACTGATTATTCAGCAGTCTGGTATCTCTGGTTATTCTATGCTGATGACATTCTTCTCCTGCATTACACCAGCTCTTGCCCCCGACCTCTCTGCCTTTAATGTCTGTCTCACCCGAATTGACACATGGCTCAGTAGTAATTTCCTCCACATCAACCCCTCGAAGTCTGCTGCTCTTTGGTTCTCCTTTGGCACCCCTCCTCCCACCATTTCTCCTCTCCTTTCCTCCACTCCAATCCACCTTGTTTCTTCCCTCTGTTCTTGGGGTCTCGCTGGATTTCTCCCTCTCCTTCCATCATCATATCACCTCTCTCATCTACCACTCTTTCCTTTCCCTCCAACAGATCCGTGCTGTCCACCACTTCCTCTCCTCATCCTCCCTCACTACTCTTGTCCTTTCCCTTGTTATTTCCCAACTGGACTACTGCAACGCTGTCTTGGCTGGTCTTCCACAGTATCAGCTGCGGCGGTTTCAGCTTGTACAAAACACAGTCATCCGCTTGCTCACTCATTCCTCCCCCACTGATCATGTTACTCCCCTGCTCCTTAATCTAAACTGGCTTCCAATCAAGTTCTGGTTTGTCTACAAACTGCTCACCCTCACTCACAGAGCACTCCACACCGGCACCCCTCAGTACCTAGCCAACACCATTTGTCTTCAGCCTTTCCCCTGTCTCCTCCGCTCAGCTCAAGGCAACCATCTCTTCCTTCCCTCCATTTCTCATACTCACTTGGAGTTGATCCGTCACTCCGCTTTCTTTTTCCTGGCCCCCGCCCTTTGGAATTCCCTCCCTCCCACCCTATGCACATAGCTGTCCTTTCCACGATTCTAGGTTCTACTTAAAACTCACCTCCCCGACCCTTGATGTACTTCCCTTTTGTCAGTCCCCTTCTTTCCCATTCCCTCCTCCTACGATTAGGAGTTTTCAGTTCCTTGTCCTTTGCTTTTTCTTTCTGTGCCTCTCTCTTTCCTGTCTAACCACAGGCTGTCTGATTTGCAGCCTGTTTTTATTGTACACCACCCTGATGCGCACGCCTGGACGGTATATCAAGCGACAAAATAAAGATAAAGGCAAGATGGCACCCTTGAGTGGGAAGGGGACCACACATGCGTGGTACATCTCCCAAAGGCTTTCTTTGAAAGCTTTGGAGATGCTTCCACACGGGCTCTGTCAGCGCCAACATTATCCACATGTGAGGACTGATTCCTGCTATCCCCGGAGAACACCTGTTACAGTTTGTGACGCAGTGGCAACTTCAGAAGCCATGGAAACTGATACTGACCCTCTGGTTGGTTCAGGTATTGCAAGAAAAGACAGGGTTTTCCATTCTCAGCATAACCTACAGGCAACTAATCAGCTCACCTCAGGGGAGGAGAGAAGCAGAGCTGTGGATTGGGCACGCCCTAGTAGGAGGTGGGCTTCCCAGAGCAGGGGCCCCTTGTTAAGCAGAGAGAGGGAAGACAGTAGTATGAGAAGGAGAAGGAGTAGGACGGTGATGAGAAGGAATGGAGAAGTGAGCACTATAAATGGAATGAGAAGTGAAGGTGGTTTGAATCCACAAGAGAGAAGGCAAAAGGCATTGGGAAGGCAAGAAGCTCTCTTGAATGCAGAACCCTTTGACCCTGCTACAGAAATACTGCCCAGCTGCAACAGAAGGGAAACTGATTCAGAACCAGGAGTAAAGCCTAGGTTGTTGGGAGACAGCATTTACCCTTGGAGAGAAAGGCACGCTGGCAAGGCATTTTCTGACAAGCCTCATTTTAAGGTACCTGCTGCACTTAATTCCTTTAATAAGTTTTATAAGCCAGAAAGAGGGAATCCTGATTTTAAAGTACAGGATAGTTTCAGGCAATGTGAGAGACGTTGGTTACAGCCTGAAAGCTCTCTAACTAAGCCTAGCTTTTCTCAGTCAGCAGTTCCTGCTTTTAACAAGCAAGCTGACGAGAGGAATTCAGCTAAACTGTTTACAAGAGAATTAGGCTACACTGATACAGAAGGTCCTACCTTTGAAGCATTCTTTAAGAGCAGAGCTCGTGCAGAGGAACGTGTGATTCCAACACTCACTAACAGAGATAAGTGGGGGAGGGGTAACTCCACCACTGGCACAGAGTGTCTAAACATGGAGAGCATTGTTTGTTTACCAGAAGCAGATAATTACCTGCCCAAGCAAGGAGAAGGTTCTCCCAGTAGTCCTGCTAGAAGACAGGCAGAACTACTCTTGAATGAATTCAAACAATTTCTAAAAGAAGAGCTGTTTCAGAACAGACTAGCATTCAAGCAGGAAGTAATCCTGAGATAGGATTTCCCACACCGGCTCCAGTTCCCATGATTGAAGTTAATCAGCCGATGGACTGCTCGATTGGTCTAATAGATAGAGCTGAGAAGAGCCAAGCTTGAATGATTAAACCTGATATTTTATTCTGGTTATGTTAACCAAGGATATGTGAAAAGCTTATGAAATGAATACTGTTTGAGCAACTGAAAGGCAAGCTTATGAAGCACTGAAATAAGCTGGACTGTAACCTGATTGCAAGAGAAAAACAGTATTATTTCTTACTGGAGTATTTGTAACTACAGCACAGAGAAGACACATGGTGTAATGTGCTTCCTCAGTGGAGATTAGGCTGAAGCACAGTATTGAAAGCCTGAAATTTGCGTTGTTCTTGATTTGGTTATCCTTCTCACCTGTTCCTGTCCACCAAGGAGCGGGGAAAATAAAATCCTTGTAAATATAAATGTCTTGTTCCCGACTTTCATTGGCCCCCACAACTACACAAGGCCCATCCCTCCTTAACCCTCAAGGTTAGGGAGTGGGTGCAGGGTGACAAGTGGCGTAGCACTGAGGATTTCAGCGCAGGCGCAGAAGGAGCCGCGTCAGAGAGCTGCAGAGAACCTCTTCTTCAAAGTGGACCCCGGCTGAAGAGCTGACGAAGCCCAGCAGAGGAGGAGGGATCGCAGAGGGCTGCAGGAGCCATTTCCTGAAGTGCTTGTTACACACCTAAGCCAGGTAACGGGTACACACCCTGGGTTGTGTGGATACCAAGGCAGAGGGTGTCCCCTAGTTGTAGCTGGGGGGGAAAAAAAAAAAAAAGGAGAAAAAAAAAGTTTGTTTCTGGAGGAATCCCAGAGATAGAGTCAGAGATACCGCACTTGGGTTCCTGTTTGTTTTTGTTTGCATTTCAGTGAATCCCAAGGATGGCGATGGACTCGAAGGACATCATCCAGTGGATGGCGACGCAATTTGAACGCCAAGCCGAGCTAGCGCTGGAGGCGCAGCAGAGAGCCAACGCGTCTTTAAAGGAGCAGCAACAACCGCTTCTAGCTCTTCTGGAAGAGTATGTGAAAGAAAAGAAGCAGGACACTGTTCCAGCGTCGGAAGCAGGTTCCTTAGTCGCTAACATGGTACCATCTGTTAACATGCTGACAGGGACTTTGTTCAACTTTGGACCTTTAACTAGTCAAGATGACATAGATGACTACTTAGAGAGTTTTGAGAGGGTGGCACGCCTGAGCTTATGGCCAAGGGAACATTGGGCCTTAAGGCTAGCTGCATCCCTTACAGGGAAAGCGAGAGCAGCATACCGAGCCATGCCTCCAGACCTAGCTGGAAGCTTTGAGGAGTTAAAAAAGGCCATTCGGGAGAGATTGGGTCTCACTCCACTCGTATATCACACTCGTTTAAGGAATGTGAGACTCGGGCCGAGTGAAACTCCCAAGTCCCTATACCACCGAATAAGGGCTTTATTGTATAAGTGGTTGACTCCCGAAGGGAGATCTGTGGAATCTATCCTAGATGATTTGATATTAGAACAATATATGGAAGCACTGCCACAGGAGATTCGCACCTTCCTGATCCTGCAGAACTGCAAGAACCCCCAGGAAGCGGTTGCTCTCTCAGAGAGATATATAGAGGCAGAGTTAATGGCCCAGAGAGCTAGCACCCCATTCTCTGAATATGGCAGCAGCGGATCAGAAAGGCGGCGGAGGGTCCAAGAGGATCCAGTAAAAATGTCCATGCCTGGTAGAAAAAATTCTATAGGTAAAATGAGATGTTTTAAGTGTGGGCAAATAGGCCATATGCAAAAGCAATGCTTGATAAAGAATGCCTTAGTAGCTGATACGTATGTGGAGGATAGACCAGGTTTTCTGTTAGCCGTCTGCGTGCAAGGTATAACCACTCAAGCTTTGCTGGACTCGGGTGCTGAGTTAAGCATGATATCCGAGGAATTCTGGAAGGCCATAGAAGCTAGAGAAGCCCCAGAGATAATACACCCCATAGATGAGGTAAAGATAAGATGCGTTCACGGGGGAACATCTTCCTACCCCGTCTACAACCTACATATAGCAGGCTTAGGGGCACAAAGAGATATCCCGCTAGCAGTTGTCCCACGCCTCCCACATGCAGTGATTCTAGGCAGGAACTGGCCCCAGTTTTATAGAGAAATAAAGAGAGAGTTACAGGAGAAGGGAGCCATGGTCTCCACAAGAGCCCAGACCTCAGCCCTAGATCCGCAGGAAGGTACATCAGAGGATACGGGAGAAGCCCTTCCCTCTGATGATGCGTTAGTGACCCCTCCTGATCCCAGGGTGAAGAAGGGCAAAGCGGAGAAGCGTAAAGAAAAACAGTCCCGCTCTAAAAACAGGTCTGAAGTGCAGGCAGGGCAAGAGCTGCCATGGGTACCGGAAGAATTGATGAAAAAATTTCTATCATTCCCGAAAGAGCAGCAAGCAGACCCCGCTCTCACACATGCTTTTAAGTGGGCCCAGGACCCTAGGGATACACTGCCTAGATTTCTCCTCACGTCAGGGATCCTTTATAGAGAAAGTAAGAATCCTTTTACGGGGGACAGTAGAAAACAGTTGGTAGTACCCACTACCTTCAAGAATATAGTACTACGGTTGGCCCATGACCATCCGGTAGGGGGACACAAGGGCAGTCAGGGGACACTTGATCAAATTCTGGCCCGATTCTACTGGCCGGGGGTTTTTAAAGAGACGACCCAGTTTTGTGAGGCTTGCCCCACTTGCCAACGTGTCTCCGCAATCCATCCCAGGGATGTCCCAATGATACCGTCACCGGTGATCAAAGACCCCATCCAGAGGATAGGGGTAGATATAGTGGGACCATTGATCAAAACTCCGAGAGGTTTTCGTTACATCTTGGTAGTAGTGGACCATGCCACACGATTCCCGTGGGCCATGCCACTCCGCTCCACTTCGGCAAAAATAATAGCTACTGAGCTGGTCAAGCTATTTTGCGAAGTCGGGTTTCCAAGGGAAGTCCTCACCGATAGGGGGAGTAACTTCCTCTTGAAGTACCTCACGCAAGTATGGGATGCCTTCGGCATCCAACATATTAAGACAACCGCATACCACCCCCAGACGAACGGTTTAGTTGAAAGACAAAACCAAACACTTAAACAAATGCTACGTAGGAGTCTGGAGGGTGAGTTGGACCAGTGGGATATAATGCTCCCTTTTGTTCTCTACGCCTGTAGGGAAAGGAAATAAGCTTCATTGGGAACAGCACCCTATGAGCTGTTATATGGGAGGTCTCCCCGGGGGATTCTGGACATCCTAAAGGAACAGTGGGTAGAACCAGACGCCAGGGAGGTAGAGGTCCCCAAGTTCCTAAGGGACTTGAAAAAACGGCTGCGCCGAACCTCAAAGGTTGCGGTGGAAAATTTACAAAGAAGTCAGGGCAAGCAAAAATCCTATTATGACAGGAACACTAAGGAAAGACAGCTTCCGATTGGAGAAAAGGTTATAGTGATGGTGGCTGGGACGGAGCCCAAATTTGAGAGCCAGTGGAAGGGCCCATGTCGGGTCATACGTCCCGTAGGACCCGTTTCTTACTTAGTGGAGAATAGAAAGGGTCGAAGGCAAGTCTACCACATTAATCTTTTAAAGCCCTGGCATGATAGGGTAGCTTTAGCCCAAGTAGCCACGATAGCCTCTCCGAGACAAACGCATTCAGTGCCGCGTACTAGCCCGGAGACTATAGGTTGTATCCCGTGCTGTCCGGATTCTCCTAAAACAGCCCGTGATATCTTAAGGGGGGGGGGGGATCTGTGACGCAGTGGCAACTTCAGAAGCCATGGAAACTGATACTGACCCTCTGGTTGGTTCAGGTATTGCAAGAAAAGACAGGGTTTTCCATTCTCAGCATAACCTACAGGCAACTAATCAGCTCACCTCAGGGGAGGAGAGAAGCAGAGCTGTGGATTGGGCACGCCCTAGTAGGAGGCGGGCTTCCCAGAGCAGGGGCCCCTTGTTAAGCAGAGAGAGGGAAGACAGTAGTATGAGAAGGAGAAGGAGTAGGACGATGATGAGAAGGAATGGAGAAGTGAGCACTACAAATGGAATGAGAAGTGAAGGTGGTTTGAATCCACAAGAGAGAAGGCAAAAGGCATTGGGAAGGCAAGAAGCTCTCTTGAATGAAGAACCCTTTGACCCTGCTACAGAAATACTGCCCAGCTGCAACAGAAGGGAAACTGATTCAGAACCAGGAGTAAAGCCTAGGTTGTTGGGAGACAGCATTTACCCTTGGAGAGAAAGGCACCCTGGCAAGGCATTTTCTGACAAGCCTCATTTTAAGGTACCTGCTGCACTTAATTCCTTTAACAAGTTTTATAAGCCAGAAAGAGGGAATCCTGATTTTAAAGTACAGGATAGTTTCAGGCAATGTGAGAGACGTTGGTTACAGCCTGAAAGCTCTCTAACTAAGCCTAGCTTTTCTCAGCCAGCAGTTCCTGCTTTTAACAAGCAAGCTGACGAGAGGAATTCAGCTAAACTGTTTACAAGAGAATTAGGCTACACTGATACAGAAGGTCCTACCTTTGAAGCATTCTTTAAGAGCAGAGCTCGTGCAGAGGAACGTGTGATTCTAACACTCACTAACAGAGATAAGTGGGGGAGGGGTAACTCCACCACGGGCACAGAGTGTCTAAACAGGGAGAGCATTGTTTGTTTACCAGAAGCAGATAATTACCTGCCCAAGCAAGGAGAAGGTTCTCCCAGTAGTCCTGCTAGAAGACAGGCAGAACTACTCTTGAATGAATTCAAACAATTTCTAAATAGAAGAGCTGTTTCAGAACAGACTAGCATTCAAGCAGGAAGTAATCCTGAGATAGGATTTCCCACACCGGCTCCAGTTCCCATGATTGAAGTTAACCAGCCGATGGACTGCTCAATTGGTCTAATAGATAGAGCTGAGAAGAGCCAAGCTTGAATGATTATACCTGATATTTTATTCTGGTTATGTTAACCAAGGATATGTGAAAAGCTTATGAAATGAATACTGTTTGAGCAACTGAAAGGCAAGCTTATGAAGCACTGAAATAAGCTGGACTGTAACCTGATTGCAAGAGAAAAACAGTACTATTTCTTACTGGAGTATTTGTAACTACAGCACAGAGAAGACACATGGTGTAATGTGCTTCCTCAGTGGAGATTAGGCTGAAGCACAGTATTGAAAGCCTGAAATTTGCGTTGTTCTTGATTTGGTTATCCTTCTCACCTGTTCCTGTCCACCAAGGAGCGGGGAAAATAAAATCCTTGTAAATATAAATGTCTTGTTCCCGACTTTCATTGGCCCCCACAACTACACAAGGCCCATCCCTCCTTAACCCTCAAGGTTAGGGAGTGGGTGCAGGGTGACAAGTTGAGTAACTACACTATCTCTGAGGGAGAGGAAGGGATTGTAGTCTAATAGTTCCTACGGATAGGCAGACTGGATAGGCTGTATGGTCTTTGTCTGCCATCATTTTCTATGTTTCTAAGTATGTTTACAGAACTTGAAGTTCTTTCCCAACTTATATTCTTTAATCATGAAGAATCCTCTCTAGCTGTGAAGGATCTATAAAGGCATACTTATTCCCTTGAAAGATAATCAGGCGTTTGTAGGGAGAACTTTAAATAATAGTGGTAGGCAAAAAAACTGAATGAGAGGTCATAATTGCACATCCCCCTTAAATAAAAGGTTGCACCAATAAGAGGTATCTGAGCATTCAATTGAAGAAAAGATTTTCTATGAAGCTGAGGGGTATGAGCTACATCTGGGAAATATGAACTTTCTGAACGCAAAACTACCATTAAGGTTATTCAGTAGCATTATTCAATTATTTCTACATGTGTCTTTATAAAATAGACTAAAATAGGCATCTACAGCACTGACTCGAAGGCACACGTTGCATTACATCATCTTCATACAATGTGACTGGATGAAGTGCTTCATGCTTCTGGCTTGTTCCTCACCCCTCCCATTCTCTCCCTCCCAGAGGCAAGAATATGTATGAGCCGAATGGCTGTTCATCCAAACCCATGGTATTACCAATTTGGTTTTGGTGATGGCAAAATTAACCAAAAATGCCACTACTTGTTTGTTTTTCTATTAGCATAAAAACAAATGCACAACTTCTGTGTATTTTTTCTTTGCTGTTCATCCCTCTGATGAGGGCAGCAGTCGAGATATGAAGATTTAAGGCTAACAATCAAGGAAGCAGCTTTTTTACATTGCCCAGCAGCAAAGCAATATCTCAAAAGCTCTATCACACTCAATTCAGCAGACTTTTTCAAAATAGACTAACCCCAGCTTTTACCCGGTGCAAAGTCATGCTTCCACCAGTTGTTACTGACACTGCTATCAGCAACTCCCTCAAAACTGTAAATCATGTAAAAGCAAGCGCCATACAAACTCACCATCTACTAGGGCAATTTTTTCCTATGGTGTTTTCTGTTTAGGAAATCCAAAATTATAAAACAAAACAGTAGCTGTATTAGACAGGTGGGGAACTATTTTTTTTTCTGTAGAGCTCATGTAAGTTTCATGGTGAATATATAGAAAGAACTATATACATTTCAGAACTGAAGAATCATAACACAAGATTTTTATTTGCTATTTAAGGTTATAGTCTGGTTTTGCTGTGCAGTCTTGGCAGTAAATATTGTCCAATTAATGCTTTGCATGCATGTATTAGACCCATTGAAGGCTTGCAGTGGATATAGCCCTATTCATGTTTTGGATGTCTGAAAATGGGCATAGAGACATCCAAAGTACAGAGATATCTCCAGAGACATTTTAGAAGCCAGGTCTGTGGATGTTTCCAGCGTGAGAATGTCCAAGGCTGATTGGGGGTGTGGTGGAAATGTTCCCAAAAACCTGGGCGGCACTGCCTGATCTCAAAAAACGTCCAGAGTGTTATCTAAGACACCTATAGGCATTGGGAAGCTTCTCATTTTGGTCATAAAATGTCACGAGGGTTCAAAGAAAACAGCATTCCACCATTCTCAGGACTCTACTCACACAATGAAAGCAACAGTGTGATCTGAGCTCTAACCTCTAGTCCTAGCCCACGACTCTAAGTTTAAGGCTATTCCTAGATATCCATGAGCTGGAATACTATTCTGGGGATGTCTATGTAGATGCCCCCCCATCCACCTCGCAGACGCCCATGTTGGGCACGTCCTCATTTGTGAAATCATGCCGGAACTTGGACAAGTCTGTTTTTTTCTGGATGTCGCAGATTGCACTTGGATGTCATTTGTAAAATGCCACCTCACATGTACTGTACATCTGAAGTGTTGTCCAGTTATTGATAAAGACGCCATGGGGACATGCACTCGACTATGAGACTGAATGAAGACCTAAGGGAGAGAGAAATAAGCAAGCAGATTTAAGTAAACAGGGCTTTTATCCAAGTTCACTATGGTGGCTTCTTTAGCTCTCTATCCTTGGTCTGTAGTTTGAGGTTTGCAGGCTTACATCTTGAGATCTTTTCTTAGAAATGTAGGTCAGAGATCTAGACCATTAAGCAAGTTTACAACTCTTAGGGGTATGTTTACTAAACCGTCTTAATGTTACCGGCGTTAGTTGCAGTTTTACTGTGACGAATGCCATATAAGGTAGTGGGTGTTCCGGTCTTAAGGTAGCATTTCAGGTTATCGTGCGATAAAGTCTGTTATCGCGTGATAGAGGGAGCTGTGGCACGTTAACGCGCGTTAACCTTAATTAGGTGCGCTGACCTTGGAAACATAGCAACAGAGGTGTAGCACAATGGTTAATATATTAACTGATGAAGTGGGGGTCATGAGTTTGATCCCCCAGTGGGCTTAATGAGTAAGGCTGTCTGAGGCATTGCCCTTTACTTTAAATCAGTGCTGTCTGAGGCATTTTCTTTTTTAATTTAAATTAGTGCTGCCAGCAAACACACCCTCACATTGCCGTAACTTAAGGTGCTGCATAAGGCGCCCTATAAGGCACTCCAGAGGGCACATTATAAAGTGCACTGTCCGCCAAGGCACCTTATAATGTTCCCTATAGGGTGCCTTATAAGGCGCTTTATAGGGCACCTTATGAGGCACCTTAAGGTTACAGCACTGCGAGGGTGTTTTTGCTGGCAGCACTAATTTAAATTAAAAAAGGAAATGCCTCAGACAGCACCACTGTGGGATCAAACCCATGACCTCTGCCACCACAGTCAGTGAAGTAACCAGTGGGCTACATCTCTATAGCTACTAACAAACCCCTGGCTGGCTACAGAAGGACTGCAGGTCACCACACAAACTGTATGCTGTGGTTACCAGGATAGGGTTAACCCACCCGTACCCATGATGCACTGCACATGCAGATCAGCAGTCTACAGATGATCACAAGATGGGGTATGCACCCCCACAGCACCTCGGCCTGGTAGGGGGAACTGACCCTGTGTGTTACTGGCACAGAGTAGCTACAGACCGTCACATTGTGCAGGTACTGTGCTCACCCTGAGGGCGAAGTGGGGCACCCAGCACCAGGTACGCAGCACCTGGCTTAGCCAAGATAGGCTATGCTGCAGGTCGCCATCAGTGCCAGTGTGTGATAGGTAGTCCTTGCAGACACACCTAGGCTACACCTGTGTCCATCTGTATTTCCCAGTCATGTCTAGCCCTTGTGGACTATGATGCACACAGAATAGTGCATATCCTGTGTGGGTACCATGGTCACATGATTTAAGTAAAGGGGGGTGTTTAGACCATAGGCGGATTATGTAGCACCACCCAACCCACCCTTTGGGGCTCAGGGTGGGGGACAGGATCTCCCACCAACAGATCCACATTCTACATACCTGCATTGGTGGCAGGAGAGAGGACCATCAACACCAGTCCTGCTGGGGAACAGGCACCCCTACAGGGCAATCAATGCAGATCTGTATGCATCCATAAGGCAATGGCAGACAGACAGTAGGCCTGGAAATGCTCAGCTGCCCCCCACCACTATCTGACATTCTCCAGCAGCAAGCACAGTGAGTTTCCAACCGCTGCACCCTGCAAGGTGTTCCAGCCATACACATACTAACTGCAGACAGTCTGCTAGCTAGTCCATAAGTGCATGTTCCTGGAGGAAATGCATGCACACACACCAAGCAGATAAGTCAGTGATTGGGCCCCAGAAAACAGAACCCATAAATATTACTTGAAAGAAATACTATATAGCACTATGGGGGAACCTAGCCATGGCATGGTTACTGCTCAGTCAGGGTGAGAGTGACCTCCAAGCAGGACATGCTGTGGCCACCCTGTCCGTGCAGGTGGTGGCCAGGCACTACCATGTCCCAGCATTGCCCTATGCCCTGTGCAGATGCAACCTGCCCAGGCCACCCTGTCCGGGCCATACCCACAGTACCTTGCTCCTCATTATACACATTGGCAGGCTAACACTAGAAACAGTGCAAGCAGTGTGGGCTGAGTAAGGTGTAGGCAGCCACAACACACTGGATAGACAGACACACACTCCCACACCTATGCCAGCATTGTGCAAATATAGAGGCTTTTTGCAGCCCTGGCCACCTCACCAGTCCTGGGCACAGTGCAGGCATGGCTATGGTACGCAATACTGTTGGGGTCACTCCCCGGGGTGGTAAACACTGTCAGAAACCAAAACTGAAACACACTCCACAGATATCAGAAAGGTTGCTATGATGCATCTCTATCAGCAAATTGTGCTTAATTTAGGAATTGCTATCTGCCATTAATCATAGCAACCTTTTGATACATGTGTAACGTATTCCCAAGTTTAGGGCGGCATTGCTAAAGTATGCAAGTGCTAGTATTGGAAGATGCTGCTGCGTGCAGGGCCCAACAGCCTGACTCTCCATGAGGCTTTGGATGGTGGAGCCTGTGGGTGTGGGTGTTTATGCCCCTGTTGGCCGCTGCTCTAGGGCAGAGGTTCCCAACTCCGGTCCAGGTGGGCCAATCACTGTTCAGGTTTTCATGCTGTCCCTAATGAATATGCATGAGATACATTTGCATACAATGGGGGCGGCGCATACTAATGCAGCACAGGCATATTTATTAGAGACAGCATGAAACCTGAATGGTGTTTGGCCCTCCAGGACTGCAGTTGGGAAACTCTGCTCTAGGGATTGCACATGTTTATGGTGTCTGTGCTCTGTAGGGTAAAATATAGGCGTTTCAGGCATGTTTATGTTATCTGCAATAATGGTTCCATCTTTATTACCACGGTTTAGTACTGGGTAAAATGTGGGGACAGGGTTGGCAGGAGCCACAGCTGGGACTTGAACTTGTGACCTTCTGCTCATGAACACACTGGTTGTGTGTACGGCACCCCACTGTTGCCACAGGGATAGTTCATTCCCTGGGGATAGCATGACTGTTCGTCAGACAGACCCTGTCTGTTGCATTGCACGGCACCCACCTAAACGGGGCTAGGCCATGGTCTGCTGTGGGCAGATGCCACTGCCACCTCTGCCACCAGCACCCCTCCACCACCATGCTGCCATGCCATTATGCCAGTGGTGCTGGTGGTGTGCAGTCCCAGGCCATCCAGTATGCCGGTAGGCAGCTGCCTATGGTTTTGGTTCTCGGGTAGGGCTGCCTACATGGACATGCGCACTTCCCCTCCCGCACCGCCTGCCAATGATATGTGCCCTTGGGGGTACCTGCTGGGTAATCTCCCCTGTGACAATGTGGGACACACACTCTTGCCCATGTTGGACCCTTGTCAGTTGCTGTCTTGCTGCTTTACAGTTTTGGCATTCCTATGTGCCACCTAGGCATCTGCCTAGCCCGCACTGTGCCCCAGCTGGACCATAGCATGTGCCGCCTGCAGCCCCTTGTATCCCATTTACAGCAACAGTACAGTTGCCCTTGCCTACGTGCCCACCCTGCTGTTGCTGCAAATGTGCACGCCATAACAAACCTGCCCAATCTAAATGACAGAAACCCTGATCAGCACTATTTCAACGTGGGATCATTCACTTTGTAGGGGGACAGAGCATAGACCCTTCCAAACATGATATCTTAATTTATACGTTTTGTCAGTAGTGTTGCTTTATGTTTATTATTAATATCACTATTGGCCAGCTTGGTTATTGGGATTTTAGATGTCGTTCTGGTCCTGTTATATGTTTATTTGCCTCTTTGTTCCCTGCACATGTATCACAACTATCACTTTTCTGGGTTTCCCTGCCTTTGCTGCACATTGCTGACTGAAATGGTTTCTCTTTCCTGCAAATGTGCCTTAACGTGAGGGTTTCACTGGCGTTAGTGTTCAGACCCGGATTTCACAGCATTAGTGTGCCTGGAGCCTCTCCCTTCTCACTCTCCGCCCATTGACCCCTTCTCTCCGCCCTCTGGGAAGCCTTACTCCACCCTTCAGACCCGGATTTCACAGCGTTAGTATGTCTTAACGCCGCCGCTGCGTTATCGTGCACTGTGATGTTATCACGCGATAATGTTACATTATCGTGCGATAACGTCACTTATCACGCGATAATGCCACCGATGCAACGTTAAGACGGTTTAGTAAACATACCCCTTAGTTTTACTGTAAAACTTAGAAAATACCCTTCCCCTGTTGTAATTCTATGCAAAGTAATAACACATTTAGGCATGCAACCAATATGCTACAGTGTTTAAATAACAATAAGATATTTTCCATGCCATCTAATTCCAACAACATAACTATTTTGCAGCTAGAGTCATATATTTATAACAGTGACTGCAACACAGCTGTGGCTCTCTGTCAGCATTTCTAGTAAACCCTCATGTACTGTAGGCATCACAGAGCTTGTGAAAGAGAGAATGGCATCTCTGATTCTACATTTCTTGAGTTAATTTAATATAACCTCTTGTGTGCAATGCAAAGCAGCAGGGGTAACTTCATACTGTAGCTTGACGGCTGCAACTTGACAGAGAGGATGCCTTTAGGCACCACAGGCATAAGTATAAGGTCACGATCTCAGTCTTTCAGATGAGATTAGGCCTCAGGCCATTATACTTGCAGGAAAAATGGCATAAATATATGCCAAGTCAATTGTAGAGGTCCCAGGGGGAGGGACCCTTGTGTGCCCCTGCAGTGAAAGATTCCAGAGTGCAGTGTGTGAGGAATAGGGCATTTTTCTGCCGTCACTCCTCTGTTAAGGAATAGTCTGCCTTGGTGAGTATATGCAAAAAAAGAATATCTAAAATTTAGGAAGAAGGTATAGGTTTTGCTAGGCATTTCCAGTGGTAACTGTTTTAATGGGAGCTGTATATGTACAGCACTGCATAGGCCTTTTAGTGCTAAACAAATGATACGTGGTAGTAGTATTAGGGTTGGGCAGGAGGTGAGTATGCTGAGGAGTATTTTATACCTAGTCAGTTTTATAGGTTTCTAACTGATTTTTTGTTTTTATGCATTGCCAACCATGAGTGTGCTCATTGTTTGGCGTAATGATATAAAAAAGGAAGTAAATAAGTAACTAGAAATTGCATTTAGCTTGACTCGTCTTTTTATCTTTTAAATACGTAAGAGTTCGATTCAGGAGAAAACTAACTTTATAGTTCAGTTGCTCAGATAATGAAATACAATCCATAAATATAAATCTCTATCTGACCTAATGCATATTCATGATTCTTGAACAAGATGTTGCAGCCAGAACTAAAGGAGTATACTTTCTAAGACATGCGTGTAAGCAGACAGCGTAAATATATTATAGTGATGAGCCGCTGAACACACCCCTGGATGACAGCAACATGCTGGTTCTACTACTACTAACACTTAACATGTGTATAGAGCTACAAGACGTACGCAGCGCTGCACAGACACATGTAAGAGACAGTCCCTGCTCATCCAAGCTTGCAATCTAGTCAAAACAGACAACACAGTAGCTGTAGACACGGGATATGTCTAGGGGGAATGGTAAGGAAACACAAAGGAGATCAGGTGAGTCAAGATACGAAAGTGGCAGCGAAGAGGTGCGTTTTCGGCCAGGATTTGAAAACGGTCAGAGAAGGCGTCTGACATACAGACTCAAGTAGTTTGTTCCAGGCATAAGGAGAAGCAAGGTGAAAGGAGCGAAGTCTGGAGTTAGCAATAGAAGAGAAGGGCACAGATAGAAGCGATTTGCCAGAAGAGCAGAGTTCCTGAGGAGGGGTGTAGGGAGAGATAAGAGAGGAAAGGAAGTGAGGAGCTGCAGAGTAAATGCACTTATAGGTGAGCAGGAGAAGTTTGAACTGGATGTGGAAGTGGATAGGGAGCCAATGAAGAGGAGTAATAAGAGCATGACGAGGCTGGTGGAAGATTAGCCATGCAGCAGGGTGTTGAACAGATTGAAGGGGAGAGAAATGATTGGGAAGAGATGAGTGCACCAAGGGACTGGTTATAGAGAGAGAAAAGGAGTGGTCCCAAGACAGATCCTTGGGGTAGACCAACTGAGAATGGGATAGCAGCAGAGGAGGATCCACCAGAACAAACACTGAAAGAGCAATGGGAGAGATAAAAGAGAACCAGGATAGTACAGAGCCCTTAAAACCAAGAGAGGACAAGGTATCAAGGAGAAGGTTGTGGTCAATAGTGTCAAAAACAGCAGAAAGTTCAAGAAGGATAAGGACTGAGTAAAGTCCCTTGGATTTTGCCAGGAACAGGTCACTGGAGACTTTGCTAAGAGTTGTTTCAATAGAATGTAAAGGACGAAAGTCAGATGGCAAAGGAGGTTCTTTGCTGAAGTCTCAGGCATAGATACTGTGGCTCCCTCCACTGGTATCAAATATGTCTATCATTGGTAGTTTTGCAACAGACAGCTCAGAAAAGTCCAGTTAGATTGATGTCCACTTCAATTGCCTCAAACCTAAGGTTTCTTTCCAGGCCCCTGCCATCTTTAAATGTCCCAGTCTTTCATTGTTCCAGGTCATAACATTAGCAACTCTACATACTATCCACTTGGCTGCTTCCCTGACATGCTGCTACAAAGTCACTGCCCAGCCAGTTTCCAGTGCTTTCTATTAACACAGCTTCTGCTGCTGGCTTCCTTTAGTCCCCTTTTGGGGTTTTACCCTAGGCTACAGTAACCCTGAGGCTGCTTGCTCAGCACTGCTGCGGCAATGAAAATCCAGTCTCCTTTTCTACATCAGCATATTGAGGTCTTAATCCCTTGTGAAGAAAACTGAGACCTCTCTTTTTCCCCTTTTGCCTTTAATCCAGCTCTGGGATCAGGTTTTGGCAGTTCTACCCTCCATGGCCGACCTTGTATCTGCTTGCCATAACCTCCTGTACTGCCTGGTCATCGAAAGCCAAAAAGAAAAGAAAAAGAAAAAAAGAAAGAAACCCAATCTTTGATCCTTGCCTTTAACAGGTGCCTTGCTCTAAACCTCAGATTCCAGATCAGCTGGGCTTGGACTCTCAAGCACTATCTCCATATTCTCTTTTTCTGCTTTTGGCTCAGCTTCTTCCCACAGCATCTGGTAAGCTGGTGAATACACCCCACCCTTCCAAGGCTCCAGGAATATAGGAACATAAGAAGTGCCATACTGGGTCAGATCAAGGTCCATCAAGCCAAGTATCCTGTTTCCAACAGTGGTCAATTCAGGTCACATGTACCTAGCAGGTTCCCAAAAACGTATACAGGTTCTACAATGCTTGTCCCAGGGTAAGCAGTGGATTTCCTGGGTCCTCTTTAATAATGGTCTATGGACCTTTTCTTCAGGAACTTGTCCAAGCCATTTTTAAAGTCAGCTTCACTAACAGCTTTTACTACATCTTTCGGTAATAAATTCCAGAGTTTGAATTCCTGTTGAGTGAAAAAATGTTTTCTCTTATTAGTCTTAAATGGGTTACATTGTAGCTTCATTGGGTGTCTACTTTTTGATGGTATAAACAACCGATCTATGTTTACCCGTCCCACTCCATTCATTAATTTATAGACTTCTATCATATCTTCCCTCAGCCGTCTTTTTTCCAATTTGAAGAGCCCTAACCCTTTAAGCGCTTCTTCATAGGGGTATCTTTCCATCCCTTTTACCATGTTAGTGGCTCTTCTCAGTACCTTTTCTAATTGTACTATATCCTTTTTAAGGTATGGCGACCAGAATTGCACACAATATTCAAGGTGTGGTCACACCTTGGAATGAAACTATACAAAAGAGTGGAGAGAGTATTGCAGTAGGTTCAAATTCAATAACTGCTTTATTAGTATGCAACCCCAACGCGTTTCAGCATGCGCCTTCTTCAGGGGTGTTGCCTCACAAAAAATAAATAAAAACATTATCAATCATAAATACATAAAGAACAGTTACATGAAAAGATAAGAACATAAAAACATATTAGTTAAAAGAATAAATAACAAAAAGATGAAAATAAATAAATACATACAAAAACAGATAGTGATCATGAAAAATGCATGTACAAACACGCAACCAGTCTCTCTAGAATATAGGGGCATGTCTACTAAACTGCAGTAATGTCATTCTGCGGTAATGGTAGAGATGCCCATACAAAGGAGTGGATGGGGCAGCATTAAAGCTGTGTGTCAGATAAGGCGTGTTATAAGGCGCCTTATTAGGCACAGTAGAAGGCACGTGCCTTACGTGCCGTACATGCCTTACGTGCCTTATAAAGTGCCTTATAATGTGCCTAATTAGGAGCCTTGTAACGTCTTATAAGGAGTGTTGATAGCTGTGCTGAGGGTACTGTGTGGCTGGCAGCACAGATCTGCAAAGATATGACTGTCACAGGCAAGCAAAATATCTGCCTTGGACAGGAGGGAACAACAAGGAATTGAACACATGACCTCTGCCTCTACAGTCATCAACGTAACCAGTGGGCTACAGCTCTATAGTGTCTAACACACTGCTGGCTGGCTACAGAAAGACTGCAGGTCACCACACAAGCTGTCTGCTGTGGTTATCAGGATAGAGTAGACCCACCCATATCCATGATGCACTGCACATGCAGATCAGCAGCCTACGTCTGATCACAAGATGGGGTATGTGCCACTATAGCACCCCGGCCTGGTAGGGGGAACTGACCATGTGTGTTACTGGCACAGAGTAGCTACAGACCGTGACAGCATGCGGTTCTTGTGCTCACCCTGAGGGTGAAGTGGGGGGCCGAGCACCAGGTCCGCAGCACATGGCATGGCTGAAACAGGCTATATTGCAGTTTCTCATCAGTGTCAGTGTGTGATGGGTAGTCCCTGCAGACACCCCTAGGATGCACCTGTGTCCATCTGTATTTCCCAGTCATGTCAGGCTTTGTGGACTATGATGAACCCAGAACAGTGCCTATCCTGTGTGGGTGCCATGGTCACAGAATAAGTGAAGGGTGATATGCAGACCACAAAGCGGATTATATGAGCACCGCCCCTGTGGGTCAGGGTGGGGAACAGGATCCCCCACCAACAGATCCACATTCTACATCCCTGCAATGGTGGCAGTAGAGGGGACCATCGACCCCAGTCCTGCTGGGGTACAGATATCATACAGGGCAGGCAATGCAGATCTGTATACATCCATAAGGCAATGGCAGACAGACAGTAGACCTGGAAATGCTCAGCTGCCCCCCACCACTATCTGACATTCTCCAGCAGCAAGCCCAGTGAGTCTCCAGCCGCTGCACCCTGGAAGGTGTTCCAACCATACACATGCTAACTACAGACAGTCTGCTAGCTAGTCCATAGTGCATGTTCCTGGAGGGTATATAAGCACACCCACCAAGCAAATAAGTCAGTGATTGGGCCCCAGAAAAAATAACCCATAAATATCACTTGAGAGAAATAGTGTAAAGCACTATGGGGGAACCTAGCCATGCCGTGGTCACTGCTCAGTCAGGGTGAGAGTGACCTCCCAGCAGGACATGCTGTGGCCACCGTGACTGGGCACTACAATGTCCGAGCCATTGTCCTTTGTCCTGTGCAGATGCATCCAGGCCAGGCCACCCTGGCTATACCCACAGTACCTTGCTCCTCATTATGCACATTGGCAGGCTTACACTGGCAACAGTGCAAGCAGTGTGGGCTGAGGAAGGTGTTGGCAGACACCACACACTGGATAGACAGACACACACACACTCCCACACCTATGCCAGCATTGTGCAACTATAGAGGCTCTTGGCAGCCCTGGCCACCGCACCAGTCCTGGGCACAGTGCAGGCATGGCTATGGTATGCAATACTGTTGGGGTCAATCCCCAGAGTGGTGAACACTGTCAGACACCAGACCTGAAACACACTCCACAGACATCAGAGAGGTTGGTATGATACAGCTCAATGAGCAGATTGTGCTTAACTTAGGAATTGCTATCTGCCAGTAATAATAGCAACCTTTTGATATATGTGTACCGTATTCCCAGGTTTAGGGTGGCATTGCTAAGGTATACAAGTGCTAGTATTGGGAGATGCACGCAGGGCCCAAAATCCTGCCTCTCCATGAGGCTTTTGATACTGGAGCCTGTGGGTGCGGGTATGTCTACCCCTGTTGGCCGCTGCTCTGGGGCAGAGGTTCCCAACTCCATTCCTGGTGGGCCAAACACTGTTCGGGTTTTCATGCTGTCCCTAATGAATATGCATGAGATACATCTGCATACCATGGGGGTGGCGCATAGAAATGCAGCACAGGCATCTGTATTAGAGACAGCATGAAACCTGAATGGTGTTTGGCCCTCCAGGACTGCAGTTGGGAAACTCTGCTCTAGGTATAGCGCATGTTTATGGTGTCTGTGCTCTGTAGGGTAAAATATAGACGTTTCGGGCATGTTTAATTTATCTGCAATAAAGGTTCCTTCTTTATTAACACGTTTTAGTAGTGGGTAAAATATGGGGACTGGGTTGGCAGGAACCACAGCTGGGACTTGAACCTGTTACCTTTTGCTCCTGAACATACTGGCTGTGTGTACTGCACCACTGTGTTGCCACAGGGACAGTTCATTCCCTGGGGTTACATGACTGTTCGTCAGACAGGGCCTGTCTGTTGCAGTGTATGGCACCTACCTAAGCAGGGCTAGGCCATGGTCTGCTGTGGGCAGCTGCCACTGCCCCCTCCACCACCAGTACCCCTCCGCCACCATGCTGACATGTCCTTCTGCTGGTGGGGCTGGTGGTGCGCCGTCTCAGGCCATCCAGTGTGCTGGTAGGCGGCTGCCTATGGTGCGGGTTCTGGGGTAGGGCTGCCTGCATAGACGTCCACAAGATGGGGTATGCACTCCCACAGCACCTCGGCCTGGTAGGGGGAACTGACCGTGTGTGTTACTGGCACAGAGTAGCTACACACTGTCACATTGTGTGGGTACTGTGCTCACCCTGAGGGTGAGGTGGGGCGCCCAGCACCAGGTCCACAGCACCTTCCATGGCAGAAATAGGCCATGCTGCAGATCCCCAGCAGTGCTAGTGTATGAGATAGGTAGTACCTGCAGACAAACCTTGGATACATCTGTATTTCTCAGTCAGGTTTAGCCCTTATGGACCCATAGGCGGATTATGTACCACCACCCAACCCAACCTCTGGGGCTAAGGGTGGGAAACAGGGTCTCCCACCAACAGATCCACATTCTACCTCCCTGCAATGGCAGCAGTAGAGGGGACCATCAACCCCAGTCCTGCTGGGGAACAGACACCCTACACGGCAGTCAATGGAGCTCTGTACACATCCATAAAGCAAAGCAGACAGACACTAGGCCTGGAAATGCTCAGCTGCACCCCACCACTATCTGATATTCTCCTGCAGCAAGCCTCCAGCCGCTGCCCCCTGCAAGGTGTTCCAGCAAGACACATAGAAATGGTGTTTGGCCCTCCAGGACTGCATTTGGGAGACTCTGCTCTAGGTAATGCGCCTGTTTATGGTGTCTGTGCTCTGTAGGGTAAAATGTAGGTGTTTTGGGCATGTTTACGTCATCTGCAATAAAGGTTCTGTCTGTATTAGCACGTTTTAGTAGTGGATAAAATATGGGGACTGGGTTGGCAGGAGCCATAGCTGGGACTTGAACCTGTGACCTTCTGCCTCTGAACACACTGGTTGTGTGCACTGCACCACCGTGACAGTGCATTCCCTGGTGATACCATGACTGTTCGTCTGGCAGGGCCTGTCTGTTACAGTGCATGGCACCCACCTACACAGGGCTAGGCCATGGTCTGCTCTGGTCAGCTGCCACTGCCCCCCTCCACCACCAGTACCCCTCTGCCACCATGCTGACATGCCCTTCTGCTGGTGGTGCTGGTGGTGTGCAGTCTCAAGCCATCCAGTGTGCAGGTAGGCGGCTGCCTATGGTGCGTGTTCTGGGGTAGGGTAGCCTGCATAGGTGTCCACGCTCCCCCCCAACACCGCCTGCCAATGTTCTGTGCCCTTGGAGGTACCTGCTGGGTACTATCCCCTGTGACACTGTGATAAACACTCTCGTGCCCATGTTGGGCCCTCATCAGTTGCTGTCTGGCTGCTGTACAGTTTCAGCATTCCTAAGTGCCACCTAGGCATCTGCCTAGTCCGCATTGTGCCCCAGCTGCACCACAGCATGTGCCGCCTGCAGCCCTCTGTATCCCCTTTCCCAGCATCTGTCCAGTTGCCCATTCCAATATGCCCGCCCTACTGTTGTGGAACATGTGCATGCCATAGGTAACCTGTCCAATGGAGAGGGAAACCCTGATGAGCGCAATTGCACTGTGGGATCAGTCACCTTGTATGGGGACGGAGCGTAGACCCTTTGAAAATTCATATCTTTTTTTTGGAGCTTTCTCGGGAGTGCTTTTTGATGTTTCACATTAATATCACTATTGCCCAGCTTGGTTATGTTTTTTTTTATTTTGTTGGGGTCATTTTCACTGTTTATTTGCACTTTTGTTCCGTGTACATGTATCACACTTATCACTTTTTTGTTGGTTTCCCTGGTTTTGCTGTACATTGCTGACAGAAATGGTTTCTTTTCCCTTTAAATCAGCTCTAACGCGAGGTTTTCACTGGCGTTAGTTTTGGCCTCGGATTTCACATTGTTAGTGTGCGGGGAGCCTCTCCCCTCCCACTCTCCACCCATTGATCCCTTCTCTATGCCCCTGGGGAGCCTTTCTCCGCCCTCCGGGAGCCTTTCCCCGCCTTCAGCGCTCGTTTGCGCCGCAGCGTGCGTTATCGCGCGATATGGTACCTGTGAACCTTAAAAAGCGCCATCATCGCGCAATAAGGTACCTTATCACGCGATAACGTCGCAGAGCGCACGTTAGGACGGTTTAGTAAGCATACCCCTAAGTCTAAACTAGCTTCACCTCTTGTCAGTTCATGAACCAGCTGCTCCAAGAAGCAGTCATTTATTTCATCTAGAAACTTTAACTCCCTAGCATGTCCTACTGTGACATTGACTCATCTAACCTTTTATTTAGTGCTATATATTTTAACTCTCCCATCTTATATTTTAGACTTCTAGCATTTTCATACAGGCATTTTAGAGGCTGTATTTTATTCATATTAATCTGGTTATCAGTTGATGGGGTAATTTTGAATCTTTCATATCTGTCTGCTACTTCAGGGCATCTGAATTACTTTCATCTTTATTGGAACCTCTCTATAGGGCTGCCCTAACTTCTCTCTTTTGCTAGTATCCTTCAAGGATACTGTATATCCTTTTGAACCATGCGCTCTTGAGTGAGTGTTGGCTTTCCACTATTGCCTAGTTTAAAAGCTGCTCTGTCTTCATTTTAAAGGTTAATGCCAGCAACCTAGTTCCATCCTGGTTAAGGTGGAGCCCATCCTTTCGGAAAAGCCCCTCCCTTCCCCAGAATGTTGCCAAGTTCCTAAGAAATCCAAAACACTCTTCCTTGCATCATCATCTCATCCATGCATGGAGACTCCAGAGCTCTGCCTGCCTTTTGGGTCCTGTGTATGGAACTGGAAGCATTTCAGAGAATGCTACCCTGGAAGTTCTGGATTTCAACTTCTTACCTAAAAGCCTAAATTTGGCCTCCCACACTTTCCTATGTCATTGGTGCCAACATGTACCAAGACAGCAGGTTCCTCCCTGCGCTATCTAAACCTTGTGAAGGTGGCACATGAGGTGCGTTACCTTCGCACCAGGCAGGCATGGTACCAGACGATCCTCTGGTCCACCAACTACACAGCTCTCTATATGCCTAATAATTGAATTACCAAAATTGCAATAATTTTAGTTTGTATATCTTTGCTCAAAAAATGTCTTATTGCCCTCCCTATGTGCATCACCATGAAAGGATCAAACTCAGAATAGTTCTGCCAATTACAGAAAGTTGTCGTTGTTTATTTCAAAACATTTGTCAGACAAGTCTTGCAGAACTGTACATTGAGATCCAAGAAATTTGATTATTTCAAAGAGCAGTGGTTCACAATTTTCCATTTTTTGGTTGTAGTACACGTCAGTGAAGTTGCATCCACCAAAATTTGTAGGATACAAAATGCCTTTCTTTTGAGCAGGTCCTGATTCTCTGATTATAATTCTTATTTTGTCAGTGAGTTTTGGCCATTTTGAAGGATCTGCTAACTCAAGTGCCAATGAGTCTGAAGCTGATGAAGCTGATGGTGGCTTTAGCCTAAGCTGTTCGTCCCCAAAGGTATCTAAAGTACTTGGCTGCTCACCTCATTCTTCCACACTCATCGTTGTTCCTTCTGAGGAATCTTCATCATAATCGGTGACAGTAAAAGTGGCATTTTGGAAAGGATACCCAGGTTCAGGGCGAGCTCTACCATTGGGGGAACTAGGCGGTTACCTAGAATGCCGCCCCTCCTGGGCACCCTTCGCCACTGCTGATGCCCCTCTCTGGTGACAGTGGCTTAAAACAGCCCCGAAACATTTAGGGGCATGTTTACTAAACTGCGTTAATGTCATTTGCGTTAGGTTCCGCGGTAAAGGTACAGATACCCATATAAAGGTATGGGCAGTGCATCATCACGGCAAGCTGCATGAGACAACGCGTGGTACAGGGCGCCCTGTGCTAAAGCGTGGTACAAAGCGCCACACAGGGTACCTAGCGTAAGGCGCCCTACAAGGCGCCGAAACCCAAGGTGCCCCAGGTCCAGGTGCTACAATGATTATGCTAAAGTGACCAAAGAGATGGTGCCATAGGGGCAGTAAGCTGGCCCAAGTTGGCAAGCAAGAAAAGTATGGCTGAAACACAGATGTAACCCTAACACTGTGTTGCCTTTTGATAGGTAGGGTTTGGTGCTTTGTGGTAGTGCTGTTATGATATGGTGGGTTTGCTATGGGTTCTAAATGGGCAGTGTTTGTAGTACTTCCTAATGTGCCTGGCGGTAGGCACTAGGGTACAGTAATATAGAAATCTGGTAGTCTTTCTTTATCCAGACACTCATTAAGATATATGTTTACTAAGGGGTATGTTTACTAAATGGCGCTAACGGTGCAGCTGTGATGTTATCACGTGATAATGGTGCTTTACCGTGCAAGAATGTCACGTATCGCGCGATAATGTCTGCGGTGGTGTTAAGGTGCGCAGAGGATGGGGGAAGGCTCCCCAGAGAGTGGAGTAAGGCTCCCCAGGGGCGGAGATGAGGGGTCAATGGGCGGAGAGTGGGCGGGGAGAGGCCCCATGCACACTAACTCCGTGAAATGAAGCTCTGAAAATTAGCGCCAGTGAAAACCTCGCACTAGAGGCACATTTGCAGGAGAGAGAAACCATTTCAGTCAGCAATGTACAGCAAAGCCAGGGAAACCCAGAAAAGTGATAGTAGTGATACATGTGCACGAACCAAAAAAGCAAATAAACATATTAAATGACCAGAACCACATTTCAAATCCCCATAACCAAGCTGGCCAATAGTGCTACTAATGATAAACATAAAGCAAAACTACTGATAAAGCGTAAAAAGGAAGATATCATGTTTGGAAGGGGCTATGCTCTGTCCCCCTACAAAGTGAATGATCCCACATTGAAATAGCGGTGAGCAGGGTTTTCTCCTTCATATTGGGCAGGTTTATTATGCTGTGGTCCAGCTGGAGCACAGTGCATACTAGGCAGATGCCTAGGTGGCACATAGGAATGCTGAAACTGTAAAGCAGCAAGACAGCAACTGACGAGGGTCCAACATGGGCATGAGTGTGTGTCCCACAGTGTCACAGAGGATATTACCTAGCAGGTACCCCCAAGGGCACAGAACATTGGCAGGCGGTGTCGGGGGGAAGCGCGCATGTCCATGTAGGCACCCCTACACGAGAACCCTCACCATAGGCAGCTGCCTACCGGCACACTGGATGGCCTGGGACTGCGCACCATCAGCACCACTGGAATAAGGGCATGTCAGCATGGTGGTGGAGGGGTGCTGGTGGTGGAGGGGGCAGTAGCATCTGCCCACAGCAGACAAAGGCCAAGCCCTGTTTAGGTGGGTGCTGTGTGGTGCAACAGACAAGGTCTGTCCAATGGACACTAATGGTAGCCCCAGGGAATGACCTGCCTCTGTGATAACAGTTTGGTGCACTACACACAGCCAATGTGTTCAGAGTCAGAAGGTCACAGGTTCAAGCCCCAGCTGTGGCTCCTGAAAACCATGTCCCCATATTTTACCCAGTACTAATCTGTGGTAATAAAGACGGAACTGTTATTGCAGATTAAATAAACAATCCATAAATGCCTATATTTTACCCTACAGGGCACAGACACCATAAACATGTGCAATTCCTAGAGCAGAGTTTCCCAAATGCAGTCCTGGAGGGCCAAACATCATTCAGGTGTCATGCTGTCCCTAATAAATACGCCTGTGCTGCAATTGTATGCCACGCCCCATTGTATGCAAATGTATCTCATGCATATTCATTAGGGACAGCATGAAAACCTGAACAGTGTTTGGTCCACCAGGACCGGAGTAGGGAAACTCAGCCCTAGAGCAGCAGCTAACAGGGGCATAAACATCTACACCCACAGGCTCCACTATCGAAAGCCTCATGGAGAGTCAGGCTGTTGGGCCCTGCGCGGAGCAGCATCTCCCAATACATTCCCACTTGCATACCTTAGCAATGCTGCCCTTAACTTGGGAACACGTTACACATATATCAAAAGGTTGCTATGATTAATAGCAGATAACAAATCCTAAGTTAAACACAATTTGTTGACAGAGTTGCATCATAGCAACCTTTCTGATATCTGTGGAGTGTGTTTCTGTTTTGGTTTCTGACAGTGTTTACTACCCCGGGGAGTGACTCCAACAGTATTGCGTACCATAGCCATGCCTGCACTGTGCCCAGGACTGGTGTGGTGGCCTGGGCTGCCAAAAACCTCTATATTTGCACAATGCTGGCATAGGTGTGGGAGTGTGTGTCTGTCTATGCAGTGTGTTGTGGCTGCCTACACCTTTTTGAGCCCACACTGCTTGCACTGTTTCCAGTGTTAGCCTGCCAATGTGCATAATGAGGAGCAATGTACTGAGGGTATGGGCCGGACAGGGTGGCCTGGGCAGGGTGTATCTGCACAGGGCATAGGGCAATGGCTGGGACATTGTAGTGGCCAACCACCACCTGCATGGACAGGGTGGCCACAGCATGTCCTGCTGGGAGGTCACTCTCACCCTGACTGAGCAGTGACCACGGCATGGCTAGGTTCTCCCATAGTGCTATATAGTATTTCTCTCAGGTTATATTTATGGGTTTCTTTGTCTGGGGGCCCAATCACTGAATACCTGCTTGGTGTGTGTGTGTGCGCTCACATCTCATTTTTGGGTGCATACAGTTCCTCCAGGAACATGCACTATGTACTAGCTAGCACACTGCAGTTAGTATGTGTATGGAGGGAGCAGCGGGTGGAGACTGTCTGTGCCCTCTTCTGGTGAATGTCAGATAGTGGTGGGGGGCAGCTGAGCTTTTCCAGCATTCTGCCTGCCTGCCATTGCCTTATTGATGCGTACAGATCTGCATTGACTGCCCTGTAGGGTGCCCGTTCCCCAGCAGGACTGGGGTTGATGGTCCCCTTTACTGCCACCATTGCAGAGATGTAGAATGTGGATCTATTGGTGGGAGATCCTGTTCCCCCACCTTGAGCCACAGAGGGCTAGGTGGCGGGCGCTACATAATCCGCTTTTGGGTCCAAACACCCGCCTTCACTTATAACATGTGACCGGCACCCACAGAGGATATGCACTATTCTGGGTGCATCATAGTCCACAAGGGCTAAACGTGACTGGGAAATAGAGATAGACACAGGTGTATCCTAGGTGTGTCTGCAAGGACTACCTATCACACACTGACACTGATGGGAACCTGCAGCATAGCCTATCTCAGCCAATCCAGGTGCTGCGGACCTGGTGCTGGGTACCCCACCTCACCCTCAGGGTGAACACAGGACCCGCACAATGTCACGGTCTGTAGCTACTCTGTGCCAGTAACACACACGGTCAGTTCCCCCTACCAGGCTGAGGTGCTGTGGGGGTGCATACCCCATCTTGTGATCAGCTGTAGACTGCTGAGCTGCATGTGCAGTGCATCATGGGTACGGGTGGGTTTACCCTATCCTGGTAACCACAGCAGACAGTTTGTGTGGTGACCTGCAGTCTTTCTGTAGCCAGCCAGAGAAGTGTTATATCATGTTCCCTATAAAGCACTCTATAGTACACATTATAATGTGCCTTGCCAAACAGTGCACTTTATAATGTGCCCTATGGAGTGCCTTATAGTGCGCCTTATGCAGCACCTTAGGTTATGGCACTGTGGGTGTTTTTGCTGGTAGCACTAATTTAAATTAAAAAAGGAAATGCCTCAGTCAGCACTGATTTTAAATAAAGGGCAATGCCTCAGACAGCCTTATTACATAACACCACTGTGGTATCGAATCCATGACCTCTGCCTCCACAGTCATTGCAGCAACCAGTGGGCTACATCTTTATTCATTCTAACACTGCGCTGGCATGAACTTAGGGTTAATGCGCATTAGTGCCACAGCAAATGCGCAGAGTGTGTGCTGTGCACGCCGTGAGTGGCATTGCGCATGCACGGTGTGCGTGCATGCGCCAGCAACGCAGTCACTTCTGTGAATATGAAGAGGCGCTCACATCAGCCAGCCTTCACCAGGCGTGATTTAAAAGTGCTCGCAAACCTGATCTGCACAAAGCAGACCAAGTTATTTCCTGGATCATCCAGAAGGCAAGACCTCCACCGCGTCAGGAGGGCATGGCATGGCATCACTAGGCTCTTTAATCGGATTGCTGACCACCCACGTGAGGTAAGTGCAGGCACTGCTGAAAGTAGGTGTGGATGCTGCTGTGTGCAAGTATGCCTTATCCCCATGAGGCCATGACCTGCTCACAGAGGTCAGGCTCAAATCCTGCAGGTATGGAAGTTGCTGCTGTTCATGTGTTTATAGCCACCCTACCCCCAGGAGGGCTTGATCTGATTACAGAGGTCAGTTATACATCCTGTTGGTACGGTACTTGCTGCTGTTCATGTCTTTATATCCACCCTACCCCCAGGAGGCCATGACCTGACTACAGAGGTCAGTTATGCATCCTGTTGGTACGGTACTTGCTGCTGTTTCTGTGTTCCAATCCACCCTACCTCCAGGAGGCCTTGATCTGATTACAGATTACCCTCACTTGGTTTGCAGCTTGTCGTGCTGTGAGGGCTTGTGTGCATCAGTGATGCTGAGAGCTAAACTATCGGTAGTTTAACTACTGGCAGGGTCTCCCAAGATGGACAGGTCTCAGCTGAGGTGCCAGACCAAGACAAACCACCCATCTGGGCAGCAGCAAAATGGGATAGTGTTGATGGCGGAGGATCACATTTCTGTGACAACGGCAACAACACCAAACTTAAACTGCGTGGAAGAAAGGCCCGGCAATCTACTTCTGTATCTTGCCATGAAAACCCAATGGATAGTTACAACAAAACAAATTGTGCTATAGTGCTGGAAGATGAGACCCCCAGGTCGGAAGGCACTCAACTAGCTACCGGGGAAGAGCTGCAGACTTCTCAGAGTAAAGCCAGCATTTATGATGTGGTTGGATCAAAGTCCTTGGGACGTCTGACTGCTGATGTAGCTGCGCATGAAATGAGAGTCAGAAGCTGTAAAGATGTCTTACGCATTGGAACATGAAACGTACGAAGCATGAACCAAGGGAAGTTGGAGGTGGTCAAGAATGAAATGGAACGTGTACAACTTGATCTGTTGGGTGTCAGCAAACTGAAATGGACTGGCATCGGGCACTTTGCATCAGATGATCACATGGTCTACTATGCTGGAAATGAAAGACAAAGAAGAAATGGTGTTGCATTTAGAATAAAGAAGAAACTTGCAAGAACTGTAATGAAATACAATGCAGTCAGTGAACACTTAATCTCTATTCGTCTACGAGGAATGCGTATCAGCACAACTATAATTCAAGTATATGCCCCAACAACAGCTGCAGAAGAGAATGAAATTGAAGAGTTCTATGAACAAGTACAAGCTGAAATTGACAGAACATGCAAACAGGATATTCTGATAGTCATGGGTGACTGGAACGCAAATGTTGGCAACAAAGAAGAAGGCAAAGTAGTTGGAAAATATGGACTTGGCAACAGAAATGAAGCTGGAGAAAGACTGATAGAATTCTGCAAGACCAGTGATCTATTCATCTCAAACACCTTCTTCCAGCAACACAAGCGGTGACTGTACACATGGACTTCACCCAATGGATTGTATAAAAATCTAATTGACTACATCTGTGGAAGTCAACGATGGAAAAGTTCTATAACATCAACAAAGACAAAACCTGGAGCTGACTGTGGTACAGATCATCAACTACTAGTATGCAAACTCAAGCTAAAGTTGAAAAAGAGCAAACCACTCATGAATGCAGCAAAATTTGACCTTGAGAATATACCACTGGAATTTAAAGACTGCCTGCAAAATTGATTTGCTGCTTTAGATACAAATGACAGAGCTCCAGAAGAATTATGGAATGACATCAAGAAGGTTGTGTTGGAAGAAAGCGAGAAGTCTCTACAAAAGGTGAAAAAGCAAAAACGGCCAAAATGGATGACGGAAGAAACTTTGAAAATTGCCCAGAAACGCAGAGAAGCTAAAGCCAGAGGAGAAAGAAAGACAATAACAGAACTCAACAGAGATTTCCAACGTGCAGCAAGACAGGACAAGGAAAAGTACTACAATGATGCATGCAAGGAAATAGAAGCAGAAACTATTAGAGGAAGAACAAGATCGGCTTTCCTAAAGCTTCGAGAGTTAAAGAAAAAGTTCCAGCCTCGAACTGGAATGTTACAAGATGCTCAAGGTTCTCTGTTGAATGATGCTGAGAAGATCAAGAAAAGGTGGAAGGAATATACAGAGTTTTTATATGATAAAGATCAAATGGACCAACAGCCGTTTCAACCTGTACCTTATGATCAGGAACCATTGGTGATGAAAGAAGAAGTTAAAGCAGCATTGAAAGCCTTATCAAAGAACAAAGCACCAGGCATTGATAGCATTCCCATAGAAGTATTGCAGCAATCTGATGCAGCTATTACCGTACTTACAAGGCTCTGCCAAAAATACGGAAGACAACATCATGGCCAACTGACTGGAAAAGATCTGTATTTATACCAATACTAAAGAAAGGTGATCCAACCGACTGTGGAAATTATCGCACAATCGCTCTGATCCCACATGCCAGCAAGATTCTACTGAAGATTATTCAAAAGAGACTACAACCATACCTGGAACAAGAACTACCTGAAGTGCAAGCAGGGTTCAGGAAAGGGCGAGGAACGAGAGACATCATTGCGGATGTGAGATGGATCCTTGAAAAGACTAAAGAATACCAAAAGGATATCTGTTTGTGCTTTATCGACTATAGCAAGGCTTTTGACTGTGTAAACCATGAGAAACTCTGGGCCACATTAAGAAACATGGGTATACCAGAACACCTGATCATACTCTTGCACAATCTGTACATTGATCAAGAAGCAGCAGTTCGAACGGAACAAGGACTACTTAAAATCAAAAATGATCCAGACTGCCAAAAGCTCCAGCCCCACCAGTCTCTCCCTACTACCCATGATGCCACACCCATCCCCACTGACCAAATTCCACACCATATCACCCAAACAGATTGAAAATACCATTGCCTCCATCAATGCTACCACTGCACCAAATGATCCCTGTCTGGCGTCCTGGATAAGAGATCTCCGCTATGAACTAAGCCACTTCCTAAATAAAATCCTAGAACAATCGTTCGCAATGGGAACTTTCCCATAAAGCCTAAAACATACCTCCATCAGGCCACTACTGAAGAAGAACAAACTGGACCCTTTAAAGGTCGAATCATACAGACCGATATCCAGCATCCCACTGTTAGCCAAAATAATTGAAAAGGTAGTGCAATGACAAATCCAACAACACATTGATACTGAAGCCCCCCTGGACCCATCCCAACATGGCTTCAGGGAAGCACATGGCGTGGAGACCCTCCTCATCACCCTCTTCAACACCATAATTACAGGAATAGATAACATCCGACAAGGTTTTGTCCTTATATTCTTGGACATTGCAGCTGTGTTCGACTCTGTAAGTCATCAAATACTTATCGAACGTCTTGAAGAAAAAGGAATCAACGGCTCAGCACTGGGCTGATGCAAATCCTACCTGTCCAACAGATGGCAACAAGTGAGGATTGGCGCTACAACATCAGACCCATTTCTACAAGAACAGGGAGCACCTCAAGGCTCCTCGCTATCTGCACTATTGTTTAACATTTACATGCAACCCATCTGCAACTTGATTCAATCTTTTAATGTAGCCTGCCTAGCATATGCAGACGATATTCTCCTCTATATGCCTTTTACAATGGACCAACCTGATTTTACCCCACTGATCAGCTGTTTCGATGCAGTTACGGAGTGGCTCCTCACACAGAATTTGCGAATCAACCATAGCAAGACTGACGTATTATTCATCACGAAGAACCAGGACTTTGCACCCCCACTCACACTAAAAGTAAAGGACACAGAACTAACAGTTAAACCCACTATCCGATACCTAGGCATCACCCTCGACCAAAGGATGGACATGAAAACACATATAAAAAAACACAGCGAAATCAATTTACCACAAAATACGGACACTTCGTCATTTACGTCCACTACTTGAATACACAGATTTCAGAACAATATACCAAACCCTGGTGATGCCACACATCGATTTCGCAAACGCAATCCTGTATGGGCTTCCACAAGCAACTCTAAACCCCCTCCAACTGGCAATGAACACGGCCGCTAGGGTGCTAGAAGGAATGTCAAGGTCTGACCACGTCACTCCAATCCTGAAAAGGCTCCATTGGTTACCAATTCAAGCCAGAACCCAATATAAGATCATAATTATGACCTTCAAAGCCCTGAACAATCAGACCCCCACAGCCATCTCTGAGCTGATACACACCTCACCCCCCAATAGAAGCAGAAGATCCGCAGCAGTAAATACTCTGACAGTCCCGAAAGAAATAATGAGATGCACAAAGGCAACAACTAACACAGCCTTCAGCATCTATGCTCCCAGAGCCTGGAATGCCCTCCTCCCAGACATGAGAGTTATCACCAACATAACCCAATTCAGGAAGGCCCTAAAGCACTACCTATTCACAAGATACTTTTCGGTGTAGACCCGATAGGGAAATACACTCGCCATGTAAATAACTGTAGATACTTGACAATGTAATAACTGTTGATGCTTTACCCTTGTTTATCCAAGTTTCAATCCGTGTTCAAATGTGAATACATTGCAGTTAGCCTGCAATGTATATGTTCTGTTTTGATGTACACCGCACTGATGTTAATAGCGCGGTATAAAAGAAATGCTAAATAAATAAGAAGAAACAGAATGGTTTAAAATAAGCAAAGGTGTAAGACAAGGCTGCATACTTTCCCCCTACCTGTTTAATTTATATGCAGAACAAATCATCAGTGAAGCAGGACTGTATGAAGACAACAGAGGTGTGAAGATTGGTGGAAGACACATCAACAACCTTCGCTATGCTGATGATACCACATTACTGGCTGAAAGTGAAGATGACCTGAAACATTTGCTTCTCACAATCAAAGAACAGAGGGGCATGTTTACTAAACACCGTTGCTGTGCGGGTTCCCGTTAGTGTGCTGGTGCCATATAAGGAGTGGGCGGGCCAGGCAGAAAAAAGAAAAAAACGGACCGTACGTGTGTGCGTCGCGCTAATGTGCGGGTCCCACATTAGCGCGTGGGAAGGCTAAGTGGGGCGCTGCTGCATAACCAAACAACAGAGCCGTAGTACAACGGTGAAGACATTGACCTATGGTGCAGGGGCCAGGGATTCAAACCCACATTGCGCCCAACAAAAAAGACCAGCTGAGGCATCAACTTTTATGGGCAAAAGTGGTGTAGGAGGCATATTGATTATGGGCGGCAGAAGGCGGCGCACTTATTTTTTTAAACGGTATGAGGCGGCACACTGTTTATTGTGGGCGGCAGATGGCGGCGCGCTGTTAAGGTTGGGCGGCAGAGGGCGGCGCGCTGATAAAATTGGACAACAGAAGGCGGCGAGCCGGTGGGCAGAAGGCGGCGCGCTGATGTGTGAGGGGGCAGCCCAATAGTGGGAGGGATAAGTGGCGCGCTGATGTGCAAATAACAGAAATGGAGCCATAGCACAATGGTTAAGACACTGACCACATGTGCAGGCATCATGGGTTCAATTCCCCACAGTGCCTGTTGAAGACAGCTGGCTGAGGCAGTATTTTAAGGGGCATGCCCATGTTGGGCGCTGTTAATGTTACACGCCAGAAGGCGGCGCGCTGTTAATTGTAATTTTGTGTGCAAAAAGACGGCGCGCCGATGGCTACAAGGCTGCATGCTGCTGCCCAGACACAGAGCCACAGCACAATGGTCAAGACACTGAGCAATGGTGCAGGGGCCACAGGTTCAATGCCCAGGGAAAAGGCTAGCTGAGGCAGTATGTTTTATGTTGGGGAGAGCTGTAGGAGGCTGTTTAATTTTATTTTGTGATAACTACTAGCAAACGCACACTCACAGCATATTAATATAGGGCCGCCCATAAGGCACATGTTACAGTGCACCATCCGCCAAGGCACCCTAGAATGTCCCCTATAGGGCAGCATGTATGTTGCGACACAGGATAATGTATGGTTCACCCTATATGGATGGCAACCATACAGTGCCCTATAGGGCGCCCCATAAAGCACCTTATGGGTACAGTACACTGAGGGTGTCATTGCTGGCATCAACACATGTACAGTAAATTAAAAAAATGCTTTGAACACCTGTCTCACAGAACCCCACTGTGGGTTTGAACCCATGACCTCTGGCTGCACAGGCAGTGACGTAACCATTGGGCTACAGCTCCATAGCTGTAAGGATTCCCCTGGCTGGCTGCAGATAGCCTGCACGTCACCTCACAGACAGTCTGCCAGTGTAAACAGGATAGGGTTAGGCCACACATACCCATGATGCACTGCACATGCAAATTAGCTGTCCACAGATGAACACAAGATGGGGAATGCACACCCACAGCACCTCGGCCCTGTTGGGGGACGTGACCGGGTGCACCCACACAGTAACTCGGCCTGGTAGGGGGCACTGACCGGGTGTTTTACTGGCACAAAGTAGCTACACACCGTTACATCGTGCGGGTTCTGGGCTCACCCTGAGTGTGCAATGAGGCGCCCAGGACCAGGTCCACAACACTTTCCATGGCTGATGGAGGCCAAGCGGGAGTTCCAAAGCAGAGTTAATGTGTAAGATAGCTAGTTTCTGCACAAACACCATGGACATCCCAGTCAGGCACAGCCCCCCCCCCCAAGTGGCAAACATGGTCCCACATCAAGAGATCCACACTCTACCTCCCTGCAAAGGTGGCAGTAGAGGGCAACATCAACCCCAGTCCTGCTGAGGAACACACACCCACCCACCCCCACCCCCAATACACAGCCATAACACAATAACAGAGAAACATATGACCAGGTTATGGTAGGTTGCACCCCACCACCAGGTATTCCCCTGCAGCAAGCCATTCCAGCAAGACACATACCAGCTACAAACAGTCTGATGGTTGGTCCATAGTGCATGTTCCCAGTAGAGACACATGCACCCAGAACTGGGCTGCCAGCATACACAGCAAGCAGATAACTCAGTGACTGGGCCCTAAATAGATACCCATATCTATCACATGAGAGAAAGACTGCATAGCACTATGGGGGTGCCTAGCCATGCTGTGGTCACTACACAGTCAGGGTGAGCGTGATCTCCCAGAGGGACATGCTTTGGCCACCCTGTCTGTGTAGGTGGTGGCCGGACACTACAGTGTCCCTGCCAGTGCCCTATGCCCGGTGCAGATGCATCCTGGCCAGGCCACCCTGTCCTGGCTATACCCATGGTACCTTGCACCTCATTATGCACATTGGCCAATACTGGCAACAGTGCTGGCAGTGTGGGCTGTGGAAGGGGCTTGCAGCCAACACCCACTGTATAGACAGACACCCACTTCCACACCTATGCCATCATGGTGCTACTATTGAGGAGGTAATCAGCCTTGCCCACCAAAACCGGTCCTGAGCACGGCAAGGCATGGATATGGTAGGCAGTACAGCTGGTGGCCACTCCCCAGGGTGGTAAACACCATCAGAGGCCAAGCCTGGAGCACGCACCGCAAACACCTAACAGATTGTTCGGATGGGGTCAACTAGCAGTATGTGCGGAACTAGCAAACGTCTCAGAGCTGTGTATCGTATACCTCAGGTGTAGGGTGACATTGGTAGGTTATGCAATTGCTAGTTTTGGGAGATGCATGCAGGGTCCAATGGTCTGCCTCTCCAGGAGACATTGGCCAATGAGGCCTGTGGGTGTGGGTGTGGGTGTGTCTGCCCTTGCTGGCTGCTGCTTTACGGCACAGATTCCCAACTCCAGTCCAGGTTTGCATCACACTGTTCTGGTTTTCCTGCTGTCCCTTATGGATATGCATGAGCTACATCTACATACCATGGGTGTGGTGCATAGATATACAGCACAGGCATTTGTATGAGTGCCATCATGGAACCTGACTGATGTGTGTCCCACCAGGACTGCATTTGTGTGATTCTGCTCTGGGTACTGGCCCTGTTCCTGGTGTCTGTGCTCAGTGGGGTAAAGATAGACGTATTGCCATTGCATATGTCCTCGCCAGGAAAGGTATGCCCTTACTATCACTGTTTAATTGGGGGAAAAAGATTGGTAGTTGCCCCAGTTGGGCTTTGAACCTGTGACTGTCTGCTCTTGTATACAGTGTCTGTGTGCACTGCACCACCGTGTAGCCACAGTTTGGGTGGCTTCCATGGAATGTCCATGACTGTGGCTCTGGCAGGGCCTGTCTGTTGCAGTGGACGGAGGCCGCTGTCCTCTGTCGCTTGCAGCCACTGCCCCCTGCACCACATGTACTCGTCCGCCATCATGCTGGCATGAGCTTCTCCCATAAAAAGCAGATGACCTGATTGGAATGTGGCAGTATGGGACTGCATTTGGGGTACTTGGCTGTGGGTAATGCCCATTGTTGTGGTGTGTGTGCGTTGTTGGGTAAAATGTGGGTGTTTTCCCCATGCCTATGTCCCCTGCAATACAGGGGTGTCTGCGCTATCTGTGTTTAGTGGTGGGTAAAATATAGGGAATGGGCTGGCAAGTGCCCCAGCTGGGCTTTGAATCTCTGACCCTTTGGTCCTAGAGGTACTGACTCTGTACGCTGCACCACACTATGGTCACAGAGACAGTGCACCCCCTGGATGTAGTAAGCCTGGCAGGATGGAGTCACAAACCCTGCTCTATGCAATTCTACTGTGGGCATATGCACCCTGTCTGGTGACAAACGTGCACATAAACCCCGGAAATGACCACGGGAAATGGGGGACAAAATATCACCACGCTGGGCAACAGTGATATTAATGGGCAACCATAGCAAACACTCCAAGGAAAGCTCCAAAACGTGGAAATGTTTTTTGGAAGAGTCTCCTCTCCGTAGACCCTTCCAAAATTCATTTTTTTTTTCTGGAGCTTTGCTGGGTGTGTTTTCTGTATTTGCCCATCACTATAACTGTTCCCCAGCTGAATTACTATTTTTAATAGTTCTGTTGTGGTCATTTTCTATTTTTATTTTCACTTTTGTGCTGTGCACATGTATCACACTGCTCACGTTTTGCTGGTTTCCCCGGTTTTCCTGTACATTGCTGACGGAAATGGTTTCTCTTCCCTTTAAATGCTTTCTACCGCGAGTGTTTCACTCGCGGTAGTTTTTACATGCAAATTCGGGCCCGATACTGTGCAGGGAGCCTCTCCCCTCCCACTCTCCACCCATTGACCCCGTCCCTCCGCCCCTCCGGAGCCTTCCTCCGCCCTCCTTTCGCCGTTCCACGCCTCTATCGGACATTTGCGGGCCCGCACTTGTACGGGGCCCGTTAGTGAGCCGCGTACCTGTGCGGGGGTGACACGCACGTGTGCAGGGCGTTTAAACGCGTTTCTGCGCGTTTCAGTGCCGTGTTGCCGTGCGCTATTTTGCGGCGTGCTATTTTGCGGATTTTAGTAAACATGCCCCATAGTCTCAAAATGGGCCTGCACCTTAATGTAAAGAAGACAAAGATCATGACAACTGGCATAATCAACAGGTTCATCGTTGAAGGAGAAGAAATTGAAATCGTGAACAACTTTAACCTACTTGGATCAACTATCAATAAAGAAGCAACAAGCAGTCAAGAAATCAGATGACGCATTGCTCTTGGCAGAATGGCTATGAAAGACCTAGAAAAGAGCCTCAAGAGCAGAGATGTCTCTCTCCATATAAAGATTCGACTTGTTCAAGCCATGGTATTTTCAATAACATCATATGGATGTGAAAGCTGGACAGTGAAAAAGATAGACAGGAAGAAAATTGATGCCTTTGAATTATGATGCTGGCGGAGAATACTGTGTATACCATGGACTGCCCGAAGAACAAACCAGTCGGTACTAGAGGAGATCAAACCTAAGCTTTCCTTAGAAGCTCAGATGACAAGACTTCGACTTTCATACTTTGGACACATCATGCGAAGAGAGAGATCATTAGAGAAAGACATCATGCTTGGCAAGATAGATGGTCAGCGCAAAAGAGGAAGGCCAGCGATGAGATGGATCGATACAATAACAGCAGCTACAGGTACCAGTCTGTCAACAATGAGCCGCCTGACTCAAGACCGAACACAACTTAGCATAGCTATCCAGAGGGTCGCCATGAGTCGACTCCGACTCGACGGCACTTAACAACAAAAACAACCCCCAGGAGGCCAAGACCTGACTACAGAGGTCAGTTATACATCCTGTTGGTATGGTACTTGCTGCTGTTTCTGTGTTCCAATCCACCCTACCCCCAGGAGGCCTTGATCTGATTACAGAGGTCAGTTATACATCCTGTTGGTATGGTACTTGCTGCTGTTCATGTGTTTATATCCACCCTACCCCCAGGAGGCCTTGATCTGATTACAGAGGTCAGGCTTAAATCCTGCAGGTATGGAAGTTGCTGCTGTTCATGTGTTTATATCCACCCTACACCCAGGAGGCCTTGATCTGATTACAGAGGTCAGTTATACATCCTGTTGGTATGGTACTTGCTGCTGTTCCTGTGTTTACATCCACCCTATCCCCAGGAGGCCAAGACCTGACTACAGAGGTCAGTTATACATCCTGTTGGTACGATAGGTGCTACAGTTCATGTGTTTACATCCACCCTACCCCCAGGAGAGCTAGACCTGATTGCTGTGGTCTGTTTGACATCCTGGTGTCAGGGTACTTGCATCTGTTGTTGTTGCACTGCTGACCCCAAACACCAGGAGACCCACACCTGATCACAGAGGTCTGTTATAGCTGCTGGTGTCAGCGTACCTGCAGCTGTTGGGGTGTCACTGCTCTGCCCAACCCCCAGGAGGGCCTAGACCGGATAACATAGCTCAGCTAGATGGCTCTGTGCATGCTCCGGCTGCATTTGGCCACAACTGCCATATTCACAGGAGGCCTAAGTCCTGACCACAGAGGTAGAGTTGTAGGTCTGATGTCATGGTAGTGGCCCCTGCTGATGTGCCTGGCCCACCCAAACACCGGGCGAGGTCAGAACACATTGCACATGTTCCTTAGAGAGCTCATGGTGCCACGGTGGGTGTCGGCTGATGTGTGTGGGTGAGCCAAATACACAGGTGTCTGCCGCAGCATGCAGGGATTTTGGAAATCCCACTTTTGGAGACCAACATGACCACCACACACATGGCATGGTGCACCCATGTCATGCAAGGAGGGTGTGGGAACAGGGTAAGGGGGCCGGGGGTAGCACACAGTACACATAGCTGGCACCCCACGCATGGGCAGACCCACAGCCACATATGCATGCGGCACTGCCAACAGGTCATAGAGGACCCACTGGCCAGAGCAGCAGCAACACTCAGCTGCCTGCAGTGATGTGTGATATGCGATGGCCATCCACCAGAGATATCTTCCCCCTGATGTTCCCATCCATTGCATTCCCCCCCCAGGTGGAGGACCTTCGGAAGAAGGGAAGGGAGTTGTGGCTGCACTGCCTGGATGTTCTGGAATGCCTACAAAGGAAGGCACAACAGGAACATGATGGTGAGTGTTGCGGCCACTGCAGGGATATATAGCATGTCACAGTGGGCCAACAGCCTGTGTGTGGCCACACAATGTTTATGTGGTGTGGGAATGGCATGATGGTGTCCTAATGACTGTCTTCCCCAACAGAGGCTGTTGCTGCCAGGGAACAGGCATCCACATCCGGGACACACACAACAGGGCCCGCAGCTCCAGCCCAACCGATGGAGGAGGAGGAGGAGGAGGGGTCAGAGCCGGAGGACAACTCTGCGGAAATGGAGTGGGCAGAGGGTGGTGTTGGGCGGGAGGGACGGGAAGGTGAGGGTTGCTCCGGTGCACCGGTGGGTGGGTGGGAGGATGATGTGCAGGAGGAGGTGGAGGAGGAGGAGGAGGACAGTGTGGAGGGGGGAGGGCAAGGTTGGGGGGAGGTGTCAGGGGGGATGGAGGGGGGAGAAGGTGGCCCTGTGGGTGCAGTGACACCACCACGTGCCACAGGCAGGGCCCACGCACATGCCACCACACAGACTCCGGGCACCTGGGGCAGATGTGGTGGCTGGTGTGTCCGGGACCTGTCTGTGGCAGTGCTTGGTGTGCTGCAATAGCAGCGGGCACAGGACCGCACCATGTGGTGGCTTGCAGGTGCTATTCAGTGGCTGGCTGCCGAGATGCAAATGCAGCATGCAGCTGGTATGGGGGGTGCATCTCGGCAGCCATCCCCTGATGGGCGGCCCCGGAGTGTCTGAGGGGCAGAGTGGCAGCCACACACGTGCCCTGTGGTGCCGTGTCACTCGGGCCACAGCATGCGTCTACCTGTAAATATCAGTCATATATGTAAATACACAGGTTTTGTTATATATCATACTGGTCACATGTTTTCCTTATAGACAGACTGTTGAAGTGAGCATGGGACATGTGTGTTCATCCCTATGTGTATGTGTATTAGACATCGGTAACATACATGGACCGTCTCCATACTCATGTGTGGGGTCTGACCATGTGCGTAGCCATCAGTGCCCCCTGGTGCCCCTGTGATGTACCGCACTGCTGTGTGTACCACCTGCTATGGACACATGCTTGCTGCCTGTCATGTGTAGGTAGCATATCTGATGCACCATGCTCGTAGGGGAATAGGGGGGATGGCCAGCAGCAGGTATGTGGCAGGAAGGATAAGATGGACTGCTGTACCCAGGAGCTGCCCAAGGAGATAGCTGGTGAGGCCAAGACAGGTGGATGTAGGTCTGGAGGGGGATCAGCGTCTCACTATAGGCGTGGGGGAGAGTAAACAACTGACTGTAGCTAGTTACCTATGTCTGCCTGTGTCTTACACAAACATCTACAGCTAAACAGCCACGTAGGCCCTGATGTGGGTCAGATGGAATGGCACACATCTGGGTGGAGCAATGGAGAGGATATGGGGTGTGAGAGAGTGACCGATCTGTAAAACATACATGTACCACCATAAACATATTACTACTTAACTGGAGAGGTAGGGTATACCTCCACGCATAGGTAGAAGGGTGCACACATGGCATGGTTCATGGCACACAGGGCATGGTATAAGGTCTGTGTGTTGATTGGTGGTAGTGCATACACCACACCCCTAAGGGAAATGGGGAGGCACATGTGACCATGGTGACAATATGGGGGACAGGGTACTCAGGGGAGTACAGTGGCAAACACCGGAAATGGGCACATAGGTATAATCAGGTTTAGTCATCTTTATTGGCACACAGTGACCTGTTCCCCGCAACCAAGACCTGCGTTGCCGCCCACATCCACGGCGACCATGGCCCAAGCAACGCCATTGTTCTGGTTCTGCTGGTGTTGCCTCTGGGGCTGGGGCTAGCTGCTGGGAACGCCCAGCCATGGCCTCTTGAGCATCTGCAATCCGCAGTAGCGCCGCTGCCATCACCTCAGCTGTGGCATGCATCTGACTCATCTCCTCCTGAATACCCATCAGAACCTGATGAGTGGCTGTGGGTGAGACACAAGGTGATGTGTGAGACATGTGTTGCACCCCCCCCACTGTGACTCATGCACATGTCTGGCGTATCCCAACAGACCAGTCCGCAGACCAATCATGTATGCGATGACTAGCAACGCAGTACCATGTTTACATCTGTGTGTCCCATGATCCATCCATAGGCCAGGAAATGATCCTGCTGGGGGTCGTGGAGATCACAGATATGACACATGGTACTGTGTTGCACTTCAATGTGTCACTGCTGTATCTGCGCAGTGGTCATATGGGATAGGTTGGATAATGTGGGGATTCATGGCACACAGATAGATATCTGGGGGTGCTGTTCACTCTAAACTTGACGCACAGTACTGAGTACCCTGACTATCTTTGCTACTTACCACTACCCAGGGAGAGGGGTCTGGCGGGCAAACTGTATAGGTGATCTGGGGTAGGTGTGTACCACTGTACGTCTCCATGGAGTATTTTGTGGTGAATAGTAGGCAAATGTATGAGCTCATTAGCATGATGACACCAGATGGCACATGCTACAAGGGGGGGGGGAGTGCACATGGCACACACCCCCACTGCAAATACAGAACTATGTGCTATGGTGTCATAATATTAGGGGGCACATGGAATGTCATTGTGGATGTTACGTCAACCCCCAGGGGGCTTGTTGTGTATTCTGTTACCCACCTTCCGCATTGTGCTTTGCTGTGGCAGTATGAGCCCGCAGCTCTGCAAGGATGATATCCATGCTGGTGTGTTGGGTGCATGATGTCCCCAGCGCCTGCATCGTGTGGTGACTCCCCTCTGACTCTGCGTCCTCCACAGCCCATGTGCTGTTGCTACTGGCCCCCACTTGTGCGTTGGCATCCGCTGCCCTGTCCTCTGCCTCTGCAGCACAACGTTTCCTGGGGCCTCCCTGCCCATGCTGTCCGCGTCCCCGGACTCGCCGGCCTCTGGCCCCTTGGCATCCTCTAGAACCGGCACATCCCTCTCCTCATATGCCTCCATGGCCTGGATGTCACCTGGGTGTTAGAACAGGGTACAAAGCAAGGATGAGTTAGCGTAGGTCAGATATCTACACCTGTGTAGTACATCCCCGCCAACAGCAATGTGGTGTACGCCTGTACCTGCCGTTCCTGCACCTACAATGGGGACAGCACATTGTAATCTTCTGAATATGTAATCTCTGGTCTAGTCTCCGCTTGGTCCTGGGTTCATTTCACTTCACAGACGCAGGAGGGTATTGTAATAAGACAAGCAAACAGGTGTGGCTTGGAGAAAGGTTTTTATGTACAAATAGGCTTAATCCATAGGTATTGAACAGAGGTATATAGTGATTGTTACAGAGCTGTTTCAGTGTGTATCAATGAATCTGTGTGTGTGCATGTGTGAAGTGTGAGAGAGATAGAGGCCAGAACATGTGGGTCAGAGCCGCATGGTAGGCCAGAACATGTGGATAGAGAGAGAGAGAGAGGGGGAGGGGTGAAGGGAGTTGAGTATCAGAGTCTCATTGTAGTGTCCAAACCTGTCCGATGAAAGAGAGAGAGAGAGAGGGACAGGAAGTGTGTCTGTCCTTTATAGTGCCTCTCCAGCAGTTCCCCTTGAGGTCTGCTATTGTCTTTGGCCACTCCCTTTAAGGTCTGCTATTCTTGATTTAGCAAGGAGGGGCTGCAGCCAGGTCCTAGAGACTGACGTCACCCAGGGGTCAGAGTTTAGACTGAATTAAACAGAGTCCATAGCTGCATGAAATGTATGCTGACATCTCCCACACCTTTTTTATTTTTATTTATTATTTGTGCCTGGAATTGGTGGAAGCAAACCTGTGGTACCTGTCCCAGCTGCCATTACCTGATAGTAGGCAGCTCATCGAATACCTCCTGTATTAAATACCTTGCTATGTCTAGCAGGTCCCCTGTCCTGCACAGTACTGTCTCTAGTACTGTCTCTAGTGTTCTAGAGATAAACAAGTCTCCTTATGAGTCCAAACCTCGTGTCTTAGGTTGAGCAGCCACTACTGGGGGGGGAACCCAATATGCCACTTACATACCCGTCTTAGAGAGAGTGAACAGTGCATAAGGTCTGCAGGAATTTTTAAGGAGGCTAAAACCAAACGGTACCAGGATGCTATGAGTGAGGATAGGAAGCAATACTAGACTGCAGCTGACTCTGGTATTCAGTGTAGTAGGAAATACCGAATTAGCCAAATTAGCAGGCCAAGTTAGCCTGGATGTAGGGGTGGATGCTGGAGAGGTTCAGTGTAACTACCTTAAAATGTTGTTGTTCTGTATGACATGCGCTGCAAGGAAATGTACATTTTTTTCATCTTACAGCACAGGAAAATTACAATAATGCATAGCAATATTTGTACAGCAGTTAAAATAATAATAGGGTGAATAAAAACATTAAAGACATGATCAGCAGTAGGTGAGTAACCAAATAACAATTCCCACACAGACACATGAGCATCTTGTAGCAAGTGTCCAACAATTTGTTGAATGTGTCCATTCTCATAGGCGATGGTGTGATTCACTTCAGTGGATGTTGTTTTAAGGTGATCAATATAGGCATGGAGTTCTGTAAAGTTGCTTCTCCCATGCCAAGTGGTAATGGATGCACAGCATATGAGATAAAGTCTGGAATGTCCATAGAGTCATTGGTAACCAGCGGTGTGGAATAAGTTGTCCCATTAATGGTGAGGGAGACCAGTGGTGTATGACTGCACCAGGTATTGTTTGGTAAATAGTTTGAACTGTACAACAAAGTGTTCTTGGGAAGGCGAATGTCATGCATTCTGGGAGCAATCGAAAAAGAAACTTTCTGGGGAAAGAACAGATGAAAACAAAAGTGTCCAGCTCCAAGGTAGTCAGGGGATATGAGAGCTTAACAGTCAGGGAGCAAGAGGAAGAATTGTTCCAGCAGGAGGTGTCAGCCTCTTTAAACTGGTGAGGTTGACACTTGAACTGAAATGTAGTCTGCTCACACAAACTGGGGTCCATCGGCTTGAATGAAGTCCAGGTGTCGTCCAGTGGCTGTACCCATGTGAGATGGTCCACAGGATACATAAGCATATTATCAAATTGCACCCCAATATTAACAACAGGATAAATAACTGTGTGTTGTCCTGACCATGGGATCAAAGTACAGATAGAGCAGCCTTGTGGTGAACAAATGGGAACACTAACTGTCCACCCATCAAGGTGAGCTATAGCAAATTCTGGTATTTTGGTACTAGCCATATGAGTGAGAGATGGTGGCCAGTGTCCTAACTTAGCAGTGATCAGAATTTCCTTTAGTATAGTAATAAGCTCGATCTGTACTTGATCACAGGCAAGAGCCCAGGAAATATTCTTTCCCAATCTATATTCTGCATGTGCTAAGGTAACAATTTTCTGTTCTATAATGGGAGATATAAGAGCAAAGGTATCTACAACTACATTGGACAGTTTAGAGGAAGCTTCATTAATAATATGTTGTGAGGTAAAACCATCAGCAGCATGCTGAGCAGTGGATCCCATTTTATTACGGAGCACCTCTATATCAATTATATTAAGGGCACCCAGTGCAGTCCCTGTGCCACCTAAAATGGTATCAATTAATTCACGCTTGTGTCGAAATTGCTTAGCTCTGGGTGTTACTGACTGCATATCAAACCAAGTATTGAGCATTTGTATGTGGTTGGCAACAAACTGAGAGCAATTTGGATATTTGTGAGTAACTAGAAACAATTTGGGAAATAGATGCCAAGTAAGAAAATGGTATTCCACATCATATAAAACATCGTGTGGTGCATCATATTTAATCTGAAATGGATGTCCTTCCTGAAATGGGTGGATATCAGAAAGGTAGAGTACAGGAGGAGCAGAAGTAGTGGGAGGGGTGGGATGAGGGGTGGTAGGTAAACAAGATACATCCAAAAGGAATGAAGTCTCAGTGATGTGCTGTTGATCACTCAAACCCATGTATAAGTTATTTTCCAGGTACCTCTGTCCTAACAGGAAATATTGTACAAAATCAAAGCAGGAGGACCTAGAAAGTAACGTTCTGGGCGTGCCCTCAATTCTTGTGTCCTTTCTAGAGAAGTGGAAACTGGTGGCTCCCACTGTACTTGAGTGATGTTTAATGAATAGAACACTGGCTTGTCCTGTACTGAACAGAAACTCAGGATGACCAGATCCTTTCCTTCCGGGAACGGTGGGGGTATTTCTTGATAACGATATACCCCACTTGTGGAGTTAGCCCAGCCAATCGTGCATATTCGGATGATAGTTCCTGTAATGAGACTTGAGTAGAAGAGAGCAGATACAAGAACAACAGCAAACCGAGACATAATAAAAGCAAACTTGTTTCACTCTACTAGGGAGTAAACTAATGCTCCCCACTTATACTATGTAACACCAAAACAAAAAAAATTTTTTTACTAATTTCTAACTAACTACTTATTTACATAACTATTAAACACATGTCAACTATACAGCAGGAGTAAATAGTTACCGTCCTCAAGCGACTTTTGTTCAGAAAGCAGCTGTCCGTGCTGTCTTCATAAAGCAGCTGTCCGTGCTGTCTTCAGGTGGTGGCTGAAAACAAAGACTGATAAAACACATATTACCCATATGGTTTTAACTGGGTGATGTGTTTCCAGTACTGCTGGTTATCGTGCATTAGGATAGGCTTGGGCCTAAGGTATCAGTAACTAAGTATGGTCCCTCCCACTGTGCAGTTCCAAAGGGGAGTTTTGGTCTAGGTCTCATCTCTGCAAGACACTAGTGACAGGGCTTCCTTCATGTAATCATGAAATATTGATGGTGAATCCTTAAATCCCTGTGGAGGCACAGTCCATGCACACTGTTTCGGCCAGGCTGGTGAATTGCATGTGGAAGAAATAGGTCTAATCAGATCCCTCTCCTCCAGTATCTTCACAATTTTAGTCACTGGTTCTATAGCCTGATGAGGTACTGGGTATTGCTTCAGTGGTAGAGGATCCTCACCTTCCAACAGTATTTCTGTGTGCATTTTCCCACAATCTAACTTGTCTTGAGCCCAGACTGGAATATCAGCCACCTCTGAAGGAATTACACACAGATCATACTGCTGAGCTGCCTTAGTGCACTGAGTTGCTAACTGCATGGGGATGACTTCATGCACTAAAGTTTTAGAAGCACTTGAAGTTCCTGAATACTGCCACAATTTAAGATTAGCCATATCCCCCACCAAAGTTAACTGGTTGGGAACATCAGTTCCAATTATTTCTTTTGGTGTGTTCACTATAGTGGAGGCAGTGGTTTCTAACATTTCCTTATTTTGTTCACTGTGCACAGGGATACCCCATTTAACTGGGATAGCCACACATTTGGAAGCTGTGTCATTAATTCCTTGAATTTCATAAATTTCCATATTTTCCTGATCTGCAGTGGGAGAAGCTCTGTTAGTAAAACTAATTCCAGCCCCTGTGTCAATCAAAGCTAATTTATCCTGACCCCCTACTCTACTGATAACATTGGGGCGTGCACAAGAGTCCAGTATCAAGGGTGTTACAAGCCTTAAATTGTGTCCTGGGCCTGTATCCATTTCATCATCCAGAGGCTCTGGAATTGAGTCCTCTGCTGAGATAAAGGAGGCAGGCTGGGCTATGAAGGCTTGAGACATTTTGATATCTGAACTCAAGAGGTCAGGACATCCCTATGCACTAGCCTTGTGTTTGTCCTGAGCTGCTTGTAAATCCTGTTTTAATTTATCTAGTTCTATCTGCAGTATGTGTTTGTCTTGTTCCCATTTAGATTTCTCCTTTTCTAGCCCATCTCTCTGTGCTTTGAGTTCCTGAAAAGGAATGTAACCTGAGGAGTTTCTAAAAGTACCTCTGCCGTGTGCTCTCCAAGGGGCGTGGCCTCTGTCGGTGTTTCTTGTGTACTGAGAGGATCCTTCAGCTTGCCACTTAGGGGTGTGTCCTCTGTCTGTGTTTCTTATGTACTGAGAGGATTCATTGGCCTGCCACTTCCGTGCCTCTGATACTGTAATGACCTGCGAGGGCTGGGTCTTCCAAACAGACCCAATTCTGAGCATTAGAGTATCAAAAGGGGTTGCTTCAGGGTCTTCAGAAAATAACAGAAGGTGTTTTGTAATCTCAGGGGATAGCAATTCTAATAAAAATTCCTTATGCATGCTCTCCCCATAATCTTCTGCTTTGGGCCAGGACTCCTGCTCATTAAGAACTGCTTTTAAAATCCAGGCTCTATATGCAAACTGTTCCAGTGTATCATCTGGTAAAGGTGAAATAATTTTAAATACTTGCATTGGGGAACAGTGAAATAGTTTCTCAGTACCCCTTTTAACCAACTGGTATGGGTGAGTGAGAGAGCCAACCCTGTAATAGTGTGGCCCTAGAGCCAGATGCATAAGTCTATCAAAGTCTGATTGTTTTCTTCTGTATTTCCCTAGACCCCAGTGAATCAGAATATCAATCGCCCATTTAACCCACTGATTTACATTAAGAGGCATAGTGCCAATTTTCTCAACTATTTTTTCAATATCTCTATCTTTTAAATTTTCCTGGAACATTAATTTAACTGGTGCTTTTAGTTCTGTACTGGCTGCCATGTCTAAGTCATCTGAATTATTCTCCTGACAGAGATTGCTGGGTTCTGGCTGAGATAAACTATCTGAATTTTCCTGCTGTGATTCATCTGTGTTTTTGCCATTCCTCAGTCCAACTATGCATACTTTAGTATTCTTTTGTTGCTGATAAGGTGTGTCATAGGCATAGGGAATGGGTGTATCTTTGTTCTTTTGTTTCTCTCTAGCTGGTATGCATGGCTCATAGGCATATGGTGCTGAGGGAGGGGTAGGTGTTGACTTTCTTGCAGAGGCCACTTGATCTTTAACGTGCCTCAATTCAAGTTTAAGTGCTTCTAATTGTTCACTAACAGTTATAAAAGAATTTGTGGCTTGAATCACTTGAGTTCTCTGAATAGAAATACAACTTTGTGCCTCCTCCAGTTCTTTGATCAATTGGCTACACTGAGAAGTCAGTTCAGAGTTTTCTTTTTTCATGCTAATTAGTCCCCTGTACATGCCCTGGATGAAGAGGCATTTTCTTTTATTTGTTTTCTTTTTGAATTCATGATCATGGCTTAACATTCGTTTTTGAATATTATACCATGAGTCAGGGAATTCCCCTTCATATGGACCTCCTTTTCTCTTACAATATGAAATTAGAATTTCTGTAAGTTCTTTAAAATCAAATGCTTCCATATTAGATACTGCAGAAAGGCTGTAGTTGGACTATCTAAAATGTGTAACCTTAGAAGGAGGAATGCTAACTTAAAAGGTATTTCACACCTATTTAACAGGGTGGAGTAGATTAACAGAATTGTATCAGTTGCAGCCAGCTGTAAGCCTGCTCTCAGTAAGAAAGTTACTGACAGGAGACAGAGAAATAAAAGTAAAAAAGGGACAGGAGATTAACAGAATAGTCAGATATTCCTGCTCACACCAAGATATATACTGACAGGAGAGAGAAATAAAAGTCAAACAGACAGGAGGGTACATTAGTGTTACCAGGAAAGATGTATATTGTACTCTATGAGGGAATATTTAACTGTGTAACTCTGTATTTTCTTAGCAGTTCAAATACTATATAAAATCTGTAGCAAGCCTATACATAAAAATAAGACAATTGCAAGCCACTCTGTGTAATGTCCTTAAAATTCTAGATTCTTACAGAGCCTTTTGACACTAAAAGTCTCACCTTGTCTAACCCACAAAACAAAATTGTAAATGGTCACAAGGGCTATTGATTTTCCTGTCTCACTCTGTCTGAAATCTACTTAATGTATTATACAAAATTATTACTTACCCAACTGGAGGTCTGCTGTGAAATCCGAGAGACGAGCCCCCAATATGTAATCTTCTGAATATGTAATCTCTGGTCTAGTCTCCGCTTGGTCCTGGGTTCATTTCACTTCACAGACGCAGGAGGGTATTGTAATAAGACAAGCAAACAGGTGTGGCTTGGAGAAAGGTTTTTATGTACAAATAGGCTTAATCCATAGGTATTGAACAGAGGTATATAGTGATTGTTACAGAGCTGTTTCAGTGTGTATCAATGAATCTGTGTGTGTGCATGTGTGAAGTGTGAGAGAGATAGAGGCCAGAACATGTGGGTCAGAGCCGCATGGTAGGCCAGAACATGTGGGTAGAGAGAGAGAGAGAGGGGGAGGGGTGAAGGGAGTTGAGTATCAGAGTCTCATTGTAGTGTCCAAACCTGTCCGATGAAAGAGAGAGAGAGAGAGGGACAGGAAGTGTGTCTGTCCTTTATAGTGCCTCTCCAGCAGTTCCCCTTGAGGTCTGCTATTGTCTTTGGCCACTCCCTTTAAGGTCTGCTATTCTTGATTTAGCAAGGAGGGGCTGCAGCCAGGTCCTAGAGACTGACGTCACCCAGGGGTCAGAGTTTAGACTGAATTAAACAGAGTCCATAGCTGCATAAAATGTATGCTGACACACATGTGCGTACAGTTTGCTATACCTGACAGGGGGGGGAGGGGTGGCCTCTCGCACTGGTGGAGCTGTGTCACATTTGCTTTTATGTTGGGGGAATGGGGCTGAGACTGGCGGCCCCACTATATGCAGCACTAGGTATGCACTGTGCATGTGACCTTGGATGCGGGATCAGCGTTACATGTGGCCAGGGTGCATGTGTGAGTCCTGAGTGGGATTGTGGCCTGTCATAGTATGTGTGAGCGATGTGTATGCATTGGCCTGAGTGGTATGGATGGCAGGTGTTGCAGCATTCGTCCAGGTAAGCCAGACGTGTGTGGGGTCTGCCACTTTGGTAGCCACTGTGCGGTGTGTGTGGACAGCTATCACATACTCGATGTGTGTGGTGGGTTATTTCAGGGGATGGGTGGAGTGATGCTGGGCATGTGGTTGCACCGTGGGTGGGGGTCATGGGAATGTGTCTGTGGCACTGCAGTACCTGTATAGATGATGGACCCAGGTGGTGTGGGGTCTTGGCTAGGTGCAGTTGGTATGGCAGTGGCAATGTGCACCCCAATGTCTTGTGAGGGTGGGTGGGGGATCCACACTATATGTTGGACAATGACAGAGTGTGATGTGTTGGATATCTGTGTGATGTAGTCATTGGGGTTTGTTTGCGTCTACCTTGCCATCACAGTGTGATAGCCCTTCCTCCGTCACTGGTCTGGGATATGTCTTTGGACAGGTAATCTCATACACACGTCATAGCTGTTATAGGTGGTGTGTGTGGGTCCCCCCCAGGTCAATGTTTTCTGGCCTAGTTGTATGTCCCTCCTGTCTGTATCCCCCTGTCATATAGTGGTGTGTGCCTGGCTGCAGATGTATGCTGTTCTGTGTGACCTATATGCCATGTACGAATAGCTGCTGCATGTGCTGGGTTCATGGGGTGGAGGGTGTTGTGTCCCCCTGTATGTACGGTCATCTGGCCCACTCATGCATAGTCAAGGGGGGGTGGCACTCTGTCTGGCTGGAGGACTGACCCCCCCCCCCCCAGTTCTGTACACCTGTGCAGTGCTCTACGACGTCCAGGACTGTGGCTGTTGTGCAAGCAGCCCCAGGTACCTGTCATACCCACCCTGTACCTACACAGCCATGTTTTTCTGGATATGTGGACCCAAGTTGCCTGTGTTAGGGCACACGTGTTCTCAGGACAAAGGCCCCCACCTTCCCATCCATGGCTGGCATGTACTGGGCCGTGAGTTGTACATGTGTAACTTATCTTTGACCTACCTGCCTGTGGATGGGCAGTGTCCAGCACTTCAGGCAGTCCACGCAGGTAGATGGGTCCAAGATGGTCTGCGAGTTCCTGCTCCAGGGGTGTCAGGGTTGGGGCAAAGGGACCACCCCCTCTGGTGCCCATGGCATGTCGCCTCTCCGCCACCATGTGTGCACGGACACCACGCTTAATATCATTAAACCTTTTCCTAAGGCTATCCAGGTCCCTGGTTGGCCCCCCTGCCTGGGCTACGGCCTCCTGGATCTCCTCCCACACATGTATCCGTGTACCCACAGTGGTGCTTGTGCTCAGCCGGCCGTAAAGCACCTCATACCGCTCCAAAAACTGACCAGCAGGATGTTGTTTTCCTGCTGGCTGAATCTAACAGCCCTCCTCCTGTCCTCGGCTAGCACCAGTATATGCCTACGTTTGGTGCTGGGTGGCCCCTGGATGGGCTGCGACACACACGATGGGCCTGCAGCCACCACCACAGGCCCACCTCTCCCTGGCGGCTCTGGGTCCCGCTGAACATGTGTCTCACCCTCCTCCCCCCCTGCCATGTCCTGCCACTCCATCTCACTGCCCACTGTGCCCTCTCCCTCCCTGTCACAGATCTTCACCCCTCCTGTTCTTTGCCTACTCCCCCTCCCCTGCCCCTCGGCTCCTCTGCTCCACCTCACGCCTGCACCTCATCTCCCCTCCTCTCCCTTGCATCTGCTGCTCAGATCACCTCCTGTCTCTCTCTCCTGCTCCTAGCCTCCCCTCCTCTCACTCTCTCTCGCCTGCTCCGCAACACACCTCTCCTCACCTGCTATAATCCTGATCTCACACTCGCCTGCTCTACAACTTGCCTTCTTTCTCCGTCGCCTACACAAACCCCTCAGCTTGTACCACGTGTGCATGTGTATTTATGTGTTTTGTTACGTGTGTCTGTCCTTTCGTGCGTTGTGCATGTGTAGCGGCGTGAGCGTGAAGGCTGCACGCATTGCGCATGCGCTGGGGTAATGCGGAAGGTGTGTGCCTGGGACCCATGTGACGAGTGCCGGTCCATGCATGTGACGTAAGGCCGGCTGCATGCGTGTAATGACACGCAGCACATGGGCACCTCTCACGCTCACACACGGAGCACCTGCGCAACGTGGTGACCCGTGCACGCACCTTCTACATCACCCCTGAGCTTGCGCAATGCGTGCAGCCTCCACACTTGCGTCGCTGCGCATGCGCAACACGCGCAAGGACGCACACACATAAAAAGCACATAAATACACATGCACACATGGTACACGCTGAGGGGTTTGTGTAGGCAAGGGAGACAAGGCATGCGGTGTTGGTTGTTGGTGAAGCAAGGGAAGTGTCAGAGGCAGGTTTGGTGTGGAGAGTGGCTGGGTTGGTGAGTGCTGGTGGAGTTGTGTGGCTGGGTTGGTGACTGTTGGGTGAGGTGAGTGTCTGAGTTTGAGTGAGTTTGAGGAGTTGAGGGGGTGGAGTTTATGGCAGGCTTTGTGGTTACTGCATGTGCAGTGGGAGGTGATCAGGGGCTGCGGTTGCCTGACGGGGGAGATGGTGTCCATGGGGCTGAGGCACAGGGCATAGGTTTAGTCCCACTGCAACACAGACCGGCAGCTGTGGGGGCAGGCCAGGCAGGGGCTGTGCCGGCACGGTGCAGGAGGCGTGCAAAGTTGCAGGCTCACCAGCCTCACCTCTACAGGCACAGGGCCCAGCTCCAGAGCATGCGTGAGGACCAGGTCATCTCCCTCTACCGCCTGAGCATGGGGGCTATTAGGGAGCTCTATGAGGATCTAAGACCTGACCTCGAGCCCCTGACTGGTCAGTCACATGCCATACCGGGTTTGGTCAAGCTCCTTGGTGCCCTACATTTCTTTGCCTCTGGCTGTTTCCAGTCATCTGTGGCCACAGTGGATGGCATGAGCTGCCCAACCTTCTCACGCTGTCTCCTCCAGGTACTGCGTGCCATGATCAGCCGGGTGGGGAATTACATTGACATTCCCAACACTAGGCAACAGTGGGGGACCCTGAACCAGGCCTTTGAGGCGTTTGTCGGGATACCACACATGATGGGAGCTATTGATTGCACACATGTTGCCCTGGTCCCACCCAGAGATAGGGAGGTAGTGTTCCGCAACCACAAACACTACCATTCCCCGAATGTTCAGGTTGTATGTGATGCAAATATGCATATTCTGAATGTGGTCCCTAGGTTTGCAGGGACCACCCATGACTCCTATATCCTGCATCACTCGGCACTATTCAGACAATTTGAGGCAGGACAATATGAGGACTGTATACTGCTGGGTGTGTATTTCTCATCTCTGACTTGCACATGGTGATCCTGTGACTAACCGTATGTGCACATGTCTGTCTTTGAGGTGTATCCCTAGTTGTGTGTGTGTCTCATCTGTCTGTGTGTGATCTAACGTTGGGGGGGCGGGGGGGTGGTGGTGCCCTCCAGCTCTACCTTGTTACGGTGCTGTGTGATGATGGTAGCATGGACGCTAGCATTTGTGTCGTGGTTACAGATTATGTTGATTGCAATCCGTATACCTACCCCTTGTTTTGTGTGTCATAACTTCACACGCTGATGCATAGTTGTGGTGTCCCATCATGTGCTATCATATGTTTCTGTCAGGATGTTTTGTGCATTTGGTTTGCACGTACATACTTGTGTCCATTTGGGTGGTGTCACGCCGCCACCGCTCGCCTCAAGCTAAGAGGGGCGTGGGTATTTTATAGGAACTTTTTGCTGTCTGCATTTTTAAGCCCTTTTCAACTATTTCCCCATAATACCTTCTGGGAAAGGTAGTCTTTGCTTGGCTGTATGTATGCATCAGACAAAAAGCTGTAGTTAGGCTCCAAGGGTTAAGGCAAATGACAGAATTTATTTTACACAATGGTTCGTTCTCACCACATACAGGATATTGGTTCAGGTCTCTGTGAAACAGAGTATTCTCCCAAAAACAAACACAAACTGAAAATGTCTGTTTAAAGGTTTTCCATATTGCAGGATAAACAGTCTTTTTAACAGAATGGACAATTCACTTCCTTTGTAGCCTTGCTGGCCTAAAGCACAAACAAAAATCACATTCACTGTCCGTGATAGTATAGCTTCTCTTCAGCTGCATAAACCTTCAAACAACAAATACAATTCAGGGCACAAGAAAGCTCTGTTGCAAAAGCTACTTTCTTACCCCAGTGTCCTTGTTCCTGCAGCAGGTGCTTAACAAGCCTTTCACAGTTTCCAGGGTTACTCCTTAGTCTTTGTGACCTTTCCCTTTACCAACATGAGGGAAACAGGGCCACCGGCTTGTGGACTATGGGTTCCCTTCCCTGGTAAACTCTCTCTCAGGATTGGCTTGTTTTCTCCCTGTTCCTCAGGTTTAAAGCCTTGCACACAGAACAGTCCATAGGAATCTCTTCCCCATTTAGCTTTACCTCAGGCTCTCCCAGCTGCATAGGCTCAGACTCTCCCAGCTCACAGTCCTCAGCCACCAGCCTCCCGGTGAATCCTGGAGTCTCTCCTGCTCCTGACTTCAAACCTCTGGCAGATGTGCTATCTTCCACTTAGCACTTTCCTCTCTTGGAAGCTCAAGGGTTCTGTTCTGCTCCGCACCGGTCAAGCTTTGCCAGCTTGCAGTTGTGCCTCGGCTCGTGGCAGTTTTGGCTTCCTGCTTCTCCTTCTCCCCTGCTGCTCCTCTTGCTGCTACCTCCGTCCTTGCTGCTACTCCTCATGATGCCGACCCTGCTCTCACACTCTGGCTTCAGTTTATACTTCCAGGGCTCTCTCTTCCACCCCTCCCTAACCAGGTGATGGCAATCAGCCTGACTTCGTGCACCTGCATACTTGGAGCACTCCCTGCCTAAGGGAGCGCTAGGGGGAGCATGGAATGTGGGCCATGTGGAAGTTTTCTGATTCCTAGCTGTGTTTGTGTCTTTCCTATTCTGCCTCGGTAAAAGGGGGCCCTTTACTAGGGTGAATTCCCTGTCTCTTTGTCCTCCCTCATGCTCTGGATAGGCCTCCTTGCCACAGAGGACATCAGCTCCTGCTTTAACGTTCCACATTTCTTTCTGCAGGTGATGCAGGATATGGGTGTCGCCCCTGGTTGCTGACCCCTGTGTGTCAACCACGGACACGTGCAGAGAGGAGGTACAATGAGGCCCATGCCTCCAGCTGCTCCGTCATAGAGCGCACCTTTGGCATTTTAAAGAATCGCTTCAAGTGTCTGGATAGGACAGGCGGGGCCTTACAATACAAACCACAGACTGTGGCAGAGATAATTATAGCCTGTTGCATCCTGCACAACATTGCTCTCAGACACCATATCCCTGTCCAAATTAATGAAGATCTGGAGGATGATCCTACGTGCCCTCCTGTACGTGCCCGTGGTGACACACATGAGGCGGCAGGTGATTGAGGTGCTCTTCTCATGTAAGTGCTGCATATGTTGCCACATACATTTGTTTAGATATGTGTGTACTACTACTACTAGTGAACATTTGTATCCCAATAGCAGTAAGATGCAACACTGCACTGACATGTAACAGACACTGCCTGGCCATCCCACCTTACAATCTAGTCATGACTGAAACGCAGAAGATGTGAGCAGGGCACAACAGCGGGTGGTGGTGGATTATGTGTGTTGGGAGTGGTAGGCTTGTGGGAGGTGTTAAGCTGTCATACCTGATTTGTGGCTGATTGGGATAGGGGCTGCTGTACAGCCACAGGTAGTTAGTTTGAGGCTTTGGGTGCAGCAAGGTGAAAGGCGTGTAGTATGGGGTAAACAGTAGGAGAGCAGACCATAGGTGGGACCAGTTGCCTAGAGGTGTGCGTTTCACATTTTTTAAATTTGAGCTGATTGATTAGTTGGTATCCTCTGATGGGCAGGGACTGTGTGTTAGTTGTTTCTGTATAGCGCTACATGTGATACGTAGCACTATATACATGCTGAGTAGTAGTTGGATTACTGATATATGAGATCAGTAAGGGCAGTTACTGCAACACCACAGTGTGCCTGTATGTATAGGTCAGCACGTAGCCTTGACATAGATGCGGAAACGGATAGGGAACCTGTGAGGTGTGCTGACAGGGGGAGTATTAGTGCCATTATGTGTGTGGCTGTAGAATAGCCATGCAGTGCAGTGTTGCATATTTTCAGGCAGACAGAGATGATTCAAGGCCAGATCAGCAAGGTGTAGGTTACAGTAGGCAAGCCAGGAGCTGATTAGGGGGGGGGGGGTGGATTTGGGTTTTAGTTGTGTTTTCAGGGAAGACTGGGGAGATATAGCTGATGACAACTAGACATAAACCACAAGTCTCAACTACAAGCTGGGTATGTGTGTAGAGGAGGAGAGTGCAGTCCAAGACAACACCTACATTGCGGACCCTAGAGAAAGGAAGTTTTGGCCACACACACAAAGACGCTCTGATGGGAGGGGTGGGTTTAGGTGCACATATAGCATATCCATGCTTTGCCATTATCAATTTCACACAGTGGGATGACATGCAGCCATCAATGTCAGGTGGCAACCAGACATTGGGGTGTGGTTTGGCAGACATAACTCAGGCGTGGAGAGATATATTTGCAACTCATCAGCACACAGCTGTTAATGTAAGTCAAGGTATGAGATATACACATCAAGAAAATGTATATGGACAGAGGATAAGGATGGAGCCCCTGCATATTTCCCTGTGTTACAGGAACTGACAGCGGTGTAGCAGATGACATTGAGACACCAGAACACACACTGAAGGGGCATTGGGAGTGATATGGGGGACACAGGATAGTACTGTGGGCTTAGAGCCAAGCAGGGACATGGTAGCAAGGAAATAATTCTGTTCCACATTTTTTACAGCAACAGAGAGGTGAGGAAGTGGACAGACAGAGTATGGACCCTTGTTGTTTTCCACACACACTTCAGTGATAACTTTAACATGAAACAAATCTGTACAGTGTGATGGGGAACAGTCAGTCTGTTAAGGATCTTGGGGAGTCTGTGAGCTGAGGACATGAAGGTTCAGTGTGTGTTGCACAGCTCCAACCTGACATATGTATGTTTCTTTTGTGCTTCTCAATCCACAGGACATACTTGGTGACCCTCATGGTGCTGTGGTGCATTGGCAGGTGACTGTATGTCATCCAACATGCAGTAGTCTGGGGTAGGTTACCTACAGCTACTTTGTCTGTGATGACAGTCAGGAGGAGCACATGTCTGCAGTGATCTGTCATATTGTATATATGCTGTTGTTCACCTCTTTTCCCTGCACCCTCATACCCCATATGATGCTGTTGGCACACATATCCACATGTATTCCTGACCAGTCTGTCTTCTCCAACACTGTCTCTGGGACACGTCCAATAGAGCTGTGTGTGTGTGCAGGTCCTAGGTGTTTGGGTGGTGGACTGCACGTACACCCTTCCCTGACATTGTAGCATCAACCAACAGCAGTGTATCATTGTATTTAACAGGCCTTTATCTCCATTAATCTCCAATTGTGCACATACAGGCCGTATGCTACTGCTGGCATGCTCACCTTAGCATACTGTATGGGTGTGTGTTTTTGGGTTGGCTGTGTGATGATACAGCATGCAGGCAATTTGCATTATCATGTGGTGTGAGGGGTCTGTATACCTGGGGAGCGGTGGTGACTGTGCTATCTCTACCTTACTGCTGTTTACCTTGTGAACATTGTGGACATGTGTTGTGTGTTGTGAGCTGACCTATCTCTTGTGTGCTGACAGATCACTGCGCAACAGCATTTTTGTATCACAGATATCACCATAATGTGGACATGCATCAACAGTGGCTGGACATGGGGACAGGTGATTCTACACATTTTGATGACATCTTCTCCCTTCACTGTGACGTGTTGTGGCTTTTGAGAGCCTCAGGGGATCCCAAACATACACTTGATGCAAACACACTGTAGGTTGCACCTTTGGTCTTTTGTGAATGACATCAGCCTTTACATGCTAATGATTTACTGTGTGTCTCATAGACATTTCATGTAGGGTCTCTGTACACAAATGCTGATGCACATGGGGTGGAGCTGTGAAACGCCTGTGTAACATGGGCATGGACATGACCATATCCATGTGACACCCTCGTCTGCGGTTCCAATTCAAAATGTCCCCAACATGCAGTGTGTTCTGTGTTGTGATCATGTTATGTTTGCCTGTGTGATGTTTCCTTACGTACATATTGATGTTTGACTCTCTGCAATTTGGGCTGATGTTGCAAGCAGCATACCAATACATTGTTTATCCTCTTCTGACACAGGGCAGTGAACACACAAAGCACATCTACTACAGTGCATCCGGCGTCACCATCAACCACCTGTTGGAGGACACAACAACACCATGGAACTATCCCTGGGAAATAGTGCCATAGGATGTTTGACCTCTGCAAGTGGGACACATGTCTAGGATGGACAGTATTATTGTTGAACTGCTACTTTGGGCATGACAGGCCTGTCCAACACACCGTTGCTTCCGTGCTCTGGCTGGGTGTCATCGCAGGAGACACACATGACCTTTCCAGTACTGTGGCATATTGGGATGTCACACTTGACTATGCATGCCCAGGGTTTCAAGGACAGTCGTAACATGACTTGTTGGATTGCAGACACCCTTTGCACTTTGGACACTGTGTACTGGTCCCCACGTGTGCAGCAGGGACTGACATTGTCGCTGTATGTTGTACATCCTTCTGACATTGTGTTGTTGTGTTTTGCCCATGTGTGTGACATGGAACGCAGGATACGCTCATCTGTTTGGTTCAACACGAACATACAGCCATGTGTGTGACACAGGGGGAGCAATGGAGAGGTCCTCTTTTCCATGTCCTCTTAGCCTCAACTTGGACATGACACAGTATTTGCCACGACACCACTTTACTGCACACCAACATCTTGGATTGCTGTTTGCAATCACCAAGGGTGTTACAGTGCATGTGTGGCATCACTGTATCATGTTTCAACGTACACAGTGCATGTGCATGTGACTGACTATGTTGGTGCAACACAGCATGTTGCAATATGGCTTCTGTGTGGGTTACTGTAACAAGTTTGACCTTTCTTTCCATCTCTATATACAGGTTATTGTGTCTGTTTACTGTACAGATGTGACGCTCTGCATTGATTTACAAACCTAGCATTGCATGTCTGTGCAGTCCTATTTATCCCCTGAGGTAACGACACTCACATTGCCCCGTTATATTTGGAGTGTGGCAGTGTGAGTGTCCATTTTCTTCCTTCATTTGTGCATTCCATGTACCGTGATATATGTGTACAAACACTGTATCTACACCAACCAGTGCAGGGGACCTTCTGCATAGTGTTATCTCTGCATGTTTCTGCAGATGGTTTCATTTGAATTCTCTGTGTTCGTGTGCCTCTGCTACCTGTTAGCATATCCTCATTGTGCATTTGATGATTGTTTAGGGTTACATTGTTGCAGCTTTGATTCCTATATCAGGCATTATGTGACAGCTGTAACATATATTTCGATATGTGTGTTTACACTTTCTTACTTTTAACAACATATGCTGTTTCATTTGTGTTCCTCCTGTGTTGGCAGACAGATATGTTTTAAGGAACAGATCATGATTGATGTGTGTTGGGCCCTCATCATGCACTGCCTACTGTCTACATGCACACATATGTAACTAACACATTTGGGGCATGCAGCAGCATGTGGGGGGTGGGGGCCTAATGCATACTGCAAACCATGCACCTGATGCACATTATCTCTCCTGCCCATCATCTGTAGATGGGCCAGTGACTTTTCTGTAACATGGGTTACATGGGTTGCTGCCCTGCAAAATGTGTTTTCAGATTTTCACCTGGGATCCACTCACCTTGATATTATGATAGGCGGTATCTACACTATCTGTGATGATTAACCAAAATAAAAATATGTGTTTGACATACATTTGTCTCTGCTGCTGCTTGATCACACTGACACTTGTAATTAGTGATTTCCTGGTCATGTACATGGCCCACCTGTGCTCCCATCCTTGTACGGTGCCAGCTGTCTATCTGCCAGCCGTTTGCCACATCACTGGGTGTTACATGTTCCCATACACACCTTCCCTTTGAGGTACTATTTTTGAATCATGCTCATTGTGGTTGTTTGGGATAGGGGTTACAGATGTGTGTTGTAGCACCATAGGTTGCAGGTTTGATCCCCACATGGGGTTTACTTTTTTTTCCCCGTTGTCCTAACCTGACCATTAGGTACCTGCAGGTTCATCACCTATGCACACACCCTTCCATCTCTTCACTGTACACCAAAGTGTGCCCTCTGTGCTGCCTATCCATCACATATTAGCTGTTACATATGTCTCTTTCTTTATAGTGTTTACATGGCAGTCCACTTGGGAGATTGGCATTGCTGCAGTTCAGCTGGTCTGTGGCACACCTGTTTGCAGGTTCAGTTCTCTCCTGTTCTGTTCCATATTTTGCCCTGCTCCACAGAGCATCCCCTGCCGCCCTTTGGGTTTAGGTTCTTTCCTATTTTGCATGCTGTCTCCACTGCATAACATTTCATTGTGTGTGTGCATGTAGTTATATGTGGCTCTGGTCCCAATTACAGACTGTGATCTGATCTGTACACACCAGATCTGCATGTGCATTCCATCATGGTTACTTTTGGAGGTTTGCCTATCCTGGCAGACAGCAGGCTTCTTGTGTGATGCCCTGCAGTATTCTTGTATGCAGCCTTTGCTAATGACTTCACGTTGGTGGTGTGGCATACTGGTTTGTGCATTGACATTTGTGCTAATGGTCATAGGTGTGATTCCTCTCTGTTCTCTTTCATTTGTATGCCTGTCCTGCACAGCTACTTTTCATTCCTGTGACAGTCATATCTGTGCAGATCTGTGATGTTAGCACATTGTACCCTTATCACAGTTGCCAACCATCCTTCTGTCCATCTATGTTTGTCTGCTAGCTGTGTGCCGTCCTACCCTGATGTGCATGCTGCTACCCCATGTCCTGCACTGATACACGTTTCTGCATTGCAGCTCTTCCTGGTTGTCTCTCCTGTGTGTGCTCTGCATGGCACTGCTACTCCTCTGTCCTCCTGTCATTACACCTATCCTGCCACCTCTACCTCCTCTGCTGGACACATCTTCCCATCCTCTGCCACACACTGTCATTGTTGCATGGTACATTACCATCACCCTGTGCATCGCTACAGCTGCCCCCGATATGTTTGTCCATTTTTCCAGCTGCCACATGGGCTGGACGTAGATTTGTCTGGTCCATCAGCTCAGATCTACTTCCTTCCATTACTTGTGCATTGTCTTTCCTTGTTGCTCTGTGCAGTGTTAGGGTTACATCTGTGTTTGGCCCATACCTTTCTTGCTTTTCAACTTGGGGGACCTTACTGCCCTTGGCTAACATTTTTTGAGTCACCTATATATCCTTGGGGCATCTTAAGCCACACCTTAGAATCAGCCAGCTTATGGGGTGCCTACTATGGTGCCTTGGGAGTTGACAACTTTTCGACATGGCCTCTGGGGCACATTATAACCTGCCTTGGCTGATGTGGTGGTTTAAGATGTGCCTTCTGGTGCGCCCTAAAAGGTGCATTAGTTTATGACACTGGGGTGCGGGTATTTTTAGCTGGCAGCACAGTTTGTTGTACTGTTTCTAGCAGGAAAGGGAATTGCCTTGGCCAGCCTTATTCATTAAGCCCACTGGGGGATTGAACTCATGACCCCTGTTTCAGCAGTCATTGTAGTAACCAGTGTGCTACACCTCTGCTGCTGTGATTGCAGGTCAGCACGCGAAGTTAAGGTTAACGTGCGGTAATGTGCACGGCTCCCTCTATCACGTGATAACGGACATGGCGCACTTTATCGCGCGATAACCCGCGATTGCTACCTTAAGACCGGAACGCCCACACCTTATATGGCATCCTTCACATTATCGCTGCAACTAGCGCCGGGAACATTAAGACGGTTTAGTAAACATACCCCTAAAAGTTAGTGCATGATAACACTATGGAAATATTTATGCAAATGAGGTTCCTTATGCAAATGAGGTCCCGTAATGAGTTTCTGCACCCCTCTTGGGCTGGCCCTGCTTCCAAACTGTTCTGAACAGTGCCAGCCACAGTCCATTGAATCTGAAAATAGAAGTAGTTGTGCCCAGCTGTGCGGTCTGCCTCAATCCATGACTTATACCAACACGTTGGAGAGCAGCACTATCAGACTGGCCACTCCTCATATATATAAAGAGAGCAGTTGGACTCATTGACTGGCTCCAAAGACTCCATAACTGGAATATCTGTATTGCGCTTGTACCAACGTGTTGGTATAAGCACATGGATTAGCTATAGGGGACAGGCTGTGCTGAACATGCGGGAGAAAAAACCTGGCCAGAAAAAAAATCCCTGCCCTGCCTGGGACCAGGGACCTCTCTCTCTTCGGAAAACAGGGAAATCAAGTTGTCCCTGCAGCCCTTCTCACCTGAGGGCTTGATAAGATGCTGCTCTCCTTGCTGCTTTTGGGGTAAAGGAACAGGCTCACTATGGATATCAGCAACTGACTGAGCCTCAGGGGGCATAATACTGACTATGTCTTGCCTTAAGCTGTAGCTGATTTGTCCTTGTGTGGTTAATTTAGTCTAGTTATTCTGGTATTTGAGAAGAGGCTTGAAGACCAAAATATGTATACCCTAGAGGAGAGGAGGGACAGGGGAGATTCGATACAGACGTTTAAATACTTGAAAGATACTAATGAGAAAAAAATAAACCTTTTTTAAAGACAGAGAAGCCATAGAACAATAGGGCATGGAATGAAGCTGTAAGGAGGTAATCTTAAATGCAACTTTCAGGAAATACTTTTTCATCGATAGTGTGGATGATGCCTGGAATGCCCTCCTGATGGAGGTAGTGGTGGCAAAACAGTGATGAAATTCAAACGGGCATGGGACAGACACAGAAGATCCCTATATGACAAGAGGATGGAATCAAAGCAAATTTAAATCACTTTTACACTTTAAAAAAAGGGTGTGTGTGTGTGTATATATAGGGGGTAGGGTAACCTGCACAGGGTGGCAGATACAACCTTAAAGAAAGGCTTTTGGCGGGGGGGGGGGGGGGGGGGGGGGGGGCGAGAACCTGAACAGAATGGTAGGTACAGCCCTAAACAAAGGGAACAACAAATTGTGCTGGACCAGTCTTGGGAGGGGGGTGAAGCAGACCATACCAGAAGGAGCAAAGAAAGAGTAGAAAGTAAAATGAAAGAAGGAGGGACAGGATGTGAGAGATGGGGAAGAGTTATAAAGAGCGTGATGGGAAAAGGCGCATAATAGGGAGAGAAGCATTGTGCTGTAAAATTTTGTGGATTGCAGCTAGTATATTCATGAATACGCAAAAGCACTTATAAACCCTTTATAAATATTTTGCTGATCGGACTTGTTTTTGTCTGTAGTGATATGGAGTTAACCGTTTATATTTTCCCCTGCATTTTACACCTGTTTTTTTTCCTTTCTTCCCAGGGAATTGTGTGTAAAATAGCATCATCAGCAATTCTGATGAATTCTACTTTGGAGTTTGATTACACCTGTGTTATCCAGTGTGCCACCCGTATTGCTTGGATTTCAGAAATTAGGAGAGTTTATTGATCAAGTTTGGCCAAAAAGGGACTAACTTCTTTTGAAGATTTGTTGTCTCTGATGTAATCTAAGAACTGCACAATAGTAGAAGAAAAACATACAGCAGCCCACAATAATATGATTGTCAGTGGTTCAAAAATGAGAAGCTACCCATGAAAACATAATATACCTTTTGTGAGGCACTTCACCAAAAATGAACCTAAAAACAAAAGAGAATGAGGGGAAGCAGTTCAGGAGGATTGTGAGTGTTCAAACAATACAATGTACTTGCTTCTTGATTTTGAATGCGCTCATATACATTTCAGATCTCAGTATCATATTTTGCAGAACATTAACAGTAACATTCATGCCCTTTGGTTAGTATGCAAGTATTGGAGTGGAGGAGTGGCCTAGTAGTTGGGGCAAGTTACCTCAGGCCAAGAAGTTCAGGGGTTCAAATCCCACTAGAGGACAGCAACCTTGGGCCAGAAGGACTGGGGTATCTAGTCCCACAGGCACTCCTTGTGGTCTTTGGCAAGCCACTCAATCCTCCATTGCCCATGTTCCCTGTAAATAGTTATCTCCAAGTTATAATGCCCAATTCAATGTAATTTCAGTTGTTCAATGTAAACCACCTTGGTATCATGAAAGGCAGTACATAAGAAATGTTAAATAAATTCTTTAAATTAGGTTTTTCTGTTCTTCTTGAATGCTTTTGGGGGCAGAGGCACACTTCTTCTCACTAACTTTACGTGGGGGATATTCAGAACGATTAACGCAGTTAGCAGATTTTCTAACCGTGTTAATTGTGGTCACCGGGCTACTCAGCGGCACGAATGTGCTTAGTCCCGCTGAACATCTGCAGGTGCTGTGACTGAATGCCTCGACTCTAGCCAACTAGCATCGGGGCGCTCTGGGGCAGCACCTGGGGATAATTGGGCAGCCACGATATTCAGCCGCTGCCTGGTTATCCTTCAGCGACAAAAGTTAGGAACATTAAAGGCTGGTTTAACTTTCACCACCAAAGTACCTGGGCAGCGGCTGAATATTGTTACTGCCCGGTTAGCTTCAGCACTATCCGGCTGCCCCAGATATTCAATGCCAGTGGCCAGATATGGTCCCGGCAATGAATATCTGAGTCTAATGTTCAGAGGTGAGGGCTTGCAGCTTTACAATGGCTTGACATTGCCGCTGAATATCGGGCCCAACGTTCACATGTACGCAACAAAACCAGTGTATAGGGTCCATAGTGGGTGCTCTCTGTTTGCACGTCTTATCATTAAGGCTTCCGATTATAGGTTTTAACTGATAAGCACCAATAAAGCACCCCTGATGCAAAAAATATCCAATAAAAACATCTTTTATTTTAAACATTAGAAAAATACTACTTCAAGGCTAATCTGGGAAACCATAGACCAGTAAGCCTGATGGCTGTGCCATGCAAAATGGTAAAAGCTGAATTAAAAAAACAAAATTACCGACTATATAGATAAACATGGTTTATCTATATAGATTTTTTTGAATGTATAAACAAACAAGCGAATAACAGTGAACAAGTTCATATAAAGGCCCATTTTACAATGCACTTTGAGATGGGAAATGAGATGCCCATGTTGGGACGTGCCCAATTCCCCCAGTATTTTACAAAATGCTCTGACAGGTGTGGCACCTTTTGTAAACTACCTACAAAGACGTGCAAGACTGCATGGGTAAGTGCTGGCAGGTCCGGTGGGAGTCATGCTTTTAAAACGCTTCATATTGTAAAAACGAAGCCCCCGCTTTCTTCACATCTCCATGTCTACAGCTTTTTAAAATAGCTGCCCCTGACAGCATCGACACCCCCGATCCCTGCATGCCCTCCTGACAGGAGACACTGCCCTGCAATTCCTGACATCAGTATCCTCCCACCCCATGTCATATGAACAACCTTTCCCCTTCTCCTGATCCCTCTGACTGCACAAGATCACTCCCAACACCAGATGCTTCCTGGCAATAAAATAGCAACCGCCCCTTTTCCTGATTCCCTGACAGAAGCAAGGCAACACCCTCAGATCCCACCGACAGCATCAACAGTATCCTTCCTCCCCAGACCCCCCGACAGCCCTTCTTTGGCAGCTTGAACCCCAGAGGTAGTACTGCAAGATTACGGTTAGGGATCAACTAGTGCCATTATGAACCTGGGCACTGGATGGCAAGGAACAATTATGGATCTGCTTCTGCTCCCTGCTAGACCACCAGGAAAAGCTTCCAGTAAAGCCAGGGGGTTGGAAGTTGGGTGAGGAAGACTAGACATGCCATTGGGAGTCTGGGGGAGGGGAATGCTGCTGATGCTGTCAGGAAGGATCCAGAGAGATTGCCATGTTGCTGTTGGGGGAGGGCACGGGATGATTAGGGCAGATGGTTGCTGGTATATTGTTGGGATGGAGATCCAGGGCAAGGGGATATTGAGAGGAGGAGATCAGGGGAGTTTGGATCCATCTTGCAGCAGATGTAAAAGCCAATGTAGAACATTTTAATTTAGACATAGCGAAGTCCATGACTATTTCTTAGGTGTGCCCAACCACAGCCAAGACACTCCCCCTTGAAATCTCTGTCTCAGAGGTTCTAGATGTGCAAACAGAGGCTTTCCAAACTCACTATTTGCATGTGCATGCAATCTAAATGTATACATGCTGCCATTCATACCTCAGATGCTTCTAAAAATGATCCCCATCATGAATTTGGATTTTCAGAAGGCTTTTGAAAAAGTACCTCATGTGTCTCCTTAGGAAATTAGAAGTTCTGGGAAAAGAGGCAATGCCCTTTTGTGGACTGCAAACTGGGTAAAAGACAGAAAACAGGGTACGTCTAAATTAAGAACACAAGAACATAAAAAATGCCATACTGGGTCAGACCAAGGACCATCAAGCCCAGTATCCTGTTTCCAACAGTGGCCAATCCAGGTCATAAGTAACTAGCAGGTTTCCAAAAGACACAGGTTCCACAATGCTCGTGCTGTGGTAAGCAGTGGATTTCCCAGGACCTCTTTAATAATGGTTTATGGACCTTTTCTCCAGGAAGTTGTCCAAACCTTTTTTAAACCTAGTTACACTAACAGCTTTTACTATACCCTCTGGTAATGAATTCCAGAGTTTGATTATGCATTGAGTGAAAAAATATTTTCTCTTATTAGTCTTAAATAGGTTACATTACACTATAGCTTCATTGCATGTCCCCTAGTCTTTCTATATTCTGATGACATAAACAATCGATCTACGTGTTGCTGTTCAGCAGTTAAATATATAAAATAGAAGGCCAAATGGGCCACACAAATAGCAAACACGCCTTGAACCATCTAATTTGGACATTTCAACTTATACATGGATATTCAGCAGTACTACCTAAATGGATAGAACTGCTGAATATATTGTACATCTAATATGAAATTGTTTAAATTCGAAGTTTCAAATTATATGTTCTCTGTGTGGCTGAAAATTGATCTTGGAAATTTTGCTTTGGTGATCAGCTGAGGTCTATGGGATGCTCTCTCTTCAAAATCATTTACAAACTTTATATTCATCAGTTTAGGGATATGGTTTTCTATTGTTAAGGGAATCATCTTTTGGGGTGCACTAGATGTTAGTTAGCAAGCATCTGGTGGAATGAGGTTTACGTATGCTTACCACACAGTTCAGTTCGTGCTCATTTCAAACAAATTTTGTTCTGATTTTTGGGCATTTTTTGTGTTTGTTTCGCCTAGTCACATTAGAACTTTTTTTATGTGCACAGAGTTTTTATGTGTTTCACTTATGCATTTTAGAATGTTTCTAAGCAAGCAGATTGTTTGTACACATATCAGTTTCTACGTATACATGCCTGTAAGAGATTTGCCTGCAGTTTCATTTTTTAGGGGTCCAAAACAAAAGAAATCAACCACAACAACCGCACACCTTTGGTGGTCAAGAGTGAGATCATCTCTGCGCTGTCTCTCAGATGGGTCTTGATGGTTCTTCCATCTGGTTTCTCTGCTAGAGGCTGGAGATCTTCTTCAACTGACTGATGTCCAGGAAACCTCTTATCTTATAGGGTTTTGGGTCTATAGACTGCAATGAGATTAAGTGCAGTGCCTTGCTAGCACTTCATGATTGGTTCAGACTTTAGAGACAAAGGAGTTTGACCTTATCATGGTCTTAGCTTCTGCTGTTATTGTGCAAGGCCCAGTAAATGTGGAGAGTGCAGCTGATAGGAGCTTCCTCCTGGACATGATGTTAGGTGTTTACTTGCAGATATGGCAACGTTTCTATCATTTCACTTTATAGTTCTTCTAAGACCTAGGTCAGAGGCTTCATCTCAGAGTCCCTTGACCTAACTTACCTATTTTATTCTAACCTGGCACCTATTGTTCACTTAAGCTCTATAATAATACTATGAAGTTAATCATGTCTCTAGTCTCTGTCCTCCAAAATCTCAGACTTCTGTGCCATTTCTTATTGCTGTGAAGGCACATTTTAGAAAGAACATGCAGGCCGCCCCAGAGACGTGCAAGTTTAGATGTCGCCAGTGGGATGGTGATTTTGCAAAGCTCCCTCTGAAGGGTCACGGCACATGTAAGTTAGTGGTGCAGACATCCAGGAATCTAAACAAGGATGTCGGTTGGGAGGGAAGGACTTCTGGGTCAATGTAAATGCACTACTAGGACATGCAAGAGTGGCACCTGCATGAGCATTGCTGGAAATGTGTACATCATTGCAAGAAGTGGCTGCACATACAGCACAAAGAGAGAAGTGCATGTGCAGCAGGAAACAAGATGTAGCAACCCCCCCCCCCATCTGCAGAACCTCACCACAATTTGCCAAGCATACACATGATGGTCATGTGACAGGCCAACTTTAGTATAGAGGAAGAGGTGTTGTTCCACACAAGATGGTACATATCCCCCCACGCTGCAGCAAGAAGGATCTGGAAGCACATCAACTCTACCCTGGCAAGGTAAGTCTATGCTACTGCACACTGGGAGACAAGCAGCAGCAGGCAGGTGCACAGTAGGCAGGCAAAGAAGTGTGGTAGACAGAGGATGGTGAATAGGGGAGTAATGGAGGTTGGTTCCTCTTTGAGACACTACTGTGGGGGCCTTTCAGAAGCCATTTTAGAGGCACACACATAGAGAAATGCATGTACATGGATAGGCAGATGCACCAAAGCATGCAGGGAGTGGAAACACACTTGTGCAGGTTGAGTGGTGGCATGGGATCAGGGAGAACAAAGAAGGCATGGTAGCAACAGGATATGGGAGGGCTGTTTGCATGTGGTAGCTGAGCACCGGAGTTCTGCTGCAGCTGCTATGCCACATGTTCATGCAATGGCAGTGGTATATATGTAGACTCATATTGGGGCCAATGAGGAAGCCATACCCCTGCTAGAACCATAGCACTGCATAATGTGCATGTTTGCGGGTGAAACACAAACAAGGAACAGGTGTGCCAAACAGTGGTTAAAATAAGCAGTTTTATTAGGAAAACCCCAATGTGTTTTGGTAAAAACGCCGTCTTCAGGCAGTACCGTCTATATTGCTGCATTGCAAACCACACTTAGTGGATCCTTAGAACAAATCACAGTGGAAACAAATGCCCTACTTTTAGTTGTGGATTGCTATCCGGGTAGTGGTCCAATATCCCCGCTACCCAGTTAGCGGTACTCCCTGTCTCCGCTCCACCCCAAACGCCCCCAATATGCCCTGATGCTAACCGGATAGCATCGGGGCGCGTAGGGGACATAGACGGAAATATTCAATGGCACTAACAGTGTAGGTGCCATTGAATATCCCCATTCAAGACATTTACATGATTTACTGGGCTGTAAACCATGCAAATACCTTTCAAATATCGGGCCTTAGAGTCCAAGTTCCATAACTGTGCCATCAGGAGGACCAGACCCTGCTTTCTGCAGCAATATATGGAAGATACACCAGGAGGCATGATAAGTCATGATGTATGGTGCAGAGAGTTGCAGTGAGAGAGGGGTTCCCCTAGTGCAAGATCAGAACAGCACATGGACAAGAAATGTATGCCAGTAGCTGGCATGAAAAACAGGGAGTGGCACAAAGGGCCAGAAGATGCAAAGCCATAAAGAACACAGCATATGTAGGATGGCTGAAGTACAGACAGAGGCCTGCAAAGCTGCAGCCATGGGCAGAGTACAGGGTAAAGGGCCATATAGCTGTGTATGTGTCCAGCAAAATATATTTGGAGAAGATGCTGAATGGAGATATAGATATGCAATGCTAGTTTAACCAGCATTGGTTTAACCAGCATTGCATATAATTATACATTAGATTATGTGAACAGGAGGTCTTTTAAATTTTGGTTTTATGATTCTTTAATTGCTATTTTGCTTTTTAAATTTTTTATATTATTTATGTTGACAAAAGTTTTGTTTTATTTTTCTGTTCTTATTTATTGGAAAAAAATTATTTTAGCAACACCTCATTCTACGTACATGATTGTTTTATGTCTACTTGATTTTATATATTTATGTTTTTATTGTTTTTTATGAGGTTTTTAATCCCTGAAGAAGGCAAATGCCAAAACACATGTAGGGTTACCTCGTTGAATACTAAATAAAGCCCTTGCTCCTTGCACAGCATAGTATATTCCTGCTCTTTGCTGCTCCTGATTACTGCAGATGTTATATGTTTGTTGTTGCACTCCATTGAAGGTAAGGCACATGGTCCATCATTAGCATTATACTGATGTCACACAATGACTACATACCAGATATGACAGCCACAAAGACTACTCACTCATCTCTTTTTCCTTGCTTCCACAGGCAGGTCTCAAACTTACATTCTTTGTATCCCAGTACAGGCTTCCTGCAGGTGCAGCCATTCAGGTCTCAGGCTGGCTATTGAGCTCCTGTCAACCACACACCCTCCATCCATGACAGCAATTCATTCTGTCCAGTGCGCTGTGTGTTTGTATGGTTGTCATCTGCATAACACCACAGATGGCACCTCACTGATTATGTGACATGTGAATTTATAGTGGTGGGCAGAGAACACCATCTCTTCCATGTTTGCCATAGCAATGCCCCATCGTGATGCTTGCCCAGAAGCCCTGAAAATGTATGCTCATGGACATATGCGCACATGTAGAAACATAGAAACATAGAAAAATGATGACAGAAAAGACCACATGGCCTATCTAGTCTGTCCTTCCATATCAACAACTACAACAGTCCCCTTTTTTCCTTTAGAGATCCTCTGTGTTTGTCCCATGCTTTTTTGAATTCAGATACCGTCCTCATCTCTACCACCTCCACTGGGAGGCTATTCCACGAATCCACCACTCTTTCCATAAAGAAATATTTCCGCATATCACTCCTGAATCTATCCCCTTTAACCCTCATCCCATGTCCCTCATAGCAGAACTTGCTTTCAATCAAAAGAGGCTCGCCCTCTGTGCATTTATGCCACGGAGAAATTTAAACGTGTCAATCATATCACCTCTATTCTGCCTTTCCTCTAAGGTGTACATATTAAGATCCTTAAATCTGTCCTCATAAGCTTTATAATGAAGACCACTAACCATTTTAGCAACCACCTTCTGTACTGACTCCATCCTGTTTATATCCTTTTGAAGGTGCGGTCTCCAGAATTGCACACAATACTCCAAATGAGGTCGCACCAAAGACTTATACAGAGGCACAATCACCTCCTTTCTTCTGTTGGCCATTCCTTTCCCTATGCACTCAAGCATCCTTCTAGCTTTTGCTGTCACCTTTTCTACCTGTTTAGCTACTTAAAGATCATCAGACACAACCACACCTAGGTCCCACTCTTCTTTAGTGGACAAAAGTACTTCCCCCCTTATACTATATTGCTCCCTTGGATTGCTGCAGCCCAAATGTATGACCTTGCATTTTTTAACATTAAATACCAGCTGCCAAATTCAAGACCATTCTTCAAGCTTAGCTAGATCCCTCCTCATGTTATCTACACCTCCTTGGGTGTCTACTCTATTGCAGATTTTGGTATCATCTGCAAAGAGGCTATATTACTAACAAAGATGTTGAAAGAATCGGACCAAGGACAGATCCCTGGGGCACACCACTGGTAACTTCCTTCTCCTCAGAGTGAGCTCCATTTACCTGTACTCTTCGTTGCCTCCCACTCAAGCAATTTCTAAACCCAATCAGTAACTTTAGGGTCCATTCTTAGGGTGCTCAGTTTGTTTATAAGTCGCCTTTGCGGAACGGTGTCAAAGGCTTTACTCTCCCTTGGTCCAACTCCCTGGTCACTCAGTCAAAGAAATCAATCAGATTTGTCTGACAAGACCTGCCTCTGGTGAATCCATACTGCCTCGGATCCTGTAATCCGCTGGACTCCAGAAACCTCACTATTTTCTTTTTCAGGAACATTTCCATTAATTTACTCACCACCGAAGTTAAACTAGCCAGCCTGTAGTTTTCAACCACATCCTCACTTCCGCTTTTGTGTAAAACATTATCTCTCACATGTGGACAGTGGAACAGCAATGCCTCAGGGAACGGACAGGAATGCATGCTGATATGAATTCCCCTGTCACACATTGTGCGCGGGTATGTCCATGCTGATCAGCAGGCAGCAACCCTGCAGACACACAGGGCTCTGGACTGACAGAGCAGCTGCTATAGATGGAGGGTGATCAAGTGGCAGTATCACATCAGCCACCCAGAGATCTGGATAGCAATACCAGCAGGATGCCCACCTGTGGATGCAGAGGTTGCTGGTTCAAGGACTGCCTCTGTGAACATTCTGTCAGGAACCCTGGGGAATATGTTGTTGCATCAATCGCTGTGAAAAGCTCTTATTCAATCACTCACCCACAGAAGGAAAACTCACAGGCAGGCTGGAATGCAAACAGGATCTTTAATGTGCACAGGATCAGACAGAGATACCAGCAACCTCCACAAGGGTCTGAACCCCGAGGGACGGCCTACAATGCCTTATATACAGTACAGTTTTAAACTCATTCTACAATCCCATTTGCCACAGGTATTTCCTGCCCACCAATCAGCAGCCCCTGGGGAGGTACCTGGGTGACCTGTCCAAACCGGTATGCTCTGGTCTGTTGGTTTCAGGGCTAGGGAAATACTGTGCTCAGACCTGGAGTGGGGGAAGGGTGCCTACTGGAATCTCAATGTCTCTCTTAGCAGGCTGATTACCTCATGGCTTGCGGGGGAAGGGTCAGGCTGATCAGAGCCTCATGGCTTGCAGCATGGCTTGGGGGAAGGGCTATCTACAGTTCGCAGCATGGCTTGGGGGAAGGGCTACCTATAGCTACCTCATGGCTGCCTCATTCCCCCCTTTTTAAGTAAGACCTCAACCGCTAGAGGCGGTTGAGGGCTGTATTACTGGAGGCAAGCCGCAGAGGAGTATATTGGGTCAGGGCCATGACCGTGGCAGCCGCCTTGCGTTCTACCAGGGTGCCAAGGGTGGAAACAACCTGTAAGGAAAAAGGCACTTGGTTAAAATGTACGGTACAGCAATGGGACAAGTTAAAGTAGAGAGTTACGTATACATAGGTCTGCATGTTCAGAGCAGTTTGGGCAAGTAATACTGCTGTGTTAGTAGTCTCTGCACTTGTTTGAAAGCAAGTCTATATCAGCTAAGGCACCTTTTCTCAGTCTGATCCCGGTTCCAGGAAAGGTGTCTGTAAATCAGTCTCTCCGGTGGTCCAGAGTTCGTCGGCAGTCTTTTAGAACCCCGTACTGGGCAGAAGTGTCAAAGCGTAGGGGCTGGTTTGGAACTGTGACAGAAGTCCAGGCTGGAACAATTTCTGGTGCAGCGGCCTTGACACGAGAGTGATGGATCCTCGGAGCAACTTCAGCCACCTTGACAGCCGTGGGGGTGGTCCGCAGAACAGTATACGGGTCTCGCCACTGGGGAGTCAGCAGATCCTGCTTCCACTCCTGGATCCATTATCACTGGAGGTTCCTTTGCTGGTGGGAAATATTCCATTATGCCCTTGACCGATCTCCACATGTTTACAGATCAGACAAGTGCACGCGCGTGTTCTGTAATTCTGACAAGTTTTAGAATCACACCAATTTTTTTGCCTGTGAGAATTTGTCATCAATTTATCCCCCTTTGCCTCTGCATGCCTGGCCAGGACACACAGGAAAAGTAAGGCAAAAAAAAACATCTGGAAGTACCACATGGTCAGTGCGGGGTTTTTCCAAAGCTCATCAGGATGCAAGGTGCACCCAGCCTGTCTCCAGGTGCCTACTTACAATCTTTGAGCATTGTGGTGGGGCCTAGATGACTTCCTAAATTGAAGATACTGGAGATGGCATAGTTGAATAAAATGCTCATCATTTCTTATATTCATTAGCCAGATACATCACTTCACATCATTAAATTGCCTTCACCAGTTTACTGTCCATCAGAGTCCTTCCACATCATTAATTACCTTCATCAGTTTACTGTCCATCAGAGTCCTTCCTCTTAATATATCACTTTACCCCTCACAACACTTTCCACCAACTACATACATAGGTCCTTCAATTTTTTTTTCTTTTTCTATACCATACTAATGTATCCTTATCTGGCAAGGCTGCTAAAACAATTGTTAGAGACATAGTTTTGTTGTAAACAGTGTCCATTTCCCACTAACTTAATTGGTGCAGTTCTAGATTGGCATGGGTGCTCATTCTAAATAGCGACTGTCTAAACAATCTTCAATATAAAACGATACATCAATTCCAATAGAAAGAAATATGGCTCCTAACATGACAGCCACATATCTCTCATGTATGACTAGAGTCTATTGTACACCTGGTTCCCAGTGAGAGTACTGTAGGAAACTTAAAAATACTTGGACTGATCTTGAAAATGCAGTGGTCCACAAAGATTTATGTAAGCTATCCATTAATTATGGTGTCAAAAGAGATCCTCTTGAGGTGAGAGACTAAGAGGGTACAAGGCATTGGTGGTTGGGCCTCATGGCGATACTCCTTCTGGTTCTTCTTGGCCTGCAAGGCATTTGTGAATAGGCCTCATGGCAATACTTCCTTCCTCGGGTTCTTCTTGGCCTATTCCCCCCTGCCTATTCATGTCTCTTCAGAGGCATAAATGTACAAGGTTCGTGTTTTCTCAGGCCTTGTGGGTCCTCGAGGAGTCTTAGAGCAGTCAGAATTCCAGTGGCCCAGATCATCACACTTGGAGTAGCACGTTTTATTGCCTTTTTCCTAGGCTGTCGTCTCACCTTCTGCCCCTCTCTCTCATTCATTTTCTCAAAGCTCTCCTGGATCATTGCTGACAAGTAAGATTTAGTTTTATCCAATCAACTTGAGTTAATGTTATCATTATATTTGTAAATAATATTTTTACAAATATTTCCATATTTCTGGGAATCACAGTTCCATCTTTCCACTAAATTTGCTTTATATACTTGGGAACCAAGCGATTTCAGATCAGCCCCTTTCCAAAATTTAATATTTACTCATCTTATTGCTGTGTATACTGGACCTCTACATAATGTACTCCTACCAGTATATTTGGTAACAAAGTACAAATGTATAAACTAAAAAGATTTGTATCTCACAGTGCTATAATATATTATGCTCCTGAACTCTGGACACCAACATGTAAAATTCAAATACAGCAGGACAGGTGAATTTATTCTAAATAGCACCTATGATGTTACTGTCCTGTTCATCATTCATCAGCACAGAGCTTAACAAGGCAAAGTGATTACCTTGTATCTTATAGTTCAAAACAGGCATGAAACTGATACTTTATAAGAAGGTTGGTGGATATCTGGAATGCAATATCATTGTAGTATCAGAAAAATGAATACAGTTGATCAAGGCAGTTTAATGTACCAAGCAGGAAAGAACGCAATCATCAGCACAGCATTTACTGTCTGCAGAATAAACTGCCAAAGATGGCATATCATGCAGAAGTATTACTTGCTTAAGTTTGTATGTGCAGTCAAAACCAAATATATGTACCAGAGAAAATCCAGGCTTTAAAGGACAAGTAAAAAAAATCTTCATTTCTTCATGATCTTATAAGGATTTTTCTCCAGCCTTTGTTTGCTTCCAGCAGACATTTGAGGATGCTCAAAGGAGGCACCTCATGGTTCTAGAAGCTCAAACTCTACAATTAAAATTGATGACAAGAGGATTGTTTGCAGGCTAGGTGTGGCTAGGTGAATTGGGGTTCTTTGTCCTCTAGGAGAAAGACTCCTAGATGATTTTTTTTCTTTTGTCCTCTCTAATGGGCCTCCATTCATCTGCTAGAAGAAGGAACTCCTCCCAGTATCTTTCTATAGCTATGCAAACTATTTCAGCAGTTCCAACTATCCCCCAGTCACCGCTGAGAGGTGTGACCAAAACACCTGGTTCCCTGACCACTGATCATGCATGTAACATAGCAATGAAATTGGATATGCACCAAACAATGCAATTGTCTTCCTTCACTGATATACCAGTACCACAGTCCACACACAGCAAACCCCCCCCCCCCCTTTTCCAAACTGTCCCCTTCCCTGCAATCAGTAGACCTGGTGTTTTTCACTGTTTGGGGACACAGGGGCGACTCGTCAATAACTTCACCTTTTACTGATAGAGTATCAAAATCAATCCTGAAATATAAAGACCTAATGTCTGGACAAAAACTTTCTTTCCCTAATGTCACAACCAAACACAGAGCCACTAGCAATTTTTACATAACAGTACATTAACTATATGGGCCAGCCATGAATCCATACAGGGAAGCTGGTCCGGATACTCCCTCACCACAATTCAGCCTCCGGACCCCATGCCCCAATCACAATTCACAAATCACAATGTTCAGTGTAAATTTTCTAATCTCACCTCTGGGAATACAACATACAATATAATCCTGGTAACAGGCAGAGTCTGGCTGCACAAAACGCACAGGACCACAAAGGGAAAAAGAAAGAGGGAAAACAGAAAACAGAGACGTCTCAGCAGCGAATACTCACACACTCTCCTTCCCCAGCAGCAGCTTGTTACAAATACATCACAGACACTCTCTCTAGCTGTATCATAGGATCTAACTTTCACCATGAGGACATTAGAAATACAGTATGAGAAATATAGCTAGCTATTTTCTAATGTCCACTAGATGGAGCTCCAGGATCACTTTAACCATAAGGATAAAAATACAGCTAGTTTTTAAATGACCACTAGATGGAGCTCCAGGATCACTTAAAACACAGGTAATAGTAGTAATTACAGCTAATGTCCACTAGATGGAGCTCCAGAGTCACTTTAAGTATATTGCAGTGTAGCTTACACGTGGTCTTTTCAAGATGGCCGCCTCCACGTGTGTTCTACTGCCCGATTCAGCTCTGGATACCTCTGGACAGACTCAGCTGTTCCCAACTTCAGAATCGGGTCAGCCGGGCCTCAAACATGCGGGAGGAGGAGGAGAAAAATACACTTTTAAAATCGGGGAGCCAGCCGGACCTCAAACATGCGGGAGAGGAGGAGAAAAATACACTTTTAAAATCGGGGAGCCAGCCGGCCCGCGGCACACAGAACAAGGACGGAGCAGTTTAAAAAGGGGCCCGCCGGCCCGCGGCACACAAAATCCGGTCATTATGATTTTTTTTTTTTTTTTTGCTTGGGGCAAAAATTAATTTAATAGCTTTTGGCAGCGCTGCACTCTTAATACCCTTTAAAGGGGCTCAGCGGTGCATCGGGACAGCAGGGAAAGGCAGAAAATTCAGCGGGTCAGCAGGGGGGCTCAGCGGTGCATCGGGACAGCAGGGAAAGGCAGAAAATTCAGCGGGTCAGCAGGGGGGCTCAGCGGTGCATCGGGACAGCATGGGAAAGGCAGAAAATTCAGCGGGTCAGCAGGGGGGCTCAGCGGTGCATCGGGACAGCATGGGAAAGGCAGAAAATTCAGCGGGTCAGCAGGGGGGCTCAGCGGTGCATCGGGACAGCAGGGAAAGGCAGAAAATTCACATCGGGGCACAACGGAGAGAGAAGTTCACATCGGAGCAGAAATTAACACAGCGGCAGCATGGGAGGGGGACAGAAATTTACGTTGGAGCACAGAAACTACATCGGGGGTTCAGGGAAAGGCAGTAGATCCACACCGGAGCACATGGAGGGCAGAATTCAACATCGGAGCACAGAAATCACACAGTAGCAGCATGGGGGGAACAGAAACTTACATCGGAGCACAGAAATTACATCGGGGGTTCAGAGAAAGGCAGTAAAACCACACCGGAGCACATGGAGGGCAGAATTCAACATCGGAGCAGAAATTAACACAAACTAGAAACGGAACACAACGGAAGCATATCAGAGCCCTCTCCTTGCAGTCACGCTTCAGAAAACTCTCCACAAGCAGAACGGAAAGAAGAGAAGCAGCGATCTATTCTTTATCTCAGGTATGTTTAACTTATCAAGTGCTATATTTAGTTACATTTTTTCTTTCGGCAGCGCTTTTAAAAGATCTCAGATTACTGCAGTTTCAGATATTCAGATTTTACCGGTATTCAGATTCAGATACAGGACGAGCAATGGCTTCAGGGCCACTAAGGCCCGTACTAGGACTGCTCGTGCAGTTGATCAGGCTGCTACAGGTTCCCAGAAATTACCAGGACTCACAGATAGAGTACAGAACTAGCCCCAGACAAGGTAGCAGTACTCACCAGAACTCTGATCAGACAGGAAGTTTGGATGCCAGTCTATCCAGCTGGTTTTTCAATCGGGGATTCAACCGCAGGGACCAGCTGTCCAGACAAATCAAGGTGTCCTTCCGAGCACAAAGTGGCCCGGGGGCGCCAAGGACCGTTAATCACCTGGAGGGGCTGGTCCCTGACTGGTGGAGGCCCAGATGCTGCAAAAGCAGAAGTCTTCCCACCGTGGGTGTGATGAGAGAGGCTTTTCTTTTAATGTTTCCCGGCCAATGCACCAAAATGTTGCATCAATCGCTGTGAAAAGCTCTTATTCAATCACTCACCCACAGAAGGAAAACTCACAGGCAGGCTGGAATGCAAACAGGATCTTTAATGTGCACAGGATCAGACAGAGATACCAGCAACCTCCACAAGGGTCTGAACCCCGAGGGACGGCCTACAATGCCTTATATACAGTACAGTTTTAAACTCATTCTACAATCCCATTTGCCACAGGTATTTCCTGCCCACCAATCAGCAGCCCCTGGGGAGGTACCTGGGTGACCTGTCCAAACCGGTATGCTCTGGTCTGTTGGTTTCAGGGCTAGGGAAATACTGTGCTCAGACCTGGAGTGGGGGAAGGGTGCCTACTGGAATCTCAATGTCTCTCTTAGCAGGCTGATTACCTCATGGCTTGCGGGGGAAGGGTCAGGCTGATCAGAGCCTCATGGCTTGCAGCATGGCTTGGGGGAAGGGCTATCTACAGTTCGCAGCATGGCTTGGGGGAAGGGCTACCTATAGCTACCTCATGGCTGCCTCAATGTGACCATCTTAAGACTGAAAGGATGGAATGGGGAGTCCTGTAGCTGGAACTCCCCCCCCCCCCTCTGAACACCCATCAAGCAGGTGGCATCTATTTTGCTAGCAGAAGCAGGTGGCACAACATGTCCTGTATGTGCATTCATAGACTGGGTTAGATAGCAGAAAAATACCTGCTTCTAGCTTTGGTGAAACGAACAGCAGCTTTGCAAAATAAAAATGGACATGGGTGATTGGAGGACACAGTAACGCGGGTGCAGAACACTACCCTGCATGCCACAAATGTCAGCAGCTCACACCATGCTCCAGACAGCTCCATCATGCCCTCCCACCACATGAATGCATGCTCACAGCCATCAATGTGCATGATCAAATAATGGCCTCTGGACTTTTTGGCAGCTCCCTTTTTGGACCTTACCCAGCCCAGGGCCAACAATGGTCATCCTAATTCCCCAAGGCATCGTATAGACCACTGCAGCAGACATGTGCATGTGCTCACTACCCACAAATGCTTTCTGTTATGGCATCATTGACCATCCACACACCCCAGACCTTACTATACTCAGCTGTAACATATGACGCCTGCAAATACAAGTGTGTCTTCATGATGCACACCTCTCAAAGTGTGGTGCATTACCATGAACGTTTTGTGTCTGTGGCACCCCCTTGTGGGCATTCCTGTCACTGCTACCACAACGTGTTCACTTCCCTCCCCTTCTCTATGGACCCCAATCAAACCTGAGGCAAGCAATTGGACCCCTTTCAATGTAAGGCTGACATTTATTATTGCTCAGAGCACAGAAGTTGTACAACACGAATACAGACACAGCGGTATTTAGGTCATATAGTCACAGCAACCAGGGTAAGATGCATATCCTGATGCTGCTTTCATTGAGCCCTGCCTATTGATTTAGAACAACAGCCTGTGTGTGTGTGTGGGGGGACGGGGACGGGGGGACTCTACAGTACACATGCTGCTACTACTGCTACTACTATTTATCATTTATATAGCACTACTAAATACTAGGCATACTCAGCGCTGTACAAACACACATAAAAGACAGTCCCTGCTCCAATCTGCTAAGGCAAACCAAACCAAACAGGGGACTAGAGAATTCTTAAGGGAAATGATTAAAGATACATATGGGGGTAGACAGGAGAATAAGGGGGTCAAGATCCAAAAGCAGCAAGCAGACATATGTATTACAGCCTTAGCCCCCTCCCCAATGTACACAGAAACTAGAGTTGTGGGGTGCACTGCAGGGCACATTTATTTCACAATCCCAAACTGTGCTTTGGGATCCTAAATGGGGTCACATCATCTGTGAATGGTGTCACAGAAAGAGAGCCACTCTCCCTAGAACGTTCACTGACGCTGCCCCCTTCCTCTATGTGGGTTTCCTGTTAGACAGGAGACCCATGCATGGTACCAGGGTCTGTGAGCACGTCCTGACACACAAGACCCTGTGGTAACTGTTGCTGCTGTAGCCACTACTGATGCTGCCACTGCTGTGTAGCATGCTAACTTTCAGGCATGAAGATAGCTGGATGACTGGTGGATGTGAGGATCGACTGGTAACTTGTCTGCCTGATATGAAGGTAGCAGACCTCATGCAATACCTAGATAAGGTTTTAAACAGTGCTGGGGAGGACTCTGCTGTCTTGGTACATGTTGGTATCAATGACAGGAAAGTGTGGGGGGGGGGGGGAGTTCTGGAAGCCAAATTTAGACCTTTAGGTAGAAAGTTTAAATCCAGAACTTCCAGGGTACCGTTTTCAGAAACACTTCCTGTTCCAAATTCAGGATCCAGGAAGCAGGCAGAGCTCTAGAGATACAATACATGGACGAGACGATGGTGCAAGGAAGAGGGTTTTAGATTTGTTAGGAACTGGGCAACATTATGGGAAAGGATGGGCTACACATTAACCAGGGTGGAACCAGGCTGCTGGCATTAACCTTTAAAAAAGAGATAGAGCAGCTTTTGAACTAGATAATGGGGGAAAGCCAACAGTCACCCAAGAGCACATGGTTCGGAATGATGAATCTTTGAAAGACATTAACGACACAGGGAAGTCAGAGCATTCCAACAGAGTTTCCAGTAAAGGGAAAGTAACCCACATGCCTTTATGTAAAGAGCAGACAGAGTTGAAAGATTCCAGATTACCCTTATCAACTGATAACCAGATTGTTAATATGAACAAAATATAACCTCTAAAATGCCTATATGCAAATGCTAGAAGTCTAAAATATAAGATGGGAGAGTTAGAATGTATAGCACTCAATGAAAGGTTAGATCGAATTGGCATCTCAGAGACCTGGTGGAAAGGCAACCAATAAGGACACTGTAATACCTGGGTACAAATTATATTGTAATGATAGGATAGATCAAATTGGTGGAGGGGTGGTACTACATGTTAAAAAGGGCACCGAGTCAAACAGACTAAATAAAATACACGGTAGAATCTCTATGAACAGAAATTCCATGTGAAAAAGGGAAGGCAATGGGAATGGGGGTGTACTACCATTCACCGGGCCAGAATAAATAGATGGATGACGAAATACTAAAATAAATTAGGGAAGCTACAAAAATTACCAAACAGTAATAATGGGGGATTTCAATTATCCCATTATCGACTGCGTCAATGTCATATCAGGACATGCTAGGGAGATAAATCTCTAGATGAAATAAATGACTGCTTCTTGGAGCACATGGTTCATGAACTGACACAAGGGAAAGTTATTTTAGACCTAGTCCTTAGGTGGAATGCAGGATCTGGTGCAAGAGGTAACGGTATTGGGGCCACTTGACAATAGTGATCATAACATGATCACTTTTGATTTAATAAATGGAGGGAGGACTGCAAGGAAATCTACGGCACTAGCTTTTAACTTTCAAAAGGAGGATTATGAGAAAATGAGAAAATGATTAAGAAAAACTTATAAGGAGCAGCTGCAAAGGTTAAAGGTTTACATAAAGCCTGGGTGTTGATTTAAAATACTATCTTGGAAGCCCAGACCATATATATTTCACACTTTAAGAAAGGTGAAAGGACGGATAAATGAGTTCCGACATGGTTTAAAGGTGAGGTCGGGCACGTTGTTATAGCCAAAAAAGCATCTTTAAGAACACGGAAAAAGGAGCCAAATGATAAAAACAGGAAAGAATATAAGCACTGGCAAGTTAGATGGAAGGCATTAATAAGGCAAGAAAGAGGGAATTTCAAAAGAAACATGCTATTAGAGATGTTTGTGAAGCTTCTGTGGAAGTAAAAACTCATAATAAACATTTTTCAAGTACATTCATAGTAAAAACCTGTGATAGAGCCAGTTGGACCATTTGATGAGAGAGGAGTAAAAGGGGCACTAAGGGGAGGAAAAGACCATAGCAGAGACTCTGAATTAATTCTTTGCTTTGGTCTTTACTGAAGAATACATAGGGAGGTTACCATGCAAGAAACATTTAAAGGTGATGTATCAAAGGAAGTAAGACAAATCTCAATAAACCTGGAAGATTGGTTACAGTATTTGATAAACAAAAGAGTAGAAAATCAACTGGACTGGATGGTATACATCCCAAGGTGTTAAAAGAACTAAAAAATGAGATTGCAGACCTGCTATTAGTAATCTGTGAACCAATGACATAATAATGTGGTTATGATGCATCAGATACATTGTGAATAATAGCATTGTTTGGTTCAATTACCATACTGATGGTTCTGCTGATCCTTTGGAGAACAACTCTGCAGGTCCCAGCCAGGCCCCTGGGGAATAGCCAACACGTGAGAATCAGTGCCCAACTAATTCTGATGTCCTGGCTTCATCTGTGATGGAGGCTAGCTAATCCAATGTTCCAAAGGCCACCAGGCACCTCGAGGCTGCCTGTGAAACTCTGGAGTAGGAACCAACTGACATGGAGAGGTTCAATATAGAGCTTACTCCATCAACTCCAATAGTGCAAGATGTCCATCCTGATGATGACAGTGGCGATGACAGCCAGAAGCCTCTTATGCCAGACTGGCTAGCTGGGCATTTAGGTTTTAAAGGGGTGGGAAGGAGGGGGGAAGGGGGCCCTACTGACTAACTGGAAGGTTTTACATTAGATTGGGTAGGTGAGAGGGAGGGAGGGGAATCTGACTGGCTAGCCAGCACTAATGGTGATTTTGAGGGTGCCCCAATCCCCCCTCAGATAGTTCTCTATAGAGATCAGGAGATGTCCAGAGGGTATCGGTGCTGAAGGGGGGGGGGAGGGGAAGTTGCATGGTTAACCTTGTCTGTGCCATGGATCAGTACATTGGTGGCACCAACAATGTTGTTAGCTCAGAGGGGCCATTCAGGGCATGGAGGGGGGATCTGTGACGATTGGGGGCAGTGAGCTTTAACTAGCTCTGTTCTCCTCTTGCACTTGCCACGGATCCCGCAATCTCTGCATCAGAGGCATTAAGTGATCGCAGGTCTCCACGATAAGTGCAGTAGTTCTGTGGTATCTTGAGAGGATAAGTCTTTTTACACTACTGTGGACCTTTTGCAGCTATCACCCATGATAGCTGCAAGTGGTTACTGTGGTTTAATAAGCATGCCCCTAAGTCTAAACGCCCCTACTACTGCTACTACTACTACTGAACATTTGTATAGCGCTACAAAGCGTACACAGAGCTGCACAGACACATGTAAATGATGATCCCTGCTCATCAGAGCTTACAATCTAGTTAAGACAGACAGCACAGTAGCTGTAAACATGGTATATATCTAGGGGGAATGGTAAGGAAACACAAAGGAGATCAGGTGAGTCAAGATACGAAAATGGCAGCGAAGAGGTGAGTTTCCAGCCTGGATTTGAAAACGGTCAGAGAAGGCATCTGACGTACAGACTCAGGTAGTTTGTTCCAGGCATAAGGAGCAGCAAGGTGAAAGGAGTGAAGTCTGGACTTAGCAATAGAAGAGAAGGGCACAGATAGAAGCGATTTGCCGGAAGAGCGGAGTACCCAAGGAGGGGTGTAGGGAGAGATAAGAGAGGAAAGGTTGTGAGGAGCTGCAGAGTGAATGCACTTATAGGTCAGCAGGAGAAGTTTGATGTGGAAACGGATAGGGAGCTAATGAAGTGACTTGAGAAGAGGGTAATATGAGCACGATGAGGCTGGCAGAAGATTAGCCGCGCAGCAGAGTGTTGAACAGATTGGAGGGGAGAGAGATGATTCAGAGGGAGACCAGCAGGGCTTGTGCTAGAGTTTCTAGCGCTCCCCTGCAACCTATAAATTGGCGCCCCTCCCTTATTATTATTAATGTTGGCTGCACCCTACCCTCCTTTTTCCCAAAACCACTTTGTGAAATCTTTTCCAGTGATATTAGTATTTCTCCTTCAAATCCAGTGCTGTAAGAAAATTGCAGCAAAAGAGCAAATGCATAATCAAAATAAAAATACTTAGCAGTAAATACTTAACATCATACAAACAGGCTGTGATAGTCCAAAACCTCCAAATAAAATCTGATTCTGGTCATCTCACTAACAACAACATAAACATTCTCCAGTGCCAGGCATATTGTGAACTAATATAAAACACTGCAAAAGTCACTGAAAATCTACAGGATCAAATCTACCATACCAGCATACACTTCCAAAACGCATACAATAAGGGGCCTACCCAGAAAAAAACAGCACTACAAATACTGCAATGGGCCCCAAAACCTCCATACACCTATTTGAAAAGCTGTACAAGTCAAATTACTACAGTACAGATCCCTACGTACAAACTCCATGTTAACAAAACACCTGGCCTTGATCACACTCTCAGAACACAGACTGTCATCAAGTACAGAATAAGTGACCACAACCTAAAGTAAAAATAAAAATGAAACCCCAAGAAGCCAGACTCTGCATGCGGAGCTATACCAGATAAGAGATGCAGTTCCCCATACCGTTTGAAATATAAAGATAGTGCAAAGTCCAATCACTAAATTGAAAATAATTTTTTTTTCTGTTTGTTGTCTGATGATTTTTGATCATACTGGCCCTGATCTGAGGTTTCTGTTTCTATTAGCTCTTTTTCTATGGTCTATATTCATTCTGCCATTTCTTGTCTCTCCTTTTGCTTTCTTCAAAACCATTGGTTATTGCCCATTCAAGAGGTTCCAATTTACGGGACATTTTAATGACTTCAGCTTCACCACAGGATCGTTCCCCTCGGTCTATTGGACTTCTGGGTTCTCACACACCTTGTGGTCATTGTTCACATTGTATTTCAGTTTTGTCGGATTTGCAATTGGGCACGTTTTTGCGAGATCATGCTTTTAAGCGATCACGGCACACTACATGCATTTCAGATTTGGTAGTTTATCTTTTAGTTTGCCCATGTCAATTACTTTATATTGGCCGTACAATCCGCACTGTCAAGACATGGTTGAATGAACATGCTTCACGACTATGAACACAACTCCATACAGTGCTGATGGTGGAACACTGTTTAGAATTGTCACATTCCTTTGAAGATCTTTTATGGACAGTGATTGATTATGTTCCTGTGGATCCCTGTGGGGGCGATCGGGTTTTCAGACTCCAATAGCTAGAACTATGGTGGATTTACTGATTTAATACCATTCACCCTTTTGGTTACTGTTACATCAGGCTGAGCCAATCGTGAAATCGATTGACTCAGCCTGATGTAATTGTAACCTATCACTGTAGGGTTTCCTCTATGAAGTGGAGTTATCCCTTCATAGTGATTGGTAGCTCATAAGAATGCACGGGTTATCTCTTAGCCAATCTAGTTACAAGCAGACTTTCAAAAGACTTTGAGTTGGTATATGGCGGTTTATATGAAGCCCTTGAAGGACAGACAACACCCGGAAGCACTTGATACAGAGTCCTGAGTTTGGATTCGTAACGTGCACGTCGTGTAATTCTGGGATTAATTTTCAAACTAGAATGGACTTGGGCTTATTGGACGAGTTTCTACTGAAGACATCAGCGTTTTTTAAGATAAGTGTAGTTCTTTGAGCTTTTTTGAGAAAATGGATGTTTTCAGCATTCGAGAGGGATAAATCTTTTCTCCTGCTGTTTTATCCGACAAAAACATTTTGAATAGATTTTGGGAGATTCTGTTATTTTTGTGATTTCTTTATATTGGCTACTTACTTTAAGAACATAGGAACATAAGATATGCCATACTGGGTCAGACCAAGGTCCATCAAGCTCAGTATCCTGTTTCCAACAGTGGCCAATCTAGGCCACAAATATTTAGCAGTTTCCCCAAAGGACACAGGTTCCACAGTGCTTGTATTGGGGCAAGCAGTGTATTTCCTGGGTTCCCTTTAATAATGGTTTATGGACCTTTCCTCCAGGAACTTGTCCAAACTTTTTTAAACCCAGCTACACTGACAGCTTTTACTACATCCTCTGGTAACGAATTCCAGAGTTTGATTACGTGTTGAGTAAAAAAAATATTTTTTCTTATTAGTCTTAAATAGGTTACGCTGTAGCTTCATTACGTGTTCTCTGGTCTTTCTATATTTTGATGGCGTAAACAATCGATCTACATTTACCCGTTCCACTCCAATCATTAATTTATAGACCTCTATCATATCTCCCCTCAGCCATCTTTTTTCCAGGTTGAAGAGCCCTAACCTTTTTAGCCTCTCCTCATAAGGGTATCCTTCCAACCCCTTTATCATTTTGGTGGCTCTTCTCTGTACCTTTTCTAATAATGCTATATCCTTTTTAAGATACCACGCCCAGAATTGCACACAATATTCAAGGTGCGGTCGCACCATGGAACAATATAGAGGCATTATAATATCCTTTGCTTTATTCTCCATCACTTTCCTTATGATTCCTAGTATTCTTGGCCGCTGTTGTCTACTGGGCAGAGGGTTTCAACATGTTATCCACGATTATGCCTAAATCTTTTTTCCTGGGTGGTGGTTCCTAATATGGAATTCCAGAGTTTGATTACGCGGGGCCATAGGCTAACTGTAGGGAGGCCTTTATATCCCCCTGCAGTTACCACATTTCAGTGTGGCAAAACAGCTGCAAGCGCAACTAAGACCACACATTGAGGTGGCATTAGTTGCACTCGCGCTACTTGCACTGAGCCATTATATAAGTTTCTGCAGACAATGCAGATGCCTGTGTGTGAGAATTCTTTCTCTCGCCTCACTCTGCAGTACAGTATAATTTTAGGAAAGAAATCCTGTAAACCTAAAGAGTGAAGGGTAAAAGCATTTTTGACTATATATGTCTGTTTTTAGTTTGTATTGATATATTCCCTCCTTGCTGAAGATCTATCTCTGTTCTGCATATGTGTGACTGAAGCAACGTGTTCTGATATCATGGAGTTTCTATGTAGGGAGCTATAGTAATCCAGTTTATTCAGTTTTCTGAATAGGAATATGGATGTTCTAGGGCCCACTGCAATATCTGTGGTGCTGCCCTTTCTAGGTATGCTCCATGTTGTGTGAGTTTTTGGAAGTTAGTTCTGTTATGGAATAGTAGATTTGTTCTATGGGTAAGATCAACTTTAGGGTGTTGGTTGGGGGGGGGGGGGTACTGGAATATGTATTGTCTTTGAGATTTGTGTTCTTTATGCTGCCAGACTGAAATTTAAAATATTTTACTAGGTCAGATTCAAGGAAATTTCTAATTTTAAGGGAATGTCTTTGTTTATTTTTATTTGGTAGCCTGATAGCTTCACCGCTGCTGACTTCTGGACTTTTCCAGCTCTAGCACAATCCAATCCAGCATTTGAATTCATGTCTTCCCTCCTCATCAATAATCTCGTGATAATGAAATAAATCTGATGTGCAGATTGGTCATGGTCTGATTGGAGGGGGAGGGGGGACTGTGTAAGTTAAGTGGCTTTTCATTAATCAAATTTAATGTTTTATTATGTTTGTTTTATTGTTACATCTGTTTTATTAAATTGCATGTATATATTTGGAAGCCACCTAGGATTTTAGATTGTTGGCATATACATTTTAAAATAAAGTATTCTAAATTTATGCAAATAATGCTGCCGTGAAAATCCACACATGGCCCTGCATCACCTTCATGTTGCCCCTGGGAGGAAGTAGACAGTGGGGGGTGGAGGGAAGCTGAAACCTCAGAATGAGACCAGCATGATCAAGAATAAAATGGTCAGACATCAAAAGTAGAAAAGAATTTTATTTTCAATTTCATGAACAGTCTTGATGCTATCTTTATATTTTATAAAGTACAGGGAAATGCATCTCTTTCTGTTTCTCTCGCATTGCATTGTATGCAGAATCTGACTTTTTGGGGTTGCAGTATAAGTTTTATCTACATATGTTTATTATTAGGTTATGGTCACTTATTCTGTACTTTGTTGAGGGTCTGTGTTCTGCGTTTGTGGCCAAGGCCAGATGTTCTGTTAACATGGAGTTTGTACGTAGGGATCTGTACTATAGTAATCTGAATTGTTTCAGCTTTTCAAATTGGATGTTCCAGGGCCCGCTGCAGTATTTACAGTTACGCTTTTTTTTGGGTAGGCTCCTTATGTGAGTTTTGGAAGTATGGTATGGTAGGTTTGCTCTACAGATCCTCAGTGACTTTGTTGTAGGGTTTTGTATTAGTTCACAATATGCCTGGTACTGGGGAATGTTTGTTAGTGAGATGATCAGAATCAGATTTATTTTTTTTAAGATATTGAGTTCTGTGGATGAATGTTCTAGTTCTGCTCTGCACCCATTGTTGAGGGAGGGGGTTCTGTGGATGCAAAATATATGTTCAAAAAGAAAAAGCAAGAACCATAACGCAGTTTATAACAGCAAAATAGACATGAGTTATAAACAGTGCAGTTCTCGCTCTTTCTTTTAGTCCCTTGGTGTGTAAACATCTTGCATTTCCTCCACATTATCTAATTGGCTTTTTGGTTTGGTTCAGTCCCTGACTGGAGTTTTGAGAAAGCCTCCTCCTCCGCTGCTCTGGTGGGGGGGGGGGGGGCACCACCTCATCCCTCGCATCAGAGGGGCAGCAGATTGCCTTGAGCTGCCCCTGCCCCCAATATAGCCCCCTCCCATGTAGGTTCTGTTACTTGTTGCCAGAATAGTTCTCCCTGTAGAGAATTCAGGATCTCCTTATGTCTAGATGACTCAGCAGCAGGAATGCCCCAATCAACATCCGGCATATTGAAATCACCTATCAGTAGCACTTCTCCTTTCATAGTAATACTGCAAATCTCTGTGCACTTCTGCTTGTGATGAAGCTCTGTATATCACCAATGCAAATAGATACTCCATTCCCTCTTTCCATTTTAACCAACAGTGCCTCCTCCTTGCCTGATAAGCCCTGTAGTTCTGTAGCTTTCATATTATTTTTTACATATAGTGTCACTCTTCATCCTTCTCTTCATACCCTATCCTTCCTGAATAAATTATAGCCTGATATAATTACATCCCAGGCATGGTTCTCCAGGAACCATGTCTTCTGACCACCACTAAATCCAAGTTAGCCTCTTCCAGTAAAGCATCAAGATCCAGACTCTTTTACCATACTACGGTCATTAATTACCCCTCACTTACAAATCAGCACCCGAAGACACGACCTACATCACTACTAGAGCATGAACTGTAATGTATAATACTTACTGCTACTATCATTTGATACCACCACTGTTGTAACCCACCATACCACTTACATTACACATAATTCTGCACAACACCCCCTCTCTAACTGCACTACACAGCTATCAGTGAGAACACAAATACAAAAACTCCCAACACCACAACCAACAGAACCCATAAAATGGGCTCCCTCAAACTAGCCCTCATTATACTCTACCTCCTCCTCACATCCCACCAACTATCAAACGCACTCACCACAGAGGCACACCCCATATATCACATCCCCATTATCCACTCCACAACCAGACACAGAATAAACACACCATTATACAATACAGTGTACCCCTGGGTCCCACACTCAAATCACCATAAACAACACAGCAGAATAATATGCATCAACCCAATACAACCACACAAAACCGCTTACAACCTCAACAATCACACAACACTTAAATGCATTCTAATCAATGCAAGGTCAGTAAGGAATAAAATCCCAATAATCACAAATATACTAGAGGAAGAAAGCCCCGACCTCCTCTGTGTCACAGAGACCTGGCTCTCCCCCACAGACAACGTCCTAACAAATACACTACAAGTGCAAAGCTATGACCTATTCAACTGCACCAGAGACTCCAAAAGAGGAGGCGGTATGCTCATACTATGCAAATCAGTACATAAAATCACACCCTCCATAGCTACAAACATGGCTGGAATGGACATCCTCACGGTCCAGAACAAGAACTTTTCCATATGCCTTATCTATAGGCCGCCAACACCAGACCTCAACAGTCTAACTTACATCCTGGAATCAGCCTACACAGCCTCCTCCTCCAAACCACACATCATCCTAGGTGACCTTAACATCCCCTCACTTGACCACTCCCAGGCAACCTCTTTCCTCGACTCAATGGCTGATATCGGCTTCGAGCAAATCATAACTGCACCCACTCACAACAAGGGAAATACCCTAGACCTTGTTTTCCTCCCTACCATGAATGTGCAACATGCTCACAACACCCCCCCCCCATCTATATCTGCTGTCCCCAGGTCTGACCACCACCTTATAATCTTCGAGATACCACTAAGGAGCACCAAGGCCAACATAGAAAACATCCAAACCCACACCAAACGGTTCGCCAGATTCAACAAAGACGCCTTCCTCCGCAACGTCATACACCAATTCTCAAAGGATACCACTGACCTAACCACCTCGCTAACCACATGGAACAACACCATACAAAGAGCAGTGTCTCACTCTACAAATCATGCAAACCGCCCACCAAAATGCTCAGAAAAATGGTACACCCCAGAACTCCTAAAACTCAAGAGACAACTGAGAAAACTCGAGAAGAAATGGCACACATCACAAACTCAACAGAACAAACTCCAATACAACAACCTACTCACAATCTACAAGGATGCACTAAACAAAACCAAAAAGGAGCACCACACCAGAGTCATCAACAAAGCTCTGAATTGGCCCAGAGAGCTATTTGCCATTGTTCGATCTCTCCAATATAGCAAATTTCTTTAGTGGAAAACAAATTTCATATAAACATCTAAACGGTGTAAATACTAAGGTGAATGTCAGCACCAGTGTTAGAAATTATGTTAGTAAGTAATGTTATTAATAGACCAGGGGGTTTCAGCTTCTCACTGCGCTTTAAATGCTTTTTCAAAGAGTTTGTTTGAGCATTAGCACTTCAACCACATCAGCAACCACCCTGGAATGCAAGAAAAGTTGTATCACTTAACACCCGTACTGCCGTCACCAATTAGTGTGAGAAACTCTTGGGAAGATGTTTCTTTAACTATAACTTATTTCTTGATAAAAAACCTTATTATTTCTAAAAAACTCTTCCGTAACCGCACTATTCGTGCTCAATTTATAGTCCTAGGTTTCTCTGTTGTTACTATATAAACACCAATCTTCGATGCCAACTTCAATCTTCTTTCAATAAATATCCAGCAAAACTATTGCACAAGAGATTTTCTTAAAAGTTGTATTTCATCAAAAGAGCCTTGGCTAATTTTCTTCAAAGCTGTATTTCATCAAAAAGCCTTAGCTTGGAAATGTGTTTAAGATCCAAAGACTTATGTTCGATCTCTAACAAAAACCAACCAAAACAACTTAGACACGTGCAGCATAGAACCATGCTCCCTCGCCAACCACTTTGCCGACAAACTCAGAAGCAACAACCACGATCCTGCCCTCTCCCCACCTGAACCCCGAACAAATACCAATGTCTGGACTACCTTCCTCACGCTGGACCAAGAGCACCTCATAAAATTAATATCTAGCATCAATACAACCACCTCCCCGCTGGATCCATGCCCTGTATCATGGATCAAAACAACTAAAACTGAACTCGCCCCATATCTCCTTCATATAATAAACCAATCCCTACTCCAAGGAAACATGCCCGCTGACCTAAAAACATCCTCTGTTCACCCAGTACTAAAAAACAAGACTCTCAGCAGGAACGAGCCAAGCTCCTATAGACCAATTGCAAGCATCCCATTTGTTGCAAAAATAATTGAAAAAACTGTCCTTAACCAACTCCAAGATTTCCTCGACACCAACGCCTTCCTGGACACCCACCAATACGGTTTTCGCCCATTCCACTGTGTCAAAATCCTGCTCTTAGCCCTAATGGAAACCTTATCCGAGGCATAGATAATCCCAACCATGCCTTCCTCCTAGTCTTCCTTGATGTTGCCTCTACCTTTGACAACATAAACCATAAAACCCTCATCACAAGACTGGACCACCTTGGCCTGGGTGGTATGGTTCTACACTGGTTTAAATCCTACATCACAGACCGCAAGCTTCGGATCCAAATAGAAAAAGAATCCCAAAACACTTTTCTGCAAGAACAAGGCATACCTAAAGGCTCCTCCCTCTCGGCCCTCCTATTTAATCTGTATCTACAACCCATCACTCAAATATTCCGAAAGCACAACATCCAGTACTACATCTATGTGGATGACATCATGCTGTCACTTCCGATAGATGTAAACAACCCCACCTACAACAACCTAACTGAATGCATCAAAGAAACTGACTCCTGGTTAAAATCCAGCAATCTCAACCTAAACTACAAAAAGACAGAGGCACTTCACATCATGAGGAACCGAGACGTAATACTACCCCAAACCATCACCATCAACAACACCAAAATTGCAGTCAAGCAAGAAGTCAAATACCTTGGTATAACCCTTGACACATCACTGATATGATACCCCACCTGAAACAGCCAGAACAATTCTATACAAACTGAAGACCATACAGCATCTAAGACCCCTCCTTGAAGAAAACGACTTCAGAGCAGTCATCCAAGCTGTCATCACCCCCCACTTTGACTACTGCAACAGAAAAAAGCATACACATACTCTAACGAACACAAAACATCACAGCTAGAATCACCTGCAAAGCCAGACTAACTGACCATGTCACACCACTTCTGTGTGGCTTACACTGGCTCCCAATAGAAAGCCGAATAATATACAAACTACTCGTGACTACATTCAAACTCATCAACAATGTTGCACCCTCCTTCCTCTCAACCCTCCTCCACACCCCTGCGAATACCAGATCCCGTAGGAAAAATGCCCTACACTCCATAATAGTCCCTCCCTCTATCCGCAACACGAAACAAACCACCAGCTCCAGAGCTTTTTCATACACTGCTCCCAGCCTCTGGAACTCCCTCCCACTGCGCATCCATGCAACAAAAGACCTCAAAGACTTCAGAAAACAGCTCAAAACCTACCACTTCACCATGCACTACGGTAGTGAAAGCTCGCACCTAAAAACCCACACTCCGCCAGGCTAGCCCATCACCTAATACAACCATGACAAGGCATGCCAAAGACCACCCAGAACAAACACAAAGACCTCCCGCACGGAGTTAACCTGTACATAGTTATGTTCTTAAGCTACTATATCTAAACTTGTTAAGAAACCCAAGTTATCCTGTACAAAAGTTGTCCCCTGTTCTATGTAAAATGTTATCTTCTACAAAAGTTGTTTCTTGTTCTATTTAAACTGTTGTTGGGTTCCCTGTAAACTGCCCCTGATCTCTGGAAGGGGTGGTATAGAAAAATGTACCAAATAAATAAAATTAATTAATTAATAGACACCATTTTTCAGATGTTACCCCTTTTCCCATTTCTACAGAGGTATTTATTGTTTTGCTTACCTGAGTCTTTCTTCACCCATCCCCAACAAATCTAGTTAAAGGCCTCTTCAGTAGGTTAGCTAGTCTGCTGTGGAAGACATTTTGACCCTTCTTGGATAAGTAGACACCATCTGTGCTCAGCAGCTCTTGGAAAATCATCCCATGGTTCAGGAAATCAAAACTCTCTTGATGACACCCTCTACGCAGTCATGCATTCATCTTTAGGATGCGAACTTGCCTTACCCTCAGCAGGGAGGATTGAGGAGAACACCACCTGCACACCTATCTGATTCACTCCTTGTGGCCTTGGGCAAGCCACTTAACCCTCCATTGCCTCAGGTACACATGTAGATTATGAGCCCTCTGGGGACAAGGGAATGTATCCAGTACCTGCTTGTAATGATTGTAAACCGCTCTGATGCCCTTCAGCCTGGGCGGTATATCAAGAAATTGCATAAACATAAACCTTCTTCCCCAGGGCCATTGTCACTCTTGATATGTTAAAGGGATACCTAGAAGTATCATTTGTGCTAACATAGATGAGTAGCATCAGATAATAGTCAGTAGGTTTGATGAGTCTTGGTAATTCTCTGTAACATCTTGGATTTTGACAACTGGCAGACAGTACACCTTCCAGGACATCAAGTCTGAATCCTTTTGATTAAAGGTTTATTCGTACCAATATAGTGTCATCAGAGATCAAGTTTGGGTCTTTTAAAGCTAGTAGCAACAATTAAAGTCACTTACTTTTTGCCTGGGTGTAACTATTCTCCCTATTCAATCCAAGATGCATATTTATTTATTTAACTTATTTTATTTACCGCTCTATTTTGCAGTCAGAGCGATTTACATACAACATTGAACATTAAGATTGTTTACATAAAACAGGGCTAATAACTTGGAAAACTTAACAGGGTAAGCTATATATTAACAAGTAATTTATGGGGGAATATGAGGTGAGGATAACTGTGGTTAAGCCCTTAAGCTCTTAAATTTAGGAATTTGGCTTGACTCCTCTTCATCTTTAGAGCCACAAATAAATGAAGTGATAAGGAGAGCATTTTTTTTGTATCTAAGACTGATTAGGCAATTTAAAGCTTATGTAAATCAAGTCAACTAAAGGCAGATCATATAAAGTTTAGTACTGGCTCCCTGAAAATTTGATTGCATAATTACACTTGGTTCAAAATTATTATTGTTGGTTTTTTTTATTTTTTTTTTATAAATTTTATTTATTAACAACAAAGAGAAAATAACAGCCATCAAAATTATTATTGTTGTTAAATGCCATTGAGTATCCAATGTCAATGCCTGGCGACCCTGTGGATGTTGTTGTTGTTGTTAAGTGCCGTCGAGTCGGAGTCGACTCATGGCGACCCTCTGGATAGCTATCCTAAATTGTGTTTGGTCTTCAGTCAGGCGGCTCATTGTTGACAGACTGGTTACCCGTAGCTGCTGTTATTGTATCGATCCATCTCATTGCTGGCCTTCCTCTTTTGCGTTGACCTTCTATCTTGCCAAGCATGATGTCTTTCTTTAATGATCTCTCTCTTCGCATGATGTGTCCAAAGTATGAAAGTCGAAGTCTTGTCATTTGAGCTTCTAAAGAAAGCTTAGGTATGATCTCCTCTAGTACCGACTGGTTTGTTCTTTGGGCAGTCCATGGTATACACAGTATTCGCCGCCAGCACCATAATTCAAAGGCATCAATTTTCTTTCTGTCTGTCTTTTTCACTGTCCAGCTTTCACATCCATATGATGTTATTGAAAATATCATGGCTTGAACAAGTCGAATCTTTGTATGGAGAGAGACATCTCTGCTCTTGAGAATCTTTTCTAGGTCTTTCATAGCCATTCTGCCAAGAGCAATGCGTCGTTTGATTTCTTGACTGCTTGTTGCTTCTTTATTGATAGTTGATCCAAGTAGGTTAAAGTTGTTCACAATTTCAATTTCTTCTCCTTCAACGATGAACCTGTTGATTATGCCAGTTGTCATGATCTTTGTCTTTTTTACATTAAGGTGCAGGCCCTTTTGGACCCTGTGGATACTTGCCCTAAAATGTGTTTTATCTTCAGTTAGGTGGCTAATTGTTAATACAGTGACTGTTATAATTGTATCGATCCATCGGATAAGATAGGAAGAAAATCAATGCCTTTAAATTTTGGTGCCAGCAAAGAATACCGGGCCTGATATTCAGCTTATGTTGTATCAGAATAGTATAGTTTGTGAACAAGCACCATTGGTCTGGAATTCTCTTCCTCTGGAAATTAAATTAGAGTTGAATTTTTGACCTTTAGGAAGAAATTGAAAACTTGGGGGTATGTTTACTAAAACCCCGCTAATGTGCGCGGCCCTCTAGTGTGCGGGTGCCATATAAGGAGTGGGCGTTTCTATCTGAAAAAGAAAAACCGGGATTTAAATATGCGCTAAGGTGCGCGGCGCCCATGTGCGCCCCGCACATTAGCGCATGAGAAAGCTGTGCGGGAGACATAAGTGGCGCGCTGATGTACAAGCAGAAGAGCAGAGCCACAGCACAATGGTTAAGACACTGACCGATGGTGCAGGGATCAGGGGTTCAATCCCCCACAGTGCCCAATGAAGACAGTTGGCTGAGGCATTACTTTAGGAGCCAGTTTAATATTGGGCAGCATAAGGCGGTAGGCTGATGGGCATAAGGCAGTGTGCTATTGCTTTAGGAGCCATGTTAATATTGGGAGGCATAAGGCGGTGCGTTGATGTACAAGCACAGGAACAGAACCACAGCACAATGGTTAAGACACTGACCAATGATGCAGGGATCAGGAGTTCAATCCCCCACAGTGCCCAATGAACAAGGCTGGCTGAGGCATTACATATTATGGGGAAGATTGCTTTAGGAGGCATTTTATTTTTATTTTAATTATCACTACTAGCAAACGCACTCTCAAAGCGTGTTAACATAAGGCGCCCCATAAGGCACATTTTAAAGTGCACTGTCCGCCAAGGCAGCCTAGAATGTTGCTTATAGGGCGCTTTATAGGGTGCCGTATGAGTTAACGCAAGGTCAGTGTACTGTTTTTGATGGCAGCACTGTGCAGTTTAAGGAATGAAAAGCATAAGTAGGTGCGCTGACATGCAAGGAGGAGCAGCAGTGGAGCACAATGGTTAAGGCACTGACTGCTGATACAGGGGTCATGAGTTTGCTCCCCAGTGTGCCTAATACATAAGGCTGGCTGAGGCATCAGCTTTTCAATGTACGTTTTGTTTCTTGCAGCACTTTATTTTTATTTTATTAATTGCTGCCAGCAAACAGGTCCTCACGTGCCGTAATTGAAGGTGCCGTATAAGGCACCCTATAAGGCACTCCATAGGGCACATTATAAAGTGCACTGTCCGCCATGGCACTCTAAAATGTCCCCTATAGGGCACCCTATAAGTTGCTCCACAGGATAATGTATAGTGCACCTTATATGGACGGTAACCATAAGGTAACCTATAGGGCGCACTATAAAGCGCCCTCTGAGGCACCTTATGGGTACAGTACGATGAGGGTGTTTTTGCTGGCAGCAATAATGTACATTAAAAAGAGATAATGCTCTGGGCAGCCCCATCAAATAACCCCACTGTGGGTTTGAACCCATGACATCTGGCTCTACAAGCAGCAAAGTAACCGTTGTGCTACAGCCCTTTAGCTGCTAGCCAGCTCCTGGCTGGCTGCAGAGGGAGTGCATGCCACCATACAGACAGTCTGCTGTGGTCACCAGGATAGGGTTAGCCCACCCATACCCATGATGCACTGCACATGAAAATCAGCTGTCCACAGATAAACACAAGATGGGGAATGCATCCCCACAGCACCTCGGCCTGGTAGGGGGAAGTGACCATGTGCACCCCCACAGCACCTCGGCCTGGTAGGGGCTACTGACCGTGTGTTTTACTGGCACAGAGTAGCTACACACTGTCACATTGTGCGGGTACTGTGCTCACCCTGAGGGTGCAGTGAGGCGCCCAGCAACAGGTCCACAGCACCTTCCATGGCTGAAAGAGGCCATGCCAGAGGTCTAAAGTAGTGTTAATGTGTGAGATAGGTAGTTTCTGCAGAAACACTTTGGATATCTCTGTCTGTCTCAGTCAGGTGTAGCCCCCATAGATCCCCAGGTGGGCCATGTACCACCACCACCCCCCCCCCCCCCCCCCCAGGACAGCAAACAGGGCCTCCCATCAACAGATCCACATTCTACCTCCCTGCAATGGTGGCAGTAGAGGGGACTATCAACCCCAGTCCTGCCGGGGAACAGACACCCTACAGGGCAGTCAATGCAGCTCTGTACACATCCATAACACAAAGCAGACAGACTTTAGGCCTGGATGTGCTAAGTTGCACCCCACCACTATCTGATATTCTCCTGCAGCAAGCCTCCAGCCACTGCACCCTGCAAGCCACTCCATCAAGACACATACCAGCTGCAAACAGTCTGCTAGCTAGTCCATAGTGCATGTTCCCAGTGGAAATGCATGCACCCAGAACTGGGATGTCAGCATACACAAGCAGATAAATCAGTGACTGGGCCCCAAAAGGAAACCCATAAATATTACATGAGAGAAATACTATATAGCACTATGGGGGTGCCTAGCCATGCTGTCGTCACTGCACAGTCAGGGTGAGAGTGAACCCCCAGCAGGACATACTGAGGTCACCCTGTCTGTGTAGGTGGTGGCCGGGCACTACAATGTCCCAGCCAGTGCCCTATGCCCTGTACAGATGCATCCTGGCCAGGTCACCCTGTCCGGGCTATACCCATGGTACCTTGCCCCTCATTATGCACATTGGCAGGCCAATACTGGCAACAGTGCTGGCAGTGTGGGTTGTGGAAGGTGTTTGCAGCCACCACACACTGGATAGACAGACAGCCACCCCCACACCTATGCCAGCATTGTGCTACTATAGAGGAGTTCAGCAGCAATACCCACCACACCAGTCCTGGGCACAGTACAGGCATGGATATGGTACGCAATACTGTTGGGGGTCACTCCCCAGGGTGGTAAACACTGTCAGAGACCAGACCTGAAGCACACACCGCAGACATCTCCGATCTAACGCAGTTCAGAAAAGCACTCAAATCCCACCTATTTCCCCAATATTACCAGACCAGCCAAACACCGACCTAACCTCCCATCTCCTTTTTAATCACCTGTTCCACACTAAGAATAATACTGCTGTATATACATGTAATTACATATGTAAATAGTTTCAGTTCAATTTTTTCCCCATTGTTTTATCCAAGTTCTTGTTCCTGTTATATGTAAAACCAAACAACCTGTTGTTCTGGTATATTGTTATATTGTAAACCGCGCTGATCTTAAATAGTGCGGTATATAAGAGCCTGTAATAAATAAATAAATAAATAAATCAGAAAGATTGTTATAATGGAGCTCAATGAGCAAACTGTGCTTAACGTAGGACTTGCTATCTGCCAGTAATCATAGGAAACGTTTGATAAGTGTGTACCGTATACCCAGGTGTAGGGTGGCATTGCTCAGGTATGCAAGTGCTAGTATTGGGAGATGCACGCAGGGCCCAATGTCCTGCCTCTCCAGGAGGCATTAGCCAATGGGGCCTGTGGGTGTGGGTGTGTCTGGCCCTGTTGGCTGCTGCTTTATGGCAGAGGTTCCCAACTCCAGTCCTGGTGTGCCAGACACTGTTCTGGTTTTCAGGCTGTCCCTCATGAATATGCATGGTATACATCTGCATACCATGGGGGTGGTGCATAGATATGCAGCACAGACATCTTTATTAGAGGCAGCATGGAAACTGAATGGTGTTTGGCCCTCCTGGACTGCATTTGGGGGATTCTGCCTTAGGTAATTCACATTTCTATGGTGTTTGTGCTGTGTAGGGTAAAATAGAGGTTTTTGACCCATGCGCTGGTTCCGTCTTTACTACCATGATTTCTTCATGGGTAAAATAAGGGGACTGGGTTACCAGGAACCCCAGCTGGGATTTGAGCCTGTGACCTTTTGGTCCTAAAGGCACAGGCTGTGTCCACTGCACCACCGTCTTAGCACAAAAACAGTGCATTCCCTGGGGAGTCCATGGCTGTTTGTCAGACAGGGCCTGTCTGTTGGAGGGCACTGCACTCACGTGAAGGGGGCTAGGCCACCATCTGCTGTGGGCAGCAGCCACTGCCTCCTCCACCAACGGTACCCCTCCGCCACCATGCTGACATGGCCTTATATTGCTGACAGCATCACAGCTAAATGATATGTGGCCCTCCAGGACTGCATTGAGGGGACTGTGGTCTAGGTAATGCGCATGTTTCTGGTGTCTGTGCTCTGTAGGGTAAAATAGAGGTGTTTGGACCATACTTATGTTATCTGCAAAAAAGGTTGGTCTTTACTATCATGGTTTAGTGGTGGGTAAAATATGGGGATCGGGTTTGCAGGAGCCCCAGCTGGGACTTGAACTGGTGATCTTTGGCTTCTGAACACACTGTCTGTGTTCACTGCACCATACTGTGGCCACAGAGACAGTGCAGTCCCTGGAGATAGGAAACCTGGCCAAAGGAGTCATAAACCCTGCTCTGCACAATTTCACTGTGGGATCATTCACCTTGTATGGGGACGGAGCGTGGACCCTTCTAAAATTCATATTTCTTTTTTGGGGCTTTCTTGGGAGTGATTTTTGATGTTTTCCATGACTATCACTATTGCCCAGCTGGATTATAATTTATTAGAATTTTGTTGTGGTCATTTTCAAATTTTATTTGCTATTTTGTTCTGTGCACATGTATCACACTGCTCACGTTTTGTAGGTTTCCCTGGTTTTGCTGTACATTGCTGACAGAAATGGTTTCTCTTCCCTTTAAATCGGCTCTAACGCGGGGTTTTCACTCGCGGTATTTTTTTCATCGAATTTCAGCCCCGCTCCTGTGCGGGGAGCCTCTCCCCTCCCACTCTCCACCCATTGACCCCGTCCCTCCGCCCCTCGGGAGCCTTCCTCCGCCCTCAGAATGCCTTTCCACGCCTCTATCGCACATCAGCGTGCCGCGCACATGTGCAGGCCCGTTAGTGCAGCGCGCACGTGTGCGGGGCACAAAAATGCACTATTAGCGTGCGCTAAGGTACATTAGCGCACGCTCAAGTGCGCCCCGCACAATTGCTTGGTTTAGTAAACATACCCCTTGGTTTTCCAGTGGGTTTTTATGAACATCAGTATCTATGATTTGTTGTGCTTATTCTGGTATTGTGTTTTTATGTATTAAATTGTTATTTTATTTTATGTAATAATAAATTGTAATTATTATTTTCTTGATGCAATTATGGTTTTAGTTATTTTAAGATGTTTTTATTATTAATTGTTATAATCCACTTTGGATTGGTTTACTGGTTTACATATTTACTAAAGGTTAATGGGCATTAAAGAGTGTTAATGCGTGTTAAGTGCAGCTGTGTATATATAATTAAAAGGGCCATGGTAGCAATTAGCACTGTTAACATTTAATAACCTGCGCCTAGGTAAACTATAAATGGTAAATTAAATTAAAAGAAACTAAAAGGGTTGTAAACAGATTATTTTCAGCAACATAACAAATTGAAAATATTAGGATTCAAATGCAGTGGGTTGAAAGTTTGGAGCTCACTTTTTATGGGAAATACATTTTCAAAAATACAAACATTAAGAAATGAAAATCATTGTTAGATAAATCAAAGCTGCCATCTCCTTGGTTAAGTAAGTCCCGATATTCAGTGGTGGCAGCTCTCTATTATACTGTAAAGCTGCTAGCCATCACCACTGAACCGAAGACCCGGATATTGAATATCAGGGTCCTATCCAGCCACTGGCATTGAATATCCGGGTTGGCTGAAAAGCAGCAAAGCTAACCATGCAGTGGCGATATTGAGCAGGTGCCTGGTTAGTTTCGGCGGCAAAAGTTAGGCTGCCCTTTAAGGTGCCTAACTTCTGCTGCTTAGCGATAACTGGCCAGCAGCTGAATAATGCCGCTGCCGGTTATCACTGGGTGCTACCTCTGCTCTGCCCCCAGGATGCCCCGATGCGAATTGACTAGTATTGGGGCATGCAGTAGTGACATTCAGGGATATTCAGTGGCACTAACCATGTTAATGCTGCTGAAAATCCTGATCTATGTGATCAACGCAGTAACCGCGTTAACAACCTCACCTCCCCAATTTTTTCTACCACTGCGATTAACATTGAACTCTGGAACTCTTCCCTGCTGCTGCAAGTGTCTACAGCAATAGTCGTACTCTGATATTCCTCCATATCACCTTTCTCTAGAGCAGAACAACATACGTTTGGGCCATCTCTGTCTGTGTACCCACCCACAGCCTCTTTTGGGGGACAGCCATAGCTACTCTTGCCCCCTCCACCCCAAAGAAAGTCAATGAGCTTCTCAATGAATAAGCATCTATGCCATGGAGGGCAGGGAAAAGAGAAATCAGTGCCATGGTATAAGGCCAGGGATATTGCTAGCTGATGGCACAGGGGGCCTATGTCACAGATTTACTGTGTAGTGCCCTGGACCCTGACACTAGAGATAGATTGAGCCATGAGGAGGGCAGGATTAACTGGTGGTCTGGCAGTACAGGACTACATGTTCACCTGATTGCTAGGCAGCTGTGGCAGAAGCGTAGTTTAATTTAATCACCTACCCCCTGCTCCATGGGACTATTCATCCATACTCTTGTGGCACGTGGAAAATAATAGCAGCACTTATTTGCAACTGCCCGCTTCCTCCTTCTCTGGCTCACTAAGAAATTGGATCCACATAGGCCTAACAGATTCCACAAGACCATGGGGACTTCATGGGATAAAATTTCAATGAGCCACTGAAGGAGGAGGCAGGTAGTTGCAGGCAAATACTGTCATGGTTTTCTCCTGCAACAGGAGGGTAGTTGAAAAATTCTAAAGAGGGGGGAAAAAGTGAAGGAAGGCTGAAGAAAAATGAACCTAAGAGCATAAGAGGGCTGAGTAGGATGTGATCTGTTTTGCTGCTCAACTCTGGTTTATTTCTGCTCTTTCAAGCAAGTGTTACCTTTCATGCCAAAGGCCAAATTAAGCCAAAGGGTGCTCTCCCCCCCCAAAGCCTGTGGCTCTTGTGGTGGGGTAGAGAACTTTAAATAACTTTGTGGCACCAAAGTCTGGTTTGGGCATACTCGTAGGAGTGGAGAAGAGCCCAGACCTGGGGAGCGATGCTCTTCACTTAGCCCAATGGGTCCAGTAGCAGCAGTGGTGCAACCAGGCACTGGAGCCTTAACGGTGACCCAGGCTGCTCTGGCTTGTGAGGGCCCTCATGCCACGGGTGCCGTGAATTCCAGTGGCGGGGGGAAGGTTCCCCAACTTTTGCAGAGATGTTCCATAGACAAGCTACCAGAGTGAGTTCAGTTGGCAGTGAAATTTTGAATATTGCAACTCACTTTTGCTTGCTTGGACCCATCCTTAGGAAGTGACTCTGGACTCCATCTGGTTGTCTTTATTCAAAATGCCTTAACAAATATAGATAAAATTAAGACTTTGGACCTTAGACTGACCAACCAGCAAGAGTTGCTGATGGTTCTTCAATCGTCTATTAAACAGTTAGAGAAAGGACAGGGCAGCATGGCTCATAACAAATTGATTTTTCAGAGGAAGATTGAGAAGTTGAAGAATCACTATAAAAGTTTAAATATTTATATCCTAAATTTTCCTCAAATGCTGTTAATGAATCCTAGCGATCTTTTCTCTATGTTTATGAAGGAGGTGTTCAATTACGCTGAGTTAGATCTTCCCCCGCTTCAGAAAATTTACTGCCTACCCTCTACTTCTTTGAAGCAACAGAAGATGGATACCTTGTTAGTGGATATCTCATATGATAGTTTGGATTTGGCAAATTTGATAGATATTTTGGAGAAAACACATAGACGTGGAAACCAGATTGACTCTTGATTATGCTTGTTTTCCTGTAAGATAAAGAAGCCTTGTTGCATTTATATTTTAAGAAGGTGGAAGCAGTATTTCTGGGCGGTAAGGTGCAGATTTTTCTGCAAGTCTCCAAATGGATGCAAGAGAGAAGGAAAAAGGTTTTGATTTACCATTCCAAAACTGCTGCTTTGGGAGAAAAATTTCAGTTGAGATTTCCATGCAAATGTGTGGTGGCATATCAGAACAAGGTTTATCATTTCGTTGAGCCTTCACAACTTCACTTCTTCTTGGATGATAAACAGTTAAAAGGCTAGTCCGAAGAGTAACTGGACTTTTTAGTGACTGGACTTGGCTCCTACTCTGTTTCCTTTTTTGTTGTTCTTGTTTTTCTTCCTAACTTCCCATAGTATTTGAACTCCTGTTCATCCTCCCTCCTTACTTTGTGGTCTAATGTACCCTATTAGAGCTTTTGTTTTCTTTCTAACATACTGCCTGTGAATTTCTTTTCTTTGTATAATCGGGTATGATTTCCTATTTCTAAGAACTTTTTTGATGTGTAATTGAAATGTAATAAAGAAATATTTAAAAAAGAAAGAACATAAGATATGCCATACTGAGTCAGACCAAGGATCCATCAAGCCCGGTATCCTCTTTCTAACACTGGCCAATCCAGGTCACAAGTACCTGTCAGGTTTCCAAAGGATATATGGATTCCATGCTGCTTATCCCAGGGGTAAGCAATGAATTTCCCTAGTCCACTTTAATAATGCTTTATGGACTTTTCTTCCAGGAACTTGTCCAAACCTCTTTTAAACCTAACTACATTAACAGCTTTTACTACATCATCTGGCAACAAATTCCAGAGTTTGATTACACACTGAATGAAAAAATATTTTCTCTGATTAGTCTTGAAGGACTATAAAAGGGACTGCTACTGCCGGAAAGAAATCTGCACTTGAAAATATTTACTTCTGGGAAATTCTCTAAATCTTGGGAAAAGGGAATTCCTTGGTTTAAAGCTGATAAATCTGTGTATTTTAGAGTCCAGTGTATTTGATAACTCAGTCAGGGCCTAGTATCAGCAGAGAGCTTTTAATTTAAATCAAATCAGAGTATAGCTTAGCATAGAAGGAAGAATAGGGTAAATATGCTTTGCGTTGAAATAAATAAATTGTTTCTAGAGACTTTACAAAGAAGCCTTCAAGTTAGGAGGCAAGAGATCTGAGAATTGTTTTTTAAATAGATGCTAAAGCCAAGTGACAGATCAAAGAGGCAATTTGAAAGGCTCCCTCTATCAAACCAAGGGCTATTTATTTCTTTAATTAACGTGTTTTATATACCGTCTTTCTACAATTCAAGACGGTTGACATAGAACATAAAGTAACAGTGTTGATACAGTTGTTTTACAGAGAACAGTAATTTCACAACAGTAATAGGCAAATTCAGCAGTTAATTTTTTTCATATTTACAAAATGGAGGTGAGAGAAGAAGGAAGAATTAGGGAAGGGAGGGGTGGAGGGGTATATGGGGGGTTAGGGGATACTGGGTGGTCAGTTTACATTGGATTAGGGTGGATGTGGTATAGGGGATAGGGCAAAGTATTCTTGAAAGAGGAAGATTTTACATCTTTTTCGGAATTTGGAGTGGTTGGAGCATCCTCTTAAGTCAGGTGGGAGGGTGTTCCAGACGGAAGGGGCATAGAGGGAGAAGGCTCGGTTGCAGGTGGATTGTTTGCACTTTTTCTTCTGAGATGGTATGATAAGGATGTTTGCAATGTTTGGTCTATGTGATTTGGAGTTGTTCAGTTTGGAGAGAAGGGAAAGTAGACAGAGGGCAGATTCATTGTGTATTACTTTGTGAATTAGTGTGATGGTTTTAAATTTTATTCTGTCTAGCATAGGGAACCAGTGGAGGTCCTGGAGGATGGGCGATGTGGGCTTGTCTAGGTGTGTTGGTTATTAGGCATGCAATTGTATTCTGGGCCATTTGGAGGGGGTGGATACTGTATTTAGGGAGACAATGATATATGAGGTTGCAATAGTCGAGAATCAGTGTGGTTAGGGTACGGAAAGAGTTGGGGTTTATTAAGAGGCGGAGGTTTCTCAGGGTTCTTATTTTGGTGTATATTGTGGTCATTGTTTTTCTTATCAGTTCCTGGAATGCAAGGTTCTGGTTGATTATTAGTCCGAGATATTTGACTTTGTTCTTTATAGAGACGGTGTAATTACCAAGAACAAGAGATGTTGGGGGAACAAAAGGATGGATTGAAGAAGATGTGAAGTGCTTCTGTTTTTGCTTGATTAATTAATAGGTTGTGTTGGTGGAGGCAGTGTCTTATCTTGATGAAGCAGTTGCTAATATTTGTAAAGTCTGGCATTGTTATGCTGAAGGGGGTGAAGAACATTATATCGTCTGCATATAGTTGGTATTGTATTTTGTGCTCTTGAAATATTTTGCATATGGGTTGGAGGAAGATATTAAAGAGGAGTGCAGATAAGCTGGAACCTTGTGGAACTCTTTGTGTGAGGGTGAATGGCAGAGAGGTTTTATCACCGATTCATACCTGTTGTGTTCTATGATCAAGGTAGGAACGGAATCAGTTCAGTGTAGTATTTCTTAGGCTGTTGTCATGTAGTCTGTCCAGGAACTGTCCATGGGGGAGGGAGTTGAATGCAGATGAAATGTCAAGTAAGATTAGTAGATAACCTTGGATAGGTGTTTGGGTGTATGTGATCATAGAGTCTAACAGGGATGTGATCAGAGTTTCCACCCCATGGTTCCTTTTGAAACCATGTTGGAAAGGGTCCAGGGGGGCGTGGGCATCAATGTAGTTCTGCAGTTGAGTTTAAATAATCTTTTCTGTTATTTTTGCCAGGAGGGGGATACTTGATATTGGTTTGTAAGAGATGGGTGAGGTGGGGTCAAGTTTGTTTCCTTCTAGGATGGGGCGGAGCTCTTTTTCAGAGACGTTGGCATAATTCCAGTGCAGAGGGAAGTTTTTACTATGGACCAGATATAGAGGCTAAGGATTTCCTTGGTGCTCTTTATCCAAGTGACTGGGCATGGGTCAAGGGCAGAGGTGGATGTATTGAGGTTTTTGATTACTATAATTATGTTGTCAAGGGATGGAGCGTCAAACTCGTTCCAAGTTTTTGTGGCTGTTACATTAGGAGTGAATGGCTCTGCATGGTGGCTAGGTCGAGATGGGGATGGGCAGTATTTTGAGCAGAGGTGGTCTGCTATTACCTGTAGGGATATTTTTACATCCAGCTCCTGTTTTGATGGATTATTTAGTAGGGATTTAGTGATGGAGAATATTTTGCTGGGTTTGTTTATGGAACGCAGGATTACATTTTCATAGTATTCTCTTTTACGTCTTAAAGTTTCGGAGCAGTAGGAGTGGAGCTTTTCTGTATACCTGAAATGGTTGGAGGGGGTCTCATGAACAACACCAGTGGCGTTCTAATCTCCTAGCAGGGGCTATACATTTCAAACAAAGATACCTAAGCTCTATGAACAGAACAATGGCTGGGAAAAATCATATTGCTAAAGCTGTTGCCCCCGTTACAGCTTCTGCCTCTGTCCAGACAGAGGTCCCAATGCCAGTTGAAGGACCGGTTCCATGTGCAGGGTGCCTGCATGCTGAAGCTCTCAGGAAACAAGCGGAGGAAGTCAGAGAGGAGGTGATGAGGCTGAGGAGCATTCAAGACAGTGAGAAGTACAAGGTTGAGATGCTTTTTGCAACAACCAAGCCCTCCGGGGGAAGAGAAGATGGGTGCCTATAGAATGACAAAGATTAGACACAAGTCACCAGGGCCTGCAGAATCACCAATCCAACTTCTCCAGCCCTTGAATTGAAGAACCATTATGCAGCCCTGGAAGTGGAGGAGGTGAAAGCATCCCAGAAAAGGGAAGAACCAGAGCTCAAGTACCCCAAAGTTGCAGAATCAGTGACCACAACATCCCTTTGAGCATATCAAAAGTGGCTTCATGGCTCTTGGACAGAGGGTGAAGCAGGTAGGTGCACATATGGTGTTCTCTTCAATCCTCCCTGTTGAGGGTAAAGGCTGAGGCAGAGAAGCTCGCATCCTGATGATGAATGCATGGCTGCGTGGATGGTGTCATCAAGAGTGTTTTGGTTTCCTAGACAATGGGATAATGTTCCAAGGACTGCAGAGCAGACATGGTGTCCATCTGTCCAAGAAGGATTGAAGTGTCTTCAGCAGCAGACTGGCTAACCTACCGAAGAGGGATTTAAACTAGATTTGTTGGGGATGGGTGAAGAGAGCCCTCAGGTAAGTGAAGAAAGCTCCCAAGTAAGTGAAGCATTAAATATTTCTGTAGAAATGGGTAATACGGGCAACATCTGGAAAGCAGTGTGTATAAATGCCCGTAGTATGGGAAACAAGATTCCAGATGTTGAGGCTAAATGGAAGAGGCTGACTTAGATTTAGTGGCAGTTATGGAGTCATGGTTCAAGGAAAACAATGACTGGGATGTAATTATACCAGGTTCTACTTTATTCAGGAAGGACAGTGAGGAAGAAGGGGAGGTAGAGTGGCACTACCCAGGAAGTTGGTCACAGCTTACCTCAGCAGCACAGGCATAAATAGCTCAACCAGAGTTCTGTGATCCTCAGTCTTGAAGGACTAGAAAAGGGGACTGTTACTTCTGGAGAGAGATCTGCAATTGTGAGTATATACTTCTGGGAATTTTCTGAAAGGAATTCTTTCTTTTAAAGCTAATTAATCTGTGAACCCACTATTTTTTGTTAAATCAGTCAGGGCCTAGTAGCAGCAGTTCAAGTTTAAATTTAAAACACAGAAGAGAACTTTCTGGTTACATTTCATACCCAGCAGAGAGCTTGTAGTTTAAATGTAATAGTCACTCAGGGCCTAGTATCAGCAAAGTACTTTTAGTTTAAATTTAAAACACAGAAGAGAGCTTTCTGGTTAAATCTGGAACCCAGCAGAGAGCTTGTAGTTTAAATTTAATAGTCACTCAGGGCCTAGTATCAGCAAAGTACTTTTAGTTTAAATTTAAAACACAGAAGAGAGCTTTCTTGTTAAATTTAGAACCCAGCAGAGAGCTTGCAGTTTAAATTTCATAATAAGTTAGAGCCTAGCAGCAGCAAAGAGCTATAATTTAAATCAAATCAGAATATAGCTTACCTCAGCAGCACAGGACAGGGTACTGTGTAGAAGCCCTCTTTTAACAAGTGTTATTTCCCTCCCTCCCTCCCCAACACCCACCCACCCCTGGGATAATCGTAGCTTTATAGGTACTTGGAGGAGTAGCCTAGTGGTTAGAACACTGGCTTGGTAACCAAGCAACCAGGGTTCAATTCCCACTAGCACTCCTTGTGGCCTTGGGCAAGTCACTTAACCCTCCATTGCCTCGGAAGAAAGGCCTGGCAATCTATTTCTGGTGACACTGCCAAGAAAACCCAGGAGCTTCTGGGTCGCCAGGACTGACTCAAAGGCACACATTGCATAGCGTAGGTACTTACACATCTTAAAAGACAGGAGGTGCTCTCAGGTGAAGCTTGTTACCCAAGTCAGTCATACATTAAGTACCTGAGATTAATTAAGCTTCAGATGAACAAGGTATATTAAACGTATTAGGTACAGTTTTATTAGTATAAATATCAATAGCAACCCTTAGTAATTAAAGAAGTTAAAGATCTAAACACAAGCTTAAAACTAAGATGCAGACAGCAGTCCAGCAGCGAGATGGGGGCTTTCCAGTCTTTTGCATTGAGTGTCACATGTATGATTTTCTCCCAGTTGGTGAGAGGTCTTACGTGTGCACTAGGTGCAAGGAGCTCTTTGCTCTCAGGGAACGAGTCCATTCTCTAGATGCTAGAGTAGCAGACTTGGAAAACATAAGAAAGACAGAGAGGTACATAGACGAGACCTACAGGGATATAGTCCTGAAGTCCCACCTCCAGTCTGGCAGCATCCCTGTTGCCATGGAGGAGAGAGGTCACGTGACAGGAGAGCATCACCCTGGTCTGGCAGGAAGTGATCCTGAAACTAGGACCTGTCCTCCAGGTGATGTAAAACCCTCTAGCACTGAGGAAGTTTCTCCAGGGCCATGTGCCCATGAGGGAAGGGTTAGGACAGCCGTTATAGTTGGTGATTTGATCATTAGGCATGTAGATAGCTGGGTGGCTGGTGGATGTGAGGATTGCCTGGTAACATGCCTGCCTGGTACGAAGGTAGCGGACCTCACGCGCCACCTAGATAAGGTCTTAGATAGTGCTGGGGAGGAGTCTGCTGTCTTGGTACATGTCGGTACTAATGACATAGGAAAATGTGGTAGGGAGGTTCTGGAGGCTAAATTTAGGCTTTTAGGTAGGAAGTTGAAATCCAGAACTTCCAGGGTAGCGTTCTCTGAAATGCTTCCCGTTCCATGTGCAGGACCCAAAAGGCAGGCAGAGCTCCGGAGTCTCAATGCGTGGATGAGACAATGGTGCAGAGATGAGGGTTTTGGATTTGTTAGGAACTGGGGAACATTCTGGGGAAAGGAGGAGCTCTTCCAAAGGGATGGGCTTCACCTTAACTGGGATGGAACCAGGCTGCTGGCATTAACCTTTAAAAAGGAGATAGAGCAGCTTTTAAACTAGATAATAGGGGAAAGCCCAAGAGCGGATGGTTCGGAAGAATGTATCCTTGAAGGATACTACCAAAAGCAGAGAGGATCCAAAAAAGAGTAAAGTAGCCCAAATGCCCTCGAGTATGGAGCAGACAGAGCTTAAAGATCCCAAATTAGCCATGTCTACCAATAGCCAAATTAATATGAATAAAATAAGTCTCTAAAATGCTTGTATGCAAATGCTAGAAGTCTAAAAAATAAGATGGGAGAGTTAGAATAAATAGCACTAAATGAGAGGCTAGATATGATTGGAATATCAGAGACATGGTGGAAGGAGGACAACCAGTGGGACACTGTGATACCTGGGTACAAACTGTATCGTAATGACAGAGCTGATCAAATTGGTGGAGGCGTTGCGCTCTATGTTAGAGAGGGCATTGAGTCAGAAAGGATTAAAGTTTTGCAGGAAACAAAATTTGCTGTAGAATCTCTATGGATTGAAATTCCATGTAAAAAGGGGAAGGCGATGGCAGTGGGGGTGTACTGTTGACCGCCTGGCCAGAATGAACAAATGGATGATGAAATGCTGAAAGAAATCAAGGAAGCTAAAAAAAGTTACAGCGCAGTAATAATAATGGGTGATTTAAATTACCTCGGTATCGGCTGGGTCAGTGTCACGGCAGGACATGCTAGGGAGATAAAGTTCCTAGATTTATATTTATTTATTTATTTATTGAACTGTTTTATATACCGCCTTTCAGAAAAATCAAAGCGGTTTACATAGAACAAAACTTGAACATTACATTGAAACTTATTCAAACAATTGAAATTACAGTGAACATTAAATTGTATATAATAAAAATGGTAATTTGAGGTTTACAATGCTGAGAAAATGCTGATTAGGTATATAGATAGTTTAAACATATATACAGATTTAAATATTTACAAATTTCAAAAATCTTATCATCTTATCTGAGCAAGGAAAATGTATTGTAGTTCACTAGAATTATTCATGTAAAGAGTAAATGTGATAATGTGGAGAATTGGGTATTGTAAGATAGAGTAAGAAAAGGGAAAAAGTAAGTTGTGAATTAATGAATATGAGTATACATGAGTTTAAGTGGGAAATATTTCAGGGATGAAATAAATGACTGCTTGGAGCAGCTGGTTCATGAACCGACCAGAGGGGAAGCCATATTAGACCTAGTCCTTAGTGGAACACCAGATCTAGTGCAAGAGATAAGGGTCTTGAGGTCACTTGGCAATAGTGATCATAGCATGATCGCCTTTGATTTAATTAGTGGAGGAGGGATAGTAAGAAAATCCACAGTACTACCTTTTAGCTTTCGAAAGGTATGATAAAATGAGGAAAATAGTTAAGAAAAAACTAAAAGGAGCAGTTGCAAAGGTTAAAGACTTACATCAAGCTTGGGTGTTGTTGAAAAATACTATCTTGGAAGCCCAGACCAGCTGTATTACACGCTTTAAGAAAAGTAACATAGTAACATAGTACATAAGTGGAAGGAAGTCCAAAAAACTGCCAGCATGGTTTAAAGGTGAGGTCAGAGAGGCTGTTGTTGCCAAAAAAGCATCTTTCAGGAAATGGAAAAAAAGAGTCAAACACCGAAACCTGGAAACAGCACAAGCACTGGCAAGTCAAATGCAAGGCATTGATAAGGCAGGCAAAGGGAGAATTTGAGAAGAAGCTTGCTGCGGAAGGAAAAACACGAAATAAAGACTTTTTCAAGTAAATTTGTAGCAAAAAACCTGTGAGTCAGTTGGTCCATTAGATGATAGAGGTGTTAAAGGGGCACTAAGAGGTGACAAGGCGATAGCAGAGAGACTGAATGAATTCTTTGCTTCAGTCTTTACTGAGGAAGATGTAGGGATGTTACCCATGACTGAAGTGGTATTTAAAGGTGTGGAAGAATTGAAGGAAATATCGATACATCGGGAAGATGTATTACAACTATTAGATAAACTGAAAAGTAGCAAATCACCTGGGCCGGATGGTATACATCCAAGGGTGTTGAAAGAACTGAAATATGAGATTGCAGACCTGCTATTAGTAATCTGTGAACTATCATTAAAATCATCTCTAATACCTGAAGACTGGAGGATCGCCAATGTAACACCAAATGGCCACTTTTCCCAATGGAGAAAGGTGAATAGTGTGTACCCCAGGGATCTGTGCTGGGTCCGCTGCTTTTTGACATATTCATAAATTACCTGGAAAGTGGAATAACGAGTGAGGTTATCAAATTTGCAGATGACACAAAACTATTTAAAGTTGTTAAAACCCAAGAGGATTGTGGAAAATTGCAAGAGGATCTTGATAAATTGGAAGACTGGGCATCAAAATGGCAGATGAAATTTAATGTGGACAAGTGCAAAGTTATGCACCTAGGGAAGAACAACCCAAACTATGGTTACATGATCCAAGGTTCCACATTAGGAACCACCACCCAGGAAAAAGATTTAGGCGTCATTGTGGATAACATGTTAAAACCCTCGGCACAGTGTGCAGCGGCAGCCAAGAGAGCAAATAGAATGCTAGGTATCATAAGGAAAGGAATGGAAAATAAAACAAAAGATATTATAATGCCTCTATATCATTCCATGGTGGGACCGCACCTTGAATATTGTGTGCAATTCTGGTCCCCGCATCTTAAAAAGGATATAGCGTTACTAGAAAAGGTTCAGAGAAGAGCCACCAAAATGGTAAAGGGGATGGAAGGATACTCCTATGAAGAAAGGCTAAAAAGGTTAGGGCTCTTTTACCTGGAAAAGAGACGGCTGAGGGGAGATATGATAGAAGTCTATAAATTAATGAATGGAGTGGAACGGGTAAACGTAGATCGATTGTTTACGTTATTAGAATATAGAAAGACTAGGGGACATGCAATGAAGCTATAGGGTAAACTATTTAAGACTAATAAAAGAAAATATTTTTTCACTCAACGTGTAATCAAACTCTGGAATTTGTTACCGGAGGATGTAGTAAAGGCTGTTAGTGTAGCTGGGTTTAAAAAAGGTTTGGACAAGTTCCTGTAGGAAAGGTCCATAAACCATTATTAAGAAGGGACCCAGGATATCAATGCTTGACCCAGTACAAGCATTGTGGAACCTGGGGAAACTGCTAGTTAAGTATGACCTAGATTGGCCACTGTTGGAAACAGGATACTGGGCTTGATGGAGCTTGGTCTGACTCAGTATGGCATATCTTATGTTCTTATGTTCTAATGTTCACTATATGTAAAAAATAATATTAAATCTATAGAATTGCAGGGCTTAAAAGGAAGAGAGGAGGCACTATGGGTTAAACTAGAAAGAGGGAAAGGGAAATCCATTTGCATTGGAGTTATATACAGATCCCCCTCACATGGAGTAGAAATGGATGAAGATTTAATAGAAGACATACACAGTATTGCCAGGAAAGGAGAAGTGCTACTGATAGGTGATTTTAATATGCCAGGTATGGACTGGCACATCCCTGCTGCTGTGTCATCTAGACGTAAGGAGATCTTGGATTCTCTACAGGGAGAACTATTCAGGCAACTGGTTACAGAACCCACACATGATGAGGTCATACTGGACTTAGTGCTTATCAATGGGGAAAGTGTTTCTAATGTTATAGTGGGAGATGATCTCGCATCCAGTGATCACCAGATGGTACGGTTCAGTATTAGGACTAGGACTGATAAGATCCATTCAAAAGTGAGGGTTTTAGACTTTAGGAAAACTAACTTTGCCAAGAAGGGACAATACCTCAAAGAGTTGTAAGTGGGAAGGGAACAGCTGGTGGATGTAGAAAAACAGTGGGCAAAACTGAAAGGAGATATTTTAAGGGCAACAAACCTTTTTGTTAAAATGGTAAATAAATGTAAAAGGAAAAGGAGGCTGCTATGGTTCTCAAAAGAAGTAGCTGAAAAGGTGGAGAAAAAGAAGGAGGCCTTCATGAAATACAAGAGATTAGAGCCAGGCATCTATATTTGGAAAAACTTAGAGAAGCTAGCAAAGTAGTGTCGCGTGCACCACCCTGGCGGTAAGTAGCGGTCAGAGCAGGTCGGACATAACTATATAGGGAGGAGATTGGCCAGTAATCCAGAGGCCCAATTGGCTTTTGGTCCTGTTAGTTTCCTGGATCCTAATCTCCAAAGAATCAACTGCACAAGTGGTGGGAAAATAAAGGCTTTTATTTCCCTTTCTCGCAAGGGTTCAAATGATTGGGCAATAACAACAACACAAATGTCCTTACTTCAGGCAAGAAAAAGTAAAACAAAAGTTTAAAGCAAAACTGTTACTTTCACAGTAGCGATGGTATTCACAAACAAGAATGTTCTAGGCAGCAACATATACAGCTTACAAGCCTGGCAAAGACTCTAGGCTTCCCATGGTACAGTACGTACAGTCCATTTCTGTATCTGAAACCTCATTTGCCAGTTCCACTTGCATTGGCTCATAGGCGGAAGCCTCTGACTCTGAGTCCCTGGGTTCAGGTAGGTTATAGTCAGGCTTCTTATATAGCTCTTCTAGCACAGCCCAATGTTCTGGGTAACTCGTAGGGCGTCGGCTCTGTGCTGTTTTGTATGGAGGAAATTCCTCTCTCCTTAGAGGTTTTATGGCAGCTTTATAAAAACACTTATTATTCAAAATTCTCTTATCAGGTAAACTTTTCCTATAGCCTGTATCATAAAAAGCTTTACCTTGGGAATTTGGCTTCTCTGTTTCCAGTGAAGGTTGAGGCCTGCACCAGTTTCTTCTCCGTTGGCTTGCCTGAACAGCACGGCTTAGGTCTTCAGGCTGTGACCCTGTTGGTTTTGGACAACAGTTGCAGCAATGCCTTTGCCACTCTGGGCAAACAGCTTTTACTCCTCTGTGAGCTGAGACCTTCCCAGGTTCCTCCTTAGCTCTCAGGCAATCACCTTTCACTCTGGGTGATCTTCTGGCAGTGGAATATTCAGGTTTGCATTCCAACCTCTTTTCCTCTGCCTTGCCTTCCTGCCTGCTGCACGCTGTCCTGCTGCATTCATTCTTGCTGCCTCCTCTCCAGCCGTCTCTCCAGCTGCCTTCACTCCGGCTGCTCCTTTTCCAGCCTTCACTCCTTCCACTGCCACTCCTTCCGCTGCCACTTCTTCCCTTTGCTTTCCAGTCTTCCTCCTTAAGAAGTCCTCCTGCGCTCGAGGATTGGAGGTTGGCTGGCATTACCTCATGATCAGTGGGGCGTGGTTCCTCAGTCACTCTGGAGTCTCTCTGGCTCCCTCTATCTGGTTCCTCCAGATATTGCAGCTTGTATGTACCTTTTTCTTTATTTAAAGCATTTTCCTTTCTCTCAACCAGGTCTGCTGGGTGACAGTAGTCAGGAAAGCAAAGGTACAAAAAGAAGAAGACATAGCCAATGCAATAAAATATGGGGATAAGACATTTTTCAGATATGTTAGTAAGAGGAGGAAGGGTAAAAGTGGTATCGTCAGACTCAAGGGTGCAGGGGAGGAATATGCAGAAACTGATGAGGATAAAGCAGAATTACTTAACAAATATTTCTGTTCTGTATTCACAGATGAAGGGCCAGGAGCAGGACCTCAGAAACACTCAGAAATAGGAACAGAAGCAATGGGGATCTTGAATGATTTTCAGAAGACTGTGTTTGTGAGGAACTAGCTAAAGGTTGACAAAGCTATAGTTCCGGATGGGATACGTCCAAGAATACTGAGGGAACTTGGGGATGTTCTAGGGCTGACCTTTTCAATGTCTCGTTGGGAGTGGTGCCAAAGGACTGGAGAAAGGCACATGTGGTCCCTTTACACAAAAGAGGACGTAAGGATGACATTGAGAACTACAGGCTGGTTAGTCTAACCTCTGTGGTTAGTAAATTATTGTAAAGGCCACTAAAAAAGAGAATAGTGAGGTTTCTGGAGTCCAGTGGATTGCAGGATCCAAGGCAGCATGGATTCACCAGAGGCAGGTCTTGTCAGACAAATCTGATTGATTTCTTTGACTGGGTGACCAGGGAGTTGGACCGAGGGAGAGCCCTAGATGTGGTGTATTGAGATTTCAGTAAAACGTTTGACACCGTTCCACACAGGTGACTTATAAGCAAACTGAGCACCCTAGGGATGGACCTTGATTGGGTTAGAAATTGGTTGAGTGGGAGTCGACAAAGGGTAAAGATAAATGGAGCTCACTCTGAGGAAAAAGAGGTTAAAAGTGGTGTGCCGCAGCGATCTGTCCTTGGTCTGATTCTTTTTAAGATCTTGTCTGAGTGATATTGTGGAAGGGCTATCAGGTAAGGTTTGCTTGTCTGTAGATGATACCAGAATCTGCAATAGAGGAAGAAGAGGAAGAAATAGATAACATGAGGAGGGATCTAGCTAACCTTGAAGAATGGTCTAGAATTTGGCAGTAGAAATTTAATGCTAAAAAATGCAGGGTCTTGCATTTGGGCTGCAAAAATCCAAAGGAGCAGTATAGTGTAGAGGATAAGGTACTTCTGTCCACAAAAGAAGATCAGGACCTGCCTGTAATTGTGTCTAAATAACAACATAAGAACATAAGATATGCCATACTGGGTCAGACCAAGGTCCATCAAGCCCAGTATCCTGTTTCCAACAGTGGCCAAACTAGGCCATAAGTACCTAGCAGTCTCCCCAAAAGACACAGGTTCCTCAATGCTTGTATTGGGTCAAGCAGCGATATCCTGGGTCCCTTTTATGTTTAAATCTTTTTATTCATTTTAAACATATTAAGCAGCTTACATATAGAAACACTGTAAATAAAAGCATAATGAAACATTTTAAGCAGCATACATTTTAAAACTCTGTAAGCAGCATACATATTGAAACATTGTAGGCAGTATACATTTTGAAACATAGTAAACAGCATACATATTAAAACATAATAAACTTATCTACCACCACCTTTCCCTTCTCCCCCCTATTCCTCACCTCTACCCCCCCACTCCCACCCTCACCTTCAACCCCCCTTCCCCTTTAGTACTCTAGTCCTAATTATGCCAACTTTAACTGCTAAGATATATTTTTTTACCAACTTAAACTTTTAAAATATCATTTCTTGCCCTGGCCGACACCCTTTCAAGATATGGAGACCAAGTCATCAAAAACATGCACTTCTACAAACATGTCTTCTAGAAGCCTCTCCTTTCCATAATACCAGTTGATGTAAAACATTTCTCCATTCCCAATATTCTGGATCTCCAAATTCTCTCCATTTCCGAAGGATACAATGTTTTGCAAGCAGACAACATTTTCTTACTAATAATCTATTCCCTGATGATAAAAATCCCTGAAAAGGAGCATCCAAAACAGCAGACCCCGAGGTTAATTTCAATGTCTGCCCTAATATCCTCATTAGAAATTTTTGAATACCATTCCAGAACTTCCTTACTCGTTTACATGTCCAGAACATATGCCCCAAATGTGCCCGCTCCATTCCACACCACGGACAATCACCGTGACATGCAAAACCCATTTCCATGCTCTTTATGGAGAGATATAAGCACGCTCTAGTATTTTGAATTGCATGTCTCATAATTTTGCACCTATAACTATTTTAGGGATTCGCCCAATGGCTTTTTCCCATTCAAACGTTTCAAGATTAATTCCAAGATCCCTCCCCCATTGTAAGCTCAAGTGTCTATAGCTCTTGACTTGCATTAGGCTATTCAAGGCTTTATTATAATCAGTGACCGATATTCTTTCTTTGTCCTTTATCGCAAACCATTTCTCGAACTTTTCTAAATTTTCCTGTTTCAATCCTTGTCTCCCATCTTTCATTGAAATCAAATAATACTTGAATTGTAAGTAAGCATGAAAATGCCCCTGTGGCAATCCATAGCATTTTTTTAATTCCAAGAATGGTTTAAGTGCGCCTTCTCCATTTATTACTTGCCACATTTGTTGTAGACCTTTTTTCTCCCATCCCTTGAAAAAATTGACGTTATACTTGACTGAAAGGCTAAATTATCTTGCAATGGCAAATATCCTGACACATCACTTGGAAAGCCCAATTTCCAACAGAGCGTCTGCCAACTCCAGCGAACCCCTTGCCATAAAATATTATTTCTAAAATCCTTCGGCAACTTCACTTTCGTCACGTGTAACACAGACCGAAGTGAATAAGAGGTTACTAACGCAGACTCAAAATCATATGAGGTGTATACTGATGTCCCTGCTAACCAATCCCTAACATGTCGAAGCAGACATCCTAAATTATATTGTTCTATTCGAGGCAACCCAATACCACCCTGTTCCCATGGCCCATATAATCGATCAATTCTAAGTCTAATAATCTTTCCATTTTTTGAACATCTTGCCTCAATAGCCACACCGGAATAAATTGTAAAACATATACAATTTTAGGAAAGACCATCATTTTATAAGCAGCCACTCTACCGCCTAAAGATAGAGTCAATGGTGTCCAATCTTGCAACTTATTTTGCATATCTTGTAGTAGCAGCCTAATATTTTGCCTATACGGATGACGTGGATCTTTAGGTAACCATATTCCTAAATACTTAAATTTATTTTTTGCCCAGCGTAAAGGAAACTCTACGCCCCAATCATTTTGTAACCCCCATTAACATCTAGCGCTTCTGATTTAGCCATATTCAACTTAAAACCTGCTATCCTTCCATAATGTCCAATCACATCCATAAATTTTGATAAAGATTTGCGAGGTTCCGTCTACATAACTAGTAAATAATCCGCAAAAGCCGACACCTTAAATATGCAAGACCCAACTTTCACACCTCGTATATCATCACGAACATAAATCATTCTTAGCAAAGGGTCTAATGAGAGCACAAATAACAACGGAGACAATGGGCAACCTTGTCAAGTTCCTCGAGCAATATTAAAACTATTAGTTACCAGCCCATTAACTTCCACTACAGCCTCTGGTTTTTGGTATAATCCTCTGCTCCCTTGAATAAAACCTTCTCCTAGTCCGTAAGTTTTTAAAGTCTCGAACAAATATGTCCACCCCACCCTGTCGAAGGCTTTTTCAGCATCAAAACTGATCAATAGGGAAGGGACAGCAAGCTTTCTAACCCAGCTTAAGGCTCCTAATATTTTCCTTACATTTTTAGTGGGATATCGACCCTTCACAAATCCCATCTGACAATCATGCAATAAATTAGGGAGATATTCGGCCAAATGGGTTCCTTTTAATAATGGTTTATGGACCTTTCCTCTAGGAACTTGTCCCCAAACCTTTTTTTAAACCCAGCTACACTAGCAGCTTTTACTACATCCTCTGGTAACAAATTCCAGAGTTTGATTACACATTGAGTGAAAAAATATTTTCTCTTGTTGTTGTTGTTGTTAAGTGCCGTCGAGTCGGAGTCGACTCATGGCGACCCTCTGGATAGCTATCCTAAATTGTGTTCGGTCTCCAGTCAGGCGGCTCATTGTTGACAGACTGGTACCCGTAGTTGCTGTTATTGTATCGATCCATCCCATTGCTGGCCTTCCTCTTTTGCGTTGACCTTCTATCTTGCCAAGCATAATGTCTTTCTCTAATGATCTCTCTCTTCGCATGATGTGTCCAAAGTATGAAAGTCGAAGTCTTGTCATCTGAGCTTCTAAAGAAAGCTTAGGTTTGATCTCCTCTAGTACCGACTGGTTTGTTCTTCGGGCAGTCCATGGTATACACAGTATTCGCCGCCAGCACCATAATTCAAAGGCATCAATTTTCTTCCTGTCTGTCTTTTTCACTGTCCAGCTTTCACATCCATATGATGTTATTGAAAATACCATGGCTTGAACAAGTCGAATCTTTGTATGGAGAGAGACATCTCTGCTCTTGAGAATCTTATCTAGGTCACACCTCTGTTGTCTTCATACAATCCTGCTTCTCTGATGATTTGTTCTGCATACAAATTAAACAGGTAGGGGGAAAGTATGCAGCCTTGTCTTACACCTTTGCTTATTTTAAACCATTCTGTTTCTCCTTGTTCCGTTCGAACTGTTGCTTCTTGATCAATGTACAGATTGCGCAAGAGAACGATCAGGTGTTCTGGTATACCCATGCTTCTTAATGTGGCCCAGAGTTTCTCATGGTTTACACAGTCAAAAGCCTTGCTATAGTCGATAAAGCACAAATAGATATCCTTTTGGTATTCTTTAGTCTTTTCAAGGATCCATTTCACATCCGCAATGATGCCTCTCGTTCCTCGCCCTTTCCTGAACCCTGCTTGCACTTCAGGTAGTTCTTGTTCCAGGTATGGTTGTAATCTCTTTTGAATAATCTTCAGTAGAATCTTGCTGGCATGTGGGATCAGAGCAATTGTGCGATAATTTCCACAGTCAGTTGGATCACCTTTCTTTAGTATAGGTATAAACACAGATCTTTTCCAGTCAGTTGGCCATGATGTTGTCTTCCATATTTCTTGACAGAGTCTTGTGAGTACGGTAACAGCTGCATCAGATTGCTGCAATACCTCTATGGGAATGCTATCAATGCCTGGTGCTTTGTTCTTTGATAAGGCTTTCAATGCTGCTTCAACTTCTTCTTTCATCACCAATGGTTCCCGATCATAAGGTACAGGTTGAAACGGCTGTTGGTCCACTTGATTTTTATCATATAAAAACTCTGTATATTACTTCCACCTTTCCTTGATCTTCTCAGCATCATTCAACATAGAACCTTGAGCATCTTGTAACATTCCAATTCAAGGCTGGAACTTTTTCTTTAACTCTCGTAGCTTTAGGAAAGCCGATCTTGTTCTTCCTCTAATAGTTTCTGCTTCTATTTCCTTGCAAGTGTCATTGTAGTACTTTTCCTTGTCCTGTCTTGCTGCACGTTGGAAATCTCTGTTGAGTTCTGCGATTGTCTTTCTTTCTCCTCTGGCTTTAGCTTCTCTGCGTTTCTGGGCAATTTTCAGAGTTTCTTCCGTCATCCATTTTGGCCGTTTTTGCTTTTTCACCTTTTGTAGAGACTTCTCGCTTTCTTCCAACACAACCTTCTTGATGTCATTCCATAACTCTTCCGGAGCTCTGTCATTTGTATCTAAAGCAGCAAATCTATTTTGCAGGCAGTCTTTAAATTCCAGTGGTATATTCTCAAGGTCATATTTTGCTGCATTCATGAGTGGTTTGCTCTTTTTCAACTTTAGCTTGAGTTTGCATACTAGTAGTTGGTGATCTGTACCACAGTCAGCTCCAGGTTTTGTCTTTGTTGATGTTACAGAGCTTTTCCATCGTTGACTTCCACATATGTAGTCAATTTGATTTTTATATAATCCATTCGGTGAAGTCCATGTGTACAGTCGCCGCTTGTGTTGCTGGAAGAAGATGTTTGAGATGAATAGATCATTGGTCTTGCAGAATTCTATCAGTCTTTCTCCAGCTTCATTTCTGTTGCCAAGTCCATATTTTCCAACTACTTTGCCTTCTTCTTTGTTGCCAACTTTTGTGTTCCAGTCACCCATGACTATCAGGATATCCTGTTTGCATGTTCTGTCAATTTCAGCTTGTACTTGTTCATAGAACTCTTCAATTTCATTCTCTTCTGCAGCTGTTGTTGGGGCATATACTTGAATTATTATTAGTATTAAATGGGTTACACTGTAGCTTCATTGCATGTCCCCTAGTCTTTTTATATTATGATGATGTAAACAATCGATCTACGTTTACCTGTTCCACTCTATTCATTAATTTATAGACCTCTATCATAGCTCCCCTCAGCCGTCTCTTCCAGGTTGAAGAGCCCTAACCTTTTTGGCCTCTCTTCATAGGAATATCTTTCCCTCCCCTTTACCATGTTGGTGGCTCTTCTCTGTAACGTTTTTAATAACGCTATATCCTTTTTAAGATACAGTGACCAGAACTGCACACAATATTCAAAGTGCGGTTGCACCATGGAATGATACAGAGGCATTATAATATCCTTTGTTTTATTTTCCATTCCTTTCCTTATGATACCTAGCATTCTATTTGCTCTCTTGGCCACCACTGCACACTTGGCGGAGGGTTTTAACATGTTATCCACGATGTCACCTAAATCTTTTTCCTGGGTCGTGGTTCCCAATGTGGAACCTTGCATCGTGTAACCATAGTTTGGGTTGTTCTTTTCTAAGTGCATATCTTTGCACTTGTCCACATTAAATTTCATCTGCCATTTTGATGCCCAGTCTTCCAATTTATCATGATCCTCTTGCAATTTTCCACAATCCTCTTGGGTTTTAACAACTTTAAATAGTTTTGTGTCATCTGCAAATTTGATAACCTCACTCGTTATTCTCTTTTCCAGGTCATTTATGAATATGTCAAAATGCAGCGGACCCAGCACAGATCCATATGGTACTCCATTATTCACCTTTTTCCATTGGGAAAATTGGCCATTTAGCCCTACCCACTGCTTTCTTTTAACCAGTTCCTGATCCACAATAGTACACTGCCTCCTATCCCATGACTTTTTAATTTTGCCAAAGTCTCTGATGAGGGACCTTGTCAAAGGCTTTCTGAAAATCCAGATACACTATATCAACTGACTCACCTTTGTCTACCTATTTATTCACACCTTCAAAAAAACCATAACAGATTAGTAAGACAAGATCGTCCTTGTCTAAAGCCATGTTGACTGTCTCCCATTAAGCCATGCCTATCTACATGTTGAGTAATTTTCTTCTTTATGATGGTTTCTACCATTTTTCCCGGTACTGGTGTCAGGCTCACTGGTCTGTAGTTTCTTGGATCACCCCTGGAACTCTTTTTAAAAATTGGTGTTACATTGGCCATCCTCCAGTCTTCAGGTATTACAGATGATTTTAATGATAGTTCACAGATTACTAATAGCAGGTCTGCAATCTCATATTTCAGTTCTTTCAACAACCTTGGGTGTATACCATCTGGTTCAGGTGATTTGCTACTTTTCAGTTTATCAAATATTTGTAATACATCTTCCCGGTGTATCAATATTTCTTTCAATTCATCTGCAGTATCACCTTTAAATACCACTTCAGTCATGGGTAATATCCCTACATCTTCCTCAGTAAAGACCGAAGCAAAGAATTCATTCAGTCTCTCCCTATAGCCTTGTCCCCTCTTATTGACCCTTTTACCCCATTATCATCTAATGGTCCAACTGACTCTCTCACAGGTTTTTTGCTACAAATGTACTTGAAAAAGTCTTTATTACATTTTTTTGCTTCCACAGCAAGTTTCTTCTCAAATTCTTTTTGCCTGCCTTATCAATGCCTTGCATTTAACTTGCTAGTGCTTGTGCTGTTTCCAGTTTTCGTCATTTGGCTCTTTTTTCCATTTCCTGAAAGATGCTTTTTTGGCAACAACAGCTTCTCTCACCTCACCTTTAAACCATGCTGGCAGTTTTTTGGACTTCCTTCCAGTTTTCTTAAAGTGTGGAATACAGCTGGTCTGGGCTTCCAAGATAGTATTTTTCAACAATATCCAAGCTTGATGTAAGTCTTTAACCTTAGCAACTGCTCCTTTTAGTTTTTTCTTATTTATTTTATTTATTTATTTAAACGGATTTGTATACCACCTTTTCCTACAATCAAGGCAGTCTACACAGCAAACAATCAAGAAAATACTGTGTCTAGTGTGCACATGCATTGAGCTGTGAGTGCGCGTGTGTGTAGATGTTTGTTGATTCTTGGTGAGCTATTTACAATGTGTGTTATTTACAATACTATGTACATCAGGACTTTACTTCAGTACTATAATCGTGTCGTAACTATTTATCTCATTTTATCATAGTTTCCCTTTTGAAAGTTGAAAGGTAGTACTGTGGATTTCCTTACCATCTCTCCTCCATTAATTAAATCAAATGCAATCATGCTATGATCACTATTGCCTGGTGGCCCAAACACCCTTATCTCTTGCACCAGATCTTAAAGTAGCTAAACAGGTAGAAAAGGTGACTGTGAAAGTCAGAATAATGCTTGGGTGCATAGAGAATGGCCAACAGAAAAAAGAAGGTGATAATACCTCTGTATAGGTCTCTGTTGCGACCTCATTTGGAGTATTATGTGCTATTCTGGATGCTGCACCTTCAAAAGAATATAAACAGGTTGGAGTCAGTGCAGAAGGTAGCTACTAAAATGGTTAGTGGTCTTTGTTATGTAGCATATGAGGACAGACTTAAAGATCTTAATATGTATACTTTAGAGGAAAGGCGGGACAGACGCGATATGATAGAGACATTTAGATATCTCCGTGGCATAAATGCACAGGAAGATCTTTTTCAGTTGAAGGCAAGCTCTGCTATGAGGGGACATAGGATGAGAGTGAAAGGGGATAGACTCTGGAATAATATGTGAAAATGTTTCTTTATGGAAAGAGTGGTAGATGTGTGAAATAGTCCCCTAGTGGAGGTGGTGGACACGAGGACAGTATCTGAATACAGAAAAGCATGGGACAAACACAGATGATCTCTAAAGGTAAAAAGGGGACTATTATAGTTGATATGGAAGGGCAGACTAGATAGGCCATGTGGTCTTTTTCTGTCATCATGTTTCTATATTTTTAGGAATGCTTCCTCAAGCAACAGGTAAACTCATGCATAAACGAGCTGTACATGCATATGCTACTTGCATATCAGGTGGGAAATTTAGTGACACGCTATTTCTGCACATAAAGCACTGCTTTAGCTGAAGAAATGTGTTTGAAGATTATTCTTCAAGAAGAAATGTTTGATGAATCAAAAGTCACGGCAGCCAAGTGTACTACATAAGATATTATCCTAAAAACCAGATGCACTGGATGCCCTCAGGGATCAATTTTGTTCTTTGTGCTCTTATCATTTACAAAATAAACAAAATTGATTAAAGTACATTGAGAGAATTACTGTGGCTGCAAAAGCTGGGAAATTCAGCAGTAAGATCCAATCTTGATTAATGCAGTATCTATAAGAAAGCACAGAGCTATTACCTCCCCCCTCCCCCCGTATGAGCTTGAAACATCATCTCATCTTAAAAGCCTAGAATGTAGATCTTTGCAACATGCTTATATTCAAGTGCCATTGGGCATTTTTATTTGAAAAAAACCTTTTAAATAATTAATTTTATACAACAGTTTATTGTTTTAATTGTTGCCTAGATAAAAGGAACAATGACTTACACCCTAACGTTTGTAGGTTTACTGAATGACTCTTTCAGATCAAAAACACAATACTGAGCATGGCAATATTTTTTGTAAAATGCTAAAACCTGTAATATTTATTTTGTTTGGCTCTGGTAATTTTATTTATTTTTATTTATAAGATATTATTTTGTATTTAGTTCATGCCTTTTCATTGGTTATTACATTCAGATAAAGGAAGCATGTCCCTATTCCTGGAGGCTTAAAATTTAAGGGCTAGATCTACTAAAGTGCTTGGATGTGTTAACATCATTAATGTAGATTAATGTAAGCCTCATTATGTTTATTAAAAAACACGCTGGGAACATGTGGTCAGGCCATGAAACCAGCATAGAGGCCTGCGCCAACTTCAGGGGGCATATGTGTCCATCCTCTACCATAACCCTTTTTGTGGGTGCACCTAATGCCACCCATTGAAGTGGTGTTAAGTGTACAGACACTACCGACAACAGCGGTTAGTGAGCACCCATAACACCTGCACTAACTGCGATGTGCCATCAACACACATATTCTGCCTGAAACCTGCCCTGCTCCGCTCAATCATGTGCCAACCTATTAGCATGGGAATTTTAGTGTGAGGCTCCATGCTAACTTTTAAGCACAACGCGATTACTGAGCACTGAACCCTGTGCTAGTGGTTAGCGCGGTTCAGTAAGCATGGGCCCGATATTCAGTGGCTGTGGCTAGCGCGATTACAGCGCTTAGCCATCGCTGCTGAATACTAAACCTGAATATTCATTTCTGGACAGTGGCGATATTGAGCAGCTGCCCAGTTAGCTCCCATTTGCAACCGAGTATTCTCATTCTATGCATCCACACTCTGGATCGCACTCCAACAAGACTTAAGATCCACCACAGAAATAGCTGATTTTTGCAGGAGACTCAAAACTCACTCATTCTGTGAACACTTTGGAAGTGAAACATAACACATACAATAACACTCATACAAACCCAAACAAAATTCTTATGTTTTCTTTTAATTCCGTCCTCCCACTCTGTTGAAAGCTCTCCCTCTCACCAGTTACAACTCTATTACAAATATTCCAAAAGTTGAATGTAATGTGTTCTTTGTAAACTTTATAAGTTAAAGCTATCTGTAAACCACTTTGACTTTAAGAAAAGTGGTCTATAAAAATGGTTAAATAAATAAAATAAATAAGTTTAAAAAGGCTCTTAAAACCTACTACTTTGAGTTGGCATTTCTGGATTTTAGGGACCATGGTTAGGTGGGGGGTGATGCACACAGCCACAATCATTGTGTTGTCTAGCTGTAGTTTCTAATGTTGGCCTCTACTTTTCCTTCTTCTCTCTCTCTCTCTCCTGTCCTGTTTGACATGATGTTCCTTTCCTGATTGTATGATTTTATTGTAAACCACTTTGGTGCCCTTGCAGAAGATGGTAAATCAAATAACTTTAAACATAAACATTATAGTTTCCTTGATTTTATTCTCCTTTCCTTTCCTTATGATTCCTAGCATTCTATTTGCTTTCTTGACTTCTTTTCACACTGGTACTCTAGTCTAATTGGATACCAGGCGGCTGGTATGCTGATTAAAGGATCTTAAATTTGTTTTGGATTATGGATAATAGCTACTTTCATACTTTGGATACATCATGCAAAGAGAGAGATCATTAGGGAAAGACATTATGCTTGGCAAGACTAGCAATGAGATGGATCGATACAATAACAGCAGCTATGGGTGCTAGTCTGCCGCCTGACTGAAGACTGAATACAGTTTAGGACATCTATCCAGATGGTCGCCATGAATCGACACCGACTCAACGGCACTTAACAACAACAACAACAGAGAAGAGCCATCAAAATGGTAAAGGGGATGGAAGGATACCCCTATCAGGAGAGGCTTAAAAAGTTAAGGCTCTTCAACTTGGAAAAGAGATGGCTGAGGGGACATATGAATTTTTTTTTTTGTGCTGTCCCAGGTTTTTTTTTTTAGCAATGTAGCATCAGACAGGCCTTTTCTTACAAGGAAATGGAGAGTAAGGTCATAAGGAGTGCCAGTGGGAATCAAACCTTCTACCTTCTGTTAGTAAGCAGTTGCCCTAAACACAAGACTACTTCTCTACTTGGTAAATTAATGAATGGAGTAGAATGGGTAAATGTAGATAGGTTGTTTACCCCATCAAAAAGTAGAAAGACTAGGGGACACGCAATGAAGCTACAATGTAATCGATTTAAGACTAATAAGAGAAAATATTTTTTTCACTCAATGCGTAATTAAACTTTGGAATTCGGTATTGGAGTATGCAGTAAAAGCTGTTAATGTAGCTGGGTTTAAAAAAGGTTTGGACAAGTTCCTGGAGGAAAGGTCTATAAACCATTATTAAAGAGGACCTGGGAAATTCACTGCTTACCCTGGGACAAACATCGTGGAATCTGTGTACCTTTTTGGGAACCTGCCAGATAATTGTGACCAGGATTGGCCACTGTTGGAAACAGGATATTGGGCTTGATGGATCTTGGTCTGACTCAGTATGGCATTTCTTATATTCTTATGTTCTTATGATGGGATAGAAAGGGTGGGTGGGTTCATTGTTGAGGATGGGGGAGGGGTGAAAGGGAGAGGCATATTTTTTGCAGAGTTTAGGGGAGGAGTTGTGATGCCAGAGTTGTATAGAGGAGGATGTTATGACTCCACATACTGGGATGCCTAGGGTGAGAGCTGGGCAAGGGGCATTTTGGAAACAGTATTAATCAATGATATAGATATTTTTTATTTTATTTTTATTTAACAGTTTTTTATAAACTGCCTTTGTACCAAGGCAATTTACAATGAACAACAGCACATAATCTCAAGAGATTTGTTTTACATTGAACAAGGGTTAAATAACTTGGAGTTAAATATGGGGGTTATATTTGAGTTAATGGAGAGTAGGTGGTTATTGTATATACACTTAACAACATGGTCTTTGAGTTGTTGTTGTATAGTTTTCCCGATTATTTTAGCCAAGAATGAGATGTTGGTGATTGGTCTATATGAGCTGGGGTGTGTTGTATTTAATGAAGGTTTCTTTAGTGTAGGGCAAATTGAGGCTTGTTTGAGAGCTGGGGGTAAGTATCCTTGGGAGAGGGAGATGTGGACTACCTTTAGTATAGTTTGGGCGAACTCATTGCGGAGGGATTTTATCCATGTCCCAGGACATGGATCCATTAGTGATGTAGTATTGATACTGTTGATGATATTTGAGAGTTCTCTCTTAGCTATTAGGCTAAACATGTCCCGTAAGTGGTTTTGAACTGAGTTGTCCTGCTATTGTGGTGGGTCATATTGCTTTGGAGTTGTTGGGCAGTGCCTGTTGGAGAGAAAGTTGGCCATAACCTGTGGGTCAAGTTGCATTTTTTGTGTTTATTGTGTCTGTTGAGTTAGGGTCACTGGTCAGCTGGGACATGATTCAGAATAGTTCCCTTGGAAGGTTGAGTGATTTTGAAAGGATGCTCATGTAGTACTCCTTTCAGCAATTGTTGCATGTTGTTGCTGTAACGTGCTGTCGAGTCGGTGTCGACTCCTGGCGACCCTCTGGATAGTTGACCTAAACTTTGTTCGGTCTTCAGCCAAGTGGTTCATTGTTGATAGCGTGGTATCCATAGCTGCTGTTATTGTATCGATCCATCTCATTGCCGACCTTCCTCTTTCCGGTGACCTTCTACCTTGCCAAGCATTATGTCTTTCTCCAATGATCTCTCTCTTCACATGATATGTCCAAAGTATGAAAGCCGAAGTCTTGTCATCTGAGCTTCTAAGTAAAGCTTAGGTTTGATCTCCTCTAGTACTGACTGGTTTGTTCTTCAAGCAGTCCACAGTATACACAGTATTCATCGCCAGCACCATAATTCAAAGGCATCTTCCTGTCTATCTTTTTCACTGTCCAACTTTTGCATCCATATGATGTTATTGAAAATACCATGGCCTGGATAAGTCGAATCTTTGTATGGAGAGAGACATCTCTGCTCTTGAGGATCTTGTCTAGGTCCTCTATAGCCATTCTACCAAGAGCAATACGTAGTCGGATTTCTTGACTGCTAGTCCTTTCTTTATTGATTGTTGATCCATGTAAGTTAAAGCTGCCAACAATTTCAATTTCTTCTACATCAATGATGAACTTATTGATTTTGCCAGTTGTCAGGATCTTTAATGTTAAGGTGCAGACCCATTTTAAGACTATATTCCTTGATCTTTATGTCTTCTTAATGTTAAGGTGCAGACCCATTTTAAGACTATATTCCTTGATCTTTATGTCTTCTTAATGTTAAGGTGCAGACCCATTTTAAGACTATATTCCTTGATCTTTTTTTCAAATCGTTTTCATTTTCAACCAGTAATGTAGTATTATCAGCATAGTGAAGGTTGTTGATGTCTTCTACCAATCTTCACACCTTGGTTGTCTTCACACATTCCTGCTTCTCTGATGATTTGTTCTGCATATAAATTAAAGAGAAAGGGAAGTATGCAGCCTTGTCATACACCTTTGCTGATTTTAAACCATTCTGTTTCTCCTAGTTCTGTTTGAACTGTTGCTTCTTGATCAATATAAAGATTGTGCAAGAGAACGATCAGGTGTTCTGGTATGCCAATGCTTGAGCATCTTGTAGTATTCCAATTTGAGGATGGAATTTTTTCTTTAACTCTTGTAGCTTTAGTAAAGCCGATCTTGTTCTTCCTCTAATAGTTCTGATTCTATTTCCTTGCATGTGTTATTGTAGCACTTCTCCTTGTCTTGTCTTGCTGCACGTTGGAAATCTCTTTTGAATTCTGCGATTGTCTCTCTTTCTCTTCTGACTTTAGCTACTTTGAGTTTCTGGACAATTTTAGAGTTTCTTCAGTCATCCATTTTGGCCGTTTTTGCTTTTTCACCTTTCGTAGAGACTTCTCACTTTCTTCCAACACAACCTTCTTGATGTCATCCCATACCTCTTCTGGAACTCTGTCATTTGTATCTAAAGCAGCAAATCAATTTTTCAAGCAGTCCTTAAATTCCAGTGGTATATTTTCAAGGTCATATTTTGCTACATTCATGAGTGGATTGCTCTTTTTCATCTTTAGCTTGAGTTTGCATACTACAGTAGTTGATGATTTGTATCACAGTCAGCTCCAGGTTTTGTCTTTGTTGATGTTATTAAACTTTTCCATCATTGTCTTCCACAGATGTACTCAATTTGATTTCTGTACAATCCATTGAGTGAAGTCCACTTGTACAGTCGGTGCTTGTGTTGCTGGAAGAAGGTGTTTGAGATGAATAGATCATTGGTCTTGCAGAATTCTATCAGTCTTTCTCCAGCTTTGTTTCTGTTGCCAAGTTTATATTTTCCAACCACTTTGCCTTTGTCTTTGTTGCCAACTTTTGCGTCCTATCACCCATGGATATCCTGTTTGCATGTTCTGTCAATTTCAGCTTGTACTTGTTCATAGAACTCATCGACATCTTCCTCTTCTGCAGCTGTTGTTGGGGCATATACCTGAATTATAGTTGTGTTGATGGGCTTTCCTCGTAGACAAATAGAAATTAAGCATTCACTGACTGCATTGTATTTCATTACAGTTCTTGCAAGTTTCTTCTTAAATATAAATGCAACACCATTTCTTCTTTGTCTTTCAATTCCAGCATAGTAGACCATATGATCATCAGATGCAAAGTGCCCCATTTCAATTCACTGACACCCAACAGATCGAGTTGTACATATTCCATTTCATTCTTGGTCACCTCCAACTTCCCTTGGTTCACGCTTCGTATGTTCCATGTTTCAATATATATGACATCTTTGCAATTCTGTCTCTCTTTTCATGCACAACTACATCAGCAGATCCAACCACATTATAAATGCTAGCTTTACTCTGAGAAGTCTTTAGCTCATCCCAGTAGCCATTTGAGTGTCTTCCAACTTAGGGGTCTCATCTTCTAGCACTATAGTGCAATTTGTTTTGTAACTATCCATTGGATTTTTGTGTCAAGATACAGAAGTAGATTTGCCAAGCCTTTCTTCCACACAGTTAATTCCAGTGTTGTTGCATTTGTCACAGAAATATGATCCTCTGCTTACAACACCATCCCATTTTGCTGCTGCTCAGATGGGTGGTTTGTCTTAGTCTGTACCTCAGCTAAGACCTATCTATTTTGGGAGACCCTGCCAGTAACAAAGCTACTGATAGATTAGCTCTCAGCATTACTGATGCACATAAGCACTCACAGCATGACAAGCTGCAAACAAAGTGAGGGAATTGTTGCATAGATTGTTGTATTTGATGTGCTTGGCAGGGAGTTGTTGTTTAATAGTTGCATCTTGTGAATGTTTCCATTTTCTTTCTAACAGTCTGAGTTTTCATCTGAGCTGGTAAAGATTCCTGGAGAACCAAGGCAGGTGTGTAGATTTAGGGTGATTTTTTGATTGTCATTCCTTGAATACTGCTGTATCATTGGTTACCGAGTTCCAAGAGCTGATGAAACTGTCTAGGTCAGGTATGTCCGCATCTAAGAGTTAAGAGACCTCATCTAGGAAAGGTTGTGGGAACCATTTTGGTGACTCTGACCAGCTCGTCATTACATGGAATATGTCTGGCATTGAGTCTCCTACAAAAAGATATGATTCTCCGAGCTTTAAAGTGCCACAAGGTGGGCATAGCCTATTTGCAAGAGACTTAACATAATTATGTTGAGCGCCAGAAACTGAAGTGAAATTAGGTGGGATTAGTTTTTTTATGCACTGTTGGGGGGACGCTGAGCTGGTGTAGTTATCTTAATTGCGAAGGGTTTGGTATATCAGATGTGCCGGGTCACAAGGACACTTGTTTTTTTTCTGCCTTGCTATTGCAGATCAAGACCTTTTGGTAGCTTCCATTTACTGTATGCTCCTAAAACATTTTCACAGAATTTTATAACAATGTTCTGTCTGAAGAAACACATTGTTTTTTCTTGCTGGAGACTAATTCAGTGGTTGAGGCGACTATGAACAAGTCTGAGGGCCCTCGGTGGAAGACAGTTTCTCTTTGTAAGGACATTCCTTATCTTTATAGTCATTTGGAGTTGATGGATGTGTGGCAGATGTTGTGCCCTTGAAGCATGATTATACATGTTTTGAGAGCCCTTGGAACATTATCCCATATTGATTATATTTCAGCGGTATGATAGTTATTTGCTAATGTTTTGGCAGCTTATACTGGCGCATTGGAAGTATCACATTCCTACTTGCAGGACTTGAAGGACCTTAGGAGGGAGAAGGACTGTTAGCAGATCCTGGGGCAACTATATAAGAATGAACATTTTTGTTGAGTAAATGGCAAGAATACTGTGATCATAATAAAGCACATATAGAAACAATGGTTCTCTTTTGTTGGTGGTACTGAGGGGGGAAAATTATAGTCTATGAAATGCAGTGACAAAAGATGCTGATGGCCAATATTCTTCACTTAGAAAGGCGGCTGACAGTGGTGAAATGGTGGTACATTGCTCAATCTCCCTTGATCAATAAGCATACGTTTCTGGAGATGCAGAAAGCACTAAATACTTTGATATATGAATGAATTCATAAACTGATACTTTATTACTGATTTTGGCTTCTTCAGTTTGGAAGAATGTTGGCTAATTTGATTAAACTATCAGTGGGTCCCAAAGCCATGTTGGCAGTTCGAGACTCTGTGGGAGGACTGAGTACTAAGGCACGGAATATGGTAAATGTATTCCACCGATATTATAAGGAGTTTCAGGGCAGTTTCTCCAAATGAGTTAGTTTTGTGCATACCATGACAGTCATGAACCATACTTCTAAGCCAGGGTATGTGGACTATGATCTCAATTTCTCAAATTTACTGCTAATGCTCAATGTGGTACTTTTATCTTGCCAAAAAGAGCTTCATTCTGGAGTTCATAAGATGTAACATGTATGGGTAGTTTGTCAAGATGTACTTGGAAATTCTTTTTTATCAAGCCTATGACTCCCAGTACAATGGGAAATATTTCTGCATCTTTCTGCCACATTTTCTTGGTCTCTGATTGCAGGACTTCAGGATCTTCTGCCTTTCCATGTAATTTCCAGAATAATCACTTGAAAGAATTACCTCTATTATCAATGCCATTCTGGTGGTTTTCTCCTTTACCACTATGTTGAGTTTCCACACATCCAGTTTATTATCCATTGGAATGGGAACATCCCAGGTGATCATAACCTCTTCATTCTCTGTAATTCTCTTAGGTAATGATCCCAGTGTTTTTAAGGCACAGTGATGATGTAGTGTTTACAGAGTTTCCAATGTATGAAGCATGATACTTTGTTGTGCCTTTCTGTATAAACATTTCCTGCCATCAGAACTTTGCAGCCAGCTATGAGGTGAGCCACTGTTTCCAGGTCTTTCTTACAGAATCAACATACATCTATTTTGCCAGTTTTTCCAATACTCGCTGTAAACCCTCTCGTTCATAATCTGCTGCCCTGGGCTGCTCTCCTTAATCATTCATGTGCCCGTTCTTGATCAACAAAGGATTCCTGGAGTTGATCACTTCATATTTCCCACTGTATTTGTGCATTATCACTTGCTTTTCCTCGTTTTCTGATCTAATTCTTTGAAAGTTTTTGCAAATTCTGTTGCTTCCTTTCCTGTGCATGCTTGTGGATTCTCACTCATTTTTTCTAGTCATCAGAACGCTTGTTCAAGTTTGTTGATGGAGACAGATTCTGAATGTTTATGTTCATATTTCAGCACTTTTTGTGTATTTGGATCTGATATTGCTGTTAGGTCTGGAGGCCTATGATAGTAATTCTGTATATATAATCGATCTCTATAAGGCCCAGCCCTCCTTCAGCTCTAGGGATGTACAATCTTGTATGCCTCATATATACTTATCTTCCGCTCCTGGTGCATATTGTTCAGTCAGACTGAGTAGAGCAATACTATCTACTCCCAGCCACCTTTGGTTGAGTCTGTCTTCATCACTACTTGTCTGTCCCACATTTATTTGGGCCATTAGACCCCCTTCTCAAGGTTCATCTCCTCCTGTTCTGTGTTGTATCAAATTCTTTCCTCTGAATATTAAAGCCTCAGAGTTTCCTTCTTCTAGCCTCTCCGAGCCCTCATCTAGGGGTGGCACTTGTGGGTGGCCGTCGGGTATAGTTCTCTTTCAGTTTTGTCCCCTTCTTGTATGCTCCTTAGATCCTTCCGTCCTTTCGTCTTGACTCCACTGCTCCTGTTTACGTTGCACCTTTTCTGCCACCTGGTGAAGTCCTGCCTCCTGGAAGGCTTGTAGTGCCTCTTTTAGCGCTTTTTATCCTCCACGCCTTTTCCTGCTTGTCAAACATCAGTCCAAATGGGTAGAGCCACCAATACCTGATTCCCTCCGTCTGGAGAGCTTGTGTTATTGGCTGCATTTCCCTTCGTCTTTGCAATCTTCCAAGCACCATATCAGCATATATAGCCACCCAGTAGCCTTGCAATTGAAATTGATTCAAGGCCCTCATTTTTTGAACTATTCGTTCCTTTATTTTGAAGTCTTTTATGCACACTTATGTCTGTAGGTTTTTCCTTCCTAATGGGCCCCAAAGCCCGGTGTGCTCTGTCCATTTCTATCTTACTTGGCACTTGCTCTTCTCCTCTCTTCCACAGAGCTTTCAGAAAAACCTCCTCTGCCACCTTCTCACTACCTTGGAACGCCTGACTCTCCAGGATGCCTCTGATCCGCAAATTGTGCCTCTGAGAGCAGTTTTCCAGGTCTTCCATTTTAAGCAGTATTTGCTCCTTCCAGTACACTTCCTGCTCTTCCTGCCTTATCCAGGTCTCTTGTTGGTGATCCAAAGTTTGCAGGCAATTTTCATGGTCTTCTATCTGGCAGGTAAGTTCTATTATCTCCTCCTTCATGCTTTCCATTATGTCACTCAGTTCTTTTTTGGCCGCCTGAACCTCTGACTTTATTTCATTAAACCACTGTCTTAGCTCCATTCTTGTGATCTCCTGTATAGTGCTTTCTCCGACCTCTCCCTTTTTTGTTCGCGATAGCTCTTATTCTCTCTCCAATATGCTCTCTTCTATACCCGGGCATCCAAGAGCCATTATTTTTCCACTGCCGCCTGTGCTCACTCCAACGTATGCAAAGTCTTTTAAGTTGGCCACTTTCTTTCTTGTGGTCATCATTTCCTGCTGCTGTTGCCTTACTCGGGATGTGTTTTTTATGTCCAGTCCTGCTTTTGGAGGTGATTTTCTCACCGTTTTCTCAGGGATGGCTCCAGAGCTATGCACTCAGGCAGCCATCGCTTAGGGTGACATCACTTCCTCCTCTTGAGGCACTTTTTAAAGATACAGTGACTCATTTCTGCAGTTGAGAAAATCTGCCAATGTCACTGTTCGGGAGAATTTTCCTCTACCGTATGGTCCTATTCTCTAAATGGCTTTATCTTTTTTAAATGTTGCCACTTATGTCGTCCAAGGGATGCTGTGCTCTGCTCTTAACCATTTCTTATGGAGAGATAGGAAGGCCCAGGTGACCATGGCCACATTGCAATATCCATAGGGGGATGAGTGCAATAGCCGAAACCACTGTGCACGCCTCCTTCCGGATTGTTTGACTGTATTTTTATATTGCCAATAAAAAGATTACAAACATAATAACATCAAGAACATCAGAGTCCTTTACCTTTATTGCCTGCTGTTTCTTTACAGATATCATCTCGCACATATCACATTCTCTCTGGCAGTTGCATTTTGCTTTAAATCCCCAGTCGGTACTCTCAGGAAAATTTAATGCAACGTAATATCAGTTTGAGTCATGACGAAAATTCATACAACTTTTCACCTCATCGTTTCTTGCAGGGACTGTATCAGATATGTTCCTTTTTCCGCAAACCTTCTTTCCCCTTTCTATACTTACAGCATGTAGATCCCAGTTGCTTATTCTGTACAAGCACATTCTATAACACTTTCACGGAAAATTAACTTTCCATCCCATTCACTAAAGCAGGCATTTCATTTATTATTCTTATAGTTGTATCTGTTAATTTATATTCTGTGCTGTACAATACAGTACTAGAAGGATTACAAATGCACGCACTTCAGAAAACCAACACAAATAATAAAATATCTACAATACAAATCAGAACAGACTGCGGCTCTAAAGTTGAGCTAAGACAAATCCTTTTCCCATACTGAGCACTTTCAGCTACCAAGGGCCTTTACAAATAGCTGTCTTTAGTCATTTTCTTAAGTCTAAATAGCTTGCTTACGTAGTTCCAGTAGCAAAGAATTCCATGTAAGAGGTCCAACAACTGAAATTGTCGAGTTCCTAGAAATAGCTAATTGGGATATAGCTATATCCGACGTTATTGATGTTTTGCAGATATATTATATTCCTTCTGGCACTAAAAGGGTTAACCCCATAGAAGGTGAATTAGATGAACTTATTCCCAATGTTGCAAATCTCACTAATTTTCTAGAGGACTCCACAGATACTATTAATACCCGATCCACTTTGCTGGTCACCCTACCATCAATTTTGGTTAAACAGCGTATTTTAAAGGCTTTTTTCAAAGTGAAGTCAGCTGTATTTTGTGGACAAAAAATTAATATTTTTCCAGATGCCTCTCGTAGCACTCAGATGCGTCGCCGACAGTTTTTATCTTTAAAGTCGCGTGTTTTGGCTCTGGGTGCTACATTTTTTCTAAAATTTCCCTGTAAGTGCCTAATATCTTATGAAGGCGCTTCTTTTGTATTTCTTGAGATTACACATTTGGAAAGGTTTTTGCTGGATAAACAAGGTTCACCTGGGTCTCATAGTGTAGTTACTTCCTCCTAAGGTATGGTCAATTGACCTGGTTTCCATATTATGTTTCTTGTTAATTATCAATGGTCAGCTCTCATGATGTGGACTGTGATATCTGTTTGTATTGCATTCTGTTGTGTTTACTCTTTCTTTGCTCAAGTTTTCTTGTATGTATTACAGCAGTGATTTATCTTTTTCTGATTTGGTTATTGTATATGGCTAAAAGACCTAAATAAAAAATAAAAAAAAGAAAAAAAAAGAAATAGCTAATTGGGCATATGCCGTTGAAGGAATGATTAAATAAAGAGTGCCCATAGAATGAGAGGCATATAGTGATTCATACACCAAAACAATTCAACCAAATGCATTGGCGTGCACTCATATGTCGCTCGATGGATCAGGGAACAGATCTTAAACATTATCACATGCTGTTTCACTGGCAACCAATGGAGCTCATGCAAAAACAGAGTGATAGACACTATAAGGACAACCTTTAATCAAGCAGGTTGCTGTATTTTGCTCTATCTGCAGAGCATAAATCAGATAATCTCCACATATAGGGATTACAGTAATCTAAATTCATAATTACCACTGCTTGAACAATTGAGCAAAAATCACTGACAGAAATCAAATCGTGCAATTTATGTATAGTACGCAGCTTATAAAAGGCTGAGCAAAAACTACCTTTATTTGGTTTTTACTTGAAAATCAAGAATCGAGTTTCTTTCCTGGGCTCTTTACCATTTGAATTGATCTAATAATTATCTCATTGATATCCATCTGCAACGTATCTAACTCAGCAGGAATTAAACTGCACCTATTCCAAATAATTTGGTTTTCTTTAAATTAAGTACAAGCTTCCTAGCACACAGCGGTGCAATTACTTGGGCTAGACAATCAGAAATGTTATTTATTAGGGTGGAGGCATCTGTAGCAGGCAAAGAGATCTGAATGCCATCTGCATAGATCCAAAATTTCCACCCATTCCTTGTAAGCAGACTAGCTAGGGGTTGAGCGGGCCTTGCGCCACACCATATGTAATCTCCTTAACTGCTTTCAAAGTCCAGGAAGGACATGGATCTTTATTTATTTGGCTGAACTTTTATACCGCTTTTCACGGAGGTCAAAGTGATGATGTACATAGAACTTTGAACAGGTTAAACAATGTTTACATGGAACATTAATTTTATACAATAGGGATTAAAGAACTGAAACTTATTGTCTGAAGTTTAGGCAGGGGTTAGCTGCTTTGACTATATACAGTGCATTCTTTGTAGTGGAGAAGGTTCCACTTCCCTTTATGTAACATAAATCCCAAGTGTTAAGATTTCCCCAAGTTGACTACCCTGTTTTAATGTACACTGTTTTGTTATAATGTAAACCGCTTTGACCACAGGATAAAGCTGCTAAATAAATAAATAGACAGTCGATTAGCTGAGGAGACTAAAAGTATTAACCTTTCGAAGATTCAACTAGTATCGAACACCATTTGTCATAAAGCTGTGTCGCCTCTATATAAGATTCACCTTTCAGTATAGCCCATCTACTTATTTTGCCACACAGGTAAACAGCAAAACCATCAGTTTCTACATAGTGGTGCTTACACTGAACATAGTAACATAGTAAATGACGGCAGATAAAGACCAGTATGGTCCATCTAGTCTGCCCAGTCTGGTGTCAAGAGTAGGTACACCTGCCGCTCTGTGCAGGCCCTCCTTCCCCGTGTCTTTGTTTAGGGGTGATCCCACCACTACATGTAGGACACCCCTATTTGTTAAGGAATTAGATGGTTCAGATTATTTTGATATTTTCTTGTTGCTGTAAAGGGATCCACTGTGTCTGTCCCATGCCCTTTTGAAAATACAATTACTGGAGGTTGCTATATCCTTTGCGCCATGGGTTCCAATGACAAAATAAACAACAGGGGTGACAGTGGGCACCCCTGTCGCATGCCCCTAAACAATTCAAACCCCCGTGATATAGAACCATTTATTTTTAAACAAGCCATTGGCCTTTGATATATACTCTGGACCCAGTTCAAGAAATGCCCCTTTATACCAATTTTTTCCAGCACTCTGAAAAGAAAACCCCAATTCACCCTGTCAAAGGCTTTTTCCGTGTCTACAGCCAATAGTGCAATCTCCTCCCCTCCCCAGATTACATTTAAGGCCCTCCGTATGTTATCCAACGTATATCGGCCCTGAACAAACCCCGACTGATTAGGGTGAACTAATTTCCCCAGGTGCTCTCCCAACTGATTTGCTATAATTCTAGTGAAGATTTTGAAATCCCCCCCTAGCAATGAGATAGGCCTATAAGAACCACACTCTGTGGGGTCTTTCCCCTCTTTATGCAATATACTAATACCTGCCATACACACTGATGGCGGCATCTGTCCCACACTGCTAAAGGAGTTATACAATTGCGCTAGCGGCCTCACTAAAACTCCGGAAAATTTTTTTAAAAATTGGTTCGAAAATCCATCTAAACCTGGGGCTTTATGCTTCTTCAACCCTTTAATCACTGCCAGAATCTCCTGCTCTCTAATTGGCTCTGACAACTCCTCTGCCTCGTCCTCTGTAAGTTTAGGGAGCCTGGTCTTCCCCAGGTATGCCTGTATTTTGCTCTCCTCTACCTGCTGCTCCGGTGTATATAGTTGTTGATAGAATTGGATAAATCTTTCCTCAATATCATTTCCTGCCCACAAATCTTCCCCCTTTGCATCCCTAATGCAAACTATTATGTTCCTAGACCTCAATTTATGAACCTTCCATGCTAGCATCCTCCTGGCCTTATTGCTGAATTCAAAATTCCTCTGTTTCAACATGTTAAGTTTACACCGAATATCTTGTATGTGCAGTTCACTTAGGTCCCCCCTGAATATCCCTAGTTCCCGTTTTAGCTTAGCGTCTCGTGGTTTTTTTAAAATTGAGCCTCCACCTCCCCAATCCTTTTTAGTGGGAATTCTTGCTGCCGCAACTTCATCCGTTTCCGGTGCGCTTCCACTGCAATGAGCTTATCCCTTACTACCGCATTTAAACAGTCCCAAACCATTCCCGGTGAACATTCCCCCATATCATTTAACATTATGTATTCCTTTATGTCCCCTGTTATCTGTCGTACCACTTCCTTATCTTCCAGAAGGGTTTTGTTTAATTTCCACCACCCTCTATTGGTTCCGAATCCCCCGAGTTGGATATCACATATCACAGGAGCATGGTCCGACCATGTAAGCTCTCTGATTTCACATTTCTTTACCACAGATACCAGGGTCCGATCAACAAATAACATATCAATACGAGAGTACACCTCATGCACCGCAGAAAAGAAGGAGTAATCCCTTTGCCCTCTGTTTGTTTCCCTCCATAAGTCCACCAGACCTAATCCAAGGACCAGGCTCGTCAAACATCTCCTATGTTGCTTTGATGTAGACGATTCCCATTTAGAGGTGTCCATTCGAGGATCAAGTGTCACATTGAAATCTCCCCCCCATAATTACACATCCCTCTACTATCCCAATTAGCTTACTTTGGAGTTCCCTAAAAAACTGAGCCTGTTTAGCATCTGGGGCATAGACACAAACCAGAGTATACATCTTCTGGTCCCATTTTAATTTCACAATCACAAACCTCCCCAGTCTATCCCGAATTACTTCCCCCACTTGCCCCATAACCCGTGCCGAAAATAATATGCCCACCCCACCTTTCTTTTTCTCTATCTTATTTGGCGCAAAGAATTTCTGGGGGTATTGGGGATGACTCACGCACTGCTCATCTTTAGTCACGAGGTGTGTCTCCTGTAGAAAAACAATGTCCCCTTGTAATCGTATAAATTCTTTCATGAGAAACTGTCTCTTTGCAAAGGAATTAAGGCCTCTAACATTCATAGTCATTATATTTATCTCCGGCATTGTATCTTTATACCTCCCCCCTACTTCGCACACCCCTAGCCATTTGATACCCTTCCCTGCCTTCACCCCTCCCCCTTCCCCACCTCCCCCTCCCCACCTCTGCCCCATAGCCCCCTCTCCTCTCCCCCTCCTCCCTCCCTTTGCCTACACCGGTCCCAGTTTGGAACCCCTTTGGGTGACTTCAGACTACCCCCCACCCGTTCCTCCCTCTCGGAAGTCCCCACCAACTGGCTACTGATCCTCCACTGCTATCCTCCACCCCTACTTAAACGCCTTCAACTTTTGCAGAATACAGCCGCCCGTCTTGTTACTTTTGCCCGGAAATCAGATCACTGGCTTCCGCTCCATTTTCGGTTTAAATATAAGGTTCTTATATTATTACATAGAGTCATCCACACTTCCAATCCGCAGTACTTAGCAAATCTAGTCTCTCTTCACACTCCTTATCGTCAGCTCCGTTCATTGCATGCTAACCGTTTATTTCTTCCCCCACCCTCACGAGCTCACTTTAAACAGACACGCCATGCCGCTTTCTTTTTCTTGGGACCCTCACTCTGGAATTCTCAAACTTCCTCTCTTCGTCTAGAATCCTCCTATCAACACTTCAAAACCTATTAAAAACTCATCTGTTCCAACAGGCATATGATCTCCCTCCCAGAAGTCCTGTCTAATTGTTTTGTTTGTCTTTGCTTGCTTATGGTTTGTTTGGTTTGTCCACTGTTTGTCCTGTGACCCCTTCGGTCCATCTTTTCTTTATTTTAATGGATTTCTTTTCTTTTCAATGCTTTTATTTATATTATTTTATTGTAAACTGCTCTCACGTTTCGACAAGGGCGGTATATTAAATGTAAATAAAGATAAAGATAAAGATACTTCCCATTGCACCCTATCAAACTCCGCATAAGTCAACAAATTTTTCATGCCCACCAGGCACCCCAAATTATCCAATTCCCCCCCAGAGCAGTAATATCACGATATACATCCAAACCATATCAAATGTTCATTTCAACATTCTCTGGTGTCTCAAATTTTTTTCCTTCCAGGCGCTCTGCTCCACTGGTGCTGTGGTTCTTTCTCTCGGCCGCCCTTCTCCCGCTGATCCAGATTGCTCCTCTCCATTGTAGGAATCTCAGTCCAGCCTGCTTGTTTCAAGCCCTGTATCGCTGCATCCACCGAATGAGCCATCATCGTTTTGAAGGACTAGAAAAAGGGACTGTTACTTCTGGAGAGAGATCTGCAACTGTGAGTATATACTTGTGGTAATTTTCTAAAAGGAATTCTTTGTATTAAAGCTAATTAATCTGTGAACCCACTATTTTTTGTTAAATCAGTCAGGGCCTAGTAGCAGCAGTTTAAGTTTAAATTTAAAACACAGAGGAGAACTTTCTGGTTACATTTCATACCCAGCAGAGAGCTTGTAGTTTAAATTTAATAGTCACTCAGGGCCTAGTAACAGCAAAGTACTTTTAGTTTAAATTTAAAACACAGAAGAGAGCTTTCTGGTTACATTTGGAACCCAGCAGAGAGCTTGTAGTTTACATTTAATTGTAACTCAGGGCCTAGCATCAGCAAAGTACTTTTAGCTTAAATTTAAAACACAGAAGAGAGCTTTCTGGTTAAATTTAGAACCCAGCAGAGAGCTTGTAGTTTAAATTTCATAAGAAGTTAGAGCCTAGCAGCAGCTAAGAGCTATAATTTAAACAGAATATAGCTTACCTCAGCAGCACAAGACAGGGTACTGTGTAGCAGCCCTCTTTTAATAAGTGTTATTTCCCTCCCTCCGTCTCCACACCCACCCACCCCTGGGATAATCGTAGCTTTATAGGTACTTACACACCTTAAAAGACAGGAGGTGCTCTCAGGTGAAGCTCATTACCCAAATCAGTCATACACTAAGGACCTGAGATTAGTTAAGCTTCAGGTGAACTAGGTATATTACACGTATTAGGTACAGTTTTATAAGTATAAATATCCATAGCAACCCTTAGTAAGTAAAAAACTTAGATCTAAACACAAACTTAAAACTAAGATGCAGACAGCAGTCCAGCAGCGGGATGGGGGCTTTCCAGTCTTTTGCATTGAGTGTCACATGTATGATTTTCTCCCAGTTGGTGAGAGGTCTTATGTGTGCACTAGGTGCAAGGAGCTCTTTGCTCTCAGGGAATGAGTCCGTTCTCTAGAGGCTAAAGTAGCAGATTTGGAAAGCATAAGACAGACAGAGAGGTACATAGATGAGACCTACAGGGATATAGTCCTGAAGTCCCACCTCCAGTCTGGCAGCATCCCTGTTGCCATGGAGGAGAGAGGTCACGTGACAGGAGAGCATCACCCTGGTGTGGCAGGAAGTGATCCTGTAGCTAGGACCTGTCCTCCAGGTGATGTAAAACCCTCTCGCACCGAGGACGTTTCTCCAGGGCCATGTGCCCATGAGGGAAGGGTTAGGACAGCCGTTATAGTTGGTGATTCGATCATTAGGCATGTAGATAGCTGGGTGGCTGGTGGACGTGAGGATCGCCTGGTAACATGCCTGCCTGGTGTGAAGGTAGCAGACCTCAAGCGCCACCTAGATAAGGTCTTAGATAGTGCTGGGGAGGAGTCTGCTGTCTTGGTACATGTCGGTACCAATGACATAGGAAAATGTGGTAGGGAGGTTCTGGAGGCTAAATTTAGGCTTTTAGGTAGGAAGTTGAAATCCAGAACTTCCAGGGTAGCATTCTCTGAAATGCTTCCTGTTCCACGCGCAGGACCCAAAAGGCAGGCAGAGCTCTGGAGTCTCAATGCGTGGATGAGACAATGGTGCAGAGATGAGGGTTTTGGATTTGTTAGGAACTGGGGAACATTCTGGGGAAAGGAGGGGCTCTTCCGAAGGGATGGGCTTCACCTTAACCGGGATGGAACCAGGCTTCTGGCATTAATCTTTAAAAAGGAGATAGAGCAGCTTTTAAACTAGATATTAGGGGAAAGCCGACAGTCGCCCAAGAGCGGATGGTTCGGAAGAATGTATCTTTGAAGGATACTACCAAAAGCAGAGAGGTTCCACAAAAGAGTAAAGTAGCCCAAATGCCCTCAAGTATGGAGCAGACAGAGCTTAAAGATCCCAAATTACCCATGTCTAACAATAGCCAAATTAATATGAATAAAATACATTCTCTAAAATGCTTGTATGCAAATGCTAGAAGTCTAAAAAATAAGATGGGAGAGTTAGAATATAGAGCACTAAATGAAAGGTTAGATATGATTGGCATATCAGAGACATGGTGGAAGGAGTACAACCAGTGGGACACTGTGATACCTGGGTACAATCTATATCAAAATGATAGAGCTGATCAAATTGGTGGAGGAGTTGCTCTCTATGTTAGAGAGGGCATTGAGTCAGAAAGGATTAAAGTTTTGCAGGAAGCAAAATCTGCTGTAGAATCTGTATGGATTGAAATTCCATGTAAAAGGGGGAAGGCAATGGCAGTGGGGGTGTACTATCGAGCGCCTGGCCAGAATGACCAAATGGATGATGAAATGCTCAAAGAAATCAAGGAAGCTAATAAAAGTCACAGCACAGTAATAATAATGGGTGATTTCAACTACCCCGGTATCGACTGGGTCAGTGTCACGTCAGGACATGCTAGGGAGATAAAGTTCCTAGATGAAATAAATGACTGCTTCTAGGAATAATTCAAGAAACCGCAATAGGTCTCGCAATAAATCATCCTCCGTATCTCCTAATTTAGAGAGGAGTCAAAAAAGAAGCCGACGTCACTCTGGTGAAGTTCCCACAGAATCTGTTGATCCCTCTGGTTCCCTTTTCTCTGAAGTTCCTCCATCCACCCGTCATGAACGTTGCAGCCCCCAATGGGTTTTTCAGATGTATTCTCTCTGGAGAGGAGGTGGTCGAAAATATCAACCATACCCTCAAAAATTCCAGCAATACTCCAGACAACATCAGCCCTTACCCCAACGAGAGAAAGACAGGGATCATCCACTAATGTCCAAAAGGCGACTAGATTGGGACTTGTAAGTGGGATAATTAATTTATCTAAACATTACCTTACAGATATAGAAACTAAGGTCTTAGAAAAAGGCCTATCTTTCGTACCAACCAAAAAACATGACCAATTTGCTACACATGTCGAACTGTTTAAGTTCTTTCGTAAGTTAAAAATAATGAATTACTTTCATGGTTCTGATATCAATAGTGATGAAAAATCGGTCATTAAAAAATCCTCAACTTGGATGCCTCCAGCCAATTCTGACCCACTCATTATAGCATATGAACAAGTTGTGTTATCTAAAGTTCAAGAATTATACAAAAATAAAAGGAAGATGTATTACAATTTCTCTAAGGCTGAAAAGGTGGCACTACATGAATTACGTAATAATAACGATATCATAATAAAACCCGCCGACAAAGGAGGAGCTCTGGTCCTACAAGATCGATCTGCATATATTAATGAACTTATGCGTCAACTTTCTAACAAGGAATTCTATGAAAAGATCTATGATGACCCAACAGAAATTTTGCAACAGAGAATTGATACTCTTCTCTATATTGGAAAAGAAGCAGGTTATTTAACCCCGAAAGAATTGTCATTTCTCAAAGTTCTACATCCCATTACTCCCACCATTTACATAATTCCCAAAATACACAAGTCTCTAGATAATCCACCTGGACGACCAATAGTTTCGGCCATTGGTTCTCTCCTAGAACCAATTTCAAAATTTTTAGACATCTTTCTCAGACCCTTTGTCATGTTAGCAGATTCCTATGTACGCGACTCTACACACATCATTAACATATTACATGACTTTTCAGGATATGAAGAAAGTTTACTATTGGTTACTCTAGACATTAATTCCCTTTACACAGACATTCCCCAAACAGCTGCTTTAGAGATATTAGCTAACACTTTGATACAAAGAGAAAAACCTACCCGTATTCCTACCTTTTATCTTACTCAACTTGCCTCAATTGCCATGACTGAGAATTATTTTTCATTTAAAGGGTTTTTTTATAAACAAATAAAAGGGGTTGCTATGCGGTCTTCAATGGCACCTGATGTTGCCAACCTATATGTTGCCAATTTTGAGAAACAATTCCTAGCCTTCAACCCATTTAAAACTCAGATACGACTTTGGAAAAGATACATCGACGATGTACTCATGATTTGGGATGGAAATGAAACTGCTTTACAAGAATTTTTTCAATGGCTCAATAGTTTAGATTCTAACTTACAATTTGAAGGCCAATATAGCATAGAGGAGATAGCCTATCTAGATATTTTAATAAAGAAAGGAAAAGATTGTTTCATCACAGACCTGTACCGTAAACCCACCGACCGGAACACCTTATTACACTACAATAGTTTTCATAACACCTCCTTGAAGTACAATCTACCTACTAGTCAATTTTTGAGGATTAGAAGATTGTGCACTAATGAAACAGACTTTGACAAACATGCGGCAGAAATGCATCATAGATTTAGCCAACGTGGCTACCCTAAAAAGAGTATAAAGAAGGCCTTTTTTAAGGCATGTAATGTAGACCGCAGTTCTCTTCTTATAAAAAAGGATCGCAAAAGAAAGACAGACCATGTTGTTTGTCCCTTAACTTTTTCTAATTACTCTAGTGAGATTACTAAAATAATCAAACAAGAATGGCAGTTATTAACATCTTTGCCTACTTTCGCTTCAAAGAAAGTTATGATAGCTTACAAGCGAAATCCAAATTTAGCTAACATTCTTGTACCATCTGCTTTAACATATCAAAAACCTTCAGCAAGCATTAAGGGGCATTACAAATGTGGCAGTTGTTCTGTTTGTTCTCACACCATTTCAGCAAAAGATTTCTTTATGCATCCAATTACCAATTATAAAGTATACCTTCACATGTTCTCCAATTGCAAAACAACAAATGTTATTTATTTGATCTTATGTCCCTGCAATTTAGTTTACATTGGTAAAACCAAACGTCAAGTGCGGACTCGCATTATAGAACACAGAAGTTGTCTCCAACGGGGCGTCCCTGATCGCCCACTTGTCGCCCACTGGCTTAAAATGAACCATTCTATACAGGACTTGAAGTATGTGGTTTTAAAAGTGGTTATTCCGCATTGGAGAGGAGGGGACGTTGATAAGTCTCTCCTTAAGTTAGAGCAGCGTTTCATATATGAATTCAACAGTTTGGAACCCTATGGTCTCAATCAAGAGATTGACTTATCTGTGTTTTTGTAGCCCTCCTAGTTCCCGTAGTTTTTAGATTATTGTTTAGTGAGACCATATTGCCTAACATTGATGAAATTAATGATGCATTTCTCTCACACATATAAACTTTTATTATTTTTAATTTTAATTTTAATAGTTATTTATTTGTACTTGTGTACACTACTGTTTATTTATGCATCACATGCCTTTAATTAATTTACAGTTTAGAGATTGCTCATTGATTCTGTTCATATAGATACTCATGAGTTTGAAAAAATGGTATTTTATACTTTTAACTTGTTTATTAAATGAGTTTAGTATATTTATTTATTTATTTAATTATTTATTAATGTATAACATGACGAACATGTCTTATTATGACATCCCCCCCTTTTTAATCTTCCTACATTTTTGCCCGTTTTAGGTGATGCCATAATATTTATTTAATTAATTATTATTGACATAGCTTATGCTTTTAGCACACATTCCTTTTAAATTTGTATTATTTATTAACCGGTTTATATACCTTGTAGTTCCTTATCAAAAAACAGTTTAATAACACAAATATTGATCTACATTCAATAACACAAATATTGATCTACATTCAATGATTCTGGTTTGACCATAGTTTTATAAAGGTTGTTCAATGAACATCTTATTCATTTATTCATTGCACATCACATAAATATGAACGCGGTTTTTATCCACTAATGAATATATGTGAAAGATTCCTTTTTGTTTACAATAATATATTGCGGTTTTTACGATTTTTATATTTATTTTTATGATTATTATCTCACATGTCTTTTAGTAAATTACACACACTCTATAGGTAGACTTAAATAGATTCATTAATTTTATATGGTTTTCTTTTTAGTATGCCTTTTATCCTCAACTCTGTTTTATGATTTTATTGAGCTGTGATTATTTTTAATACAACGTCCTGTTTCTTAAAACTAGGTTTAATCCGGTTGTGCAGTTAAACAGTGCTAGGATACATTTCACCAAGGAGCAAAGTGTTTCTTCACTTTAAAAGGCACTTTGGTGCATGTTCCACGGCACAACACTACCCCACTTGAAGACCTCAGTGTCTCTCCATAATATATTGCAGTTTTTACGATTTTTATATTTATTTTTATAACTATTATCTCACATGTCTCTTAGTAAATTACACACAATCTATAGGTAGATTTAAATAGATTCATTAATTTTATATGGTTTTCTTTTTAGTATGCCTTTATCCTCTACTCTGTTTTATGATTTTATTGAGCTGTGATTATTTTTAATACAACGTCTTGTTCCTTCAAACTAGGTTTAATCCGGTTGTGCAGTTAAACAGTGCTAGGATACATTTCACCAAGGAGCACAGTGTCTCTTCACTTTAAAAGGCACTTTGGTGCACGTTCCACAGCACAATATAACCCCACTTGAAGACCTCAGTGTCTCTCCATTTTAAACGGCACTTCAGTATACATTTCACATCTCTTCACTTGACAAAGGCGCAATTTGAAACGCATCATGAATAAGGATAAGATTGCATAAATGAGTTTTATAATAAACAGTTTTTTACTATAGAGGCTTTTTACATCATAAAGTTTATAGTGATTTTTAGTATCACTTATGTTTTGTAATCCGTTTTATGTTTTAGATTGGAATTTGTCAATAGTTTACCTTTTAGTTCATAACTGCCGTTTACCTCATGTAGTTGTGTCATACCACAGTTAATCCGCATTCTGAGAAGTACTTTACCTATTTTTATATGGGCCCACGGTGTCCACTATCCTTGTCTACACTTTCCACATATTTTCTTACACAAGACAAAGTATCGTTATTTTCTCTGCCGAGTTTTTTGGTGTGCGATACTAATCCTTAAAGGTTACATTTGAGGAGACATCTCTCAATACAACTAAACGCAACTATTGACTCCTTTCTAAATATTTTTAAATTTATTTTCTATACACTCCTTTACATCTCCTTGTTGATTGGACAAAGATAGCCACGCCCCTTTTGGCGCGAAAATCAGCGTCCTTAAAAAACAGCTGTTTAGAAGTGCATCTTGATCCGTTTGAAAGAACGTACTCTATACAGTACCTTACACAGTTCTGGCTGTGATTATTTGCTAACACAGCGTCCTGCTCCTCAAAACCAGGTTGATCCGATTGTGCAGTTGAACAGGTATTTAAAACACTGCTTTCCTCAGAATTTTCAAAAGAGTCTTATTTTCACTACTATCTTTTTCAAGGTCTAATGTGATTTGTTTTCATTCACATAGGGCTAGAACACACTTCACCAAAGAGCACAGTGTTTCTTCAATTTAAAAAGCACTTTGGTGCACGTTCCAGTAAGTTTTTTCTCATGATTAAATCAACTTACTTGGATGATTTTTCTCTATTCCTTTAACTATTCACACATGAGTATATTCTTAAAGTTTAATCATCCAAAGGTACATATAGGTTTGTTAGTACAACGGTTCTAAAGAAAAAGGATCACTTCAATTGTTTAGTCAAACAGGTGTTTAAAGCAGTACTTTTTGATGCACATTCCATAATTATTTTATTAGAAGATAGGTCTTTTTGCTCTGAATGATTATATTCATAAGAGTAATTTTCAAATGAATTATTTAGTTCATTATTCACGGCTTTACGTTCGATGTAGTTTGTTAGCATGATTACTTACTTCTTTAACAAGGTTAATCTCGATCGAACAGTCAAAAAAGTATTTTAGCACTCTGTTTTTGGTGGTTTTCAATATTAAATGTGATCTTTTTTATTTACTTATTTATTTAGCAGCACAAAGACCTCAGTGTCTCTCGATTTTAAACGCCACTTCGGTGCATATTTCAGTGAGTAGTTTTCATTTAGTATTGCCTGAATGAGTTCCTTTTCACTTTGCATGCTAATTTACATAGAAGTAGTTTTTCCTGATTAATTCAATTTGCCCTAATAGGTTTTTTTCTCTGCCCTGCGTCTATTCCCTCTATGGTGTCTATATGTGTTTTGATATATGATTTTATGTTTTTAATTATTTATTAAACTAATATGAATGTCATTTTACTCTTTATTGTACATTTATTTATTATTCTTTAACAATTTTGTTTTAATGCTATTTTAAAGTTAATTTTGTTATGTATATAATTGTTTCCCTGTTGCCTTTTTAAAGTTATGTTTATGTTTATGTATGTATTTAATATATTTATATTTATTTTTTTCTTTGTAAGCATCTCTCCCCTTGAGAAAGGCGCAAGCCGAAACGCGTCGGGGACCTTCAATAAAGTAATTTGAAATTATTTCTGAGCCACTGGGTCATCCATTGCTTCTGCTCCTTGTGTACTCCGACCAGAGGGGAAGCCATATTAGACCTAGTCCTTACTGGAACACCAGATCTAGTGCAAGAGATAAGGTTGTTGGGGTCACTTGGCAATAGTGATCATAGCATGATCGCCTTTGATTTAATTAGTGGAGGAGGGATAGTAAGGAAATCCACAGTACTACCTTTTAACTTTCGAAAGGGAGACTATGATAAAATGAGGAAAACAGTTAAGAAAAAACTAAAAGGAGCAGTTGCAAAGGTTAAAGACGTACATCAGGCTTGGCTGTTGTTGAAAAATACTATCTTGGAAGCCCAGACCAGCTATATTCCATGCTTTAAGAAAAGTGGAAGGAAGTCCAAAAAACTGCCAGCATGGTTTAAAGGTGAGGTCAGAGAGGTTGCCAAAAAAGCATCTTTCAGGAAATGGAAAAAAGAGCCAAATGACGAAACCTGGAAACAGCACAAGCACTGGCAAGTCAAATGCAAGGCAGTGATAAGGCAGGCAAAGGGAGAATTTGAGAAGAAGCTTGCTGCGGAAGCAAAAACGCGAAGTAAAGACCTTTTCAAGTACATTTGTAGCAAAAAACCTGTGAGAGAGTCAGTTGGTCCATTAGATGATAAAGGGGTTAAAGGAGCACTAAGAGGCGACAAGGCGATAGCGGAGAGACTGAATGAATTCTTTGCTTCAGTCTTTACTGAGGAAGATGTAGGGATGTTACCCATGACTGAAGTGGTATTTAAAGGTGCGGAAGAATTGAAGGAAATATCGATACATTGGGAAGATGTAATACAACCACTGTTCCCTCTAAGCTGTGCGCGTGTGCGCGCACACACACCTCGCCGAGCGTGCGGACATACTTTACAACAGAGCGCACAAAAATTATGGTTATGATTCTGATAGAAAACAACACAGACTTCTTAAAATTTAAAAGTTGTTATGTATTTACAGTTTTCACAAGTTCTACAATGTTTTCTAGTGCAATCAATGTGGTGTACATACTGTATTCTGATGTGTAGTCAAATTTTAAAGTATATAACTCTGAGTGTCGTTATGTGGCGCACAAAAATGTAACCTTCCATCAAAAGCTGCACAGCTGATATTTTATGTGCACACAGCCTACAGAAAATTAGAGGGAACATTGATTACAACTATTAGATAAACTGAAGAGTAGCAAATCACCTGGGCTGGATGGTATACATCCAAGGGTGTTGAAAGAACTGAAATATTAGATTGCAGACCTGCTATTAGTAATCTGTGAACTATCATTAAAATCATCTCTAATACCTGAAGATTGGAGGATCGCCAATGTAACACCAATTTTTAAAAAGGGTTCCAGGAGTGATCCGGGAAACTACAGACCGGTGAGCCTGATATCAGTACCGGGAAAAATGGTAGAAACCATCATAAAGAATAAAATTACTCAGCATGTAGATAGTCATGACCTAATGGGAGACAGCCAACATGGCTTTAGACAAGGAAGATCTTGTCTTACTAATCTGTTATGTTTTTTTGAAGGAGTGAATAATCAGGTGGACAAAGGTGAGTCGGTTGATATTGTGTATCTGGATTTTCAGAAAGCCTTTGACAAGGTCCCTCATCAGATACTTTTGGCAAAACTAAAGAGTCATGGGATAGGAGGCAGTGTAATATTGTGGATCAGGAACTGGTTAAAAGATAGAAAGCAGAGGGTAGGGCTAAATGGCCAATTTTCCCAATGGAGAAAGGTGAATAGTGGTGTACCCCAGGGATCTGTGCTGGGTCCGCTGCTTTTTGACATATTCATAAATGAACTGGAAAGTAGAATAACGAGTGAGGTTATTAAATTTGCAGATGACACAAAACTATTTAAAGTTGTTAAAACCCAAGAGGATTGTGGAAAACTGCAAGAGGATCTTGATAAATTGGAAGACTGGGCATCAAAATGGCAGATGAAATTTAATGTGGACAAGTGCAAGGTTATGCACCTAGGGAAGAACAACCCAAACTATGGTTACACGATGCAAGGTTCCACATTAGGAACCACCACCCAGGAAAAAGATTTAGGCGTCATTGTGGATACCATGTTAAAACCCTCGGCCCAGTGTGCAGCAGCGGCCAAGAGAGCAAATAGAATGCTAGGTATGATAAGGAAAGGAATGGAAAATAAAACAAAAGATATTATAATGCCTCTATCGTTCCATGGTGAGATCGCACCTTGAATATTGTGTGCAATTCTGGTCGCCGTATCTTAAAAAGGATATAGCGATTTTAGAAAAGGTTCAGAGAAGAGCCACCAAAATGGTAAAGGGGATGGAAGGATACTCCTATGAATAAAGGCTTAAAAGGTTAGGGCTCTTTAACCTGGAAAAGAGACGGCTGAGGAGAGATATGATAGAAGTCTATAAATTAATGAACGGAGTGGAACGGGTAAACGTAGATCGATTGTTTACCTTATCAGAATATAGAAAGACTAGGGGACATGCAATGAAGCTACAGGGTAAACTATTTAAGACTAATAAAAGAAAATATTTTTTCACTCAACGTGTAATCAAACTCTGGAATTTGTTACCGGAGGATGTAGTAAAGGCTGTTAGTGTAGCTGGGTTTAAAAAAGGTTTGGACAAGTTCCTGGAGGAAAGGTCCATAAACCATTATTAAGAAGGGACCCAGGATATCAATGCTTGAACCAATGCAAGCATTGTGGAACCTGTGTCCCTTTGGGAAACTGCTAGGTACATATGACCTAGATTGGCCACTGTTGGAAACAGAATACTGGGCTTGATGGACCTTGGTCTGACCCAGTATGGCATATCTTATGTTCTAATGTTCTTATGTTTTTGCATTGATAGTGAATTGCAGGAATACTGGAAACAGCCATCTATACCGCATGTTCTCCTCTCGCAGTCTCCTGGTCACCGCTTGATAGGCCCTGCGTTTTTTAATAGTAAGGCTAGATATATCAGCAAAAACTTCTACCTCCGAACCTTGCCATTTGATCTTGCCCAACTTTCGGGAAGCCCTCATCACCAGCTCCTTGGATCTGTAGTCATGCAGGCAGACTACCACATCTCGCACCTTGTTCTCTCTCCTCGGCCTCAGTGCTCTATGTGCCCTGTCCACCCTAAGGCATATTCCCTCCACCTCCCTATCTGCGGCCTTAAGAGCAGCCCCCCAGAATTCCTCTGCCATGGACACATAGTTCAGCGCTCCTTCACTTTCAGGCAGACCCCTGATCCAGATATTCGATCTCCGGGACCTGTTTTCAAGGTCCTCAAGTTTTTGCCATAACTCCTCCTGTGCCTTGTTCACAGAGTCCACTCGGGTCTCAAAAGGGGCCCACCTGCTCTCTTGCTCCTCAGTTCTATTTTCCACCTCATCCAGTCGGGTTCCCATAGATGCCATATCCATTTTAATTTGCTGGAACCAGCCATGGACCTCTTTCTTCAGCGCCCCCAGCTCCTGTTTCGTGGACTCAAAACATTCCTTTACATCTTCTCTTAGAGCATGAATATAATTTGACATGCCCCCCCCCGTGGCTCCAGCCTCAGCGGTGATTCGCTGTTCCTCACTGGCCGCCACCATCTTTGCCACGTGGCTCTTAGCCCCCGCCGGGCTCTTGAATGAAAAGGCTTTCAGGTCCACGGCGGATTTTCATGCCGCCATCTGCGGCTTCCTGAAAACATACTTTAGTCCTCACGGATCCTGAAAGGGGGAACTTCCCTCATTGCTCTTCCTTCTTATAGAGGCTCGAATGATCCGTCTCCGGGTCTTTAGTCCCACTCAGCCAGCCCAGCATCAACCGCTTAGGGGGGGCGCCTGGTAGCTGCTTTATAATGCCCCACTGTTCACTTTTCAATCCCCAGGCTTCCGGCCTCCGTATGTTGCTTTGTGTGCTCCCCGGGACGTCCTGGCCTCTGCTCTGCTTGGCCACGTGCTTTCCCCGACTGTCAGGTTCCTCACCCGTTTCTCCATTGCAGCCTCTTCCGGATCTCCTCACTTCGGCCGCGGACCTTCCCTGCATGGTATGCCTCCTCTGTCTGTCCGCACCATGCTCTGCTTGCTGTTGGTTACACTCACTCTGCTGTGCTCCCTGCGCCACATACAGTCTCTTGGAGCCCGCACCGCCCTGGCGCTCTTTTACAGCCGCTGCTCTGTGTGGAGTCGCCAAACTACTTTCCCTTCCGTTGGCAATGGGGAGTCTGGCACACTTTGCTCTTATTTTGACTCCTCAGTTCGGCATTTTATGGTTTTTTTTCTGCTCATTTGGTGGGGTTAATGGCAGAATTCTTTCAGCGTGCTGCCATTCTGCCCGCCGACGTCACCGGAAGTCCAAAGCCTCTCTTTTTAATTTAAAAAAAAAAAAAGACGTAGCGATCTGTCCAGAGAACATGCACTTTTGTAATATCAGATGACTGCAAGAGAGAGGGAGAATATTTCTGTAGAAAGACCAATATGAGTTACCAGCACTACATGAAATCCACCACCTAGTTCATTCAGCAACAAAAAAAAAACAGACAGAAAAATGAATCTATTATGTCTTTATGATAAAGATCACCAGTAGGTATATAATTAAATGTTATTCAGACAGTACTACAATGTCTATCACTTGATCCCCAAAGTGTTTATTAGTAAAAGTCAATTTAAAATGCTCACTGTGCTCAAAAATAAAAAAATAACCGCAAGTACACTAAAGGCCCGATTCTAGAAGGGGAATAGTGGGGCAGGACATCCCAGGGGTTGTGCTGCCCCACTATCCGCCCTGGTAGTATTCCACCCGACACCTCCGCTGCATGCATAGAGCCATTGTGCATGCAGTGGGGGTTGTGGGCGTAACAGGGGAGGGGTGTGGGAGGGATATGGGAGGGGCATGGGAGGGGCATGTGTGGGGCCAACTCCCGGATATACAGGGCCGATTCCATTGACGGCCCTGTATGTCCGGGGGTCACCGGGAGGACGGCCTGGTTATTCCACTTCGGAGGTGGAATAAGGGCCTGCCGCCCCCCCCTGATCCTGCCCTGCAGCCCCCCACAGGAATATAGTGGCCCACCACCAGAGCAGCAGGCCACCAGAGCTGTGTCCTGCTGCCCAATCTGGGCTCTGGCAGCCCCCGCTGGGGGTTGGGCAGTGGGGTAACTGCTAGGGCACTACGGGCCTGCGGAGTGGACGTCCTGCTGGGGCAAGCCAGGCCATCCTTAGGCTGGATTCTGTATGCCACAGAAGCATTTTGCTCCTGCCTTATAGTATCGGGTCCTAATGGGCCCATCCTGCTTGGGGCTGTCTGGACAACCTGGACGTGCCCCTTTCTGAATCGGGCTCTAATTAATTGAAAGAAATTAGTTATAAAAAAAATGCATCAAAAATCCATAAAAATGAATTTGCTAACTATTAGCTTAAGGAGCACATTCAAAATCAAAATACTTATCAAAAACCAAGGTACTTATCTTCCATAAATCTTTCATGAAACAGACATTGAAAGAATCAGATCATCACTGTAGCAAATTGACAGGTTTGCTGATGAAAATACTCTTCATACCCAACTTGGTCCGTATTTTGAGGACTAAAAAGAGCCCTATGTGTCAGGGGCTGTCAATCTTCTCCAATCCAATTATATACAGGGAGCATAAAATTTCTAAATCCACTAAGCTATAGGCGTCTTAGTACTGCCCTGTGGAGGCATGCATAGGAAATGGTTATCTACAACCTCTAAAGAGAATCAATTGAACAAAATAAATTAGGTTAATTAAAGCTAATTGCTTAATTAATCAACAGGAGAACGTCTCCGAAAAAGTAGCAACTTTTTGATATGTGTAAATTGATATTAAATGGCATCAACCACAATGAAATTTAACTATTTCTGTGAAAAAAATATTACATCAAAAAGCCCGATTCAACTTCTAAATTTAAACCATTAGGTGTAATTGTACCAATTTTAAATATCCAAAACTGGTTTTGATAATTTAATAAGGACTGAATATCATTGCCCCTTGGGCCCAATGAGATTTGTTCTATAACTCACCTTTTAAATTGTAAACAATGTTCTACTAGAGCAGCCTAAAGATTTTTGGTGCTTATTCTCAGGGGCGGCTCTAGGCAATCTGCTGCCTGAGGCGAAGTATGAAAAGGCGGGCCCCCCCCCCCACCTTAGAGGGGGGGCGGGGCTTTTTCAGAAATCCAGTCAGAGACTGAACCAAAACAAAAAGCTGATTATATGGAGGAAATGCAAGATGTTTGCACACAGGGCCATATAGAGCTGCAATCACACACTGTGAGACTTGCAGCTCTGGCGCACGCCCCCCCCTCCCCCCATACCTCCGCGTCCAGCACTGCCTGCTCTTTCCCTGCTGCTGCTGCCCTCTGTTTTTTTCATGGAGATGCCAGCAGCAGGGAAAGAACAGGCAGCGCTGGATGGAGGTATGGGGAGGAGAAGGGGGGCATGTGCCCGATCTGAAAGGCACTGGCACTTTAAGCAGATCTGTCCCTCCTTGACATCGAGTCGGATGAGGGAGGGACCAGACCTGCTTAAAGTGCTGCGAAAAAGGCTTGGGGAGCGCATTTCGGCTGCCTGCTATTGTCCGAAATACGCCTCCCAAGCCTTTCCGCTCTGTGCGGCTGCACCGCTTGCACAGGGCTAGGTACGGTCCCATTTGCACACCAAGGAACTAAAAGACAGCAAGAACTAACAGCACAGATTATAAAACTAAATTATAACTCATTTTTATTTTGTTATAAACTGCGTTATGGCTTTTGCTTTTTCTTTTTCAACATATATTTTGCATCCACAGAAGGTGCAGAGCAGAACCAGGACATTCACCCACAGAACTCAATATTTAAAAAAAAATCTGATTCTGATCATCTCACTAACAAAAACAACAACAGCAACAACAACCAGCACTATTCTCCAGTACCAGGCATATTCTGAACTAATACAAAACCCTATAACAAAGAACAAACCTACCATACCATACCATATCAGCACAAACTTACAAAACTCACCTAAGGAGCACATCCAAAAAAAGCATCACTGTAAATGCTACAGTGGGCCCTGGAACATCCATACACTTATTTGAAAAGCTGAGCAAGTCAAATTACTACAGTACAGTATAGATCTTTATGTACAAACTCCATGTTAACAGAACACCTGAACTCAGTCACACACTCGCAACATCGACCCTCACCAAGTACAGAATAAGTAACCACAATCTAAAGTAAAAATAATATGTAGACTAAGGGGTATGTTTACTAAAACCCCGTTAGGTGCGCGCCGCATTAGTGTGCGGGATGCCATAAAAGGAGTGGGCGTGTCAGTCTGAAAAAAGCAAACCGTGATTAATCATGCGCTAATGTGCGCTGTGCGCTCATGTGCGCTGCGCACATTAGCGCATGAGAAACACGCAGGCGAAGCATAAGCAGGCGCGCTGATGTATAAGGACAGGAAGAGAGCCACAGTGCAATGGTTAAGACACTGACCAATGGTGCAGGGATCATGGGTTCAAACCCCCACTGTACCCAATGAATAAGACTGGGTGAGGCACCACCATTTATGTGTAATATTGCATTATGAGGCTTTTTAATTTTATTTTAATTACTGCTGCTAGCAAACGCACTCTCAAAGCACTGTAACATAAGGTGCTGCATAAGGCACCCCATAAGGTACCCCAGAGGGCACATTTTAAAGTGCAATGTCCGCCATGGCACCTTACAATGTTGCTGAAAGGGTGGCATATAGGGCTCCATATAGGGTGCCCTATGAGGCACAGCAAGGTCATAGCACTGTTTTTGATGGCAGCACTGTGCATTTCAACGCATGAAAATCATAAGTAGGTGCGCTAAAATGCAAAGAGGAACAGCAGTGTAGCACAATGGTTAAGGCACTAACTGATGATACAAGGGTCATGAGTTTGATCCCCAGTGTGCCCAATATGTAAGGCTGGCTGAGGCATCAGCTTTGACATGTAAGTATTGTTTCCTGAGGCATTTTATTTGTATTTTAATTATTGCTGCCAGCAAACACACCCTCACGTTCCGAAAGCTAAGGTGCTGCATAAGGCACCCTATAAGGCACTCCATAGGACACATTATAAAGTGCACTGTCCGCCACGGCACCCTACAATGTCCCCTATAGGGCATCCTATAAGGCGCTCCATAGGACACCTTATAAGGCACCTTATACGGACTGGCACCCTATCAGTCGCTCCATAGCATACTGTACAGTCCACCTTATATGGACGGTAACCATAAGGTGCCCTATAGGGCACCCTATAAAGCGCTCTCTGAGGCACCTTATGGGTACAGTACGCTGAGGGTGTTTTTGCTGGCAGCACTAATGTACGTTAAAAATAGATAATGCTTTGGACAGCCCTATCAAATAACCCCACTGTGGGTTTAAACCCATGACCTCTGGCTCCACTGGTAGTGAAGTAACCAGTGGGCTACAGCTCTATAGCTGCTAGCAAACCCCTGGCTGGCTGCAGAAGGACTGCAAGTCACCACACAAACAGTCTGCTGTGGTCACCAGGACAGGGTTAACCCACCCCTACCCATGATGCACTGCACATGCAAATCAGCAGTCTACAGATGATCACAAGATGGGGTATGCACCCCCACAGCACCTCGGCCTGGTAGGGGGAACTGACCGTGCGTGGTACTGGCACAGAGTAGCTACACATCTTCACATTGTGCAGATACGGCACTCACCCTGAGGGTGAGGTGGGGCGCCCAGCACCAGGTCCCCAGCAGTGCTAATTTGTGAGATAGGTAGTTTTTGCAGACACACCTTGGATATATCTGTATGTCTCAGTCAAGTATAGCCCCTATGGACCCCTAGGAGGATTATGTGCCACCACCCTCCTCCTCCTCCTCCAGGGCTGAGGGTGGTAAACAGGGTCTCCCACCAACAGATCCACATTCTACCTCCCTGCAATGGTGGCAGTAGAGGGGACCATCAACCCCAGTCCTGCTGGGGAACAGACACCCTACAGGGCAGTCAATGCAGCTCTGTACACATCCATAACGCAATAGCAGACAGACATTAGGCCTGGATATGCTAAGCTGCACCCCACCACTATCTGATATTCTCCTGCAGCAAACCTTCAGCTGCTGCACCCTGCAAAGCGCTCCATCAAGACACATACCAGCTGCAGACAGTCTGCTAGCTAGTCCATAGTGCATGTTCCTGGTGGAAATGCGTGCACCCAGAACTGGGATGTCAGCATACACACCAAGCAGATAAGTCAGTGACTGGGCCCCAAAAGGAAACCCATAAATATCACATGAGAGAAATGCTAGCTAGCACTATGGGGGTGCATAGCTATGCTGTGGTCACTGCACAGTCAGGGTGAGAGTGATCTCCCAGCAGGACATGCTGTGGCCACCCTGTCTGTGCAGGTGGTGGCCGGGCACTACAATGTCCCAGCCAGTGCCCTATGCCCTGTGCAGATGCATCCTGGCCAGGCCACCCTGTCCGGGCTATACCCATGGTACCTTGCTCCTCATTATGCACATTGGCAGGCCAATACTGGCAGCAGTGCTGGCAGTGTGGGCTGCGGAGGGTGTTTGCAGCCACCACACACTGGATAGACAGACACACACTCCCACACCTATGCAAGCATTGTGCTACTCTAGAGGAGTTTAGCAGCCCTGGCCACCACACCAGTCCTGGGCACAGTGCAGGCATGGATATGGTATGCAATACTGTTGGGGGTCACTCCCCAGGGTGGTAAACACGGTCAGAGACCAGACCTGAAGCAAACTCCACAGACAGCAGAAAGGTTGCTATGATGGAGCTCAATCAGCAAACTGTGCTTAACGTAGGAATTGGTATCTGCCAGTAATCATAGCAAACGTTTGATAGCTGTGTACCATATTCCCAGGTGTAGGGTGGCATTGCTAAGGTATGCAAGGGCTAGTTTTGGGAGATGCACGCAGGGCCCAATGTCCTGCCTCTCCAGGAGGCATTGGCTAATGGAGCCTGTGGGTGTGGGTGTCGGTGTGTCTGCCCCTGTTGGCTGCTGCTTTACGGGAGAGGTTCCCAACTCTAGTCCTGGTGTGCCAAACACTGTACGGGTTTCCATGCTGTCCCGCATGAATATGCATGAGATACATCTGCATACCATGGGGGTGGTGCATAGATATGCAGCACAGGCATCTTTATTAGAGGCAGCATGGAACCTGAATGGTGTTTGGCCCTCCAGGACTGCATTTGGGAGACTCTGCTCTAGGTAATGCGCCTGTTTATGGTGTCTTTGCTCTGTAGGGTAAAATGTAGATGTTTTGGGCATGTTTACATCATCTGCAATAAAGGTTCTGTCTGTATTAGCACGTTGTAGTAGTGGGTAAAATATGGGGATTGGGTTGGCAGGCACCATAGCTGGGACTTGAACCTGTGACCTTCTGCCTCCAAACACACTGGTTGTGTGCACTGCACCACCGTGATGCCACAGAGACAGTGCATTCCCTGGTGATACCATGACTGTTTATCCGGCAGGGCCTGTCTGTTGCAGTGCACGGCACCCACCTACACAGGGCTAGGCCATGGTCTGCTCTGGGCAGCTGCCACTGCCCCCTCCACCAACAGTACCCCTCTGCCACCATGCTGACATGGCCTTATATTGGAGACAGCATAAAACCTGAATGATTTGTGGGCCTCCAGGACTGAATTTGGGGGACTCTGCTCCAGGTAATGCGCATGTTTCTGGTGTCTGTGCTCGGTGGGGTAAAATATAGGTGTTTGAACCATGTGTATGTTCTCTGCAATAAAGGTTTGTCCTTACTATCACGGTTTGGTAGCAGGTAAAATATGGGGATTGGATTGGCAGTAGCCCCAGCTGGGGCTTGAACTTGTGACCTTCGGCTCCTGAACATACTGGTTGTGCTCACCGCACCACACTGTATTCACAGAGACAGTGCAGTCCCTGGAGATACCATGGTTGTTTGTCAGACAGAGCCTGTCTGTTGCAGTGCATGGCACCCACCTACACAGGGCTAGGACATGGTCGGCTCTGGGCAGCTGCCACTGCCCCCCTCCACCACCAGTACCCCTCTGCCATCATGCTGACATGCCCTTCTGCTGGTGGTGCTGGTGGTGTGCAGTCTCAGGCCATCCAGTGTGCAGGTAGGCAGCTGCCTATGGTGCGTGTTCTGGGGTAGGGGTGCCTGCATAGGCATCCATGCTTCCCCCCAACACCGCCTGCCAATGTTCTGTGCCCTTGGGGGTACCTGCTCGGTACTATCCCCTGTGACACTGTGATGAACACTCTCATGCCCATGTTGGGCCCTCATCAGTTGCTGTCTGGCTGCTGTTCAGTTTCAGCATTCTTAAGTGCCACCTAGGCAGGGGCGGCCCAAGGGGGGTGCGGGGCCATGTGCGGAGACTCGGTGCGGGGCCTCATTTGCATAAGGGTCCTCATTTGCATAAATATTTGCATAATGTTACCATACACGAACTTTTAGTAAACATGCCTCTTAATGAGTGTATGAATAAAGAAAGACTAAAAGACTTCTACATTACTATAATCCAGTGCCAACCGCCAGACACATTAGGAACTACTACAAACACTGCCCATTTAGAACCCATAGCAAACCCGCCGTATCCTAACAGCACTACCAGGACTCATAAAGCACCATACCCTAACTATCAAAAGGAAACGCTGCAAATATTAAACCAATACATTTCAGAGAACAACAATACATGACCTACTGGGGAAAGAGAACAAGTGGCAATGTCAAATAGGAATTACATAAACAGAATACCTCAGCTCAGTTACACATGAACAGAACATAAACCATCACCAAACAAGGAATCACAATTTAGAAACAGGAAGACAATAATTAAACTGGGAATCCCAAAAGCCAAACTTGGAATGTACAACACTGTAGAAATAAAACTATACATTAATTTGCTCTTGTACTAAACAAAGCGCAGACGTTAATGATGCACATTTCCCAGAGCTGACATATTCCAATTAATAAATTCAAAATAAAGAGATATTTTTCTACCTTTTGTGCATTTTTTTTCAGCTGCAATTGCTCCAGCCACTTTCTTCTGGTTTCTTCGTGTCTTCCGCTAATTCTTCATCGTCTGCTGTCCATTTGTCTTTTCTTCTCTCTTCTAGTTTTTTTCCATTCTCTCTCTACATCTGCTTTAACATACTAATCTTTCTCCTTTTCCTCTTTCCTCATTCCTATTTCATCCACTCAAATTTTACCCCTCCATCCTCAATCCCCACTTACTCTCCCAATATCCGGACAATTGTAGATTTGTCTTCCCTCCCACACAAAATATTTTTTCCCTCTCCATTTCACTCTCCCAGCTCCATCCCATTCTAATCCTCCCCCAACATCAGCTCCATTCTAGTTCCAGTCCCACCCAGCATCCGCTCCCTTCTAGTCCCCGCATCAGCCCATTTCCAGTCCTAGCCCCCCATAAGCCCATTTCCAGTCCTAGCTCCCCCATCTATTTGCAGTCCCATCCAAGTCCCTCCATCAGCTCATTTCCAATCCCAGCCCCCCATGAGCCCATTTCTAGTCCTTTCCTAGCCCCACCATCAGCCCATGTCAAATCCTAGCTCCCCTCCACTCAGCCCATTTCCAATCCAAGCCCCCCATGAGCCTACTTCCAGTTCTAGCCCCTTCATGAGTCCATTTCAATCCAAACCCCCACCACAGCCCAGTTCCAATCTTAGCACCCCCCAACAGCCAATTTCCAGTCCTATTCTAGCCCCTCCATCAGCCCATTTCCTGTCCTAGCCCCCCCCTCACCCATTTCCAGTCCTAGCTCCCTCCCCTTCACACCCCATTTCCATTCCAAGCCCCCGTCCCCATCAGCTATTTGCAGTTCAAGCCCTCCTTCCACTCAGCCCATTTCCAGTCCTAGCCTCCTCATAGCCCATTACTAGTCCTAACCCCCCATCAGCCCATTACGTCCTAACCCCCCATCACCCTATTTCCAGTCCTAGCCCCCCATCAGCCTATTTCCAGTCTTAGCCCCCCTCCCATAGCCAATTACCAGTCCTACCCCCCCATCAGCCCATTTCCAGTCTTAGCCCCCCATAGCCAATTACCAGTACTAACCCCCCCATCACCCTATTTCCAGTCCTTGCCCCCCCATCAGCCTTTTTCCAGTCTTAGCCCCCCCCCATAGCCAATTACCAGTCCTACCCCCCCCCCATCAGCCCACTTCCAGTCTTAGCCTCCCCCCCCCATGGCCCATTACCAGTCCTAACCCCCCCCATGGCCTATTACCTGTCTTTACACTCCCCCCCATCTGCCCATTTCCAGTCCTAACCCCCCCCCTGGCCCATTACCAGTCCTAACCCCCCCCCATGGCCCATTACCAGTCCTAAACCCCCCCCCATCAGCCCAATTCCAGTCTTAGCCCCCCCATAGCCCATTACCAGTCCTAACCCCCCCCATCAGCCCATTTCCAGTCCTACCCCCCCCCCTTCCAGCCTTAGTCCCCTCCCCATAGTCAATTACCAGTCCTACCCCCCCATCAGCCCATTTCCAGTCTTAGCCCCCCCATCAGCCCATTTCCAGTCCTACCCCCCCACTTCCAGCCTTAGCCCCCTCCCCATAGCCCATTACCAGGCCTATCCCCCCCCATCAGCCCACTTTGCCCCCCCATAGACCCTTACCAGACCTCATCCCCCCCCCCATCAGCCCATTACCAGTCCTAGCCTCCCCCCCCCCATGGCCCATTACCAGTCCTAACCCCCCCCAGCCCACTTAGCCCCCCCCAGCCCACCTAGCCCCCCCCAGCCCACTTAGCCCCCCCCATGGCCCATTACCAGTCCTAACCCCCCCCCAGCCCACTTAGCCCCCCCCCATGTCCCTTTACCTGTCCTAGCCTCCACCCCCCTTTGCCCATTACCAGTCCTAACCCCCCCCATCAGCCCACTTAGCCCCCCCCATAGCCCATTACCAGTCCTAACCCCCCCCCCATCAGCCCACTTCCAGTCTTAGCCTCCCCCCCATGGCCCATTACCAGTCCTAACCACCCCCCCCCCTGGCCCATTACCAGTCCTAACCACCCCCCCCCTGGCCCATTACCAGTCCTTACCAGCCCCGCCCCTGCCCATTACCAGTCCTCACCACCCCCCCCCCATCAGCCCACTTCCAGTTTAGCCTCCCCCCCATGGCCCATTACCAGTCCTAACCACCCCCCCCCCGGGCCAATAACCAGTCCAAACACCCCCCCCCCCCGGCCCATTACCAGTCCTCACCACCCCCCCCCCATCAGCCCACTTCCAGTTTAGCCTCCCCTCCCATAGCCCATTACCAGTCCTAACCACCCCCCCCTATCATTCCAAATTAAAATAAAAAAAAAACCAAACTGGCTGCTTCTGCCGCGGCAGCATCAAGAGCTCTGCCGCGGCAGCATCAAGAGCTCTGCCGCGGGGCCCCCCCCTGCCCGGCAGAGCCTCCGTGCATCCTCAGCAGCTTTCTTCATGTCCAAAACGCAGGCTTCTTTCAGAGCCGCGAGAGTTTCTTTTCTCGCGGCTCTCTTAATCCCGCGGGGCTGATGGGAAATCCCATCACCCTCGGCGGGATTAACAGAGCCGCGAGAAAGGAAACTCTCGCGGCTCTGAAAGAAGCCCGCGTTTTGGACATGAAGAAAGCTGCTGAGGATGCACGGAGGCTCTGCCGGGCAGGGGGGGGCCCCGCGGCAGAGCTCTTGCTGCTGCCGCGGCAGAAGCAGCCGGTTTGGTTTTTTTTTTTAAAACTTGGGATGCTGAAGAATGTTTTTTGCGCGGGGCCCCCTGAAACGCGGGGCCCTGTGCAAAAAACATTCTTGCTCAATGGACGGGCCGGCCCTGCACCTAGGCATATGCCTAGTCCGCACTGTGCCCCAGCTGCACCGCAGCATGTGCCGCCTGCAGCCCTCTGTATCCCCTTTCCCAGCATCTGTCCAGTTGCCCATTCCGACATGCCCACCCTGCTGTTGTGGAACATGTGCATGCCATAGGAAACCTGTCCAATGGAGAGGGAAACCCTGATCAGTGCTATTTCACTGTGGGATCATTCACCTTGTATGGGGACGGAGCGTAGACACTTCCAAAATTCATATTTATTTTTTGGGGCTTTCTTGGGAGTCTTTTTTGATGTTTCCCATTACTATCACTATTGCCCAACTTGATTATAATTTTTTTAAATTTTGTTGGGGTCCTTTTCAATGTTTATTTGTACTTTTGTACCATGCACATGTATCACACTTATCACTTTTTGTAGGTTTCCCTGGTTTTGCTGTACATTGCTGACAGAAATGGTTTCTCTTCCCTTTAAATCGGCTCTAACGTGAGGTTTTCACTCGCGGTATTTTTTGCCTCGGATTTCAGCCTCGTTAATGTACGGGGAGCCTCTCCTCTCCCACTCTCCACCCATTGACCCCTTCTCTCCGCCCCTGGGGAGCCTTTCTCTGCCCTCTGGGAGCCTTTCCCCGCCTTCATCGCACATTAGCGCGCCGCGCACATGAGCGTGCACAATAGTGCGCCGTGCACATGAGCATGCACATTAGTGCCCCGTAACGTGACATTAGCATGCGCTAAGGTACTTTAGCGCACGCTAATGTGCGCAGCGCACATTAACGTAGTTTAGTAAACATACCCCTAAATTTAAATTGAAACCCCAAGAAGTCAGAGTCCACATGAAGTGCAACATCAGATAAATAAGAGATGCAGTTCCCCAATACTGTGTAAAATATAAAAGTAGCACAAAGTCCAATCACTAAAATTAAATAAAATTATTTTTTCTACCTTTGTTGTCTGACCATTTTATTCTCTGATCATGCTGGTCCCGATCTGAGGCTTCTACTTTCCTGTTTTCTCTTAGCTCTCTTTCTGTGGTCTATGGTCCATCTGCCATTTCTTATCTCTTCTTTTGTTTTCTTCACTTCCTTCCATCAGCCCATTTCCAGTTCCAGTAACCCTCCCCAGTATCAGCCCCCTTTCCAGTCCTTCCCTCCTAGTACCTTCCAATGTCAACTGCCTTGCATTCCCATGACTGCAACTGGTGTCCATTCCCTTCCAGTCCCCCTCCTTCCCCACTGTCCAACCCCTTCTAGTCCAAATACCATCCCAGATATTAGCTCACGTCCACTCTCAGTGCCACCCTCCAGGTCAGCTCCCTTCAAGTCGCTCTACCCTCTGTTCATCCACCTTCCAGTGCCATTTGCATGTCAGTAACTTTCCAGACTTCTCCCCATTACCCAACCACCTACCACTCCCATCCCCAAGTGTCAGCTCCCTTCCAGTCCCCCTTCAGTACATCCCAGGTGTCAGCTCCTTTCCAGCCCCCTCCTTCCCCCATGTCAGCTCCCTTCGTGCCCCCTCCTTTCCCTGGCAGACCCTCCCATTATCTGCTCCGTTCCAGTCCCATTCTACCATCCTCCCGCATCAGCCGATTTGTAGCCCTAGCCCCTAGTTTTCTTCCAGGGCCAGCAGCACTCTCCTCCCCTCCCCCCCCCATTAGCCCATTTCCAGTCCCAGCCCATTTCCAGTCCTAAACAGCCCCCATCAGCCCACCTCCAGTCCTACACCCCCATCAGCCCACATCCAGCCCTAAACCCCCCCATTGCCCATTACAAGTCCTAAACCCCCCATCAGCCCATTACCAGTCCTAACCCCCATCAACCCATCTCTTGTCCTAGCCCTCCACCAGTCATAGCCCCCCATCAGCCCACCTCCAGTCCTAACCCCCCCATCAGCCCATTACCAATCCTAAACCCCCCATCAGCCCATTACAAGTCCTAAACCACCGCTGGGAAATAAAAAAGAAAGATCCTGGCTGCTGAAGCTGCTGCCACCGCGGCAGCAGGAAGTACCCCGGGGCCCCCCCGGCAGAGCCCTCCTGTCTCCCTCAGTGTGGCTTACAGAGCCGTGAAGGGAGAGTTTCCCATCTGCCTTCACGGCTCTGTAAAGCCGTGCTGAGGGAGACAGGAGGGTTCTCCGGGGCGGCCGCGGGGCACTTCCTGCTGCTGCAGCGGCTCCTCTCCTCTGTTTTTTTGTTTTTTTTTTGAAGGCCGGCAGCGGCAAACTCACCCTCCTTTTCCAGGCAGCCGCAGCTCCCTGCCTCTTAGAGAGCCACGGCTGTGCTGTGACTGCAGTTTTAAACAAAAATGAAACCGGCGTGGAGCCTTCCCGTGTCTGCCAAAGACCCCGACCCCGTGCAGCTTTGTCCCGCCCCAAAGGATGTTACATGTAACTTTAAATTGTTACATGTAACTTCCTTTGGAGGCGGGACAAATCTGCACGGGGTCTTTCACGGAGGCGAGAAGGCTCCGCACCGGTTTCATTTCTATTTAAAACTGCGGTCACAGCACAGCCGCGGTTTTCTAAAAGGCAGGGAGCCACAACTGCCTGGAAAAGGAGGGTGAGTTTGCAGCTGCCGAGAAGCAGACTCGGCAGCAACTTGTGCACTTCTTTTTTGTTATTTTTTTAAAAACCTTTGAAGGCGAAGTGAGGCGGCTGTTTTGGGGGCATTTTTTGCTGCCCTCAAGACATTGCCGCCTGAGGCAGCCACCTCACTTCTCCTCATTATAGAGTCGCCCCTGCTTATTCTACTTCGGTGCTCAGCTTAAAGAATTTTGATCTTACATTTAGTTCAACCAATATACATTAACCCACACTACATTAATAGAGTCATGAGTGGTTTGAGCTCTTAACCAATATTTGTGGCCATTCTTAGGATTTATCCAAAATGTCTCACACTTTGTAAGATCAGAAAAGTTACATTGCAATTACATGGCTTATGCCACAACCAGAAACCAGTCCTGCAGCCTCTTTTGATGTAATGTCCTCCTTAGGTTTTACTGATAATACTGCTCGGACCACTCTATCTCAGATATTGCAGCCCCGCTTATTCACGATAATTGGGGTTTCATTGAACATTGGATGGAAGAACAAAACTTGTCAGTGTTTACTTATAATATTGCAACTAATGGAGATTTTTGAGAATAACATAACATAGGAATCAATTTGCCATCAGATATGGAGCCCTTATAATTTAATAATAGGTCGCAATTTACAAATAGTGCTCTTCTGTAGCCTGCTTTTATAGCACTCTGTGGATAAACTCTTGGGGCAAACTTCTGCATCAACGATTAGGCTTGTATTGTAAATTCCAAGAGTAGCTAGTGGAGTCTCAAAAACCAACCTACTGGTAAATGTCTTAAGCACTGAGGATGATGTGAAGAAAACAGTAAATGTTTCCAATCCACTGGTTTTCGGTAAAGGAAAAATAGTCCCTTTCTTGTGAAATGGTATATCTAAAAATGGTACTCATACATAATTCTAATGTGCTTTGAAATTTAGATAGGAATCTACAGTGTTTATCCACGAATTAAAAAATTGAAGATTCTTCTCAGTGGAAGTCCATACCAAAAATATATCGGGCCTGATTTTTGGGTCTCTCTTGATACATCCAGGAACAAAGAAACTTTAACACCCTGAAAAAGAGACGCCCGCTTCTTACAATACAGTTTCAGCAATCAGTCTTTATCAGAAATCAATGCTAGAGTAACTAATAAAGTTGAATCAGAAGTTGGTGAAATAAGCAAGTCAGAAACATTCAAAACGTCCATTTCCACATTCACATTGGCAGACCCCGGCTCCTTCTTTCCAGATGGTAAATAGAAAGCTTTAGCAACAGGTGATAACAAGTCTTGAGGCACAGATAGAATATCCAACAAATACTTTTAAACAACTCTATCGGAGCACTACCCAGTATATTTGGATTTTCGAAGGCAGATACATGGGTAACAACCCATGTTACCCGTGTAAGTGCCTTAACAGGGATTTTCCAAAGGCACCTACATGGGTAGTGCCTTTGGAAAATTCCTGTTAAGTCATTTACGCGCCCAGATGCTATCCACTTGGCATCGGGGGGCGTGTTTGGGGAGTTCTGTGGAGGAGCAGAGATGGGGAATGGCACTAAGCAGGTAGCAGCAATTTTTGATGCTGCCCGCTTAGCTCTCTGTGCCTTAAAGATAGGCGAGGAAAACCCTCGCATAACTTTAAGGCGTGGGGCTAAATGGGCAGCATCGAAAATCACTGCTACCCACAGCCTTGACAGCTGCTGGCCTATGCAGCATGACCCAGATTTTCATTTCCGTTGCCACGGAAATGAACATCCAGATTAAGGGGGTCAGCAGGCAGGCTATGTGCTAATGCGGCGCATAGCCTGCTTAAATGAAAATCGGGCCCATAATCTACAGGGTGGCTCAAAAAAATTGAGAACATCTCGTAGCATATAAGTTATTTAAAATTTCAAAAAGACAGATGTAAACGATTAACAAATTTAAAAAAAAAAGATGGTGACTGGAAATTGTTGAAATAAAGACGTTATATAGCTAAAAAAGGTAAAATAAGTAAACTATTTAAGCTTTTAATTTACGAGATGTTCTCACTTTTTTTGGGCCACCCTGTACATATCTGTACCACTTTCATATAAATCGATACCGCTCAGGATACAGATATTTTTGTTCAATTCATGATACATATAAATTGTGGCCCCATTACTGTTCCATGAATTTGTAAATAAAAATCTCCAATAGTGTATTTACAATTAATTTTTTTAATTCATTTTTTGAGCACAGTGAGTACTTTGAATTTACTTTTTTGAATAAACACTTTGGAGATCAAATGATGGAAGTTGTGGCATTGTCTGAATAACCTTTAAGCGTATGCCTACTGATGATGTTTCTTATAAAGAAATAACAGAATCATTTTCCCAGCTGTTTTTGTTTTCAGTAATATGAGCTGGCTTCGATATATATTGCACAAATCCTAACATTTCTATATAGGTAAGAAAAGCCTGGCAATCTACTTCTGTATCTTGCCACGAAAACCCAATGGATAGTTGCAACAAAACAAATTGCACTATAGTGATGGAAGATGAGACTCCCCCCCCCCCCCCAAGTCGGAAGGCACTCAACTGGCTACTGGGGAGGAGCTGAAGACTTTTCAGAGCAAAACCAGCATTTATGATGTGGTTGGATCAAAGCCCTTGGATGTCTGACTGCTGATGTAGCTGTGCATGAAATGAGTCAGAAGCTGCAAAGATGTCTTACATATTGGGACATGGAACATACGAAGCGTGAACCAAGGGAAGCTGGAGGTGGTTAAGAATGAAATGGAACATGTACAATTCGATCTGATGGGTGTCAGCGAACTGAAATGGACTGGCATTGGGCACTCTGCATTTGATGATCATATGGTCTATTATGCTGGAAATGAAAGACAAAGAAGAAATGATGTTGCATTTATAATTAAGAAGAAATCTGCAAGAACTGAAATGAAATACAGCTTAATCAGTGAACACTTAATTTATATTTGTTTTCGAGGAATGCCCATCAACACAACTATAATTCAGGTAAATGCCCCAACAACAGCCCCAGAAAAGGATGAGGTTGATGAGTTCTATGATCAACTTCAAACTCAAATTGATAGAACATGCAAACAGGATATCCTAATAGTCATGGGTGACTGGAATGCAAAAGTCTGCAACAAAGACGAAGGTAAAGTGGTAGGAAAATATGGACTTGGCAAAAGAAATGAAGCTGGAGAAGGACTGATAGAATTCTGCAAGACCAATGATCTATTCATCTCAAATACTTTCTTCCAGCAACACAAGCAATGACTGTACACATGGACTTCATCCAATAGATTGTACAAAAATCAAACTGACTACATCTGTGGAAGTCCATGATGGAAAAGCTCGATAACCTCAACAAAGACAAAACCTGGAGCTGACTGTGGTACGGATCACCAACTACTAGTACGCAAACTCAAGCTAAAGTTGAAAAAGAGCAAGCCACTCATGAATGTAGCAAAATATGTCCTTGAGACTATACCACCGGAATTTAAAGACTGCCTGCAAAATTGATGTGCTGCTTTAGATACAAATGACAGAGCTCTAGAAGAGTTATGGGATGATATCAGGAAGTTTGTGTTGAAAGAAAGTTAAGAAGCCTCTACAAAAGATGAAAAAGCAAAGATGGCCAAAATGGATAACTGAAGAAACTCTGAAAATTGCCCAGAAACACAGAGAAGCTAAAGCCAGAGGAGAAAGAGGCACCCACAGAACTCAACAGAAATTACCAATGTGTAGCAAGACAAGACAAGGAGAAGTATTACAATGACACAAGCAAGGAAATTGAATCAGAACTATTAGAGGAAGAACAAGATCGGATTTCCTAAAGCTACGAGAGTTAAAGAAAAAATTCCAGCCTTGAATTGGAATGCTACAATATGCTCAAGGATCCATGTTGAATGATGCTGAGAAGATCAAGAAAAGTTGGAAAGAATATGAAGTCATTATAGAAATAAAGATCAAGTGGACCAACAGCTGTTTCAACCTGTACCTTATGACCAGGAACCACTGGTGATAAAAGAAGCAGTCGAAGCAGCATTGAAAGCTTTATCAAAGAACAAAACACCAGGCATTGATGGCATTCCCACTGACGTATTACAGCAATCGGATGTAGCTGTTACTATACTTACAAGGCTCTGCCAGGAAATTTGGAAGACAACATCATGATCAACTGACTGGAAAAGATCTGTGTTTATACCAATACTAAAGAAAGGTGATCCAACTGGCTGTGGAAATTATTGCACAATTGCTCTGATCCTTCATGCCAGCAAGATTCTACTCAAGATTATTCAACAGAGACTACAACCATATCTGGAAAGAGAACTGCCTGAATTGCAAGCAGGGTTCAGGAAAAGGCAAGGAATGAGAGACATCATCATGGATGTGAGATGGATCCTTGAAAAGACAAAAGAATACCAAAGGATATCTATATGTGTTTTATTGACTATAGCAAGGCTTTTGACTGTAAACCATGCAAAACTCTGGGTCAAATTAAGAAGCATGGGTATACCAGAACACCTGATAGTTCTCTTGCACAACCTTCACATTGATCAAGAAGCAATAGTTTGAATGGAACAAGGAGAAACAGAAATGGTTTAAAATCAGCAAAGGTGTACTATAAGGCTAAGGCTGCATACCTTCCCCCTACCTGTTTAGTTTATATGCAGTACAAATCATCAGAGAAGTAGGACTGTATGAACACTACTGAGGTGTGAAGACGATCTGAAACAATTGCTTCTCAAGATCAAGGAACATAGTCTTAAAATGGGCCTGCACCTTAATGTAAAGAAGACAAGGATCCTGACAGCTGGCAAAATCAATAAGTTCATCATTGATAGAGAAGAAATTGAAATAGTTGACAACATTAACCTACTTGGATCAACAATTAATAAAGAAACAACAAGCAGTCAAGAAATCCGATGGCGCATTGCTCTTGTCAGAATGGCTATGAAGGACCTAGTCAAGCTTCTCCTACAAAGATTCTCTCCATACAAAGATTCAACTTGTTCAAGCCATGTTATTTTCAATAATTTATTTATTTTATTCTTTTATATACCGTGCTATTCTGCATCAGTGCGGTTTACATTGAACAAACTGAAATTACATTGAACAGGGCATTATAACTTGGAGATAACTATTTTACAGGGAACATGGGCTATGGAGGGTTAAGTGGCTTGCCCAAGACCACAAGGAGCATTTGTGGGACTAGAAACCCCAGTCCTTCCAGCCCAAGGTTGCTGTCCTCTAGTGGGATTTGAACCCCCGACCTTCCGGCCTGAAGTACCTTGCCCCAACCACTAGGCCACTCCTCCACATCCATAATGTAATATGGATGCAAAAGTTGGACAGTGAAGAAGATAGACAGGAAATAAATCGATACCTTTGAATTATGGCGCTGGCGATGAATACTGTCTATACCATGGATTGCCCAAAGAACAAACCAGTCAGTACTAGAAGAGATCAAACCTAAGCTTTCTTTAGAAGCTCAGATGACAAGACTTTGACTTTCATACTTTGGAAACATCATGTGAAGAGAGAATGTTAGAGAAAGACATCATGCTTGACAAAGTAGAAGGTCAATGTAAAAGAGGAAGGCCAGCAATGAGATGGATCGATACAATAACATCAGCTTTGGGTGTCACTCTATCAACAATGAGCCACTTGACTGAAAATTGAACACAGTTTAGGACAACTATCCAGAGGGTCACCATAAGTCGAGACCAACTCGATGGCACTTAACAACAACAAGAAAAACTTGACTCTACCTATCCTCAGCTACATTAGTGTGCACATTAAAGTTATCTACTATCACAAATGGGTTTAACTCATTTGATAATGTGCTGATCAACTCTGTAAAGCTATGCACATCAATTTCTGTAGGGCTAGGTGGCCGATAGACTCAAAGGAAATGATAGCATTCAAACAAAATCAATATTCCTTCTAATTCTCATTGTAATCTAGCACTTTTTAAAATAATAATTGCTCCATATAGGGTAATAGTACCCCACCCCCTCTCTGTCTCTGTCTAGACTGATGTTTCCAATTATCTTGAGATGGCTTAAGCAAATGAGTAGTACCTGTGTCTGCCTCTGACAACTATGTTTCAGTAATAAAGTATAGGTCAGATGACTATTCATTCAATAAATCTAATATCAGATGTTGCTTGTTATCTAAAGAGCGGGCGTTAATGTAGCAGTAATGTAAAAGAGACTGAGAGTTTATATATACATTCTTAGAAAACTTAGGGTATGTCAAAACAGATGGCTGGAGACCCCTAATAAGTCTCACCCTAGGACATGGTTCACCCTACTGGTCACGCCCCGATATCACTGGTATCTGAAGTACCAAGAACATTAGCAAAAGATGAGATATACAACTATCATATAATTACGAGCACATCATAAAATAAGGCAGTATCCAAATCTAAACTGAAATATAAGCACAGTTTACCCCATAAGCATACAAAAATTGTGCACTGAGATTGCGCATTAAGGGATGCACAAAGGACGTGCGCCTTTCTCACGTCCCTTTGTTGGCACGCTTTGCAAGCAACAATTTTTATGTGGTAAGCTGGCTCCACGAGGTTTAAAACAACGCTGTCTCTTGTCAATTTCTGAACCAGCTGTCCCATGAAGCAGCCATTTATCTCATCTGGAAACCTTTCCTCCCTTGCACGTCCTAATGTGACATTTATCCACTAGGGTAATTGGAATCACCTATTATTATTGCACTGATAATTTTGTTAGCTTCCCTAATTTCAGCATTTCATCATCTGTCTATTCCCCTCCACACATGGGATTTCTATCCATAATGATTCCACAGTGTATTTGGTTTCCTGCAGAGCCCTTATTCTATTTGACTCAATGAATGTCCTCTTCAATATATAGCACAATCCCTTCATCAATTTGATTCACCCTGTCACTGTGGTATCACAGTGTCATATTTGATCTCTCAACTTTGTCTTCTCATTTAAAGGCACCAGGACTGCTTTTACTTTATTGCAACCTCTGAATTGGGATGCCCAACTTTCCTGTTTTGATAGTATCCTTTAAAGATACCTTACTCTGAAACATGCACTCGTGAGGGACTCTTGGCTTTCCTCTGAGGTTCTAGTTTAAAAGCTGCTTCATCTCCTTTTTAAAAAGATTAGTGAAAAGCCATATGATGTGTCGAATAGCATTTGTAAAATAATACTTAATAGACACTGCACACATATGGTCTAATGAGACCAAAGTGGAACATAAGAACATAAGATATGCCATACTGAGTCAGACCAAGGTCCATCAAGCCCAGTATTCTGTTTCCAACAGTGGCCAATCTAGGTCATATGTACCTAGCAGTTTCCCCAAGGGACACAGGTTCCACAATGCTTGTATTGGTTCAAGCATTGATATCCTGGGTCCCTTCTTAATAATGGTTTATGGACCTTTCCTCCAGGAACTTGTCCAAACCTTTTTTTAAACCCAGCTACACTAACAGCCTTTACTACATCCTCTGGTAACAAATTCCAGAGTTTGATTACACGTTGAATGAAAAAATATTTTCTTTTATTAGTCTTAAATAGTTTACCCTGTAGCTTCATTGCATGTCCCCTAGTCTTTCTATATTCTGATAAGGTAAACAATCGATCTACGTTTACCCGTTCCACTCCGTTCATTAATTTATAGACTTCTATCATATCTCCCCTCAGCTGTCTCTTTTCCAGGTTAAAGAGCCCTAACCTTTTTAGCCTTTCTTCATAGGAGTATCCTTCCATCACCTTTACCATTTTGGTGGCTATTCTCTGAACCTTTTCTAAAATTGCTATATCCTTTTTAAGATACGGCGACCAGAATTGCACACAATATTCAAGGTGCGGTCTCACCATGGAATGATATAGAGGCATTATAATATCTTTTGTTTTATTTTCCATTCCTTTCCTTATCATACCTAGCATTCTATTTGCTCTCTTGGCCGCTGCTGCACACTGGGCCGAGGGTTTTAACATGGTATCCACAATGACGCCTAAATCTTTTTCCTGGGTGGTGGTTCCTAATGTGGAACCTTGCATCGTGTAACCATAGTTTGGGTTGTTCTTCCCTAGGTGCATAACCTTGCACTTGTCCACATTAAATTTCATCTGCCATTTTGATGCCCAGTCTTCCAATTTATCAAGATCCTCTTGCAATTTTCCACAATCCTCTTGGGTTTTAACAACTTGGGTTTTAACAACTTGGGTTTTAACAACTTTAAACTTGTGTCATCTGCAAATTTGATAACCTCACTCGTTATTCCACTTTCCAGGTCATTTATGAATATGTCAAAAAGCAGCGGACCCAGCACAGATCCCTGGGGTACTCCACTATTCACCTTTCTCCATTGGGAAAATTGGCCATTTAGCCCTACCCTCTGCTTTCTATCTTTTAACCAGTTCCTGATCCACAATAGTACACTGCCTCCTATCCCATGACTCTTTAGTTTTGCCAAAAGTCTCTCATGAGGGACCTTGTCAAAGGCTTTCTGAAAGTCCAGATACACAATATCAACCGACTCACCTTTGTCCACCTGATTATTCACTCCTTTTCGTCTCAGTGATAAGTGATTTGTGTGGTGTAAAACCAACACAGCATATCACCCTGCTAACATCATCCAAGGCCATTTTGCCCCCCCCCCCCCGCTTCCGCCCCCCCCCCCCCCCCGCTTCCGCCCCTGTTGCTGCCGTTGTTCCTCTCTGGGACCTGCAGCAACAGAAATGCCTTCAAAATGACGCTGTTTAACTAGTGCTGTTGAATAAACATGTTCATTAGGCCTTAATCCATATGCATAGGTGATCTGGTTAGTGACTGACTATGTCTGCTAAAAGTATAAGTGCCAGTTCTGTCTTTGCACCTCCCCCCATGCCAGTTCTTTATTATATGATTAAAATCTGTGCCTTTAGGATATTAAACGGAGGGTCGGGGGTTCAATTCCTGCATGGGGACAAGTAACCTCAGGCTGGAGGGACTGGGGTTTCTAGTCCCATGGCCACTCCTTGTGGTCTTGGGCAAGCCACTTAACCCTCCATTGCCTCAGGTGCACTTAGACTGTGAGCCCTTCGGGGACAAGGGAATACAAAGTACAGTCAAACCTCGGTTTTCATGATTAATCCGTTCGAAAAAGTCTGACTAAAACCGAAACGTATGAAAACTGAAGCAATATTTCCCATAAGAAATAATGTAAATCCAATTAATCCGTTCCAGACACCCAAAAATATTCACAAAAAATACATTTTATAGAGAATAACTATATTTTTACATACAGAAAACAATGAGAAATAAATATAAATGACTAATGAAATGGATAAATGAACATTTAACATCACTGAAAGCAAGCTAAGTACAGTACTGTACAGTACAGTATGTTAACATCTGGCCTTAGCCACCCCTGACAAGCTGCTGTGCCCAGCTCTCTTCGGAATCACATTGAATTCAGTCCATTAAAATACCTTTACATTATCTGCTCAATGCTTCAGAATGGCAGAAAATCTTAATGATATAGCTTCAGACGTACCCTGCAAGAGAAAGAACTGTCTCCCACATTCATGCAACATCTCCTGCTTACGTTGACAGCTTTTCTTCCCTGCTACCGGGACAAAATCTCAGTCAAAAGACGTTGAAAACCGAAGCAATGCATGAAAACCGGGACAAAATCTCAGTCAGAAAAGACGTTGAAAACCGAAGCGTATGAAAACCGGGGCAAATGAAAACCGAGGTTTGACTGTACCTGTTAGTATATACATACATGTAAACTGCTCTGATGCGCGAGTAAAGGGCGGTATATCAAGTGCCTAAACCATAACCATATAAGTGAGTTATGCATTTGCCACCTGCTGGTAAATATATAACTCTATTTGAATATGAAGCCCATGTTGCTAATAGTACTGGTATTTTGGGGGGGCTTTGGCCTGGCAATGTTCTGGTTAGAGCAACTGCTTTGTACCCTGATGATCAAGGGTTTTGATTACTGCTGTACTTCTTGTGACCTTGGGCACGTCATTTTACCCTCCATTGTCTTGGAAGAAAAGGCCTGGCAATATACTTCCAGTGATACATTGCCAAGAAAACCCAGAGACAGTTGGGTCTCTAAGAGTCAGCACTGAGTTGACAGCACTAAAAAAAAAAAATAGGCTAGTGTCATGAGCCCTCATTCACAACTGCCAGGGTTCTTCCCCTGTTTAATAACAGTCCTTCTTCCATCAAGTTCAGTCACTGAAGTGCCAGGGGCCATAGATGCATGCTCCCTCAAAAACCAGATATGTGTGCACTTTCAATCCAGCCAGGAGGTGTCACTACTGAGTGACAGTTGAGACTTGCAGAGCCTGTGAATACTGTCTCTGCACCCAGAAATTGACAACAGGTCTAAACATATATGAATATATGAATTTGTTATTGACTATGTTAGAAATTTGCAAACATGCCGATTCACATCTATAACTTTTGGTAGCTTTAATTTTATTTTTGTGGTTTTTGACTTCACCGTGACTGTTTTTTTGGTGACCCTGGGTATACTAGTTGTAGAAGCTGAAAACTTATCAATAACTCTCTATCACCTTGAAACAACAATCAGATGACTATAGTGAATCTTCATGATCAACTAACAGCTTTTCATGTATAGTTACAAAGCATGCCTTTGAGTCAATGCTGACCCAGCAGCTCTTGGGCTTTTTTGGTAGTGTGACCATAAGTAGATTGCTAGGCCTTTCTTCCAAGGCAATGTAGGGTTAAGTGGCTGGCCCAAGGCCACAAGGAGTGCTAGTGTGAATCAAACCCTGGTTTCTTGATGATCAAGCCAGTGCTCTAACCATTAGGCTACTCCTCAACTCTTCATGTAAAATTACCAGTGCATTTTTCCTAGCAAGGCTCTTTCATTAATTCATGAGGACCAATGGCCAACTATAGCAAGCAATGAAAAAGGTGCTGGTACTCAGTATCACTGAGTACCCCCTCAAAAAAGCTCTGATCATTACCATAGTAAAGAGTTGAACCACGAACACAGAGCAGAAAATCTTTGCCATGAATACTCAATGACACAGAAAAATCATGTGTAGTAAAGAATTTACTGTACCACTTCCAAAAAAACAAATCATGCATTCATGCCACAGTTTGAAGCTATAAACAGAGCAATAACTGCATTTATACTCTGAGGGTCAGGGCTTATTTCGAGAGCCAAAATTATTGTAATCATCTCAGAGTGCAACCATAATCTCTATCACATGGGCTGAAAGTCATTGACTCAATCAAAAAGAATTGAAAATTTTTCCAAGTGTATCCTGGCTTCAGAAAATGAGAAAATTATGGAACTATACTGATGTTATGCGGATACAACTTGTAAGTTTAGTCATATCCTCAGTTTTGCCATGGTTTGCTATGTACATATTGAAGACTGAGGTTGTTTGATTTTAAAACAATATAAACATAAAACTGATAGTAAAACAGTGTTCTATATTTTATGTTTTTATGCTCACACTTTATGATTGTCAATTAGTAAACCACTTTGAATCAACAGTATCGTTAGTATGATTGGTATATAAATTTTAAATAAAGCAAAGGTAATGACATATGTTAGTTATTCTTTAAATTATGGGATTTTCTTAAAATTGGATGCCAAATGAAAGAAATGTCCAGAGATGGTGTGTCATTCCTGACAACAACCCAAGAAAACTACGAATACCACTGGAATGCTCTCCTGAAGCAGGTGGTGGGAACAAAAACAATGACTGAATTCAAAAAGGCATGGGACAGACACACAGGATCACTACATAGCAAGAGGATAGATTCTAAGCAAATGCAAATACTTCTAAATTACTTGGCAGACTAGATGGACCATGCTGGTCATTATCTTCCATCATTCACTCTGTCACTATGTTACTAACATTTCTATAGCACTACTAAAAGTATGTAGCACTATACAAACAAAACATGAGCAGGGGACAGTGTTAGGGGGTGGCAAACAAGACACTTGCCTTGGACTCCATGCTAAAAGAGGCCCCAAGTCTGCCTCAATCTGAAAGTAGCATAGTCTGTAGGTGGGTATTGGGGCATCCCAGCAGTTTCTGCCCTGGGCTCCTGCATGTCTACACTGGCCCTTCATATGAGACATTCTTTTCTCTGTATTACAATCTAGTCAAGACAAGCAAGCAGGACAAAAGGAACATTGGGAATTTCACTTATTACGTGTAGCTAATTGTAATGCACCTTGAACCACTATTGAAACGGTGGCAGCTAAATACTAAGGGGTATGTTTACTAAACTGCGGTAATGTCATTCGCGTTAGGTTCCACGGTAAAGGCAGAGATGCCCATATAAAGGCGTGGGTGTTGCATCGTTACAGCAAGCTGACAGCTAACGAGTGTTACAAGGCGCCTTGTAAGGCGCCGTATAAGGTGCCTTGTAAGGTGCCCAGTAAGGTGCCTTATAAGGTGCCTAGCAAGGTGCCCTGTAAGATGCCTCATAAGGCGCCCTATAGGGCCTCCTAGGCTAAGCGCCATATTAGGCACCCTTGGACAAGGCACCGCTGAAGGGACCCTGGGCTATGGAACCATAGGTTAAGGTGGCCAACAAGGTCATGGTGTCCTAGGTTAGTGTGCCCTAGGGACTGCAAGGTGCCTCAGGATGACATGCATGACCTGTGCGGAACAGAAACAGATGTAGCCCTAACACTAGATTGAGCACTCAGGAAAGGCAATGAACAGGTGAGTGAAGGAGGGAGAGGTGGGAGCCGCTGGACCTGCCATATCTGCGGGCATCCCATGTGCCTGCCAGTACTGATGACAAACATGGTGGGGCAGCTGTACCACAGCACAGGGTGTTGGCAATGTAAAGTACCGGAAAAACAGTTGGTGGCAGACGATGGGAATACGTGTCCCCCAGTGGAGTCGGAGGTGGCAGGATAGTTACAGTGATGGGTGGACAGAGGAGTGGTGGTGCCATGCAGATCAGGTACAGGTGAAACAAGCATGAAGAGGCGCAATGCAGGAAAGGGTAGCAGTGCATGACATGGGGTGGTAGCCTGCACTGGCAGACAGGACTCTACACAGCTGACATACGCAGATAGATGGACTGAGGGATTGTTGGCAATTGTGGCAAGGGTATTATGGGCTGGAAGCACAGATCTGCAAAAATATGACCTCTACAGGCATGCACACTATTTGAGTAGGACAGGCATGAGAGGAGGGAACAATGAGGAACTGAACCCATGAACACTGCCAAGAATGGCATTGTATTAACCAGTAGGCCATACCTCCATGGTGTATGTCCCAGTAATGTCTGGGCACCAAAGGCAGCACTCTGCCACGCAGATAACACAGCAACACAGTACAAAACGTAGGCAGGTGCGGGTTCTCACCAAACTTTATTGGTCCATATATAAAGGGAGACCTGACTCGACACAGGCCGTGTTTCGACTAATGCTTCTTCAGGGGTTGGCTCCCCTTATACTAAAAATACATTACAAATAAATTAAAACCATAGGTTCAAAAACAATTAAACAAAATATAACAAAATAAAACACCATAAAGGAATACGATAACAAACCTTAATAAATAATAAATAATTAATTAAATAGCAGGTTAAAAGCATAATACATAAAAATTATAACTCATAAACCCATAAATATGCATTCATATCAATATGTGTCATTTACAAAAAAGTAAAACATGAGATGTCTAAAAGTTCCCTGTAATAACTAAAATAGACTCATTATATATAGGTAGAGACTCATAATTAAAACCTTTATATATGGACCAATAAAGTTTGGTGAGAACCTACACCTGCCTACGTTTTGTACTGTGTTCCAGTAATGTCTGGGTATTGAAGGACTGCAGGTCACCGCACAAACTGTCTGCTCTGAGTGCCAGGATAGGGTAACCCCACCAGTACCCATGATACAATGCACATGCTGAATAGCAGTCTAGAGCTGATCACCAAATGGGGTCTGCACCTCTCCGGTACCTCAGCTTGGAAAGACGAACTGACAGTGCGTGATACTGGCACAGAGTAGCTACAGACCATGCCATTGTGCAGGTTCTGTGTTCACCCTGAGGGATAGGATGGGTGTCCAGCACTAGGTCCGCAGTACATGTGGTGCTAGAGATAGGTCCTGCTGTACATCACCATCACTACCAGTGTATGACAGGTGTTCTGTACAGTGTAGCTGAAGGTAATGTGGTGTCCATCTGTATCCTGCAATCACATGTGGCCCTGTGGGACCAGACACCAGCCAGATTGGTGTGTACCCCGTGTTAGGGTCTGGCTGACATGGGCAGCTGTTATCAGGGCAGAGAAGTTCTTAGAATTGCATGAGGTGTGTGTAGCAGTGCCTTTATAGGTCACAGTGGTATACACTACATACCCCAAAAGGCCCACATCACCATTTTTGTAGGTAAAGAACAGGTGCCCCCACCCCAGGGAAGCAACCTCCATCCTGTTTGTAAGAGACAGCCCTCCAGGGTTGGTGGGCCAGAGCCACAGCTATGACCAGCAGCAATGCTGGGGTTAGGTCTGGAAAACCCCAACTGGTTCCCACCACTGTCTGCCAGTCACCAACAGACAGCACAGTCAGACTGTACCTTATAGGTGCCCTGACTATGCACAGTCTAACTGCAGACAGTCTACCAGCCAGTCCATAGTGCATACTCACAGAGGAACTATGTGAAGCAAGCAGGCAGGCATCTCAGTGATTGAGACCCCAGCACTGAAAAACACAAATACATCATTAGAAATAGATAGTGTGGAGTGCTATGTGGGAACCTAGACCTGCCATGGTCACTGCTCGGTCAGAGTGAGTGCCCTCCCAGCATGCCATGCTGTGGCCACCCTGCCCATGCAGGTGGTGGTCAGGCACTACAGTGTCTCAGCCATTGCCCCACACCCTGTGAAGATGCATCCTGGCCAATCTGTCCTGTCCGGGCATACCCAAAATACCTTGCTCCTCATTATGCACCTATTCAGGCTAACGCTGGTAACAGTGGGACATTTTGGGCCCAGTGAAGGGTGGGCAGCCGCAGAACAATGGATAGACATACACACACGCTCACTCCTATTGCAGCATTGTACAAAGATAAGGGTGGTTGGCAACCCTGCCTGCCACACTGGTCCTGATCACAGTGCCGACATTGCTAAACTGTGCAGGGGGTAGTAGTAGTGCTCTGGTGATAACTTCAGCTCAATGCTGGGGCCAACAGCCTGACTCTCCATGCATCTTTGGATTGTGGAGCCTGTGTGGGTGTTTGTACCCCTGTTCGCCGCTGCTTTGGGCTTTGCACATGTTGCTGTTGTATCTGCATTGTAGGGTAAAACATAGGGACATGCTCTGCAGGACCCACAGCTGGGGCTTGAACCTGTGACCCTCTGCTTCTGGACACACTGGCTGGGTGTACTGCACCACACTGTTGCTACAGAGGCACAATAGTCCCTGGGGCTACCTATACTTTTCCTCAGCCAGACTTTGTATGTTGCACTGCACACCACATACTGATGCAGGGCATGGCCTAGGTCCACTGCAGGGAGGTGGCACTGCCCCCTCCAGCACGGGCACACCCCCCCCTGCCAAGCTGACATAGCCATTTGCTGTCGGTGCTGGTAGTGCGCAGTCCCAGGCCATCCACTGTGTAGGTAGGCGGCCGCCTCGGGAGCGGATCCCAGGGTGGGGAGGCATACATGGACATCCTCACATCCCCCCCCCCATCACTGCCTACCAATATTATGTCCCTTCCACATGGGGGCGGGATGGCTGGGGGGATGTCAGGTCAGTGCCCTAGCAACTATTGGCTAGGGTGAACCAGGTAGATATAGGTGGATTGTGTTTGGCCTTGGTCAGCTGCTGTCTTGCTGATTTCCGGTTTCTATGTTCCTATGTGCCACCTAGGTGCCCGCCTGGTCCACCCTGTGCCCCAGCTGCCCATGCTACATGTCCCGCCTGCGGCTCCCTATGCCCCATTTGCACCATCACCATAGTGGCCATTCATACTTTTGCACTATGGTGTTGCTGAAAATGGAGCACTACTATCACGTTTCTTGGGCTCCCTGCCTAGGCTGTACATCGCTGACACGTAAATGGTTTCTCTCTCCTGCAAATATGCATCTAACGGCAGGATTTCATTCGTGGTAGGATTCAGCCCTTCAGTTCAGCAAGTTAGTGTGAAAGGGGCCTCTCCCCGCCCACTCTCTGCCCATTGACCCCTTCTCTCTGCCCTCTCTCCACCTTCTGCGGTGTTTACCACGGCCGGGGGCGTTAACGATTGTTAAGTAACGTTAACGCGCGTTAACGTTACATAACGTGCGTTAACATTACCTAATGATCGTTAACGTTACATAATGCGTGGTATGTAACGTTACCGCAGTTTAGTAAACATACCCCTAAATTTAAAAAAATATTAAAACCAACAAGGCTATGATCAAGAGAATCAGAGGTTTAAGACTTAAAAGCAGCCTCTAAAAGGTGGGTTTTTAGTCTGGATTTGAATAGGGCCAGAGAGGGAGCATGTTGCTCCAACACAGGAAGCCTATTCCAAGAGCAAGGCCTAGTGAAATGGAAAGTATGGGGTCATGAGTTCATGCTGGAGAAGGGTACAGATAAGATTGACTTGCCCAATGAGCAGAGTTCATGAGGAGGACAGTAGAAAGAATGAATGCACTTGTAGGTGAAGTACGAGAACCTTGGTTTCAAATTCATGATTGAAATAATCCTTAAATTCTATTTTTTAACTATGGGGCCAGCATCCAAAAGATCTGTCTGGGTAACTTTGGGAGTTACACAGAAAAATCCTCTCATTTTAAATTATTCCTTGAAGACTGGATGGACCTTTCTCTTATTTACAATGGGATTATGATGTATTTGTATAGTGTTTCATTCATGGGGTGATTGGTTTCAAGGAGGGTCAGGAATGTATGGATGTTTTTGTGGAGTAAGGATGGGGGAATTGATGATGTGAATGTTGGAAAAGAGAGAAGTCAGTAGTAGGGGCTGCTATTATGAGTCCATGCATATTGATGGTGAGTGGTATTATAGGTTTGCTTGTTGATCTTCAGTGTGGTGTCCATTGGTATATTTGGGGGAAGTTGCATGTGGTGATAAGCTAGGGGTGTGATAGGTGGGGTGCAGTTAGTATTATTTGAATGGGGATTATAGAGGGATGGATGAGGTTTGTGTGGGAACTGTGTGTGATTTAGATGGGTAGATCTAGGGATATGAGAGGGCTAAGATACTGCAGTATGCTTCTTGGAAGAAGAGAGATTCGGTGGGTTGGTAGGGGGGGAGAAGGCCAGGGTATTTAAGTTGAGATTTTGGGGTGGATGTGCATTGATATGTGTGAGCAGCTTTCCTAAAAGTGCCTTCTCAATGAATGTCACGAGACCACAGGTTTGGGCTGACAGGTTAATGATATTTTGTAAGAAAGGGCCAAGATGGGATTGGTGAGGTGTGCAGTCAAAAAATGGTGGTTAGATCATAGGTAAACATTTGAAACTGGTCTCACTCAACATTAAGGAGCTAAACAACCTGATAAAATGAAAAAAAAATCTGACAATATGTTAATCAACAACTCTCAGATACTATATTACTGCAGGAAACTCATTTATCATTTCAGGAGTTCCAAAGAGTGGGTGGGGCAAACATTGTTCTCTCTGCAGAAGGCAAAAAGAACAGTGTGATTACTCTTTTAGGCACATTTCTGGTATTTCTGTGATTTCGTGGAAGTTGGATATGGAAGGGAAGTGACTGATAAAATGTTGGAAGAGGATATTATATAGTGAATGTGTATGTGTCCACGGCTGATGAGCCAAACTTCCTTAGAAATGTGGCAACAGTACTGGTGGACATGGGCACCACTCCTGTGTTAATAGGGGAGGATTTTAATCAGTTTCATTAAACATCACAATTCAAGACCCTCTGGGAAAAAATCAAGGTCCATTGTAATGATCATATATTCTGTTGGCTTCTATTGCAGTGAATAGCTTGTAGGTAGGCAGATTATTGGTCTATAATTTTTGGGAACATTACTTGTATCTCCCTTGGAAGGAGAAGTGTTCTTCCTGTTAGCCATTATGACATCTGGCTGACTGATCAACTGATTTGTGCAGTTTGCCATGTCTTGGTTAAGGGATATTAACTGCTTGAGCCTAAAATTGGTCAATCCATCTGGGATAGGGCTCTTCAAGTGAGGCTTTTTTTAACCTATTTTCCAATTCTTATTGTTACCTCAAGTCTTTCCATAGCTTTGGTGTTGGTCTTTTGAAAATTCTCACACATCCTGGGTAGTCATTCTGCTTCCCGGTTGTACTCTATAGAGTTCTTGTATAAATTTCTCCAAAATCTTTCTGTATCAGTTTTAGTTGGTGATATTTTTACCACACTGATGCTCTTTCCAAGTTCCCTGTAGGACTGTTTTGAGTTCTCTCTTTGGAAGGGTGTTCTAGATACTGTATAGAAAGCAATTACTGAAAAAGCTTTATTCCTTGTTTTCACTGGCCATGCTCAAGCCACTGTAGGGACTCATAGTAGGTTTTCCTGAGAAGACCAAAGTAAGCAGGATAGTCTGCCTGCAGGTATTTTAAGTTTAGCCCTTGTTTAGCTCTGATATGGGCTTTTTGCGAATTTTGTATTATTTTCCCAAGAAGATCATAGTGTGAGAGTAGGTGGTAGGCAAGTTAGAGTCTGAGAAGCCTAATGATTCAAACTGTGTGAGCTCCCGTAAATAATAAACATGCTGTGATTCTACAGCAGCAATCGTTTTCAGAAAGAGAAAAAATAAGTGAGGAACTGAGTAGACTTCAGCATCCTTAATTTAAAGGTCAATTTACCATGAGAAAATTCCTGCACTTTTTAAACTGTAGTATCCGAGTATTGCAGGTTAGTAAAGCTCTGGGAGTTTGCTTTGCATTGCTGCATCCAGTAAAATTGTGTAATCTCAGTTGTGTCCCCCAATTCAAGGGTTGCCATTTCGTAAAGGAGCCATAAGGCCCTGTAAGAGTCCTCCCTCATGACAAAGGGCTGAGCCTGTGCCTCCTCTTCTTTCTCTCTTCATCCTTCTTCTCCTGCATCTTCCAAGCCTCTGTTGCACAAAATCTTTTGTCATTTTCCACATTTCTTTTGTGTTGAACTTCAGCACATGCAAGGAACAAAGTCACTAATGACTAAGAAGCAAAAGATGTCATTTCTCTTTTCTCCGACAAGATGAACTTTCTCCTATATACAAGGGCCTGATTCTGTCCTGCACGTACAGCCGCTTTGTATGTCTGGTCTGAGCCGGATGTACAAAGGGGAGCGCGATTCTGATCCCACGGGGCACGTCTAGCCCCGTGGGATCAGAATCGTGATCAGACCTGAACATGCAGGCCAGGACTGCGATTCAGTCCCAGCCTACACATACAGGCACTGCCCAGATAGCTCAGTCAGGCATTTAAATGGAGCTGTGGCGCCATGGCATCCTGTTGCCATGGTACCGTGACTCCATTTAAATGCCACGATGCTGGCCGCCAGTAACTAAAGTTTATTCCCCGCAGCCCGACCCTTGATCTGGGCTCCTAAGGCTAGGGTTGGGCTATGGGGAATAAACCCTACCCCCCCCAGCCCCTTCTGTGCCCCGGGCCATGAAAACAACACAACTAAGGATGTTATTCCATCTCGGAGGTGGAATAACTTGCCAGGCCATTTCGCCGGCCCTGGACATAAAGGGCTGACATTAGAATCGGTCCTGCATGTCTAGGGCCGGCGACCGCCCATTGCCTGCCCACTTTCCACCCCCAAGCTGCCTCTTCCCCGCCCCACGACTAACTTCCCCACACAACTGGCGGGGAAGTTAGTCGGGGTCTGCCACTGGCACAGATAGCGGGGATGGTCGTCCCGTCTATCCCCACTATTCGTGTCTCAGAATAACCCCAATAAGCTTCATGCCGAAGAAATGAGTGTTTGCCAGCATGTACACACCAAAGTTGTCTTCCCCTATATACACCAGAGTTTTGGATCACTTCCGACAAGGCATTAGAACAATAGCGCTATTAAACTCTGTGCTCCACCTTCTGGTCTTCTGCATTTTTCTCTGCATCCTGGCAAAGTACTTAACGGTTTCGTTAGCATCTCATTACACTACGCGCAGCTCATTTGGATATCATTTTAATACGCCTCGTACTACTGTGGTGCAGAAAATGCTTGCGCCAATCCCTTCTCTGTTTTCTTTCCAGCAGTAGTTGAATGCAGATTTTATTAATTTTATTTATTTATTTACAGTCTTTTTATACTGCGCTATTCGACATCAGTGCGGTTTACATGAAACAGAAACTTATATGGTGCAGGGGACTGTTCCGTATTTACAATAAACAGGTGCTCAAAACTTGGATAAACTGGGGTAACTATTTACATATAGGCTTCATATCAGGTCCTATCGTAGATTAATGATGGTGTGTTGGTGTATGTGAGATGGTTGTTGGTACACCTACGTCTAGGTAGTGTTTGAGGAAGAGGTGGTATTTTAAAGCCTTCCTGAATTGTATTAGGCCAGGGATTGTGCTACCTAAACGCAAAAGGTCTGCTACATTGCTGCATTGACCCCCATACTGTGAATATTCCTTAGTGGTCTGTGGAGCAACCCTGCGAGCACTGCCAGGCACCTCAGCAACGGGAGTTAGTTATGAGGTGTAGCTAACTTTCCCCACAGTAGCACAAAGGGGGATGTTTACTAAAGTGCGGTAAGCGTGAATAACGCGCGTTGTATGATGTTAACGACCGTAAGTGTAGTACAACGCGCGTAATCACGCGCCAACGGCCGTTAACGTAATACTACGCGCGTTAACCGTAGTTAACGATCGTAAAGCTCCACGGCGCGTTAAAACAGCGCAGAAGGTGGAGAGTGGGCGGAGAGAAGGGGTCAATGGGCGGAGAGTGGGCGGGGAGAGGCTCCCCTCATACTAACGCGCTGAATTCCTGAGCTCAATTCCAACGCGAATGAAAACCTGTCGTTAAAGGCATATTAAAGGGAAGAGAAACCATTTCCGTCAGCAATGTACAGCAAAACCGGGGAAACCCACAAACGTGAGCAGTGTGATACATGTGCAAAGACCAAACGTTCACATAAAACCTTAAGAATGACCACAAGAAACATTGTAAAAAGCACAATTCAGCTGGGCAACAGTGATAGCAATGGGCAACAATGAACAACACTCCCTGGAAAGCATCAAAGAAAGAAATGATGTTTGGAAGGGTCTACGCTCCGTAGACCCTTTCAAAGATCATTTCATTGTGATGGAGCTTTCCTGGGAGTGGTGTGTAATGTTGCCCAGTGATATCATTGTTGCCCAGCTTGGTTATGGGTGTTTACCCCTTTTTTTGAGGTCTGTTTTGAGGTTTATGTGCACCTTTGTCTCCATACAAGGTAAATGAGCCCACAGTAAACCTGTGCAGAGCAGGGTTTCTGACTCGTCAGGCCGCTTTAACTAACTCCAGGGATTGCACCATCTCTGTAGCCACAGTGTGGTGCAACAGACACAGCCAGTGCCTGTAAGACCAGAGGGTCACAGATTCAAATCCCAGCTGGGGCTCCTGCCAACCCAGTCCCCATAGTTTTACCCACCACTAAACAGTGATAGTAAAGAAACCCCTTTATTGCAGAGAACATACGCATGGTTAATACGCCTATATTATACCACACCAAACACAGACACCAGAAACAGGTGCATTACCCAGAGCAGAGTCTCACAATTGCAGTCCTGGAGGGTCCCACACCATTCAGGTTCCATGCTGCCTCTAATAAAGATGCCTGTGCTGCATATCTATGCACCACCCCCATGGTATGCAGATGTAGCTCATGCATATTTATGAGGGATAGCATGACAACCCGAACAGGTTTGGAACACCAGGACTGGACACATGGTCACTTCCCCCTACCAGGCCGAGGTGCTGTGGGGGTGCATTCCCCATGGTGTGTATCTGTAGACAGCTGATTTGCATGTGCAGTGCATCATGGGTGTGACTGGCACAATCCAACCCTGGGAAGATCCAGCGCCTGCTCTCAGGCTCTGATAAACCATAGGCCATCACACGTACATCTGTTAGCATAGTGCATAGGTGCAAGACACCCTAAAGCAGTGATGGCTAACCTTTTTGAGCCCGAGTGCCCAAACTGCCGCACAAAACCAAAGAATTTCCTCAAAGTGCCAGCACGTCAATTAAAGCTCCATTTGCATAAGGTGCTTCATTTGCATAAATATTTGCATAATGTTACCATACACTAACTTTTAGTAAACATGCCTCTTAATGAGTATATGGATAAAGAAAGACTAAAAGGTTTCTACATTACTATAATCCAGTACCAACCGCCAGGCACATTAGGAACTACTACAAACGCTGCCCATTTAGAACCCATAGCAAACCCGCCGTATCCTAACAGCACTACCAGGACTCACAAAGCACCATACTCTACCTATCAAAAGGCAACACTGCAAATATTAAACCAATACATCTCAGAGAACAACAATACATGACCTACTGGGGAAAGAACAAGTGGCAATGTCAAATAGGAATTATATAAACAGAATACCTCAGCTCAGTTACACATGCAGAACAGACCATTACCAAACAAGGAATCACAATTTAGAAACAGGAAGACAATAATTAAACTGGGAACCCTAAAAGCCAAACTTGGAATATACAACAACACTGTAGAAATAAAACTATATATTAATTTCCTCTTGTACTAAACAAAGCGCAAAAATTAATGATGCACATTTCCCAGAGCTGACATATTCCAATTAATAAATTCAAAATAAAGAGATATTTTTCTACCTTTTGTGCATTTTTTTTCAGTTGCAATTGTTCCAGCCACTTTCTTCTGGTTTCTTCGTGTCTTCTGCTAACTCTCCATCTGCTGTCCATTTGTCCTTTCTTCTGTCTTCTTGGTTTTTTTTTCCATTCTCTCTCTACATCTGCTTTAACATACTAATCTTTCTCCTTTTGCTCTTTCCTCATTCCTATTTCATCTACTCAAAATTTACCCCTCCATCCTCAATCCCCACTTACTCTCCCAATACCCGGCCAATTGTAGATTTTTTATCCCTCCCACACAAAATATTTTTCCCCTCTCCATTTTACTCTCCCAGCCCCATCCCATTCTAATCCTCCCCCAACACCAGCTCCCTTCTAGTTCCAGCCTCACCCAGCATCCATTCCCTTCTAGTCCTGCATCAGCCCATTTCCAGTCCTAGCAGCCCCCCAACCCATTTCCAGTCCTAGCAACCCCCCAACCCAATACCAGTCCTATCCCCCCTCATCAACCCACTTCCAGTCCTAACCCCCCATCACCCCATTTTCAGTTTAAGCCCCCCCCTATAACCCATTACCAGTCCTAACCCCCCATCAGCCCACTTCCAGTCCTAACCCCCCATCAGCCCACTTCCAGTCAGCCCCCATAGCCCATTGCCAGTCCTAACCCCCCCATCAGCCCACAGTCCATTACCAGTCCTAACCCCATCAGCCCACCTCAAGTCCTAACCCCTCCCCATCAGCCCATTTCTTGTCCCAGCCCCCCATAGCCCATTATCAGTCCTAAACCCCCCATAGCCCATTACCAGTCCTAACCCCATCAGACCACCTCCAGTGTTAACCCCCCATCAGCCCATTTCCAGTCCTAACCCCACCCAACAGCCCACCTCAAGTCCTAACCCCTCCCCATCAGCAGTCCTAACCCCCCCTAGCCCATTAGCAGTCCTAACCCCCCCTCTAGCCCATTATCAGTCCTAACCCCCCCCATAGCCCATTACCAGTCCTAACCCCCCATCACCCCATTTCCAGACAGCCCCCATCAGCCCACAGCCCATTAGCAGTCCTACCCCCCCAGCCCATTAGCAGTCCTAACCCCCCCTAGCCCATTAGCAGTCCTAACCCCCCCCCCTCGCCCATTAGCAGTCCTAACCCACCCCCCATTGCAAATTAAAAAAAAAAAAAAAACAGCTGGCTCTGGCATCTGCCGCGGCAGTGGCAGAATGCAATGTCCCGTGGGGCCCCCTCCGCCCGCTAAGCCCCTCTGCAAGGGCTTTCAGATTCGCGAGGGAGAGCGTCTCCCTCGCATCTCTGTTAAGCCCGCAGGGGCTAATGGGAAATTTCCCATCAGTCCCTCGCGTCTAAAGGGGCTGATGGGAAATTTCCCATTAGCCCCTGCGGGCTTAACAGAGACGCGAGGGAGACGCTGTCTCCCTCGCGAATCTGAAAGCCCTTGCAGAGGGGCTTAGCGGGCGGAGGGGGCCCCGCGGGACACTGCATGCTGCCGCGTCCGCGTCCGCGGCAGCAGCCAGAGCCCGCTTTTTCTTTTTCTGCGGACCTTCACGCGTGCCAGCTGCAAGGCCTTCGCGTGCCACAGCTGGCACGCGTGCCATAGGTTCGCCATCGCTGCCCTAAAGTGTCTGTACTATAAGGTGCCCACGCTGGTAAAAACACACGTACCCACGCACGTACCAATGCACGTACCAACGCACGGGGCTACGCCCGTAACAACGCACGCAGCCACGCACGTACCAACGTACATGGCTATGCGCACTGCGAGAGTGTGTTTCACTAAGAACTACTGAACGTAAAGAAAAACATGCCTCCTCATTCCCTATGTAATGTACAGGGTGCTGCCTGGGACAGCATTCTGTGTTAGGCACACTGGGGACTTGAACTCATGCTGCCTGTAACAGCAGTGAGTACACTAACCATTGTGCTACAGCTCTGTTTCAATGATTTGTGCCTGTACGCCTTCATATGATTAACGCGCAGTAACGCGCCACGGCGCCCTGTACCGCTTGTTAGTTTTTGGAACGTGCGTTAGTCATTACGATGTCCCGCCCATGTCCTTTTTTGGCTTTCCTTTCACTAACGCGGCTCCTAACGCGATTTGCACTAACGCAGTTTAGTAAACATACCCCAAAGTGTTTGCACAAGCTACGCTACTGATTGCCATGGCAATGAACCACTTTGCATGTGAAGTGGCTCATTACCATGGCTGCATTGCAGTTTACAGCTGCTCTAGGAACCATCAAATAATTTGGAAGTTTGTGATAACTGCAAATTCTGTGCAGTAGTTGCATTTGTCTTGCAATAATTCTTATACAGTACAATACAGTTTACTATACACATATGTTTTTCTTGCAGCTTAATAAAATGGGACATTTCTATTCCGTTTTATAGATATTAGATACTATTCTTGTTCTAACTTTGAACTGCTAAAAGCGCCAACAGAAACAAAACTGCAAAACATATCTATTTGATTTTTTTCTGCTTTCTCTTCAAATTTCTAAGATTTCAAGATTTCCAGTTTATATATATTTTTAGATAGGTTTTTTGTGTTTTAGTTTGGAAATGGTTTATAAAACTACCCTCTCATTGTTCTCAAACTTTTTCCATGTGCATATTTTTTCTTATTTTTTCCTCTTGATAAATTAGTTCCTTTACCCTTTCCTTATCATAAAAAGATTAAAAGCTGTTGAGTCTCTGAACTGTTGTAAGACAGGGTTTGCTTAAAAGTCTTTGTGATCTGAGTAATATGGAAAAGCAACAATGTCTTTATGATTTCAGCTGACCTTTATCTCTGAATTTCTTTGCTTGTGTCTATCAGTATCTATTTGATGATGTTTAAATATGTTGTTGTTGTTGCTCATTTTACAATATTTAAGCAGGTAATGACTCAATGGCATAAGTAATTTTGCTGGAAAGATACCAGTTACTGGAACTGCTCAATTTTAGCCCTGGCTTCAAGTAAGCTTTGCGTATCAGCTATTAAATTCAAAACCCACAATTAGAGACAAACCCTCAATCTGTTTTGCTACAAAAAAGAAAAAAAAAGAGGAGGAAAAGATTATTAGAGGAAGCCTTCTTTGGCAGCATGATTGATTGCCCATTTGCATTTATAAAGACCTGCAATTTTACCCACATTTATTGTTCTCTGTCTTTTCATTTAGCTGCAAGGGACTGGATTAATCTCCCATAAACTTGGCACAATGAAACATTCTGTGCACTATTGTGATATCCCCTGATGCCAAACCACTCTGCCCTGCGCTTGGAGTGCTCCTGGATGTTTCTTTTATGGCTTGGAATTCAGAGCGCTCTGGATTCTGTTCCAGATATTTGTAAGCAGTGCCCCATACTGCATTCTTCCCTTATCACAGTCTCATTGCTGCAGCCAAAACTTCCTCAGCCTTATTGTTCGATCAATGAGGGAAAAAAAATACATTCCTTTCCACTCAAGAGTAGCTGCTGATACAGTATGTTCCTTGAGATCCAGTCACCAGATTGCACTATAGAGTTACTGACAGTTTTCCCCAAAACGCCTGCAAGACCTTTCCAGGCACCATCCCTTCAGCAACTCTTTTCTGGACAGTGGAATGGTGTTACCCCTCTGCAGGTGGACATGACAAAATTCATTCTTTGGATGTTAGAGATAGAAAGTTTTGGGGCCTGCATTTAAAGACTCTGGAACTAACAAGTTTCATTGAAAAAGCATTGCCTTTACATTGAGTGCAGTCCAGTTATAGGAAGGGTCATAGCACTGAGATCTTGATCACAAGTCCTTGAACGATATTCGAATATTAATGGACAAGGACAAAGCAGTAGTGATCATATCACTTGATTTAACGAGTGCCTTTGATTTGCTCAATCACATATTACTGTTAGCTCCTCTCTCATCTATTGGGATCAGACACAGTTTTAAACTAGTTTTGTTCCTTTTTATCTGGCTGAACCTATCGTGTAGTCTTCTCTATCTCCTTGCCTTCATTTCTATCAAACTGCGGCAATCCTCATGGATCCTTATTTGTTTAATATTTTTGAGTCTCAGCAACATTAATTCTGTTCCAAGGCATCAAGGATTTTCTCCCTGCAGAGAATATCTAGATGATCCTGGGAATCAATCCAAATTCTCTACATTCTGGTTTCACTACCTTCAATTTTTGTCTCAATTTGGTATTAAAATGGCCTTCCGATCACAAACTAAAGCTGAATCTTAGTAAATCCCAAGTTATGTAGATAGCCAGACATACTTCTATTCCTGACCATCATTGATATTGTCAGGATGTCCCATTGTCAATACTAGCAAATTGAAAATATTAGGAGTAATTACTGATTTTTATCTTTCTTTCGAATCTCACATTTCCTCACTTACTAAATTGTCCTTTTGCAAAGTGTGCACCTTCAAACCATTAGATCCTTGCTAGATCCCAGCGATTTGCATACAATAGTTTAAGCCAGAATGCTAGCCCGATTAGATTATCATAATTCTGTTTGAAATGGACTTACAGTATGTTGCTCTCCATAAAGCAGTTATTACCACTGTCAAGTTATTTCATAATGCAAAGAAATTTGATCATGCCACACCCTTGTTAATAGCTGAGCACTGGATCTCCATGACGCACATAATAAAGTACAAAGTTTTTATCCTTTTATTCAAAGTGCTATATTCATGTGAACCACAATAGCTTTCTGATTTAATAGCACCTTACACTCCTACATGTTTCTTCTGCTTTCATGATCAGAATCAACTTGCTGTTCCTTCATCTTCCTCCATCCATAAATGTATAGCAGAGTCTCTTTCAATTGAAGGCAAACTCTGCTACGAGGGGACACAGGATGAGAGTGAAAGGGGATAGACTCAGGAGTAATATGTGGAAATATTTCTTTATGGAAAGAGTGGTAGATGCGTGGAATAGTTTCCCAGTGGAAGTGGTGGACACGAGGACAGTATGGACCCGATTTTGTCCTGGACGTAGATCCCCTCTGTGCATCCGGTCTGAACCGGATGCACACAGGGGATCGGAATTCTGATCCCGCGGTGCACGTCTAGTCCCATAGGATCAGAATCATGAACAGTCTTGCACGTGCAGGCCGGGACAGCGATTCTGTCTGGCTTGCACGTGCAGAACTGAACCCGGCTGACTCAGTCAGGGCTTTTAAATGGAGCCATGGCACCGTGGCTCCATTAAAAGCTGTGATGCTGGCCGTCAAGTAAAAGGGTTTATTTCCCACAGCCCGACACCCGATCTGGCCTCCTAAGGCCAGGGTCGGGCTGCGGGGAATAAACCCTGGCCCCTCTGCCCCATCCATGCCCTAGCAGCAGAATAACTTCCCTGGATATTTTGCTGGCCCCGGACATACAGGAACGACATTAGAATCGGCCCTGTACGTCCGGGGCCAGTGACCGCCCACTGCCAGCACACTCTCCGCCCCCGTGCCGCCCCTTCCCAGCCCCTGTCTAACTTCACCGCACAACCGGCGGGGAAGTTATTTGTGGGCAGGTGAAGCCACGAATAGCGGGAATGGACATTCCGTCGGGCCATCCATCCCCACTATTCGTGGCTCAGAATAACCCCCTATCTGAGTTCAAAAAAGCATGGGACAAGCACAGAGGATCTCTAAAGGTAAAAGGGGACTATTGTAGTTGATGTGGAAGGGCAGATTAGATAGGCCCCGTGGTCTTTTTCTGCAGTCATGTTTCTATGTTTCTATGATCATGTATGACACAGCTTTCTCACAACAAGCCCCTATGTTATGGAACTGCCTCCGTCTGTAGTTCAGGAAGGCAAACTCCTTCAAAAGGTTCAAAAACCTTTAAAAAATGATTCATTGGAATTGGCCTATGCAAACTTTTTTAGAACAACAGAACTGGATTGCTTTGCGGTTCCAGCGAGTGAGGCACTGTATGACAACTATCATTTCTTTCTCTCGTTTTCTGTCCCTTCTCTGTTTTCTTTTCTTCAAGGTTTGCAGTCCTGAAAGCCATGTAAATACCACTTACCAAGATATTCAGCATCACTAACATGATCAGTGCCATTGAACATACCCTCTTAACCGGTTAAAAGCCCTGATGCTAACCAGCTTGCATCAGGACGTTCTGGGGACAGAGCAGGTGTGGCAACATCGGAGCCGCTGCTTAGTAAACATCCCCTAGGTGTTCTAGCTATCCGGCCAGAGAGTGAATAGCACCGCTGACTGGTTAGCTAAAACCCTTTCTGGGCATTTGGATATTCGGTGCCTATGGCCGGATATGGCCTTGCACTGAATACCCAGTCAAAAATTAAAGGAAGGGGTCCTTGGAAGCCAGTAATCTTTCCAAAATAGGTGTTACAGTTATAGGTATGACAAGTACCATCAAGGAATTAATCGGAAAAGAGGCTTGAATGGTCAAATTCTTTGTTGAAAAAAGTAGCAACAGTTTCTGAATTGAGGAGGGATCTGAAATAATCTCTAAGTAAGGAGCAGGATTCCAGAGATCTTTGACCAATTAAAAGAGATGCTTGGGACACTGGGCACATTAGGCAAGAAGGCATGAATGATAGGCCTCTTTTGCTGATACTATTGCCTTTTAAGTGGTGAAGTGCTTAGGAAACCTGGAAAAGCACAATCACTTACATGACAGAGTACTTTCTGTTTACCTGATTCAATTCAATCACGGCCAACGGTGTTCTCGCTGGAAATTATTTGGCAAGCTGTGGTGGATCTAGGCTCTGTGTTGGTGCCCCATGTAAACCTGTTACTGAAAGAGTTGCAACAGTGGAGGGGAAACTTTAAGAGAAAGGTAAGGAATTATCTGGATTAAGATCAGACCTTGAAGTTTTGAAAGATAAGTTGAAGAGCTCCCAGAATCTTCTATCAACAATAGTGAAAGATGTGTTTTTAAGTTGGAAACTCTGGAGAACATATCAAGAAATTGTAATTTACATGTTTTGAAGTTCCCATATTTAGGTTCTGTTTCACTGAAAGATTTTTTTGTTAAATATTTGAGATTTTGTGACTGCCTATCGATAAAGTTCCTGTTATAAAAGTGCCTTATTATCTGCCCTCTCCAACTAAGCGTACTATCCTTTCTAGGGGTGGGATCGTTTAAGGTAGGTGATTCTTCTGTTTTGGATATTTCTCAGCCTTTAGTAGGGGCAGATTTAGGGAATGCTTTGGATGTATCTGTAACAGTGGCAACTATGCTCGTGACTCTGTTAAATATGGCAGACAGGATATTGAAATTGTATTTTAGGAAACACGAGGTGAAGTTTATGGACTCTGTAGTTAGAAGTTATCCTGATGTGGCTAGGGAGACACAGAAAAGGAGGAAGCTGTTTTATTACAATATTTTGCCATACAGCAGCTGAGTGCTCTTTTCTTTCTGAAATTTCCATGTAAATGTATCATTAAATTCCAGTCTGTGAAATATGTCTTTTTTGACCCCTTCCATTTGGTGAGATTTATTTCTTTCAGGCAGGGCCGTACCGAGCTAGAATCGCGCCCTGTGCGACTTGCACATCGGGCGCGCGCCCCCTCCTCCTCCCCATACCTCCATCCAGCCGCTGCCTGCTCTTGCCCTGCTGCTGCTGCCGCCGCCCTCTGTTTTCTCCACGGTGGCGCTGGCAGCAGAGAAAGAGCAGAAAGCGGCTGGATGGAGGTGGGGGGGGGGGGGGCGCGGTCCCGATGTGCATGTCTCAGGCACTTTAAACAGATCTGTCCCTCCCTGCTGAGAAACGGCTTAAGGGGCGCATTTTGGCTGCCTGCTGTTGCTCTGCCACCGCTGAGAGAGGAAAGGGTGTCAGCTGCAGGGCAACAGCAGACAGCCAAAATGCATCCCTTAAGTCTTTTCTCAGCACTTTAAGCAGGTTGGACCCTCCCTCCTCTGACACGACGTCTGAGCCTTTGTGCCCTGTGTGGTTGCACCTCTCGCACAGGTCTAGGTACGGTACTGCTGTCAGGCAAATCCCTGCTTCCTTGGATTCTCCGTCTGAAGTGTCGTCAGTTATTCCCATTTAGATAGCTTGAGTGCTCCTGGACTATTGATGCTGTTGGTTTATTGCCTTACTAATTGGGTTTATTTCTTATTCTTTTCCTGGTTATAAGACTTGGATCCTCAAATATTGTGGACTTGAACTGAATTGGAAATTTTCTTTTCCCTTATGCAGTAATTATGCATACATACGCCCAGATGGGACACTGTGTTTCTGTTCAACAGCTTTTCTGTATAGGTTTACTGTTTGCTTAATTATTGTTTCAAAATTTCATAAATAAAAAAAGTTGCTCTATTTCCTTTTTAAAGGTCAATGCCAGCAGGCTGGTTCCATATTGGTTAAGGTGAAGCCCATCCTTTCAGAAAAGCCCACCCCCCTCCCTCTTCCCCAGAATGTTGCTCAGTTCCTAGCAAATCCAAAACCCTCTTTCTTGTACCATCATCTCATCCATGCATCGAGATTCTGGAGCCCTGCCTGCCTCTTGGGTCCTGAATGTGGAACAGGAAGCAATTTTGAGAATGCTATCCTGGAAGTTCTGGATTTCAACTTCCTACCTAAAAGCCTAAATTTGGCTTTGAGAACCTTCCTCCTACACTTTCGTATATCTTTGGTACCAACATGTACCAAGACAGCAGCCTCCTCCCCAGCACTATCTAAAACCTTATCTAGGTGGCGCGTGAGATCTGCCATTATTGCACTAACCATGCAAGTTACCAGACTATCCTCATATTCACCAGCCACCTGGCTATCTTTATGCCTAATGATCAAATCACCAACTATAATGACTGTTCTAACCCTTCCCTCATGTACGTATGGCCCTGGAGACACCTCCTTGGTGTGAGAAGGTATTACATCACCTGGAGGACATGTCCTAGTTACAGGATTTCTTCCTGCCACACCAAGGTGATGCTTTCCTTTGATGTGACCTCTTTCCTTCATGGCAACAGTAAAGCTGCCAGAATGGAGGTGGGACTTCTCTAATATGTCTCTATAGGTCTCACCTATATATGTCTCTGCCTACCTCAGCTCCTGTAGAGTCTTTTGCACTGAATGTTACATGAATAATTTTCTCCCAGTTGGTGAGAGGTCTTATGTGTGCACTAAGTGCAAAGAGCTCTTTGTTCTCAGGGAACATGAAGAGGCCCCCACAGGACACCCATACATATCACATGGGAGAATCACAATATAGCACTATGGGGGTGCCTAGCCATGCTGCCATCACTGCACACTCAGGGTGAGAGTGATCCCCCAGCAGCACATACAGAGGTCACCCTGTCTGTGTAGGTGGTGGCCGGGCACTACCATGCCCCTGCCAGTGCCCTATGCCCTGTGCAGCTGCATCCTGGTCAGTCCACTCTGTCTGAGATATACCCATGGTCCCTTGCTACTCATTATGCACATTGGCAGGCCAATACTGGCAACAGTGTTGGCAGTGTGGGCTGTGGAAGGGGCATGCAGCCAACACCCACTGTATAGACAGACACACAATTCCACACCTATGCCATCATGGTGCTACTATTGAGGAGGTAATTAGCCTTGCCCACCACCAAACCGGTGCTGGGCACGGCAAGGCATGGATATGCTACGCAGTACTGCTGGGGGTCACTCCCCAGGGTGGTAAACACCGTCAGAGGCAAGGGCTGGAGCACGCACCGCAAACACCAAACAGATTGTTCGGATGGGGTCAACTAGCAGTATGTGCGTAACGTATGGATATCTATCTGCCAGTACTCCTAGCAAGCGTCTCAGAGCTGTGTACCGTATACCTCAGGTGTAGGGTTCCATTGCTAGGGTATGCAGGTGCTAGTATTGGGAGATGCACGCAGGGTCCAATGTTCTGCCTCTCCAGGAGACATTGGCCAATGGGGCCTGTGGGTGTGGGTGTGGGTGTGTCTGCCCCTGTTGGCTGCTGCTTTACGGCAGAGATTCCCAACTCCAGTCCAGGTGTGCATCACACTGATCGGGTTTACCTGCTGTTCCTCATGAATATGCATGAGCTACATCTACATGCCATGGGGGTGGTGCATAGATATACAGCACAGGCATTTGTATGAGTGGCAGCATGGACCCTGACTGGTGTGTGGCCCACCAGGACTGCATTTGGGAGATTCTGCTCTAGGTACTGCCCCTGTACATGGTGTCTGTGCTCAGTGGGGTAATAGATAGACGTAGTACCATTGCATATGTCCTCGCCACGAAAGGTTTGTCCTTACTATCACTGTGTAGCTGTGGGAAAAATATGTGGGAAGGATTGGCAGTAGCCCCAGCTGGGCTTTGAACCTGTGACCTTCTGTTCTTGTATGCACTGTCTGTGTGCACTGCACCACCTTGTAGCCACAGATTGGCTGGATTCCCTGGAATGTCCATGCCTGTGGATCTGACAGGGCCTGTGTGTTGCAGTGGACTGTGCCAGCCTGCACATGGCTTGGCCTCTGTCCTCTGTGGCTAGCTGCCACTGCCCCCTGCACCACATGTACTCGTGCGCCAACATGCTGGCATGAGCTTCTCTCAGAAAAAGCAGATGACCTGATTGCAATGTGGCAGTACGGGACTGCATTTGGGGGACTTGGCTGTAGGTATGCCCATTGTTGTGGTGTGTGTGCGGTGTTGGGTAACATATGGGTGTTTCCCCCATGCTTATGTTCCCTGCAATACAGGGGTGTCTGCTCTATCTTTGTTTAGTGGTGGGTAAAATATATGGACGGGGCTGGCAAGTGCCCCAGCTGGGATTTGAACCTCTGGCTTTCTAGTCCTAGAGGTCATGGCTATGTCCTCTGCACCACACTATGGCCACAGAAACAGTGCAGCCCCTGGAGGTAGTAAACCTGGCAGGATGGAGTCACAAACCCTGCTGTATGCATTTTTACTGTGGGCTCCTTCACCCTGTGTGGTGACAAACGTGCAAATAAAACCCGGGAATGACCACGGAACAAAGGGGGAAAACATATACCCAAGCTGGGCAACAGTGATATTAATGGGCAACCCTAGATAACACTCCCAGGACAGCTCCAGAAAAAGCGACATGTTTTTTGGACGGGTCTCCGCTCCGTACACCTTTCCATAAGTCATTTCCTTTTTTTGGAGCTTTCCTGGGTGTGTTATCTAGTTTTGCCCATCACTATAACTGTTCCCCAACTGAATTACTATTTTTCATATTTTTGTGGTGGTCATTTTCTATTTATAATTGCACTTTTGTGCTGTGCACATGTATCACACTGCTCACGTTTTGCAGGTTTCCCCGGTTTTGCTGTACATTGCTGACGGAAATGGTTTCTCTTCCCTTTAAATGCATTCTAACGCGATTGATTCACTCGCGCTATTTTTTTTTGGAAATTCAGCCCCGATAATGTGCGGGGCGCCTCTCCCCTCCCCTTCCCCGCCCATTAACCCCTTCTCTCCGCCCCTCCAGGGCCTTCCTCCGCCCTCCGTTAGCCTTTCCACGCCTCTATCGGACATTTGCGGGCACGTACTTGTGCGGCACCCATTACTGTGCCGCGCAAGTGTGCGGGGCTTCATCGCACGTTTGCGGGGCATTTAAGCGCTCTTAAGTACCGCTTTTAGTGCGCTATTTTGCGGCGCGCTAATTAGCGGTTTTTAGTAAACATGCCCCTTAGTTTTAAATATTTGTTTAGCTATTTGAAATTGTTCAGTTATTTAGAGTTCCTAGGGGGAAGGGGGAAACAGCTGCGGGAGAGCGTGTTGAAGGTGGCCGCATAAGTGGGAGCTCTGTTACTTGCTATATGCCTAAGCGCAAGGGGAAGGCGAGGGAATGTCCCTCAGAGTCCCAGCCTCCTGTTGGAGGTCCGATGGACCATTTTGTTAAGGTATCCAAGGCCATGAAACAGGGGATAAGGTAGGGCTTAGCTGTGGCCCTGAAGGAGGAACTGCTGCAGCTTTCTGACATTGACATATCACTTTCCCTTGAAGTGTGGACACTGCCACCATGCCTGAGAGTACCCTTCCCTCCTCCGGCAGATCAGGAGACAGTTTTGTCACATGTTGGTGAAACTCTGGGCCTTGTTCGAGGGGGACCTGTGGTTTGTGGGGTTGGGCTTGTCCCCAGTGATGCAGGGGATGTCCCGGAAGATTATCTGCAGCTGGAACATCAATGGCCAGTGGCCCTGGCATTGGTGAAGAATCACTTGGAACTCCCCTGGCTGTATCCTCTACTCCACTCTTGTTTTCTCTGCCACAACCTAAGAAATTTACCCTTGAAGCAATCTGGGAGGCTATTGCTATCTATTGCTATGCTTGCTGATACCATTTCCAGACAACAGCTATCTCTCTACCAGTATTCAAAAGAACTTGGAACTGGTAGCTGCTACTGTGAGTACTTTGGATAATGTTAAATCAAAAGTTGAAGACTATGATCGCCATTTGACAGGGATTTCTGATTTGAACTCTGCTCTTATGAAAGATAACATCACGTTGAGATTCAAGTTAGAGGTGTTAGAAAATTATGCCCGTGCTGTGAATTTGCGGGTATTGAACTTTCCTAATACTGGGGGTTTTGGCTGTAGATATAATTAGCGCTATTTGATCGAGGTCCTAAAGGTTTCACAAGAACTGATACCATCTCTGACAAAAATATATTATCTTCCTTTAGTTAAAAAAGAGCCAACTGGTTTAGGAAGGGACCCTAATGCAGAAATATTAAATGTTTCTGAGTTTCTGGAAGATTGTGGCTGGGAGGTGTATAAGCCAGCTACATTATTGGTTTCATGTGCTCTGGTTACGGACAAGGAATGGATCCTTAAAATATTCTATAAGAAGAGACTGACACTTTTTGTGGCTTTATGATCTCTATGTTTCCTGACATCGTGAAAGAGACTCAAAAAAGATGGAAGCAATTTTTGCTTCTAAAACTTGGGGTGTGACAATTGGGGGCCACCATTCACCTGAGATTTCCATGTAAATGTTTGGTGTTATATTAATGTGTAAGATATACGTATTTTTTTTCCATTTAACGTTCATTGTTTTTTCATAATATCTTTTAACTATAACATAACAATATCAACATACATTTCACCATATACATATTACAGTCATATGTTTATAGCCCTCTTCTACTACAGCCTTTTTCATTCCTAACCTCCTCATACCACCCCTCCCCCCCACATTTTTATACATCCTTTATCTGTTTCATTCATCATTATACTTGTATAAATTCACCACAGCTCTCTGTGTATCGTCACTACCCGCCTTCTGGAACCATCTTCATATTGTTACAACGTTTCTTATTTCACGATAATTATGTGCTCTACTCAGCCTGTCCTTACCCAACACCCTTCTTACTGGTCCTTTCACCCCTCTTCCCACCCTTCCACTTTCCCAACCAATTAGAAACCTTCCTCCAGGGTTCCAGATATTGTTCTCATTTTCCTTTCCGAAGCCCTGTCAGTTTGTGCATCAAACACATCTCTGCTACCCGTCTCACAAATTCTCCACTCTCCGGTTGACTTGCCCTTGACCATACTCTTGCTATTACACACCGGGCGGCCACAATACAATGATGTAACACTGTCTTGTCCCTTTCTAGTACCTCATCCTCCAGTCTATGCAACAAGAACACCTTGGGCTTGTTCTCTAAACTATATCCCATCATTTTTTGTAATATGTCCCGAACCCTCTCCCAGTATTGGCTGATTTCCCCACATTCCCACCACATATGTAGCATGGTTCCCCTCTCTTGACATCCCTGCCAGCATTTATCCATCTGTCCCCTCCCCACCCGCCAAGACCGGATCGGCATCCAGTACCATCTAAATAATACCTTATATGCATTCTCTTTTATTTGGGTGGCTATGGAAGTACCCACCACTGTGTGCACTACTTTTTCCCATGTCTGCTTGTCCAATACTATTCCTAGCTCCTCCTCCCATTTTTTCATGTACTCCACTTTCCCCTCCCCACCTTCCATAAGCCCCTTATAAATTTTGGACAATGCTCCCTTTTGACCGAACTGCCCTGTGCATAATACCTCAAACCATCCCCTATTAGTCCATAAATCCTGCCAAACCTTTTGTCGGTGTAAGAAGTGACCCAGCTGCAGGTAGCTATAGTAGTCAGTCACCGGGAGCCCATACAAATCCTTCACACCCTCAAACTCCCTCACTCCCTCTTTGGTGACTACCTGAGAGATATGCGTTAAGCCTTTTCTCGCCCACCTACGCAAAATATTCGCTTCTGGCCCTTTCCCTTCAGCGAAACAAGCCTCCAATGACATCCCCTGTATATACTCCTTATCCTGTACCAGTGTATTCCTATACTTTCCCCAAATCTTCAATATATGTTGAATGAATAAGTTTTCCCCCTCACCTTCCCTCCCCTCCAGACTAGCCGTTCTAATCCCCCCCCTTACCATATCCGCTTCCATTTGAACCCATTGCTTCTGCTTTCCTCTATGCCACTCGTAAATCGATTTTAGCTGCGCAGCCACATAGTAGTTCCTAAAATTAGGGACTCCCAATCTCCCCTCCTCTCTTGCCCTTTGCAACGTGCTCATAGCCACCCTCGAGCACTTATTTTGCCAAATAAATCTAGTAACTATCCTTTGAAGCTGTCCTAATCTCTTCAGTGGTACTGCTATTGGCAGTGTCTGAAATAGAAATAGGAACCTAGGTAACAACAACATCATCTTGACTGTTGCTATACATCCTAGCCAGGAGATATACCCTTGAGCCCACATATGCAACAATCCTTCCACTTGTCTAAACAATTTTGGATAATTTAAATCATATAATGTATTCAATTTAGATCCTATCTGTATCCCCAAATATTTAATAGAGAGCAGGGCCCACCGAAAGGGAAATTTTCTTTGTAGTGCTTCCTGCTGTTTTCTTGCTACAGACAGATTCAAAATTTCAGATTTAGACCAGTTTATGGTAAACCCCGACAATTTCCCAAATTGTTCTAACTCCCACATTAATATAGGCAGAGATGTATGTGGCCTGGTCACGCTCACCAAAATATCATCCGCAAATAATGATAACCTGTACTCACTCCTCCCTACCTCTATATCCTTTAAATCTGCATGTTCTCTAATTTGCGCTGTGAAGGGCTCTACTGAGATTGCAAAAAGTAAAGGTGATAATGGACATCCCTGTCTTGTCCCCCTCCCTTGATCAAAAAAAGAAGAGTAGGACCCATTAGCCCTCATACAAGCCTTCGGATGATGATATAGGCCACAACACCTAATCAAAGGCCTTTTCCGCATCTAGAGACAGAAGCAATGCCTCTTCTTTGCTCTGCTCCACCGACCACATTATGTTCAATATCTTCCTGATATTTTCTCTACCTGTCTTCCCGGAATAAACCCCACTTGATCTTGATGTATTATTCTCCCTATTACTCTATTTAAACGCGTAGCTAATATTTTAGCTAAGAGTTTAGCATCAAGATTGAGCAATGAGATAGGTCTGTACGATGCACAATCCTGAGGGTTCTTCCCCTCCTTAGGTATTAAAGATATTTCTGTCCAGCCCATTGTGTCTGCCAATACCCCTCCCTCCCTTGGTAGGTTGAACACCCTCACTAACGGTTTAATTAATATCTCTCCAAATGTTTTATAAAACTTTGCAGTTAAGCCATTGGGGCCTGGAGTCTTATCCAATTTCAATTGTTTAATCGCTAATCTAACTTCTTCTTCATTTATTACCTTATTTAAATCGCTTTGTGTAGCCTCCTCCAACTTAGGGAGATGGACCAAATCCAGGTAGCTCTGCAGCCTCGCCTCCTGTGGAGGTGCCCTTGCTGCATAGAGGGACCGATAGAATTCTTTGAAGGCCTCCCGAATTTCTCCATCTTCCTGCACTATTTTCCCTCCCCGGCTCTCTTACCCTCAAAATGTGAGAACGCAGTTTCCGCTGCTTCAATTTCTGGGCCATGTATCTTCCCGCTTTATTGCCTCCCTCAAAAAATTCTTGCCTCAACAGTTGCATATTATATCTAATCTCTTCAGCTATCATTGCATTAACTTGCGCTCTCACTGCTAGCACTTGTCCTCTATAGGTTCCTTTCCTGTCTCGGGCATCCAGTTCTTCCATCCGCAGTAGTTGTAATCTTAAATCCCTATTTCTTCCTTCTCTCTCTTTCTTTTTGCGCGCTCCCCATTTAATCAATACTCCCCTAACCACTGCTTTGCAGCCATCCCAAACTCCACTCCACGCTACTTCCCCATTATCGTTCCAGTGGAAATAATCTGCTATTTCTCTTTCAACATCCTTTTGTACTTTTTCATTTTCTAGCAAGGATTCATTTATTCTCCAAAATTGATTTCCCCTTCGCTTCCCCTTACTGGTCAATTTAATCTCCACCAATGCGTGGTCAGACCACGTTATCGGCTCAATCTCCGCTTCCTTAATTCTCCCCACCACTTCTTTTGTGACCCAAATAGCCCCTATTCTGGAGTATGCATGGATGAATAAAATGAAAACTGTTTTCTTTGGGGATGTTGGAACCTCCATGCATCTACCAGGCAGTGCTGCTTAACAAATTTATGGTACTTTTTCCTGTCTGCTCTCCTACTATCTCTCCTCCCCGTTGCATCCCTCCCTGGCTGCCAGGTTTGATAAAAATCCCCTCAACATATTAACATGCCAACTCCCAACTTTCCCATCTCTTCGTTAAGTTCTACCCAGAATTCCCCTTGTCCCCCTGTAGGGGCATAAACATTAGCTATACAATACTACTCTGCCCCCATTTTTAATCGTACTAGCACATATCTCCCTGCTTTATCCCTTACTATATTCTGGATCACCACCTTTACCTTAGAATCAATCAATATAGCAACTCCCCCCTTTTTCTTTTCTATCATATTTGAAGCAAAGATGCATATACCATAATTCTTAGGCTTTATCAAATATTCAGAAGCTCTAGTCAAATGTGTTTCTTGTAGAAGCACCAATGATGCATTTTGACGTAACAGTTCTTTATATAATTTTTGCCTCTTAAGTGGCGAGTTTAGACCCTTTACATTTAAGGTCACTATCTTGAACTCACCTTTGGCTTAGCCTCCCCCCATACATCCTTAATTCTCTCCTCCCCCGCCACCCCTCCCCTTCCCCCTCCTGCCCTCCCCCCTACCCTCTTGCCTTCCTCACCTCCCCCCTGCTCTCATTACCCCTCCCTCCCCCCTCTTCCCCCCTTCCCATCCTCCCCTCCCCCACCCCACCCACCATCTCCTCCCATCTTGGATGGCTTGGGCTGCAGTCATCCCCCTCAGGCGTTCCCCCATCCATACCCCTAATATTAGCTTTCATATTTCTAATACCTCATTCCCACTCCCCTCCTCTCTTCCTTACCGTCCCCACTTCCGTAAACTCTCTTCATTTATCCCTCCCCCGCTCCATCCCTCATTCTCTCACCCCTTCTCCCTCTCCCCCCTACATTAGCTCCCACATCACCCCTCCCCATCTCCCCTCCTTGCCTCCCTATTCTCCTCTTCCTTCCCTTGCCCTTAATTCTCTCACCTCTTATATTGTTTATCTCATATTAAATTTAAACATAACATTATATCCACTGTTTAATTGTATAATGTTAAACCTGAAAGTGAATATGATCACTCCTTTCCCCTTAAGTGGTTTAAGAGGCTATAAATCAAAGACTGTGCCTGGAGTGGTTTTGCGGTTGCAAATATCGTGTGTATTAGCCTTATGTTACAATTGTATTGTGCATGTCTATAGGACTACATCATAGAACACATTTTTTTCCTTTTTGGACCCACGTTTAAATTTGTACAGATCAATTTGTAATGTCTTGTTTATCACTGCATATCCTGCCTTACTGGTTGTTAGTAGGTCTCCCGGCTTACTCCTGCTACCACAATCCTTAAGTACAAATTTTCTTTATGTAGTTTATTTCACTTGAGTTTTTGTGGTTAACTCATGTCCTGTCCTGTTCTCCTCATTGCTTATTCCACCTTCTTTTCCTTTTTCTTTCTCCTTGGATTAATGAAAAGTATGGAATCAAGTTATAAGTTTTTTAATTATCCTGTTTTTGTTTTTCTAGCAACGTTTTTTTAGATTTTTCATTAGCGTGGTGTAATACTTTTTAAAGCCCACAACAGAGGTTGGTAATTTATTATATTATTTGATTTCTATGTATGTATATGATTTTATGATGATTTGTACCTTCGAGCACATTTATTTATTTCACATTATTTATTGATTTTATGGTATTGCATTTTGTAAGTTTTTAATGTTTTTAATGTTGTTTAAGTATTAATATGTATGATGTTGTTTTACAAGTTTGTCGGTCTGTTCCTTTATATTTTTAATGTGTGTTAATGGTTGTTGTTTATGATTTTAGTTTCTGTGCCTGGCCAGCCCCTGACGAAGGGTGACGAAACACGGCCTGTGTCGGGCGGCCTAAGGTTTAATAAAGGACTCTGTCTTTCCATCCATTCACGCTTCAGGTTGGTTCGTCCCAACAGGATATCTGTCCTTTCTATTCATGCCTTCCCTGCCGGCGTCTAACTTCCAGGGCCGGCGACTTGTGTGGAGAAGTTATTTTTTTTTCGGACCCGGGGCGTGGATGGGGCAGTGGGGGCCAGAGGACATTTCCCGCAGTCCGACCCTGGCCTTAGGAGGCCAGATCAGGGGTCGGGCTATGGGGAAATCACCTTTGTAGTCTGGTGGCTGGCATTGTGTCTTTTATGCACGTACAGGCCTGATCACGATTTTGATCCCGCGGGCCTAGATGTGCTCCACGGGATCAGAATCGAGAACCACTCCGTATGTCCGGTCAAACCGGACATGCAGAGGGGCTGGATGTCCGGGATGGAATGAGCCCTTAAGAGGCTATTTCCATTATATGCGTGTCTTGGCCGTGGGCATGTCCAAATCTTAAATGTGCCCATTCAAATGTGATTCCGCATTAGACGCACATGCGGCTGCGGAATAGGGACATACACATTTGCAGGACTGCATGAACAAAGCTCCATAGAGTTCGGGACACAGCTATACAGAGTAAATAGTTTTGTATGTCCCTGCGCTCACTGTATTCTGAAAGTTAGATGTTCATGAACCTGCACGTCTCCGTGATAGACCTTCGACAGCTACGCCACCATGTAAAACGTGCATTACCGAAGCTGCTTCACTCATTGATAGTGTTATGCTGATGTAAACCACACATGAATACTGATGATACAGAAATCTGTGATGCAAACTAGACTATCTATACCAGTATGTTGCATTCCCAGAACACTGCAAAGATAGCTCTGTGCACACTATGATAGTTTAAAAGCAGGTAGAAAGTGATGTGTTTGACATCGCATACCTTGCATTACAACATACATGGCAGTGGAAGACATCCTTAGTTAAGCTTGCATTGGTCATCTCTGAAAACAGTCTGTGCAATGTTCAATATGGCACAGACAAAATCAGAATAGGGTCTCTATAGCGAAACATCAGAACATCTCCCTGTCACTGATAAGGGACCTGCACAATGGGACTATTCATCAGTACAAACAGTGCTGCTAAATGACCAAAAGCACCATCCTCGCTCTCTACAATTGTGCACATTTCTAGAGACCTATGATGGTGCCCCTGAGCATGTTTTAGTGCTGTTTGCACTGTTGCCTGGAGTGGAGGAGTAGCCTAGTGGTTAGAACACTGGCTTGGTAACCAAGCAACCAGCATTTGATTCCCACTAGCATGCCTTGGGCAAGTCACTTAACCCTCTATTGCCTTGGAAGAAAGGCCTGGCAATCTACTGCCAAGAAAACCCAGGTGCTTCTGGGTTGCCAGGAGTCAGGACTGACTCAAAGGCACACATTGCATTGCACTGTTGACTGCTCTAATTCTGAGGGTCCCCTATTAGTGACAGGGCTATGTTGTGATATTTTGCTATAGAGAACCTCCTCTGATTTAATCTCCCCGATCACACTGGCACCTGGTGATGCTGTGGTCATCCCAATGGTCCAGGTACCGGTCAAACATTTGTGTCCCCCCAGATTAGTGGATGAGCACAACTGATCCTCCTGTGCAACACTCAAACCACACACACACACCCTCTCACTTGCAGTCACAGCTACCATCCTCTGCAAAAACCATGCCCTGCACCCATACACAAATGCTGTGAGACCATGATGGCGTGGCATTTCAGGACTCCACAGCTCATCTGCATTTCTCAGGCAAGCACGATTCTGTCCCTACTACCTCACATACCATCCCTACATCTACTTTCACATTATTCTGGACACTGAAATTATGAGGGAAGCCAAGAAGCCCTTTGGCAGAAGCAGCAAATGTTGGCATAGTCAGAATAAAGTCTATTGCAGTGCTCCATATTTCTGTAGGGATGTTTATTATTGTTCCTTATCCTTACAAACGCTCCTAACCTGTGCATTTCATTCTGTGCAACTGCATCTTGTGCACTCCCAGACAGCAGACACACCAGTTCAGTGCAGATGTGTCACAGTCATTAATCTCTAGGGCAGAGGTACTCAAATCCAGTCCTGGAGGGATGCAAACCAGTCAGGTTTTTGGGATATCCCTAATGAATATGCATGAGATATATTTGCATGCACTGCCTCCATTGTATTTGAATTTATCTCTTGCATATTCATTAGGGATATCCCGAAAACCTGACTGGTTTGCGGCCCTCCAGGACTGGATTTGAGTACCTCTGCTCTAGGGGTTGCATTGGGGATTAGAGCAGAATATTTCTAAGTCCTGGCCTTATTCCACGTTTCCGCAGGTATAACTTGGATGTCCGCGGGTAGCACTGAAGACATACACAAGCCTCCACAGAATACGCTTTACACATCTCTGTGGCTGGCCATGCCTCTGTTCCGCCCCCTCCCACCCATGTTCAGAGATTCCCGTGCTAGCGCCGTGTACTTGCAAGCAGGACTGTACCGAGCGTGAATCGCGCCCTGTGCGACTTGCACATCGGGTGCATGCCCCCCCCCCTGCACCTCCATCCAGCCATTTTCTGGAGGGCAGCAGGAGAGAAGAGGCGCGCCCGATGTGCAAGTTGCTGGCGCACTAAGCAGATCGGTCCCTCCCTGTTCTGATGTCTCATCAGAGCAGGGAGGGACCAGACGTGCTTAGCGTGCTGCAAGAAGGCTTAAGGAGTGCATTTCAGCTGTCTGCTGTTGCCTGCCGCCGCTGAGAGAAAAAAAGGGGTGGTGGCAGGCAACAGCAGACAGCTGAATTACGCCCCTTAAGCCTTTGCGCCCTGTGCGGTCGCACCGCTCGCACAGGGCTAGGTACGGTCCTGCTTGCAGATATGTGTGTTTTTGGAATACTGTTGTAGATGTATTCACGAGAAAAACATCTAACCTGCATGTCTAACCAATTATTCGTGGTTCAGAATGACCCCATAACTGAAAGATGACTTGTTATATTTTTCCCTAACTGACTTTAATTTAACTGAAAGATGGCTTATTATACTGTTCCCTACTTGGCTTTAATGTAACTGAAAGATAGCTTGTCATACTATGCCCTGACTTAATACAATGCAGAATTTTAAAATAGACATAGATTTTATCAGCTTAAACCCAAAGAATTCCTTTTTCCCCAAGATTTGGAGAATTTCCCAGCAGGCAAATACTTACAAGGGCAGATTCCTTCCCAGCAGTCACAGCTCCTCTCTCAGCAGCCTTCAAGACTGAAAATCTTGACTCACTTTCTGTGAGGCTGTGCCCGATATCCCACCATCTCCCTTTCTTATTGACCTAGCGGGGGGAACTTGCTCCTCCAGGGTAAGAGTTGAATCAAGCCATGGGGAGAGCAAGAGGCTTCCTTCTGCCCCTGAATCATTCCTTCCATCACCACGGGTCTTTACTGCTTGTACATGCTGAGATATTACAGGTTGCAGCTTCTCTTTATATTTTCTCATCAATAAGGCAGTTGAGAAAAAAAGAAAACGAAAGAAACAGCAGCTTCCTATAGATGACTGGCCGCAGCATTACGCCATCTTGGATCTAACCATCATATTTCATGTTTCTAAACAATTGCAGGATAGGGGTGGCCAGAAGGCTTGAGGAGCCAGGCTGCTATTGCTTCCCTTCCCCCCCCCCCCCCCACTAGGTCAGTCAATTAGAAGAATTGAAAGTACAATGCAAAGTCTTTCATGATAATATTTTAAACAGACAACATTGTATTTACTCTATCACTGTTATTAAAAAAATGTGGCCCCTATTATGTGATATTTGGACATGCCCAGAAAATTCTGCACTGGAGAAGTTCTCTGTGGGTCACAGTAGAAGAGCATTGGTGTCAGACCAAACAACTTCTTTGCAATGATTATGAAGGCCATGGGTCAATGATCTGGTCATTTATGTGATGTCAAATAGACAAGATGTCTAGGGGTATGCACGGACAAAAAAGAAAGCTGGGGTTGTGTTTCTTCTAAATGAAATTTTCCTGATTTTTGGGCACTTTTTCATGTTCAGATGCACACTGCATGCATGCTAGAACTTTTTAAGCAAACAGATCCATTTTGCATTCACTCATTCATAGACGTCCAAATGAACCAAACACATGTTTTTGAAGCGCACCACTAACTTTTTCATTTTGACATATTATTTTGTGGGGCTTACCAGGATTTCATCAAAGCTCCTTTCTTGGTCTGAAAGGAAAGATTGGGGAACCACAGGACCAGTAGTGTTCCAGCAGCCCAGAACTGAGTCTGAATGCTGGACATAAAGAACAGAAAAGAGGGAAGGAGGTTGTGCTAAAAAGACTTTATTTCTGTCTTGAGAAACTATGGGTTTAGCCATATATGTAACATGATTCTTGTGTAGCTGTAGAAGGTACCAATTGTCAGGAGACTGTATTATTTTTTTTTTTAGTTTAAATTAAGAAACTAATTATATGCTGTTAGACATTATTCATAATGCAAACTTAAAATGATAAAATTACATGTGACAAATAGTTTAAGTAAATGCAGTACCTAGGAATGCATATCACACTACTGGATTTTATGGCGCACACAATTTTATATCTTGCTGCTATATAATATTAAAGCTTGTTATTTAACATCAACCCTTTGCCGTTTAATGAAGCTTGCATTTGAATATCCAACTCCAATATGCTAAGAGATTATTTTAAAAGTGCTATTAATGCTTTGGACCTGTGCATATGGGCACACAGACATCCAACTCACAGCTACCCCTCCAGAGGCAGTTTAGAAACGGATTCCAGAGATGGCCCACGTGGGAGGATGTCCAAGCCTTGACGGAAGCTTGGCAAAGGCATGTCAGGCATGAATAGGCATCATAAAAGCTCTTGTTCCACTATCATGGCACATGGAGGGCACAGAGAAGAAGGTAAACTGTTTGTTTTTGAGGTAGAGAAAACTGACGAGGAACGAGGGCACATGATTTTCTGTCAGCACGTCGATGCACATCCCCGCATGCAAAATAGCCGGCGTAGACATGCATACCATATTGGATAGACATCCTCATCCCACGTTTTTGCAGTGGGGATGTCTACATGGCCACCACTGCAGCCGTCCATGTCGAGGACATCCAAGATTCTAAAATCGGGCCAAACTTGAACGTCCCTGGCATTTTCCCATGCGCTTTGCTCTGGATGCCCCAAAATGCACTTGGGCGTCCTTTATAAAATGCCCCTTTACATTTTCATATTGATGTATTAATATCCAATAGATTCTAATTTGTTGGACATATCAACTTGGATGTTTCTAGGGTGTAACCGTCCCCTTTTGGGCTGCTTGAAAGCTGCCCATCTTTAATTCACTGATATAGATTTTTTTCCTATTCTTTTCACGCAATGAAAGACGTGCAGCTTATATTTGGTTGACACTCCTTTATAAATGTATTTCTTTGAGCCCGTTCTTCAGCTGTCCTTGGTGTCTGCATATTTTCCATGAGTCATTGTGTGATGCCTGCCTGGGCTTCTGGTAAGGATCAAACACAGCTTAAACTCACAGTGGTGGGGAGTCACTGCTCAAGAGGAGGTTTCCGAAAACTTCACACCCATTATTTGCCCCCCAAAATGTAAAACAAAGCAGAAAGAGACAGAATGACAATGTAACATTTGTTTTAACTGCTCACTGAATTAATTAAAAAAAACCTTTGCAAGTACAGTGTGTATGAGGCTTTGCTATAATGGGATTCCTATTTAAATGAATTGGGATTAGCAGTGTTAGAAAACAAACAAACAAGGAAATTCAAATAAAGCACATATGGTCGTCTGTGGTGGGGAGGAACTAGGACGGTAGGTGGTCTTAAATGCCATATGTCCTATAATACTTGTAGAACAATGAGGCTGATTAACTCTTAAAATTCATGTGACGAGATAATGTTGGCACATTTTAGTTTGCTATATGTGTGTGTGTAAATCTAAATATAGTAACAGATATATATAAAATATGTGTGTCCATGGAGGAGGGGAGGTTTGAAGACAAAAAGAATGGCAGTTCTGTACAGCCAAAAAAGATTCTCATAGGAGCAATACCCAGCCAACTAATTTACATTAAAAATAAACCCACCAACCCTACTAAGTTCCTGCTGTGCAGGACATCACTGATTATCACAGGAGACTTACACCATGTTTTTCTCATGCTTTAATAAGACAGTCTAGCAGGTTTGGGGCGATTTGGCTGTCTTACATCTCTGAATTTTACAGTGCTGAAGCCTTTTATTTACACATCAGGAAAAGGTAATGAAAGACCAAGAGACAGGACAAGAAATAAAGGTGAACAAGTAAAGACAAAACAGAAAAAGACATAAGATGATAACCTTTTAATTGGACTCAGTACAGAACAGGATCGATATTTAAACTTCACGCTCAGTGTTTCTTTTTTAAAGACCAGCCATAGTGCTTAAGTAGAATCTGTATAATCAGCACTACTATCTGGTTAGTCACCAGAACTGAATATATACCTATATATATAAAGCGGTCGGCACTGGAGTTTTCCATTTTGCTATCTGAATAATTATCCAGAAATCTTTAGGACAGCCATATATAGCAACAACAATATATTTCAAAACAAAGACCCTTCAGAGACTTAGGGGTATGTTTACTAAACTGCGCACAATAGCGCATGCTAATGATGCACTTAAGTGCTCTTAAGCGCCGCGCACGCGTGCGCGTCACATTAACGGGCCGGCGCACGTGTGCGGGGCGCTGATGTGCGATAGAGGCGGGGAAAGGCGTACGGAGGGCGGAGGAAGGCCCCCGAGAGGCGGAGGGACGGGGTCAATGGGTGGAGAGTGGGAGGGGAGAGGCTCCCCGCACAGGAGCGGGGCTGAATTTCGGCCCAAAAAATACCGCGAGTGAAACCCTCGCGTTAGAGCCGATTTAAAGGGAAGAGAAACCATTTCCGTCAGCAATGTACAGCAAAACCGGGGAAACCTTAAAAACGTGAGCAGTGTGATACATGTGCACAGAACAAAATAGCAAAAATAAAATGAAAATGACCACAAAAAATTCCAAATAAATTATACTCCAGCTGGGCAACAGTGATATTAATGGGCAACCATGAAAAACACTCCCAGGAAAGCTCCAGAAAAAAGAAAGGATTTTTGGAAGGGTCTACGCTCCGTAGACTCGTTCAAAAAGCACTGCATTTTAATGGAGCTTTCCTGGGAGTGTTTGTCATGTTGCCCATTGATATCACTGTTGCCCAGCTTGTTTTTGGTTTTTTCCCCTTTTTTGGAGGTCATTTTTGAGGTTTAATTGCACCTTTGTCCCCATACAAGGTAAACGAGCCCACAGTAAAATTGTGCAGAGCAGGGTGTCTGACTCGTGCTGCCAGGTTTCCTATCTCCAGAGAGTGCACTGTCTCTGTGGCCACAGTGTGGTGTAGTGAACACAGCCAGTGCCTGAAAGATTAGAGGGTCATAGGTTCAAATCCCAGCTGGGGCTCCTGCCAACCCAGTCCCCATAGTTTTACCCACCACTAAACAGTGATAGTACAGACACTCCTTTATGGCAGAGAACATAAGCATGGTTCCAACACCTATATTTTATCCTACACCGCACACAAACCATAACAATGGGCATTACCTACAGCCGAGTCCCACAAATTCAGTCCTGGAGTGCCACAACTCAATCAGGTCATATGCTTTTTCCCAGATAGGGACATGTCTGCATGTTGGCGGAAGGGTACAGGTGGTGGAGGGGGCAGTGGCTGCAAACCACAGCAGACAGTGGCCTAGGCCTGTGCAGGCTGGCACCGTCCACTGCAACAGACAGGCTCTGTCGGATGTACAGTCATGGACTCCCCAGGAAACACAGCACATCTGTGGCAACACAGTGGTGCAGTGCACACAGACAGTGTGTGCAAGAACAAAAAGTCATAGGTTCAAAGCCCAGCTGGGGCTACTGCCAATCCAGTCCACATATTTTTCCTACAGCTAAACCGTGATAGTAAGGAGAAACCTTTATTGCTGAGAACATACGTATGGTTCACATGCCTATATTTTACCACACCAAACACAGACACCATAAACAGCCGCATTACCTAGAGCAGAGTCTCCCAAATGCAGTCCTGGAGGGCCCCACACCATTCAGGATCCATGCTGCCTCTAATAAAGATGCCTGTGCTGGATATCTATGCACCACCCCCATGGTATGCTGATGTAGCTCATGCATATTGATGAGGGACAGCATGAAAACCCGAACAGTGGTTGGAACACCAGGACTAGAGTTGGGACACTCTGCCGTAAAGCAGCAGCCAACAGGGCCAGACACACCCACACACACACCCACAGGCCCCATTGGCCAATGCCTCCTGGAGAGGCAGGACATTGGGCCCTGCCTGTATCTCCCAATACTAACAGTTGCATACCTTAGCAATGCCACCCTACACCTGGGTATATGGTACACAGCTATCAAACGTTGCCCATGATAACTGGCAGATATCAATTCCTACGTTAAGCACATTTTGCTCATCGATCTCCACCATAACAATCATTGTGATGTCTGTGGTGTGCGCTGCAGGTCTGGTCTCTGACAGTGTTTACCACCCTGGGGAGTGACCCCCAACAGTATTGCGTACCATATCCATGCCTGTACTGTGCCCAGGACTGGTGTGGTGGGTATGGCTGCTGGACTCCTCTATAGTAGCACAATGTTGGCATAGGTGTGGGGGAGGCTGTCTGTCTATCCAGTGTGTGGTGGCTGCAAACACCTTCCACAGCCCACACTGCCAGCAATGTTGCCAGTATTGGGCTGCCAATGTGCATAATGAGGAGCAAGGTACCATGGGTATAGGCTGGACAGGGTGGCCTGGCCAGGGTGCATCTGCACAGGGCATAGGGCACTGACTGGGACATTTTAGTGCCCGGCCACCACCTACACAGACAGGGTGACCTCAGTATGTCCTGCTGAGAGATCACTCTCACCCTGACTGTGCAGTGACCACAGCATGGCTAGGCACCCCCATAGTGCTATATAGTATTTTTCTCATGTGATAGATATGGGTTTTATTTTGGAGCCCAGTCACTGATTTAACTGCTTGCTGTGCATGCATCTCCACTGGGGACATGCACTGTGGACTAACTAGCACACTGTTTGCAGCTGGTATGTGTCCTGATGGAGCAGCTGGTGGGGTGCAGTGGCTGATGACTTGCTGCAGGAGAATATCAGATAGTGGTGGGTGCAACTCCCCATATCCAGGCCTAATGTCTGTCTGCTATTGTGTTGTGGATGTGTATAGAGCTGCATTGACTGCTCTGTGGGGTGTCTGTTCCTCAGCAGGACCTGGGTTGAGGGTCCCCTCTACTGCCACCTTTGCAGGGAGGTAGAATTTGGTTCTATTGATGGGAGACCCTGTTTGCTGCCCTGGGGGAGGGGGAGGGGGAGGGGGAGGGGGAGGGGGTGGGGGGGCTACACCTGACTGAAACAGACAGGGATATCCAAGGTGTTTGTGCAGAAACTACCTATCTCACACATTAACACTGCTTTGAACCTCTGGCATGGCCTAATTCAGCTATGGAAGGTGTTGTGGACCTGGTCCTGGGCGCCTCACCATACCCTCAGGGTGAGCACAGTACCCGCACAATGTGACGGTGTGTAGCTACTCTGTGCCAGTAAAACACACGGTCAGTACCCCCTACCAGGCCGAGGTGGTGTGTGGGTGCACATGGTCACTTCCCTCTACCAGGCCGAGGTGCTGTGGGGGTGCATTGCCCATCTTGTGTTCATATGTGGACAGCTCAATGGTTACATCACTGCCTGTGATGCCAGAGGGCATGGATTCAGACTCACAGTGGGGTTATTTGATAGGGTTGTCCAAAGCATTATCTGTTTTTTACTGTACATATTTTGCTGCCAGCCAATACACCCTCAGCGTACTGTACCCATAAGGTGCCTATGAGGGCGCTTTATAGGGCACCCTATAGGGCACCTTATGGTTTCCGTCCATATAAGGGGCACTGTACATTTTCCTGTGATGCAACTGATAGGGTGCCCTATAGGGTACATTTTAGGGTGCCGTGGCGGACAGTGCACTTTATCATGTGCCCTATGGAGTGCCTTATAGGGTGCCTTATACGGCACCTTCAATTACGGCACGTGAGGGCGTGTTTGCTGGCAGCAATTAATAAAATAAACATAAGGTGCTGGAGCAAAAAATATGTACATTGCAAAGCTGATGCCACAGCCAGCCTTATGTATTAGGCACCCTGGGGAGCAAACTCATGACCCCTGTATCTGCAGTCAGCGCCTTAACCATTGTGCTCCACTGCTGCTCTTCCTTGCATGTCAGCGCACCTACTTATGCTTTGCATTCCTTAAACTGCACAGTGCTGCCATCAAAAACAGTACTCTGACCTTGCGGTACCTCATACGGCACCCTCTAAAGCGTCCTATAAGCAACATTCTAGGGTGCCTTGGCAGACAGTGCACTTTAAAATGTGCCTTATAGGGCGCCTTATGTTAACACGATTTGAGAATGCGTTTGCTATGAATGATAATTACAATAAAAATCAAATGCCTCCTAAAGCAATCTTCCCCATAATATGTTATGCCTCAGCCAGCCTTGTTCATTGGGCACTGTGGGGGATTGAATCCCTGATTTCTGCACCATTGGTCAGTGCTTTAACCATTGTGTTGTGGTTCTGTTCCTGTGCTTGCACATCAGCGCACCGCCATATGCCTGCCAACATTAAAATACCTCCAAAATCATTAGCACGCCACCTTATGGCCATCAGTGCACCTCCTTCTGCTGCCCAATATTACACTGGCTCCTAAAGTAATGCCTCAGCTAGCATGTCTTCATTGGGCACTGTGGGGGATTGAACCCATGATCCCTGCATCATTGGTTAGTGTCTTAACCATTGTGCTGTGGCTCTACTCTGCTTCTTGCACATCAGCACGCCACTTATACCGCCCAGTATTATAATGCCTCCATAAACATCAGCGTGCCACCTTATGCCGCCCAGTATTAATATGCCGCCAAAAACATTAGTGTGCTGCCTTCTGCCGCCCACTATTTCTACGCCTCATAAATTAGTGCCTCAGCCAGCAGTCTTCATTGGGCACTGTGGGGGACTGAATCCCTGATCCCTGCACCGTTGGTCAGTGTCTTAACCATTGTGCTGTGGCTCTGCTCTATGTCTTGCACTTCAGCGCGCCACTTATGCCTCTCGCGCAGGTATCCCATGCGCAAAGGTGCGGGGCGCACATGGGCGCCGCGCACCTTAGCGCATATGTAAATTCCGCCTTTCCTTTTTCAGGACGGAACGCCCACTCCTTATATGGCACCCGCACACTACCGGGGCCCGCACTTTACCGGGGTTTTAGTAAACATGCCCCTTAGGGGTATATTTACTAAACTGCGGAAATGTCATTCACGCTAGGTTCCGCGGTAAAGGTACAGATGCCCATATAAAGGCGTGGGCAGTGCATCATTACAGCAAGCCGTATCAGCTAACACAGGGGTGTCCAAACCTGTTCTGGAGGGCCGGAATCCTGGCAGGTTTTTGGGATAGCCCTAATGAATATGCATGAGATATATATGCATTAGAGATATCCTGCCAACCTGACTGGTTTGTGGCCCTCCAGGGCTGGATTTGGAGACCCCTGCCTTACACCTCTGTCATTTAAGATCGTGAGTGGACAAGGTGCAGATGTCCAAGACATCAAAAAGGTTAGATAGAATTTGTCACAGTCCTCCTCACTTCTCACCACCACCTAAAAATTGTCTATTAGCCACCTTTTTGGTGGTGGTGAGAATCGAGGAGGAATGTGACACATTCTATATACCCTTTCGATGTCTAGGACATCTGTACCTTGCCCACTCACGATCTTAAATGACAGAGGTGTAAGGCAGGGGTCTCCAAATCCAGCCCTGGAGGGCCACAAACCAGTCAGGTTGGCAGGATATCTCTAATGCATATATATCTCATGCATATTCATTAGGGCTATCCCAAAAACCTGCCAGGATTCCGGCCCTCCAGGACAGGTTTGGACACCCCTGTAATTAAGATATTTAAGTCTGTCCTCATATGCTTTATAATGAAGACCACTAACCATTTTAGTAGCCACCCTCTGTACTGACTCCATCCTGTTTATATCCTTTTGAAGGTGCGGTCTCCAGAATTGCACACTAACTCCAAATGAGGTCGCACCAAAGACTTATACAGAGGCACTATCACCTCCTTTTTTTCTGCTAGCCATTCCTCTCCGTATGCACCCAAGCATCCTTCTAGCTTTTGCTGTCACCTTTTCTACCTGTTTAGCTACTTTAAGATCATCAGACACAACCACGCCTAGGTCCCGCTCTTCTTTAGTGGATGAAAGTACTTCACCTTCTGTACTATATTGCTCCCTTGGATTGCTGCAGCCTAAATGCATGACCTTACATTTGTTAGCATTAAATCCCAGCTGCCAAATTCTAGACCATTCTTCAAGCTTAGCTAGATCCCCCCCTCATGTTATCTACACCTTCCTGGGTGTCTACTCTATTGCAGATTTTGGTATCATCTGCAAAGAGGCAAACCTTACCTGACAGCCCTTCCGCTATATCACTAACAAAGATGTTAAAAGAATCGGGCCAAGGACAGATCCCTGGGGAACACCATTGGTAACATCCTTCTCCTCAGAGTGAGCTCCATTTACCTGTACTCTTTGTTGCCTCCCACTCAACCAATTTCTAACCCAAGCAGTAACTTTAGGGCCCATCCCTAGAGTACTCGGTTTGTTTATAAGTCGCCTGTGAGGAAACAGTGTCAAAGGCTTTACTGAAATCTAAATACACCACATCTCCCTTGGTCCAACTCCCTGGTCACCTTGTCAAAGAAATCAATCAGATTTGTCTGACAAGACCTGCCTCTGGTGAATCCATGCTGCCTCGGATCCTGTAATCCGCTGGACTCCAGAAACCTCACTATTTTTCCTTTCAGCAGCATTTCCAATAATTTACTCACCTCCGAAGTTAAACTAACTGGCCTGTAGTTTTCAACCACATTTTTACTTCTGCTTTTGTGTAAAGGCATCACATGAGCCTTTCTCCAGTCTTTTGGCACCACTCCCGACTCCAAATGTGTAAATAGTTTCCCCTGGTTATCCAAGTTTTACTATCCTGTTATTTGTAAACTCAGACCTATGTACACGTTCTGATTTTTCTGTTCCATGTAAACCACGCTGATGCCGAATAGTGCGGTATATAAGAAATTGTAAATAAAAATAAATAAATAAAAATAAATAAACGAGGCATTGAAAAGGTCAGTCAGTGGAGCTGCTAGAACGTCCCCAAGTTCCCTCAGTATTCTAGGGTGTATCTCATCCGGTCCCATTGCTTTGTCTACTTTGATTGAGCTAGTTTCTCACGAACACAGTCTTCTGAAAATTGTTCAAGATGTCCCTCACTTCTGTTCCTGTTTGTGGGTGTTTTCTGAGGTCCTGCTCCTGGTTCTTCATCTGTGAACATAGAAAGGAAATATTTGTTAAGCAATTCCGCTTTATCCTCACCAGCTTCTACATATTCCTCCCCTTCACCCTTGAGTCTGACAATACCACTTTTGCCCTTCCTCTTCTCACTAACATATCTGAAAAATGTCTTATTCCCCCATTTTATTGCATTGGCTATTTCCTCCTCTTTTTGAATCTTTGCTTTCCTGACTAATTTGCTAGCTTCTCTAAGTTTTTCCAAATATAGATGCCTGTCTTCCTCTCTGTGATCTCTTACATTTATTTATTTTTTTACATTCTCTTATATACTGTGCTATTCTGCATCAGTGTGGTTTACATTGAACAAACTGAAATTACATTGAACAGGGCATTATAACTTGGAGATAACTATTTTACAGGGAACATGGGCTATGGAGGGTTAAGTGGCTTGTCCAAGACCACAAGGAGCACCTGTGGGACTAGAAACCCCAGTCCTTCCAGCCCAAGGTTGCTGTCCTCTAGTGGGATTTGAACCCCCAACCTTCCGGCCTGAAGTACCTTGCCCCAACCACTAGGCCACTCCTCCACTCCACTCCACTCCACTCCACTCTCTTGTATTTCATGAAGGCCTCCCTCTTTTTCTTCAACTTTTCAGCTACTTCTTTCGAAAGCCATAGCAGTCTCCTTTTCCTTTTACCTTTATTTACCATTTTAACAAAAAGGTTTGTGTCCTTAAAATATCCCCTTTCAGTTTTGCTCACTGTTTTTCTACATCCCCCAGCTGTTCCCATCCCGCTAACGACTCCCTGAGGTATTGGCCCATCTTGGCACAGTTAGTCTTCCTAAAGTCTAAGACCCTCACCTTTGAATGGATTCTAACAACCCTAGTCCTAATACTGAACCACACCATCTGGTGATCACTGGATGCAAAATGATCTCCCACTATAACATCAGAAACACTTTCACCGTTGGTAAGCACAAAGTTCAGTATGGCCCCTTCACATGTGGGGTCTGTTACCAATTGCCAGAATAGTTCTCCCTGTAGAGAATCCAAGATCTCTTTACTTCTAGATGATACTGCAGCAGGAATGTGCCATTCAACATCTGGCATATTAAAATCCCCTATCAGTAGCACTTCCCCTTTCCTAGCAATGCTGCGTATGTCTTCAATTAATTCTCTGTCCACCTCTTCCTCTTGTGAGGGAGGTCTGTATATCACGCCAATGCAAATAGATTTCTCTTTCCCTCATTCTAGTTTAACCCACAATGCCTCCTCTCTCCCTTTTAAGCTCTGTAATTCCAAAGTTTTAATAGTATTTTTTTACATATAGTGCCACTCCTCCTCCCCTTCTTCCTACCCTGTCCTTTCTGAATAAAGTATAGCCAGGTATAGTTACATCCCAGTCATGGTTTTCTGTGAACCATGTTTCTGTAACTGCCACTAAATCCAAGTTGGCCACTCCCACCAAAGCTTGAACCTCAGGGATCTTATTTCCCATGCTACAGGCATTTATACACACTGCTTTCCATATGTTACCCCTGTTACCCATTTCCATAAAGGTATTTAATGTTTCACTTACCTGGGGGCTTTCTTCACCCATCCCCAATGGATCTAGTTTAAAGCCCTCTTCAGTAGATTAGCCAGTCTACTACTAAAGGCGCGCCGACCTTTCTTGGACAGATGGATGCCATCTCTGCTCTGCAACCCTTGGAACAGCATATGGCTGTTATGCATTGTGAGTTGGCCCATAAATAGGCCAATATGGGACCATATCTCTCCTCTGTGGCTCCATGTTTTGCCACTCAGGAATCTGATGAGTTGAAGCTGGAATCTCCTCTTACCTCCACACACACCTTATAGACATCCTCCTACAGTGCTTCACTGCTTCACTTGCACCATTGCCTTGCTCCAAGCACATACTCTCTTGTTGTTGAGGATATGTACTATAATGGTATGGTTGCATGTCAGTGCTAAACTTTCTCACACAGCACTATCCAACATATGTCATGGGGGATGGCTCAGGATACCATGCCATCTGAATGCAGACATGAGAACCAACAGGAGGGCACCTGATGAAGTGCTACATAGGGTGGAGAAGAAAAATAGCCCCCTCTTTGTCATATGTATAATACTGCTCAGGTTTCATGGGTCATGTAATGATACCTGTGTCAAGATGGTGCAGTGTGAGTAACACAGCACTCTGCCAGGGATGGCAAGGCCAATGGAAAGAATGTAAGGGACATGTCCAGATGACAGTAAGCTCTTGTGCAAAGGTGATGTGCTACACATGTATGAAAATACAGTGGAAGTATGCATGATTGTACTGAAAGAACATCCCATGCACCAACATCATTGCCAATGAAAGGTTTGTATAGCTTTAGGTAATGGTGCTTGACATGTTCTGTACATGTTTGGTGCTGAAGTCTACCTAAGCATGACATGTGACTGTCAGGTCTGATACGGGCCACTCACTATCAATATAGTATCCCCACATGCTTGTATGTGGATCCCAGAGTCTTCAGGAGCTGCTAATCTGGGGTCATCTATTGAGAGACATGTTGATGTGCCACATGCACATCTGTGTACAATTTGTGCAAATGTGGGTCATATACACATTATGTCATATCACAGAAGATGTGCCGTGCTAGTTACCAGAATAAACACGCAAGGTAGGAATACAAAAAAAAACATGAACTATATTATAGTAAACATGTAACAATTAAGAGAATCAACAGAAAGAGACCTCTACAATTTATTATATTCTCTTATATACTGTGCTATTCTGCATCAGTGTGGTTTACATTGAACAAACTGAAATTACATTGAACAGGGCATTATAACTTGGAGATAACTATTTTACAGGGAACATGGGCTATGGAGGGTTAAGTGGCTTGCCCAAGACCACAAGGAGCACCTGTGGGACTAGAAACCCCAGTCCTTCCAGCCCAAGGTTGCTGTCTTCTAGTGGGATTGGAACCCCTGACCTTCTGGCCTGAAGTACCTTGCCCCAACCACTAGGCCACTCCTCCACTCCAAGATGTACACTGAACATTTCACATCTTGAATGTCAAAGTACAAATGTGAGAACATCATTAGGAAACTTTGAACAACATGGGATATTGCCCAAACATCAGACATGCCACCCAAATCAACAATGCATATCGAGCACGATTTTTGAAGGCATTTACATGGGTAACTACCCTAGTTACCCATGTAAATGCCTTAACAGGGAATTTTCGAAGGTACCTACATGGGTAGTGCCTTCGAAAATTCCCTCCTTGGTCCCTTACGTGCCCCAATGCTATGTGGTTAGCAACAGGGCATGTCGGGGGCGTTCCAGGGCAGAGTGGGTGAAGAAGAAAGGGCTAAGTGAGTTGATTTTCAAAGATAGGCAAGGAAAATCTGGCGGGCTGCCGGCATGTCCGGCCCACCCATATTTTCACTTTTGTCACCACGGAAGTGAAAATTTGGGTTAAGGGAGTCGTCAGGCAGGCTATGCATCAACATGGCACATAGATTGCCTAAATGAAAATCGGGCCCATCATTTTCAACAGAAGTAGCACATGGACATTGCAGGACACTCTGATGCACCTGTCAGCAATTGTCAGTACTCATATGACTTTCATCTACAACTGAATGGTAGCCCCAATGTTTAAAATGGACACAGTCACTCCCTGTTCCATTTTCACAATGGTGAAGACTAGAAAGCTGCCTGAGACTGTTTGAAAAGCTATCATCACCCAACATCTAATGTCAATTCGGTATAAGGTCATCTCCAAAGACCTCTGGATTCCTGTGTCTACAGTTCACAATGTTATTAAGCAGTTCTGTGTGCACAGAACTGTCATGAATCTCCCAGGACATGGTTGAAAGAGGCCAGTCTATTCAAGAAGTCTCCGAAGGCTAATGTCAACTGGTTGCAAAACATGACATACTATATCCAAACAGCTTAATGCTGACATGGAGCAATCATGAGTAGTCATGTGAATCCAGACCATGTGCCACACACTGAATAAAGATGGACCTCATGGGCGAAGGCCAAGGAGGACTCCATTGCTCAAAGACAGACATAAATAGGAATGCTTGACCTTTGCCCAAAGCCACCTTGAAATACCACAGCCCTCTGTGAAAAATGTATTTGAAAAGATGAAAACAAACATGAGGTCTTTGGCAATGCAAATCACAGATACATGTATGGCCAAACAAATAAAGCATATAAGGACAAAAGCACCATTTCCACAGTTAAATATTGTGGAGGTTTCATAATGTATCGGTGCTGTTTGGTTGCCCCAGCAACTGGAGGCCAGGAATATATGAAAGGAATCAAGAACTCAGAGGCAAAGAGAGCAAATAAAATGCTAGGTATCATAAGGAAAGGAATGGAAAATAAAACAAAGGATATTATAATGCCTCTATATCGTTCCATGGTTCGACCGCACCTTGAATATTGTGTGCAATTCTGGTCACCGTATCTTAAAAAGGATATAGCGATATTAGAAAAGGTACAGAGAAGATCCACCAAAATGATAAAGGGAATGGAAGGATACTCCTATTAAGAGAGGCTAAGAAGGTTGGGGCTCTTCAACCTGGAAAAGAGACGGCGGAGGGGAGATATGATAGAGGTCTATAAATTAATGAATGGAGTGGAACGGGTAAATGTAGATTGATTGTTTATGTTATCAGAATATAGAAAGACTAGGGGACATGCAATGAAGCTACAGGGTAAACTATTTAAGACTAATAAAAGAAAATATTTTTTCATTCAACGTGTAATCAAACTCTGGAATTTGTTACCGGAGGATGTAGTAAAAGCTGCTAGTGTAGCTGGGTTTAAAAAAGGTTTGGACAAGTTCCTGGAGGAAAGGTCCATAAACCATTATTAAAAGAGACCCAGGATATCACTGCTTGACCCTATACAAGCATTATGGAACCTGTATCTTTTGGGAGGACTGCTAGGTACTTATGACCTAGATTGACTACTGTTGGAAACAGGATACTGGGCTTGATCGACCTTGGTCTGACCCAGTATGGCATATCTTATGTTCTTATGGACCGTCAAGGTATCTTGGAGTGAAATGTGCTACCCAGTGTCAGAGAGTAAGGTCTGGGTTGAAGGTCATGGCACTTCCTGCAGAACAATGACCAAAAAAATGCATCCTACATTACCAAAGAATTGTTACAATGGCAAAAAATGGACTGTCTTAATCTGGCCAGCCATGATTCCTGATCTCTATCCAAGCAAGAATGTTTGCAAAGACCTGAATTCTGCCATTGTGGAAATTCATCTTGCAAACATTCATGAGCTCCAAATAATTGCAGTTGAAAGGTGGGAGAAACAAACCGGAGAAAGATGTATAGTTTAGAAAAGTCTTTAATGAAAAACCTTCAAGGTTCAAGACCCCTCAAAGTTTTATCATTCTTGACTACTTCTACATCACGTAATACACATTTCAAAAATGTGTGCATAACGGAATTAATAGGACCTGGTGGAACCCACAGTGATTTATTTCACAAAACCGAAGGGTCAGAGCCCAACCTTGATTTATCGAAAAAGAAGTTGGTGATCTGCAATTTCCTACTCAGCTTATAAATATCAATCCTAGTTTGAAAAGAGTGATAAGGGGCAGAAGGAACAAAGGAGAATCCTTTCTTTAATAAATCACATTCTGATTGGGAGAGGTGAACCCTGGAAAGGTTTATGATGGGAATGTCATGAGAATTTACTATACTGGTACTCGTGTTGATAACCCTCAGAATGCTTGCCTCTCCCTATGCCTCTCTTTCTGCCATGGAACTCCATTGCGCCTGAGGGAGCATTCTTCCAAGGAGGTTTTCCTCTGACTGACTCTTGCTCCCACAGGTTGTGCCTTGCCCCTGCCACCACCAGCATGTCAAAAGATTTTTTATTCAACGATCTGTGGGAACAAGAATCGGCCAGATAGAAACCCCTCTGGAAGAAAGCACCCAGCACATCGAAGGATTGGTTCATCAATGACCTGTGGTAGGGGTAGCTTGAGTAGAGAAGAAAATGTAATTATGTGTGAGCAAAGATGGATTTTTCAACTTAAGACAGTTTTTCCTGCAGGGCTAATCTCCCAAATAGATTGGGGTATGTGTGTGTGAGTGAAATTAAGGGTAAGTTTTGTCTCTTTCCTTCTCTGGCTGTCTGTCTGTAATACAATTGGATATCGAGAGTGTTTTTCTTTAAGAGTCTTGGTAGGGATCGCATATAAAAGCCGCATGGTGGCGTCTTTTTTTGAACAGTTTGGTGAAGATTGATGCTCTGAGTATGGAATACAGGCAATTTGGTTTTGTACATGGTGGTTTTGTAGTAGAAGGTTTTGTAAGTATGCCTGCCTATGTTACCTATATAGCAGATTGCAAAAGGAAGGTGGGGTATGAAGTGTTACCAAAGATTAGTAGGGGCATGAAGTGCTGCCGAAGATAAGTAACTGTTATTCAAGTGAAGCGGGGTGCAAGCCTGGGAGTTGAGTTTACCAGCGAGGTTGCGACCGCGGCCAAACAAATGTGTTTGAAGTTCGTGCAGTCACTTCTTTTTACATATAAATATAGTGTTATTGAGAAAGTGAAAGTTGAATAAGATAAGGAAGAGGAGTTTTTTCTCAGGTTGCTGAGGTACTGAGGGTGTGAGATAGCATAGATATTTCTAACGCTATTCACACATAATCCCCGTTGGTTCTGAGACTCATTTTTCTCCTTCTTCTTTTTCTGTTGTTTTGGTTGTTTTACTGAGGCACGATTGTACATCCACAGAAGGCAGTTCAATGAAAGCATTGTCATAAGCAGAATGATAGAATGTCATGCTGCATTTCACATAGTGCCTGTCGTGCTTGTAGATGATGACTGTGCAGGAGTGTGTACCCATGTGCATTCCCTACCCATTATGATGTCATTTAGCCATGCTGGAAAGACCAGCTGATCTCTATTTCTGTGGAACATCAAAACAGCTGCATGATGCTGACAGAAGTCAGCAGCTGTGGTGTGACTCTCAGATTACACTCACTGTTTGCAAACATTCATGCCAGTATGGTATCATGCTCACATTACTTATCAATCACTTACACAGCCCTGATAGAGCATTTGTAACAAGGAGTATGACCTGTGCAAAATCTGAGTTTCCCTGCTTATCACATGTGACATCTACAACTTACAAACACATCTATCCCTGTATGTCGTAGCACCCTGTCCTACTGGACCTGCATTTTATGGCTTGATAAGCATGGGTGTCCAGACAAGCCAACATGTGCCTAAGCCTGCATAGCAGTATGGACATGTAAAACGTTGACCAGTGTCAGTATGGGGGGAGGGCCTGAATGCAACCAAGCAGAAAAAAATTAAATGGCAGCTTGGTCATGGTCCATATAGCCAGCCTACAAATTGCACAGCATCAAGCATGGTAACCCTCTTTGCTTGAACATACAATACCATGACCCATATTGCAGGAGCATCATGGCTTGGGTCCAACTCTCTCACAGCTAGCATGCCACTCTGATCACTAAAATGGCCACAGAGAAGGCAGTGATAAACTGTGCAGCCTGCAAGTGATTTGCCCCTTGACAAGTGTTTGCACAGATGCTGAGAAATGCAGGAGTTCACAGATCATATGTGTTATATAGTCATTACAGGGGCATATAGTGCAAGGGCATGCACTTTCACCCTGCTGTGAGATATCATAGTATAATAACAATTAAGAACCAAACTGTGAGCTCAATATTTTTGTGTTGGACAATAAAAAAGGTAGCTATTATTAAGTGTCGTCCTTCTAGTACATTTTATTATATTTTTAGTGATCATATATTATGGGGGTCATTCAGTGCTGGCCATCCACCCCCTGTATGGCCTGTCAGAATTGGGGCATTCAGCGGTAGACGTGCCCGCGGGATCAGAATCAGGTCTACCAGCCTGGACATGCAGGCCAGGTCCTGATTCGAATTGGCTGCTCATCCTGCACTTACCTGGCTAACTCAGCCAGGCTCCTAAATGGAGCCACAGAGCCATGGCCATTCTTTAATAAAGCCTCTGAGCTCCGGATATATGGAGGACAATCTACACTTATTCAGATAAGTACTGCCTGTATGCCCTGAAGCAGAACCGCATGAGATAATGGTTCGAAACATGTTGGCTAGATAAATGCAAGATTGGCAGTTTTTTACATAATGTATGATCACTAAAAATATTATAAAATGGACTAGAAGGAGGATGCTTAATAACAGCTACCTTATTTTATTGTCCGACACAAAAATATTGAGCTCACAGTTTGGGTCTTGGTTGTTATTACACTAGTGAGAATTTTTAGACCCAACTTTGGTCCTTTTCTGTTATTATAGTTTAGTGAGATATCATAGACCAGAATGAGTTCCATCTGTGTTAAAAAGGCCCTACTGAAGATCGTGTGGAGGTCATACAGGCAGGTGCCCGTGGATGCTGATATCAACTGGACATTGTGAACGTATGTGCTACAGTTACTGCCTTACTAATGGATACATAATATCTGCCCCCAATGGAAATACACACAGGTAGCACAGACAAACATCTGGCATGGCAGAGCATGCTGTCAGCCATGATCCTCGCCACATCATCCATGGCAAATTTTGCAGACATTGCAGTTCGATGACACCATGCACAATTGTTTCAGTAGCCTAATGGTGATTCAAGAACCCCTCAGTGTCATGTGTATGTGTGAAGATGACAGGTATCTCGACTCACCAGCCTGCTCTGTCTCCATCACTGCAAGGACCTGGGCAATGAAATCAGGTCTCTTTCTACAAAGCTCCTTGACGTTCTTACTCGGATCCTCAAGCTGCCAAGGAGAGAGACGAAGGAACTGTGACATCTTCCTCAGGGAGGTCACATCTATTAAAGCATACACTTTCATAAGCAAATATGGTAAGCAGCTCACACAATGTGCAAGGGGGCTGCAGTAATGCAGAACTGTCAGACATATGGGTTAGCATGGAGAGGACTGGAAGATTGGCTTCTAACACAAAGGCGTCTCTATGTCCCCTGGTGCCCTGAAGAAATATAACATGACACATATGTTTATTCATATATTGAAATGTATTTATATATCGTCTTTCTAATATCCAAGGCAGTTTACATGAAACAAACAGAAGTAACAGTGCAAGGATGCAACTGTTGTACAGTGAACAAGAACACTTAGGTACATACAATCAGTTCAGTAATTAATATAACTAAGGAGGTCATTCACGAACGTGGGTTGTGGGGCTGCATATCCTGGTGGAATGTGCAGCCCCACAAGCCACCTGGACCCTATTCCCCATCCTGCCTTCCTCACACGTCCCGTGCATTAAGACAGGGAGAGCTGGCAGGAGGGGGCTGAGACTGAGTGGAGTGGGTGCAAGCCAGCCCAGCAACATGTAGAGGGCCATTTCAGGTCACAGCTCTGTATGTACTGCCGGGTCCGTAGGGACACGCTGCTTACACCTCCTCAGAGGTGGTATAAGCAATGGAAATCTGGCAATCGCGCACAGGGAACCCCCCCCCCTGGAGCTGGGCAGTATACAGGGGGGTCACCGCCGCCTGATCCAGGGCTAGGCCATCCGTGTGTCGGGCAGCGAGGAATAGGGGGGTCAGAAAGGACTAGAAAAGGGGACTGTTACTTCTGGAGAGAGATCTGCAATTGTGAGTATACACTTCTGGGAATTTTTTGAAAGGAATTCTTTGTATTAAAACTAATTAATCTGTGAGCCCACTATTTTTTGTTAAATGAGTCAGGGCCTAGTAGCAGCAGTTTAAGTTTAAATTTAAAACACAGAAGAGAACTTTCTGGTTACATTTCATACCCAGCAGAGAGCTTGTAGTTTAAAATTTAATAGTCACTCAGGGCCTAGCATCAGCAAAGTAATTTTAGTTTAAATTTAAAACACAGAAGAGAGCTTTCTGGTTAAATTTAGAACCCAGCAGAGAGCTTGTAGTTTAAATTTCATAATAAGTTAGAGCCTAGCAGCAGCAAAGAGCTATAATTTAAATCAAATCAGAATATAGCTTAGCACAAAAGGCAAAACAGGGTCAGGACTTTTTGCGCAACAAATAAAGTCTTCTAGAGACCTTTACAAAAAGGCCTACTACCTAGGGGGCAAGAGACCTGTGAAACCGTTTCAATAGGTGTTAACACTAGGTGGCAGGTCAAAAGGCCATTTTGAAAGACTCCTTCTATCCAAGAAAGGACTGTTAATCACCCAGGAAGATGGTCACAGCTTACCTCAGCAGCACAGGCATAAATAGCTCAACCAGAGCTCTGTGATCCTCAGTCTTGAATGACTAGAAAAGGGGACTGTTACTTCTGGAGAGAGATCTGCAATTGTGAGTATATACTTCTGGGAATTTTTTGAAAGGAATTCTTTGTATTAAAACTAATTAATCTGTGAACCCACTATTTTTTGTTAAATCTGTCAGGGCCTAGTAGCAGCAGTTTAAGTTTAAATTTAAAACACAGAAGAGAACTTTCTGGTTACATTTCATACCCAGCAGAGAGCTTGTAGTTTAAATTTAATAGTCACTCAGGGCCTAGCATCAGCAAAGTACTTTTAGTTTAAATTTAAAACACAGAAGACAGCTTTCTGGTTAAATTTGGACCCCAGCAGAGAGATTGTAGTTTAAATTTCATAATAAGTTAGAGCCTAGCAGCAGCAAAGAGCTATAATTTAAATCAAATCAGAATATAGCTTACCTCAGCAGCAAAGGACAGGGTACTGTGTAGCAGCCCTCTTTTATTAAGTGTTATTTCCCTCCCTCCCTCCCTCCCCCCCTCCCCAACACCCACCCACCCTTGGGATAATCGTAGCTTTATAGGTACTTACACATCTTAAAAGATAGGAGGTGCTCTCAGGTGAAGCTCGTTACCCAAATCAGTCATACACTAAGGACCTGAGATTAATTAAGCTTCAGGTGAACAAGGTATATTAAACATATTAGGTACAGTTTTATTAGTATAAATATCCATAGCAACCCTTAGTAAGTAAAGAACTTAAAGATCTAAACACAAACTTAAAACTAAGATGCAGACAGCAGTCCAGCAGCGAGATGGGGGCTTTCCAGTCTTTTGCATTGAGTGTCACATGTATGATTTTATCCCAGTTGGTGAGAGGTCTTACGTGTTCACTAGGTGCAAGGAGCTCTTTGCTCTCAGGGAACGAGTCTGTTCTCTAGAGGCTAGAATAGCAGACTTGGAAAACATAAGAAAAACAGAGAGGTACATAGACGAGATCTACAGGTATATAGTCCTGAAGTCCCACCTCCAGTCTGGCAGCATCCCTGTTGCCATGGAGGAGAGAGGTCACGTGACAGGACAGCATCACCCTGGTGTGGCAGGAAGTGATCCTGTAACTAGGACCTGTCCTCCAGGTGATGTAAAACCCTCTCGCACTGAGGAAGTTTCTCCATGAGGGAAGGGTTAGGACAGCTGTTATAGTTGGTGATTTGATCATTAGGCATGTAGATAGCTGGGTGGCTGGTGGACGTGAGGATCGCCTGGTAACATGCCTGCCTGGTGCAAAGGTAGCAGACCTAACGCGCCACCTAGATAAGGTCTTAGATAGTGCTGGGGAGGAGCCTGCTGTCTTGGTACATGTCGGTACCAATGACATAGGAAAATGTGGTAGGGAGGTTCTGGAGGCTAAATTTAGGCTTTTAGGTAGGAAGTTGAAATCCAGAACTTCCAGGGTAGCGTTCTCCGAAATGCTTCCTGTTCCACGCACAGGACCCAAAAGGCAGGCAGAGCTCCGGAGTCTCAATGCGTGGATGAGACAATGGTGCAGAGATGAGGGTTTTGGATTTGTTAGGAACTGGGGAACATTCTGGGGAAAGGAGGGGCTCTTCTGAAGGGATGGGCTTCACCTTAACCGGGATGGAACCAGGCTGCTGGCATTAACCTTTAAAAAGGAGATAGAGCAGCTTTTAAACTAGATAATAGGGGAAAGCTGACAGTTGCCCAAGAGCGGATGGTTCCGAAGAATGTATCCTTGAAGGATACTATCAAAAGCAGAGAGGTTCCAAAAAAGAGTAAAGTAGCCCAAATGCCCTTGAGTATGGAGCAAACAGAGCTTAAAGATCCCAAATTACCCATGTCTACCAATAGCCAAATTAATATGAATAAAATACAGTCTCTAAAATGCTTGTATGCAAATGCTAGAAGTCTAAAAAATAAGCTGGGAGAGTTAGAATATATAGCACTAAATGAGAGGTTAGATATGATTGGAATATCAGAGACATGGTGGAAGGAGGACAACCAGTGGGACACTGTGATACCTGGGTACAAACTACATCGTAATGTTAGAGCTGATCAAATTGGTGGAGGGGTTGCTCTCTATGTTAGAGAGGGCATTGAGTCAGAAAGGATTAAAGTTTTGCAGGAAACAAAATTTGCTGTAGAATCTCTATGGATTGAAATTCCATGTAAAAAGGGGAAGGCGATGGCAGTGGGGGTGTAATATCGACCGCCTGGCCAGAATGAACAAATGGATGATGAAATGCTCAAAGAAATCAAGGAAGCTAACAAAAGTTACAGCGCAGTAATAATAATGGGTGATTTCAATTACCCTGGTATCGACTGGGTCAGTGTCACGGCAGGACATGCTAGGGAGATAAAGTTCCTAGCTGAAATAAATGACTGCTTCTTGGAGCAACTGGTTCATGAACTGACCAGAGGGGAAGCCATATTAGACCTAGTCCTTAGTGGAACACCAGATCTAGTGCAAGAGATAAGGGTGTTGGGGCCACTTGGCAATAGTGATCATAGCATGATCGCCTTTGATTTAATTAGTGGAGGAGGGATAGTAAGGAAATCCACAGTACTACCTTTTAACTTTCGAAAGGGAGACTATGGGGTATGTTTACTAAACCACGCACATGTGCGCGGCGCACAATAGCGTACGCTAATGATGCACTTAAGTGCTCAAGTGCCGCGCACACGTGCGCGTCACATTAAAGGGCCGGCGCACGTGTGCGGGACGCTGATGTGCGATAGAGGCGGGGAAAGGCGTACGGAGGGCGGAGGAAGGCCCCCGAGGGGCAGAGGGACGGGGTCAATGGGTGGAGAGTGGGAGGGAAGAGGCTCCCCGCACAGGAGCGGAACTGAATTTCGGCAAGAAAAATACCGCGAGTGAAACCCTCGCGTTAGAGCCGATTTAACCCTCGGATACACTACCCCCGGGTCAGGGGTGACCCGGGTGTCTGTTTTTGTGTTTTTTCTTCAAAATGGTAAGGAATTGTATTTTGGTACTCTAGGTATTCCTCAACGAACCATTTTTAAGTATTTTCATACATATGGTTTGCAAAAATAACGTTTTTATACAGTACTGCATGCTGCTGAACAAACAAGGGGTGATTTTTGACACTCGCACAATAACACTCTCCTTTGTTTTATAGCAGCAAAGAAAGTCACCACTCCAAGTCCACATTACAATCCTGTGTTTTCTAACATCCTGCTTACATTTATGACGTCACCTGACGTCAGTTCCTTGTTTGTTTCTGTGGATTAAAATTTTTTACGACAAAGGTAAACAATGCCACTCCCGAAACGCTTCAGCAGCTGTGCAGCAACTGAAAAAATTAGACGTTGGTTGAATGAAGAAAGTGACAGTAATGATAGTTTGAGTAATGATACTGAAGGTGCTGATACGGATAGTCGTTCCCGCCCAGTCCGATCAGCTTGATCTTGATGATAGCGGCAGTGAAGCGGAAGATGCTGTTGAAGAAAATAAAACAAGTGACGACGATAGCAGTTCATACAGCAATTCTGAAACTTCTGAATCACATTCTGAAAATGAGGAAGTTACTGACAGTCATTACACAGCTCGTTCTGGCATGCATTGGAATAAAACTGTACCGCCAACATCAAGAACAAGGGAAGCAAATATAGTCAGAGAATCTTCTGGACCAATTGCTCTGATCAGAGGTATAACTAATGCTAAGGATATTTTTGACATGTTTGTAACTCCAGATATATTGTCAGCAGTGTTAGATTTCACAAATTCTGAAGGCATACGTAGAGCTGAAGCAATGCAGCCACCATGTACTGACTGGAAGCAGGTAACAATGGAAGAGCTCCAAGCAACATTGGGTCTTCTGTACATGAGTGGTGTTTTCAGGTTGAACAAAGTATCTGTACGCAGAACCTGGGCTAAACGTCCTATCCAGAATCCTATATTTCCAGCTGTTATGTCAGGTAAAAGGTTTGCAGAAATATTGAGTTTACTTCGATTTGATGACAAACAAACCCGTGAATCACGAAGGGCCAATGACCAATTTACTCCAGTCAGAAATGTTTGGAATTTATTCATTTCTCAGTGCATGAAAATGTACACACCATCTGCATACTTGACTGTTGATGAACAATTGTTGGGGTTCAGAGGCAAGTGTCCGTTTCGTCAATACATCAAGTCTAAACCAGACCGATACGGTATAAAGTTATGGGTGTGTGCAGATGCCAAAACATATTATGTATTCAACATGAAGCGATACCTAGGGTGTGAAGAGTCAGTTACTCGTGACAAAACAGTATCTCTAAGAGCTGATGTTTTGAAGCTTATTGAACCTCTGGAACGGTCTGGCAGGAACATTACTTGCGACAATTTCTTTACTAACGTACAACTGGCTGATGTTCTTCTTAGCAAGAATTTGACACTACTGGGCACTGTAAGACGTTGCAACCGTGACATACCTTCAGAATTCCAGGCAAAATCGCTCAAGAATTGTGGGATCCTCAATATTTGGCTTCAGTGGAGACAAGACTTTGGTGTCATTCGTCCCAAAACGAAACAAATCAGTTATGCTGCTGTCAACACTTCACCATGATAATAAAATTGATGAAACATCAAAGAAGCCAGAAATAATACTTGACTACAACAGAACGAAAGGGGGTGTTGACACAGTAGATCAGTTGTGCCACACATACAGTGTGAAAAGATCAACTCGTCGATGGCCACTTTGCGTGTTTTATGGACTGCTTGATATCGCGGCTGTAAATTCATTCATAATATTTATGTACAACAATCCTATGTTTCATCACAAGGAAAACTGCAAGAGAAGGTTTTTTCTGGAGGAACTCGCTTTGAATCTCATGAAGCCTCAGCTACAAAATCGTCAAAGCCATCCAGAAGGTCTGACAAGCCATACACGTCAATCCATGGCCAATGTTGGCTATCCTTGCCTTGAAATGCCTAAGCCACCAAGACAGTTGACCACACGGGCATCAGCAAAGAAAAGAAAAAGATGCTCCTTTTGTCCAAGTGACAGAGATCAAAAAGTATTTACCGAATGTGAAATCTGTCTGAAGCGAGTGTGTCCTGAACATTCAAGAACTACTAGCACACTGTGCATAAACTGTTGTTGAAAAAAACAGTCAATGTACTTCATGTATTGCTTACTAGTTTTCTGTTGTTTACAATGCACCGTTGTCAATTTGTTATAACACGGTAATTTTTTTGTCACAATTTGCATCATGCCATTACTTGACATAATGGCACCATACTTTGACTGTTGCTGTCCACCTAGCGAATAAATATAGAACTATTGTAGTTTGCAAAGCGTGCAGTGCTGCACACCATTTTTAAGCTTGCAACTGAATAGTTAACAGGTATTGACATTATGCAGCATATATCTGACCTTGTACAACTTGTCCTGCCTGATCTTGGCTAGCATTGCACATTATTCACTTGAAAGGGTGAATTAATAACAAGTATTATAAAAAATAAATAAAAGTATGTCTTTTTCTTCACAATTTAACCATGTTTTACAAACAAAAGTAGATGTTTTACCATATTTCTACATATGGGTCAGGGGTGACCCGGGGGTAGTGTATACGTGTCAGTCGATTTACCGAGTGTATCCGAGGGTTAAAGGGAAGAGAAAACATTTCCGTCAGCAATGTACAGCAAAACCGGGGAAACCTGAAAAACGTGAGCAGTGTGATAAATGTGAACGGAACAAAATAGCAAATATAAATTGAAAATGACCACAACAAAATTCCAAATAAATTATAATCCAGCTGGGCAACAGTGATATTAATGGGCAACCATAAAAAACACTCCCATGAAAGCTCCAAAAAAAAAGAAATGATTTTTGGAAGGGTCTACGCTCCGTAGACTCGTTCAAAAAGCACTGCATTATAATGGAGCTGTCCTGGGAGTGTTTGTCATGTTGCCCATTGATATCACTGTTGCCCAGCTTGTTTCTGGTTTTTTTCCCCTTTTATGGAGGTCATTTTTGAGGTTTAATTGCACCTTTGTCCCCATACAAGGTAAACGAGCCCACAGTAAAATTGTGCAGAGCAGGGTGTCTGACTCGTGCGGCCAGGTTTCCTATCTCCAGAGACTGCACTGCCTCTGTGGCTATAGTGTGGTGCAGCGGACCAGAGGGGCACAGGTTCAAATCCCAGCTGGGGCTACTGCTAACCTAATCCCCATAGTTTTACCCACCACTAAACAGTGATAGTACAGACACTCCTTTATGGCAGAGAACATAGTCATGGTTCCAACACCTATGTTTTACCCTACACCGCACACAAACCATAACAATGGGCGTTACCTACAGCCGAGTCCCCCAAATTCAGTCCTGGAGTGCTACAACTCAATCAGGTCATATGCTTTTTCCCAGATAGGGACATGTCTGCATGTTGGCGGAAGGGTACAGGTGGTGGAGGGGGCAGTGGCTGCAAACCACAGCAGACAGTGGCCTAGGCCTGTGCAGGCTGGCACCGTCCACTGCAACAGACAGGCTCTGTCGGATGTACAGTCATGGACTCCCCAGGGAACACGGCAACACTGTGGTGCAGTGCACACAGACAGTGTGTGCAGGAACAGAAGGTCACAGGTTCAAAGCCCAGCTGGGGCTACTGCCAATCCATCCCACATATTTTTTCCTACAACTAAACCGTGATAGTGTGGAAAAACCATTATTGCTGAGAACATACGCATGGTTCTTATGCCTATATTATAACCACACCAAACACAGACACCATAAACAGCCGCATTACCTAGTGCAGAGTCTCCCAAATGCAGTCCTGGAGGGCCCCATGCCGTGGTCACTGCTCAGTCAGGGTGAGAGTGAACTCCCAGCAGGACATGCTGTGGCCACCCTGTCTGTGCAGGTGGTGGCCGGGCACTACAATGTCCCAGCCATTGCCCTATGCCCTGTGCAGATGCATCCTGGCCAGGCCACCCTGTCCGGGCTATACCCATGGTACCTTGCTCCTCATTATGCACATTGGCAGGCCAATACTGGCAACAGTGCTGGCAGTGTGGGCTGTGGAGGGTGTTTGTAGCCACCACACACTGGATAGACAGACACACACTCCCACACCTATGCCAGCATTGTACAACTATAGAGGTGTTTGGCAGCCCTGGCCACCGCTCCAGTCCTGGGCACAGTGCAGGCATGGCTATGGTACGCAATACTGTTGGGATCACCCCCCAGGATGGTAAACACTGTCAGACACAAGACCTGTAGCACCCTCCACAGACATCAGAAAGGTTGCCATGCTGCAGCTCAATCAGACAATTGTACTTAACATCGGAATTGCTATCTGCCAGTATTCATAGCAACCTTTTGATAGCTGTGTACCATATTCCCAGGTTTAGGATGGCATTGCTAAGCTATGCAAGTGCTAATATTGGGAGGCATTGGATAATGGAGCTCGTGGGTGCGGGTGTGTCTGCCCTTGTTGGCTGCTGCTTTACGGCAGAGGTTCCCAACTCCAGTCCTGGTGTGCCAAACACTGTTCGGGTTTTCATGCTGTCCCTCATGAATATGCATGAGATACATCTGCATACCATGGGGGTGGCGCATAGAAATGCAGCACAGGCATCTTTATTAGAGGCAGCGTGGAACCTGAATGGTGTTTGGCCCCCAGGACTGTATTTGGGAGACTCTGCTCTAGGGTATGCGCATGTTTATGGTGTCTGTGTTCGGTAGGGTAAAATGAAGATGTCTTGGGCATGTTTGCGTCATCTGCAATAAAGGTTCTGTCTGTATTAGCACGTTTTAGTAATGGGTAAAATATGGGAACTGGGTTGGCAGGAACTTGAACCTGTGCCCTTCTGCTTCTGAACACACTGGCTGTGAGACAGTGCATTCCCTGCTGATGCCATGACTGTTCGTCAGACAGGGCCTGTCTGTTGCAGTGCATGGCACCCACCTACACAGGGCTAGGCCACGGTCTGCTCTGGGCAGCTGCCACTACCCCCTCTACCACCAGTATCTCTCTGCCACCATGCTGACATGCCCTTCTGCTGGTGGTGCTGGTGGAGCGCAGTCTCAGGCCATCCAGTGTGCGGGTAGGTGGCTGCCTATGGTGCGAGTTCTGGGGTAGGTGTGCCTGCATAGCTGTCCACGCTTCCCCCCAGCACCGCCTGCCAATGTCCCGTGCCATTGGGGGGACCTGCTGGGTACTATCCCCTGTGAGACCGTGGGAAGCACACTTGTGCCCATCTTGGGCCCTCAGCAGTTGCTGTCTGGCTGCTCTACTGTTTCAGCATTCCTATGGGCCAGCTAGGCATCACCCTAGTCCGCACTGTGGGCTAGCTGCACTGCCGCATGTGCCGCCTGAGGCCCTCTGTGTCCCCTTTTCCAGCATCTGTCCAGTTTCCCATTCAGACATGCCCGCCCTACTGTTGCAGAACATGTGCATGCCATAGGACACCTGGCCAATGGGGTCGGAAACCCTGCGCAGCGCAATTTCACTTTGGGCTCATTCACCTTGAATGGGGACGGAGCATAGACCCTTCCAAAATTCATATCGGTTTTTTGGAGCTTTCTTGGGAGTGTTTTTTGATGTTTCCCATTGCTATCACTATTGCCCAGGTTGGTTATGTTTTTTTTACATTTACTTCTGTTCATTTTCAATGTTTATTTGCCCTTTTGTTCCGTGCACATGTTTTTTATTTATTTTATTTATTTAGCTGTATTTATATCCCGCTTTTCACCGGGTCAAAGCGGTCATTTGGGAGATACATTTAACACGAGGGGATATGACACACATACGCTAATACTTACAGGGAACATGGGCAATGGAGGGTTAAGTGGCTTGCCCAAGACCACAAGGAGTGCCTATAGGACTAGAAATCCCAGTCCCTCCGGCCTGAGATTGCTGTCCCCAGGTGGGACTTGAACCCCCGGCCCTCCGGCCTGAAGTACCTTGTCCTAACCATTAGGCCACTCCTCCCACATGTATCACACTTATCACTTTTTGTAGGTTTCCCTGATTTTGCTGTACATTGCTGACGGAAATGGTTTCTTTTCCCTTTAAATCAGCTCTAACGCCAGGGTTTCACTGGCGTTAGTTTTGAGCCTCGGATTTCACAGCGTTGGTGTGCAGGGAGCCTCTCCCCTCCCACTCTCCACCCATTGACCCCTTCTCTCCGCCCCTTTTGGAGCCTTCCTCCACCCTCTGGGAGCCTTTCCCCGCCTTCAGCGCTCGTTTGCGCCGCAACGCGCGTTATCGCACGATATGGTAGCTGTGCACCTTAAAAAGTGCCATCATTGCGCGATAAGGTACCTTATCGCGTGATAACGTCGCAGAGCGCACGTTAGGATGGTTTAGTAAACATACCCCTTAGATTGTGAGCCCTTCAGGGACAAGGGAATAAAAGGTACCTGTTAGTATACATGTAAACCACACTGATTGTAAAGAGCACAGTATAAGAAGACTTCCGGTGATGCGGTGAGCCCGTGCGGTCGCACGCCGCTCGAGCTCTGGGCCCCCTTGCTCCTCCGGCACCGCTGAATGATTGACCGGGGCTAATTTCGGGGTTCCCACACACCCCCCGAGCTCCCTTGCCCAGATCGCAGCCCGGTGGGATGATCCGGCGCTCCCCTCTCACCTGCACCTGAAGATTTGAGGAGGCGGCCTGGATCCACGCGGCTCGCGCTGCAGGCGCCGCGCTGGAGTGAGTGCCACGTGGCGGGGTGAGTAGGCCAGTCGGCGAATCTGGACAGCCTGCACGGGATTGCACGGGGATCCCTGCGGCGGCCGCGGCTCCACGGCTGGTGCTCGTCCCCCCCTTTCTGCCTCCAGCTCGTCTCCAGCTTGTGCCTTGAGTGGCTGCCTGACGCGGGAAAGACCAGGGGAGGCTGAGATCCCTTATCGGGCCCGGCTGTGGGCTGCCCCTTGTTTTGCCTGCTTCCACCCCCACCCCAGGGGACCCGCAAAGGACCGAGCAGAATTGACTGGGGCCCTCCTCTCCCCTCCATAGGAGACAGTGACCCGTGCCTCCTTTTGCCATTTGGGAGCCTGCGACTTGTCTTTTGCGCTGGGGCATGCAGGACTGAGCCTTGCCCCCCCTGCCTCCGGCACCCTGGAGTTTCTGACCGGCGCCCTGCTTTCACCATCGAAGAGCCTGTAACCTGTGCCCTGCACCCGGCCTCCAGTGCATAGGAGCCCGAGACTGAAGCTTTATCCCCCCCTGCGTGTAGGGGCCCGGGACTGGCGTTCTTTCTTCGGCGTACTGCCCCACCTTTGTCACCTGGGGGCCCCAGATCTATACCTACCCCCGGTGCATCGGTGCCCGTGACCCAGGCCTTCCCTCCAGCGCTCGGCCGACCGAGATCCCTGCCTTTCATCTAGCGCCTCAGAGCCCTGAACCCACACTTTATCTCCTGTGTACAGAGGCCTGAGCAGCCCAGGCGACACCTGAGGCTCGGATCTGGGACTGTGCTGCGAACCGAGGAGGTCGACGACTGAGGCCCTCGTCGCCCGGCGTGTGGAGCGGGGACGGGAGAGAGACCCCCCCTCCACCTGAGTGGACTACAGCAGAGGCCTTGGCGATGGCGGCAAAAGGAGGCCGCCGGGTGGAGAAGGAGAAGACCCCCCTGCCGCCCAGGGGGGGGAGCAATCCTCACCGCTGAAGGGGGAGGCTAAGACTGCAGCAGAGATGGTGGACGAAATTTCCATAGCCGTAGCGGGGGCGCTGTCTGCTCAGTTCGAGGACCTGCGGGGCCGTATGGACCTTGTCCAGACCTCAGTGGAGGCCTTGGGCGGCCGACTACAAGAGGCGGAGCACCGGATAGAGAAGTCAGAGGAGCACGTGCTGGAGCTACAGCGGGAGATGGCTCGGGTGAAAAAACTGCTTCAGGGGCAGGAAGCCAAACTAGATGACCTAGAAAATAGATCTCGCCGCAATAACCTGAGATTTCTTGGGATCCCAGATACCGTCGAGGATCGGGACCTACAATCCTACTTAGAAGATCTGGTGAAACAACTCCTGGCGAATGAACCTGAAGGTGCCTCAGTGCAAATAGAGAGGGCACACCGGGTTGGACCTAGGAGGACCAACGATACCTGACCCAGGGTGACCATAGCACGGTTCCTGAGATTCCCACAGAAAGAAGCGGTCTTGCGTGCAGCGCGAAAGAAAGGGACCATTCAGAAGGACAATGCCCGGATACGTATTGTTCAGGATTACTCAGCAGCCCTGGGGCAGCGGCGACGAGATTATGGACCATTGTGCCAGACCCTGATAGACAATAATATTAAATTCATGGTGCAATATCACGCCCGATTGGTCTTCACCCATGATGGGATCCGTCGGACTTTTGACTCCGCGACAGCAGCAACGCCCTACGTGGAAGAGATACGGCGGAGGGCCGCAGTGGCAGCCGAGTCCTGAGGATCGGAGGTGAAGACTATTGCCTTGGTGAACAAGTTTAGAGCATCCTGCTTTGGACTGTAAAGTGATGGTGATGGTAATTGGTGTGGGGGCGGAGGGTTGCCGGGTTTGTCTTGACTGCCTTTAAGTAGAGATGTTGGTTGTTTCTTCTGGGTGTAGGGGATGAGCGGGGAGAGGCCCGGGGGGTGGTTGTGTCTTTGGGGGGGCCGGGGGGAGGGGTGGCCTGTAGCGGAATCGGGGCGCTGGAGGAGTGGGGGGGTACCACACGCATCTAGGAATTCACTGAAGAGGAGAAGAGGAGGGTAGTAGAAATAAGGAATCGAAGGGGGGCGGAGGGAGGGAGGGGGAGGGAAGGAGGGGAGAGGGAGTAGTTAAGGGGGGGGAAAGGGGGGAAGGGGGGATAGGGGGTGGGGGGGGAGACGGAATGCTGTACTTTTGGGGACCAGTTGAGATAGGGACGCCGAGGACTGTCTTTGAAGGGCTATGGGGGAGGACCCCAGGCTGGGGGGGTGTCTTCCCTATATTCTGTATGGTATATAACAGACATTTCTGTGCCCAGTTTAATAATACATGCCACTTAAGATAATCTCCTGGAATGTTTGTGGCCTGGGTAGTCCGATCAAACGGGCAAAAATTTTGCAGGCCCTGGCTAGGCAGGGAGCAGACATCGCTATGCTTCAGGAAACCCACCAGACTGCCGACGAACACCGTAAACTCTGCCGGGAATGGGTGGGACAGGTCTGGGGGGCCCCAGCTCTTGGTAAGAAGGGAGGGGTAGTGCTTTTGATACACAAACGTGTAAGGATGGAGGTGGTGAAAGACCTCGTTGATCCGACGGGCAGATATGTACTGGTGCGGGGAGTCCTTGAGGGGAGGCCGGTAGTTCTTGGTAGCGTGTACTGTCCCAATGTACTCGATTTGTCCCTGTATGCGCGCATTGCCTCCACACTTGAGACGTGGCTGGAGCTCCCCGTTATTCTGGGGGGGGACTTCAACGGGGTCATGGACGTCGATCTCGATACCTCTAAAGCAGGGGAGCAAAGAGAAAGAATGGCGACGGTTCGGGCAATGCGACGTTTCTGTTCCAGGCTGGGGTTAGTGGATCCATGGCGATTACTACATCCGGTCGAGCGGGACTACACACACCAATCCCGGGCCCATGGCACAAGTGCACGTATAGACTACTTGTTGTTATCCGCTGGGCTGTTTGCCAAGGTGGGGGACGCCCAGATAGGGCCTGTAGAGATATCTGATCATGCATTTGTGTGGATGGAAGTCTTCTGGAGTGGGAGTACTTCACGGGCCTTCCAATGGCGTTTTCCATTGGAATTATATAGAGACGCCCAATTTCGCTCATTTATTCAGCGGCGGTGGCAGGAATTCGAAGCCGACCATAGGGGTCATCAAGATGACCCAGAATTGCTCTGGGAAACAGCAAAGGTCGTACTGAGGGGAGATATAATTGGGTTTCTTGCCAGAAAACGACGATTAAGGGCCGAACGTATTATGGCCTTAGAGAGCTTGGTGACGAAATTGCGACGCCGCTGGGCTCACACTCCTACTGCGGGGTTAAAAAAGCAGCTATGGGACTCTCAAATGGAATTAAATGAACTTTTACACCAGAGAGCAAAGAAGTCAGTATTGTATTATCGCTATCAATTGTACCGCTATGGGGACAAGCCGGGGAAGTTATTGGCTCGGTGCCTTCGTGGACCCCGGGGCTCTAAATTGGTGCCCGCTTTGCGAGATGATCTTGGGACCTTACACAGGGAAAGCCCGGCGATAGCGCGTGTCTTTCGCTCCTTCTTTCAGAATCTTTACGCTGCGGAGGCGACTTCTCCCACGCAGATGGCGGATTATGTGAGGGGACTGGACTTGCCTCGCCTCTCAATAGAGCAAAGAGCACAGTTAGATCAGCCAATTACGGTGGCTGAGCTGCAAGGGGCTATTTCCAAAGCCAGTTGCTACAAATCCCCAGGATCCGATGGTCTAGGCGCCGAATTCTATAAACTTCTCAATGAACAGATCTCCCCAACGCTGGCTGCCGTACATAATCGGAGAGCGCAGCAGGGCTCTTTTCGGTGGGGGGCTAACCATGCTCATATTGTTCTTATCCCCAAACCGGCAAAAGACCCTCTTTCTGCGGCCTCGTATCGTCCGATTTCCTTGCTTAATTTCGACCTTAAATTAATGGCTAAGATCTTGGCGGACCGCTTGGCGGAGTTCTTGGGGCAGCTGGTCCATGAGTCCCAGGTCGGTTTTGTTAAGGGGCGATACGCGGTCCGTAACTTACGCAAGATCATCACGTCTTTAGAATGGGTTCAGCATAGACATCTGTCCTCTCTCTTGATTAGCTTTGACGCAGAAAAAGCCTTTGACAGGGTGGATTGGCAATACTTGCGATTCATTCTCCCTCAGTATGGTTTGGGGCCGTCGTTCTGTAACATGGTCGACAGTTTGTATGCCAATCCTACCGCAGCGATACTCTGTAATGGGGTCATATCAGAGCCTTTTTCGCTGCAGAGGGGGACCCGTCAGGGCTGCCCCCTCTCTCCTCTCCTTTTTGTTCTTTCTTTGGACCCTCTTTTACGCCGAGTGGCGGGTATGCGGACAATCCAGGGAGTAGGTATTGGGCCTCAGGTATTTAAGATTTCGGCCTTTGCCGATGACTTGTTGGTACACTTGCTTTCTCCCGGGGACTCCCTACCCCTTCTTTTACAGGAGTTCCGTGCCTTCGGGCAGTTTGCAGGGTTTAGTATCAATAGGGATAAGTCTGAAGCCCTTGATGTCTCTGGACGACTTCGGGGCAGCTGGGTGGGCGAATTTCCCCTTCGATGGGCTGAGCACCAGTTCCTATACCTGGGGATTGTACTGCCCTGTCATTCAGATCACCTATATAGGACTAACTTGCGACGGATGTTGACCAAGGTGAGGACTCAGCTGCAGGCGTGGCTACCCCTCCCTCTATCCCTTATGGGGAGAATTGCAGCGATCAAATTGGTCCTCCTGCCGCGGATCTTATATTGGCTACAGACCCTCCCTGTTTGGATCCTTCGTCGGGATATCAGGCGCTTTGAGGCGGAATTTCGGGGCTTTCTATGGAGGGGGTCGAGAGCTCGTATCTCTTATCGTAGACTAATGGGGAGGATCCGTGGGGGGGGGATGGGGGCTCCCAGATCTTGGTGCTTATGTACTGGCTTGTCAAGCCCGCCATTTGGGGGACTGGCTCGGGGATAACGATCTTTATACCCCTAGGGCATTTGAGGAGGCATACGTGGCACCCCATTCGTTACGGGCCCTTTTGCACCTGGAGGTAAGTAGGTGGCCTACGCATTTGGCGGACAGCGTGTTATTGGCCCCGGTTTATAAAACCTGGCGGAAATTGAATGCCTATTGGGGCCGTCGGTGGCAGGTGTCGAGCTGGTTACCTATTCGGGGCAATGCCAATTTTACCCCAGGCACTGAAACCGCAACGTTTCGTCTGTGGGGGGAGAGAGGAGTGCATACTCTGGGCCATGTGGTGGACCTGGCGGGCAAACCTAAGCCCTTTCCCATGCTATCCCGCGAATATGAATTGGGGCCCCTACATTTCTTTGCATATATGCAAGTGGCCCACTACGTGGCTTCCCTTCCAGGGTCGGAACTCTGTGGCGACCGCTCGGCCCAGATAATAGCGTTTTTTGGGTTTGGCGAAGTCGAACGGCCGTCTATTCGGACCTTCCATCTTCGGTTGGAGCAGTTTCGACCACAGCCAGACTACAGCGGTGTGGAAAGAGCCTGGGGGGCGGAACTGGGTCGGGAGATTCCCCATGGCACTATTCTGGTGGCCCTCCGGAGAGTGGCGAGCCTGGCAGATGGTGCTCGCTGGCGAGAAATTCAAATTAAGTGTTTAACTAGGGTTCACTTCTCTCCGCGGCGAGCCCTTCGCTGCCATTTGACTGCGGATGGTAGCTGTCCACGCTGTGCGGAGCCCCTGGCGACCTTGTATCATATGTGGTGGGGCTGCCGGCGCATACGCCCCTACTGGCATAGAATTGCCCTACTTATGGCCGACCTCCTTGGACAACCTGTTCACTGGGATGCGGCCTTGATCGTCTTGGATCTCCTGGGTCTCACCTCTCCAAAGGGGAAATGGAGTCGCTGGCTGGTGCGGAAGGCATGTCTGGTGGGTAAGGGCCCAATCCTACGTGGGTGGAGGGACAGCCACCCTCCCTCTTTTTGGGAGTGGCGGAACTCCTTCCATCAACTTATGCTCCTGGAGTGTCGGGCTGCGCGAGGTCATGTGAAGCGATGGTCTGCTTTCTGGTTACTGTGGGAGCCCTATATTCAAAAATTGAGTCCTCGGACACGTAATGTAACCCTGCAATTAGGCTGTTGATAGCCCTGTTTGTATGTGGAGACCTACTGAGGTTCGGTAATGTTATATATATGCTGGTCCGGGTGGGTACTGCTTTCGGGGGGGGAGGGGGGGAAGGGTTTTATTGGGGGGGAGGTCGGGTGGGGGAGGGGGGAAGTAGGGGTACTATCCTAAAAACTATGTAACCATCTATGTATCTCGCACCTTGGGGATCAGAGTCCACCCCAGGGAGCGATTGTCTTTTGTTCTGTATTTGATGTCTTGTTTGATGGTTCAAAATAAAATATTGAAAAAAAAAAGAGCACAGTATAAATAATAATAAATCTTTTTGATTTCGTGCTGATGCTCACTCTAAGACAGAAGCTTGATATACTAAGGTTTTGCATGCTTAACGTTTTTGCGCTTGTATTTTCTAAATAAATTTTGCTCAAGTTGCTCAATAAACAGAAATATATGAAAAATGATATGATTACCCTTAATTAAAAACAAATATAAACATGAATGTTTAATATAACTGAGATGTTATGTGTAAATTAACACACGGGACAAATATGTTCCATTATTCTCTTGACAACCATAGGGACAAATATGTCCCTTTTTATAGTGCCACCCCCCACAGTGTATTTCTTGTTCAAAGGTATTGTTGAATCTAACATGTCACTTTCATACATCTTATCAATCTAGAAACCTTGCTGTCTTCAAAGGGTTAAGAAAAGTGGAAGGAAGTCCAAAAAACTGCCAGCATGGTTTAAAGGTGAGGTCAGAGAGGCTGTTGTTGCCAAAAAAGCATCTTTCAGGAAATGGAAAAAAGAGCCAAACGACGAAACCTGGAAACAGCACGAGCACTGGCAAGTCAAATGCAAGACATTGATAAGGCAGGCAAAGGGAGAATTTGAGAAGAAGCTTGCTGCGGAAGCAAAAAGGCGAAGTAAAGACCTTTTCAAGTACATTCGTAGCAAAAAACCTGTGAGAGAGTCAGTTGGTCCATTAGATGATAAAGGGGTTAAAGGAGCACTAAGAGGCGACAAGGCGATAGCGGAGAGATTGAATGAATTCTTTGCTTCAGTCTTTACTGAGGAAGATGTAGGGATGTTACCATGACTGAAGTGGTATTTAAAGGTGCGGAAGAATTGAAGGAAATATCGATACATCGGGAAGATGTATTACAACTATTAGATAAACTGAAGAGTAGCAAATCACCTGGGCCGGATGGTATACATCCAAGGGTGTTGAAAGAACTGAAATACGAGATTGCAGACCTGCTATTAGTAATCTGTGAACTATCATTAAAATCATCTCTAATACCTGAAGATTGGAGGATCGCCAATGTAAACACCAATTTTTAAAAAAGGGTTCCAGGGGTGATCCGGGAAACTACAGACCGGTGAGCCTGACGTCAGTACCGGAAAAATGGTAGAAACCATCATAAAGAATAAAATTACTCAGCATGTAGATAGTCATGACCTAATGGGAGACAGCCAACATGGCTTTAGACAAGGAAGATCTTGTCTTACTAATCTGTTATGTTTTTTTGAAGGAGTGAATAATCAGGTGGACAAAGGTGAGTCGGTTGATATTGTGTATATGGACTTTCAGAAAGCCTTTGACAAGGTCCCTCATCAGAGACTTTTGGCAAAACTAAAGAGTCATGGGATAGGAGGCAGTGTACTATTGTGGATCAGGAACTGGTTAAAAGATAGAAAGCAGAGGGTAGGGCTAAATGGCCAATTTTCCCAATGGAGAAAGGTGAATAGTGGTGTACCCCAGGGATCTGTGCTGGGTCCGCTGCTTTTTGACATATTCATAAATGACCTGGAAAGTGGAATAACGAGTGAGGTTATCAAATTTGCAGATGACACAAAACTATTTAAAGTTGTTAAAACCCAAGAGGACTGTGGAAAATTGCAAGAAGATCTTGATAAATTGGAAGACTGGGCATCAAAATGGCAGATGAAATTTAATGTGGACAAGTGCAAGGTTATGCACCTAGGGAAGAACAACCCAAACTATGGTTACACGATGCAAGGTTCCACATTAGGAACCACCACCCAGGAAAAAGATTTAGGCGTCATTGTGGGTACCATGTTAAAACCCTCGGCCCAGTGTGCAGCAGCGGCCAAGAGAGCAAATAGAATGCTAGGTATGATAAGGAAAGGAATGGAAAATAAAACAAAAGATATTATAATGCCTCTATATCGTTCCATGGTGAGACCGCACCTTGAATATTGTGTGCAATTCTGGTCGCCGTATCTTAAAAAGGATATAGCGATTTTAGAAAAGGTTCAGTCACCAAAATGGTAAAGGGGATAGAAGGATACTCCTATGAAGAAAGGCTAAAAAGGTTGGGGCTCTTTAACCTGGAAAAGAGACGGCTGAGGGGAGATATGATAGAAGTCTATAAATTAATGAACGGAGTGGAACGGGTAAACGTAGATCAATTGTTTACCTTATTAGAATATAGAAAGACTAGGGGACATGCAATGAAGCTACAGAGTAAACTATTTAAGACTAATAAAAGAAAATATTTTTTCACTCAACTTGTAATCAAACTCTGGAATTTGTTACTGGAGGATGTAGTAAAGGCTGTTAGTGTAGCTGGGTTTAAAAAAGGTTTGGACAAGTTCCTGGAGGAAAGGTCAATAAACCATTATTAAGAAGGGACCCAGGATATCAATGCTTGAACCAATACAAGCATTGTGGAACCTGTGTCCCTTGGGGAAAGTGCTAGGTACGTATGACCTAGATTGGCCACTGTTGGAAACAGAATACTGGGCTTGATGGACCTTGGTCTGACCCAGTATGGCATATCTTATGTTCTTATGTTCTAGGAATTGCTATCTGCCAGTAATCATAGCAAACGTTTGATAGCTGTGTAACGTATACCCAGGTGTAGGGTGGCATTGCTAAGGTATGCAAGTGCTATTATTGGGAGATGCACGCAGGGCCCAATGTCCTGCCTCTCCAGGAGGCATTGGCCAATGGGGCCTATGGGTGTGGGTGTGTCTGCCCCTGTTGGCTGCTGCTTTACGGCAGAGGTTCCCAACTCCAGTCCTGGTGTGCCAAACACTGTTCGGGTTTTCATGCTGTCTCTCATGAATATGCATGAGATACATCTGCATACCATGGGGGTGGTGCATAGATATGCAGCACAGGCATCTTTATTAGAGGCAGCATGGAACCTGAATGGTGTTTGGCCCTCCAGGACTGCATTTGGGAGACTCTGCTCTAGGTAATGCGCCTGTTTATGGTGTATGTGCTCGGTGGGGTAAAATATAGGCATATTAACCATGCATATGTTCTCTGCAATAAAGGTTTGTCCGTACTATCACGGTTTAGTTGTGGGAAAAATATGTCGACTGGATTGGCAGTAGCCCCAGCTGGGCTTTGAACCTGTGACCTTCTGTTCTTGCACACACTGTCTGTGTGCACTGCACCACCGTGTTGACACAGATATACTGCATTCCCTGGGGAGTCCATGACTGTTAATCCGACAGGGCCTGTTTTTTGCAGTGCACGGCACCCACCTGGACAGGGCTAGGCCATGGTCTGCTGTTGCCACCAGCTGCTGCCACCTCCACCATCAGTACCGCTCCATCCTTAGATTGGAGACAGCATAAACCCTGAAGGATTTGTGGCCCTCCAGGACTGCATTTGGGGGAATCTGCTCTAGGTAATGTGCATGTTTCTGGTGTCTGTGCTCTGTAGTTTAAAATAGAGGTGTCTGAGCCATGCTTATGTTCTCTGCAATAAAGTTTCATCTTTACTATCATGATATAGTTGTAGGTAAAATATGGGGACTGGATTGGCAGGAGCCCCAGCTGGTGCTTGAACCTGTGACTTTCTGTCTCCAAACACACTGGTTGTGTACACTGCACCACCATGTTGCCACAGAGACAGTGCATTCCCTGATGATACCATGACTGTTTGTCCGGCAGGGCCTGTCTGTTGCAGTGCATTGCACCCACCTACACAGGGCTAGGCCATGGTCTGCTCTGGGCAGCTGCCACTGCCCCCCTCCACCTCCAGTACCCCTGTGCCACCATGCTGACATGCCCTTCTGCTGGTGGTGCTGGTGGTACACAGTCTCAGGCCATCCTGTGTGCGGGTAGGCGGCTGCCTATGGTGCGGGTTCTGGGGTAGGGGTGCCTGCATATCTGTCCGCACGTCCCCCAATCACCGCCTGCCAATGTTCTGTGCCCTTGGGGGTACCTTCTGGCTACTATCCCCTGTGACACTGTGCTAAACACTCTTGTGCCCATGTTGGGCCCTCATCAGTTGCTGTCTGGCTGCTGTTCAGTTTCAGCATTCCTAAGTGCCATCTAGGCATCTGCCTAGTCCGCACTGTGCCCCAGCTGCACCACAGCATGTGCCGCCTGCAGCCCTCTGTATCCCCTTTCCCAGCATCTGTCCAGTTGCCCATTCCGACCTGCCCGCCCTGCTGTTGTGGAACATGTGCATGCCATAGGTAACCTGTCCAATGGAGACGGAAACCCTGATCAGTGCTATTTCACTGTGGGATCATTCACCTTGTATGGGGACGGAGCATAGCCCCTTCTAAAATTCATATTTATTTTTTGTGGCTTTCTTGGGAGTGTTATTTGATGTTTCCCATTACTATCACTATTGCCCAGCTTGATTATAATTTTTTTAAATTTTGTTGGGGTCCTTTTCAATGTTTATTTGTATTTTTGTACCGTGCACATGTATCACACTTATCACTGTTTTGTAGGTTTCCCTGGTTTTGCTGTACATTGCTGACAGAAATGGTTTCTCTTCCCTTTAAATCGGCTCTACCGCGAGGTTTTCACTCGAGGTATTTTTTTACTTGAATTTCAGCCCCGCTCGTGTGCGGGGAGCCTCTCCCCTCCCACTCTCCACCCATTGACCCCTTCTCTCCGCCCCTGGGGAGCCTTCCTCCACCCTCCGGGAACCTTTCCACGCCTTTATCGCACATCAGCGCGCCGCGCACATGAGCGGGCACTTTAGTGCGGCGCGCACCTGTGCGGGGCACAAATACGCATCATTAGCGTGTGCTAAGGTACCTTAGCGCACGCTAATGTGCGCCACGCACATGAGCGTAGTTTAGTAAACATACCCCATAGAGTGGCTTGCAATTTTCTTATTTGTAGGTAGAGGCTTGTTACGGTTTGTTACAAGGCACAGATTTTTCTCTAGTATTTGAGCTGCTAAGAAAAGACAGAGAGATAGTCCAGCTTTAGTTTGGAAGTGGTACACAGGTAAACAGTCCCTCATTGAATACAATATACATCTTTCCTGGTAACACTATTACCTCCTGTCCCGTTGCCTTTTATTTCTCAGTCTCCTGTCAGTAAGTATCTTGGTGACAGCAGGCTTAAAGTTTGCTGCAATTGATACAGTAACTGACAATTCTGTTAATCTCCTAATACCCTTCTTACTATAATTTCATCCTAAACTTCCACCCTGTTAAAAGGTGGTAAGCACTTTTTATTCAGGTATAATTTTAAGGCGTGGTCTTTATGCCAGTACTCTTTACTGAACACCCATAAAATTTATGCCATTCCAACTATAATTCTAAGGGGTATGTTTACTAAACGTCTTAACGTGCGCTCTCCCACGTTATCGCACGATAAGGCGCCTTATCGCACGATAATGGTGCTTTACCGGGCGATAAGACGCCTTAGCGTGCGTTAACGCGCACAGCGGCGCAAACGAGCGCTGAAGGCGGAGAAAGGCTCCCGGAGGGCGGAGAAAGGCTCCCCAGGGGCGGAGAGAGAGGGTCAATGGGCGGAGAGTGGGAGGGGAGAGGCTCCCTGCACACTAACGATGTGAAATCCGAGGCTCTGGTGCAGCTGGGGCACAGTGCAGACTAGGTAGATGCCTAGGTGGCACGTAGGAATGCTGAAACTGTACAGCAGCCAGACAGCAACTGATGAGGGCCCAACATGGCACAAGTGTGTTTATCACAGTGTCACAGGGGATAGTATCCAGCAGGTACCTCTAAGGGCACAGAACATTGGCAGGCGGTGTTGGGGGGGAAGCGTGGACGTCAATGCAGGCACCCCTACCCCAGAACACGCACCATAGGCAGCTGCCTACCTGCACACTGGTTGGCCTCAGACTGCGCACCACCAGCAAAAGGGCATGTCAGCATGGTGGCAGAGGGGTACGGGTGGTGGAGGGGGGCAGTGGCAGCTGCCCAGAGCAGACCATGGCCTAGCCCTGTGTAGGTGGGTGCCATGCACTGCAACAGACAGGCTCTGTCTGACAAACAGTCATGGTATCTCCAGGGAATGCACTATCTCTGTGACAACACGGTGGTGCAGTGCACCCAGCCAGTGTGTTCAGGAGCAGAAGGTCACAGGTTCAAGTCTCAGCTGTGGTTCCTGCCAACCCAACCCCTGTATTTTATCCACTACTACAACGTGCTAATACAGACAGAATCTGTAGTGCAGATGACGTAGACATGCCCAAAACACCTACATTTTACCCTACAGAGCACAGACACCATAAACATGCGCATTACCTAGAGCAGAGTCTCCCAAATGCAGTCCTGGAGGGCCAAACACCATTCAGGTTCCATGCTGCCTCTAATAAATGTGGCTGTGCTGCATTGCTATGCACCGTCTCCATGGTATGCAGTTGTATCTCATGCATATTCATTAGGGACAGCATGAAAACCCGAACAGTGTTTGGCCCTCCAGGACTGGAGTTGGGAACCTCTGCCCTAGAGCAGCGGCCAACAGGGGCAGACACACCCGCAACCACAGGCTCCATTATCCCAAGCCTCCTGGAGAGGCAGGATGTTGGGCCCTGTGTGCATCTCCCCATACTAGCACTTGCATACCTTAGCAATGCAACCCTAAACATGGGAAAACTGTACACAGCTATCAAAAGGTTGCTATGATAACTGGCAGATAGCAATTCCTACGTTAAGCACAATTGGCTGATTGAGCTGCATGATAGCAACCTTTCTGATGTCTGTGGAGTGTGCCTCAGGTCTGGTGTCTGACAGAGTGACCCTAACAGTATTGCGTACCATAGCCATGCCTGCACTGTGCCCAGGACTGGTGTGGTGGCCAGGGCTGCCAAACACCTCTATAGTTGCATAATGCTGGCATAGGTGTGTGGAGTGTGTGTCTGTCTATCCAGTGTGTGGTGGCTGCCATCACCCTCCACAGCCCACACTGCTAGCACTGTTGCCAGTATTGGCCTGCCAATATGCATAATGAGGAGCAAGGTGCTGTGGGAATAGCCTGGATAGTGTGGCCTGTCCTGGCCGCATCTGCACAGGGCATAGGGCAATGGCTCGGACATTGTAGTGCCCGGCCACCACCTGCATGGACAGCGTGGCCACAGCATGTCCTGCTCGGAGGTCACTCTCACCCTGACTGAGCAGTGACCACGGCATGGCTAGGTTCCCCCATAGTGTTATATAGTATTGCTCTCATGTGATATTTATGTGTTTCTTTTAGGGCCCAATCACTGACGTATCTGCTTGGTGAGTATGCTGACATCCCAGTTCTGGGTACACGCATCTTCTCCAGGGCCATGCACTATGGATTAGCTAGCAGACTGCAGCTAGTATGTGTTTTGCTGGAACACCTTGCAGGGTGCAGCAGCTGTAGGCTTGCTGCTGGAGAATGTCAGATAGTGGTGGTGGGAAGCTGAGCACCTCAAGGCCTACTGTCTGTCTGCTATTGCTTTATGGATGTGTACAGCTCTGCAATGCCTGCCCTGTAGGGTGTCTGTTCCCCAGGAGTACTGGGGTTGATGGTCCCTTCTACTGCTGCCTTTGCAGGGAGGTAGAATGTGGATCTATTGGTTGGTAATCCTGTTTCCCACCCTGAGAGCCCCAGAGGGTGGGTTGTGTAGTGGTACTTAATCCACCTATGGGTCCAAACACCCCACCCTCTCCTTTCACCTACATCATGTAACCATGGCACCAACACAGGATATGCACTATTCTGGGTCCATCATAGCCCATAAGGTCTAGACATGACTGAGAAATACAAAAGGGCACAGATGTAACCTAGGAACTATCACCCACAGTAGCACTGATGTGGACGTGCAGCATGGCGCATTTAAGCCATGAAATGTGCTGTGGACCTGGTGCTGGGCACCCCACCTCACCCTCAGGGTGAGCACAGTACCCGCACAATGTGACGGTCTGTGGCTACTCTGTGCCAGTACCACACACGATCAGTTCCCCCTACCAGGCTGAGGTGCTGTGGGGGTGCATACCCCATCTTGTGCCCATCTGTCGACTGCTGATTTGTATGTGCAGTGCATCATGGGTACGGGTGGGTTAACCCTATCCTGGTAACCACAGCAGACTGTTTATGTGGTGACGTGCAGTCCTTCTGCAGCCAGCCAGGGGCTTGTTATCAGCTATAGAGCTGTATCCCACTGGTTACTTCACTGCCTGTGCCAGAACCCCATGGTGGGGTTATATGATAGGGCTGTCTGAGGCATTGTCTATTTTTAATGTACATTAGTGCTGCCAGCAAAAACACCCTCAGAGTACTGTAACCTTAAGGTGCCTCATAAGGCGCCCCATAAGGCACCTTATAGGGCGCCTTATAAGGCGTCCTATCAAGCGCCTTATAAGGTGTCCTATAGGGGACATTATAGGGTGCCTTGGTGGACAGTGCACTTTATAATGTGCCCTATGAAGTGCGTTATGGGGTGCCTTATGCGGCACCTTAGGTTACGCCACCGTGAGGGTGTGTTTTCTGGCAGCACTAATTAAAATAAAAGTAAAATGCCTCACAAATCACTACCTCAAGGTAAAGGGTGATGTCTCAGCCAGCCTTATGCAGTAGGCACACTGGGGGAATCAAACTTATGACCCCTGTACCATCAGTCAGTGTATTAACCATTGTGCTACACCTCTGTTTCTGTGTTTGCATGTCTGGGTGCCTATTTAAGATTACCGCGCGTTAACGTGCTTAACAGCGCTTTGCCCGATAATGTGCGCAGCAGCGCACGTTATCGCACGATAATCCCGTTTTGCTACTTTACGACCGATACGCCCACTCCTTTTATGGCAGCCTGCACACTAACGCCGGGCGCACATTAAGAAGGTTTAGTAAACATACCCCTAAGTCTCACTTCTTCATAAAAGTGAGCATTCCTCCTTCCAAGGTTGCACATTTGAGATAGTCGCATAAAACCAAATAAAAACATAATAAGCTAGGCCCCTGTACCAACTACAGTCTTTCTGCAGTCTCAAATATGGAAGCCTTTGATTTTAAAGAACTTAAAGAAATAGTATTGACATACTGTAAGAGAAAAGGTGGTCCCTTTAAAGGGCCATTCCCTGAGGCATCATGGTATAATATTCAAAGGCAAATGTTAAACCATTATCAAGAATTCAAAAAGAATACAAATAAAAGAAAATGCCTTTTTATCCAAGGCATGCGCAGGGGGCTCATTAGCATGAAACAGGACAATACTGAACTGACTACTCATTGTACACAATTAACCAAAGACCTTGAGGAGGCACAAATTTGCATTTCTATGCAAAGGGCTCAGGTGATACAAGCCACAAATTCCTTTATAAATGTTAGTGAGCAATTAGAAGCACTTAAACATGAATTGAGGCACGTTAAGGATGAATTGGCCTCTGAAAGACAAAAGAAATATAAGCTCTGCACTATTTCACCCTCTGCCCCCCCTGCCTATGACACACCCTATAAACAAAAGAATACAGAAGTATCTATAGCTGGGCTTAGGAATGGAAAAAATAAAAACGAATCAGACAGCACAGAGGAAGAAAATCCTGATAGTTTATCTCAGCCAGAACAGAGCAATAACCAGGACCTGTGTCAGGAGGATAATTCAGATGACTCAGACCCGGCACCCAGTACCGAACTCAGAGCACCAGTTAAAGTGATGCTGCAGGACAATTTAAAATATAGGGACATGGAAAGGATAGTTGAGAAAGCGGGCCCTATGCCTTTTAATGTAAATGAATGGTGCAAATGGGCCATTGATATTCTGATTCACTGGGGTCTAGGGAAATACAGAAGAAAACAATCAGACTTTGATAGACATATGCATCTGGCTCTGGGCCAACACTATTATAAACTTGGCTCTCTCACTCACCCATACCAGTTAGTTAAAGAGGGTATTGAGAAACTATTTCACTGTTCCCCAATGCAAGTATTTAAAATTATTTCACCTCTACCAAATGATACACTGGAAGAGTTTGCATATAGAGCCTGGATTTTAAAAGCAGTTCTTAATGAGCAGGAGTCCTGGCCCAATGCAGAAGATTATGGGGAGAGTACGCATAAGGCATTTTTATTAGAATTGCTATCCCCTGAGATTACAAAATACCTTCTGTTATTTTCTGAAGACCCTAAAGCAACCCCTTTTGATACTTTAATGCTCAGAATAGGATCTGTTTGGAAAACCCAGCCCTCGCAGGTCATAACAGTATCAGAAGCACGGAAGTGGCAAGCTGAGGGATCCTCTCAATACACAAAAAACACAGACAAAGGATACAGAGGACAGACACCTTGGAGAGGACAAGGCAGAGGTACTTTTAGAAATTCCTCCGGTTAATCCCCTTTCAAGAGCTCAAAGCACAGACAGATGTATTAGAAAAGGAGAAAATTAAATGGGAACAGGACAAACACATACTGCAGGTAGAAATAGATAAATTAGAACAGGACTTACAAGCAGCACAGGACAAACACAAGGCTAGTGCATAGGGGTGTCCTGACCTCCTGGGTTCAGATATCAAAATGTCTCAAGCCTTCATAGCCCAGCCTGCCTCCGTTCTCTCAGCAGAGGACTCGATTCCAGAGCCTCTGGATGATGAAACAGATACAGGCCCAGAATACAGTTTAAGGCTTGTAACATCCTTGATACTGGACTCTTGTGGACGCCCCAATGTTATCAGTAGAATAGGGGGTCAGGATAAACTAGCTTTGATTGACACAAGGGCTGGAATTAGTTTTACAAACAGAGCTTCTCCCACTGCAGATCATAAAAATATGGAAATTTATGAAATTCAAGGAATTAATGACACAGCTTCCAAATATGTGGCTATCCCAGTTAAATGGGGTATCCCTGTACACAGTGAACAAAACAAGGAAATGTTGGAAACCACTGCCTCCACTATAGTGAACACACCAAAAGAAATAATTGGAATTGACGTTCTCAACCAGTTAAATTTGGTGGTGGATATGGCTAATCTATGTGAAAGCTGGACAGTGAAAAAGATAGGAAGAAAATTGATGCCTTTGAATTATGGTGCTGGCGTCGAATACTGTGTATACCATGGACTGCCCGAAGAACAAACCAGTCGGTACTAGAGGAGATCAAACCTAAGCTTTCTTTAGAAGCTCAGATGACAAGACTTCGACTTTCATACTTTGGACACATCATGCGAAGAGAGAGATCATTAGAGAAAGACATTATGCTTGGCAAGATAGAAGGTCAACGCAAAAGAGGAAGGCCAGCAATGAGATGGATCAATACAATAACAGCAGCTACGGGTACCAGTCTGTCAACAATGAGCCGCCTGACTGAAGACTGAACACAATTTAGGATAGCTATCCAGAGGGTCGCCATGAGTCGACTCCGACTCGACAGCACTTAACAACAACAACAACATGGCTAATCTTAAATTGTGGCAGTATTCAGGAACTTCAAGTGCTTCTAAAACTTTAGTGCATGAAGTCATTCCCATGCAGTTAGCAACTCAGTGCACCAAGGCAGCTCAGCAGTATGATCTGTGTGTAATTCCCTCAGAGGTGGCTGATATTCCAGTCTGGGCACAAGACAAGTTAGATTGTGGGAAAATGCACACAGAAATACTGTTGGAAGGCGAGGATCCTCCACCACAGAAACAATACCCAGTACCTCATCAGGCTATAGAACCAGTGACTAAAATTGTGAAGATACTGAAGGAGAGGGGTCTGATTAGACCTATTTCTTCCACATGCAATTCACCAGCCTGGCCAATAGTTAAACCGGGGGGGTTCCTTCAGGCTCACTATGGACTTCAGTGCCCTGAATCAAGTTTCAAAATCTGTAGTGCCCGTGGTAGCCTCATACCCTGAAATGATCTCTAAACTGAGCCCCAAATGTAAATTTTTCTCTGTTTTAGACATATCCAATGGGTTTTGGAGTCTGCCCCTGGCCCTTGAATGCCAGTACAAAACAGCCTTTCAGTGGGTGAATAAACAATATGCATGGACTGTGCTTCCACAGGGCTATAAGGATTCCCCCTCAATATTTCATAAATACATGCAGGAAGCCCTGTCACTATTGTCTTGCAGAGATAATATAATTCAGTATATAGATGACATTCTGATTCAGTCTGAGAATGAAGCTGTACACTGGAATCATGTAAGAGAAGTTTTAAAAGCCCTCTTACAAGCTGGTCTTAAAGTTAATCCTGCCAAGGCTCAACTGTGCAAATCACAGGTTTCCTTTTTAGGGGTTACTATTGGCCAGGATGGTAAATCTGTAGATTCTGAGAGGATAGAGTTGATACAGAAACTTCCACTTCCTACAGATCAGAAATCACTCCAGTCATTTCTAGGGCTCACTGGTTTCTGTTGTGACTTCATGCACAATTATGCTGAAGTGGCAGCTCCACTTTACTCCCTGCTAAAAAGTAAAAGTTATGTTTGGGAGGAAGAATATACAGAAGCTGTAACTAAATTAAAGCACATTCTGACTTCTGCTCCTGTTCTTGCACACCCAGATCACACACAACATTTTTTCCTGTACCCTGTAGTTGGAGAGAACAGTATAGGTGCAGCTCTAACACAACGCCTAGGAGGAGTAGATCGCCCTATTGCCTTCTGTTCCAGAGTTCTCACTTCTCCTGAACTCAAAATGGGAAACTGTGAAAAACATGTACTGGCTTCCTATGCTGCTATGCAGAAATTTACATACATCATTGGTGCTCAAACCACATACATATGCAGCCAACACACACCCCTCAAATTCATTGTAGAGGGAAAGTTAGCATGTAGCAAGATTAGGACTGAGAGAATAGTCCAGTGGACTGTCATGTTGCAAGCACAGAATGTAAAGTTTGAATTGTTGAAAGAACCTAACGTGCAAGTGGCTGGAATCTTGCTGGAGGGGCAACCTCATGACTGTCAGTCCTCACCCAGTGCCCCTAATCACATGATCTTTAGGGAACTGGGACTAGACAAAATTTCACCTTTTCTTCCTACAGTATATATTGATGGTAGTAGCCAATGTGAAGGATGCAGGCGACTAGCAGGTTTTGCAATTGTACAATTGGACTCAAATAACCAAGTGGTACTGCAGAGACAGTATTCCTGTGGGTCAGCGTCAGCACAGTACTGTGAGCTGGCTGCTTTTGTAGCTTGTATGCAACAATATCAGGATTCACACCCAGAGATACAAATCATTTTAGATTCTGATTATGTCTTTAAAAGTGCCATTGCCCTGTTACCCTGGTGGCTGGCAAATAAATTTAAATCTACAGATGGGTCCACAGTGAAAAATTCATCACTGTGGACTATGGCACAAGAACTGAGTGAGAGGTTTCAGAGAGTACATTTAGTTAAAGTAAAGGCACATAGGAAGAAAGGCCCTTTAGTGAAAGGAAACACATTAGCAGACTCACTAGCCAAGGAAGCATGCCATGTAGGCCTCATATGGCCCTGGTATGAGCAGACACGCATGGTTGCTATTGCTACACGTTCCACAGATTATGATCAGATAATACCACCAGATTACTTCGTAGCACTGCAGACAAAGGACCCTGAGCTTTCCAATTTGAGGAAGCTTGTGCAGGATGCCCCAGATAACCTATATCAGCACACACCCTTTCTCACACTCGCTATAGAGAAAGACATTCTATGTGCAAAATAAGAGGAAGGCTTGGTTATAGCTATCTCCAGAGCTCGAGGTAAAGAGTGGATGCATTGGGTTCATGGTGCAGGTCCTATGGGACACCCTAAAGCAGAAGAAATGCAGACTATCCTCAATAGGTTGGTATGGTGGCCAGAAATGAAACATGATATACAGGATCATGTTTCCTCCTGTATAATCTGTGCTTCATTTGGGAGGCACCCTAAAAAGAGAAGGGGACAGTTAATGAGAGCACCTCCTCGTGGCCCATTTGAGAGATTGCAAATAGAACATGTGGGCCCTCTTCTGTTAACAGCTAGGAAAAATAGATTTTTACTCACTGTTGTTGATTCCTTTTCTCATTGGGTAGAAGCATTCCCTGTCCCAGATTCTAATGCCCGACAACCAGCAGTATTGGAAACACATCACCCAGTTGAAACCATATGGGTAATACGTGTTGTATCAGTCTTTGTTTTCAGATACCACCTGAAGACAGCACGGACAGCTGCTTTCTGAAGACAGCACGGACAGCTGCTTTCTGAACAAAAGTTGCTTGAGGATGGGAACTATTTACTTCTGCTGCATAGTTGATGTGTCCTAGATACTGGACATGTATCTAATAGTTATGTAAATAAGTAGTAAAAATTATTTTTTGTTCTTGCATAGTATAAGTGGGGAGCACTAGTTTACTCCCTAGTAGAGTGAAACAAGTTAGCTTTTATTATGTCTCGGTTTCCTGTTGTTCTTGTATCTGCTCTCTTCTACCCAAGTCTCATTACAGGAACTATCATCCGAATATGCACGATTGGCTGGGCTAACTCCACAGGTGGGGTATATCGCTATCAAGAAATACCCCCACCTTTCCCGGAAGGAAAGGATCTGGTCATCCTGAGTTTCTGCTCCATACAGGACAAGCCAGTGTTCTACTCATTAAACATCACTCAAGTACAGTGGGCGCCACCAGTTTCCACTTCTCTAGAAAGGACACAAGAATTGAGGGCACCTCCAGAACATTACTTTTTAGGTCCTCCTGCCTTGATTTTGTACAATATTTCCTGTCAGGACAAAGAATATTTCTTTTTCGATTGCTCCCAGAATGCATGACATTCGCCTTCCTAAGAACACTTTGTTGTATAGTTCAAACTATTTACCAAACAATACCTGGTGCAGTCATACACCACTGGTCTCCATCACCATTAACGGGACAACGTATTCCACACCACTGGTTACCAATGACTCTATGGACATTCCAGACTTTATCTCATATACTGTGCATCCATTACCACTTGGCATGGGAGAAGAGACACTACATAAACTGCTCAGCTTTACAGAACTCCATGCCTATATTGATCACCTTAAAACAACATCCACTGAAGTGAATCACACCATCACTTATGAGAATGGACACACTTGCTACGAGATGCTCATGCGTCTGTGTGGGAATGGTTATTTGGTTACTCACCTACTGCTGATCATGCCTGTAATGTTTTTATTCACCCTATTATTATTTGAACTGCTGTACAAATATTGCTATGCATTATCATAATTTTCCTGTGTTGTAAAATGAAACAAATGTACCTCTCCTTGCCGCGCATGTCCTACAGAACATCAACAATATTTTAAGGTAGTTACACTTTTTTTCTCCAGCATCTTCCTCTACATCCAGACTCATTTGGCCTGCTAATTTGACTAATTTGGCATTTCCTAGTACATTGAATACCAGAGTTAGCTGCAGTCTAGTATTGCTTCCTATCCTCACTCATAGCATCCTGGTACCTTTCGGCTTTAACCTCCTCAGAAATTCCTGCAGCCCTTATGCACTGGTCACTCTCTCTAAGACGGGCACTGAGGTAGCATATTGGGTTCCCTCCCCCCCCCCCAATAGTGGCTGCCCTACCTAAGACACGAGGTTTGGACTCATAAGGGGACTTGTTTATCTCTAGAACACTAGAGACAGTACTGTGCAGGACAGGGGACCTGCTGGACATAGCAAGGTATTTAATACAGGAGGTATTAGACAAGCTGCCTACTATCATGTAATTGCAGCTGGGACAGGTACCACAGGTTTGCTTCCACCATTTCCAGGCACAAATAATAAATAAATAAATAAAAAAAAGGTGTGGGAGATGTCAGCATACATCAGCATGACATTATGCCTAGCATAGGTATCATGGCTTTTTCCCAGACCTTGGATTTCAAGCAGCTTTGTTACTCTGGTGATGTCAGTCTCCAAAGTTAATGAGTGTAGTTTACAAGATGAGATTAGCTCTGACCCCCTGGTGATGTCAGTCTCCGGGCCTGATGAGATAGGTCTGCAGCCCCTCCTTGCTAATCAAGTGATAGCAGACCTCAAACAAACCAAATTATGACAGAGGGAGGTGCTGGAGAAGATTTTCACTATAAATACAGAGAAACACAAAAATATCTCTCTCTTCCTATTTTCATCAGACTCACCTTACCCCCCACCCTCCCTTCTACTCTCTTTCTTATTCATCGGACATGAGGGACATGAGGCTCTGACACCCACTTCTCTCTCTCTCCTCCCCCTTGTTCTTTTCTTTCTCTCTATATTCTTCTTACTATGAGACTCTGACACACACGTCACATATGTGCACACACACACACAGATTCATTGAGGCACACTGAAGCAGCTCTGTAACAACCACTATATAACTCTGTTCTGTACCTATGTAATAAGCCTATTTCTATATAAAACTCTTTTTCCAAGCCACACCAGTTTTGGTTGTCTTATTTGTGCTGCTTACCCTACTGTCTCTGTGAAATGAACCCAGGACCAAACGGAGTGTAACCAAAAGCAGAGAGCGGCAAAAGATTACATTTTCCAGAAGATTACAGGGGGGAGGGGACATCAGAGCCTGGCCAGTACCTGGTCCATAGGGATGACTGCAGCATGACCAGGTGGCAGTGTGATTGGCCAGAATTCATCAGAAAGGTGTCTCTATGGTTAAATATCAAAGTATATCCCTGTTAACGATAAGGGACCCTCAGAATGAGTGCGTGCAAAGGGCACACAGGACCAGCAGCGGACTCACAAATGTGCACATTTGTATAGATAGCTATTGGTGCTCTTGGGCATCTAATGGTGCTCAATCTGAGGGTCCCTAATTACTGTCAGTGATATGCTCAGACATTTAGCTGTAGAGGATCTTTTCTGGTTTCTTCTGGTCCATAGGATTGTACAGACTGTTGTCAGAGATGACCAGTGCAAGCACAACTTAAATGTTCTCCTACTGCCATGCATGTTTTGCTGCAAGGTGTCTCAGGACACTCATATCACTTTCTACTTGCTGTTGTAACATCTTGGAGTGCACAGGGATCACTTTGCAGTGTTCTGGTCATGCAAAGGACTAGCTTCTATGGTCTGTTTTGCATCAGCACAACTGTATCATCTGTTTTCATGAGTAGTTTGTATGAGCACCATACTATCAGTGTGAAGAGCAGCTTTGGAGATGCATGTTTCAACTGAGGAGGTGTGGCCACATGGAGACAGGCAGCAGCAGATCTGTACATCTTTTTGGAATTCACCGAGGGCAGAGACGTCCTGGCCACTTGCTGTGTATACCACCATCCCTGTGTTTGTGCGTGCCACATCGAACGCATCTATGTCCCCGATCTCGGACTTGTGGGCATGGCTGGACTTATGCATGCAGAATTAGGGTCAAACAGGGCCCGTTTTTTATTTAGATGTGTCCACAGGCTGGACATGCACATTATAGAATCACGTTCCACATGTATAAGTGCCGGCACTTCAACTTGGAAGTTGCAGAATCACCACCTCCATATTCCATGTAAGTGCTGGCACTTCTATTTTGAAGATGCCAAATTGAAATTGCTCTTTTTTCAAAGGTGTAAATTTATGTAAACCGTGCTGATGATAAATAGCGCGGTATATAAGAGACTTTAAATAAATTTAAATAAAAATAACATAGCTGCTCCTGCTGTACATGCCAGGAAATACACATGCACTCTTGCATGTCTTTATATGAATTTTACAAAAGGTTCCACGTTTGGAGCACTTCCAGACCTGAACATCTTAATTCCAGTCTCAATGATCTATCTAAAATGGGCCAGCAAATAATGTCAAGCTACATTATGACTTCTCCTTTTGTTTCTTGGCGTTAAGAGCTGGTATTACTTATTTAGAGAGGAATTTTAGAAGATCCATCCAAGTGCAATCTGGGAAGTCTAAACCAGAACATCTGAAAAAAATGCAAGCACATCCTGGAACAGACATGATTTTACAAACCAGGATGTGCCTGATATGGATGTCTCCAGGGGTGTCTACACAGACATCCCCACAATGGTGCTTGAAGTCCTAGACATTTAGGCTAGCCTAATGGTTAGAGTTCTGAGCTAGGAACAGGGTAGCCATGGTTCAAATCCCACTGTTACAATCATTGACATTGTGCTAAGTACTGGGGGATGATAAAGTGCATTCTTCTCTACACCTTGTGGATGTTTTTCAGCTAAAACACACAAGTTTAAGGTTGGACAGCCAGGACATTTCTGTGATCAGCTGTGGTCGTCCAGGCTCCCTGGAATGCTGTGGCCATATCTCCTCCATGCCACTGTTCAGATTTGGGGTGTCCGCACAACTGGATTCTAAAATGCCTCTGGAAACAGCCTCTGTGCTTTGGAGGTCTCTAAACTCATTTTCGGTTGTCCAAAGCACAAACAAGCCTTCTAAAATGCCCCCCTTAGTTTTTATTTTGATATATTATTTTATGTATGTATTTTTATATTTTAATTTTAATTTTTGTTTTATTTGCATTTTTCAATTATTATCCTTGATATTTTGTTATTTTTATTATTTACTGTATTTGAGTGTACTTTGCGCAGTGCAATGGATGAGCAAACTAAATAACTAAGAGGTATGTTTACTAAACTGCGGTAACGTAGCAGCGGGTACGTTAATGTGCACTATGTAATGTTAACGCACGCTATGTAACGTTAACATGCGTTAACGTAACGTTAACGCGCGTTAACGTAACCTAAAACACGTTAGCATTCCCGGCCGCGGTAAACACCGCAGAGAGTGGAGAGAGGGCGGAGAGAAGGGGTCAATGGGTGGGGAGTGGGTGGGGAGAGGCTCCCATGACACCAACGCGGAGAACTGAAGGGCTGGAAACTACTGCGAGTGAAAACCTGGTGTTAGATGCACATTTGCAGGAGAAAGAAACCATTTCATTGTCAGCAATATACAGCCTAGGCAGGGAGCCTGAGAAAGGTGATAGTAGTGCTCCATCTGCAGCAACAGTATAGTGGCCAAGTAGGAAAGGCCACTATGGTGATGGTGCAAATGGGGCATAGGGGGACTGCAGGCGGGACATGCAGTAGGGGGCAGCTGTGGCACAGGGTGAACTAGGCATCACCCAGGTGGCACATAGGAACATAGAAACTGGAAATCAGTAGGACAGCAGCTGACCAGGGCCAAACATATCCAGTAGTCCATGTTCCACAGTGTCCCATCCAGGGGACATTACCCAGCAAGTACCCCAAAAGTCACACAGGTACCACTATGCCTGTAATAGGGCAAGCAGTGCACATCTGGGGACCCCATTAACAAGGGTCCATAGACCACACCCAGGATGGGTCCCAAACAGTTCGTAGATCCAGCTAACTGAGCACACTTTACGGCAGCCCCTAATAAGGCATTGCAGAGTGTGCCCATACGTTGTCTGAAACATATATACACCCAGTAGGCCAAACTGAGTACACTGTACCTGAGGTGCATACCCTAGCCTGTCCACAGTAGGCAGTAACAACACACTCCGCCTACATCTACCCGGTCCACCCTAGCCAATAGTTGCTAGAGCACCAGCCTGACATCCCCCCAGCCATCACTCCCCCATGTGGAAGGTACATAACATTGGTAGGCAGTGATAGGGGGGATGTGTGGATGTCCATGTATGCCTCGCCACCCCAGACCCGGCACCCTAGGCACCTGCCTACCTGCACAGTGGATGGCCTGGGACCGTGCACGACCAGCACCAACAGCATATGGTCATGTCGGAATGGCAGGGGAGTGTGTTTGTGCTGGAGGGAGCAGTGCCACCCACCTGCAGTGGACCTAGGCCATGCCCTGTACCAGTACTTGGTGTGCAGTACAACAGAAAAGGGCTGCCTGAGGAAAGTAAAGGTAGCCCCAGGGACTGCTACTCCTCTGTGGCAATAGTGTGGTGCAGTACACATAGCCAGTGTGTCTAGAAGCAGAGGGTCACAGGTTCAAGTCCCAGCTGTGGATCCTACAGAGCATCTCCTCACATTTTACCCTACAATGCAGATACAACATCAACATGTGCAAACCCCAAAGCCGCGTCGAACAGGGGTCAAAACACCCACTCACACAGGCTCCACTATCCAAAGCTTCAAGGAGAGTCAGGCTGTTGGCCCCAGCATGGAGCTGCAGTTATCAGCAGAGCACTACTACTACCCCTGCACAGTTTAGCAATGTTGGCACTGTGATCAGGACCAGTGTGGCGAGCAGGATTGCCAACCACCCCTATCATTGCACAATGCTGCAATAGGGGTGTATGTCTATCAATTGTTTTGTGGCTATCTACACCGCCCTGGGCCCACAATGTCCCACTGTTACCAGCGTTAGCCTGCAAATGTGCATAATGAGGAGCAAGGTATTGTGGGTATGGCCCGGACAGGATGGATTGGCAGGATGCAGCTGCACAGGGTGTAGGGCAATGGCTGGGACACTGTAGTGCCCGACCACTACCTGCATGGACAGGGTGGCCACAGCATGGCATGCCGTGAGGTTACTCTCACCCTGACTGAGCAGTGACCATGGCATCTATACTCCCACATAGTGCTCAACACTATTTGTTTTCAGTTATGTCTGGGTGTTCCCAGTTCTGGGGCCAAAGCACTGAGATATCTGCTTGAAGTCTGTGCTGTACATCCCATCTCTGGGTACACAGGGTTCTCCTGTGAACATGTACTATGGACTTGCTAGTGGACTGTCTGCAGTTAGTTGGTGTATGGTTAGAACACCTTGTAGGGTGCTGCAGGTGCAGCCTGCTGGTGAATGGCAGACTGTGGTGTGGGGTAGTTGAGGTTTTCCTAGCGTATCCCAGTATTACTGCTGATCTGCCACAGGCATAGGTATGGCTCTGGCCCACCAGCCCTGGGGGGCTGTCCTCTGCCAGCAGGACTGCGGTTGCTTGTCCTACAGCCAGGGCTCAGGCACCTGTCCCTCCACTCTCTCATCTACAAAATGGGTGATTGTGGGTTCTTTGGAGGATATAGTGTATACCACTTTGACCCGTAGAGATAGTGCTACATCCACCTCATGCAAGTCTAGATGCCCTGATAACAGGTGCCCATGGCAGCAAGACCCTAACACTGGGTATGCACTAATCTGGGTGGTGTCTGGCCCCACAGGGCCACATGTGACTGCAGAACACAGAAGTACTTTCAGTTGTACTGCTAGGAACACCTGGCACACACTGGCAGTGCTGGGGATGTGCAGCAGAATCTATCTCTAGTACCACATGTACTGTAGACCTAGTGCTGGGCGCCCATTCTAACCCTCAGGGTGGACATAGAACCTGCACAATGGCATGGTCTGTAGCTACTCTGTGCTAGTATCACGCACTGTCAGTCCGTCTTACCATGCTGCAGTACCAGAGAGGTGCAGACCCCATCTGGTGATCAGCTGTAGACCACTGTTCTGGATTTGCATTGAGTTATGGGTGCTGGTGGGGTTACCCTATCCTGGCACACAGAGCAGACGGTTTGTGCAGTGACCTGCAGTCCTTTTGTACCCAGCCATTGCTGTGCAACAGGTTATAGAGGTATAGCCTTCTGGTTAGTACAATGACATTCTAAACAGTGGTCATGGGTTTGATTCCTCATTGTTCTCTCTTTTCATGCCTGTCCAACTCAGATATTTTGCATGCCTGTAACAGTCATATCTTTGCAGATCCGTGCTGCCAGCCCATATTACCCTCACTACTGTTGCCAACAATCCTTCGGTCCCTCTTTCTGCGTCGGTCAGCTGTGTAGAATCCTGTCTTCCTGTGCAGGCTGCCACCCCATGTCCTGCGCTGGTACCCTTTCCTGCATTGTGCCTCATCGTTCTTGCCTCACCTGTGCCTGATCTGCATGGCACCACCACTCCTCTGACCACCCATCATTGTAACTATCCTGCCACCTCCACCTCCACTGGGGGACACGTATTCCCATCATCTGCCACCAACTGTCTTTCCAGTACTTTACATTGCCAACACCCTGTGCTGTGGTACAGTTGCCCCCACCATGTTTGTCAACAGTACTGGCAGCCACATGGGATACCTGTAGATATGGCAGGTCCAGCAGCTCCCAGCTCTCCCTCCTTCACTCACCTGTTCATTGCCTTTCCTCAGTGCTCTATCTAGTGTTAGGGCTACATCTGTCTTTGTGCCTCACAGGTCATGCATGTCATCCTGAAGCACCTTGCAGCCCTTAGGGCACACTGACCTAGGGCACCATAACCTTGTTAGACCACCTTAACCTATGGTTCCATAGCCCAGGGTGTCTTCTACGGTGCCTTGTCCAGGGGTGCCTAATATGGTGCTTAGCCTAAGGAGCCCTATAGGGTGCCTTACAAGGCGCCTTACGAGGCACCTAACAAGGCACCTTATAAGACACCTTACTTATAAGGCACCTTAAAAGGCATCTTATAGGGCACCTAACAAGGCACCTTATAGGGCACCTTATAAGGCACCTTACTTATAAAGCACCTTACAAGGCACCTTATAGGGCACCTAACAAGGCACCTTACTTATAAGGCACCTTACAAGGCGCCTTGTAATTGCCTTGTAAGGTGCCTTATAAAGCGCCTTGTAACGCACGTTAGTCTAAGGCACCTTGTAACGTGCGTTAGCTGATACGGCTTGCTGTAACGATGCACCGCCCATGCCTTTATATGGGCATCTGCACCTTTACCGCGGACCCTAACGCAGGTGACATTACTGCAGTTTAGTAAACATACCCCTAAGTAAATAAAATAACCTCCTTTTGCTCTTATTCGACACCCTCTGTCCACTTCCCCATCATTTCCTCTTATCCAACGCATGTTTTCTACTTCTCTCTCCTAAGAGATTTGGTCACATTCAGTGCTTCCATTAGGCAAAATAAGCAGTCGCCTAGAGTACAGGCCCTCCAGAGTGCCAATTGCCACCACTGCCCCCGTCTCCGGGGTTTGCAAGAGCAGCAATAGTTCAGAAACTGCAAAGCAGTACTTACATTAAGTCAGCGGTGCTGCCTCGCGATTTCCACTCTCAATCCTCAGCCTCTTCAGTCCCCATCTGACACACACCGTGTACATCAGAAGAGGGCAGAAGAGGCCGAGGGTCGAGAGCAGAAACTGAAGTTGTGCCAGTGACTTAAAATAAGTGCTGCTTCACTGTTTCTGAACTATTGCTGCCGTTGCAAGCCCTAGAGAGGCGCAGCAGCAATAGGGGTGGGGGTTCCCACAGGGGGTGACAGGACGGAGGGGCCTGCCTACGGAGTCTCCAATCCTTGCACTAGCCCTGGTCAACTTTATATGTTTTGGTGTGCCATTACATTAGATACTTGATGCAAAGAGATTTACACTCCACCATCCAGAATCCATCCACTCTCATGCTGTCCGTTCTTCCTTCTCTTTCCTCCTTCAGTGGCCAGTTGATTATCAGAAGCCCCCTGTAGCTCTATATGTCTGTCTCCAGGAATCTTTCATGCATCAAGTCCAACCAATCCACAGTCTTTCTATATTGCTATAGCCTCCTCTTACTTCTTCTCACTCGTTCTTCCCCAAGTCTACTTTCAGTTTCCCACTGAATATGGATCCATATCCTCTCTTCCTTCTGTCTTTCATCTGGTATCTTCTTCTTGTTTATACAGAGGTTCGGACACTGGAGTTCTCTTGTCATTTGCCTACAGGGATCATATATTAGACTTCCATTTATTGTCTCCAACCCTCTGTAAAACATAGATGAAGATTTTAAGTCCTTTTGGGCAAAGAAATAACTATAGTACTTACATTGTAACTTGCCTTGAGTTTGAATTTGGAAAAGTTGAGTAATTAAATCGAAAATCCAAATCCAAATCACATTGCACAATCAAACAACTCAGAATAGATAAAAAGGACAGAGACATAAGATTCTACGTCTGACTCATATTCCTTCAAGATCCAGTTCACAGTTTTAACTTCATTCCAGAATTTTCCTTCTGTTAATCTGGTTTAGGGATTTCTCTCTAACATCTGATCCTCACCAGTTCACATTTACTTAGTGCCTTGCTTCAGGTTCTCTTAACCTCTTTGGCCTGCACATTTATAGCCCTTAGTTTGACAAGGAATGCATTTGCTGCTGCTACTGATGCAGAGATACTCATTTCTCTACTATATGACATCTCATCCCAGATGGATATTCAAGTGTAAAATGGCTCTTCATTTAAACAAATGTGGAGCAGTTTGTGGAGAACTCCATTCACTGAGTGACTTCAGTTGAATAGTCTTGAAAAATAGGGATTGTCTGATTTTTGTATGCCATCTGTGAGCCTTCTTGTGCTGTTTGGAGGATTGCCAGGAATTAATCTTATAACAGGTTGCCTATGTGTGAAGGCCTCGTAGGCATCTATTTTTAGCCTATTTTATAAAGGGACTTAGACACCTGTGTGTCTTTATAAAATACCAGCACAAATCCAGCATAAATAGTGGCCAGATCGAAGACATGGGCATTTATTTAGCTGGTGTAAATGTTAGCATGTAAATTGTGATTCCATTTGCTCTCCACCCGAACTCCACTCCTAAACATGCCCACAAGTATGCACCTAATTGCATGGTGCACATGTTATCTGTGAAGTTTAGCTTGTAAGAGACTTTTTACGTGCATATATACATGAAAATCTTTATAGAATTATCTCTTTATGTGTGAAGTTCTGTGATGACCACTCTCAGGTGACCAAGGCCCTTGCATTCGGGGGCCTTTCTTGTCTGCTCTTTTAGTTCTCTGTCTGCCCGATCCTCTCAATCTCAAACTATTGCTCTTCGACCTGTTTTCTCATACTTATCTATGATTTCTTTGTTTCTCTATCTCTGCCTCCACCAGATGTTAAGAACATAAGATATGCCATACTGGGTCAGACCAAGGTCCATCAAGCCCAGTATCCTGTTTCCAACAGTGGCCAATCTAGGTCATACGTACCTAGCAGTTCCCCCAAAAGACACAGGTTCCACAATGCTTGTATTGGGTCAAGCATTGATATCCTGGGTCCCTTCTTAATAATGTTTTTTGGACCTTTCCTCCAGGAACTTGTCCAAAACCTTTTTAAACCCAGCTACACTAACAGCCTTTACTACATCCTCCGGTAACAAATTCCAGAGTTTGATTACACGTTGAGTGAAAAAATATTTTCTTTTATTAGTCTTAAATAGTTTACCATGTTGCTTCATTGCATGTCTCCTAGTCTTTCTATATTCTGATAATGTAAACAATCGATCTACATTTACCCGTTCCACTCCGTTCATTAATTTATAGACTTCTATCATATCTTCCCTCAGCCATCTTTTTTCCAGGTTAAAGAGCCCTAACCTTTTTAGCCTTTCACCATAGGGGTATCCTTCCATCCCCTTTACCATTTTGGTGGCTGTTCTCTGAACCTTTTCTAATAACGCTATATCCTTTTTAAGATACAGCGACCAGAATTGCACACAATATTCAAGGTGTTTTCTGTCCTCCATGTCTGTTACGCTCTGCTTGGCTTCCTTCATCCTTTTGTCCAGCGATGTCAAAGCCAAACACATACGTACAGAAGTCGGCGCAAGTTTGGCATGCTGTCACAGAGAAACAGGGGCATCGTGTGGCTAATTTGCATATGAGTCCTGACAGTATTTTGATAGCATTAGGGGAAAGCCCTTGATGCCATCAAAATATGGTCAGGGGCAGGTGCCCCCAACAGAAAGCAAATCCCTGGTGGCTCACTGGCCCCGATCCCCCCACTCACACAACTAAAAAAAATCCTGGTGGAAAAGACACGTGATTTGTTGAGAGAGTGCAGATGTGCACTGATCTATCTCTAAGGGATACCCTCCTTGCCAAGTCCTGCCACCCCCATTTCTTGATGACTCCGGACTGCTAAAAGAGTGGAACTGAGAATGTAAATTCAACAGCTACCTAAGCTGGGTACTCAGGGGGATGGCAGCCATGAAATCCACATGCTGGGAGAAAGACAAAGGAGGCCCCCTTCTCTCAAAGATGGCAGATGCCCCTCCTTCACCACCAGCTGTCATACTGGCCATCTTAGTGGAGGAGGTCACCGCGGCCATAGTTAGGGCACTCTCATGTAAATTTGACGCCTTGCACAGGAAGATGGATATGCTCCACAGTTATATATCCCAGGCCGAGGACACCATATCGCAACAGAGCAGGAAATGAGCAAGCTACAGGAACTGATGAGAGCTAAACTTGATGATTTGGAGAACCAGAGCTGGTGCAACAATTTACGCATTATGGGCATACCAGAATCAGTTGAAGACCGAGAGTTGCGAGGGTACATCGAGTCACTTCTTTCACTTTTGTTCGACCTGGGAGAGGACTGTGGCCCTTTGCAAATGGAAAGCATGCACCACGTGGGACCGAGCCAACTGACAGAATGCTGCCCAAGAGTGGTCCTAGAAAAATTCTTAAGCTACTCCCAAAAAGATGCTGCACTGCGAGTGGCCCATAAATGCGGGCCTATTAACCAAGATGATCTGCACCTTCGGGTTGCCCAGGACTACTTGGCCGCATTGAGTCAGCGCCGAATTACAGTAGATAAGTGATCTATCAACCCACCTTACCAGCAGCTTTATTTTTTCCTTGGCCTCTCAGAGGTAAGTAGCATTGAATATAGCTATTGTACATACAATCTGCATGATATGAGTTCCTGCCAGTTGTGTCTTCACTGATACAACTTAATTCTCCTGATTAATGCTTGAACCTTAATCCTTCCTACTTGATACTGTGCAGCCTTTAAGTATACCGGTAGTTCTCAATCTGGTCTTGGTGTACACACTAGCCAGTCTGGCTTTCTTGATAACCACAGTGGACGTGCATGAGATAGATTTGCATGCACTGTCTCTCTCATGCATATTCATTGTGGTTATGCAGAAAACCAGATTGGCTAGCGAGTTTACCAGGAGAGGGTTGAGAACCACTGAGGTATACCATTTGTATTCTGGTGACATTGCATCATATTTCTATTATATGAGTATTCTACTGTGCTATTTAAGGTGTACATTACTGACAATGTATTGCTATTACAAGGATTTAATTTGCCTGTCTCCAGGTTTATCACACTGTTCTAATTGTCTATTATGCTGATATAGGGCCATTTTGCTATTGAGATGCTGCCACTACAATGTAAGATGTCTATGTCAAGCAAGGCCTGTTGTACACCACCTTGGATGAATCTCTTCATAACGGCAGTTAATAAGTCCCAATAAATAAATAAATAAACTATTCAGCTATCTGGGTCTAGACCAGTGGTTGTCAGCCCAGTTCCTTGGGATCCCAATAGAGGACAGCAACCTTGGGCTGGAAGGACTGGGGTTTCTAGTCCCACAGGTGCTCCTTGTGGTCTTGGGCAAGCCACTTAACCCTCCATAGCCCATGTTCCCTGTAAAATAGTTATCTCCAAGTTATAATGCCCTGTTCAATGTAATTTCAGTTTGTTCAATGTAAACCGCACTGATGCAGAATAGCGCGGTATATAAGAGAATGTAATAAAATAAAATAAAATAAAATAAATAAATACATCTAGCCAGTCAGGTTTTCAGGATCACCACAAGGAACTTGCCTCAGAGAGATATGCATACACTGCCTACATTGTATTCAGATCTCTGTCATGCATATTCATTGTGGTTATTCTGAAAACCTGACTGGCTAGGTGTGTCCCGAGGACTGGGTTGAGAACCTCTGATCTAGAACGTGAGGTGGGATAGTCAGTGATGGCGGTTAGCCATTCTAATGTGGCTAGGTGCCGCAGCTGAACTTCAAACCCGGATATTCAATACAGGGCCCGGATTACCTTTACAGTGCCTGACTTTAGGTGCATGTCGATAACCGGGCAATGGCTCAATATTGCCACTGCCTAGTTATCGATGGGTGCCACCTCCTGCATTAGGGTGTACTGTGGCAGCAGCCACAGATATTCAGCAGCACTATGTTAGTGCCGCAGAATATCCCAAATAAGGAGATTAGCATGATTAGCATATCCTCTTCTGAGCTTTTCTCTGTTTCTACATAGAACGGGGATAGATATTTTATACCTATTCACATTAAAGAACTGGTAAAAGAGGAAAGTGACTTAATGCACTGGTCTTGGCTTTACAACTTTATAGAGCCCTTTGGAGATTTAAATAAAACAGGTAAAAAAAAAAGCACAGTCTATGATGGCAGATAAAGACCAGTATGGTCCATTTAGTCTGCCCAGTAAGGTGGTTAGAGTGGTTGTAACTGCCATTCTGTGCAGGTCGCCCCCTCTGTGCCTGTGTTTAGGATTGTACCTGCCACTCCGTGCAGATCACCCTGGTCTATTTATTGAACTATAAAAGATATTTACTTTGATTTCATCCTCTTGCTATAAAGGGATCCATTGTGTCTGTCCCATGCCATTTTGAATTTTGTCATTGTATTTGCCCCCACCACTTCTATCGGGAGGGCATTCCAAACATCCACCACCCTTTCAGTAAAAAAGTATTGCCTGATGTCCTTCCAACTTCTCCTTCAGGTACTTTCCGATTTTACATACGTCAGCATTTTTGAAGTTTAGGACTTTGAGTTTCCTGTGACTCTGCCTTGGCTTTTACCTTAAACCACACTATGTGATGATCACTGCTGCTCAAATTGGCATCCAACCCGAGATTCTACACGTTATCTCCATTGGTGAGTACTAAATCCAGCATCAAACTTTCCCTGGTTGGTTCCATCTCTAGTTGTCTGAGCAGTGCTTCTTGGAAAGCATCCACATTACTTTTGTGATTTTCAGGCTCTCTATTCCTTCACTCCCTGCTGGCCTCTGTACTGGATCATAGCAAAGTAAGTTCTCAAATGCAGACTTTCTCACAGTTCTCAGCAGGGATCAAGACATTCTCAGAGAATACATATTACCTATAAGTCTGGCTGCTGCAGGGGATATATGTGTACATTGGACAAGCAAGTGCTGCTGAAAATTCACAGATAGGGGACTTATCTGTATAGCAGCGGTCGCTATCTGGATAAGTCCTTTTGAATATCTGGCCCTAAATAAATAAAAATATTCAAATGTTTGTTTTTTCCAAAGGTTTGTGTGGCATAATGTGATAATGATCCATTCAGACATGGGAATAATTTAATTTCTTTTTGGCAATGTTGTACTGCTGCTGTAAAGGCAGTCTGGCTGGCCGGCAGGATGCATCGATTCTCTGCGCCTAGAATTACTAGGTGACTCCATGTCATGTAGAGCAAGGAGACAAACCCTGCTTTGGTCCTCCCACTACATATATGGAGATACAGTTCTGATTTTCCTTACAAAACATAGCAGCATAGAAAATGATGGCAGATAAAGACCGTATGGTCTATCCAGTCTGCCTATCCATAGCAACTACTTTGCAGAACTACTGTATTCTTGCATATATTCAATAGGATGATCCAGGATTGGCTCAATGTGTCTTAGGTGACATGGAACCATCTGGATCCCATGTTCAATTCCTGACCCTGTGCTTCCCGATATTTAAAATCACTTATCTGGATAACAGCATCTGCTCTTCAGATAGGTGCCCTCAGCCGGATCTATCTGCTGATTTTCAGATAATGCCGCTGAAAATCGGTACTGACGGTCCAGACACCATCTATACAGATGCATGGACGGAGCATTGGAGGTCTCAGAAATTATCCATATAGCATCGATTTCCAGTTCACTGTCTGGATAATTTTAGGTTTAGAAATATTTTATTTACTTATTTATTTAACTACATTTGTATACCGCTTTTCACCAGGTCAAAGCGGTTTCCAAAGAACAAAACATTGTACATTGAACGTTTTTTTATACAAGCAAACATTTTAACATCTGAACATGTCAAATCTTTTGTTAATATAACTTTTAACATTTGATTAACGTAAATTTCCAATTAACATTTTAATTGATAGATACATACTATTTACATATATGTGTTTTATTGGGTTGTATTGTGCAGTTTAGGTGATTAGGTGGGAGGTCCAATGTGTTCTGTAAATAGATAGGTTTTTAGGTGTTTGCGGAATGTAAGGAGGTTGGTAATCCTTAGGGTGTATGGGAGGGAGTTCCAGAGGGATGGGGCATATAGCTCAAATGTCCTATGACATGTTTGTTGATTATATTTATGTTTGCTCTGTGATATGCTGAGATTACCGATTGTTGTTTGTCTATGAGGTCTAGAGGTTGGTGGTTTTTGTAGTAAGGGTTTGAGACATGTTTCTTGTTAGGAGTGTATTGCTTTATGAATGAGGAGTATGTATTTGTAGTTGATTCTGCTGGTGAATGGTAACCAGTGCAGTTTCTTTAGTATTGGGGTGATATGGTCGTATTTGTTTGCGCCTTGTATGATATGTTGTCATAGAGCGGATGCTAATGAAAGTGAAGACTTAGGGGCATGTTTACTAAAGTGCGTTAGTGCAATTCGCGTTAGGAGCCGCGGTAGTGAAAGAAACCCCAAATAAGGACATGGGCGGTACATCGTCACCACTACCGCGCGTTAGAAAAATTAACGAGCGTTACCGGGCGCCGTGCCGCATTACTGCGCGTTAATCATAAGAAGACGTACAGACACAAAGCACTGAAACAGAGCTGTAGCACAATGGTTATGGTACTGACCGCTGTTACAGGCAGCATGGGTTCGAGTCCCCAGTGTGCCTAACACAGAAGGCTGTCCCAGGCATCACCCTGCACATTACAGAGGGAAAGAGGAGGCATGTTTTTCGTTACGCTGAGTATTGGTGTCAGAAAAACACCCTCGGAGTGTGCTTAGCCACGTAAGATGATACGTGCGAGGTTGCGTGCATTGGTACGTGCGTAGTTCCGTGCGTAGCTGCGCGCGTACAATTGTGCGTCGGTACGTGCGTGGGTACGTGTTTGTTTACGTGCGTGGATACGTGTGTTTTTACCAGTGTGGGCATCTGATATTACAGACTTTGTAGGGTGTCCTGCACCTATGCATTATGCTAACAGATGTACGTGTGATGGCCTATGGTTTATCAGAGCCTGTGAGCAGCTGCTGGAGTTTCACAGGGTTGGATTGGACCAGTCACACCCATGATGCACTGCACATGCAAATCAGCTGTCCACAGATACACACCATGGGGAATGCACCCCCACAGCACCTCGGCCTGGTAGGGAGAACTGACCATGTGCACCCCCCCAGCACCTCGGCCTGATAGGGGGTACTGACCGTGTGTTGTACTGGCACAGAGTAGCTACACACCGTCACATTGTGCGGGTACTGTGCTCACCCTGAGGGTGCAGTGAGGTGCCCAGCACCAGGTCCAAAGCTGTGTTACTGTGTGAGATAGGTAGGTTCTGTAGGACCACCTTGGACATCTTTGTCTGTTTCAGTCAGGTGTAGCCCCCCATGCACCACCACCCCCCTCCCCCAGGGCTGAGGGTGGCAAACAGGGTCTCCCATCAAAAGACCCACAGTCTACCTCCCTGCAAAGGTGGCAGTAGAGGGGAACATTAACCCTAGTCCTGCTAAGGAACAGACACCCCACAGGGCAGTCAATGCAGCTCTGTACACAGCCATAACACAACAGCAGACAGACATTAGGCCTGGATATGGTATGCTGCACCCCACCACTATCTGATATTCCCCTGGTGCAAGCCATCAGCCACTGCACCCTGCAAGCCACTCCATCACAACACCTACTAACTGCAAACAGTCTGCTAGTGCCCAGTGGAGAGGCCTGCACGCAGAACTGGGATGTCAGCATACACAGCAAGCAGATACATCAGTGACTGGGCCCCAAAAGGAAACCCATATGTATCACATGAGAGAAATATTAGATAGCACTATAGGAGTGCCTAGCCATGCTGTGGTCACTGCACAGTCAGGGTGATAGTGATCTCTCAGCAGGATATACTGAGGTCACCCTGTCTGTGTAGGTGGTGGCCGGGCACTACAATGTGCCTGTCACTGCCCTATGCCCTGTGCAGATGCACCCTGGCCAGGCCACCCTGTCCGGCCTATACCCATGGTACCTTGCTCCTCATTATGCACATTGGCAGCCCAATACTGTCAACATTGCTGGATAGACAGACAGCCACCCCCACACCTATGCCAGCATTGTGCTACTATAGAGGTGGTCAGCAGCCATACCCACGACACCAGTCATGGGCATAGTACAGGCATGGATATGGTACACAAGGCTGTTGGGGGGTCACTCCCCAGGGAGGTGAACACTGTCAGAGACCAGACCTGCAGCAAACACCGCAGACATCAGAATGATTGTTATGGTGGAGCGCAATGAGCAAACTGTGCTTAACGTAGGAATTGATATCTGCCAGTTATCATAGGGAACGTTTGATAGCTCTGTACCATATACCCAGGTGTAGGGTGGCATTGCTAAGGTATGCAACTGCTAGTATTGGGAGATACAGGCAGGGCCCAATGTCTTGCCTCTCCAGGAGGCATTGGCCAATGGGGCCTGTGGGTGGGTGTGTGGCCCTGTTGGCTGCTGCTTTACGGCAGAGTTCCCCAACTCTAGTCCTGGTGTTCCAAACACTGTTCGGGTTTTCATGCTGTCCTCATAAATATGCATGAGCTACATCTGCATACCATGGGGGTGGTGCATAGCTATGCAGCACAGGCATCTTTATTAGAGGCAGCATGAAGCCGGAATGGTGTGGGGCCCTCCAGGACTGCATTTGCGGGACTCTGCTTTAGGTAATGTGCCTGTTTCTGGTGTCTGTGTTTGGTGTGGTAAACTATAGGCCATGTGTATGTTCTCTGCAATAAAGGAGTGTCTGTACTATCACTGTTTAGTGGTGGGTAAAACTATGGTGACTGGGTTGGCAAGAGCCCCAACTGGGATTTGAACCTGTGACCCTCTGGTCTTATAGGCACTGGCTGTGTCTGTTGCACCACACTGTGGCCACAGAGACAGTGCACTCCCTGGAGTTAGTTAAACCGGCCTGACGAGCCAGAAACCCTGCTCTGCAACAGGTTTACTGTGGCCTCATTTACCTTATGCAGACAAAGGTGTACATAAACCTCAGAAAAGACCTCAAAAAAGGGGCACACACCCATAACCAAGCTGGGCAACAATGATATCATTGGAAAACATTACACCACACGCCCAGGACAGCTCCATTACAATGTAATGCTCTTTGAAAGGGTCTGCGGAGCATAGACCCTTCCACACATCATTTCTTTTTATTTTTGTGCTTTCCAGGGAGTGTTGTTCCTTGTTGCCCATTGCTATCACTGTTGCCCAGCTGAATTATGCTTTTTAAAATGTTTCTTGTGGTCATTTTTAACGTTTTATGTGAAATATTGTTCTGTGCACATGTATCACACTGCTCACGTTTTGTGGGTTTCCCCGGTTTTTCTGTACATTGCTGACGGAAATGGTTTCTCTTCCCTTTAAATGCCTTTTAACGACAGGTTTTCATTCGCGTTGGAATTGAGCTCTGAAATTCAGCGCGTTAGTATGAGGGGTGCCTCTCCCCGCCCACTCTCCGCCCATTGACCCCTTCTCTCCGCCCACTCTCCACCTTCTGCGCTGTTTTAACGCGCCGCGGAGGTTTACGATCGTTAACTACGGTTAACGCGCGTAGTATGACGTTAACGGTCGTTAGCGCGTCGGTACGCGCGTTATACGGCACTTACGGTCGTTAACGTCATATAACGCGCATTAGTCACGTTTACCGCACTTTAGTAAACATGCCCCTTAGAAAAAAACGCTGTCTTTCACAAAACAAATGATGTGCAGAAGATGCAATTGCCCTGCAGCGCAGCTAGAGGGAGCAGGCGAAAACTTACAGAGGCTGAGTTAACACACCCGGCTGATGATTCTGCAGAAGTTAATCAGCTGCACCTGAAAAGTAGCCCGGGGAACTCAAACCTGGAATGCCTTTATAAGCATAAAGCTAGTGCAGGAACAGAGAGAAGGAGGAGAAGGGGAGCTGAGACAGCCAAGAACAGCAGCCCAACCAGATCAAGCAGTGCAGCCAAGACAAGCAGCACGACAAGGACAGCAGGAGCTGGAAGAGGAGCAGAAAGAGCCAGAGAGAAAGACGGGCCGTGGAGAGTCAGTCCGGAGAGAGACTTGGTAGCAGGAGACCTCAGAGGTAAAGAGCTCAGAAGGAGAGAGCCATACCTGGAGAGAGGCCTATGCTCACCAGAGGACTCTGAAACAGGATTGAAAGGCTCCAGAAGGAAAGGTACTGATAGCAGAGTTACCTATACCAGGAAGCAAGGAAGTCTGGATTCCTCACCAGGTTTTCCTAGGCTACAGAAAGGTCAAGCAGTGCACAGAAGCTTCCAAGAGAAAGTCTGCCAAAGAGACTGTGTCCTGAGAGAAGTGCCTGAGAAGGAAAACTCCAGTTATACCGGCTACAGGAAGCCAAGGTATGGTGACACTTTATTCATAAAGAGAAGCTCAGCTCCTACAAGCTCTTGTAAAGCAGATATCCAGTTTGATAGGAAAGGAAGCAGGCCAGAGTTTTATAAGCCAGGACGTAAGGGCATAGGAACAAGCCAGGCTTATTTGAGAGCCCTAGAACAGCCTTACTGGAAACAAGGGAACAGAAACAGTGACTGGCAAACTATAGCGGTCAGGGAAAGCTCCAATTCAGAGGGAGATAACAATGACCCAGAGCCCATGCAGATAGCGCTTGAGGATCCTATTCCCTTATCTCAAGACGAATTAATGGATTGCTCCATTTGTATTGCGGGCAGTTTTGAATCACTCCCTGAACTGTGAGTTATACAGACATTGCTTTGAGAATATTCATGTTTGTGCTGAATGAAAGAGGAATGTTCACTCCTTTGTTTTGCTCTAAAGTTTGAAAGAATCCTGGGTTAAATCCTACAAGCAACTGTGAAGTTTGTAACAGTTTGCCTCTTTACTTATGTTGTGGTGGAAGCCTGAAAAGAAGGACTTTCTGTATTTCTGTATCTCAGCGAACCTTTTGCGTTAAAAGGGAAATAAAAGCCTTATTTAACCTCTACTTGGCATACACAATTTATTCACATAAGGAGTAGGACTACAAAGACCAAGATACCCTTGGCCTTAAAAGAGCCCTCTACTCCCAGAAAATAATAATATGCTCAACCTACCCTTACAGCCACTGGCCACTGGGGGGGGGGGGGGGGGGGTTGAAGTGAATAGGGCAGTTTGTGAATAGGGCAGAAGTGAATAGGGCAGTTTGTAGTGGGAGGAGTGTTGATTGGGGTAATCCTTGGTAGATGTTGTTGCAGAAATCTGCATGAGGGAGCAAAAGGGTTTGTAGTGTGGATCTGAAGTCTGTTGATTCCAGGAGAGGTCTAAGGGGCATGTTTACTAAACTGCGGTAACGTTACAGACCGCGTGTTATGTAACGTTAATGACCGTTAGGTAACGTTAACATGCGGTATGTAATGTTAACGCGCGTTAACATTACCTAATGATCGTTAACGTTCCCGGCCGCAGTGAACACCGCAGAGGGTGGAGAGAGGGCGTGGGAAAGGGGTCAATGGGTGGGGAGTGGGCAGGGAGAGGCTCCCTGCACACTAATGCGCTGAACTGAAGGGCTGAATCCTACCACGAATGAAAACCTGCCATTAGATGCACATTTGCAGGAGAGAGAAACAATTTCAGTGTCAGCAATGTACAGCATAGACAGAGAGACCAAGAAACGTGATAGTAGTGCTCCATTTCCAGCAACAGCATAGTGCCCAAGTATGAAAGGCCACTATGGCGAAGGTGCAAGTGGGGCATAGGCGGCTTCAGGCGGGACATGTAGCGGGGGTATCTGGGGCACAGGGTGGACTAGGCGGGTGCCTAGGTGGCACATAGGAACATAGAAACCAGAAATCAGCATGACAGCAGCTGACAAAGGCCAAACACAATGCACCTACATCTACCTGGTCCACCCGAGCTAACAGTTGCCAGGGCACTGACCTGACATTCCCCCAGCCAACACTCCCCCAAGCGGATGGGACAGACTATTGGTAGGCGGTGATGGGGGGGATGCGAGGATGCTCATGTATGTCCCATGCACCAGACCCCACTCCCTAGTTGACCACCTACCCACACAGTGGATGGCCTGGGACTGCGCACTACCAGCACTGACAGCATATGGTCATGTCAGCATGGCAGGGGGGGTGTGCCCGTGCTGGAGGCAGCAGTGGCACCTGCCTGCGTGGACCTAGGCCATGCCCTGTACCAGTATGTGGTGTGCAGTGCAACATAAAAGGTCTGGCTGAGGAAATGTACAGGTACCCCCAGGGACCACCATGCAACTGTGGCAACAGTGTGGTGCAGTACACCCAGCCAGTGTGTTCAGAAGCAGAGAGTCACAGGTTCAAGCCCCAGCTGTGGTTCCTACAGAGCATGTCTCTATGTTTTACCCTACAATGCAGATACAACAGCAACATGTGCAAAGCCCAAAACAGCAGCGAACAGGGGTATAAACACCCACTCACACAGGCTCCACAATCCAAAGATGCATGGAGAGTCAGGCTGTTGGCCCCAGCATTGAGCTGCTGTTATCACCAGAGCACTACTACTACCTCCTGCACAGTTTAGCAATGTCGGCACTGTGATCAGGACCAGTGTGGTGGGCAGGGTTGCCAACCACCCCTATCTTTGCACAATGCTGCAATAGGAGTGTGTGTGTGTATGTCTATCCATTGTTTTGTGGCTGCCCACACCTCACCGGGCCCACAATGTCCCACTGTTACCAGCGTTAGACTGAATATGTGCTTAATGAGGAGCAAGGTGTTGTGGGTATGGCCAGGACAGGGCGAATTGGCCAGGATGCATCTTCACAGGGCGTGGGGCAATGGCTGGGACACTGTAGTGCCTGACCACCACCTGCATGGACAGGGTGGCCACAGCATGGCATGCTGGGAGGGCACTCACTCTGACCGAGCAGTGACCATGGCATGTCTAGGTTCCCACATAGCACTCTACATCATCTGCCTCCAGTGATCCTTTTGTGTTTCTAGTGCTGGAGCATCAGTCATTGAGATACCTGCTTGGTGCACATAGTTTCTCTGTGAGCATGCACTGTAGACTGTCTGCAGTTAGACTGTGCATGGTTGGAACACCTATATCCTGCAGTCTGACTGTGCTGTCTGCTGGTGACTGGTAGACGGTGGTGGGAGGCAGTTGGGGTTTTTCAGAGCTAACCCCATCATTGCTGCTGGTCTACCACTGCTCCAGCCACAGGTATAGCTCTGGCCCACCAACCCTGAAGGGCAGTGGCAGACCAGCCGGATGGAGGTTGCTTCACTGGGTATGGGGCAACCTGTCCCTTACCTACAAAAAGGGTGATGTGAGTCCTTTGGGGTATGTAGTGTATACCACTTTGACCAATAAAAGCACTGCTACACAAACCTCATGCAAGTCTGGAAACCTCTCTGCCCTGGTAACAGGTGCCCATGTCAACCAGACCCTAACATGGGGTACACACTAATCTGGGTGGTGTCTGGTCCCAGAGGGCCACATGTGACTTCAGAATAAAGATGAACACCAAATTACCTTCAGCTGTACAGCAAGGAAAACCTGTCATACACTGGTAGTGATGGGGATGTACAGCAGGGCCTATCTCTAACACCACATGTACTGCGGACCTAGTGCTGGGCACCCATCCTATCCGTCAGGGAGAACGCAGAACCTGCACAATGGCATGGTCTATAGCTACTCTGTGCCAGTATCATGAACTGTCAGTTCGTCTTTCCAAGCTGAGGTACCGGAGAGGTGCAGACCCCATTTGCTGATCAGCTGTAGACAGCTATTCAGCATGTGCATTGCATCATGGGTACTGGTGGGGTTACCCTATCCTGGCACTTCAGAGCAGAGAGTTTGTGCAGTGACCTGCAGTCCTTCTGTACCCAGCCATTGCTGTGATTATACACCATGGAAGTAGAGTCTACTGGTTAATAAAATGCCATTTTTGGCAGTGTTCATGGGTTCAATTCCTCATTGTTCCCTCCTCTCATGCCTGTCCTACTCAAATAGTGTGCATGCCTGTAACAGTCATATTTTTGCAGATTTGTGCTGCCAGCCCATAATACCCTCGCCACAATAGCCAACATTCCATCGGTCCGTCTATCTGCGTCTGTCAGCTGTGTAGAGGGACCTGTCTGCCTGTGCGGGCTGTCACCCCATGTCCTGCACTGCTACCCTTTCTTGCATTGCGCCTTTTCATGCTTGCCTCGCCTGTGCCTGATCTGCATGGCACCACCACTCCTCTGTCCACCCATCATTGTAACTATCCTGTCACCTCCGCCTCCACTGGGGGACACGTATTCCCAGGGCCGGCATGTCCATTAAGCAAGAATGTTTTTTGCACAGGGCCCCGCGTTTCAGGGGGCCCCGCGCAAAGAACATTCTGCTTGCAAAGTAAATTTTAAAATAAAAATAAAAGCTGTCTGCTGCCGCTGCCGCCGCAGCGGCAATGGCAGACTCGCATATCCCGCGGGGCCCCCCTCCCCGACAGAGCCTGCCCTCCCTGCATCAGCTCCGTCGGCTTTCAGAGCTCGAAGGGAGACTAGTTTCCCTTCCGTGGCTCTGTTAAGCCCGCAGGGGCTGATGGGACATTCCCATCAGCCCCTGCGGGCTTAACAGAGCCGTGAGGGAGAAACTCTCCTTTCGCGCTCTGAAAGCCGACGGAGCTGATGCAGGGAGGGCAGGCTCTGTCGGGCGGGGGGGGGGGGGGCCCGCAGGATATACGATTCTGCCGTTGCCGCTGCGGCGGCAGCTGCAGCGGCAGCAGACAGCTTTTTTTTTATTTTTAATTTTCCCTGGGCTGTTGGGGTGGGAGTTAGGACTGGAAATGGGCTAATGGGGTTAGGACTGGAAGAGGGCTGATAGGAGGTTAGGATTGGGGCTATGGGGAGCTAAGTCTGGAAATGGGGTGATGGGGGTTAGGACTGGAAGTGAGCTGATGGGGGTTTAGGACTAGTAATGGGCTATGGGGGGGGCTTAAACTGAAAATTGGGTGATGGGGGTTAGGACTGGAAATGGGCTGATGGGGTTAGGACTGGGAGTGGGCTGATGGGGGGTTAGGACTGGTAATGGGCTATGGGGGGGCTTAAACTGAAAATTGGGTGATCGGGGTTAGGACTGGAAATGGGCTGATGGGGTTAGGACTGGGAGTGGGCTGATGGGGGGTTAGGACTGGTAATGGGCTATGGGGGGGGGGCTTAAACTGAAAATTGGGTGATGGGGGTTAGGACTGGAAATGGGCTGATGGGATTAGGACTGAGAGTGGGCTGATGGGGACTTAGGACTGGTAATAGGCTATGGGGGGGCTAGGACTGGTAATGGGTTGGGGGGGGGGGTTCCTAGGACTGGAAATGGACTGAGGGGAAGGGGGGGCTTGAACTGCAAATAGCTGATGGGGAGGGGGGCTTGGAATGGAATAGGTTGTGAGGGGAGGGAGCTAGGACAGGAAATGGGCTGATGAAGGGGGCTAGGATAGGACTGGGAATTGGTTGTTGGGGGAGCTAAGATTGGAAATGGGCTGTGGTGGGGGCTTGGATTGAAATAGACTTATGGAGGGGCTAGAACTGGAAGTAGGCTCATGGGGGGCTTGGATTGGAAATGGGCTGAGTGGAGGGGAGCTAGGATTTGACATGGGCTGATAGTGGGGCTAGGAAAGGACTAGAAATGGGCTGATGGGAGGCTGGTATTGGAAATGAGCTGATGGAGGGACTTGGATAGGACTGGAAATGGATGGGGGAGCAAGGACTGGAAATGGGCTGATGGGGGGGGCTAGGACTGGAAATGGGCTGATGCGGGGACTAGAAGGGAGTGGATACTGGGTGGGGCTGGAACTAGAAGGGAGCTGATGTTGGGGGAGATTAGAATGGGATGGAGCTGGGAGAGTGAAATGGAGAGGGGAAAAATATTTTGTGTGGGACGGAAGAAAAATCTACAATTGGCTGGGTATTGGGAGAGTAAGTGGGGATTGAGGATGGAGGGGTAAAATTTGAGTGGATGAAATAGGAATGAGGAAAGAGCAAAAGGAGAAAGATTAGTATGTTAAAGCAGATGTAGAGAGAGAATGAAAAAAAATTAGAAGAGAGAAGAAAGGACAAACGGACAGCAGACGATGGAGAGTTAGCAGAAGACACAAAGAAACCAGAAGAAAGTGGCTGGAGCAATTGCAACTGAAAAAAATGCACAAAAGGTAGAAAGATATCTCTTTATTTTGAATTTATTAACTGGAATATGTCAGCTCTGGGAAATATGCATCATTAACGTCTGTGCTTTGTTTAGTACAGTGGTTCTAAACCAGTCCTCCTTGAATCCCTAGGCCAGTCGGGTGTTCAGGATAGCCCTAATGAATATGCATGAGATATATATGCATTAGAGATATCCTGCCAACCTGACTGGTTTGTGGCCCTCTAGGGCTGGATTTGGAGACCCCTGCCTTACACCTCTGTCATTTAAGATTGTGAGTGGGCAAGGTGCAGATGTCCTAGACATCAAAATGGTAGATAGAATGTGTCACATGCCTCCTCAATTCTCACCACCACCAAAAAGTTGTCTAATAGACAATATTTTGGTGGTGGTGAGAAGCAAAGAGGCATGTGACAAATTCTATCTAACCTTTTAGATGTCTTAGAGATCTGCACCTTGTCCACTCACAATCTTAAATGACAGAGGTGTAAGGCAGGGGTCTCCAAATCCAGCCCTAGAGGGTCACAAACCAGTCAGGTTGGCAGGATATCTCTAATGCATATATATCTCAAGCATATTCATTAGGGCTATCCTGAACACCCGACTGGCCTAGGGGTTCAAGGAGGACTGGTTCAGAGCCACTGGTTTAGTACAAGAGGAAATTAATTTATAGTTTTATTTCTATAGTGTTGTTGTACATTCCAAGTTTGGCTTTTGGGGTTCCCAGTTTAATTGTCTTCCTGTTTCTAAATTGTGATTCCTTGTTTGGTGATGGTCTGTGTTCTGCATGTGTAATTGAGTTGAGGTATTCTGTTTATATAATTCCTATTTGACCTTGCCACTTGTTCCCTTTCTCCAGTAGGTCATGTATTGTTATTCTATGAAATATATTGGTTTAATATTTGCAGTGTTGCCTTTTGATAGATAGAGTATAGTGCTTTGTGAGTCCTGGTAGTGCTGTTAGGATATGGTGGGTTTGCTATGGGTTCTAAATGGGCAGTGTTTGTAGTAGTTCCTAATGTGCCTGGCGGTTGGCACTGGATTATAGTAATGTAGAAATCTTTTAGTCTTTCTTTATCCATACTCTCATGAAGAGGCATGCTTACTAAAAGTTAGTGTATGGTAACATTATGCAAATATTTATGCAAATGAGGCCCCCACCGAGTCTCCGCACATGGCCCCGCACCCCCCTTGGGCCGCCCCTGTGAATTCCCATCGTCTGCCACCAACTGTCTTTCCAGTACTTTACATTGTTAACACCCTGTGCTGTGGTACAGTTGCCCCCACCATGTTTGTCATCAGTACTGGCAGCCACATAGGATGCCTGCAGATATGGCAGGTCCAGTGGTTCCCAGCTCTTTCTTTTTCACTCACCTGTTCATTGCCTTTCCTGAGTGCTCTATCTTGTGTTAAGGCTGCATCTGTCTCTGTTCCTCACAGGTCATGCATGTCATCCTGCAGCACCTTGCAGCCCTTAGAGGAAAGGCGGGATAGAGATGATATGATTGAGATGTTTAAATACCTCCATGGCATAAATGTACAGGGGCAGAGGCTCTTTCAATTGAAAGCAAGTTCTGCTATGAGGGGACATGGGATGAGGGTGAAGGGAGATAGATTCAGGAGTGCTGTGTGGAAATATTTCTTTACGGAAAGAGTAGTGGATCCGTGGAATAGTCTCCCAGTGGAGGTGGTAGAGATGAGGACAGTATCTGAATTCAAAAAAAGCATGGGACCAACACAGAGGATCTCTAAAGGAAAAAAGGGGACTGTTGTAGTGGTTGATATGGAAGGACAGACTAAATAGGCCATGTGGTCTTTTTCTGTCATCATGTTTCTATGTTTCTATATCAGCAACACAGCAACTGGACACAATGCTGGAAATTGTGATCTAACACACCGTTTTATACATAGGCATTGGCATGCAGTCCTATAACTGTACCTTTCATGTGCATGGCTGGAATTGAACATATCCTATGTGGCAATAGTATTGTCTACATAGATGCTATTTCAGTTTGCATGCAGTATAATCAGACTTGCATCTGGTATGTGATGGGATCTTCGATAGGTGACTTGGGCAGTTCTATGCATATGAGCACAAATAAATGTCGGCCATTATAGCAGATGAGACCACTCCGAGAACAAGTATAGATGTTCTTTGGTGTTTGCTCTGAAGCAGCAAGATGTTCTCACACACATAGCAACCAAGGTTCTCGGCATTTGGCCTGTCACATGAGAACACATGGGCACAGCATAGTTGGCCTGCACAGGGGCCAGGGCCCTGCCTTGTTGTGGTGGATTAAAAGCTGGGTGGTATCCTAATGCACAGTGTAAGTGGCATGCCTTAATTTTTAAGCAGGGATGTGTAGCTCCATTTCTGGAGGGCCGCAAATCAGTCATGTGTTCATATCCCTAAAGAGTTTGTATTAGGTAATTTCCATACAATGGGGGCAGGGCATGCACATTTTTCTTATGCATATTCATTATGGACATCTTGATAACCTGACTGGTTGGGAGACTTGCAGACCTATAGTCCAGGTAACTCCCCAGCCAGTTACCTTTTCCAGGTATCCACATTGAATAGGCATGAGAGATATTGTCATACGATGCACTGTCAGCAAAACTCTATCATGCATATTTATTGTGGATAGGCCAAGATGTGCACTAGCTGGAGAGCAGGTTGCAGAACCCAGTTTTAGAGGGTTGCAGAATGTGTTCAAAGCCTCCATAGTGAGACATATACATGGCAACCAATCAGATACAAAAGCATGTTTTCAATGACAGAAGGTGATGCATTGGTTTTGCTGCTTGCTTCCCTTCCTTCACCTGCATGTTGTTCTTAGATCCGTGCCTTCCTGGATACAGTACATAATCACTTTCAGCAGACATAAGTTTCTTTTGCTCCTTCCACAGTGAACATCAGTTCCATGCTGTGCATCTATTACCTGACCCCTGCAGATAAGCACTTAACATACCAAACAGTAATATGTCCAGTGGGGGGCTCAAACTCTCAGCCTTTCCTGTATGAGGCAGTTTACATGTCACTGTGCTGAACAGTTATGACTATGTGTGGTTTTGGTTTTGGAACCATTGGTCATGACTGACATATTTGTAAATGCTGCAACAGCAGCGCAGCCATGACAACATTTAACCTATCATGCCTTGTGCCTTGTGTACCTAGTGAAACATTTGGCAGGCTTAGTTCTCCTTTTTTTTTTTTCGAACTTTGGTGCCATGCATCTGGCCTGATGATAAGATTGCTGTGTGCATTATTCCCTGAGTGGAGCCTTCATAAGGTGGACCTATGGCATGCAGTTATTTATCAATATGTTAGCTATGACTAGCATACATCATGTAATTTCAGGACATCCCATACAAACCTTCCCTGTACTTCCTCCCCTACTGGTAATATGCGATCATGTTTACCTAGGACATAGGTTCACACAGGATGTGCTGCTTCTAAACTCCCTCTCAGTCTACCTTGGCCCTTCAAATGATGTCTGACTATCTTGCAGACCCAATGCAGCCATCAAAAGTGGAGCCAGTAACACACCAGAATTTGTGACAGCAGCCATGTCTGCATATCTCAGCTGTGTGACAGCACACTCTCCTTTGGCAGGATTCAAACTGACATTATTTTGACCACCCTACTGCATTGCAGACTATGAGGCTACCATGGCGGTCCATACTACAGCACCTCCTGCTATCTGACATGCTGTACACAGGTTCTAGGGACCCATACTGGCTCTCAAGACATGGATGCCAGGGTGTTGACTGAGACATTCACAGAGTGGTCTCTTCTGCACACATGGCACTGTACTTTTGTCAATGCAAAAGAAGAAGGCTAGCAATGAGATGCATTGATACAATAACAGCAGTTATGGGTGCCACTCTGTCAACAATGAGCCCTGCCTGACTGAAGACCAAACACAGTTTAGGACAACTAGCCAGAGGGTTGCCATATGATCTTTTTGCTGCTTTTCACACGGTTGACAACAACCTTCTTCTTGATACCTTGTCCTTGCTTGGTTTTAAGGGCTCTGTGCTTTCCTTGTCTCTTCTTATCTCTCCCATTACTCTTTCAGTGTTGTTCTGGTAGATCCTCTTCTATGGCTATCCCGCTCTCAGTTGGTGCACCCTTTTGTCTCTCTATACCCAATCCCTTGGTGCACTCTTCACTTCCCATAGCTTTCAGTACCATCTTTACACTGATGACTCCCAGATCTACCTCTCTACACCTGAAATCTCTCTGGCAATCCAGGCCAGGATCTCTGCCTGCCTTTTGGATATTACTGCCTAGATGTCTCATCGCTGCTTGAAATTGAACATGGCCAAAACTGAGCTTCTTATTTTTCCCCCTAAGCCCTCCTCTCCCCTTCCTCCTTTCTCAATCTCTGTCGATAACTCTCTACTCCTCCCTGTCTCCTCAGCTTGCAACCTTGAGGATGTCTTTGATTCCTCTCTCTCCTTCTCCAAACAGATCCAACTGAAAGCTAAAATCTGCCATTTCTTTCTCTACAACATCAACAAAATTGGCCCATTCCTTCTGAATACACTACTAAGACACTTATCCACTACTTAGTCACCTCCTGTCTAGACTATTGTAACCTACTTCTTGCTGGTCTTCCTCTGAATCATCTCTCTCCCCTCCAGTTTGTTCAACACTCTGCTGCACGGCTAATCTTCTGTCAGCTTTGTCATGCTCATATTACCCCTCTTCTCAAGTCACTTCATTGGTTCCTATCCGTTTCCGCATCCAGTTCAAACTTCTCCTGCTGACCTATAAGTGCATTTACTCTGCAGCTCCTCACTACCTCTCCTCTCTTATCTCTCCCTGCAAACCTCCTCGAGAACTCTGCTCTTCTGGCAAATCACTTCTATCTGTGCCCTTCTCTTCTATTGCTAACTCCAGACTTTACTGCTTTTATCCTACTGCTCCTTATGCCTGGAACAAACTACCTGTGTCTATACATCAGGCACCTTCTCTGACCCTTTTCAAATCCAGGCTGAAAACTCATCTCTTTGCTGCTGCTTTCGGATCTTGACTCACCTGATCTCCTTTGTGTTTCCTTACCATTCCCCCTAGATGTATCTCATGTCTACAGCTACTGTGTTGTCTGTTTTGACTAGACTGAAAGCTCTGATGAGCAAGGACCGTCTTTTACATGTGTATGTGCAGCACTGTGTACGTCTTGTAGTGCTATATAAATGTTCAGTAGTAGTAGTAGTAGAGTCAACAACGACTCAACAGCACTTAACAACAACAACAACATATTTAGCCATTAGTGTTAAAAATCAGCCTTTAATCAGCAAACAGGAAATCTGTGTTGGAGGGGGTGAAAGCACCAATGGCAACTGGTGCCAGAGACTCTTGGTATGTGCTTGTGCCATTTTAAAATAATTGTCATTGCTGCAGGCCCTGAAGAGCGGAAGCAGTAGGGGCAGGGGTGGGAAGAAAGAAGCAGTAGGGATGAGATTCACCTAGGGTGCTTCATATCCTTGCACCAGCCCTGTTGCACCCATTACTCAAATAATTATGAAATACAATACTGTCTCCACACTGTGGTGACCCCATTGCCTCCCTCCTACATTCTCTTCTCTCTCTCTCCCTCCCCTGCTGCTCTGAAAATGGGACTCTGGCTCAGGAGTACACCTCCATTCTATAATACAGAGGGACAGCAGGTATCCTCTCTATTACAGTCCAAAAGAAGGTGGAGGGAGGGGATTAGGATGGCTGCAGAATATCTTGGAAGCCAATATTCAAACCAACATCTCTATGGGAGTAACTTTATCAAGTTTTTTAGGCATATAAAGCATGTTTTACATGCAAAGAAAGGCTGCTTAAAGCTGTACGGCCAAATATGCGACTAAAAGTATGTGCACCAGCAAAATCTAACATACTTGCATGCACAGCACATGTAAGCATTCCTGGGGGCACAGTTTGGGTGGCGCAGAAGCAGAGCAACGAAGTACATAAGAACCGCCATACTTGGTCAGACCAGGTCCATCAAGCCCAGTATCCTATTTCTAACAGTGGCCAATCCAGGTCACAAGTACCAGGCAGGTTCCCAAAAGGCACACAGGTTCCACAAAGCTTGTCCTGGGGCAAGCAGTGGATTTCCTAGGTCATCTTTAATAATGGTTTATGGATCTTTCCTCCAGGAACTCGTCCAAACTCTTTTCAAACCCAACTACACTGACAGGTTTTACTACATCCTCCGGTAAGGAATTCAAGAGTTTGATTACATGTACATGCATATGAGCATAGATGTTGTGAAATCTGGACAGTACTGAGTGGGATTATTGATGGAATGTAGAGGTGGGAGTACAACCGTCTGTAGCTTTCCTGCTGAAGTATACTTGTATGTTGTTTATTTGCTATTTAATCAAATAATATTGGAACTAAAAAAAGTGAGTATATGCACATATTTACCCTTTCTTTGGAACACGTGTAAATTTCTGTGAAAGAATTTGTCTTTAGCAATGCATATGTCACCTTTATAAAATAGACGCCTTGATGGACATTTTACATAGACACTTTCTATTTATTAGGCCCCGTCTTTATAGCATGCTCGACCTACACATATCTGTTTGGAATCCTCCTTCAAAAAGTTCAAGGTTCTTCTGAAAACTCACTTTTTTACGCAGGCTTTTCAGGGATACCAGGGTTAGGGCATGGGTTCCAGGTATGCTTTCTCATTTTTGTACTCTCTCTTTTATTTCCTGTTTTTATTGGCATTCCTTTTCCTATTTTCCCTTATTTCTTTATGTATTTTAATCTGTGTACACTACTCTGATACAAATTGGCATAGGGCAGTATAGAAAGATCTAAAAAAACATGAAATTACCTTGACAAGTCTGTGCTGCTGAACCTCACAAATAGCACTTAAACTCTATTTACACGTGGAAACATTTTCTAAAATGATCTATCTGCATAACCCTCAGAAATTTAAAAATAAAAAGTCACTTAATGCAGTTCTCGCCACCACTGACCACACAAGTAGCTCGGAATAATCAGTCCAACAAGAATAAATCTAGCAAAGTTAGAGCAAGACTTAGGTAAATGTAATATAATAATACAAATTTAATATGATAAGACAAGTAAAATGAAACAAAATAAAGGGTGGAAGTCTCTTAATCAATGACTAGAAGCATATAGGAGCATGCCAAAAATATTAATGCCCATTAAGAAGAGCTTAGTAAAGCAGTCCAAGTGGTGTCATAAAAGACTTGTAAAGGAGGTCGCCTTTTGGCTTGCCCCTTCGATGAGTAGGTGATGGCATGAAACCTATTGGTGGCAGCAGCAGTGGGTGAGGTCAGTGGTCAGGGCTTGTTTCATGTGAATTGTGTTAGAATGGACGAAGCTACACCAACCTGGAGCAGTAGCCTGACCCGTCTTTATGGGTAGGCACTATGGCACTGTGCCAGGGGCCCCACGCATCTAAGGAGCCCCGCACACTCCAGCAGCTGATTGTTGTAATGTTTTAGTTTTATAAATCCTTTTTATGTTTAAGACATTTAAAGTTTAATTTTTTTTATTATGTTATTTCTTTACTTATTCTAGTTTCAATTTATTTTTTTACATTTTTATTTTACACTCGTAAAGTTTTTTAAAGTTATTTTTAAATGTTTAGTCCTTCGTTCAGCTTGTTCAGTGTTCCTGAACAGTAGACTGTAGACCGGGAACCAGGCTATCATAATCTACTTCCGGTTTAACTTGTAAACACTAAAAGATGCTGACACCTCACCTGACAGCGTAACATTTACAGGCATGTTTACTAAAGTCCGTTGCTGTGCGGGTCCCCGTTAGTGTGCTGGTGCCATATAAGGAGTGGGCGTGCCAGGCAGAAAAAGGAAAAAAACGGACCGTAGGTTTGTGAGTCGCGCTAATGTGCGGGTCCCACATTAGCGCATGAGAAGGCTAAGTGGGGCGCTGCTGCACAACCAAACAACAAAGCCGTAGTACAACGGTGAAGACATTGACCTATGGTGCAGGGTCCAGGGGTTCAAACCCCCATTGCACCCAACAAAAAAGACCAGCTGAGGCATCAAATTTATGGGCAAAAGTGGTGTAGGAGGCATATTGATTATGGGCGGCAGAAGGCGGCGCACCTATTTTTTTAAACGGCATGAGACGGTGCACTGCTTATTGTGGGCGGCAGAGGGCGGCGCGCTGTTAAGGTTGGGCGGCAGAGGGCGGCGCACTGATAAAATTGGTCAACAGAAGGCGGCGAGCCGGTGGGCAGAAGGCGGCGCGCTGATGTGTGAGGGGGCAGCCCAATAGTGGGAGGGATAAGTGGCGCGCTGATGTGCAAATAGCAGGAATGGAGCCATAGGACAATGGTTAAGACACTGACCACCCATGCAGGCATCATGGGTTCAATTCCCCCCAGTGCCCATTGAAGACAGACAGCTGGCTGGGGCAGTATTTTAAGGGGCATGCCCATGTTGGGCGCTGTTAATGTTACACACCAGAAGGTGGCGTGCTGTTAATTGTAATTTTGTGCGCCACAAGACGGCGCGCCAATGGCTACAAGGCTGAGCGCTGCTGCTCAAACACAGGAACAGAGCCACAGCACAATGGTGAAGACACTGAGCAATGGTGCAGGGGCCATGTGTTCAATCCCTCACAAAGCCCAGAGAAAAAGGCTAGCTGAGGCAGTATGTTTTATGTTGGGGAGAGCTGTAGGAGGCTCTATAATTTTAGTTTTATGATAACTACTAGCAAACGCACTCTCACAGCATATTAATATAGGGCCGCCCATAAGGCACATGTTACAGTGCACCGTCTGCCAAGGCACCCTAGAATGTCCCCTATAGGGCAGCATGTATGTTGCGACACAGGATAATGTATGGTGCACCCTATATGGATGGCAACCATACAGTGCCCTATAGGGCGCCCCATAAAGCACCCTCAGAGGCACCTTATGGGTACAGTACACTGAGGGTGCTATTGCTGACATCAACATATGTACAGTAAACTAAAAAAATATGCTTTGAACACCTGTCTCACAGAACCCCAATGTGGGTTTGAACTCATCACCTCTGGCTGCACAGGCAGTGACCTAACCATAGCTGTATGGAAGCCCCTGGCTGGCTGCAGATAGCCTGCATGTCATCTCACAGATAGTATGCCAGGGTAAACAGGATAGGGTTAGGCCACACGTACCCATGATGCACTGCACATGGAAATTAGCTGTCCACAGATGGACACAAGATGGGAAATGCACCCCCACAGCACCTCGGCCCTGTTGGGGGACGTTACCGGGTGCACCCACACAGCAACTCGGCCTGGTAGGGGGCACTGACCGGGTGTTTTACTGGCACAAAGTAGCTACACAATGTTACATCGTGCGGGTTCTGGCCTCACCCTGAGTGTACAATGAGGCGCCCAGGACCAGGTCTACAACACTTTCCATGGCTGTCTATTAGACAACTTTTTGGTGGTGGTGAGAATCGAGGAGGATTGTGACACATTCTATATACCCTTTCGATGTCTAGGACATCTGTACCTTGCCCACTCACGATCTTAAATGACAGAGGTGTAAGGCAGGGGTCTCCAAATCCAGCCCTGGAGGGCCACAAACCAGTCAGGTTGGCAGGATCTCTCTAGTGCATATATATCTCATGCATGTTCATTAGGGATATCCCGAAAACCTGACTGGTCTGCGGCCCTCCAGGACCGGAGGTGCCCACCCCTGGTATAGACAAACACACACTTCCACACCTATGCCATCATGGTGCTACTATTGAGAAGGTAATCAGCCTTGCCCACCAAGACCGCTCCTGAGCACGGCAAGGCATGGATATGGTAGGCAGTACAGCTGGTGGCCACTCCCCAGGGTGGTAAACAGCGTCAGAGGCCAGGCCTGGAGCACGCACCGCAAACACCTAACAGATTGTTCGGATGGGGTCAACTAGCAGTATGTGTGGAACTAGCAAACATCTCAGAGCTGTGTATCATATACCTCAGGTGTAGGGTGACATTGGTAGGACATGCAGGGTTCAATGGTTTGCCTCTCCAGGAGACATTGGTCAATGAGGCCTGTGGGTGTGGGTGTGGGTGTGGGTGTGTCTGCCCCTGATGGCTGCTGCTTTACGGCACAGATTCCCAACTCCAGTCCAGGTTTGCATCACACTGTTCTGGTTTTCCTGCTGTCCCTCGTGGATATGCATGAGCTACATCTACATACCATGGGTGTGGTGCATAGATATACAGCACAGGCATTTGTATGAGTGCCATCATGGGACCTGACTGGTGTGTGCCCCACCAGGACTGCATTGTGTGATTCTGCTCTGGGTACTGGCCCTGTTCATGGTGTGTGTGCTCAGTGGGGTAAAGATAGACGTATTGCCATTGCATATGTCCTCCCCAGGAAAGGTGTGCCCTTACTATCACTGTTTAATTGGGGGAAAAAGATTAGTGGTTGCCCCAGTTGGGCTTTGAACCTGTGACCCTCTGCTCTTGTATACAGTGTCTGTGTGCACTGCACCACCGTGTATCCACAGATTGGGTGATTTCCCTGGAATGTCCATGACTGTGGATCCGGTAGGGCCTGTGTTGCAGTGGACTGTGCCAGCCTGCACATGACTGGGCCTCTGTCTTCTGTGGCTAGCAGCCACTGCCCCCTGCACCACATGTCCTCGTCCGCCAACATGCTGGCATGAGCTTCTCTCAGAAAAAGCAGATGACCTGATTGCAATGTGGCAGTACGGGACTGCATTTGGGTGACTTGGCTGTAGGTAATGCCCATTGTTGTGGTGTGTGTGCGCGTTGTTGGGTAAAATATGGGTGCTCTCCCCATGCTTATGTTCCCTGCAATACAGGGGTGTCTGCGCTATCTGTGTTCAGTGGTGGGTAAAATATAGGGATTGGGCTGGCACGTACCCCAGCTGGGCTTTGAACCTCTGACCCTCTGGTTCTAGAGGTACTGACTCTGTCCGCTGCACCACACTATGGCCACAGAAACAGTGCAGCCCCTGGAGGTAGTAAGCTTAGCAGAATGGAGTCACAAACCCTGCTCTATGCAATTTTACTGTGGGCATATGCACCCTGTCTGGTGACAAACGTGCACATAAACCCCGGAAATGGCTACGGGAAATGGGGGACAAGATATCACCACGCTGGGCAACAGTGATATTAATGGGCAACCATACCAAACACTCCCAGGAAAGCTCCAAACAAAGGAAATGTTTTTTGGAAGAGACTCGGCTCCGTAAACCCTTCAAAAGTTCATTTCTTTTTTCTGGAGCTTTGCTGGGTGTGTTTTCTGTATTTGCCCATCACTATAACTGTTCCCCAGCTGAATTACTGTTTTTAATAGTTCTGTTGTGGTCATTTTCTATTTGTATTTGCACTTTTGTGCTGTGCACATGTATCACACTGCTCACGTTTTGCTGGTTTCCCCGGTTTTCCTGTACATTGCTGACGGAAATGGTTTCTCTTCCCTTTAAATGCTTTCTACCGCGAGTGTTTCACTCGCGGTAGTTTTTACATGCAAATTCGGGCCCGATACTGTGCGGGGAGCCTCTCCCCTCCCACTCTCCACCCATTGACCCCGTCCCTCCGCCCCTCCGGAGCCTTCCTCCGCCCTCCTTTCGCCGTTCCACGCCTCTATCGGAAATTTGCGGGCCGCACTTGTACGGGGCCCGTTAGTGAGCCGCGTACCTGTGCGGGGGTGACACGCACATGTGCGGGGCGTTTAAACGCGTTTCTGCGCGTTTCAGTGCCGCGTTGCCGTGCGCTATTTTGCGGGGCGCTATTTTGCGGACTTTAGTAAACATGCCCCTTAATTTAAATAATATTAAATAGTATTAAACTACAAAGAAATCTGAAGGTCTGATATGTTATATAATATAATATATATGTTTGCTATTCTTTGTAAATGTAATGTAAATGCAAGTTTTATCACAGTCGTCTGCTATTACTAAGTTTTGCTGGTTTAATTTAACCGTGTCTGTGTGGTTAGTTTTACTGGTTACCATAATATTAACTTGGCTTTATATTTTATATTAAAGATTATATAACAAAACTACAGTTAATATAATGGGGCATGACGTCAAGGGAGCGCGACAGAAACCGCAAGTATAAGTCCGGTTGGCAAAATCGCCATGAACAGGTGCAGCGGGATGCTGCCGCTATAACTGGAATGCGGTCGATTATGATGTACATTGGGCAGACAACTCAGCCCTGCATGACCGCTCAAGCTCAGGAGGCTGAGGTAGGAGATGTTGAAGCTTCAATGACTGCGGCTACTAACGTAAATGAGACAGCAGTTAAAACTGAAGAGAAAATGGAAGTGGACTGTCCGCCATTCCAGCTGGCAGAAGACGCTGCAACGGACATTACCGAGTTTCTAGATCGTGATGATGTTCCATTTCGGTGTCTATCTGCTGTCTGCTACTCTACAGACCTTGGCGAATGGCCCATCGAGATTGCCGACGACATGCGCGAGTACTGGGCGACAGCAGGTAGTGTGCAATGTGCCCACTGGGACTCGGATTTCACTCCAACCGGAACTGTCTATGCAGCCGATGGAAAACCAAGGAAATGCTCTCGTGACCTATTCAAAACAACTCATCCACTGTCAAAGGAACCTATCGATCGTGACTGGCAGGGCCGGATTTACCTTGAGTGAGGCCCTACGCCAACAAAAATTGTGGGCCCCCAGCAGGGGCGGCCCAAGGGGGGTGCTGGGCCTCATTTGCATAAGGGGCCTCATTTGCATAAATATTTGCATAATGTTACCATATACTAACTTTTAGTAAACGTGCCTCTTAATGAGTGTATGGATAAAGAAAGACTAAAAGATTTCTACATTACTATAATCCAGTGCCAACTGCCAGACACATTAGGAACTACTACAAACACTGCCCATTTAGAACCCATAGCAAACCCGCCGTATTCTAACAGCACTACCAGGACTCACAAAGCACCATACTCTACCAATCAAAAGGCAACACTGCAAATATTAAACCAATACATTTCAGAGAACAACAATACATGACCTACTGGGGAAAGAGAACAAGTGGCAATGTCAAATAGGAATTATATAAACAGAACACTTCAGCTCAGTTACACATGCAGAACATAGACCATCACCAAACAAGTAATCACAATTTAGAAACAGGAAGACAATAATTAAACTGGGAATCCCAAAAGCCAAACTTGGAATGTACAACACTGTAGAAATAAAACTATACATTAATTTGCTCTTGTACTAAACAAAGCGCAGACGTTAATGATGCACATTTACCAGAGCTGACATATTCCAATTAATAAATTCAAAATAAAGAGATATTTTTCTACCTTTTGTGCATTTTTTTCAGCTGCAATTGCTCCAGCCACTTTCTTCTGGTTTCTTCGTGTCTTCTGCTAACTCTCCATCGTCTGCTGTCCATTTGTCCTTTCTTCTCTCTTCTAGTTTTTTTCCATTCTCTCTCTACATCTGCTTTAACATACTAATCTTTCTCCTTTTGCTCTTTCCTCATTCCTATTTCATCCACTCAAATTTTACCCCTCCATCCTCAATCCCCACTTAATCTCCCAATACCCGGCCAATTGTAGATTTTTATCCCTCCCACACAAAATATTTTTCCCTTCTCCATTTTACTCTTCCAGCCCCATCCCATTCTAATCCTCCCCCAACATCAGCTCCCTTCTAGTTCCAGCCTCACCCAGCATCCATTCCCTTCTAGTCCCTGCATCAGCCCATTTCCAGTCCTAGCCACCCATCAGCCCATTTCCAGTCCTAGCAACCCCCCAACCCAATACCAGTCCTAGCCCCCCATCAACCCACTTACAGTCCTAACCCCCCATCACCCCATTTTCAGTTTAAGCCCCCCCTATAACCCATTACCAGTCCTAACCCCCCATCAGCCCACTTCCAGTCCTAACCCCATCAACCCATTTCCAGTCAGCCCCCCATAGCCCATTGCCAGTCCTTCACCCCCCATCAGCCCACAGCCCATTACCAGTCCTAACCCCATCAGCCCACCTCCAGTATTAACCCCCCAGCCCATTTCCAGTCCTAGCCCCCCCATAGCCCATTACAAGACAGCTCCCATCAGCCCACAGCCCATTTCCAGTCTTAACCCCCGCAAAGCCCATTAACAGTTCTAAACCCCCCCAACAGCCCATTACCAGTCCTAACCCCATCAGACCACCTCCAGTCTTATCCCCCCCCCAGCCCCTTTCCAGTCCTAGCCCCCCCATAGCCCATTACCAGACAGCCCCCATCAGCCCACAGCCCATTACCAGTCCTAACCTTATCAGCCCACCTCCAGCCTCTCTCACAGCCTGCACGGAGGGACCGACGGATCGAGCTTGCAGAGGGGGCCCCCGCGGGTCAGTCCATGCTGCCGCGGCAGCAGAGGGGGCCCCGCGGCGGCAGCCAGCAGGTTTGTTTTTTTAATTTTATTTAAAAAAAAAAGCTAACTTGTTCCATTTTTGTGGGCCCTTGCCAGCTGTGGGCCCTACACCATGGCGTACATGGCGTATAGGTAAATCCGGCCCTGGTGACTGGCTTTGCTATTCACCATCTAAGCTTCGTCTATTTTGCTTTCCATGCAAGCTAACGTCACCAGAAGTTGTAGCCTTTGGCACAAAAGGTTTTTGCAACTGGAAGCATAAGAATCAACAAATCATGGAGCACGAGGTCAGTTCTACTCATCAAGCATCCGTAATTAAACTGCTAACATGATGTGACGCAGCAAAACTTGTTGATCAGGCACTAGTAAAGCAATGTGACAAACAACGTGAGTATTGGCATGCTGTTCTCGAGCGGTTGTTTGAAACTATTTCAGATGTACGTCCAAAGCCTTTGTGAACAGTTCGACCACTTTGAAGCACATGGCAAAAACCTGTCACGCTGTGAAAACTATCGGGCTGATCTCAGCAAGTGCGTACGCAGACAAAATCGCAGATATGACGAATCTGGCGTGGTCACTGAGATTCAGTTGCAACCATGTGATAAATTCCATACTGACACATTCATCGTTATCGTCGACAGCCTTGCTGCTGCACTGTCGAAGTGCAAGGAAGCATATGCTGAATTGGCCGACCGATTTGCTTTCTTGCGTAAAATTTCATCTCTTTCTGATGCAGAAATTCGAGAAGGTGCAAGCAAATTACTGAATCGCTATGCCTCCAGTCTGCAGCCTGAACTGGCGGAAGAGTTAGTACAATTTAAGGCAGCTCTGCAAACAAAGTTGGGCAAGGAAGCATTGCAGGCGTCGGAGTCGGATGACCTGGACGAAGATGAGAATGACGATCCAGATAATGCTACAAAACCCATCGCGCAAAACCCATCGCGCACATTGTCAATCAGTCTCTGAAACAAGGAATCATGCCGTCTCATCTCAAGAAATCAATTATTAGACCCATATTAAAAAACAAGTCGCTCAACAAAAGTGACCCTGCATCATATCGCCCAATCTCAAGCATAGCTTTCCTAGCAAAGATGATTGAAAAAGCGGTCCAGCACCAACTCCAGGACCACATGGACGAGATAAAAGCCCTAGATGAACATCAATACGGATTCCGTCAGAATCATGGAGTGGAAACACTACTACTGGCACTCCTTGACAATCTACTTAGGGGCCTCGAGAACAAAAACTCCATGTTCATACTCATATTCATCGATATCTCAGCGGCATTCGATACAGTACATCACACCACCCTTTTGGACCGCCTGGCCTCGCTAGGTATAACAGGGACCCCCCTGAAATGGTTCACATCATACATATCCAATAGGATGCAACAAGTGCAATTCAACAACGACAGAGCTGATGCTTTTCCCCAAAACCCAAGGGATCCCTCAAGGGTCTGCCCTCTCATCCCTACTGTTCAATTTGTATATAAAGCCGGTATGCAGTATTTTCCAGAAATACAACATAAATTACCACATATATGCCGACGATGTGATGTTATACACACAGCTCGACATAACACAGCCTAACTTCAGTCCACTAGAAGAATGCCTTGACATGCTCCAATCATGGCTTCAGCAAAACAACATGTCAATAAATCACAAAAAAACAGAGGTCATGTTCATGTCCAAGAAAGCCAATTTCATCCCGCCCACCACAGTCACACTAAACAAAAACATATACGATACAAAGCCTGTAATAAAGTATCTAGGAGTCCTACTTGACAGCAACCTCAAGATGGACAAACACCTCAGAACAGTTAACCGAGCCATCTTTTACAAACTCAAAATCCTTCAACCACTCCGCAATATCCTCGAGAAATCCGACTTTAGGTCTGTTGCTCAAGCACTAATCATTCCCCACCTGGATTACAGCAATGCCATTCTACAAGGGCTTCCAAAGAGCACACTAAGCATCCTGCAAATGGCTCAGAACGTGGCTGCAAGAGTCATCATGGAAAAGAAAGTCACCGACCACATAACCCCAGTTCTAATGGATCTGCACTGGCTCCCAGTGGCCGCCCGCATCATCTACAAACTACTCATCACAACATTTAAACTCATCAATGGCATCGCACCATCCTACCTCAATAACCTAATCACTATTCAACCTAGCAACAGGAGCAGGAGAACTATGAATCTCAACACCCTATGTATCCCGACCAGCATAAGATCTGTCAAGGCCGAAACAAGCAATAGGGCGTTCACATACTCAGCGCCAATCCAATGGAACCAACTACCGCATGAATTAAGGCTCACAAACAACCTGAACGAATTTAGACGAAAACTGAAAACCTATCTGTTTCAAACCCACTACAACTTGATCTAACTGCGATACCCTACCTCAACCAGATCTCCTCTGCCGCACTCGGCAGCTTATAATCTAATAGTATATAGTCATGTATAACTTGTACACCTTGGCAACTAATTCCGTACAAATTGTATATAACCATGTATAGTCTGTACACCTTGGCAACTAATTCTGTACAAATTGTATATATGGGGCCCTCCCCCAATCTACTGAAATCAAATGTATACCTTGATCTGTGTGCTTTAATCAAATATGTATCGTATCCAAATGCTTGTCCCGTGTTACGTAATCATTGACTAATCAAAATGTAAAACTGAAATCTCAATGTACCGTACAATACATTATGATTCTGTAAAGTAAACCGCTGCTGATCGTAGGAAGCAGCGGTATACAAGTGTTTACTAAATAAATAAATAAATAAATAAATACAATCTGCAGCAAGATCGAAATTCAGTTGCATCACTTCATCGTTGATAATGGCCTCTGAGATCGCACTGCGCATTTTCCTCTGCCTCATGGTGACAAACTTCTCAGGTGAGCGGTCATTCAGCAAGCCAAAGCTGATTAAGAATCATCTCAGATCAACGATGTCGCACGAGCGTCTGAACATACTTAGCTTGTTGAGTATCGAGCAGGACCTTCTGAGAGAAATTGACTCTGAGTGCATTATCCGTGACTTTGCATTAACACATGTTTGAACTTCGACATGTTGATACTTAGCTGTCAGAAGCCAGCATGTGGAATGTGCATTAATGCATTGCAAAGTTAGAATGCTTGAAATTGTAAATTTACAATTCGATTGTTAAGTGTTTGACAGGCTGACAGCTGTTTGTGAATTGTGATGTGGACATATGATTGTCGGCTTTGTCGGTAGGTTTGTCAGTAATTGATTAAAGTTGATTTCAATGATTTGTAACAAAATGATGTCACGAGTGACTTTAGTGAGGAGTCCATGACATGGGCAGCTGGGCTCATCATGTGGGATCCAGCCCATCCAGGGTCCGTGCAGGCCGCCAGGTGCCAGGGGCCTCACACGGGCAAAAGACGGGCCAGGCAGTAGCCCTAAGGAAAACTGAGTAGGAACAACTGGGCAGTGTGGTGTCCAGAACCCCACAGTTCAGTGGACTTTAAAGTGCAAAATGCAAAGTCTAGATACCATGAAAATAAAATCATCCTCCTATGTGACGAAATATTTTCTTCAGCTTGAAGTACACTCCTTCCGTTAAAGTCCTTCCGTTAAAGTCTGCTTCATGTGCAGTCTTGGAAACAAGCTTAGAAACACAGCATTACAAGAACTTATCAGCAGTTGCACGCATGAACTTGTAATCTTGCTGTTCTTAAAATGCAATAGAGCAAACCTAGGAATGGATTAACTTGTTCCTTATAGGAGCTATGTGAGAACCTAGTTATATGTGTATTTCTGCTGACTTGTTTGTAATATGCTTCTATGCTTGTTTCCAAGAACTGCACATGAACCAGACGTAACATTGTCATTCTCATTTGTTTCATGCTTTTCCAATTAACAAGAGCTGAAGGCATGTTATAGCATGTTAGATGTTGAATACATCCTAAATACACATCTGGAGGTAATCTCTGAGATAGGGCACAATGAGTAACTAGGTAATCTCTGAAAAGAATGCTCAAAACCAGAAAAATTAGAAAAAGGTGTGGGCTAGATGGTAACTATCGTCATTAATAAACAAAAACAATCACTTGCTCGACAAATAAATGTATAATTCTAAAAGATCAAAGGACACATTTTAGAAAGTAGGTGGAGATCAGAACTGAGACGTTGAGGTCACAATGAACACAGTTCCAACCCCCCCCCCCGCCCAACAACTACATATTGACATCTACAATTGTTCCCAGGCAGGCATCTCAGCTAACTGTTCGTTTGGAGCTGTAGTGGACACAAGTGACTTTGATGCTTCCAACCTCAAAAACTATTTTTTTCTTTGCTTCTTAATTGATCTTCCCTGGCTGTCCAGCTTTGTTAAACCTGGCACTTACTGTATGCATGAAGGTGCTGACACACACCTAGGTTGTAAATTTGGCATTCGCATTTTTGAAACCCTGAGCAAGGCTACTCTTTTTTGATCGTTTCCCTCTAATTCCCCCCTGTACGTGTATTTCCTGGTGACCTTACATGTATTTTGCAAAAGGCTCCAAATTCTGTGAGCCTTTTTTCAAAATATGTAGGAAATTGTGAAGAACCCAGCTTGGATATTTCCTTTCCTACTTGGATGCTGTCTTTGAAAAGAGGCTTCACATATACATGCCAAACCTGGTTTTGACTTTTTCGAAGAAATATGGAGTCCACTTGGGTCCACTTCTGCTTGTCAGTGGCCATACTCATTCAGCAGATCATGCCGTATGTAGGTGTGTTTTTCCAAATGAAGAGAGAGAATATCTTAAAATAGATGGATTAGAACCTATAATACACCTGTTTCTGGATTGATAACTTTTCAGTAAGCTTTAAATTCCTTTCCAGTGAAGAAAAATAATGCTTATTTTAAGAATGTTTATGCTGAATGTAAATTATGCCCTGAAAATTTGTTAAGTGCTCAAAGCACTTCTGTTCGACTTGTCGAATAAATCAGTAAAAGTTGGTTGTGGAATGGAATAGAGAGACTCTTAAAGCTATGTATTTGATAATATAATCTGACATTTTTTTAAAGGAGTTATCTAAATCTGTCCCATGGTGTTCCAATGATTTGCATCAAATTGGTCATAGCAACTTTTGAGTCTAACATACATTTCTGTCAGAGTTAGATAAATTGAATTCAAGAGCTCATATGTGTAATAGAGCAATCACTGCCAAGAAAGATTATGGGGTATGTTTACTAAACTGTGGTAACGGTACATAACGCGCGTTATGTTACGTTAACGATCGTTAACGCATCATAACGCGCGTTATGATGCGCTAACGAGCGTTAACATTACATAACGCGCGTTATGATGCGTTAACGACCGTAAAGCTCCGTGGCGCGGTAAAACACCGCAGAAGGTGGAGAGAGGGCAGAGAGAAGGGGTCAATGGGCGGAGTGTGGGCGGGGAGAGGCTCCCTGCACACTAACGCGCTGGTCTGACGAGCTGAATCCTAACGCGAATGAAAACCTGCCGTTAAATGCACAGTTCAGGGGAGAGAAACCATTTAAGTGTCAGCAATGTACAGCATAGACAGGGAAACCTAAAAAAAGCGATAAGTGTGATACATGTGCACAGAACAAAAGGGCACATAAACATTGAAAATGACCTCAACAAACTGGAAAAAAAACATAACCAAGCTGGCCAATAGTGATATTAATGGGTACCATCACCCCCCCCCCCCCGGGAAAGCTCTAAAAAAACGATATTAATCGTGGAAGAGTCTATGCTCCGTCCCCATACAAAGTGAATGAGCCCACAGTGAAATTGCACTGTGCAGGGTTTTCCTCTCCATTGGACAGATGTCCTGTGGTGTGCACATGTGCGGCAACAGCAGGGCGGGTATGTCGGAATGGCAACTGGACAGATGCCGGAAAAGGGGATACAGAGGGCCGCAGGCGGCACATGCTGTGGTGCAGCTGGGCCACAATTCGGAATAGGGTGATGCCTAGGTGGCTCATATGAATGCCGAAACAGCAGAGCAGCCAGACAGCAACTGCTGAAGACCCAACATGGGCACGACTGTGTGTCCCACAGTGTCACAGGGGATAGTACCCAGCAGCTACCCCCAAGGGCACAGAACATTGGCAGGCGGTGCTGGGGGGAAGCGTGGACACCTATGAAGGCACCCCTACCCCAGAACTCGCACCATAGGCAGCCGCCTACCCGCACACTGGATGGCCTGAGACTGCGCTCCACCAGCACCACCTGCAGAAGGGAATGTCAGCATGGTGTCAGAGGGTTACTGGTGGTGGAGGGGGCAGTGGCAGCTGCCCAGAGCAGACCGTGGCCTAGCCCTGTGTAGGTGGGTGCCATGCACTGCAACAGACAGGCCCTGTCTGACCAACAGTCATGGTATCACCAGGGAATGCACCATCTCTGTGATAACATGGTGGTGCAGTGCACAAAACTAGTATATTCAAAAGCAGAAGGTCACAGGTTCAAGTCCCAGATGTGGTTTCTGCCAACCCAGTCCTCATATTTTACCCACTACTATAATGTGCTAATACAGACATAACCTTTATTGCAGATGATGTAAACATGCCCAAAACACCTACATTTTACCCTACAGAGCACAGACACCATACCCATGTGCATTACCTAGAGCAGAGTCTCCCAAATGCAGTCCTGGAAGGCCAAACACCATTCAGGTTCCATGCTGCCTCTAATAAATGTGTCTGTGCTGTCTTGCTATGCACCGCCCCCATGGTATGCAGTTGTATCTCATGCATATTCATGAGGGACAGCATGAAAACCCGAACAGTGTTTGGCACACCAGGACTGGAGTTGGGAACCTCTGCCGTAAAGCAGCAGCCAACAGGGGCAGACACACCCGCACCCACAGGCTCCATTATCCAATGCCTCCTGGAGAGGCAGGACACTGGGCCCTGCGTGCATCTCCCTATACTAGCACTTGCATACCTTAGCAATGCCACCCTAAACCTGGGAATACGGTACACAGCTATCACAAGTTTGCTATGATTACTGGCAGATAGCAATTACTAAGTTAAGCACAATTTGCTGATTGAGCTGCAGCATAGCAACCTATCTGATGTCTGTGGAGTGTGCTACAGGTCTTGTGTCTGACAGTGTTTACCACCCTGGGGAGTGACCCCAACAGTATTGCTTACCATAGCCATGCCTACACTCTGCCCAGGACTGGTGTGGTGGCCTGGGCTGCCAAACACCTCTATAGCTGCACAATGATGGCATAAGTGTGGGGAGTGTGTGTCTGTCTATCCAGTGTGTGGTGGCTGCAAACACCCTCCACAACACACACTGCTAGCACTGTTGCCAGTAGTGGCCTGCCAATGTGCATAATCAGGAGCAAGGTACTGTGGGAATAGCCAGGATAGGATGGCCTGGCCTTGGTCCATCTGTACATAGCATAGGGCAATGGCTCGGACATTGTAGTGGCCGGCCACCACCTGCACGGACAGAGTGGCCACAGCATGTCCTGCTGGGAGGTCACCTTCACCCTGACTGAGCAGTGACCACGGCATGGCTAGGTTCCCCCATAGTGCTATATAGTAGTTCTCTCATGTGATATTTATGGGTTCTTTTTTGGGTCCTGTTCACTGACTTATCTGCTTGGTGTGTATGCTGACCTCCCAGTTTTGGGTACATGCATCTTCTCCAGGACCATGCATTATGGACTAGCTAGCAGACTGTTTGCAGCTAGTATGTGTGTTGCTGGAACACCTTGCAGGGTGCAGCGGCTGGAGGCTTGCTGCTGGAGAATGTCAGATTGGGGGGAGGGGCAGCTGTGCATTTCCAGGCCTTCTATCTGCTATTGCTTTATGGATGTGTACAGCTCTGCATTGCCTGCTCTGTAGGGTGTTTGATCCCTAGCAGGACTGGAGTGATGGTTCCCCCTCTAGTGCCACCATTGCAGGGGCGTAGAAAGTGGATCTGTTGGTGGGAGATCCTGAGCCCCAGAGGGTGCGTTGGGTGGTGGTATGTAATCTCCTTGTGGGTCCCAACACCCCCCCCCTTCACTTACATCATGTGACCATGGCACCCACACAGGGTATGCACTTTTCTGGGTGCATCATAGTCCACAAGGGCTAGATGTGACATACAGATGAACACAGGCATATCCTAGGGGTGTTTGCAAGGACTACCTATTACACATTGGCACTGATGGGGACCTGCAGCATAGCCTATCTCAACAATGCCAGGTGCTGTGAGAATGGTGCTGGGCACCATACCTCTCCCTCAGGGTGAGCACAGGACCCCCCACACTGTGACGGTCTGTAGCTACTCTGTGTCACTAACACACACCGTCGGCACCCCCTACCAGGCTGAGGTGCTGTGGGGTGCATACCCCATCTTGTGATCATCTGTAGACTGCTGATTTACATGTGCTGTGCATCCTGGGTATGGATGGGTTGACCCTATCCTGGTAACCACAGCAGAATGTGGGTGTGGTGCCGTGCTGTCCTCCTGTAGCCAGCCAGGTGTTTGTTAGCAGCTCTAGCCCACTGGTTACTTCACTGCCTGTGGTGCCAGAGGTCATGGGTTCAAAACCCACAGTGGGTTTCATTGATATGGCTGTCTTAGGCATTGTCTATTTTTATTGTATATTAGTGCTGCCAGCAGAAACACCCTCAGAGTACTGTCACCTTAGGGTGCCTCATAAGGCGCCCTATAAGGTGCCTTATATGGTGTCCTATAGGGGACATTATAGGGTGCCTTGGCAGACAGCTCACTTTATAATGTGCCCAATGGAGTGCCTTCTAGGGTGCCTTATGTGGCACCTTAGGTTACGCCACTGTGAGGGTGTGTTTGCTGGCAGCACTATTAAAGTACAACTAAACTTCCTCACAGCCCAATACTTAACCCTTTCCAGGCCACGCGCAAAACTTTCGGGATCCAAACTTCTGCCTAAATATTCCTATCAAATGGTATATAATACATGACCATGGCAGAGGGAACGTCACTATTGGAACATATTGAATAAAACGGGTACAATTTTCCTGAAATATGCAAACATTAACCCGGCTGCAGAATGTGGATTAAAATATTATAGTAGGCCTTCAAAGGGTTACACATGACACCTCAGCCAGCCTTATTCATTAGGCACACTGGGGAATCAAACCCATGATCCTTGTACCATCAGTCTGTGTAGTAACCATTGTGCTACAGCTCTGTTTCTGCATTTGAGTGTCTGCGCGCCTTCTTAAGCTTAACGCGCAGTAATGCGCCCTGTAACGATCGTTGCTGCGCGGCGCCTTATAACGCGCGTTATCGGTAACGATGTACCGCCCATGTCCTTATTTGGGGTTTCTGCCTCTAACGCGGATCCTAACGCGAATCACACTAACGCAGTTTAGTAAACATATCCCTATGTCTATCATTATTTCCTCACCAAACTCTGTTAAGGAGTTATTTTAAAACATAAAAATGCTGACTTCAAATTCACCATATACATTTTCATTAAATTCCTATAACATGTCTCTTGCTGTGAAGAGTTTGCAAATTATTTTTTGGATGACTTTATGAGCATTACAAACTGATGTAAAAGTGGAGCCTCTGTCTCTAAAGGTGTATGCTAAGAGATCTTTCTTTTCTTCAGTGGTTAGGGATGAGGTTGAGAAAATTGTGAGAGAATTCAAGCTAATGTGCTCTCTAGGTCCAGGCTAAAAGTGGTTTACCAGGTGCAATCAAATGTATCAAGACTTGTACAATAACACAAGAATAACACTGACAGTTATGCTCAGTCTCCTTCAAAGTAGTCCCCTTCTGATAAAACACACTTCCTTCAGCATTCCTGCCACTTCTGGAAACAAATTTGGAATGCCTCTTTCATTATGCTGTGAAGCTGCTGTGTCAAATTTTGCTTAATGGTCTCCACGTTATCGAATCTTCTTCCTTTTAGTGGTAATTTCAGTTTTGTAAACAAGAAAAAGTCACAGGGTGAAAGGTCAGGTGAGTATGGAGGCTGCTGGACTTGCTCGATTTGGTTTTTGGCCAAGAACTGCTGGACAAGATGTGATGCGTGAGCTGGGGCAATTATCGTGATGAAGCAACCATTCACCATTCTGTGCAACTCTGGCCTCTTACGACGAACTGCATCTCTCAAATGAGTCAGAACTTGGATGTAGTACTTCTTATCGATGGTTTGGTCTTTTGAAGCATACTCATGATGGACAAAGAAAATTGTAAGCATGACCTTGACATTGCTCCTCACCTGAGGGGCTTTCTTGGATCTGGGAGAGTTTGGAGTCTTCCATTGTGAGGACTGAACTTTAATTTCTGGGTCATAACCATAAATCTATGATTCATCACCAGTAATAACCTTTGTTGATGAAATCTGAGTAATTTCTAATGCATTCCAACAACTCCCTGGCTACAGACAGTCAATCTTCTTTTTGGTCAGGGGACAGGAGTTTTGGCACAAATTTTGCAGACACTTGTCTCATCCCCAAATTGACAGCAAGAATGGACTGTACTGACCCCAAACTGATGTCCGTGTCCTCAGCATGCTCTCTGATATTTAATCAATGGTTTGAGCTTATTGTGCATGCACTGTTTCAACTTTTGACTATTCTTGTCAATTCTTATCCATTCATTAGCTGAATATTATCTTCTTTAAATGAAGCGAATGTACTGACGCTGTCTAGCCCGAACCAGATTTCATGTATCGCCACTATGAATGCATTTTTAAATAGCGGCATCAAAATACTTATCTGGTTCGGTCAGCTTCCCCCAACGCCAACCAATGCGCCGTTGCGTTTCACTGGAATGTTTTATCAAGGGGTTATGTCCGTACTCAGCTTTCACATCAGTTGTCGATTCAACCGAGGCTGTCGTCTTTGCTATGTTGTTCTTCACAATTTACTATTAAGACAAGAATAGTAACAACAAGGCAACGTAACGGATCATTGATGCAATCTGAGAGCAAGAGTTTAGGATTTTATCCTAAACTAGATATTTAGCTCTGGTACAGTCTGAGATCTGGTTGCCATTCATAATAGAAATTACTATACCTCTATAGGTTAAGAGTGGGGCGATAACAATTCTAATAGATGATACCTGCTAGTATAAATCATTCCGGAAGGTGATCAAATCTTCGTTACTGTCAACACTTTGGCATCCCTCTTGGAAATGTTTGTACCAGTCCTAAACTTGAGTATGACTCATGCATTCATTGCTATACACTTGCTGCAACTTGTCATAAGTATCTTAGCACGAATCTCCAAGTTTCTAATAGAATTTAATGCAAATTCGCTATTCAATGTTTTCACTCATCATAAATCTGATGAACTGCTTTTACATGATACCAAACATTACCAGCCCAATTCCGTCCCAGATGTAGAAGCCCTCTGTATGTCCAGTCTGAACCAAACGTGCAGATTGCGTCGCGATTCTGATCCCATGGAGCATGTCTAGCCCCGTGGGATCAGAATCGTGAACAGTCCTGTACATGCAGGCCGGGACTGCAATTCAGCCTGGCCTGCACATACAGGACATGCATGACTAACTCAGTCAGGGCTTTTAAATGGAGCTGCGGCACCATGGCGTCCGGTTGCCATTGTACAGCGGCTCCAATAAAAGCTGCGATCACAGCCACTGGCTCCTGCATAGGGTTGCCAACTTTTTCACCGAGAAAAACCCGACACCTGTGGCTCGCCATGCTCCACCCATTCTCCGCCCCTAGTCCCACCCCTGCCCTGCCCCCAGCCCCACCCACAAAAATTACCGAGGATACGTGTAGGCTAACTTCCTTGGTCAGATAATAATTAAACTGGGAACCCCAAAATCCAAACATGAAATGTACAACACTGGAGAAATAAAACTATAAAGTAATGTCCTCTTGCACTAAACAAAAACGCAAAGATGTTAGCAATACACACTTCCCAGACCAGACATATTCCAGTTAATAAATTCAAAATAAAAAGTATTTTTCTACCTTCTGTTTGGGCGTTTTATTTTTCAGTTGCAATTGCTCCAGTCACTTTCTTCTGGTTTCTTCATGTCTTCTGCGAGCTATCCATTTGTCCTTTCTTCTCTTTTAGATGTTTTCCATTCTCTCTCTATTTCTGCTTTAACATACTGATTGTTTCCCTTTTGCTCTTTCCCCCAATTCTTTCCTTATTCCTTTATCATCCGTTTAAATTTCACCCTTCCATTCTCAAGCCCCTCTTACTCTCCCAATACCGGCCCATCATAGACTTTTCTTCCACACAAAATATTTTTTCCCCTCTCCATTCTCATTCCCCATCCATTCTAGTCCTCCCCCCAAATCAATTCCCTTATAGTTCTAGGCCCACCCAGCATCCACTCCCTTCTAGTCCCATTCTCCCATACCCCACATCAGCCCATTTCCAGTCCTATTCCAGCTCTTCATCAGCCCATTTCCAGTGCTAGCCCTCACATCACAGGCCATTTCCAGTCCTAGCTCCCCCCCCCCATCACAGCCCATTTCCAGTCCAAGTCCCCCATCACAGCCTATTTCCAGTACTAGGCCCCCCCCCCACCATCACAGCCCATTTGCAGTCCGAGTCCCCCTGCACCATCACAGCCCATTTGCAGTCCGAGTCCCCCCCGCACCATCACAGCCCATTTGCAGTCCTAGCCCCCCTAATCACAGCCTATTTCCAGTCCAAGATCCCCCTTCCTCCACCATAGCCCATTTCCAGTCCAAGTCCTCCCCCCCCCATAGCCCTTTTCCAGTCCAGGTCCCCTCCACCCCCATCACAACCCATTTCCAGTCCATGCCCCCCATAACCCTTTTACAGTCCAGGTCCCCCCCCCCATCAGAGCCTATTTCCAGTCCACGTTTCCCCCCCCCCATAGCCCTTTTCTGGTCCAGGTCCCCTCCATCCCCATCACAACCCATTTCCAGTCCATGTCCCCCCCCATAACCCTTTTACAGTCCAGGTCCCCCCCCATCACAGCCTATTTCCAGTCCAAGTCCCCCCCCCTTAGCCCTTTTCCAGTCCAAGTCCCCCCTTAGCCCTTTTCCAGTCCAAGTCCCCCCCCCCCTTTAGCCCTTTTCCAGTCCAAGTCCCCCCCTTTAGCCCTTTTCCAGTCCAAGTCCCCCCCTTAGCCCTTTTACAGTCAAAGTCCCCCCCCCTTTGCCATTTTCCAGTCCATTTCCCCCCCCCCCTTAGCCCTTATCCAGTCCAAGTCCCCTCCCCTTAGCCCTTTTCCAGTCCAGGTCCCCCCCCATCACAGCCAATGCAGTCCTTGCCCCCCCCCCCCCCACCAGCATCGTGGCTGTCTGAGGCTTCAGAGGGAGCCGGGGAAGCCCGCGCGAGGCCCCGGCTCCCTCTGAACAGCCACCAGCGTGAAGAGCCTTTTCCTTCACGCTGGCGGCTGTTCCTGTGAAGCCGCGAATGCTGGGAAAGGTTAAAGGGCAACCTTTAACCTTTCCCAGCATTCGCAGCTTCACAGGAACAGCCGCCAGCGTGAAGGTAAAGGCTTTTCACGCTGGTGGCTGTTCAGAGGGAGCCGGGGCCTCGCGCGGGCTTCCCCGGCTCCCTCTGAAGCGGAGAGAAAAGCCGGTTTTTTTGCTCTGGCCGCTCCCGATCTTGCGGCCAGAGCAAAAAAAACGGCTTTTAAAGGGCCGGTTTTGCCTCTGCGCCGGCAGCCGGCCTGGCTGTGGAAAAACCGGCCAGGCCGGCTGAAAACCGGCCAGTTGGCAACCCTACTCCTGCAGCTAATTCCCCGCAGCCCAACCCCCAATCCAGCCATCTACTCCAGGGTCAGGCTTCAGGGAATGTCCTTGGCCCCTCCCCTGCCCCATCTATGCCCCAGGCTCGCCGATCCACTATGTCCAGGAAGTTATTCCACCTTGGAGGTGGAATAATTTCCCCGTACAAGTCACTGGCCCTAACTCTGCCCCCGATCTGCCCCTTCCCCGCCCCCATCTAACTTCACTGTATAACCAGCGGGGAAGTTAGACGCCAGCAGGGGGGCCACGAACAGCGGGGATGGACGTCCATCCCTGCTATTCGTGGGACAGAATAACCCCTCACGTGATTAAAGAACATACAGGTGTGCTGCAGTCATGCTACACTCTGCACATGCAGAGCACATAACTACTACTACTACTGAGCATTTGTATAGCGCTACAAGTCGTACGCAGCACTGCACAGACATGTAAGAGACAGTCCCTGCTCAGAGCTTACAATCTAGTCAAGACAAACACAGAAGGTGTAGGCAGGGATAAAGCAAGGGGAGGGATAAAGCAAGGGGAAAGAAAAAGGAGATCAGGTGGGTCAAGATTCAAAAGCAGCAGCGAAGAGGTGAGTCTTCAGCCTGGATTTGAAGAGGGTTAGAGAAGGTGCCAGGCATACAGACACAGGTAGTTTGTTCCAGGCATAAGGCGCAGCAAGGTGAAAGGAGCAAAGTCTGGAGTTAGCAGTAGAAGAGAAGGGCACAGATAGAAACAGTTTGCTAGAAGAGCTGAGTTCCCGAGGTCACTGCATGCTTAATAGCATCTGATGCAATGCATTTTTATATAGCTTCACAACAAGTCTTGATACTTTTTGATCACACCTCGCATTAGACTGGATTAAGTGGGTAATTAATGAAGAGGAAATGTTTCCTAAGGCATTAAAAGAAGCCGTGATAATTTTCCTTTTGAAAAAACTCTCTTGATGCCACTGACATTGGAGATTATGGCAGCAAATTCTCCAAATGGGTTAGTTTTGTGCATAAACAAATACAACTCTTAGGGGTATGTTTACTAAAGTGCGTTAATATCACTCGCGTTAGGTTCCGTGGTAAAGGTACAGATGCCCATATAAAGGCGTGGGCGGTGCATCGTTACAGCAAGCCGTATCAGCTAACGCATGTTACAAGGCGCCTTAGATTAACGCGCGTTACAAAGCGCCTTATGGCTGGGTACAGAAGGATTGCAGGTCACTGCACAAACTGTCTGCTCTGAGTGCCAGAATAGGGTAACCCCACCAGTACCCATGATGCAATGCACATGCTGAATAGCTGTCTACAGCTGATCAGCAAATGGGGTCTGCACCTCTCCGGTACCTCAGCTTGGAAAGACGAACTGACAGTGCGTGATACTGGCACAGTGTAGCTACAGACCATGCCATTGTGCAGGTTCTGTGTTCACCCTGAGGGATAGGATGGGTGCCCAGCACTAGGTCCGCAGTACATGTGGTGCTAGAAATAGGTCCTACTGTACATCCCCATTGCTACCAGTGTGTGACAGGTGTTTCTTGCAGTGCAGCTGAAGGTAATTTGGTGTCCATCTGTATCCTGCAGTCACATGTGACCCTCTGGGACCAGACACCACCCAGATTAGTGTGTACCCTGTGTTAGGGTCTGGCTAACAATGGGGCACCTGTTTTCAGGGCAGAGGGGTTTCTAGACTTGCATGAGGTTTGAGTAGCAGTGCCTTTATAGGTCACAGTGGTATAAACTACATACCCCAAAGGGCCCACATCACCATTCTTGTAGGTAAGGGACAGGTGAAGCAAACTCCATCCTGCTGGTATGCCACAGCCCTCCAGGGTTGGTGGGCCAGAGCCATGCCTGTGACTTGGGCAGTGGCAGACCCACAGCAAAGTTGGGGTTAGGTTGGGAAAGCCCCAACTGCATTATACCACTGTCTACTAGTCACCAGCAGACAACACAGTCAGACTGTACCTTATAGATTTTCCAACCACACACAGTCTAACTGCAGACAGTCCATGCTGCCTACTCACAGAGCATGGACCATGTGCACCAAGCAGCCATCTCAATGATTGGGGCTCCAGCACTAGAAACACAAAAGTATCACTGGAGGCAAATAGTGTAGAGCGCTATGTGGGAACCTAGACATGCCATGTTCACTGCTCGGTTAGAGTGAGTGCCATCCCAGCATGACATGCTGTGGCCACCCTGTCCATGCAGGTGGTGGTTGGGCACTACAGTGTTCCAGCCATTGCCCCACACCCTGTGAAGATGCATCCTGGCCAATCCACCCTGTCCAAGCCATACCCACAACACCTTGCTCCTCATTATGCACATATTCAGGCTAACGCTGGTAACAGTGGGACATCTTGGGCCCAGAGAGGGGTGGGCAGCCACAGAACAATGCATAGACATACACACACACACACTCCTATTGTAGCATTGTGCAAAGATAGGGGTGGTTGGAAACCCTGCCCGCCACACTGGTCCTGATCACAGTGCCGACATTGCTAAACTGTGCAGGAGGTAGTAGTAGTGCTCTGGTGATAACTGCAGCTCAATGCTGGGGCCAACAGCCTGACTCTCCATGCATCTTTGGATTGTGGAGCCTGTGTGAGTGGGTGTTTGTACCCCTGTTTGCCGCTGCTTTGGGCTTTGCACATGTTGCTGTTGTATCTGCATTGTAGGGTAAAATATAGGGACATGCTCTGCAGGCACCACAGCTGGGACTTAAACTTGTGACCCTCTGCTTCTGGACACACTGGCTGGGTGTACTGCACCACACTGTTGCCACAAATGCATGGTAGTCCCTGGGGCTACCTGTACCTTTCCTCAGCCAGACCTTTTATGTTGCACTGCACGCCACGTACTTGTACAGGGCATGGCCTAGGTCCACTGCAGGCAGGTGCCACTGCCCCCTCCAGCACGGGCACACACACCCCCTGCCATGCTGACATGACCATATGCTGTCTGTGCTGGTAGTGTGCAGTCCCAGGCCATCCATTTTGTGGGTAGGTGGTCGCCTAGGGAGCGAGGTCTGGGGCAGGGGCCATACATGAGCATCCTCACATCCCCCCCATCACTGCCTACCAATAGTATGTCCCTTCCGCTTGGGAGAGGGTTGGTTGGGGGGATGTTAGGTCAGTGCCCTGGTGACTGTTAGCTCGGGTGGACCAGGTAGATGTAGGTGGATTGTGTTTGGCCTTTGTCAGCTGCTGTCATGTTGATTTCTGGTTTCTATGTTCCTATGTGCCACCTAGGCGCCCACCTAGTCCACCCTGTGCCCCAGCTGCCCCCGCTACATGTCCCGCCTGCAGCCCCCTATGCCCCACTTGCACCATTGCCATAGTGGCCTTTCATACTTGGGCACTATGCTGTTGCTGGAAATGGACCACAACTATCACTTTACTTGGGCTCCCTGTCTATGCTGTACATTGCTGACACTGAAATGGTTTCTCTCTCCTGCAAATGTGAATCTAACGGCAGGTTTTCATTCACAGTAGGATTCAGCCCTTCAGTTCAGTGCGTTAGTGTGCAGGGAGCCTCTCCCCACCCACTCCCCGTCCATTGACCCCTTCTCTCCGACCTTTATCCACCCTTTGTGGTGTTTACCGCGGCCGGGAACGTTAACGATCATTAGGTAACATTAACGCGTGTTAACGTTACATACCGCGTGTTAACGTTACCTAACGATCGTTAACATTACCTAACGCGTGGTCTGTAACGTTACCGCAGTTTAGTAAACATACCCCTTAGTCTTACCAAAATATATCTAATTCATTTTATCCTTAAAAAAATTTATTCAAAGTAACCTTAATGATGATTAGACACTCCTTAACTTTTTTTATTTCTTATGGAGAGAGACCTCAGGATAGCTAAACAACCCTTCACACAAGAAATTGCTTTGCCATAGGGAATAGCGAGATACTCACATCATTGGTCTCCAACCCCCTCCATTTTAACATTAACCTTTACTACTTAATCTGGAGAAGTACTTTTCAAGATTTACAATAACCAATTAGTTGTCCCAATATTTTTCTGGACTCTAAGGGGTATGTTTACTAAACCTTCTTAACGTGCGCGCTGTGCAATTATCACGTGCTAAGGTACCTTAGCGCACAATAATGGTGCTTTACGGGGCACAAAGGTGCCTTAGCGTGCACTATCGCGCGCAGCGGCGCAAACGAGCGCTGAAGGCGGGGAAAGGCTCCTGGAGGGCGGAGGAAGGCTCCCCAGGGGCGGAAAGAAAGGGTCAATGGGTGGAGAGTGGGAGGGGAGAGGCTCCCCGCACACTAACGATGTGAAATCCGAGGCCAAAACTAACGCCAGTGAAAACCTCGCGTTAGAGCTGATTTAAGGGGAAAAGAAACCATTTCTGTCAGCAATGTACAGCAAAACCAGGAAAACCAACAAAAAAGTGATAAGTGTGATACATGTGCTCGTAACAAAAGTACAAATAAACATTGAAAAGAACCCCAACAAAATATACAAAAAACATAACCAAGCTGGGCAATAGTGATAGTAATAGGAAACATCAAAAAACACTCCCAAGAAAGCTCCAAAAAAAAGATATGAATTTTGGAAGGGTCTACGCTCCGTCCCCATACAAGGTGAATGATCCCACAGTGAAATAGCACTGATCAGGGTTTCCCTCTCCATTGGACAGGTTTCCTATGGCATGCACATGTTCCACAACAGCAGGGCGGGCATGTCGGAATGGGCAACTGGACAGATGCTGGGAAAGGGGATACAGAGGGCTGCAGGCAGCACATGCTGTGGTGCAGCTGGGGCACAGTGCGGACTAGGCAGATGCCTAGGTGGCACTTAGGAAAGCTGAAACTGTACAGCAGCTAGAGAGCAACTGATGAGGGCCCAACATGGGCACGAGAGTGTTTATCACAGTGTCACAGGGGATAGTACCCAGCAGGTACCTCCAAGGGCACAGAACTTTGGCAGGCGGTGTTGGGGGGAAGCGTGGACGTCTATGCAGGCACCCCTACCCAGAACATGCACCATAGGCAGCCGCCTACCTGCACACTGGATGGCCTGAGACTGCGCTCCATCAGCACCACCAGCAGAAGGGCATGTCAGCAGGGTGGCAGAGGGGCACTGGTGGTGGAGGGGCAGTGGCAGCTGCCCAGAGCAGACCATGGCCTAGCCCTGTGTAGGTGGGTGCCATGCACTACAGCAGACAGGCCCCGTCTGATGAAGAGTCATGGTATCCCCAGGGAATGCACTGTCTCTGTGGCAACATGGTGGTGCAGTGCACATAGCCAGTGTGTTCAGGAGCAGAGGGTCTCAGGTTCAAGTCCCAGCTGTAGTTCCTGCCAAACAGCTCCTATTTTTTTACCCACTACTAAAACACGCTAATACAGATAGAACCTTTATTGCAGATGATGTAAACATGCCCAAAACACCTACATTTTACCCTACAGAGTACAGACACCATAAACAGGCGCATTACCTAGAGCAGAGTCTCCCAAATGCAGTTCTGGAGGGCCAAACACCATTCAGGTTCCATGCTGCCTCTAATAAAGATGCCTGTGCTGCATATCTATGCACCGCCCCCATGGTATGCAGATGTATCTCATACATATTTATGAGGGACAGCATGAAAACCCGAACAGTGTTTGGCACACCAGGACTGGAGTTGGGAACGTCTGCCGTAAAGCAGCAGCCAACAGGGGCAGACACACCCACACCCACAGGCTGCATTAGCCAATGCCTCCTGGAGAGGCAGGACATTGGGCCCTGCGTGCATTTCCCAATACTAGCACTTGCATACCATAGCAATGCCACCCTAAACCTGGGAATATGATACACAGCTATCAAAAGGTAGCTATGATAACTGGCAGATAGCAATTCCTACGTTAAGCACAATTGGCTGATTGAGCTGCATCATAGCAACCTTTCTGATGTCTGTGGAGTGTGCCTCAGGTCTGGTGTCTGACAGAGTGACCCCAACAGTATTGCGTACCATGGCCATGCCTGCACTGTGTCCAGGACTGGTGTGGTGGCCAGGGCTGCCAAACAACTCTATAGTAGCACAATGCTGGCATAGGTGCGGGAGTGTGTGTCTGTCTATCCAGTGTGTGGTGGCTGCAAACACCCTCCACAACCCACACTGCCAGCACTGTTGCCAGTATTGGCCGCCCAATGTGCATAATGAGGAGCCACCATTGCAGGGAGGTAGAACATGGATCTGTTGGTGGGAGACCCTGTTTACCACCCTCAGCCTGGGAGGGGGGGGGGGGGTGGTACATAATCCTTCTATGGGTCCATAAGGGCTAAACATTGACTGAGAAACACAGATGTATCTAAGATATGTCTGCAGACACTACCTGCCTCACACATTAGCACTGGCCTGCAGCATGGCAAATTTCTGCTGTGGACCTGGTGCTGGGCACGCCACCTCACCCTCAGGGTGAGTACAGTACCTGCACAATGTGACAGTGTGTAGCTACTCTGTGCCAGTGCTACACACGGTCAGTTCCCCCTACCAGGCCGAGGTGCTGTGGGGGTGCATACCCCATCTTGTGATCATCTGTAGATTGCTGATTTGCATGTGCAGTGCATCATGGGTATGGGTGGGTTAACCCTATCCTGGTGACCACAGCAGACTGTTTGTGTGGTGACGTGCAGTCCTTCTGCAGCCAGCTAGGGGTTTGCTAGCAGCTATGGGGCTGTAGCCCACTGATTACTTCACTGCTTGTGGAGCCAGAGGTCATGGGTTCAAACCTACAGTGGGCTTATTTGATAGGGGTGTCCAAAGCATTGTCTATTTTTAATGTACATTAGTGCTGCCAGCAAAACACCCTCAGGGTACTGTAACCATAAGGTGCTTCAGAAGGCACCCTATAAGGCGCCTTATAGGGCACCTTATAAAGCACCTTCTGAGGCACCTTATGGTTACAGTCCGTATAAGGTGCCTTATAAGGTGTCCTATGGAGCGCCTTATAGGGTGTCCTATAGGGGACATTATAGGGTGCCGTGGCAGACAGTGCACTTTATAATGTGCCCTATGGAGTGCCTTATAGGATACCTTATGCGGCACCTTAGGTTACGGCACGTGAGGGTGTGTTTGCTGGCAGCAATAATTAAAATACAAATAAAATGCCTCAGGAAACAATACTTACATGTCAAAGCTGATGCCTCAGCCAGCCTTATGCATTAGGCACACTGGGGGATCAAACTCATGATCCTTGTATCATCAGTCAGTGTATCACCATTGTGCTACACTTCTGTTTCTATGTTTGGATGTCTGTGTGCCTACTTAAGGTTACCGCACGGTAACGTGCTTAGCGGCGCTTTGTCCGATAATGTGTGCAGCAGCGCGCGTTATCGCATGCTAATCCCGTTTTGCTACTTTAGACTGAAACGCCCACTCCTTATATGGCATCCTGCATGCCGGGCGCACATTAAGAAGGTTTAGTAAACATAACCCTAAAGAATAGTATCTCAAATTTACATAGTCATTCTTCGGTTCTAGACCTTTATGATATTTCCATATCACACAGAACCAGCTTGTATCAACATGCTCTATAAGAGCACATAATGTAGCTGCAGTCCGCTCTTCCACAACTCCTGCAAAAACAGAAGATATGCGGTAACATTTATACATAAATAATACACAATAGAATCCATAAAAACTTAGGGGTATGTTTACTAAACCTTCTTAATGTGCACCCGGCGTTAGTGTGCAGGCTGCCATAAAAGGAGTGGGCGTTCCGGTCAAAAAGTAGAAAAACAGGATTAGCGTGCGATAACGCGTGCTGCTGCGCACATTATCGGGAGAAGCGCCGCTAAGCGCGTTAATGCGTGGTAATCTTAAGTAGGCACCCAGAGATACAAACATAAAAACAGAGGTATAGTACAATGGTTAATACACTGACTGATAGTACAGCGGTCTTGAGTTCAATCCCCCAGTGTGCCTAATGTATAAGGCTGGCTGAGGCATCACCCTTTACTTCTAGGCAGTGATTTTTGAGGCATTTTACTGTTATTTTAATTAGTGCTGCCAGCAAACACACCCTCACGGTGGCGTAACCTAAGGTGCCGCATAAGGCACCTCATAACGACTCCATAGGGCACATTATAAAGTGCACTGTCTGCCAAGGCACCCTATAGGACACCTTATAAGGCACCTTATAAGGCATTTGATAGGGCGCCTTATAAAGTGCCCTATAAGGTGCCTTATAGGGCGCCCTATAAGGTGCCTTATGGGGCGCCTTAAGGTTACAGTACTCTGAGGGTGTTTTTGCTGGCAGCACTAATGTACATTAAAAGTAGACAATGCCTCTGACAGCCCTATCAAATAACCCCACCACGGGTTTGAACCCATGACCTCTGGCTTCACAGGCAGTGAAGTAATCAGTGGGCTACAGCTGTTAACAAACCCCTGGTTGGCTGCAGAAGGACTGCACGTCACCACACAAACTGTCTGCTGTGGTTACCAGGATAGGGTTAACCCACCTGTACCCATGATGCACTGCACATGCAACGCAGCAGTCGACAGATGGGCACAAGATGGGGTATGCACCCCCACAGCACCTCGGCCTGGTAGGGGGAACTGACCGTGTGTGGTACTGGCACAGAGTAGCCACAGACCGTCACATTGTGCGGGTACTGTGCTCACCCTGAGGGTTAGTTGAGGCGCCCAGCACCAGGTCCACAGCAGCTTTCATAGTTGAAATATACCATGCTGCAGGTCCCCATCAGTACTACTGTGTGGGATAGGTAGTTTCTGCAGACACACCTCGGTTACATTTGTATTCTTTTGTATTTCTCAATCATGTCTAGCCCTTATGGGCTATGATGCACCCAGAATAGTGCATATCCTGTGTGTGTGGTGTGGTGGGGTGCTGTTTGGACCCATAGGTGGGTTATGTACTACCACACAACCCACTCTCTGGGGCTCAGGGTGGGAAACAGGATCACCCACCAATAGAGCCACATTCTACCTCCCTGCAATGGTAGCAGTAGAGTGGACTATCAACTCCAGTCCTGCTGGGGAACAGACACGCCACAGGGCAGGCAATGCAGAGCTGTACACATCCATAAGGCAATAGCAGACAGACAGTAGGCCTGGAAATGCTCAGCAGCCCCCCACCACTCTCTGATATTCTCCAGCAGCAAGCCTCCAGCCGCTACACCCTGCAAGGTGTTCCAACAAGACACATACTAGCTGCAGACAGTCTGCTAGCTAGTCCATAGTACATGGTCCTGGAGAAGATGCATGTACCCAGAATTGGGATATCAGCATTCACACCAGGCAGATAAGTCAGTGATTGGGTCAGAAAAGAGACCCATAAATATCACGTGAGAGACATACTATATAGCACTATAGGGGAACCTAGCCATGCCGTGGTCACTGCTCAGTCAGGGTGAGAGTGACCTCCCAGCAGGACATGCTGTGGCCACGCTGTCCGTGCAGGTGGTGGCTGGGCACTACAATGTCGGAGCCATTGGGAAGCTGACAGATACTTGTGACCTGGAATGGCAACTGCTGGAAACAGGATACTGGGCTTAATGGACCTTGGTTTGACCCAGTATGGCATCTCTTGTTCTTATGAGGACAGAGCAAAGACTCTTGGATATGGCGACGTTGGTAAGAGCAGTTTCTCTAGAATGTAGAGAATGAAAGCCAAACTTCAGTGACTCCAGAAGGGCTTGAAAGAAAGTTAAGACAATGGCAGTGAATGGCATGTTCGAGTAGCTTAGAAGCAAAAGGAAGAAGAGTCAAAAGTAGAAGGACAGGTAGAGTCTAGTGAAGGCTTTTGAGGAGAGGTGAAATCACAGAATGTTTGAAGGCTGCAGGAACAGTTGCAGTGGAAAGCCATAGCTTGAGGATATGACAGTGGAAGAGATAGAGCTTGGTAGACAGGAGGGAATGGGATCAGAGGAGCAGGTAGGGAATTTAGAGAAGGAGAGAAGATGTGTGTTTTTTTCCTCAGTGATTTAGAAAACGAAGAAAGGATTAGAAGTTGAAGGAAGGATTTGGGAGTGAAAAGGAGGAAGGGGGGATGGAGGTGACCCTTTGGAGAACTCCAGACTAATCTTGTTACTATTATCATAGAAATGGTCAGCTAAATTCTAGGTAGAGAGTAAAGGAAGGGTTGAGGGTGGAGGCATTTTGAGGAGAGAGTTGAGCATTGCAAAGAGATGGTGAGGGTCAGAGGCACCAACTGGTCAGATTAGTGCTATAGGAAGACACTGCCTTATCAACAGACTCAAATGATATAAGGGAGGAAAGAGGTGAGGAGGCAGCAGTGGAGAGAGCTGAAGGTTCCATAGGGTAAAGATTCCTAAACATGTTGGAGGAGATTGGGCGAGATTGAGGTGGGGTTGGGCCATCAGGGATATCTTTGGGGTGGGGGTCCAGGGGTCAACTTGAGCCACCAGAACATTTTGTTGGGCCAGGGGAGAAGGGGCTGGGGGTCTAGGGGTCCATTTGGGTCAACAGAGATCTTGGGTCATCTGAGGAGAAGTAATGCACTTTACCTCAGATGATCCTTTTACTCCCATACTCACTTTTATTCTGGCCCTGAGCTGACATAAGGATTCAGCACTAAGGGGAAGAGTAAAAACTGCCTTAAGTTTCAGTGCAGTTTTTACATCATGAGCAATTTCATATTCTGGCATTTGCATGTGATTTTATGCCACTGCAGTATTCTTTAGAACAATGGTTTTACTCGAGATTTTCCTGCACTAGAAGCCTATCTGCACTGGGAGTAAGACTGGGGTGGGACAATCTCGAATAAACTGCTGTGCTAAGGCATAGCATAGTTTACTGCATCAGTCCCTGAGTCTTCATGCAGTCACCCTGCTCTCAGCACAATCTGTAAAAGGTGGGGGGGGGGGGGGTACTCCTAACCAGACTTTCAAACCTGGATTCTCTGTGTCTCCCGCCTCTTTACTGATTTGGCAGTCAGCCTCTTTGGCTGGAGCTTCAGTCTCCTCTTTGCTCTCAGCAATGCAGGCAGAAGCTCTCCTTATCTATCTGTTATCAGCACAATAGGCCTGCCTCCTACCCCTAGTGTTTTGCAAGCTCCCTCCTTAGATAAGCAGTCCCTCTTTCTGCTCACTTATCTGGCAGGGGAGGAGGGCTTCGTTCTGATCAACCTAGCCAAAGTTCCCAGGAGTCTAGCCAGCTCTTCACCTCCCCCCCCAACACAAAAACAAAAAGTAGAAGGTTGCATTGATCCCGGAGCCAGGAAGCAGCAGGGACTGGTTCTCAGCAAGTCAGGACCAAAGTTGAGCTGTTTTTGCTTTTTGCTTTTTTATAGATACTGCCAACTTGAGCATTAACCCATTAGTATTTGATCTGCAGTGTTTTGAAGGGAAACTCATGTTATATGCAGGGCCAGCGCAAGGAGAAGAGGCGCCCTAGATGAACCTCATCCCTTGAGCTCTCCCCCTTCCCTCTCCGATACCCAATGTAGACTTCCTGTTTGCAGCAGGAAGTCAACATTTGGTGTCGGAGGGACGGAAGCAAACAGCCCCATAATGCCAAAGTTTTAAGGTAAGCGCTACGGGGCTCCTTGTACCCATTGCCACTGCTGCATGTCATGGAGAGGTTTGGCAGTGGTGGCAATGGGCCCCTCGGAGGTCTAGTGCTCTAGGTGACTGCCTAGTTCACCTAATGGTGGCTCTGGCCCTGGTTATATGTATAAATGGATGCAGGCTAAAAGCAGCTGAAGGTGAATTTCTTGTACCTTCATCATAGCAACTGCAAGCACAGGGGCAGGAAGATGGTTCCTGACCACTCTAAGACGAGGCACTTACTCTAAGAGTTCCATTGGTGCACACTCATGATGTATTACAAAACACAGGCGGTGGTCAAGAATCCATTGTTTGAGTTGCCTGTCACACTGGCATCCAGAAGCTAATTTTTTCCACTTCTCCGTGAGCCTAGATAATCCACTAGGAAACAGGGAGGCAAATCTTCAAAAGCATTGCCAGGTAAATAGTGCTTCACCTGTAGAAATGGGCTTTTATAAAACTGACCACCCAAACTGTAGGTAAAAACTTATGCTCAGAGCCGATGCAAGGCCTAGAGGTGCCCTAGATGAGCCCTCAATCCTGTGGCCTCCCCCTTCCTGCCTAGGGTTGCCAACTGGCTCCAGATGCGCCTGAAAGGCTTGATCCAGTCCTGTGTTTACCTCATTGCATTCAGGGACTTGTAGTTTTGCTTTTCTTATGGAGTGCAAGAGAGAAATCAGAACTACATTTCCCTGCATGCAATGGAGTGAACACAGGACTGGATCAAGCTTGTCGGGGGCATCTGGAGCCAGTTGGCAACTCTATTCCTGCCCCTCCCTGGGACCTACAACAGTGACAATGAATTGAATGGCATTGAAATCACAACACAACACTTACCTGAACTTTCTGAAGCTGCGCTGTGGTTCCTGCCCTCCATGACCTGCCGCTTACGCTCCCTCCAACACAGATTCTAGGCGAGCACCTAGTTCATCTACTGGGCCGCACCGGCCCTGCTTACAATCATATAGCCTATATGTGTGTAAGTTTACCTGGATGGCATCAAGGTGGGGAGTGGGGGAGAGGAGGGAGGAGCAGAATTTGGACTTATGTACATAGTTTTGAAAATCTGAGTGTATACATATAACATTAGGCTTAACCTGTGCATGCCAAAGAGCGGGTATAAATGCATCATTTTCCCGGCATAATTTTCAAAGTATAACTATATGAAAATCCAGCCTAAGCTAGTGCATATTTTTTGCATGCATATTTATAAAATTACCCCAAAATATCAGGGGAAAATACTGTCTGTGCTTGTCTGGCATTGATGTGCATTGCTTGCAAAAAAAAAAGTCAGGGCTGTTGCAAACATCACTAGAGCAACCACCCTGGGTGCCAAGCTGGGGAGAAAAGGGGGAACCACGCTGCTCTTTGGAGCTGGTCTGTGAATCTGTGAGAATGCAGACTCTAAGGCCCGATATTCTTTTGGAAAGGCTATGTGCTGCTGCTACGCATAGCCGTTGCTGCCGACCTTTAACCCCAGCTCATATGCGGCCCCGACATCGAATATCCGTGGTTGCCGCACAGCCCACAAGCCCGCAGAAGCTAAATGGGCAGCGGCGATATTGAGCTGCTGCCTGGTTAGCTTCCATAAGTAAAGATAGGCCAGCTTTTGCTGTGCCTATCTTTTACCCGCAGGTCGCTAACCAGGAAGCGCTGCAATATTGCCCGTAGAATGCCCATGTCATGCCCCGATGCCAAGCGGTTAGCATCGGGGCGAGTAGTGGAGATAATCGGGGATATTCAGCGGCACTAACCGTGTTAGTGCCACTGAATATCCTGCTCAGCAGCATTTACACGGTTTAAAAGTCTGTAAACCGTGTAAATGCCTTTGAATATTGGGCTCTAAAGGTTTTATTTTGGTATGTGACTGCCCTGGAAAAGGCACTTGCTTGTCTGTGTTCATTTTGTGGTGTTTGCCATGTGGGTATAACCTATTCCCGATCTCTTTCGACGTTGTATTTTTCTCTTCTTCACATTTTCAGCTTGATGCAGCAAACTATGCTTTAGCGCAGCGCTTTTCTAGAGATTTTCCCACACTACTCTTGCTCTCCGATGCAGAAAGCAAGCTAATGGGGGAAAACGAACAGAATTACAACGCTAAAACATAGTGCAGTGGGCATGCTAATCACATGCAAAAGAAGGCATATTTAATTGCTCCCGATCAGGGCCGCTTCAACCCAAGTTTTGAGAACGGGCTCCCTGTAGGCCCAGTCTCTCAAACAACCCTCCCCTCCCTAGTCTCTCTCACGACGTGACTCCACCATCTCTCTCACACTCTGCAGTGCAGCAGTTGAAGCGGCCCTGAGCATGAGGCTGAGCTAGCTACAGCTGTTGGTTGCTCACTGCTACCAGCCCCACTGTGGAGAGAGACTAAAAAATGCAATGTTTCACGTTCATACTTAACATGAAACGCCACTTTTTGAGTCTCTCTCTGCCCACAGCAGTGCCAGTAGCAATGAGTAACCGACGGCTGAACTAGGCTAGCACAGCATTACCATGATGGCATTGGCAACGGTGGGGGTGGGGCGGTGATAAGACTGAGCGACAGAACCTGAACGAAATGCTGAGATAATACTTAGCTATCCCCAATAGTATTTAGCTCAGCAATCACGGAGTCTCTGTCTCTGCACTCTCTGGGATTTGTTGGAGCAGCTCCCTACTCCTGAGGTGAGCAAGCAAGTGATGGACAAAGGCTAGAGGCCGGCCGCAACACGCTGCCACAGCTACTGCGTGTGAAGTACTACACATGGCGCCATCAGTACGGCCGTGCCTCCCTTGTAGTCCTGCGCATGCACAGTAAGTACAACTTTTAAAGTCCGTGAGCAACCTACAGAATTGTTTTGGGAGGGGCCGTGACCCATGGGTGGCCGCCGAAGACTCCCCACAGCTATGCCCTTTGTGCTTACCTATGTGCAGGGGCCTGGTGTAGTTGCCCCTTTTGTCCATAGGTAAAAGTAGCCCTACTCCCAATATAAAAAAACAGTGCTGAAACTTAGTGCTGTTTTTTACTGTTCTTTTAATGCTGGACCTTTATGTCAGATTTGGGCAGGTGTAAAGATGCAACAGGGAGAAAAAAAATCTGAGGCGAAGTTTGACATCTCACTTCAGATGACTAGAACCCCGGATTGCAGTAATTCCCCTGTTAAGTCTTTCTTAATACCCCCCCCCCCCCACCACTAAACAAAATAATTATTGGTAGCACTAGTGGGAGTCAAGGTCATCCCATAGCCCAGGGGCGGCCAACTCCCGTCCAAGTGCACCACAATCCAGCCTGTTTTTCATGATGTCCCTAATGAATATTCATGAGATATATTTGCATCCACTGCCTCCCATTGTATGCAAATATATACATGAATATTCATTAGGGATATCATGAAAACCAGGCTGGATTGTGGTGCACCAGGACCAGAGTTGGGCACCCCTGCCATAGCCAAATGCAGTGCTAAGAGGAGGTTCACAGTTGTGAAATGATGAGCAATATGCTCAAATGCAGAAATTTGCATGATCTCATACTGTAGCCCCTACCAGTCTGGAGACCCTCACAGAGTATTTTTTTTAGCTGTGTGACAAACTGGGTGTATAACTTCAGGGAGATAACACAGCAACTTCCAGGTCCAACTCTCTAGGACAGTGGTTCTCAACCCAGTCCTCTGGGACCCCTAGTTCAGTTGAGTTTTCAGAATATCCACAATGAATATGCATGGGCTAGATCTGCATACAATGGAAGCAGTGCATGCAGATCTATCTCATGGATATTCATTGTGGATATCCTGAAAACCTGACTGGCCTGGGGGTCTCAGAGAACTGGGTTGGGAACCACTGCTAAAGGATTTCTGAGTTCCAGGTTTGGGACTAGAATAACTGGGAGGGAATTGGCTCCTTGGATCCACTCCCTCCACACCCAATAATTTAGTCCAGGACAGCTTTTGTTCTGAACCAAAAAATTTACTGAAACTCTTTAAGGGTCAAAAAGCATTATTAAGCAATGTCAGAAGATAAAATAATAACCAAAGATGCTTTCCTTCTGCAGGGACTTTCCCCTGAGTTAGGGGATCTGGCTCCTTCAAACTCCATGAATATTTTCTAGAGTTGTATACTAGACTCAGATGTGATGACACACACTGCACTCTTCTAGGATCTGACACCCCCCCATCTCAGCTCCCAGGGTCATCTGCTCTATCCACTTTCCCCAGGATCAGGGGCACTCCCTTCCTTTTGGATATTCCTAGGCTTTCTGGTGTAACCTGGCTTCTTAAACTCCTTATTTATTTGTGTGTATGTATTTATCTCACGTCTTTCTAGTAGGAGCTCAAGTTGAGTTACAATCAGGTACTGTAGGTATTTCCCTGTCCTTGAAGGCTTGCTATCTAACAGGCCAATGCGGAAACCCTGTGCTTAAAGCTCTACTACAGGGTTTCATAGCATGACTTCAACATTGACTCTCTGTGTTGGAATGCAATATGCAAATTACCCAGTGTGCAAAATGTCAGCTTTAAACTGGAAGAGCAAGGCAAACACATGCACACAGAAGTCGGGCATGCTGTCCCGTAGAAACAGGGTCATCTGAGGTGAAGTTTGACATTTCACTTGAGAGGATCTAGGCATCAGGGAAAGTCCCCGATGCCATCAGCACACTGTCGTGAGGCCAGTGCCCCCCCCCCCAAGACATTTGACTCCTCTGACAGAAACAAAGTCCCCAGTGGCCCAGATCCCCCAACCACCAATAAACAAAAATCCCAGGTGGCCCAGCAGTCCCTATCCCCACACCCACCCGATAAAACAATCCCTGCTGCCTTCCCACCCAAACAAAAAAAATCCCTGGTAGCCCAGTGGCCCCGAACCCCCCAAAATAAAACAAAATAATCCTGGTGGCCCCTAAACCCCTCACCCCCATCCCAGTACCTTTAATCTGGGCAAGAGTATTGCCCACATGCTCCCGCCCCTTTGCTGCTATCCTGAAAAATGGTGGCACCTGGTCCCACATCTGCATTCTGGGATGCACCAAGCAGGATCAGACTGCCATATTAGGCAAAACAAAATGTCTTATATGGCAGAGTGACACCGCTGTTGCTTCCTGGGACAGCTCATCCATCCCAGAGAAACAGAAAGAGATTTCAGTAAAATATTTGACACTGTTCCGCACAGGCAACTTATAAACAAATTAAGTACCCTTGAGATGGACCCTAAAGTTACTGCTTGGGTTAGAAATTGGTTGAGTGGGAGGCGACAAAGGGTACAGGTAAATGGAGCTCACTCTGAGGAGAAGGAGGTTACCAGTGGTGTGCCCCAGGGATCTGTCCTTGGTCCAATTCTTTTTAATATCTTTGTTAGTGATATAGTGGAAGGGCTGTAGGGTAAGGTTTGCCTCGTTGTGGATGATACCAGAATCTGCAGCAGAGTAGACACTCAGGAAGGTGTAGAAGAACATGAGGAAGGATATAGCTAAGATTGAAGAGTGGTCTAGAATTTAGCAGTTGAGATTTAGGGGTATGTTTACTAAACTGCGGTAAACGTGAATAACGCGCGTTGTACGACATTAACGATCGTTAGCGTGCCATAGCGCATTAACGATCGTTAACGTCGTACAACGCGCGTGATGCCCCGCGGCGCGGTAACACAACGCAGAAGGCGGAGAGAGGGCGGAGAGAAGGGGTCAATGGGCGGAGAGTGGGCGGGGAGAGGCTCCCATTACACTAACGCGCTGAATTTCAGAGCTGAATTCCAACGCAAATGAAAACCTGCCGTTAAATGCACTTTAAGGGGAGAGAAACTATTTCACTGTCAGCAATGTACAGCCTAGGCAGGGAAACCAAAAAAAGGTGATAAGTGTGATACATGTGCACAGAACAAAAGGGCACAGAAACACTGAAAATGACCCCAACAAACTGGAAAAAAACAACAGCAAAGCTGTCCTATAGTGGTATCAATGAGAAACATCAACCCCCCTGAGAAAGCTCCATTGAACAGATATTTATTTAGTTATGCATTGTAGTTATGTATTTATAAATCGCGGAAGGGTCCTTACCCCGTCCCCATACAAGGTGCATGGGCCCACAGTGAAATAGCACTGCTCAGGGATTCCCCCACCATCAGACAGGGTTCCTATGGCGTGCACATGTCCCGCAACATCAGGGTGGGCATGTCGGAAAAGGGGATACAGAGGGCTGCAGGTGGTGCATGCAGTGGCGCAGCTGGGCTACAGTGGGGACTAGGGCGATGCTCAGTTGGCCCATAGGAATGCGTAAACAGTAGAGCCAGACAGCAACTGATGAGGGCCCAACATGGGCATGAGTGTGTTTCCCACAGCGTCACAGGGGAGAGTACCCAACAGCAACCCCCAAGGGCACGGAACACTGGCAGGCAGGGCTGGGGGGGGGAGCGTGGACGTCTATGCAGGCACCCCTACCACAGAACACTCACCATAGGCAGCCGCCTACCTGTACACTGGACGGCCTGAGACCGCGCACCACCAGCTCCACCAGCATAAGGGCATGTCAGCATGGTGGCTGAGGGATACTGGTGGTGGAGGGGGCAGTGGCAGCTGCCCGGAGCAGACCGTGGCCTAACACTGTGTAGGTGGGTGGCATGCACTGCAACAGGCAGGCCCTGCCTGACCAACAGTCATGGTATCACCAGGGAATGCACCATCTTTGTGAGAACATGGTGGTGCAGTGCACAGAACCACTGTATGCAGAAGGTCAGAGGTTCCCATCAGCCCCTGCGGGCTTAACAGAGACGCGAGGGAGACACTCTCCCTTCGCGCCTCTCAAAGCCTGCACGGAGGGAGGGAGGGAGGGACGGACCGATTGATTCAGCTTGCAGAGGGGGCCCCGCGGGTCAGTCCATGCTGCCGTGGCAGCAGAGGGGGCTCCGCGGCGGCGGCAGCCAGCAGTTTTTTTTAAAATTTTATTTTTAAAAAAAGCTAATTTGTTCGATTTTTGTGGGCCCTTGCCAGCTGTGGGCCCTATGCCATGGCGTAATGGGCGTATAGGAAACATCCGGCCCTGCTGCCAGCAGAACCACCCTCAGGGTACTATCACCTTAGGGTAGCTCAAAAGGCGCCCTATAGGGCACCTTATACGACGCCCCATAGGGTGCGCCTTACGCGGCGCCCTATAGGGCTCGCCTTACAAGTCGCCCTATACGGTGCGCCTTCCACTTCTCCCTAAAGGGAGCGCCGAAATATTCCTATCAAATGCTATATAATACATGACCATGTCAGAGAGAACGTCTCTATTGGAACATATTGCATAAGACGGGTACAATTTTCCAGACATATGCAAACTGTAACCCACCTGCAGACTGTGGATTAAAATATTATAGTCGGCTTTCAAAGGTCACCTCAGCCAGCCTTTTTCATTAGGCACACTGGGGAATCGAACCCATGGATTCTTGTACCATCAGTTTGTGTAATAACCATTGTGCTACAGCTCTGTTTCTGTCTTTGGGTGTCTGCGCGCTGTCTTAGGTGTGCAAGCAGTGGCGCGTGCTGTAGTGATCATTGCTGCGTGGTGCGTAATAACGTGCGTACCTGGCGCGTTATCGGTTACGATGTCCCACCCATGCCCTTTTTTGGCTTTCCTTCCACTAATGCGAATTGCACTAACACAGTTTAGTAAACATACCCCTTAATGTTAAAAAATGTAGGGTCATGCATTTGAGCTGCAACAATCCAAGAGAGCGGCAGAGTATAGGGGGTGACATACTTATGTCCATAAAAGAAGAATGGGACCTAGGCGTGATTGTGTCTGATGATCTCAAAGTAGCTAAACAGGTAGAAAAGGCGATGGCCAAAACTAAAAGGATGCTTGGGTGCATAGGGAGAGGAATGGCCAGCAGAAGAAAGGAGGCGATAGTGCCTTTGTATAAGTCTTTGGTGTGACCTTATTTGGAGTATAGAGTGCAATTCTGGAGACCACTTTCAAAAGGATATAAACAGGTTGGAGTCGGTGCAGAGGATGGTTGCTAAAATAGCTAATGGTCTTCGTTATAAAGCATATGAGGACAGACTTAAGGATCTTAATATGTATACTTTAGAGGAAAGGCGGGACAGAGGTGATATGAATGAGATGTTTAAATACTTCTGTGGCATAAATGCAGAGGAGGAGAGCCTCTTTCGAATGAAAGCAAGCTCTGCTATGAGGGGTCATAGGATGAGAGTGAAAGGGGATAGACTCAGGAGTAATATGCGGAAATATTTCTTTACGGAAAGAGTGGTAGATGCGTGGAATAGTCTTCCAGTGGAGGTGGTAGAGATGAGGACAGTATCTGAATTCAAAAAAGCCTGGGACAAACACAGAGGATCTCTAAGGGAAAAAAGGGGACTGTTGTAGTTGTTGATATGGAAGGACAGACTAGATAGGCCATGTGATCTTTTTCTGCCGTCATGTTTCTATGTTTCTCTATAACAGCACATGTAAATTACAAAAACTGACATATTCGAAATACTAAATTAAACATTAAATTCTACCTTTGTTGTCTGACCATTGTATTTTTGTAATTGTGGTGGTTCCACGTTTCTGACTTCTGCTTTCCTCCATTTTCTTGTAACCCGGGTACAAGTATCAACTATTCTGGTACAATAAGATGAACAATTGTAGTTGTGGCCTTAACCAAAGTAGTGACACAAGACTCAGATTTAATTAAACAGATTAAAAGTAACCTCCTCCTTCCTGATTACAAGGAAGTAGGAAAATAAATGGAATAAGGAATGGATTCAGTGGCTGGATGGTAGGCCACTGCACTCTTACAGATATTCATTAAGAGTGTACCAAAATTCCTTTCTGACAAACTCAACAGCAATGAATTCCACATAGAGAATGAATTGCAGCACAAAAGCTGTTTATTCAAACACTTGATGGTAAATATGGAATTTCTTATTCAAATATTGCAAATAAGTGATTAACGCGTTGAAATGTCAAACTGTTTTAAACTCTTTCTAAAGATGTTACAATAGTTATTTAAACACGCAACAGCTAAAAGTAAATTTTCTCTTTGCAGAAGAATTAGGATGGTACCAGAGTTATTACAGTTCTCCTGAGGTTATTTAAGATAAGCAGTAACCTCACAGTTAGCCAAACATTAACAAATAGTTAACCAACAAAGTTCTTTAGGAAAAAAATATTTTCTCTTTCTTTGCCAGGTAAACAACTCAATTCAAACAGGTAAGTTTTTTTCTTAATTTTCTCTTAAAGAGTTTTGAAGCCAAAAGTTCAAAATTAAGTTTTCCTTTGGAAGCCTTTGAATCTCAAAATTTTCAAAAATGAAAAATAATTATGAGTAATTATGAATAACTGAGTGTGCTCAAAAAAATTAATAACCCCACAGTGTGTCTTCAAGGGTTATTTATCGGTCTGTTTTCTTCTAGATTTCAGCTCTTCTTGCATCGGGGCCCATTGGTACCAGTTCTGGTTCTGAAACAGGATCAGGAATCAGATCCTTTTCTCCCTCTGGACTGGGTCTGCACTGCACTGAAACTTGAACACTGGGACAGGCCTACTCCCTAGCTGTACTTAAACCAATAAAGCAAAACCCTAACTTGGGAACTGTAAGTTCTCTGTCTTTTTGTCCTCTTGATTTCCCAAACAGTTTCCCCATCTAACATAAACATAAAAGGATAATTGTAAGTCCCTAACTATACATCCATACAGCACAACTACTTTTCCTTTCTCTCTTTCTTCATGACATGGCATACACTCACTCAATATCTCCCTGGTTCAGAGGTTTCACCAAACAAACAAAATATTTCTGAATTAAGAACTATACATGTAAAAGGTCCTTCAGGTTTATAGGGAAATATAACAACAATAGTTGTCGGTGCAATAGGTGTTGGTCCAAAAACATATTTCCTAATAATTTGCCAAAACTCTAATAACTTCACAAATACCCAAGTCACAGTATTTCTCCTGGAGAGCCAGCCAGTTTTAGTTGGTTAGGCTACTGAAGGGAGGAGCTCTCTTCACAAGGCTGAGTGACTTTTAAAACCTTTCAGTAAACTCTAAGGTGCACTCATGCAGTCATGTCTTATTGATCAATGCCAAACTTTCCTCCAGTTATTATTCTTAAACTCTTATTCAACTAAGAGCTGTGTCTCTAGAGGTATGCATAGACTAGGTGCAACGCGACATATAATGCAACCTAGCCTGCAAATTTTTGTGTAGTTGGGATATGTTTGCGAATATTTATTTTATTTATTTAACAGGTTTTCTATACCGTCTTCTCATATAATAAAAGCGGTTTATATGGCAAATCAAAACATGACATGGCAAATCATACTCGTTACATAGTTGGGAGGGGGGACATGCGGGAGGTACTTAGTAGCAACTTATTTACAAAGAGTCATATGTGCATTTATTTACAAGTAAGTATACTGAGATGGGGGGAGCAATTGTTGTTGGGGATGGGGATTTGTTGTGGCGACAACAGAGAGTGTGTGTGTGTGTGTGTGTGTGTGTGTGTGTGCGTGCGGTGGGGGGTGCTATGCATTAGATGATGGCCCCGAAGTGATCTCTGAAGAGGAAGGTTTTCAGCTTTTTCCTGAAATCTTTGACATCAGTGATGGCTCTCAAGTTATCAGTGAGGGAGTTCCAGAGGGCAGGTGCTGCAAGGGACAGAGCCCTTGCAGATATGGTCTGGGTGGTTTTAGTGTAGGTGCTGGGAGTCAAGATTGTGTCCTTTCTGTTACATCTTTTGGGTCTAGTGCTTGTGTTAGTGTTGATCAGATTCTTGAGTATGTCGGGGGATAAGTTGCGCTGGATTTTGAATACGATAAGAGCCATTTTGAATCTGATACGGGAGGTAATCGTGAGCCAGTGCCGTTGGCTCAGGAGGGTTGTGACATGTTCGTGTTTTGCTGAACCGGTGATAATGCAAGCAGCAGTGTTTTGTGCCATCTGTTGGGGTCGGATTGTTTGTTTGGGTAGTCCATGCTATAGCGTGTTGCAGTAGTCCAGTATGGGCATGATGACGGCTTGGCAGACTGTCTGAAAGTGGTCTTGGTTAAGGAGGGGCTTGAGCCTCCTTTTGATGGCCATCTTGTGGGATGCATTCTTGGCGGTTCTGTTAATGTGAGATTGAAAGTTCAAGTTACGGTCCAGTCATACCCAGGTACTTTATTTTCTTCTTGACAGGTATGGTCATGTTGAGCAGGGAGATGAATTAGGGTGATTAAAGGAGGTGTTGCGTGTGATGAAGAGTGCTTTGGTCTTGTTGTAGTGAGGTTTAGGTGCTTGTGGAAGAGCCATTTGGGGGTATGTTTACTAAACTGCGGTAACGTTACAGACCACGTGTTAGGTAACGCTATTGCGCGGTGTGTAACGTTCCCGCGCTATAACGTTACCGCGTAGTAACGTTACAACCCGCATGGAAGCATTCCACGGTGCAGTACACACCGCAGAGGGAGGAGAGAGGGCGGAGAGCAGGGGTCAATGGGCGGTGAGTGGGCGGGGAGAGGCTCCCTGCACATTAATGCGCTGAACTGAAGGGCTGAATCCTACCGCGAATGAAAACCTGCCGTTAGATGCACATTTGCAGGAGAGAGAAACCAGTTCAGTGTCAGCAATGTACAGCATAGGCAGGGAGCACAAGAAACATGATAGTAGTGCTCCATTTTCAGCAGCAGCATAGTGGCCAAGGATGAAAGGCCACTATGGCGATGGTGTAAATGGGGCATAAGGGGCTGCAGGTGGCACATGTAGTGGGGGCAGCCGGGGCACAAGGCAGACTAGGCTGTCGCCTAGGTGGCACATAAGGAACATAGAAACTGGAAGTCAGCAAGACAGCATCTGACAAAGGCAAAACAATATACAAATACCTTGACCATCCTAGCCAATAGTTGCCAGGGCAGAAACAGGACATCCCCGCATCCATCCCTCCCCCATGTTGAAGGGACAAAATGTTGTTAGGCGGTGATGGGGGGTGTGTGGATGCCCATGTATGCCTTCCCACCCCAGACTCCGCACCCTAGGCACCTGCCTACCTGAACAGTGGATGGCCTGGGACGGCGCACGACAAGCACCAACAGCATATAGTCATGTCAGCATAGCAGGGGGGTGTGTGTCTGTGCTGGAGGGGGCAGTGGCACCTGTCTGCAGTGGACCTAGGCCATGCCCTGTACCAGTACATGGTGTGCAGTGCAACAGAAAAAGTCTGGCTAAGGAGATGTAAAGGTAGGCCCAGGGACTGTTGTGCCTCTGTGGCCACACTGTGGTGCAGTACACACAGCCAGTGTGACTCAGAACAGAGGGTCACAGGTTCAGGTCCCAGCTGCTGGAACCTGCAGAACACATCCCAATGTTTTACCCTACTAAGTAGATACAACATCAAACTGTACAATCCCCACAGCAGCGGCCAACAGGGGTAGAAACACCCACTCACACAGGCTCCACCATCCAAGTCGTCCTGTACAGGCAGGCTGATGGCCCCAGCATGGAGCTGCAGGTACCATCACAGCACCACTGCTACCTCCTGCACAGTTCAGAAATGTTGGCGGTGTGGCAGGCAGGGTTGCCATACACCCCTATCATTGAACAGTGCTGCAGTAGGAGTGTGTATGTCTATCCATTGTTTTGTGGCTGCCCACTCCGCTCTCAGCCCACATTGTCCAACTGTTACCAGCGTTACCCTGCAAATGTGCATAATGAGGAGCAAGGTAATGTGGGTATGGGCCAGACAGGGTGAATTGGGCAGGCTGCATTTGCACAGGGAGTATTGCAATGGCTGGGGCATTGTAGTGTCCGAACACCACCTGCATGGCAGGGTGGCCACAGCATGTCATGCTGGGAAGTCAGTCTCACCCTGACTCAGCAGGGACCATGGCATGTCTAGGTTCCCCCATAGTGCTCTATACTATTTGTCTCCAGTGATACCTGTGTGAGCCCAGTTCTGTCAGTGAGCATGTACCAGGGACTGGCCAGTGGCATGTCTGTGCATGGTGAGAACACCTTGTATGCTGCTGCAGGTGCAGTCTAACAGTGTTGCCTGATGATGCATGGCAGACTGTGGTATGTGGCAAGTGAAAATTCACATGCCACCCCCACATTATTGTTGGTCTGCCAAGGTCCCAGTCACAGGTATGTTTCTTGTGCACTAGCCCTAGAGGGCTGTCTTTTGCCATCAGGACCAGGGTTGCTGGTCCCATAGCCAGTCCTGTGGGCTCAGTCACCTGTTCCTCCACACCCTCACCTAACATATGGGTGGTTTGGGGCCCTTGGGGGTACATAACCCTCATAAGATACTAGACACCCCTCTGCCCTGCTATCAGGTGACCATAGCAGCCAGACCTTAACACTGGGTGCACACTGATCTGGGTGGTATCTGGTCCCAGAGAGACACCTGTGACTGAGGGGCACAGAGGTACCTTCGGTTACACTGCTAGGGACACCTGTCACACACTGCTACTGATGGGGATGTGCAGCAGGACCTATATGTAGCACCACATGTACTGTGGACCTAGTGCTGGGCAGCCATCCTTACCCTCAGGGTGAACACAGAACCTGCACAATGGCAGGGTCTGTAGCTACTCTGTGCCAGTATCACGCATGGCAGTCCATCTTACCAGGCTGCGGTAAAGGAGAGGTGCAGACCCCATTTGGTGATCTGCTGTAGACCGCTGTTCCGCATGTGCAATGCATCATGGGTGCTGGTGTGGCACACAGAGCAGACGGTTTGTGCGGTGACCTGCAGTCCCTCTGTACCCAGGCATTGCTGTACATCAGGCCATAGAGGTATAGCCCATTGGTTCGTGCAATGACATTCCAAACTGTGGTCATGGGTTCAATCACCCATTGTTCCCTCCTCCCATGCCTGTTGAACTCAGATATTTTGCATGCCTCTAACAGTCATATCTTTGCAGATTTGTGCTGCCAGCCCATGATAGCCTCGCCACAGTGGCCGACATTCTTCTGATCTGTCTATCTGCGTCTGTCAGCTGTGTAGCATCCTGTGTTCATGTGCAGGCTGCTACCCCATGTCCTGCTTTTCAGGTGCCTTAACCTACGGTGCCTTAACCTACGGTGCCTTATGGGGCACCTTGTATGGTACCTTATACGGGGCCTTCTGGGGGTGGCTTCATGGTGCCTTAGGTTAGGGCACTTTGTAGGGCGCATGACAATGTACCTTGTGAGGCGCCTCAGGTTAAGGTGCCTTGTAATGTGCCTTATATAGTGCCTTGCGATGCGCGTTAGCCTAAGGCGCATTGTTACGCGCATTATCTGGCACTGCTTGTCGTATGATGCACCGCCCACTCCTTTATATGGGCATCTATACCATTACCGCGGAAACTATCACAGGTGACATTAACGCAATTTAGTAAACATACCCCTTGGTCATGTCTTGTAGACAGGTAGTTATTGTTGTGTAGTCTGGGCTTTCTAGATTGATTGAGGTGTAGATCATTTTGTCATTGGCGTACAATATGTATTGGATGTTGTATTTATTAATGACATCACAGATAGGCTGTATGTAGAGACTGAATAGAAGGGCAGATAATGGTGAACCTTGTGGTACCCCTGGGGAAGAGGGGAAAAGAGATGAGGTGGTTGCTCCAACCTTGACCTGTTGTTGCCTGTTGCTAAGGTGGGAATTAAACCCACTTGTAGTGTTGTGCAGACCGATGTCGCTGAGTCTTTGCAGGAGGATGCGGTGGGATACTGTGTCGAATGCTATAGGTATATCGACAAAGATGAGTAGGAAGCCGATTTTCAGGTTGTCAATTCTTCTGATGAGGCTGTTGAGGAGCATTATAAACAAGGTTTCTATGCTGTGGCTAACTCGGGGGTCTAGAGGGGCTTGCGAGTCCACGTGGTTCTGTAATTACCAGTATACTGTCTTCTTGAGTATCTTGGTGAGGAATGGTAGACTGGAAATCGGGCGGTATGCTGCTGTGTCATCTTTGGATGGTGAGGAAAGTTTGGGGACTAGGCGGATAGTTGCCAGTTTCAGGGACCGGGTCATGTAGCCCTGTGTTAGGGAGGAGTTTACGATCTTGTGGATGAATTCGCTGAGTTCTGCTTTTGCTGATTTTATCCACGGTACTGGGCAGGGATCAGCTGGTGCAGTGCTGGTGTTTAGGTCTGAGATTGCGCATGTGACTTGGTCAGCAGTTAGTATGCTGAATCCATCGTGTGTATCCTGGGTGCAAACTATGCGCATTCGCTTCATGCTCAGTTGGATCCAAACACTGTCGGGTTTTGCCATGAACACAAGGGCGCGCACAGTGTCAGTTGGGACTTTGTTCTGAGCATTCCTCTGACTAGTACATGCTCGCAAACATAGACAACTGGATGGAAGAAAGTGCCTTGCACCTGATCAAGGTTTATAAATTCCATATGGTGTTGTGGAATCCGAATGACACAAATTACCATAAAAAGAATCTGAAGGAAGATGCATGGAGGGAAATAGCCAGCATACTTGGGCAAACAGAAGATGTTGGAACAAAATCCTAAGTTTGCTCTCATCCTATTGAAGAGAGACAGCAAAAGAGAATTAGTCCAAGGGGACAGGAAAAGGTAAATAAAGCAAATTTATTCAAAAGCTTTTAATACATAATAATTATTAAGATGACATTTCAGATTTTGGTTTGCATATGAAGCGCTACATTTCTTGGGAGATAGGGATAAAATCAGAAAGCACAGACATATGGTGAATCATAATAATAATTAAGCATAGTTATGTTGCCATGATATAACCCCTTCTTTTACATAATAATTGGCTAGCTTATCTTTTATTTTACGAAGAAAAGCAGGAGATAACATAACATAAGAACATAAGATATGCCATACTGGGTCAGACCAAGGTCCATCAAGCCCAGTATTCTGTTTCCAACAGTGGCCAATCTAGGTCATATGTACCTAGCAGTTTCCCCAAGGGACACAGGTTCCACAATGCCTGCTTCTAGGTGCATTCCTCAGGGGCAACATGGAAGCCATGTTTTGATTACTGTGCCAGGAACCTTCCATTAAAACTCAGTCTTGCTCATAGTCCAGTGATCCTTGTAGAGTATAAATGTTGCGTGAATACTATCTAAGAATGTCTATAGGACGAATAGCGTGCTAGAAAGTTCAACTGCCTGAGTTACCTGACTGTTGATAGAACAAAGCTTGCCTGATTTACCTGAATGTCTATAGGACGAATAGCATGCTAGAAACTTTAACTGCCTGACTTACCTGTCTGTCGATAGAACAAAGGTTGTCTGATTTACCGAATGTCTATAGGACGAATAGCGTGCTAGAAAGTTCAACTGCCCGATTTACCTGAATGCATATAGGAAGAATAGCGCGCCAGAAAGCAGAGCTGCCCCATAGAGATACAAACAGGCCGGTTCCAACCCTCACCTGGCCCGAGTAGCAATCCAAAAGGGGCTCCCATGGCCGCTGGCCACAGAGAAGATACCCAGAATGGCGACCACACTCCTACCCTTAGCCAGCTGTTACCTCCTCACGGGATGGCTCAACAGCACACTTGCTCTCACTCCCGGCTGCAAACATATACCAGTCCTACAGAACTCTGGGAGGAGATGGTCCAGCACCTTCCGCCATTCCGCATGAGAAGATAAGCACACACTTCACCCCCACTTGCTCTACATCTCACTACAAGACTCTAAAAAACCCAAATTAGAGAAGTACACTCACAACCCGAAATGCGCCCTCATAAACGCACGCTCAATTCGCAAGAAATAGCCAGCTATCTCAGATTTGATAACCCTCCATGACCTGGATATACTAATGGTCACAGAGACATGGCTATCTAGCTCTGATACAGTCCTTCTCAACCAGCTTTTACCCTCCAACTTCTCAATCCATACCTGCCACAGAGCCAATCGGAGAGGTGGAGGAGTGCTCATCCTCGCCAAAACAGAGCTCCAATTCCAGCTGATCAATGCCACCAGCACAGAGCACCTTGATGCAATCACCATAGCCAACAAACATTGTTCCATCAACCTACTCTACAGAGCTCCTGCGGCCTCCCCAGACGACCTCTCGACAATAATTGACCTCGCCAGCAATGCCCAAAACCCACGCACCCCAAGCTGGATATTAGGCGATTTCAACCTACCAGCCCTACAAAACACACATGCCACAGCCTTCCTAGAAGCACTCAAAGAGCTAGGGTACAAGCAACTAGTCAATGCACCCACCCACGTGAAAGGAAACAAGCTGGACCTGGTCTTCGCCCCACACGCAGCCGTTGACTCAACCCACGACTTTGCTGTGTCCGTCACCCCAGTCCCCTGGTCTGATCACAGCCTTGATCAGATTTCAAATACCCACGCACCACCACCACCACAAAAGAGACAGCAATCCTGTGGACGTCCCCAAAACACCAACAGGATGATTCTGACCCTTTGACAAAGATGAAACCCTGAAGAAAGCCCTCCCACTTCTCAACGCGATGGCACCCTGCCTCGAGGGAATGATCTCCAGCTGGAACGATAACCTCGGCTCCATTGCTCACCTACCAACCACAAACAAGCCTCCAAGGAAACGAATGGTCGCACCATGATATTCCACTGATCTGCGTATGTCATTCCTTCACCTAAGGAAGCTGGAAAGACGATGGTGCCGGTATTGTATTTGTTATTTATTGGTTTTATCATTGTTGTTTTATTCATTTATAATGTATTTTTAACATCAAGGTGAGCCAACCCCTGAAGAAGATTCTATCGAAACACGGCCAGTGTCGGGTCAGGTCTCCCTCTTTTTATATATTTGGATCAATAAAGTTTGGTGAGAACCTTCACCTGCCTACGTCTTGTACTGTGTTGTCAAAACCCTCCTTACCACCCTCTTCAGTATGATAATCATGGGAACTGACAACCCCCGACAAGGATATGCCATTATCTTCATGGATATTGCTGTGGCATTCGACTCCATGAGCCATGAGCTGCTCCTGGCGCATCTTAAGGAGAAGGGAATGCATGACACAGCCCTGAGCTGGTGTGAATCATACCTGACATGTGCGAACTGGCGCTACAACATCGGAGCTGTTCCAACAAAAACAGGGGGTACCACAGGGATCCTCTCTCTCAGTCCTGATGTTCAATATATACATGCAACCCATATGTGCCCTAATCCGCTCTTTCAATGTCACCTGCCTGATATACGCAGATGACGTACTACTCTACATGCCATTCGCAACTGACCAGCCAGACTTCTTCCCACTAACAAGCTGTTTTGACGCCGTCTCCAACTGGCTCCAACTCAAAACCTCCGAATAAACCACAACAAGACAGACGTCCTTTTCATTACGAGAAACCAAGGATTCACCCCCCCCCCGCCTCTTTAAAGGTTAAGGACGCTCTCACCATCAGCGCATCCAGCTTCTCACCAAAACAAGTAAAAATCGCCTAAACAGACCGAACATAATACCACTACGCTGTCGCTGCCATTACCGGTAGCACGTTATAACTGATTCTACGTTCACTACACTTATGTCAGTAACCTAACATATCTACTGCCTCTCTGACCACTCTCTACTGTCGCCAGTAGCTGATATAACTGTGCCATTTTTACTGTTGCCAATAGCCTGTCATATCTGTGCCATTTTACTGTTGCCAGTAGCCTGCCATATCTGTGCCATTTTTACTGTTGCCAGTAGCCTGATATATCTGTGCCATTTCACTGTTACCAGTAGTCTGATATATCTCTACCATTTGCACTGATCCCAGTAGCCTGATATATCTGTGCCATTTTACTGTTGCCAGTAGCCTGCTACAACTGTGCCATTTTTACTGTTGCCAATAGCCTGCCATATCTGTGCCATTTTTACTCTTGCCGATAACCTGCCATAACTGTGCCATTTCACTGTTACCAGTAGGCTGATATATCTCTACCATTTGCACTGATCCCAGTCGCCTGATATATCTGTGCCATTTTACTGTTGCCAGTAGCCTGCTACAACTGTGCCATTTTTACTGTTGCCAATAACCTGCCATATCTGTGCCATTCTTACTGTTGCCAGTAGCCTGATATATCTGTGCCATTTTACTGTTGCCAGTAGCCTGCTACAACTGTGTTATTTCGACCACTCTCGCTGTTACCAGTAGCCCATCCCAATATCCTCCTGCACACACGTCCCTATAAACGTAAGATAGATCAAACATAGAATGGCTCACACCACCGCAACAATAATTTGTAGCTACCTTCTCTTGGAGCTGATCAGTAGCTCCTTAGCCCTAACCAATACCCACAAACACATACCTATTCTGCTCGGTTCTGGGAGGAGATGGTCAAGAGACCCCACCCACAAGCCAGTAGAGGACTCGCAGCCAACCTATCATCACCTACTACACATTGCAATCCAACATACCACAAGGGTAAAAAAGGATAGCCTACCTCCCCAAGACTTAAAAGCCGCCCTCATAAACGTGCGCTCAGTCCGCAATAAATGGCCCGTCATCACTGACCAACTAACCCTTCACAACCTAGACATACTTCTCATCACAGAGACATGGCTATCGAACGATGACATAGTCCTCATCAACCACCTTCTACCCCCCAACTTTACAATACACAGCTGCCATAGAACCAACAAAAGGGGCAGAGGAGTTCTCATACTCACAAAAACAGACCTCAAGTTCCACCTCTCCAACAGCACCAACACAACCAACCTCGACATAGTAGTCATAGCGAACGACCAATGCTCCATCAACCTAGTATACAGAGCCCTGTCATCATCCCCTGATGACCTAGCTGTGATAATCGAGCTAGCCTGTAACCCCCCAAACCTGCGCATCCCAAACTGGATACTAGGAGACTTCAATCTACCAACCCTACATGACTCCCAAGCATCAGCTCTCCATGATGCACTCAAGGATCTGGGTTATTTCCAACTAATCAATGAACCAACTCACACAAAGGGAAACATGCTGGACCTGATCTTTGCCCCTCTAACCGCCCACAACGCCACCCTCACACCCCACCTACCTACACTGCAGTGCCTTGGTCCGATCATAAGCTAATCTTATTTCAAATTCCCTTAGATTTTCGGCCCAGGAAGCCCCCCGGAAGCATGTCAAACCCCACGAGTCTACCTCCATGAAAGTTCCAACCTTTCAACAAGGAATCCATCTTACACAACACACAACCCCTCTTTAGCATAACGACAACTAGCCCAGATAAGCTAGTCTCCAGCTGGAATGACAGCCTGAGTTACATTGCCTTATGCACAGCCCACAAGAAAGCCCCTAAGAAAAAAGCTCCCGCCCCCTGGTACTCCGAAGAACTACGGACCTCTCTCCTCAAACTTAGAAAACTCGAAAGGCGATGGAAGCGCTCACGATCCACAGAAAACCAGGTAGCCTATAACCTCCAGCTGTCAATACACCGCAATGCGATAACTGAGAAAAGGAGACAAACACACACAGACACCCTAATGCGTTCACTACGAAAACCACACGACCTATTTAACCTCGTCAAGAACCTAATGAAAGAACCAGGTCCTGAGCAAACACCTGAGATTCACGCCCAAGACTACGCTGACTTCCTTCAATCAAAATTATGCTAGACAGACAAGACTGACCCGCCCTCTTGCACCGTGGAACCATCAAAAGCAGCAACATTAGCAATGTTCACCACCCCATCCAATGTGCAAATCATCGACACCATCTCTGCAATCAACACCACTACCACTCAGACCAACCCCTGTCCTGCCTTCTGGATAAAGGAAATATGGACAGAATTTAGTCCATTCATAGCTAGACTCTTTGATGCATCCTTCACATCAGGCTATTTCCACCTGAATCTCAAGCACACATCCATCAGACCCCTGCTAAAGAACAGCAAATTGGACCCCCAGAAAGTAGAATCGTATAGACCAATTGCCAGCATTCCACTGCTAGCAAAGATAATCGAAAAAGAAGTCCTATACCAGATTCAACAACACATCAACAATACCTCGCCGTTAGACCACTGTCAACACAGATTCAGAGAATCCCATGGTGTCGAGACGCTACTTACCACCCTCTTCAACAACATACTATACGCAATAGATAACATCCATCATGGAGTTGCCCTTATATTCCTGGACATAGCTACAGCGTTCGACTCAGTATGTCACGAAACCCTCCTGAGCCGGCTCAAAGAGAAGGGCATCTGTGACCTAGCACTAACCTGGTGTAAGTCATACCTATCCGATAGATGGCAACATGTGCAGACAGAGTCCTCCACCTCCAAACCGTTCCACCAGAAACAGGGTGTTCCGCAAGGATCCTCCCTCTCAGCCTTAATGTTCAACATCTATATGCAGCCAATTTGTGACCTCATACGATCATTCAACGTCAAATGCATGATTTATGCTGACGTCCTCATGTACATGCCATTCCAGATCGACCAGACTGAACTCACACCACTAACTAACTGTTTTAGCACAGTAGAAAAATGGCTTCTAAACCAGAATCTTCGAATACGACACAAAAAGACTGAAATGCTGTTCATCTCCAGAAACCCCAATTTTTCCCCTCCAGCCTGCCTAAAAATTGGAGAAATAGAACTGCAAACTAAACCCTCAATCCGCTATCTGGGTGTCACGTTGGATCAAAGACTGGATATGAAGACACACATTGGCAACATGGTAAAATCAACATACCATAAGATCAGGACACTCAAACATCTACGCCCCCTCCTGCAACCGGACGATTTCAGAACAATCTTTCAGGCACTAACCATCCCACATCTCGACTACGCCAACGCAGTCCTTCAAGGACTCCCACAATCCACCCTGAGCCCACTCCAACTCGCCATGAACGCTGCAGCCAGAGTCCTACATAGTGCCTCATGGAGGGACCATATAACACCCATCCTCAAAAGTCTCCACTGGCTCCCAATCCACAGTAGAATCGCCTTCAAAACCTTACTACTAACATTCAAGACCATCAATGGACTCGCCCCCTCCTCTCTCGCGGACCTCACTCACATTACCCCCCCCCCAAATAGAGCCAGACGATCTACTGCTATAAACACTTTGGTAATCCCCAAAGCAATGACCCATTGTACTCAGGCAACCATAAACAGGGCTTTCAGTATCTGTGCACCCAGATGCTGGAACGCTCTTCCACCCGATATACGAGCAATCCCGGAACTAACTAAATTCAGGAGAGCATTGAAACACCATCTATTCCTCAAATGCTACCCGGAGGAACGTACACCAACTCCCGCGCTCACAACATAGCCTCACGACCACATGTAACCACCCTCCATGTATTGTATATAGGGGTGAATATCATTCTGTTATCCTTACAAATGTAAATAGTTAATACTGTTATCCAAGTTGAGCTACCTGTTATATGTAATTACGGTGTTAACCCCCACCGTAAAATACTCCATGTTCCATGTAAACCGCACTGATGCTGAAGAGCGCGGTATATAAGCAAATTAAATAAATAAATAAATAAATAAAGTTGCTAACCAAGCCCACAATTCGTTATCTAGGGGTCAACGTTGGACCAACGGATGGACATGAAGACCCATATAATAAACACAGTCAAGGCAGTCTACCACAAGATCCGGACACTCCGGCATCTATGACCCCTGCTAGACCCAGAGGACTTCCAGACAATCTATCAAGCGCTGGTAATCTCCCATTTCGATTACGCCAATGCCATTCTGCATGGACTCCCACAAACCACGCTGAATCTACTCCAGCTCGCAATGAATGCTGCCACCAGAATACTACACGGAGCATCAAGGAAGGATCACGTAACACCAATCCTGAAACACCTCCACTGGCTGCCGATCCACTGCAGACTCTCTTTCAAGATTCTATTAATGACCTTCAAGGCCATCAACAAGTGCTCCTCCACCTCCCTCACCGAGCTAATCCACCGCACGCCCTCTAACAGATCCAGAAGATCAGCAGCCGTAAACACACTGGTAATCCCAAAGGCAATAACGAAATACACTCAAGCAACGATAAACAGGGCATTTACGTTCTACGCACCCAGATGTTGGAACGCCCTTCCTACCACCATCCGGGCAATCACCAACCTCGCCCAGTTCAGGAAGGCGCTGAAGCATCACCTTTTCCTCATGCACTACTCCGATGACAGCTCACAAACAGCCACCACCCACCAGGAATGCCTCTCAAGCACACCCAGCACGCAATGATGTAGTCACACCCACTGGCGCCGCCACACACCATGAAAATATTAGATGTACAGTATCCTTATCATTGTAAATAGCCTCTAACCAAATACAGTCCTCACTTTGGACCTGTGACTTGGTTTACCAACTTGTATATAGTTACCCTAGTTATGTCCAAGTTACGACACCTGTTTTATTGTAAATACAGTGCAGCCTCAAGCGCACTGTATAAGTTACTGTTGTATGTAAACCACAATGATTTTAAAGAGCATGGTATAGAAGAGACACTAAATAAATAAATAAATAAAAGATAATTATGTAGATGAATAATAATCATCACAAGTGATTCTGCTGTCTCAGGTTCCAAAAGAATTGGTTTTCATAAAACTCTAAATAGCACATTTATTATGCCAAAAGCATTCTCCACCACTCTGCCAGCTCTGCTTAATTGATTATTGAAGATTTGTTTAGAAGATCCACATTCAAAATCTCCTGAATATGATTTCATGACATTTTCACTAAGTGCAAATGCACTATCCACAGCAAAGAATTAGGGCAATTTTGTGTGCCGTTCTGGAAGTTCCTCTGGTGAAAGCAATCCCAAGCTGCCATCCTTAATCATGTTGCATAGTTTAGTGTCTTTAAAAACCCCACCATCTGAAATTTTTCCTTGACATCCTGCATCTGCATAAAAAAATAAATCTGCAAATAAGAAGTTGTAATCTCCATCAACTAATGCAAATAACACAATCCTAAATAGTGCTTTGTAAATGTAAAACTCAGTAGCAGTATTCATTGGTGATTGTAATACATGTTTCCCATCCTTAGCACCAGCACAGTGAGGAAGGTGCCAGATGTCTTCAAATATCTTGCTTATTTCCATCCAGGCCATGGGAGTAGTAGGAAGCTGGAAAACAAAAAATAAGTCATTTTTAGCATTCATTTATTTATTTATTTGATTATACATTTTCAGGAACAAGATGAAGAAAATAATGAAGAACAAGGTGAGGAAGAAAATGAGGAACAAGACAATGAAGGTAGCAGAGATAGGCCAGATTCAGCCGAGTTTGTAGCACTGAAAATTCCAAGAATCATAAATTCCAAGAATCATAAGAGATGAGCATACAATGATAAAAGACACTCTGGGGATTTAAAAAAACCTGCTGCAAATAAGTTAGAAACCTCTTCTTCTGTTGATGATGAGATAAAATCATTCCTTGCCTTTGTAGCGGCCAAAATGAATCTGTATTCTCCACAAACTAGGAAAAGTGTTCAGCCTGCTATATTTGACATCCTAGTAAAAGCAGACAGTGGTTTTTATGATTTCCAGCAACAAAACTATTCATTCAACAACAACGACCAGGTCATCCTACAATGCAAATACCATCTCACCCAAGTCAATGTCCACAAATGCAAACACTACCATCTTCACATCAGTCTGCTCATATATTGTCATATATACCAACCTCAGAACCCCCTCACAACAATCCACTTTCAATCAGTTTCCACACCATTAAACATACACTCCGTCTCCACGTCATTCCACTTGCACTGCATCTCCACAGCATTCCACATACACTCCGTCTCCAAGTCATTCCACTTGCACTGCATCTCCACAGCATTCCACATACACTCGGTCTCCACACCATTCCACAAACACTCAGGTCATCCTACAATGCAAATACCATCTCACCCAAGTCAATGTCCACAAATGCAAACACTACCATCTTCACATCAGTCTGCTCATATATTGTCATATATACCAACCTCAGAACCCCCTACCAAACAATCCACTTTCAATCAGTCTCCACACGATTCCACATGCACTCCGTCTCCATGTCATTCCACTTGCACTCCATCTCCACGTCATTCCCCTTGCACTGCATCTCCACAGCATTCCACATACACTCCGTCTCCACGTCATTCCACTTGCACTGCATCTCCACATCATTCCACATGCACTCCGTCTCCAAGTCATTCCACTTGCACTGCATCTCCACAGCATTCCACATACACTCAGTCTCCAAGTCATTCCACTTGCACTGCATCTCCACATCATTCCACATGCACTCCGTCTCCAAGTCATTCCACTTGCACTGCATCTCCACATCATTCCACATGCACTCCGTCTCCAAGTCATTCCACTTGCACTGCATCTCCACATCATTCCACATGCACTCCGTCTCCAAGTCATTCCACTTGCACTGCATCTCCACATCATTCCACATGCACTCCGTCTCCAAGTCATTCCACTTGCACTGCATCTCCACATCATTCCACATGCACTCCGTCTCCACATCATTCCACGTGCACTGCATCTCCACAGCACTCCACATACACTCCCTCCACATCATTCCACGTGCACTGCATCTCCACAGCATTCCACATGCACTCCGTCTCCAAGTCATTCCACTTGCACTGCATCTCCACATCATTCCACATGCACTCCGTCTCCAAGTCATTCCACTTGCACTGCATCTCCACACCATTCCACATACACTCGGTCTCCACACCATTCCACAAACACTCAGGTCATCCTACAATGCAAATACCATCTCACCCAAGTCAATGTCCACAAATGCAAACACTACCATCTTCACATCAGTCTGCTCATATATTGTCATATATACCAACCTCAGAACCCCCTACCAACAATCCACTTTCAATCAGTCTCCACACGATTCCACATGCACTCCATCTCCATGTCATTCCACTTGCACTCCATCTCCACGTCATTCCCCTTGCACTGCATCTCCACAGCATTCCACATACACTCAGTCTCCACGTCATTCCACTTGCACTGCATCTCCACATCATTCCACATGCACTCCATCTCCACGTCATTCCACTTGCGCTGCATCTCCACAGCATTCCACATACACTCCGTCTCCACGTCATTCCACTTGCACTGCATCTCCACATCATTCCACATGCACTCCATCTCCACATCATTCCACTTGCGCTGCATCTCCACAGCATTCCACATACACTCCGTCTCCACGTCATTCCACTTGCACTGCATCTCCACATCATTCCACATGCACTCCGTCTCCAAGTCATTCCACTTGCACTGCATCTCCACAGCATTCCACATACACTCAGTCTCCAAGTCATTCCACTTGCACTGCATCTCCACATCATTCCACATGCACTCCGTCTCCAAGTCATTCCACTTGCACTGCATCTCCACATCATTCCACATGCACTCCGTCTCCAAGTCATTCCACTTGCACTGCATCTCCACATCATTCCACATGCACTCCGTCTCCAAGTCATTCCACTTGCACTGCATCTCCACATCATTCCACATGCACTCCGTCTCCAAGTCATTCCACTTGCACTGCATCTCCACATCATTCCACATGCACTCCGTCTCCAAGTCATTCCACTTGCACTGCATCTCCACATCATTCCACATGCACTCCGTCTCCACATCATTCCACGTGCACTGCATCTCCACAGCACTCCACATACACTCCCTCCACATCATTCCACATGCACTGCATCTCCACAGCATTCCACATGCACTCCGTCTCCAAGTCATTCCACTTGCACTGCATCTCCACATCATTCCACATGCACTCCGTCTCCAAGTCATTCCACTTGCACTGCATCTCCACATCATTCCACATGCACTCCGTCTCCACATCATTCCACGTGCACTGCATCTCCACAGCATTCCACATACACTCCGTCTCCACATCATTCCACTTGCACTGCATCTCCACACCATTCCACAAACACTCAGTCTCCACGTCATTCCCCTTGCACTGCATCTCCACACCATTCCACATACACTCCGTCTCCACATCATTCCCCTTGCACTGCATCTCCACATCATTCCACATACACTCCATCTCCACGTCATTCCACATACACTCCATCTCCACATCATTCCACATACACTCGGTCTCCATGTCATTCCACAAACACTCAGGTCATCCTACAATGCAAATACCATCTCACCCAAGTCAATGTCCACAAATGCAAACACTACCATCTTCACATCAGTCTGCTCATATATTGTCATATATACCAACCTCAGAACCCCCTCACAACAATCCACTTTCAATCAGTCTCCACACGATTCCACATGCACTCCGTCTCCACATCATTCCACGTGCACTGCATCTCCACAGCACTCCACATACACTCCCTCCACATCATTCCACGTGCACTGCATCTCCACAGCATTCCACATGCACTCCGTCTCCAAGTCATTCCACTTGCACTGCATCTCCACATCATTCCACATGCACTCCGTCTCCAAGTCATTCCACTTGCACTGCATCTCCACATCATTCCACATGCACTCCGTCTCCACATCATTCCACGTGCACTGCATCTCCACAGCATTCCACACACACTCCGTCTCCACATCATTCCACTTGCACTGCATCTCCACACCATTCCACAAACACTCAGTCTCCACGTCATTCCCCTTGCACTGCATCTCCACACCATTCCACATACACTCCGTCTCCACATCATTCCCCTTGCACTGCATCTCCACATCATTCCACATACACTCCATCTCCACGTCATTCCACATACACTCCATCTCCACATCATTCCACATACACTCAGTCTCCATGTCATTCCACAAACACTCAGGTCATCCTACAATGCAAATACCATCTCACCCAAGTCAATGTCCACAAATGCAAACACTACCATCTTCACATCAGTCTGCTCATATATTGTCATATATACCAACCTCAGAACCCCCTCACAACAATCCACTTTCAATCAGTCTCCACACCATTAAACATACACTCCGTCTCCACGTCATTCCACTTGCACCGCATCTCCACAGCATTCCACATACACTCGGTCTCCACACCATTCCACAAACACTCAGGTCATCCTACAATGCAAATACCATCTCACCCAAGTCAATGTCCACAAACACTCAGTCTCCACGTCATTCCACTTGCACCGCATCTCCACATCATTCCACAAACACTCAGTCTCCACGTCATTCCACGTGCACCGCATCTCCACACCATTCCACATACACTCCGTCTCCACGTCATTCCATTTGCACTGCATCTCCACATCATTCCACATGCACTCCGTCTCCAAGTCATTCCACTTGCACTGCATCTCCACGTCATTCCACTTGCACTGCATCTACACACCATTCCACACTCAGTCTCCACGTCATTCCCCTTGCACTGCATCTCCACACCATTCCACATACACTCCGTCTCCAAGTCATTCCATTTGCCCTGCATCTCCACATCATTCCACATGCACTCCGTCTCCACATCATTCCACTTGCACTGCATCTCCACAGCATTCCACATACACTCCGTCTCCACATCATTCCACTTGCGCTGCATCTCCACACCATTCCACATACACTCGGTCTCCACGTCATTCCACTTGCACTGCATCTCCACACCATTCCACATACACTCCATCTCCACGTCATTCCACTTGCACTGCATCTCCACACCATTCCACACTCAGTCTCCACGTCATTCCCCTTGCACTGCATCTCCACACCATTCCACACTCAGTCTCCACGTCATTCCCCTTGCACTGCATCTCCACACCATTCCACACTCAGTCTCCACGTCATTCCCCTTGCACTGCATCTCCACACCATTCCACATACACTCCGTCTCCACGTCATTCCACTTGCACTGCATCTCCACACCATTCCACATACACTCCGTCTCCACGTCATTCCACTTGCACTGCATCTCCACACCATTCCACATACACTCCGCCTCCACGTCATTCCACTTGCACTGCATCTCCACAGCATTCCACATACACTCCGTCTCCACATCATTCCACTTCTACTGCATCTCCACACCATTCCACATACACTCCATCTCCACGTCATTCCACTTGCACTGCATCTCCACACCATTCCACAAACACTCCATCTCCACACCATTCCACAAACACTCCATCTCCACATCATTCCACTTGCACTGCAACTCCACACCATTCTACATGCACTCCGTCTCCACGTCATTCCACTTGCAATGCATCTCCACACCATTCCACATACACTCCGTCTCCAAGTCATTCCACTTGCACTGCATCTCCACACCATTCCACATACACTCCATCTCCACGTCATTCCACTTGCACTGCAACTCCACACCATTCTACATGCACTCCGTCTCCACGTCATTCCACTTGTGCTGCATCTCCACACCATTCCACATACACTCCGTCTCCAAGTCATTCCACTTGCACTGCATCTCCACACCATTCCACATACACTCCATCTCCACGTCATTCCACTTCCACTGCATCTCCACACCATTCCACAAACACTCCGTCTCCACGTCATTCCACTTGCACTGCATCTCCACACCATTCCACATACACTCCATTTCCTCAGGCATCTGGATTTTCCAATGATTTGTCTGATTATATGTGAGGTTTGATTTTATAATGAAGTGAAGTAGTTGTGATTCAGATGAGAGAAAATAAAAAATTAAGGAAATATGTTTGTATACTTACCTTAACATTTCCTTTTAATTCCTCAATAAGTGCTGCACAAACCTCTGGAATTATTCTTCCTATAGACTGGATATTCTGAATAGATACTGAAGGCTTGTCTATGAATCATATGCATCTAAAACTGTAGGGTTACAGCTAACCTGTCTTGAACTGAAATGGGTGATCAAAAACTTGTTTCCTCTTTTGCAATCCTGTGTCTTACCATATTTAATAAGTTTTCATAGTCTATAGGTGACATAGGGGTGAAGATTTTATACTGTCCACTCACATGTTGAAGTAACTTGTGTAGTAATCTTGAAGTTAACTCTGAATCAGATCTTTTTTAAAATAGTGTTCCAGCAATGTTGAGACTTTTGCTTTTTTTTTAAATAAGATCTGCTAAAATTAGTATAGCGCCACTAGCTAAGACTAAACTCAATTTCTTCTTGAAAAGACATGCTCATGCTGACAGCTGCATGCTTGCGAACAAAACAGATCACATTCTGTGCAGCCTGTGTCCGAGAATGCGCGCTTTGCATGTGCTCTGCTTCCCAAGTAGCAACAGTTGTGTTGCATGTTGCATTGTATGTTGTGTTGCACCTAGTCTATATGCACCTTAGGAAAGCTTAGATAATGTTAGGAAAGTTCCTTTCTGACTTTTATTGCCAGTCCAGTTCAAATGAGCACAAACAGGCAAAGCTTTGTTTCTAAATAAATCCTTCTAGTTCAGATTTTCTAATTTTTCCACAATGAGAAATATATAATCTGTCCCACGACAGCAATTTCTCTTCAATACAACTAGCAAAAAGTAGCTTCAGTTCTGTCAGCACCTTCATTTGCTGTTTTTATTCACACATAAAGTTTGAACTCAGCTTAAAATATTTTAGCTTCTCAGGGTTCAAGGTTACATTAGAAAGAAACCCTCTTCTTGCAATCATTTTTATCTGACATCCTTTTCACACACCACAAAGAGAATTCTTTCCTCAGTCTGATTTTCTCCAGAAAAATCACATACGTAAAAGCAGCTTTTGGCTTTTCTTACAATCAGCCTATCTTTAGCTAGACTTACCATTCCAATTTCTGCTCATATCTCTTACTTCTCCCTCATATTACAGCATTGCAGCACCCAAATATCCTACTCACAGAGCTAAGTCCTCAAAAACTGAAGCTGGGTCACAAGCTTAGCTCTGCACAGTGATGGAAAATTAGTGTTCTTCCGCAACAATTAGTCCCTGCTGACCTCCCAGACTAAGCTTTTAACCAACACAACCACCCTAAGAAATTTTTCCAAACAATATCCAAAAACAAACCTTTCTAACTTTCACACGGTGAAAATGCATCATCGACTGTGAGCTCTTGTGGGCTAAATCGCCAAAAGGTTCCCTTCTGACCACACACTCCTTCAGCAAACGTCAGACAATGCAGCCGACATGCCTTTCATCCTGGGTGGAGTGAGATATCAGCAATAAAGCATTTTTAGCCATTTTCAATTACGTTTGCTGAGATGGAGAAGTTAGGGGTGTCCAGATTAATCATCTTTGGTAGTCGACTGGCTAATCTACTGAAGAGGGCTTTAAACTAGATTCGTTGGGGATGGGTGAAGAAAGCCCCCAGATAGGTGAAAGCCCCCAGGTAGGTGATACATTAAATACCTTTATGGAAATGGGTAACAGGGGTAACATATGGAAAGCAGTGTGTATTAATGCCCGTAGCATGGAAAATAAGATCCCTGAAGTTGAAGCTTTGGTGGGAGTGGCTGACTTGGATTTAGTGGCAGTTACAGAAACGTGGTTCACAGAAAACCATGACTGGGATGTAACTATACCTGGCTATACTTTATTCAGAAAGGACAGGGTAGGAAGAAGGGGAGGAGGAGTGGCACTATATGTAAAAACTACTATTAAAGCTTTGGAATTACAGAGCTTAAAAGGGAGAGAGGAGGCATTGTGGGTTAAACTAGAAAGAGGGAAAGAGAAATCTATTTGCATTGGAGTGATATACAGACCTCCCTCACAAGAGGAAGAGGTGGACAGAGAGTTAATTGAAGACATACGCAGCATTGCTAGGAAAGGGGAAGTGCTACTGATAGGAGATTTCAATATGCCAGATGTTGATTGGCACATTCCTACTGCAGTATCATCTAGAAGTAAGGAGATCCTGGATTCTCTACAGGGAGAACTATTCAGGCAATTGGTAACAGACCCCACACGTGAAGGGGCCATACTGGACTTGGTGCTTACCAATGGTGAAAGTGTTTCTGATGTTGTAGTGGGAGATCATTTTGCATTCAGTGATCACCAGATGGTGTGGTTCAGTATTAGGACTAGGGCTGTTAGAATCCATTCCAAGGTGAGGATCTTAGACTTTAGGAAGACTAACTTTGCGAAGATGGGCCAATACCTCAGGGAGTCGTTAGTGGGATGGGAACAGCTGGGAGATGTAGAAAAACAGTGGGCAAAACTGAAAGGGGGTATTTTAAAGGAAACCAACCTTTTTGTTAAAATGGTAAATAAAGGCAAAAGGAACAGGAGACCGCTATGATTTTCGAAGGAAGTAGCTGAACAAGTGAAGAAAAAGAGGGAGGCCTTCATGAAATACAAGAGATCACAGAGAGAGGAAGACAGGCATCTGTATTTGGAAAAACTTAGAGAAGCTAGCAAAGTAGTCAAGAAGGCAAAGATTCAAAAGGAGGAGGAAATAGCCAATGCAATAAAATGGGGGGATAGGACATTTTTCAGATATATTAGTGAGAAGAGGAAGGGCAAAAGTGGTATTGTCAGACTCAAGGGTGCAGGGGGGGAATATATAGAAGCTGATAAGGATAAAGCGGAATTGCTTAACAAATATTTTTGTTCTGTGTTCACAGATGAAGAACCAGGAGCAGGACCTCAGAAAACACCCACAAATAAGAACAGAAGCGAGGGACATCTTGAACTATTTTCAGAAGACTGTGTTCGTGAGAAACTAGCTCAACTTAAAGTAGACAAAGCGATGGGACCGGATGGGATACACCCTAGAATACTGAGGGAACTTGGGGACGTTCTAGCAACTCCACTGACTAACCTTTTCAATGCCTCATTGGAGTCTGGAGTGGTGCCAAAGGACTGGAGAGAGGCTCATGTGGTGCCTTTACACAAAAGCGGAAGTAAGGATGTGGTTGAAAACTACAGGCCGGTTAGTTTAACTTCGGTGGTGAGTAAATTATTGGAAACGCTGCTGAAAGAGAAAATAGTGAGGTTTCTGGAGTCCAGCGGATTACAGGATCCGAGGCAGCAAGGATTCACCAGAGGCAGGTCTTGTCAGACAAATTTGATTGATTTCTTTGACTGGGTGACCAGGGAGTTGGACAGAGGGAGAGCTCTAGATGTGGTGTATTTAGATTTCCGTAAAGCCTTTGACACTGTTCCTCACAGGCGACTTATAAACAAACTGAGCACCCTAGGGATGGACCCTAAAGTTACTGCTTGGGTTAAAAATTGGTTGGGTGGGAGGCGACAAAGAGTACAAGTAAATGGAGCACACTCTGAGGAGAAGGATGTTACCAGTGGTGTGCCCCAGGGATCTGTCCTTGGTCCAATTCTTTTTAACATCTTTGTTAGTGATATAGCGGAAGGGCTGTCGGGTAAGGTTTGCCTCTTTGCGGATGATACCAAAATCTGCAATAGAGTAGACACCCAGGAAGGTGTAGATAACATGAGGAGGGATCTAGCTAAGCTTGAAGAATGGTCTAGAATTTGGCAGCTGGGATTTAATGTTAAAAAATGTAAGGTCATGCATTTGGGCTGCAGCAATCCAAGGGAGCAATACAGTATAGGAGGTGAAGTACTTTTGTCCACTAAAGAAGAACGGGACCTAGGCGTGGTTGTGTCTGATGATCTTAAAGTAGCTAAACAGGTAGAAAAGGCGACAGCAAAAGCTAGAAGGATGCTTGGGTGCATACGGAGAGGAATGGCTAGCAGAAAAAAGGAGGTGATAATGCCTCTGTATAAGTCTTTTGTGCGTCCTCATTTGGAGTATGGTGTGCAATTCTGGAGACCGCACCTTCAAAAGGATGTGAACAGGATGGAGTCGGTGCAGAGGGTTGCTACTAAAATGATTAATGGGCTTCGTTATAAAGCATATGAGGACAGGCTTAAGGATCTTAATATGTACACCTTAGAGGAAAGGCAGGATAGAGGTGATATGATTGAGATGTTTAAATACCTCCGTGGCATAAATGTTCAGGGAGAGAGCCTCTTTCAATTGAAAGCAAGTTCTGCTACAAGGGGACATGGGATGAGGGTGAAGGGAGATAGATTCAGGAGTGATATGCGGAAATATTTCTTTACGGAAAGAGTAGTGGATCCATGGAATAGTCTCCCAGTGGAGGTGGTAGAGATGAGGACAGTAACTGAATTCAAAAAAGCATGGGACCAACACAGAGGATCTCTAAAGGTAAAAAGTGGACTGTTGTAGTTGTTGTTATGGAAGGACAGACTAGATAGGCCATGTGGTCTTTTTCTGTCATCATGTTTCTATGTTTCTATGTTAAGTTCTATCTGTGACTGGTGAGTGGATGGGAGGCAAGAATTTAACTTTGAATTATGGAAAATTGAGGTGTTATGGATTAAGCCATTGATTCTAGCACAGCTGCCCCCGATTAAAATTAAATAATGTAACTTTATTACAGCGCCATACTTAGTCCTGTGCGAGCGGATCAGCCGCAGAGGGCGCAAAGAAATAGGGGCGCATTTGGGGCTGCCAGCCTTGGCTCCCCGCCCCCCCCGCCCCCCCACCCCCCCACCCCCGTTGCTTGCCCTTGCCCCGCCACCACTTTTCGTGTTTCCTTGGCAGCGGCAGTAGCAGCAGAGTGGACATCCAATTATAAAAAATAAAAAAACACATACGGGTCTTTCCGACTCCACACTTGCATTCAGGTCTAATCCCTCCCTCCTCTGATGTATGCTCGCGTCCTGAGTCAAACTTTCAAGCCAGAATCAGAAATACTCGCTTTTTTTTTTTAAATTGGATATCCGCTCCACTGCTATCACTGCCTTCTCCAAGGAACCACAAAGAGCGACAGCGGGGCAAGGGCAGGCAGCGCAGGGAGCCGACTGGACATGGAGGTGTGGCGTAAGGCAAGATGCCGGGCATGGAGCAAATGGCAAACTTGTGATGAGGGGTGGGGCGCACCGATGTGCAAGTCACACAGGGCGCTTTAAGGCTTGGTAGAGTTCTGCTTTATTGTTGTCCTCAGTGGTGAGAAACATGGTGTTTTTATTGGATGAACAATTATCACCGAAGCCACATGTTAGGGAGACTGTGAAAAATGCATTTTTCATACTGTGTTTGCTGAGGTGGTTATGGAACATTTTGTTTCCTGCTGATTTCTTTACTACGGAAATTTTCAGGGCCTCCCGTCAGCTTATTTCAAAATGCTGCAGTGAGGCCTTTGACAGGTGTTCGCAAATGTGAACATGTCACTCTGTCGCTTTTTGCCTTGCCATAGCGCAGCAAATAATGTTTAAAAGTTGTTTGCTAGCCTTTAAAGCTTTGAGAGGCAGCTTGAACTTAGGAATGCATTGCACTGATATTTTTCCAGATGGAGCTTGTGCTCTGCAAACAGTTTTGCTTTAGCCTTCCGTTCTTTAAAGGCTACCAGATTGTCCAGGGTTCACGCTCCCGTGTTCTAAATTGCTGTCCCAGTATTATGGAACAAATCTCTTTTGGAGATTAGGATAGAAACTGATGTAAAGCATTTTAAGCCTTCTTATTTAATGAAGCTTTTTACGAGTTAATGAATAATGGTTCTTACTTTTATGTTTTTGTGTATGTTGTTTTATCGTTTACCACAATTATGTATGTTGTGTTGTAAACTGCACAGGATGGCAGCATCAGGCTTGTGTTGAGCAGATGCGTTTTTAAATAAATAAATAAATAGCTATAGCAGTCAAAGACATCTGCTGTTGTGATACAGTGGCTTAGCCAGCAAAAGACAGGAACCTTCCCTTGTCTGACTCGATAAAGGATTCCTTGTAATAGCAACAATTCAGAATCACTGGCCAAGGTCTTGCGGTCAATGGCATCTCTGTCATTCAGCCCATCTGACTAAGGTTCCTTCCTCAGTGGATAACATGAGCCTAGACCACATGCAGTGGGATATGGCTAATGGTTTCTAGAGCCCTTACGCTGGCTGTGAGTTAGGGCTTACTTGCAGAGACCGGGTAGTACCTGTCCTCTCCTCTCCTCTCCTCCTCATTCTACGCACTGGTGTTGGTGAACAAACTAGGCCTCATTTAGGCTTTGGCCTCACTTGACAACTTACATGGCTAGAATTCCCCTTTGCTGAACTGGCTTGGGTCTGCCTCACAATGGCACCAAACTTCCAGGGTGCAGCTTAAATGTGTGGTGTCTTGTACATGGGCAGCGACTCTCCAATTGGGTGAGTCTAGACACATGACTCCGTTGTCACTTTCTTCAACACAAACTCCTCTCTGATGACGTGTATGTTCCCTGCACAGGGGGAATGGTAGTTAAGTTGAATTTGCCAGGAAACTCCAGGTAATTTCAAAATATGTAGTAACAGCAAAAAAATCTGCAGTTTTCTCTAAAAACGGAGTTACTTACCTGTAACTGAGTTCTCCGGGGACAGCAGGATAAGTCAGCCACACTTGGTGACGTCATCCGACGGCGCCGAGAAGACGGAAGTACTCTCCATAGCTCAGAAGGGCTTTGCCCTTCTGAGCATGGGCCACTTGGCCCTACCCCCCTGCCCGCCCCTAGCTAGCCAGTTCGTCACTAGCTGAGCCTTTTGCCGCTAGGAGGCGGGCACCCGGACGGAGGCAGACCCCATCCCAGGGGAGGTGGGTGGGTATGTGTGGCTGACTTATCCTGCTGTCCCCGGAGAACTCAGTTACAGGTAAGTAACTCCGTTTTCTCCTAGGACAAGCAGGATGAGTCAGCCACACTTGGTGCCTCCCAAGCTGCCACGCGCTGTGGTGGATGGGGGAATGCCGAGACACTCCCTCAGGCAGTATTTGCCTTTGTGTTGCGACAGGACCTGTCAGTCCACAGTGGCGCTGCACGCATTTTCAGTAGCAGTGCTGAGAGGGGGAACATTTGAAGGGCTTTTTCCGTTTGGGTTTGCCGTCGCGATGCACGTATGTGCAGAGGACTACAAGGTACACCGGTTTAGTAAGAGAGATGTAGGCACATCGAGCAGCAGTAGTGTGGAATCCAACCTTGGAGCAATAGTAGTGCGGGATTTGCCATCGAGCAATAGTAGTGAGGGATTCACCGTGGTCACGGAGCAATAGGTGCGGTCACAGGGCACACCTGTGCAGTAACTGAGATGTAGGCCCATAGGTCCTTAGCAATGCGGGATCCCCCACCGAGCAATATTTGTAGCGCGGGGTTCACCGCTGTCATGGTGCATGCCATCGGGCAGTAGTAGTAGTGCGGGGTCACCGCTGTCACGATGCACGCGGGGCTCACCATTGCCGTGCACGATGCACACATGTGCAGAGGGGCGATAACAAGGCACGCCTGTGCAGTGACCGATGTAGGTACATCGCAGTAGCAGTTCCCGTAATGCGGGAACATGGGCATGGATATCCCTGCGTAGCCGATTGCAGTAGTTGGCCATGCGGGTGGAGCAAAAATGGAATATTGAGATATCATTGGAAGAGGGGCTTCCCCCCCCTTTTTTTTTTTTTTTTTTTTTGAGGACACTTGAACCGATAAAACGGGATATCAGAGGAACCGGGAGACATGGCCAATTTGGCCACTGTTGGTACAGAATACTGTGCACGGCTGAACTCCATCAAAGGCTGCCTTCAGGGTGCATATCCCACTCCCTGCATGCTTGCGCATTGCTGCTGGCATCTGTGCCGTGGCCCGATTGCTCGGCCGCAGCGGCAACTGAGGTAGCGGTGCTGTCAGAAGGCCGTGAGGCGTTTTCACTAATGCTAGTCCCTGGCACGGTATACATGAGGGGAAGGTGAGAGGCAGAAGCCAGAGCAAGAATTGCTGACTGGTTGAGGCTCCTGTGTGGTCTAGGCCGGGAGCGCTGTAGTTAGGCTCCTGTCTGGTCTAGGCCGGGGGCGCTGTAGTTAGTTACGTATGGGGCATCCTGGGGAAAGTCCTGTGAGGACGGGGACAGGGTTAGGTCTCTTGACACTGGTGTGTTATCATGTGACTGTGTGCTATCCTGTTTCCGTGGGGCTCCGTTCCTCCCAGGAAGCGTGGAGGTAGCTTGATTCAGAAGGACTGCCCATCTGATGAGTGCCTTGTAGCTCAACTGGCCTCTGAGTGGGTGATCGTCCTGCGAGATAGGCTAATGCAGAAGGGATCACAGCAGCCGGGATTGCCCGGCAGGGGACAGAATAGGAATTTGAACAACTATCCAGAGGGTCGCCAAGAGGTGACAGCGACCTGATGGCGCGTAGTAAAGCAGCTTCATTTCAGCAGTAACCTGGGCAGGCATGGCTCCCGCATTGGCTGAATGAGGAGGATGCTGAGCTACCGGGGCTGAGGCTGGTTAACTCTTATTTAGGTCCCTCCTGAGACATGTAGCTCTCCCTGACGGGCTCTCCTTGCACTGCAGGGACTGGGATGTCAGGAGTCGTGGCTGGGACTTGAACCTATGACCTTCTGCTTCTGAACGCACTGTCTGTGTGCACCGGAGCACCGCGGTGCCACTCCAGAGTAGAGGCGAGGCATCGGAAGGCTCGTGGGAGGAGTCCAGTTGGTGCACCGAAGCGTCACTCAGATAAGTGCCGGCCTTCTGTCGGTAGGCCTAGGGCTGTCAGTACAAGACCGTCTGTGGAGAGAGGAGAGGAAGAAGAAGACAGAATGGCTTATTGGTGCAAAATGCTGTTGTATGCATTTGCTGATGCATGTGGCCAGTGAGTTGTCCACTTGAAGGCAGGATGCAGTGCTCTTAACCCCTTGTCGCACGCCTCATGATCCGAACCACTAGGCTCGTGCCCCTGTTGGGAATGTCATAAGCGTTGTCCCGAGCGATATTAGGGGGTGGCCCCAGCTTTGCCGATAGGCAATGGCGGGGGATTGCATGTACCAGGACACAGTAGCCATGTGCACGGCGTCATATTGAAGACACGTAGGCTCCCCAATGCCTTGGGTGACAGGAGTTCATGGCGAGGGGACGCTGCTTACCCGTAGGTTGGCATGAAATATGGGGACTGGATTGGCAGGGGCCACAGCTGGGATTTGAACCTGTGACTCTGGTCCTGGAGATACTGGCTCTGTCAGCTGCACCACACTGTGACCACTTACTGATTACATGCCGGCATGCAGTTGGAGAAGGCAGGAGCTATTTTGAGGCCCTCGAGCGGCTGCATTGTCTGAAGGAGGCTGTCGTTCAGTCACGGGGTGAGAGCCTCCGGTGATGAGAGCCTTAGTAAGATCCTCCAGTGGTGAGAGCTTTGATGTAGGGTAGGGGACCTGGGTAGGTGTGCGCCACAGCTGAGATTTGCCTGAACACACTGGGCTGTACGTACTGTACCGCACTGTTGTCACTCCGGAGGCGGCCCTTGGTCAGTCAGGTTGTCACACTGGAGGAGGCCCCCGTCCAAACGTGTCTCCAGTGAGGAGATCCATAGGTTAACTCTGTGGGGCCCAGCCCGCAGACAGTTTGTGCCCTATCGCCTCCATCTTCGCGAAGCACGGGTCAGAAGGTGTTGGGCCCACGCTGGGACCCGGGAGTTGACATAGCTCCCCGACGTGTGTTCTAAGTAGCTTCATACTGCTTGTGAAGCAACCATGCTGGTAATGTGGGCCTGATGGACTGTGGATTGACCCGTCCTGCATTTGTCTTACACTCCCTCTTGTTATCTTTGACTGCGGAGCAACGTATGCTGGCATAGGGGAAGCTCGGACCTTCTAATAGCAGGGAAAAGCAGGACACCTGGTCCCTTGGCAGTAAGCGACCAGGATGTAGTCTACCCGAGATCTACCTGTCGGAGATGAAGGATGTGCCAATCGCTAGGCCGTTCCTCCACTGGTAGTGGAGGTATGACGCAAAAGGGGCCGAGCATGCAGCAGGGCCGTCATGCTGGATGAAGGGAGATCCCGGTGGATGTACCAGGGTAAGCCCCTGCGCCGTGCTGGCTCATACCAGCATGTGTGTCTGGTATCATATTGGCTACTGGTTTTAGCGCAGGGTCCCAACTAGAAAAACCAAACAAACAAAACCTCATGCTTGATGAACCGTGATAGGCCTAGGAGGGTTTGGCCTTTCGCTGGAGGGGACCTGGACCTGTTCTCAGTCTGCTGCTCACTTTCTGGGTTTGAGCTGGCCGAGGGACCAGCGTGACTTGAAAGGTCCAATGTGAGCCCAGAGCATGCTGAGTGTTCTGAACCATGAAGGGTGATGTCTCAGCCAGCTTTACTCCTTGGACCTACATGGGGATTGAACTAAAACACCTTATACCCTCGGTCGGTGTATGAACCATTGTGCTACAGCTTTGACTGTAATCCGAGGAGTAGAGGGACTCTGCTTCCTTAATGGCTCATACCTCATAAGGGGAAAACGGAAGACAGCCTTACTCAGTGGCCCCACTGGGGAATTGAACTCATTCCGTTGGTCAATGCAATGCAATGCAATGTGTGCCTTTGAGGCAGTGCTGACTGCTTGCAACCCATACACCCCTGGGTTTCTTGGCAGTGTCACCGGAGTGGATTGCCGGACCTTTCTTCTGGGACAAAGGAGGATTAAGTGACTGCTGAAGGCCACAAGGAGTGCTAGTGGGATTGAACCTTGGTAGCTTGGATACCAAGCCAGAGCTCTAACCACTAGGCTACTCCTACACTATGTGGACAGACAATTACCACAGATATGCCAACGAATAGGTGCAATGTCCGTTGTTCAGGTAGCATTTAATCAGGTATTTTGGTGTACCCGCGGTCCTGTAAGGCATACCGGCCAGGGACACCTGAGATGAGCTACCTGGATCTGGATGTGAATTTTGCAGGCACAGCGAGTAACTCTAATAGTGGCTCAGCAGGATGCTCCGCGCTGTGCAACGGTTCATGTGAGATGCCCACTGCGGGAATGTGCAATGCCAGTGGCAAGTGAAAATAGCACTACCCTTCAGCTTCTGTGCAGGTAATGCCTCAGCCAGCCTTCTTCATTAGGCACGGAGGGGGATTGAACCCATGGGCCCTGCATCATTGGTCAGAACCATTGTGCTACACTGCTACTCGGGATTTCCTGCGCCGGTGCAGAGAGCATCAGCGCCATCCTCACCGAAAACGGGATCAGAGAGCTGCCCCTCCTGCCCTGGTGCTTGGGCCGGCGCCGGACTGGCGGGGGCTAGCAGCGATCAAGGTTGGGGCTGGGACGAAGGCGGGGTGCTGTCCGATAGCGGCGCCGTCCGTTGAGGCTCCATCCAACGGCTCCATGGGGCTGTCGGTCCAAGACGCTACCCTTCAGCTTCTGTATGGATTTTATGCGCCGGTACAAGAGCGTCGGCGCCATCCTCGCCTCCGCGCCGACAGCAATGGGATCGGAGTGAGATCCAGAGGCTTTCCACTCATGAAAGGCGCCAGTCAGAGGCGCAGTGCTGAGTGGGCCGGCCTGAAGTGACGCCAGCCAATGGAGCTGCGGCGGAAGAAGTGGAGCCAGAAGGTGCTGCCGTGTCCAATCCGGCAGAGGGGGCGTGGCTTGCGAGCAGCACACAGAAGCAGGAAAATGGCCGCCCCCATAGATCACCCACGTGCGAGGAAGGTCCAGACAGAGACCTGGGAGGAGGCCCCGGCAGCCGCAAGGGCTCTCAACCTGGAAGGGGGTGCTCTTGGATCAAGTCGCGCTGGAGGATACAAGCTCGCTGCGGGTTGGAGGCCCCAAGGCACAACCCGAGCGGCGGCCGAGCTGGCGGCTTAGCCTGCGGCTGGGGTGGAGGCCCTTAGGCACACCCTGAGCTGCGGAGAGCTAGCGGCCCAAGCCTGTGGCTGGGGTGGAGGCCCTTAGGCACACCCTGAGCTGCGGAGAGCTAGCGGCCCAAGCCTGCGGCTGGGGTGGAGGCCCTTAGGCACACCCGGAGCGGCGGCAGAGATGGCGAGTGCCGGAGAGGTCCCACGAAGGTCCGCGAGCAGCGACCTGCACCTGGTCATCCGAGAACTCCGATCTTGCTGCAAGCGGCTGCCATGCCGTCCGCTGAGAGCGCCTGGCAGGTACAGGAGCCCAAGTGCAGCCCAGCAATCCGACAGAGCCTGGAAGTAATGTAAGTTTAACTGAATTAAAACGCAATTGAACTGATCACAGCAAGGGAACAATTTTCGAGATGTTGAGTCTAGGAGCACATTGTAGAAGCAAGCCAAGAGAAAACTGCTATATACATACGATTATAATCCTTAAAATAAAAAATTTTTGTGGAGAGTAGAAAGGGTCCGTCTTGCTGGCAAGGCGGAAGAACTAAAACTGGCTAGCTAGGGGCGGGCAGGGGGGTAGGGCCAAGTGGCCCATGCTCAGAAGGGCAAAGCCCTTCTGAGCTATGGAGAGTACTTCCGTCTTCTCGGCGCCGTCGGATGACGTCACCAAGTGTGGCTGACTCATCCTGCTTGTCCTAGGAGAAACACCAGGGTGCTGATATTTAAAGGGGTTTATTTGGTTAGCAGGACTTGCTGACCAGATAAACCCTGCATAAAGTTAGGACATCTATTGAAATGACCACTTTGTGTGGGTACTTATCCTGTCAGTGGACTGAAAATCACCGTGAACTGGATATGTTCTGGGACCGCCCTGCCCCAGCACTGTCTGGACAGTACCATTGAACATCCCTTCTAACTATCACGATGGCACTATCCGGACAACACTGCTGCAGTCCGTGGGATCTGGCACTGAATAACCGGTTTCAGTTTTGCCCATGGTGTCTAGGTGCTTTAAAAACACCGACTGCCTTTGGCTGAATATCAGGCCCTCCAAATTTAAATTTATGCTGCTTCCACTGTCCAACAACTTCTGTCGTATTGAGACCCTTACTGCTTGGTCTATCCATTCTCTACTAGAACATCACAGTACAAGGTTAGCACAGTCTAAAACACATTAAACTCTGCCAAATTTCAGTTTTTAGGCCAAACCCCAACATTCTGGATTTATTGAATGCTAATCCTGGCCTCACAATGGTTGGATGCAAATTTTGTAACCCTATCAGTCTGGGCAAACTCACAGCAGCTAATCTTTGCTGTGTAGCAAACCAGGGAGGTACAATTTCAGGGAGATTCAGGTTTAACTCTCCGGGGTTTCTGGGTTTCAGACAGGACCAGTTTAACGGGGAAGTCATTGCCTCCTTAGATTCACTCACTCGACAGTACACTTCCAATAATTTAGCCCAGGACAGATTTTGTTCTGAACCAAAACATTTACTGAAAGTTTTTAAGAGTCAGAAAACAATATTAAGTAATGGCAAACCATAAAAAATAGACCAAACACCGACCCTTTCCTTCTGATGGGAATTTCCCAGAGTTAGGGAATCCATCTCCTTCAATCAGTTGAGTTAGACAGAGATCCTCGCTTCTCCCTTGTGCTGCAAATGGCTAACAGGGATGTGCTTTCATTTTAAAACAAAATCGGCAATAGTGAACCCTATTATGCTATTAAAAAAAAGATATGATGACAAACCCCCCCCCCCAAAAAAAAAACAAATGAAAGAAAATGACATTTTTTGGCCTGCACATCCCTAATGGTATAGGAGCCAAAGGTACCTGCAACTGTGGTACAGGGCCTTAGCCAGTCAAACACAGGAAACCGCCATTGGACTTTTCCTCCCTCCACCTGAGGTCTCCTCCTACCTTTACCTCACTGGTCATTGGGCCCTCCCATGTTCTGGAAACACTAGGGGGTATGTTTACTAAACCACGGTAAAGGAGCAAGTGTGCCATTAGCATGCACTAATGGAGCAATTGCACCTGTAGCGTGCGCAAAACGCTGCCTTAGCGCTCGCTAACGGGACCGGCAGAGTAAAGCGCCCTATGGGTGGAGAATAGGGGTCAATGGGCGTGGAGTGGGCGGGTAACAAGGCCTGGCTCCCTTAATGCTGTCACCTTAATACCAGGAACAGTACCGCGAGTGAAACCTGTCGGTAAGGTAGCACCTTGAGGAGAGAGAGCCTATTTAAATGTCTGCAATGTGCTGCACAGACAACTGAGCCCAAGAAAGTGATAGTAGTGCACTATTTGCAGCAACAGCATAGTGCCCAGGTATGAAAGGGCACTTTGTTGATGGTGCAAATGGGGCATAGGAGGATGCATGTGGATCATGCAGTGAGGGCTGCGGGGGCACAGGGCGGACCAGGCAGCTGCCTAGGTGGCACATACAAACAGAAGACCGGTAAATATGCAAGACAGTGTCTGACCAAGGTCCATCATGCCCAGTATCCTGTGTCCAACAGTGTACGAACTAGGGCATAGGTACCTAGCAGGTACCCCAAAGGGCATACATGATCCACAATGCTTGTAATGGGACACACAGTGCAAAGTTGGGGTCCACATTAACAATGGCTGAGGGACCTTCCCCAGGAGCCTGGCCAGACATATTTTAAACCCAGCTACACTAGCTACCTTTACTACAGCCTCCAGTAATGAAATGCAGGGATTGATCATGCATTGACTGAAAAACTAGTTTCACCCAGTAGTCTGGGAAGTAGCCGCAGTGCTTGTCCCCTAGTCTACCCACGCTTCGATGGCAGAAACAAGCAACTAACATTTACCTGTTCCAGTCCAAGCAATATGCTCAAGACCCCCATATCTACCACCCCGCAGCTGTCTCCTCCCCAGGTTGTAGAGACATAACAGTGGCAGGCAATGATGGGGGGAATGTGTGGCTGGCCATGTAAGCCCCCCCCCCCCGGACCCTGCATCCTAGGCACCCGCCTACCCTCTGGTCTGTGACTGCACACCACCATCACTGACAGCACATGGGCATGTCAGCATGGCGGGGGAGGGTGTTAGCAGAGTGAACAGCAGCACCCGCCTGCAGCAGACCACGGTCATGCCCTGTTCCAGTGCATGATGTGCAGTGCAACATGCAAAGTCTGTCTGATGGAAAGCAAGGTAACCCCAGGGACTGATGTCCCTACGCAGCAGCACTGTGGGTGCATTACACATAGTTGGTGTGTATTGGAGCAGAGGATCACAGGTTTGGGTCCTGGCTGTGGATCCTACAGTGCATATTGTGATGTTCCCCCTTGCCAGTACCCGTAGGTAGGTAGGGCTTAAGGAGGTTAAGTTTTCTTCTTGAACTGAGGTTTACTATTTCCTGTAGAACTGCATGTAGGGAAATGTATTTCCTTTGATAGCTCAATGAAGAGTAGTGTGACTCAAGTTGATAAAGCAAAAAGGGATTTATTCCCCTCCCGGGGTGGATTTCACCAGGATAAAAGGTAACATAAATTCTTGCACTTCTGGCAGACAAAAGGACAAAATAAAGCAGCTTCCTTCAGCATCAAACATTAACACAGAGATATTATTCCTTCTGCCATAGAAATCGTACAGTCCATTGCTTCCGACGAATTATTTACAAAAGAAGGCTCAATTTCCATGCCCTCCTCCTCTGAGGCAGAAATTGTTTGTTCCGTTCTCCCTGGAGCCACGCCCGCTCCCACGCTAGGCCTTGGGATAAACTCTGGGGTTTGGTACAGCTCTAAATAACCGTTCTCATTATAGTCCCCTGTACCGTAGCCCCAACTTTCCTGGTCAATAAACCCACAGTGGTTATTGTACTTCAAGCCCTTGGGCTTACCTTTTACTCTGGCTGTATAAGGTTGTCTCTGGGGTTTACAAATTGTTGTCGGTTCCCAACCTGACTTGTGCAGAGTGTAATTCAATTGCCTTCCTGGCCTTTTCTCACGTTCAGAATCAAGAGAGGACTTCCATTGACCAGGTCTGCTCCTGCTGTATCTCTCATTACGAGCTTCTGACCTTTCCTCATCTCCGTCTCTCTCTTCCTTCTCTGTTCTGCTCTCAGCTCTGCCCCTCTCTCCATTAACTGGGCCCTCTTTATGAGTCAGCTTCCTCGGGTAAAGCCTGACTCCACCCCCTAGCAGGTGTTCAGAATTACCTCGTGACTCTCTGCTGAACTGATAGCAGGGGCCTGTTTCTCTCTCTGGGGCTTGGTTTCCCTGACAACCAGCCATGTGCTGTTGTTTACGTTGCAGCCCTGCACTTTTTTGCTGATCTTTGGGAGTTTCTCCCTGACTAAAAGGACTCGCTGTGTCACAATATCCCAATATTTTTACCCCACAATGCAGATACAACACCAACATGTGGAATCCCCAATGCATTGGCCAACAGGGGTACAAACACCCACAGAGACTCCACTATCCACAGCTGGATGGAGCGTCAGGCTGTTGGCTCAGGCACACGGAGCAGCAGTTAGCACCAGAGCACTACAGCTAGCTCCTGCACAATGAGCACACCTTAACAATTCCTGCACTGAGATTGGGACCAGTGTGGCGAGCAGGGATGTCAACCATCCCTATCTTTGCACAGTGCTGCAATATGAGTGTGTATGTGAGTATGTCTATCCATTGTTTTGTGGCTTTCTACTCCTCACTGGGTCTCACAATGCCTACACGGTTTCCAGTGTTAGCCTGCAAATGTGCATGATGAGGAGCAAAGTATTGTGGGTATGGCCCAGACAGGGCGGATTGGGCAGGATGCGTCTGCATCAGGGGTAGGGCAATGACTGGGACATCATAGTGCCCAATTGCCACCTGCATAGGCCGAGTGGCCACAGCATGTCATGCTGGGAGGACACTCTCCCTCTGACCGAGCAGTGACCATGGCACGGCTATGTACCCACATAATACTGCCTGTCTCTAGTGTTTATGGTTGTGTTGCCTGTCCTGGGGCCTAATCACTGGATTGACTACTGGGTGTATGTGCCATGTATTCCAAGCTTGGGTTCACATGGTTCCTCTGTGCACATAAAATGTGGACTGTCTGCAGTTAGCGTCTACATGGTGGGGACACGCAGCAGGTGCAGTCTGACTATGCTTGCTGTGGGTGAATGTTAGACCTAGCAGGTTGGGATGTGAGGTCTTCCAAGCCTGCTCCCAGTATTACTGATAGGACCTTAGCAACAGGTGTGGCATGTGTGATGAAGAAGCCCCAATTTCCACTGTTAAAATACAAAACATGCAGCATGTCAGTGCAAAAACTGACAGGAGAACAGACCAGGTGGATAGCTGTTGTCAGTGGCAACGACAACAAAGGCAGCCACGAGGTCTGGAGAAAAGTGTAGTAAGAAGAAACGCCCTAATTCCCAATAGCACACACCTGGTAGGGAAGAGTATGCACAGCCCTTATAAGGATAGTGCAGGGAACACAAGGGGGAAGCATTACAAGGACGACACCTCCAAAGAATTGCCAGGAGGAGAGGAATTGTCAGAGAGCTCAGATTTGGAACAAACCCTGAGAGGGAGAAACCTGGGACAAGGTGAGCACTGTAGGAAGAGAAGACAGCCTGTCTTACCTACAGCAGTTACCAGAGAGGAACCAGGAAGAGGCTCTCACTTCAGTATAGGAAGTGACTCAGAGTCTGAACCAGGAAGCGTTCAACCTCAGAGATACCCAGAATCCACTAGGAGGAAGCAGCTTGCTAGAGCCGAGGCCAGCTGGGCAGCTCCTGCTGATTGCAGAGACACGGCAGCATGGAACCTACGTCCTAACCAGAGGAACTGCAAGCCAGTAGCTAAAAAGTATGTAACAAGAAGCTGGGACTTGGGGAATGAATGTGAGCCATTGAAAGTTAAAAGGAATAAAAGTGTTTGTAGAGTGAATGCAGAGCAACCTTATACAGGAAGCCAGAGGTGGGGGCAGGGCAGCTACTCCCAACCTAACTACCTGAATAGAGAGCATTCACAGCCGTCAGAAAAGCTTAGAGACTGGCCAGAAGACGTGTATATGTCAGAAGAGGAGCTGGCAGTTAGCTTTAAACCCCAAAAGAAACCTTACAAGCTAAAGTCTGTTAGCAAGAGGGGACAGAGAGTTCCTCTATCCCAAACAGAAGATAGCAACAGAGAAACTTACCGTGAGGGCTTGCCAAGGGGAAATGTCCAAACATATTTCAACCAAGAGGGTTTGGAACGTGAGGAGGAACCCATGTTAGTGGACTCTCTCAGTGAATCCTCGTCTGTATCTGACCTAATGGACTGTACATTAGTCTCATCTGAAAGAATATCTCTGCGCTAGACAGAGCAAAAGCCTCTGTGCTACAGTTAAGTTCCTACCTTGAAGCAAGAAGTTATTGCTGTATGTCCTTTTGTGTTTTTGCCAAAAGATTGGAATACTTTTGTTTCTGCTTGTGTTCTGTTCACTTGTTTATTAATCCACCCCGGGAGGGGAATAAATCCACATTTTGCTTTACCATTCGAGTTTGCACAACTATTTCTTCACCATCAGCAGCACACTGCCCCCTGGTGGTGACACATGTTATCTCAGGCCAGAGGGACTGCGGTTTCTGGTCCCACAGGTACCCCCTCGTGGCTGTGGGCAGGCCACATAACCCTCTATTGCCTCAGGTACAAGACGTAGATTGCAAGACCTTCGGGGGACAAGGGAAATTTATACTGTACCTGACTATATACTGATTTTTCTTGGTGAAAAGCTGCATGTAAGTATTGCTACATAACATAGTAACATAGTAATATAGTAAATGACGGAAGATAAAGACCAGTATGGTCCATCTAGTCTGCCCAGTAAGATGGCAGGAGTGGGTGCACCTGCCACTCTGTGCAGGCCACCCCTCCCCATGTCTTTGTTTAGGGGTGAACCCACCGCTCCGTGTAGGACACCCCTATTTGTTGAGAAATTAGACGATTCAGTTTATTTTTATTTTATCCTGGTGCTATAAAGGGATCCACTGTGTCTGTCCCATGCACAGTGGATCCCTTTACAGCAACAGGATATAATAAAAATAAACTGAACCATCTAATTTCTCAATAAATAGGGGTGTCCTACACGGAGCAGCAGGTTCACCCCTAAACAAAGACATGGGGAGGGGTAGCCTGCACAGAGTGGCAGGTGCACCCACTCCTTCCATCTTACTGGGCAGACTAGATGGACCATACTGGTCTTTATCTTCCGTCATTTACTATATTACTATGTTACTCTGTTATGTAGCAATACTTACATGCAGCTTTTCACCAAGAAAAAGCAGTATAGTCAGGTACAGTATAAATTTCCCTTGTCCCCGAAGGTCTTGCAATCTACGTCTTGTACCTGAGGCAATAGAGGGGTATGTGGCTTGCCCACAGCCACGAGGGGGTGCCTGTGGGACCAGAAACCCCAGTCCCTCTGGTCTTGAACTCCGTCACTGTGTTTGGCCCCACCACTTTCATCAGGAGGGCATTCCAAGCATCCACCACCCTTTCAGTGAAAAAGTATTTCCTGATATTGCCTTTCAATTTACCACCTTGCAGCTTCATGTTATGCCCTCTAGTTTTACAGCTTCCCCGTCTTTGGAAGAGGTTTGTTTGTTCATTATTTCTCTTTAAGTATTTAAAGGTCTGAATCATAACTCCCCTATCCCTCCTCTCCTCCAAAGTGTACATATTTAGGTCTTCAAGTCTCTTCTCATAAGGCTTCTGAAACAGGCTCCAAATCATTTTGGTTGCCTTCCTCTGAACAGTTTCCATTCTTTTTACATCCTTTGCAAGATATGGTCTCCAAAACTGAACATAGTATTCCAAGTGAGGCCTCACCAGTGACTTATACAGTGGCATTAGTACCTCTTCCTTTCTGCTGGTAATTCCTCTTTGTATGCAGCCCAACATCCTCCTGGCTTTTGCCACTGCCTTGTCGCACTGTTTTGCCACCTTGAGATCTACAGAAATAATCACACCAAGGTCTTTCTCCTGATCCATGCACACTAACCTCTCGCCCCCTATCGTGTACACTTCCCTTGGATTTCTGCTACCCAAGTGCATGACACTGCACCTCTTTGCATTAAATCTTAATTGCCAAGCATTAGACCATTCTTCCAGCTTTTGTAGATCTTTCCTCATGTTAACCACTCCTTTGGGGGAGTCCACTCTGTTGCAAATTTTCGTGTCATCTGCAAAAAGACATACCTTACCATTCAGTCTTTCAGCAATGTCACTCACAAATACATTGAACAGTGCCGGGCCCAGGACCGAACCCTGGGGCACCCCGCTAATCGCCTTCCTTTCATCCGAGTGAGCTCCATTTACTATCACCTTCTGTCATCTGTCCATTTTCAGATCCAGTTTACCACCTTGGGACCCATCCCCAAACTACTGAGTTTATTGATAAGCCTCCTATGAGGGACAGTATCAAAGGCTTTGCTGAAATCCAGGTAGATGACATCCATCGCATGCCCCTGATCTAGTTCTCTGGTCACCCAGTCCAAGAACTCAATCAGATTTGTTTGGCAAGATCGTCCTTCGGTAAAACCATGTTGCCTCGGATCTTGCAACCTGTTGGTTTTGAGAAATTCCACTATTCGCTCTTTCAGGAGCGCCTCCATTACTTTTTCCGCCACCGAGGTAAGGCTCACAGGCCTGTAGTTTGACACTTCTTCCCTGTCACCACTTTTGTGTAGAGGTACCACATCAGCCCTTCTCCAGTCCTGAGGAACTTCTCCTGTTTCCAAGGATCTGATGAAAACATCCTTTAACAGCCCTGCAAGAACCTCTCTGAGCTCTTTCAGTATCCTGGGATGTATCCCATCCGGTCCCATGGCCTTGTCCACTTTCAGTTTTGCAAGTTGTTCTAACACATCATCTTCTGTGAATGGTGTGGTATCTACTTCATTCCCATTTTTATATTTGGGAGTCACAGGTGGTCCTTCTTCCGGACTTTCTTTAGTAAAAACAGAGCAGAAGTATTTGTTTAGCAATTTCGCTTTTCAATGTCACTTTCCACGAGTCCGTTCCCAGCACTTCTGAGTCCTGCAATTCCACCTCTGATCTTCTTCCTTTCCCGAATATACCTGAAGAAAGCTTTGTCGCCACAATTCACATCTTTAGCCATCTTTTCCTCTGCCTTTGATTTTGCTATCTTATTTCTCTTTTTGTCTCTTTGGGGTATGTTTACTAAAAGCCCGGTAAAGTGCGGGCCGCGGTAGAGTGCGTGTGCCATATAAGGAGTGGGCGTTCCGTCCTGAAGAAGAAAAGCCGTGATTGACAGATGCGCTAAGGTGCGCGGCGCCCGTGTGCGCCCCGCACCTTACCGCAACTGAGAGCTGAACGGGAGGCATATGTGTCGCGCTGATCTGCAAGCAGAAGAACAGAGCCACAGCACAATGGTTAAAGCACTGACCAATGGTGTGGGGATCAGGGGTTTGACCCCCCACAATGCTCAATAGCTTGCTGAGGTGTTAGTTTATGAGGCAGAGAAATACTGGGCCGAATAAAGCAGGGTGCTGATTTTTTTTGGCGGCACATCAATACTGGACGGCATAAGGCTGCGCGCTGATGTTTTTATGCGGCATATTAATACTGTTCAGCATAAAGCGGCGCGCTGATGTTTCTGGCGGCATATTACTACTGGGTGGCATAAGGCGGCGTGCCGGTTTCGGCGGCAATCGCATACTGGAAGGTATAAGTGGGGCGCTGATGTACAAACAGAAACACAGAGCCACAGCACAATGGTTAAGGCATTTACCAATGGTGCAGGGATCTGGGGTTCGATCTCCCACTGTGCTCAATGAACAGGGCTTGGTAAGGTGATATTTTAGGAGGCATACGCATAAGGCGGCGCGCAGATGGGCATTAGGCTATTGCTTAAGGAGGCTATTTAATAATAGGAGGCATAAGGCGGCGCGCTGACGTGCAAACACAGGAATAGAACCACAGCACAATGGTTATGACACTGACCAATGGTGCAGGGCACAAGGATTCAATTCCTCACAGTGCCCAATGAACAGGGCTAGCTGAAGCATTACGTATTATGGGGAAGGTTGCTTTAGGAGTCAATTTATGTTTTTTGTAATTTAAAGTACTAGCAAACGCACCCTTAAAGCGTGTGAACATAATGCGCCCCATAAGGCACATTGTAAAGTGCACTGTCTGCAACGGCACCCTAGAATGCTGCTCACAGGGCGCTGTAGAGGGTGTCGTATGAGGTACCGCAAGGTCAGAGTACTGTTTGTTATGGCAGCACTGTGCAGTTTAAGGAATGAAAAGCATAGGTAGGTGCGTTGACATGCAAGGGAGAGCAGCAGTGGAGCACAATGGTTAAGGCACTGACTGCTGATACAGGGGTCATGGGTTTGCTCCCCATGGTGCCTAATACGGAAGGCTGGCTGTGGCAGCAGGTTTACAATGTACATATTTTGTCCTGCAGCACCGTATGTTTATTTTATTAATTTCTGCCAGCAAACACGCCCTCACGTGCCGTAATTGAAGGTGCCGTATAAGGCACCCTATACGGCACTCCATAGGGCACATTATAAAGTGCACTATCCGCCACGGCACCCTAATATGTCCCCCATAGGGAACCCTATATGTTGTGTCACAGGATAATGTATAGTGCACCTTATATGGATGGAAACCATAGGGTGCCCGATAGGGCGCCATATAAAGCGGCACCCTATGGGTACAGTACGCTGAGGGTTTGTTTGCTGGCAACAAAATATGTACATTAAAGACAAATAATGCTTTGGACAACCCTAACAAATAACCCCAATGTGGGTTTGAACCCATGACCTCTGGCTTCACAGGTAGGGATGTAACCATTAGGCTACAGCTGCTAGCAAGCCCCTAATTGGCTGCAGAAAGCCTGCATGTCACCACACAGACAGTCTGCTGTGGTCACCAGGATAGGGTTAGCCAACCCGTACCCATGATGCACTGCACATGCAAATCAGCTGTCCACAGATGGACACAAGATGGGGAATGCACCCCCACAGCACCTCGGCCTGGTTGGGGGAAGTGACCGGGTGCACCCACACAGCACCTCGGCCTGGTAGGGGGGTACTGACCGGGTGTTTTACTGGCACAGAGTAGCTACACACCGTCACATCGTGCGGGTACTGTGCTCACCCTGAGTGTGCAATGAGGCGCCCAGGACCAGGTCCACAACACCTTCCATGGCTGATGGAGGCCATGCGGGAGGTCCAGAGCAGCGTTAATGTGTAAGATAGGTAGTGTCTGCACAAACACCATGGATATCTCTGTCTGCCTCAGTCAGGTGCAGCCCCACCCACTGGCAAACATGGTCTCCCATCAATAGACCCACACTCTACCTCCCTGCAAAGGTGGCAGTAGAGGGCAACATCAACCCCAGTCCTGATGAGGAACACCCCCCCCCCCCCACACACACAGCCATACAACAATAGCTAGCAGACAGACATAAGACCAGGATATGGTAAGCTGCACACCACCACCATCTGACATTCCCCTGCAGCAAGCCAACAGCCACTGCACCCTGCAAGCCACTCCAGCAAGACACATACCAGCTACAAACAGTCTGCTAGTTAGTCCATAGTGCATGTTCCCAGTGGAGATGCATACACAGCAAGCAGATAAATCAGTGACTGGGCCCCAAATGGAAACCCATATCTATCACATGAGAGAAATACTATACAGCACTATGGTGGTGCCTAGCCATGCTGTGGTCACTGCACAGTCAGGGTGAGAGTGATCTCTCAGCAGGACATACTGAGGTCACCCTGTCTGCGTCGGTGGTGGCCGAGCACTACAATGTCCCAGTCAGTGCCCTATGCACTGTGCAGATGCACCCTGGCCAGGCCACCCTGTCCGGCCTATACCCATGGTACCTTGCTCCTCATTATGCACATTGCCAGCCCAATACTGGCAACATTGCTGGCAGTGTGGGCTGTAGAAGGTGTTTGCAGCCACCACACACTGGATAGACAGACAGCCACCCCCACACCTATGCCAGCATTGTGCTACTATAGAGGGGTTCAGCAGCCATACCCACCACACCAGTCCTGGACACAGTACATGCATGGATATGGTACGCATTACTGTTGGGGGTCACATCCCAGGGTGGTAAACACTGTCAGAGACCAGACCTGCAGCACACACCGCAGACATCTGTTTGAGTGTTATGGTGGAGCTGAATGAGCAAACTGTGCTTTACGTAGGACTGGAGATCTGCCAGTTATAATGGGAAACGCTTGATAGCTGTGTACCGTATACCCAGGTGTAGGGTGGCAGTGCTGAGGTATGCAACTGTTAGTATTGGGAGATACAGGCAGGGCCCAATGTCCTGCCTCTCCAGGAGGCATTGGCCAATGGGGCCTGTGGGGGGGGGGGGGGTGTCTGGCCCTGTTGGCTGCTGCTTTACGGCAGAGTTCCCCAAATCCAGTCCTGGTGTTCCACACACTGTTCTGGTTTTCATGCTATCCCTCATAAATATGCATGAGCTACATCTGCATACCATGGGGGTGGTGCATAGCTATGCAGCACAGGCATCTTTGTTAGAGGCAGCATGGAACCTGAATGGTGTGGGGCCCTCCAAGACTGCATTTGGGAGACTCTGCTCCAGGTAATGCGCCTGTTTATGGTGTCTGTAAGTGCTGTGGTAAAATATAGGCGTATTAATCATGCATATGTTCCTAGCTATACAGTTTTGTCCTTACTATCACGGTTTAGTTGTAGGAAAAATATGTGGACTGGATTGGCAGTAGCCACAGCTGGGCTTTGAACCTGTGACCATCTGTTCCTGCACACACTGTCTGTGTGCACTGCACCACCGTGTTGCCACAGATATGCTGTGTTCCCTGGGGAGTACATGACTGTACATCCGACAGAGCCTGTCTGTTGCGGTGGACGGTGCCAGCCTGCACAGGCCTAGGCCACTGTCTGCTGTGGTTTGCAGCCACTGCCCCCTCTGCCACCTGTACCCTTCCGCAAACATGCAGACATGTTCCTATCTGGGAAAAACATATGACCTGAGTGAGTTGTAGCACTCCAGGACTGACTTTGGGGGACTCGGCTGTAGGCAATGCCCATTGTTATGGTTTGTGTGCGGTGTAGGGTAAAATATAGGTGTTGGGACCATGCTTATGTTCTCTGCAATAAAAGAGTGTCTGTATTCTCACTGTTTAGTGGTGGGTAACATGACGGGGACTGGGTTGGCAGGAGCCCCAGCTGGGCTTTGAACCTGTGGCCCTACAGGTACTGGCTGTGTCTGCTGCACCACACTGTGGCCACAGAAGCAGTGCAGTCTCTGGAGATGTGATACCTGGCTGCACGAGTCAGACACCCTGCTCTTCACAATTTTACTGTGGGCTCGTTGACCTTGTATGGGGACAAAGGTGCAAATAAACCTCACAAATGCCCTCCAAAAAAGGGGAAGAAAACCATAACCAAGCTGCGCAACAGTGATATCAATGGGCAACCTGGAAAACACTCCCAGGAAAGCTCCATTAAAATGCAGTGTTTTTGAATGAGTCTACGGAGCGTAGACCCTTCCAGAAATCATTTCTTTTTTTTGGAGCTTTCCTGGGAGTGTTTTGTATGGTTGCCCATTAATATCACTGTTGCCCAGCTGGATTATAATTTCCTTTGAATTTGTTGTGGTCATTTTCATATCATATTTGCTATTTTGTTCTGTGCACATGTATCACACTGCTCACGTTTTTTAGGTTTCCCCGATTTTGCTGTACATTGCTGACGGAAATGGTTTCTCTTCCCTTTAAATGCGCTCTACCGCGAGTGTTTCACTCGCGGTATTTTTTCCTTGTAAACTCGGGCACGCTCCTGTGCGGGGAGTCTCTCCCCTCCCACATTCCACCCATTGACCCCGTCTCTCCGCCCTTCGGGGGCCTTCCTCCGCCCTCATTTCGCTTTTCCACGCCTCTATCGCACATGAGCGCCCCGCAAACGTGCGCGTTTTCGGCGCACGTGTGCGGGGCCCGTTAATGTGACGCGCACGCATACGGGGCACTTAAGAGCACTTAAATGCATCATTTTAGGGCGCTCAAGTGCGCCCCGCACAAGTGAGCCGTTTAGTAAACATCCCCCTTTGAGTTTGATCCTGTATTCATTTCTGTGTTCCTCTGTTTGCAAGCTTTTGAGTTTTGCGAAAGCTGTGTTTTTTGTCTTTATTTGAGCAGCCGCTTCTTTGGAAAACCAAATAGGTTTCCTTCTCCTCTTGTTTTTATTTACTTTTCTTACATATTTATCTGTTGCCCCTTTTATTGCCACCTTTATATACATATATGTATATATAACATATATATATGTAACCCACATGGGTCTAGACACCCTCCCTCCTGGTAGTAGATAGCCATGGCATCAGCACTGTAACACTAGGTATAACAATACACTGTTCTGCGTGGGTCCTGCTCCAACAGGGCCAGATGAGACTAGCACATACAGCAGGACACAAGGTGACTAGTACATCACACTGCAGGGAATACCTTCCACCAATTGGTAGTGATGGGGATCTGCAGCATGGGCAGGTACTGGGGACCCGGTGCTGGACACACATCCTCACCCTCAAAGTGACCACAGAAACTGCTCAGTAGCACGGTTTGTAGCTGCTGTGTGCTTTCATAACACGCTGTCAGGTCCTCTTACTGAGCTGAGGTGATGGATAAGTGCATTCTCCAACAACGAAAAAGCACAGTTCCACGTGCCATTAAGAAACCCAGTCCAAAAACGTGGAGAGCGGAGGAAGAATATCTTTTATCGAATAACTTAAGCCACTGGCCCGACACAGGCCGTGTTTCATTCTGCCTTCATCAGGGGCTAAAGCTGGCTGAACTACAACATATAAAAACAAGTATAAAAGTAATAATAAATACATCAATATAAAACTAAAAGATAATTAAAAATGAAAGAAACCATAAGATGAATTGTTATACCATAACCGTTAATATAAATAATGAAAACATGCATGTACAGACATAATAAAAGCATAATATAAAATGTAAAATATAATACAGCACAAAGACATTATTAGCCAGAAAAACTAAACAGAATGTATATATCTATAAGTCATCCATTAAAATATTATATATCAAATAACTTGTCATAAGGCTAAGGGGCATGTTTACTAAACACCGTTGCTGTGCGGGTTCCCGTTAGTGTGCTGGTGCCATATAAGGAGTGGGCGGGCCAGGCAGAAAAAAGCAAAAAACTGGACCGTACGTGTGTGCGTCGCGCTAATGTGCGGGGCCCACATTAGCGCGTGGGAAGGCTAAGTGGGGCGCTGCTACAAAACCAAGCAACAGAGCCGTAGTACAACGGTGAAGACACCGACCAATGGTGCAGGGGCCAGGGGTTCAAACCCCCATTGCGCTCAACAAAAAAGACCAGCTGAGGCACTAACATTTATGGGCAAAAGTGGTTAGGAGGCACATTAATTTTGGGCAGCAGAAGGCGGCGCACTGTTATTTTTATTACGGCATGAGGCGGCGCACTGTTTAGTGTGGGCGGCAGATGGCGGCGCATTGTTAAGTTTGGGCGGCAGAAGGCGGTGCGCTGATAAATGTGGGCAACAGAAGGCGGCGAGCTGGTGGGCAGAAGGCGGCGCGCTAATGTGTGAGGGGGCAGTCCAATAGTGGGAGGGATAAGTGGCGTGCTGATGTGCAAACAACAGGAACTGAGCCATAGCACAATGGTTAAGACGCTGACCACTCATGCAGGGATCATGGGTTCAATTCCCCACAGTGCCCATTGAAGACAGCTGGCTGAGGCATTATTTTAGGGGCATTTCCATGTTGTGTGGCATAAGGCAGCGCGCTGTTAATTTAGTGCGCCACAAGATGGCGCGCTGATGGCTACAAGGCTGCACGCGGATGCACAAACACAGGAACAGAGCCACAGCACAATGGTTAAGACACTGACCAATGGTGCAGGGGCCAGGGGTTCAACCCCTCACAGTGCCCAGTGAACAAGGCTGGCTGGGGCAGTATGTATCATGGTGAGGAGTGCTGTAGGAGGCCTTCCATTTATATTTTATTTCCCACCACTAGTAAACCCGCTCTCACAGTGTGTTAACATACGGATGCCCGTAAGGCACATGTTACAGTGCACTGTCCGCCAAGGCACCCTAGAATGTCCCCTATAGGGCACCATGTATGTTACGACACAGGATAATGTATAGTGCACCCTATATGGATGGCAACCATAAGGTGGCCTATAGGGCGCCCTATAAAGCACCCTCAGAGGCACCTAATGGGTATAGTAAGCTGTGTGTGGTTTTGCCGGCATAGACATATGTACAGTAAATAAAAATAAAGCTGTGGATGGCCCTATCAAAGGGCCCCACTGTGGGTTTGAACCCATGACCTCTGGCTGTACAGGGAGTGACGTAACCATTGGGCTACAGCTCTATAGCTGATAGCAAGCCCTGGCTGGCTGCAGAGAGCCTGCACGTCACCCCACAGACAGTCTGCTGTTGTAGACAGGATAGGGTTAGGCCACCCGTACCCATGATGCACTGCACATGCAAATCAGCTGTCCACAGATGCACACAAGATGGGGAATGCACCCCAACAGCTACTTGGCCTGGTAGGGGGAATTGTCCATGTGCACCCACACAGCACCTCGGCCTGGTAGGGGGTCCTGAGCGGGTGGACTACCAGCAAAGAGTAGCTACACACCGTCACATTGTGCGGGTACTGTGCTCACCCTGAGGGTGTGATGTGGCGGCCAGGACCAGGTCCACAACACCAGCCATGGCTGGATGAGGCCATGACAGAGCTCCAAAACAGTACTAACCTGTGAGACAGGAAGGTGCTGCAGAAACTTGTTGGATATGTCTGTCTCAGTTAGTGGAAACCCCCATGGACCCCCCCACCGCAGACCATCAAACCCCAGTCCTCCTGGGGAACAGACACCCTACAGGGCAGTCCAAGCAGCTCCACACACACACATCCATAACACAATATCAGACAGACTTTAGGCCTAGATATCCAAAGATGCACCCCAGCACTATCTGATATTCACCTGCAGCAAGCCATCAGCCACTGCACCCTGCAAGGCACTCCATCAAGACACATACCAGCTGTGAACAGTCTGCTGGTTAGCCCTGATGGAAATGCATGCACCCAAAACTGGGGTGGCAGCACACACAAGCAGAGAGTTCTGTGAGGAGGCCCCAACAGGAAACCCATATATATCACAAGAGAGAAACACAATACAGCACTATGGGGGTGCCTAGCCATGCTGTCATCACTGCACACTCAGGGTGAGAGTGCTCCCCCAGCAGCACATACAGAGGTCACCCTGTCTGTGTAGGTGGTGGCCTGGCACTACAATGTCAGAGCCAGTGCCCTATGCCCTGTGCAGATGCATCATGGCCAGCCCACCATGTCTGACCTATACCCATGGTACCTTGCTGCTCATTATGCACATTGGCAGGCCAATACTGGCAGTAGTGCTGGCAGTGTGGGTTGGGGAAGGTGTTTGCAGCCAACACACACTGTATAGACCAGGGGTGGGCAAACCTGGTCCTGGAGGGCCGCAGACCAGTCAGGTTTTCGGGATATCTCTAATGAATATGCATGAGATATATATGCATTAGAGATATCCTGCCAACCTGACTGGTTTTTGGCCCTCCAGGGCTGGATCTGGAGACCCCTGCCTTACACCTCTGTCATTTAAGATTGTGAGTGGACAAGGTGCAGATGTCCAAGACATCAAAAAGGTTAGATAGAATTTGTCACAGTCCTCCTCACTTCTCACCACCACCAAAAAATTGTCTATTAGACAACTTTTTGGTGGTGGTGAGAATCGAGGAGGAATGTGACACATTCTATATACCCTTTCGATGTCTAGGACATCTGTACCTTGCCCACTCACGATCTTAAATGACAGAGGTGTAAGGCAGGGGTCTTCAAATCCAGCCATGGAGGGCCACAAACCAGTCAGGTTGGCAGGATATCTCTAATGCATATATATCTCATGCATGTTCATTAGGGATATCCCGAAAACCTGACTGGCCTGCGGCCCTCCAGGACCGGAGGTGCCCACCCCTGGTATAGACAGACACACACTCCCACACCTATGCCAGCATTGTGCTACTATTGAGGGGGTGATTAGCCTTGGCCACCACACCGGTCCTGGGCACGGCACAGGCATGGATATGGTACGCAGTACTGCTGGGGGTCACTCCCCAGGGTGGTGAACACCATCAGAGGCCAGGCCTGGAGCACGCACCGCAGACACCAAACAGATTGTTCGGATGGGGTCAACTAGCAGTATGTGCGTAACGTAGGGATATCTATCAGCCTGTACTCTTAGCAAACGTTTCAGAGCTGTGTACCTCAGGTGTAGGGTGACATTGCTAAGGTATGCAGGTGCTGGTATTGGGAGATGCACGCAGAGTCCAATGTTCTGCCTCTACAGGAGACATTGGCCAATGGGGCCTGTGGGTGTGGGTGTGGGTGTGTCTGCCCCTGTTGGCTGCTGCTTTACGGCAGCGCTTCCCCACTCCAGCCCAGTTTTGCATCACACTGTTCGGGTCTTCCTGCTGTCCCTCATGAATATGCATGAGCTATATCTACATGCCGTGCATAGATATACAGCACAGGTATGAGTGGCAGCATGGAACCTGACTGGTGCGTGGCCCACCAGGACTGCATTTGGGGGATTCTGCTGTAGGTTCTGCCCCTGTTCATGGTGTCTGTGCTCAGTGGGGTAAAAGATAGACGTATTACCATTGCATATGTCCTCGTCACGAAAGGTGTGTCCTTACTGTCACTGTTTATTTGTGGGGAAAATATGTGGGCAGGATTGCTGGTAGCCCCAGCTGGTCTTTGAACCTGTGACCTTCTGTTCTTGCATGCACTGTCTGTGTGCACTGCACCACCGTGTAGCCACAGCTTGGCTGAGTTCCCTGGATAGTCCATGACTGTGGATCCGGCAGGGCCTGTCTGTTGCTGTGGACTGTGCCAGCCTGCACATGGCTAGGCCTCTGTCTTCTGTCGCTAGCAGCCACTGCCCCCTGCACCACATGTACTCATCCGCCAACAAGCTGGCATGAGCTTCTCCCATAAAAGGCAGGTGACCTGTTTGGAATGTGGCAGTACGGGACTGCATTTGGGGTACTTGGCTGTGGGTAATGCCCATTGTTGTGGTGTGTGTGCGTTGTTGGGTAAAATATGGGTGTTTTCCCCATGCTTATGTCCCCTGCAATACAGGGGTGTCTGTGCTATCTGTGTTTAGTGGTGGGTAAAACATGGGGACTGGGCTGGGCTGGGCTGGCAAGTGCCCCAGCTGAGCTTTGAACCTCTGGTCCTAGAGGTACTGACTCTGTCCGCTGCACCACACTATGGCCACATAGACAGTGCAGCCCCTAGAGGTAGTAAGCCTGGCAGGATGGAGTCACAAACCCTGCTCTACGCAAATTTACTGTGGGCATATGCACCCTGTCTGGTGACAAACGTGCACATAAACCCCGGAAATGACCACGGGAAATGGGGGACAAAATATCACCACGCTGGGCAACAGTGATATTAATGGGCAACCATAGCAAACACTCCCAGGAAAGCTCCACAAAAGGAAATGTTTTTTGGAAGAGTCTCCGCTCCGTAAACCCTTCCAAAATTCATTTCTTTTTTCTGGAGCTTTGCTGGGCGTGTTTTCTGTATTTGCCCATCACTATAACTGTTCCCCAACTGAATTACTATTTTTAATAGTTCTGTTGTGGTCATTTTCTATTTTTATTTGCACTTTTGTGCTGTGCACATGTATCACACTGCTCACGTTTTGCTGGTTTCCCCGGTTTTCCTGTACATTGCTGACGGAAATGGTTTCTCTTCCCTTTAAATGCTTTCTACTGCGAGGGTTTCCCTCGCGGTAGTTTTTACATGCAAATTCGGGCCCGATACTGTGCGGGGAGCCTCTCCCCTCCACTCTCCACCCATTGACCCCGTCCCTCCGCCCCTCCAGAGCCTTCCTCCGCCCTCCTTTAGCCATTCCACGCCTCTATCGGACATTTGCGGGCCCGCACTTGTACGGGGCCCGTTAGTGTGCCGCGCACCTTTGCGGGGGTGACACGCACGTGTGCGGGGCATTTAAACGTGTTTATTAGCGTTTCAGTGCCGCATTTCCGTGCGCTATTTTGCGGCGCGCACATTTCCGGTTTTTAGTAAACATCCCCCTAAAATTATCAAATATATGGTGTACAATAAATAACAACGAAATCCTACCTCTATATTCACTTGTGTACTCAATATATTCTATATCATTGAGAGAAGAGGAAGATATAAATATGTACAATCAGTCTGTAAACCCTTATAAATAAATGATTACAAATGGAGAATAAAATTAAAAACTAATAAAGGGAGGTATATAGAGGATTAAATGTATTAATAATGAAAGGGGAAGAAAATACCACAAAAGAAGGAATCAGTGGAACGACACCCATTATAAATACAAAAGCGGAATATGCTTTTCCAAAATTTATAGTTATGCTCCATGGAAGATCTATTAATTTTCTACATAGTTATAACCTTATCATTGAAAACTGGATAAATTCCGCCTTTCAATAATCAGGAAACTATCTAATAATTTCTCAACATTTCGATGCGCAGTGTTGTTTTACCGTAATTGCTATATGGATTACTAAGGGGTATGTTTACTAAACCGTCTTAATGTGCGCTCATGCAATAATGGTGCTTTCTCGGGCGCAGAGGTACTTTAGCGTGCAATAATGTGCACAGCAGCGCAAATGAGCGCTGAGGGTGGAGTAAGGCTCCTCAGGGGCGGAGAGAGAGGGTCAATGGGCAGAGAGTGGGAGGGGAGAGGCTCCCTGCACACTAATGCTTTGAAATTCGAGGCTGAAAACTAACGCCAGTGAAACCCTGGCATTAGAGCTGATTTAAAGGGAAAAGAAACCATTTCCGTCAGCAATGTACAGCAAAACCAGGGAAACCTACAAAAAGTGATGTGTGATACATGTGCACAGAACAAAAGGGCAAATAAACAGTGAAAATGACCAGCAGAAAATGTAATAAAAACATAACCACGCTGGCCAGTAGTGATTTTAATGGGAAACATCAAAAAACACTCCTGAGAAAGCTCCAAAAAAAAGAGATGAATTTTGGAAGGGTCTATGCTCCGTCCCCATACAAGGTGAATGAGCCCACAGTGAAATTGTGCTGAGCAGGGTTTCCCCTCTCCATTGGGCAGGTTTCCTATGGCGTGCACATGTTCTGCAACAGCAGGGTGGGCATGTCGGAACGGGCAACTGGACAGATGCTTGAAAATGGGACACAGAGGGCTGCAGGCAGCACATGCTATGGTGCAGCTTGGCCACAGTGTGGACTAGGGTGATGCCTAGGTGGCCCATAGGAAAGCTGAAACAGTAGTGTAGCCAGACAGCAACTGATGAGGGCCCAACATGGGCACGAGTGTGCTTCCCACAGTGTCACAGGGGATAGTACAAAGCAGGTACCCCCAAGGGTACAGAACATTGCCAGGCAGTGCTGGGGAGAAGCGTGGACAGCTATGCAGGCACCCCTACCCCAGAACCCACACCATAGGCAGCCACCTACCCACACACTGGATGACCTGAGACTGCGCTCCACCAGCACCACCAGCAGAAGGGCATGTCAGCAGGGTGGCAGAGGGGCACTGGTGGTGGAGGGGGCAGTGGCAGCTGCCCAGAGCAGACCGTGGCCTAGCCCTGTGTAGGTGGGTGCCATGCACTGCAACAGACAGGCCTCGTCTGATGAACAGTCATGGTATCCCCAGGGAATGTACTGTCTCTGTGGCAACACGGTGGTGCAGTGCACACAGCCAGGATGTCTTGTCACCTTACCGCACTTGGTCCTGTTAACTCATGTTAAATGGCCCAAGGAACCCTAACGCCGGCACACCCCCTACCCTCCCCATACCTATGTGGCTTTAGGCACCTTAACGTTGCCCTTACCCCCAGCGACTTTACCACGGTTTAGTAAACATACCCCTAGATTGCATAAAAGATCACAACACAATACTTTAGTAGAGCCACTAGAGGTCTCTGCCATCCAAGCAAGGCAGAACTTTAGGGGTTCTCTACTATATCTATAGAATTTATGCATGAATATATATTTGACATTCCAGATACACATAATCTGATCTTCACATATAGCTGTGTGTGTAAGTGCAATATCCTCCACGTTCTGATATAATCTCTGCATAAAAAAATTGATGCTGCAGCTAATATATGCCCAATGCACTAGAATATATTTATTTAGCTGCACGTTTCATGGCGATCAGCATGCTCTCCTGTGATATTTTTTGCATTTGATTTGTTTACTGTATGGGCATAAAAATATTCTTTTATGTGTGCACCGAACATCAGTGCACAGCTTATTACATGAAGGGCTATGTAACTTGCTAAGGTCACAGAAGCATCAGTGGGATTTGAAACTTGCCTTCCCTGCTGCTCTAACTACTAAGCTTCTCCATGGACAAGCAGGATGAATCAGCCACATACTGGGTGACATCATCTGAAGGCGCCATGGATAGATTAGCTCTCCTAAAACTCAGAAAAGCCTAGAAGACCTTTCTGTGCATGTGCCTGCCATCTCCCTCCACAGGTCCCACTAGGGTTGCCAACTGGCCGGTTTTCAGCCGGCCTGGCCGGTTTTTCCACGGCCAGGCCGGCTGCCGGCGCAGAGGCAAAACCGGCCCTTTAAAAGCCGGTTTTTTTGCTCTGGCCGCAAGATCGGGAGCGGCCAGAGCAAAAAAACCGGCTTTTCTCCGCTTCAGAGGGAGCCGGGGAAGCCCGCGCGAGGCCCCGGCTCCCTCTGAACAGCCACCAGCGTGAAGAGCCTTTACTTTCACGCTGGCGGCTGTTCCTGTGAAGCTGCGAATGCTGGGAAAGGTTAAAGGTTGCCCTTTAATCTTTCCCAGCATTCGCGGCTTCACAGGAACAGCCGCCAGCGTGAAGGAAAAGGCTCTTCACGCTGGTGGCTGTACAGAGGGAGCCGGGGCCTCGCGCGGGCTTCCCCCGGCTCCCTCTGAGGCCTCAGACAGCCGCGATGCTGGTCGGGGGGGGGGGGGCAAGGACTGCATTGGCGGTGATGGGGGGACCTGGACTGGAAAAGGGCTAAGGGGGGGGGACTTGGACGGGAAAAGGGAGAAGGGGGGTGGGACCTGGACTGGAAAAGGGCTAAGGGGGGGGGGGGGACTTGGACTGGAAAAGGGCTAAGGGTTTGGGGGGACTGGGACTGTAAAAGGGATAAGGGGGGGGACTTGGACTGGAAAAGGGCTAAGTGGGGAGACATGAACTGGAAAAGGGCTAATGTGGGGGGACTGGGACTGGAAAAGGGCTAAGGGGGACTTGGACTGGAAAAGGGCTAAGGGGGGGGGACTTGGACTGGAAAAGGGCTAAGGGGGGGGACTTGGACTGGAAAAGGGCTAAGGGGGGGGGACTTGGACTGGAAAGGGCTAAACTTGGACTGGAAAAGGGCTAAGGGGGGGACTTGGACTGGAAAAGGGCTAAAGGGGCGACTTGGACTGGAAAATGGCTAAGGGGGGGGACTTGGACTGGAAATAGGCTGTGAAGGGGGGGGGGGACCTGGACTGTAAAAGGGTTATGGGGGGGGGGGGACATGGACTGGAAATGGGTTGTGATGGGGGTGGAGGGGACCTGGACTGGAAATGGGCTATGGTGGAGGAAGGGGGATCTTGGACTGGAAATAGGCTGTGATTAGGGGGGCTAGGACTGCAAATGGGCTGTGATGGTGCGGGGGGACTCGGACTGCAAATGTGTTGTTATGGTGCGGGGGGACTCGGACTGCAAATGGGCTGTGATGGTGGGGGGGGGGGCCTAGGACTGGAAATAGGCTGTGATGGGGGACTTGGACTGGAAATGGGCTGTGATTGGGGGGGGGAGCTAGGACTGGAAATGGCCTGTGATGTGAGGGCTAGCACTGGAAATGGGCTGATGAAGAGCTGGAATAGGACTGGAAATGGGCTGATGTGGGGCATGGGAGAATGGGACTAGAAGGGAGTGGATGCTGGGTGGGCCTAGAACTATAAGGGAATTGATTTGGGGGGAGGACTAGAATGGATGGGGAATGAGAATGGAGAGGGGAAAAAATATTTTGTGTGGAAGAAAAGTCTATGATGGGCCGGTATTGGGAGAGTAAGAGGGGCTTGAGAATGGAAGGGTGAAATTTAAACGGATGATAAAGGAATAAGGAAAGAATTGGGGGAAAGAGCAAAAGGGAAACAATCAGTATGTTAAAGCAGAAATAGAGAGAATGGAAAACATCTAAAAGAGAAGAAAGGACAAATGGATAGCTCGCAGAAGACACGAAGAAACCAGAAGAAAGTGACTGGAGCAATTGCAACTGAAAAATAAAACGCCCAAACAGAAGGTAGAAAAATACTTTTTATTTTGAATTTATTAACTGGAATATGTCTGGTCTGGGAAGTGTGTATTGCTAACATCTTTGCGTTTTTGTTTAGTGCAAGAGGAAATTACTTTATAGTTTTATTTCTCCAGTGTTGTATATTTCATGTTTGGATTTTGGGGTTCCCAGTTTAATTATTATCTGACCAAGGAAGTTAGCCTACACGTATCCTCGGTAATTTTTGTGGGTGGGGCTGGGGGCGGGGCAGGGGTGGGACTAGGGGCGGAGAATGGGTGGAGCATGGCAAGCCACAGGTGTCGGGTTTTTCTCGGTGAAAAAGTTGGCAACCCTAGGTCCCACCTGTTTCTCCTCAGTCTGTTCTATCCAGGTGGACATATTACCCTGCTTTTGCTATTTATTTTCCTTTTTATATTTTCCTTTAATTTACATTTTGTGATGAAGTCAACAAGATCAGTCCTTCCAGGGACCTTCACTTCCCAGAATGGATCGTAGAAATCATGGATGCCTGCACATGGATCGGGGAAACATCATGGTGGGGATATGACCCTCACCAGCAAGGATCTCTCCCCTGCTGATCCTGTGACTATGGTAGCTTGATCAGCTGACCTCCCACATAGCATCTGATCCTCAGCGTTGGAATCCAACGTACAAAGCCCTAAATGCTAGAAGCTGGGGTTCCAAGGCAGCTGGGGTGGGGATCATGCCTGAGAATAACCAATGTCCCAGTGGCACCTGGGCTGATCTCTGTGCTGATGCTCTACTGTGCAATCTCCCTGGTTATCGGCCTGCTGCTCTAACAACTAGGCCTTCTCCTTCAGTCCCACTGGGTCAAGCCAAAGGGCCATCAAGCCTACTATTTTGTTTCTAACAGTGAGGCAGCCATGAGGCTCTTACACAAGTGATCAGCCTGACCCTTCCCCCCAAGCCATGAGGCTCTTACATAAAGTAATCAGCCTGCTAAGAGAAGACATTAACATTTCAGTAGACACCCTTCCCCCACTCCAGGTCTGAGCACAATATCCCCTTGCCCAGAAATCAGCAGACCAGAGCACACCAGTTTGGACAGGTCACCCAGGTACCTTCCCCAGGGGCTGCTGATTGGTGGACAGGAAATATCTGAGACAAATGGGATTGTAGAATGAGTTTGAAAATGTACAGTATATAAGGTATTGTAGGACATCCCTCGTGGCTCAGATTTTTGTGGAGATTGCTGGTTTCTCTATCTGGGCCTGTGCGCACATTAAAAGTTCCTGTTTGCATTCCAGCCTGTCTGTGAGTTTTCCTTCTGTGGGTGAGTGATTGAATAAGAGCTTTTCACAGTGTTTGCTATAACAACAATGACCAATCCACTACTGGACTGGCCAGTGCTTTTCTGTGTGGTCATGCTTTTCATAGAAAATAACTTTGAGGATAGAATTGAATATATAATCCATGCCTGTTATTTTCCTCCTCGGTCTAAATATGCCTCCTCGTAAGACATTCAAAAGAGGAACAACTGCTGAAAGTAAACTAAAGCTGGCTTGTTTGTTTCATTACTTGGTCATGCGGGGCTACGTTAGAAGTTGTTTGCTGACTGAGGGAACTGCAAGACTCACTTGTGTTTCTCCTGTTTTTATTTCACATTACTATGCAGTTCTTTCCAGCATCAAGCGTGGCTGATAAGTGCTCTGTGAATACCACTTATCCCCGTCACCACATGAGAGTGGGGGAGGAGGCCACCCAGCCGGGCCAGAGGGGAGAATCAAGGAGACAGAAACTGAAGTGACCTTCTGCAACATATGAGAAGTGTGAAGGTTAACTGATTTTATGCAGATATCATTCTAATATAACCATTGACCCATGGGAATCCTTCTTTGGAAAGTTGCTAATGCCTGGGTGCTTTTTGCTACAAAGAACTTTAGATCTAGTTATTTTAGATAGTTTTTAAGTAGTTGCAAGTTGTACAATTCCCCTTTGTATACCCCACTTCAGAGTTGCCAAGTTACTCAGTTCCGGGAGTGAGATTTTTTTGCCAGTCCTGGTTTTAACTTTGCATTGGAATGCAGTATAGTATTTGTAGTTCCTGATTTTACCCATTGGAATCTGTGCTGCAGATCCCATAGTGCAGGGGTCGGCAACCCGCGGCTCCGGAGCCGCATGCGGCTCTTTCTCACCTTTGCCGCGGCTCCGGAGCACACTGCCCGCCCGGTATTTATGGCGTTATGGGCTCCCTCCCTTCTTCTGCAGCCGCGGTTCCCTGCCTCTTAGGGAACCGCGGCTGTGCTTTTAAAATCATCTCGGAGCCCTTCCTGTCTTGACGGGCTCCGTGCAGCATTGTCCCGCCTCTAAAGGAAGTTGTTTACCACTTCCTTTGGAGGCGGGACAATGCTGCACGGAGCCCGTTAAGACAGGAAGGGCTCCGAGATGATTTTAAAAGCACAGCCGCGGTTCCCTAAGAGGCAGAGAGCCGCGGCTGCAGAAGAAGGGAGGGCGCTGACAGGGAGGGAGCAGATATGGATGGATGGAGGGGGCTGACATGGCGGGCGGGAGCTGGGATGGCTGGATGGATGGAGGGCGGGGGGCTGACATGGAGGGAGGGAGCAGATATGGATGGATGGAGGGAGGGGGGCTGACATGGATGGAGGGAGGCTGACAGGGAGGGAGGGAGGCTGACAGGGAGGGAGGGAGGGAGGGAGGGAGGGGGGGGGCTGACGGAGGGAGGGGGGCTGACATGGATGGATGGAGGGAGGGGGCTGACATGGAGGGAGGGAGCAGATATGGATGGATGGATGGAGGGAGGGGGGCTGACATGGAGGGAGGGAGCAGATATGGATGGAGGGAGGGAGGGAGGGGGGCTGACATGGAGGGAGGGAGCTGACATGGAGGGATGGAGGCGGCTGACATGGAGGGAGGGGGGCTGACATGGAGGGAGGGGGGCTTACATGGATGGATGGAGGGAGGGGGGCTGACATGGAGGGAGGGGGCTGATATGGATGGAGGGAGGGAGGGAGGGGGCTGACATGGAGGGAGGGAGGGAGGGGGGCTGACATGGAGGGAGGGAGCTGATATGGATGGATGGATGGAGGGAGGGGGCTGACATGGAGGGAGGGAGCTGATATGGATGGAGGGAGGGGGGCTGACATGGAGGGATGGAGGGGGCTGACATGGATGGAGGGAGGGGGGCTGACATGGAGGGGGCTGACATGGAGGGAGGGAGCTGATATGGAGGGAGGGAGGGAGGGGGCTGACATGGAGGGATGGAGCACTGGTAATGGGGTTGAGGGGACGAGCACTGGAAATGAGCTGATTAGGGGAGGCTAGGACTGGTAATGAGCTGATGGGGGGTAGGACTGGTATTGGGCTGATTAGGGGAGGCTAGCACTGGTAATGGGGTTGAGGGGGGATTAGCACTGGAAGGTACTGGGAGTGAGGACTGGAAAGGGGCTGATATTGGGGAGGGTTACTGGGACTGGAAAGAAGTGAAGAAAACGAAAGAAGAGATAAGAAATGGCAGATGGACCATAGACCACAGAAAGAGAGCTAAGAGAAGACAGGAAAGCAGAAGCCTCAGATCGGGACCAGCATGATCAAAGAATAAATTGGTCAGACAACAAAGGTAGAAAAAATAATTTTATTTCATATTAGTGATTTGACTACAAAATCATCATAATTTTGAAATCAAATATTGTTACTTGTTGTTGTGATATTTTCTGGCGTTTTTTTTTTTGGTGTGTGAAGGAAGAGGGGTAGTCTTATACGGCGAGTATAGGCCAAACACCTATATTTTAACAGGAAAAGTAGGGGGTCGTATATAGCATTAAGGTAAGAAACAATATATGCAGTGTTAGATTTGTTTTAAATGTCGCAATGGTTTTGCGGCTCCCAGTTTTTTTTTTCCCTTCGGAAACGGGTCCAAGTGGCTCTTTACGTCTTAAAGGTTGCAGACCCCTGCCATAGTGCATCGGGATGAGACTGTCAGAAATCCAGGACTGGCTTAAAATCTCATTCCTGGAACTGGATAACTTCGCAATTCTGCCACTCAATCAGCTGAGTAGCTAAGTAAAATAATGGAAGCAGTGACATTCCTTATCTGAATATTAGTGCTAATGTAAACAGGGTTTTCAGAAAATAGTTCCAACATTAAGAACAAAACTAATAGAATTATTTTTCATTAAAGGAGCAAGAATGCGAAAATTATTGCTGATAATTTACTTAGCAAGTAAAACAAATTATTGCCATTCCCTTGACTTAATTCCTAAGCAAATATTTGTTGCCTTGTACTGAGCCTTTCCCACTAGCATGAATCAAAATAGGGTGCTGCCGGGCTGATTATCATCAGAAAGTAGACTCTCTTCTACCCCCCCCCTCCCCCCAGGGTCTGCCCTGTCTGCCCTGCAGTGGCTTGTGTCTAGAGGAGACAGGTCCCAGACACCTTCAGGCTGCTGGAGTTTGGTGCAATTAACAAAGCACTCCAATACCTGGTATTCAGGGTTCAAGGGACTTGTGCCTGTCTGATAGGGACTGAATGTATCTGAGACACCAGCCTACTGAGCACTATGATATACCTCTCTTTGTTCAGAATGCACACAAGACAGTTCATATTCTACTTTACTGTAAATTATTATTTATAAGATGTGCCAGAGTAGCATATATCAGCATTCACAGAAAACAAACTATAAGTATGTATACAGAAATCTTTTAACATGAACCTATAGATGGAAGGGGCAAGTGGGCACCTATTTATAGCCTATTTATGAAGACAGATGTGGAAATTGCAGCTGGATTGAAGCAATGGACATTTATGTCTGCTTTGGAGCAGACATAAATCTTAGCATGTGAAGTACATGCATACATGGGTGTTTTATAAAATATGCATGTAATTCGTGACTCGGCTCACGCTTTGTCCACAGCCTGTTCCAGAGCATGTTTACATGTGGGTCTTGCAAAAGTGCATGCCTTCTTGTCACCCTGCATCCTTTTATGTGCATAATCCATGGTTAATTTTTAAAGAGCCCTTTGACATATGTAAAATAGAGTTTTACGTTCAAGAAACGTTCATAAACTTACCCCTGGTATCAAATGTAACAAAATAAAATACATTAATGCAATAAAAGATCTTGGAATAAGCCGTAAACAAGAAGTAAGAGTGTGAAGATACAGGTGCATGCATTTTTTAGACAAATTCAGTTACAGCTACTGTTTTAAAATTTGTTAATGCTTTGTGAGAGAAAGTATCAGATTTACATTTTGGAAAAATGTAAGACAAAAACCACCCCACAAATAAGTTTGCTTGCACAGTTTATATTCTATTCTTGGCAATCAGTTAATGTTATACAAATTTAGGAAGGGATAAAAGAAATCACAGAAAAAAATTTTGTGGACCAAAACTTCCTCAAAGAATATTGTGGGACTGTAGTATAAAGAAAATGAAAATGACTAATATGTTTCTGATCACATTCTTTCTTTCAAATACTGTACACAGTCCTTAAACAGGCATCCACACACTGAGCAACCAATGTAGTCATGATTGCTTTAACAAGGTGTAAAACTGATTTTGTTTGCTATTTATGCAATGCAGAGCTCATGTAATCCTACTGGTGCTGCAGGAAACTATTATGATTCCTTTTATTGGAGTAACATAAAAGTTATAAAAAAGTGTTATATAATATATGATTTCTTTTCTGAAAACATATATGACTCATTTATTTTCTATGAAAGTGCTAGTGGCAGAGAAAATTAGTACATTTGCATGTCTAAAACAGAGCTGACCCTCACCCAGATTAGCCTAAAGAGGATGATTTATTCCTGGTCATTGCTCCTTTGTATGCATGGGGTTGTAATTCTGGTCTCACTAATGTAAGACTGCATCACTATGCATGGAATGTGGCAAAACCAGGACTGGAGTAATCTCTTTGAGATGACCACGATAAACTGGTAATCCCAGAGTTTCTAAATTGTCTAGTGCCAGGAAGGAGATTTTTTGCACCAGTCTTGGATTTCTGGTAACCCTGTTCTGGTGTATTATGGGACCTGCAGTATAGAATTCAATGGGTACAATAAGAGATTACAAAAAACATATTTGTAAGTTTAGAACCAGGACCTACCAAAGTTTCCCTCCTGGAATTGGGTAATTTGGCAGCTCTGTAGCCCTAGTCTAAAAAAAAAATATTATTAGAAGAAAAACAGAATTGAAACTTAAGCATTTTTTCATTCACATTTATCACGAACACTGTAACTGCAGCACTGAATGAGCAAAAACAGGTCAAACCAGTCTGCTGATATAGGAGACCAGCTTTGGAATAGTGTATTACACAATCTTCCACCCACCCACCCACCAACACTGGAACAGTGATGACATTTAAAGGCGATCCAGTGAGAGCAGATTATGTTACCTGCAAGTAGTTAAGCAGCTGTAATAACATGGGTTTCAGTAACTAATCAGTAAAAGAAGCATTTTCCTCTCAGAAGCAGTACATTTTCATTTTGTAGATTTTAATGGATGGACAATATTGTGTTGCTGATTATACCACAGGGCTCTGATGTTTAAAACTTTGTTCAGAGACTTTCTTATGCTTTGCCAGAGAATACTCCTTCCATGTGCTATACAAAGAAAAGGCCTTGACCACATCTGATAACTTCCACTACCGGCTCTGGCTGAACAATGCAAAAGCTGCTATCCTGGCACATGAGCTTATTATGTTGTTTTGCACGAGTGTTTGCCCACGTGAGACAATTAAAGTGGTCGACAGGTTCCATTTTTGCTGGTTCATTTCTGGAATTATTCTACTAGAGGCACGGATTTGCAATCTCGCTTTTCTTGTGGCAGTCAGAGCTGTATCCATGCGTTGGGGTAAAACAGGACAAGACAGGTTCTCAAGCAGAAATGGCCCTAGTGATTGTGTTTATTGCAGATGGTTTTGCTTTTCTGCCACTTTTGACTTATGCAAATGAAGCCCTATGGAAAGTCTCTGCACATGGCTTCATGTCTTTGCATCCCCCACAGGCCGCCCCTGGTTAGCTGTCGAACTTCGGAAAGCAGAGCTGCCAAGTTACCCAGTTCCAGGAGTGAGATTTCTTTGCCAGTTATGGTTTTAAATTTGCTTTGCACTGTATTTGTAGTCCCTAATTTTACACATAGAAATCAGTGCTGCAGGTCCCATAATGCATCCACAGAAACACAGAAATATGACAAAAGAAAAAGACCACATGGCCTATCTAGTCTGTCCTTCCATATCAACCACTACAACAGTCCCCTTTTTTCCTTTAAAGATCCTCTGTGTTTGTCCAATGCTTTTTTGAATTCAGATAATGTCCTCATCTCTACCACCTCCACTGGGAGACTATTCCACAGATCCACCACTCTTTCCGTAAAGAAATATTTCAGCATATCACTCCTGAATCTATCCCCTTTCACCCTCATCCCATGTTCCCTCATATCAGAGCTTGCTTTCATTGGAAAGAGGCTCTCGTCCTGTGCATTTATGCCATGGAGTTATTTAAATGTTTCAATCACATCACCTCTATCCCGCCTTTCCTCTAAGGTGTACATATTAAGATCCTTAAGTCTGTCCTCATATGCTTTATAATGGAAGACCACTAACCATTTTAGTAGCCACCCTCTGTACCGACTCCAGCCTGTTTATATCCTTTTGAAGATGTGGTCTCCAGAATTGCACACAATACTCCAAATGAGGTCGCACCAAAGACTTACACAGAGGCACTATCACCTCCTTTCTTCTGCTGGTCATTCCTCTCCCTATGCACCCAAGCATCCTTCTAGCTTTTGCTATCACCTTTTCCAGCTGTTTAGCTACTTTAAGATCATCAGACACAATCATAATCATGCCTTGGTCCGGCTCTTCTTTAGTGGACAAAAGCACTTCACCCTCTATACTATATCGCTCCCTTGGATTGCTGCAGACCAAATGCATGACCTTGAATTTTTTAACATTAAATCTCAGCTGCCAAATTCTAGACCATTCTTCAGGCTTAACTAGATCCCTCCTCATATTATCTGCACCTTCCTGGGTGTCTATTACAGATTTTGGTATCATCCGCAAAGAGGCAAATCTCATCCGAATGAGATTGTCAGAAATCCAGTGCTGGCTTAAAATCTCATCCTGGAACTGGGTAAATTGGCAACTCAGTGAAGGGCATCTGAGTGCATCCCCCCTTCATCTGCTTCCTGTGTTCTCACACCACTCTTTCAACTTGCAATGGCCCAGAGATCACATTCTGCCAGAGCAGGAAATGAAGTCATAGACCACTTCAGATACTTGGTCACTCCTCTCTTGGCAGTCTTCTTGTTTATCATTGGTTCTACAAGTTGCTGAATTGATTCAAAGCAGAAGTATGTTCTTCAAAATATTGACTTTGTTTGCTTTACTCTTTCTTATGTTAGCGTTAGTCAGGACCAATGCAGCCATCCCACAAAGAAGATGTTTCAACAGGATGGCATGTAGCTCCTACATGGGCTGCAATAGCATGGTCTTGAACACAGGGCATGTTGGGCTATTGAGGATCCTGAAAGGATACTTACACATAATTAGGAAAGTTTTTAATCTAGCTAAGGCTAAAGTTATCATTCAGATACTGAAGGCAGATTGCAGTGATCAGAAACTTGGATGTTTTTTAAATCACAGATGAAGTAATATCTCTTTTGGATGAACCTACTTTTCCTTGGGAGAGATTTGTGCTCTCTATCATCACCCTTTAGCTGGCCTTTGTCTTGTTTTCTCATGAACATTTCCAGTGGAGAAGCAGATGCATAGAGTAGTCAGCTGCGACCTCAAGAGACTGAAAAGGTTGCCCTCCAACTTGCAGGAGATGTTTATCATGGAAGAGGAAATGGCCATCCCTAAAACTTTCAGCTGCACTAAAAGTCAGATGTAACAGACAGATCTGTGCAGCACAGGTAGATGATGCATTGAGCTTGCATCCAAATAAGAGGAAGCAGGTTTCAGCATTTGTTTCAAAAGCAACTGAGATGTGAAAAACTTTAAAATGGGGAACAAGGACGGGTGACTCAGGTGCTGCCAAAATACCCCTGCAGCAGCTATCTCACTTCGTTTCCCACTGGCTTGCAGCAAAAGAGGCAACATCAGTGTCTCTTTTACGGACATCCGCCTCCTCCAGTCGCCCAGCCCCCAGCAGCAACCACTGCATCTCCCATCCACAGCCTTGGTAACAAATGCAAAGCCTTGGAGCCTCAGCGCGCTTGAAAACTCTGCTAGTCTGGCCTTCTGTGATGCATAAAATATTACATCAGGGGGGTGGGCCAGCAGGATCTTTGAAGTGGATTGAGTCTCCAAGGCCCCATGTTTATTGTTTCATTTATTGTCACCAGAGCTGTGGACTTGGGGAGATGAGGAGGTGGTGGCGGAAGTAGAGGCAAGGGCTGGATGGGGGAGCAGGAGGGGGGGGGGGGAATTGGAGAGAAAATGCTGGATTGGTAGTGAGGGTTGGAGTGGCAGTGCAAAACCATGGAGAATGGAGATGGAAGAGACAGAAGATGCTGGATGGGGTACATGGGGAGACAAAGGGGACATGTTAGACATAAGGGGGGAGGGAGATGGAGGAAAGATGCTGGATATAGGGGGTATGAAGAGATGGACAGGAAATGCTGGACATGAAGGGGGGCATAGGGAGATGGAGATGAGAGACTGAATACAGGGGGGCATAGAGAGACAGAGGGAAGATGCAGTACATAGGGGGGCATAAGGAGATGGAAGGGAGATGCTGGACACAGGGGGAGACCGAGGATTGCAAAGGGATATGGAGGGGAGATGTTGGACATGGGGGGAGCCAGTGTGAGATGTTGGACATAGAGGGACATAGCGAGATTGAGTGAAGGTGCTGGACATAGGGTGAGCATAGGGAGACAGAGGGGAATGCTGGTCAAAAGAAGGGACAAGGGAGATGGAAGGGAGACGCCAGACATGGGGAACACATGGAGATGGGGAGAAGATGCTGAACACAAGGGGAGCATAACAAAAAAGAGCAGAGATACTATACATTAGGGAGGTACTGGACACACAAGAGGCACGAATAGAAAGACAGAGAGGAGATTCTGGACATGGGGATAGATATAAGGAGATGCAGAGGAAATGCTGGATACAGTAGGGGGAGCATTGGGAGAAGAAGGAATAAGTTAGACTGCACTATTTCAATGAACAGAGTCCACCTGTACTAGACCCCCTTTCCCAATCTAGGAATTCCCTCCCACTATCCATCCCCCACTCGACCCACCCCCCAAGACATACCTGGGGGATTCCCTGGTGTCCAGTGAGGCCAAGGCAGAAGCGATCCCCCTCTGCTCCTGCCACTACATTCAAAATGGCAGCTTTCACCTCTACTGGTAGTCTCATGCTACTACTGATAAAGTTGGCCATTAGTAGTAGTAGCATGAGACTGTCGTTAGGGTGTGAATGTGCAGTAGCATTATTGGCAGTAGTGACAACTAATGTGTGCTGCCATCCCACGTACTAGATGTCACCAGCTGACATGTCCACTCTCTACCTGATCCTAGACCGAAGCTCTAAGAGCAGTTCGTACAAACGTTTACTATACTGGTGCTATTAGCACACAGGAGCAGTTACTGAAGGCCATATAGCATGCACTAAATCCCATGGTAATCATGTCCGCAGTTTAGTAAAAGAGTCCCTAAATAGGCAAAACAAACGTTTTGCCAACTTAAGCTGTAAAGGTTAAAGATTTACATCAAGCATGGGCGCTGTTTAAAAATACTATCTTGGAAACCCAGACAAGATGTATTCCACACTTTAAGAAAAGTGGAAGGTTGGGCAAAAAAACTTCCAGTGTTATCAGAGAGGTTGTTGTAGCCATAAAAGCATCTTCCAGGAAATGGAAAAAGGAGCCAAATGACGAAAATGGGAAACAACATAAGCACTGGCAAGTAAGATGCAAGACATTGATAAGGCAGGCTAAGAGAGAATTTGAAAAAAGCTTGCCATGGAAGCAAAAACACATAATATAAATGTTTTCAAGTACATTTGTAGCAAATAACCTGTGAGAAAGTCAGTTGGACCATTAGATGATAGATGGGGAAAAGGGGCGCTAAGGGAGGACAAGGCCATAGTGGAAAGACTAAATGAATTCTTTGCTTTGGTATTTACTGAAGAAGATGTAGGAAACTTACCCATACCTGAAATGGTATTTAAAGGTAATGTATTGGAAGAATTGAAAGAAATATCAATAAACTGGGAAGACATTTTACAACTATTTGATAAACTGAAGAGTAGCAAATCACCTGAACCGCATGGTGCATCGAAATGTGTTGAAAGAACTGAGATATGAGATTGCAGACCTACTATTAGTAACCTGTGAACTATCATTAAAATCATCTGTAGTACCGGAAGATTGGAGAATGGCTATTGTAACACCAATTTTTAAAAAGGGTTCCAGGGGTGATTCGAGAAACTACAGTGAGCCTGACGTCAGTACCGGGCAAAATGGTAGAAACCATTATAAAGAATAAAATTACTGAACATGTAGATAGTCAAGGTTTAATGGGAGAAAGCCAACATGGATTTAGCCAAGGAAAAGTCTTGTCTTACTAATCTGTTATATTTTTTTGAAGGTGTAAGGTATACAAAGGTGAGCCGATTGATACAGTGTATCTGGATTTTTAGAAAGCCTTTGACAAGGTCCCTCATGAGAAACTCTTGGTGAAATTAAAAAGTCATGTGATTGGAGGCAGTGTATTATTGTGGATCAGGAACTGGTTAAAAGACAGAAAGCAGAGAGTAGGGCTAAATGGCCAATTTTCTCAATGGAGAAAGGTGAATAGTAGAGTACCCCAAGGATCTGTGCTGGGCCCGCTGCTTTTTACCATATTCATAAATGACCTGGAAATGGGAATAATGAGTGAGGTGATCAAATTTGCAGATAATACACAATTATTTAAAGTTGTTAAAACACAAGAGAATTGTGAAAAATTGCAAGAGGATCTTGATAAATTGGAAGACTGGATGTCCAAATGGCAGATGAAATTTAATGTGGACAAGTGCAAAGTTATGCACCTAGGAAAGAACAACCAAACTATGGTTATATGATGTAAGGTTCCACACTAGAAACCACCACCCAGGAAAAGATTTAGGCATCATCGTAGATAACTCATTGAAACTTTCAGCCCAGTCTGCAGTGACAGCCAAGAAAACAAATAGAATGCTTGATATCATACAGAAAAGAATGGAAAATAAAACCAAGGATGTTATAATGCCTCTGTGTCGTTCCATGGTGCTACCGCACCTTGAATATTGTGTGCAATTCTAGTTGCTATATCTTAAAAAAGATATAGTAGAATTAGAAAAGAAACAGAGAAGAGCCACCAAAATGGTAAAAGGAATGGAAGGATACCCCTATGAGGAGAGGTTTAAAAGGTTAGGGCTCTTCAACTTGGAAAGGAGACGGCTGAGAGGAGATATATGATAGATCTATAGATTAATGAATGGAGTGGAATGGGTAAACAGTTGTTTATGCTATCAAAAAGTACAAGGACTTGGGAACATGCAATGAAGCTACAATGTAACCCATTTAAGACTAGTAAGAGAAAATATTTTTTCACTCAACGTGTAATCAAACTCTGAAATTCATTACCAGAGGATATAGTAAAAGTGTAGCTGGGTTTAAAAAGTTTGGACAAGTTCCTGGAGGAAAGGTCTATAAACCATTATTAAAGAGGACCCAGGAAATCCACTTCTTACCCTGGGACAAGCATTGGGAACCAGCCAGGTAGTACTTGTGACCTGGATTTGCCACTGTTGGAAAACAGGATACTGGGCTTGATACTTAGGGGGATGTTTACTAAAGTGCGTTAAACGTGACTAACGCGCGTTATACGACGTTAACGACCGTAAGTGCCGTATAAAGTGCGTACCGACGCGCTAACGACCGTTAACGTCATACTACGCGCGTTAACCGTAGTTAACGATCGTAAACCTCCGCGGCGCGTTAAAACAGCGCAGAAGGTGGAGAGTGGGCGGAGAGAAGGGGTCAATGGGCGGAGAGTGGGTGGGGAGAGGCTCCCCTCATACTAACGCGCTGTATTTCAGAGCTCAATTCCAACGTGAATGACAACCTGTCGTTAAAGGCATTTAAAGGGAAGAGAAACCATTTCCGTCAGCAATGTACAGAAAAACAGGGGAAACCCACAAAACGTGAGCAGTGTGATACATGTGCACAGAACAAAATTTCACATAAAACGTTAAAAATGACCACAAGAAACATTTTAAAAAGCAGAATTCAGCTGGGCAACAGTGATAGCAATGGGCAACAAGGAACAACACTCCCTGGAAAGCACCAAAATAAAAGGAAATGATGTGTGGAAGGGTCTACGCTCCGCAGACCCTTTCAAAGAGCATTACATTGTAATGGAGCTGTCCTGGGCGTGTGGTGTAATGTTTCCCAATGATATCATTGTTGCCCAGCTTGGTTATGGGTGTGTGCCCCTTTTGTGAGGTCTTTTCTGAGGTTTATGTGCACCTTTGTCTGCATACAAGGTAAATGAGGCCACAGTAAACCTGTTGTAGAGCAGGGTTTCTGACTCGTCAGGCCGGTTTAACTAACTCCAGGGACTGCACTGTCTCTGTGGCCACAGTGTGGTGCAACAGACACAGCCAGTGCCTGTAAGACCAGAGGGTCACAGGTTCAAATCCCAGCTGGGGCTCCTGCCAACCCAGTCCCCATAGTTTTACCCACCACTAAACAGTGATAGTAAAGACACTCCTTTAGTGCAGAGAACATACGCAAGGCCTATATTTTACCACACCAAACACAGACACCAGAAACAGGCACATTACCTAAAGCAGAGTCCCACAAATGCAGTCCTGGAGGGCCCCACACCATTCCGGTGTCATGCTGCCTCTAATAAAGATGCCTGTACTGCATAGCTATGCACCACCCCCATGGTATGCAGATGTAGCTCATGCATATTTATGAGGGACAGCATGAAAACCCGAACAGTGTTTGGAACACCAGGACTGGAGTTGGGGAACTCTGCCGTAAAGCAGCAGCCAACAGGGCCACACCCACACCCACAGGCCCCATTGGCCAATGCCAGCTGGAGAGGCAAGACATTGGGCCCTGCCTGTATCTGCCAATACTAGCAGTTGCATACCTTAGCAATGCCACCCTACACCTGGGTATATGGTACACAGCTATCAAACGTTTCCTCTGATAACTGGCAGATATCAATTCCTACGTTAAGCACATTTTGCTCATTGAGCTCCACCATAACAATCATTCTGATGCCTGCGGTGTGTGCTGCAGGTCTGGTCTCTGACAGTGTTCACCACCCTGGGGAGTGACCCCCCAACAGTCTTGTGTACCATATCCATGCCTGTACTATGCCCAGGACTGGTGTGGTGGGTATGGCTGCTGACCACCTCTATAGTAGCACAATGCTGGCATAGGTGTGGGGGTGGCTGTCTGTCTATCCAGTGTGTGGTGGCTGCAAACACCTTCAACAGCCCACACTGCCAGCACTGTTGCCAGTATTGGGCTGCCAATGTGCATAATGAGGAGCAAGGTACCATGGGTATAGGCTGGACAGGGTGGCCTGGCCAGGGTGCATCTGCACAGGGCAGTGACAGGCACATTGTAGTGCCCAGCCACCACCTACCTACACAGACAAGGTGACCTCAGTATATCCTGCTGAGAGATCACTCTCACCCTGACTGTGCAGTGACCACAGCATGGCTAGGCACTCCCATAGTGCTATCTAGCATTTCTCTCATGTGATAAATATGGGTTTCCTTTTGGGGCCCAGTCACTGATGTATCTGTTTGCTGTGTATGTTGACATCTGAGTTCTGGGTGCTGGCATCTCTACTGGGTACTAGCAGGCTGTTTGCAGGTGGTGGGTGTTGTGATGGAGTGGTGTGCAGTGGCTGATGGCTTGCACCAGGGGAATATCAGATGGTGGTGGGGTGCAGTATACCATATCCAGGCCTAATGTCTGACTGAAACAGTCAGAGATGTCCAAGGTGTTCCTGCAGAAACTACCTATCTCACACAGTAACACTGCTTTGGACATGCGCCATGGACGGTGCTGTGGACCTAGTGCTGGGCGCCTCACTGCACCCTCAGGGTGAGCACAGTACCCGCACAATGTGACGGTGTGTAGCTACTCTGTGCCAGTACAACACACGGTCGGTACCCCCTATCAGGCCGAGGTGCTGTGGGGGTGCACATGGTCAGTTCCCCCTACCAGGCCGAGGTGCTGTGGGGGTGCATTCCCCATGGTGTGTATCTGTGGACAGCTGATTTGCATGTGCAGTGCATCATGGGTGTGACTGGCCCAAACCAACCCTGTGAAACACCAGCACCTGCTCACAGGCTCTGCTAAACCATAGGCCATCACACGTACATCTGTTAGCATAATGCATAGGTGCAGGACACCCTACAAAGTCTGTAATATAAGATGCCCACACTGGTAAAAACACACATACCCACGCACGTAAACAAACACGTACCCACGCACGTAGAAACACACGTGCCCATGCAGGAATGTACGCACGCAGCTCCGCACGTACCAATGCACGCACCAACGTACGTGGCTAGGCACACTCCGAGGGTGTTTTTCTGACACCAATACTCAGCGTAACAAAAAACAGGCCTCCTCTTTCTTTCTGTAATGTACAGGATGATGCCTGAGACAGCCTTTTGCGTTAGGCACACTGGGGGCTCCAACCCATGCTACCTGTAACAGCGGTCAGTACCGTAACCATTGTGCTACAGCTCTGTTTCAGTGCTTTGTGTCTGTACGTCTTCTTACGATTAACGCGCAGTAATGCGGCACGGTGCCCGATAACGCTCGTTAATTTTTCTAACGTGCGGTAGTAGTAACGATGTACCGCCAATGTCCTTATTTGGGGTTTCTTTCACTACCGCGGCTCCTAACGCGAATTGCACTAACGCAGTTTAGTAAACATACCCCTTAGTCTGACGTATTATGGCAGTTCTTATGTTATGTTCTTATATCCTTATCTATAAGTTAATTGCTATGCCAATGGAGTGGAGAAGTATCCTAGTGGTTCAAACAGTGACTTGGATATCAAAAGACTGGGGTTCAATTCCTACTAGCACTCTTTGTAGTCTTGGGCAAGTCACTTAACTCTACATTGCTTCAGAAGAATTCAAATTATCAATGTTCCTGTTTAATGTACAGTACCAAGTTTAAGTTACAAGGGAAACTGCTTTGCCTAAAAATAATAAAGCAGTATAAAAACCTGTTAAATAAATAATTGTATGAAACTCTTCTTATAGCCCTGACTGCAGTTTTTACATGATGATATTTAGGAAACCACCTACTGTATCTGAATGTGACTCACTGTGAAATAAATACAAAATCCCTTCCCTTCTCTTCCCCTTCAGCCTCTGTGGATTTCTGACACCTGTAGGCTAGTCAGGTTTTTTTTTCATTTATTTTTCAAGACCAATATTCAGAAAAGGCTGAGCTAATAAATTTAGGAAACAAAGTTAGGTACCTAAATTTCTACCCTATTTTCACCAAACTTGGGGGCCCTTTTAGTAAAGCACACTAAGGGGCATGTTTACTAAACATTCGTATCGTGCGGGTCCGCGGTAGTGTGCCTGTGCCATAAAAGGAGTGGGCGGGTCAGGCAGAAAAAGGAAAAAAGCCGACCGTACGTGTGCACGGCGCGCACATTTGCGGGCCCGACATTAGCGCATGGGAAGGCTAAGTGGGGCGCTGCTGGGCACATATAGGAACAGAGCCGTAGCACAATGCTGAAGACACTGACCAGTGGTGCAAGGATCAGGGGTTCAATCCCCCATCGTGCGCCAGGAAAAAGGCTGGCTGAGGCATGAATTTTCATGGTTAAAACTGCTTTAGGTGGCATAATAATTTTGGGCGTCATTAGGCGTTGCGCTGTTAATTGTGGGCGGCAGTAATTAAGTTCGTGCGGCATTAGGCGTTGCGCTGTTAATTTTGCACGCTGTCCATCTTGTGCGTTTTGGCCGGCATCAGGCTTTGCGCTGTCAGTTGTGAAGGGCATAAGGCGGTGCGCAAATGTCCAGACACAGGAACAGAGCCATAGCACAATGTTTGAAACAGTGACCACTGGTGCAGGGATCAGCGGTTCAATACCTCACAGTGCCCAGTGAACACGGCTGGCTAAAACAGTATGTATTATGTTGTGTTGTGGTGTAGGTGGCTTTCTTTCTTTTTGTATCACTACTAGCAAACGCACTCTCACAGCATGTTAACATAAGGCGGCCCATAGGGCACATGTTACAGTGCACTGTCCGCCAACGCACCCTAGAATGTCCCCTATAGGGCACCATATATGTTGCCACACAGGATAATGTATAGTGCACACTATATGGATGGCAACCATAAGGTGGCCTATAGGGCGCCCTATAAAGCACCCTCAGACACACCTTATGGGTACAGTATGCCGCGGGTGTTTTATCATGCATAAAAATAGGTGGATTTGAGATGGATAATGCTGTGGACAAGCCTATCACATTACCACACTGTGGTTTTGAACCCATATCCTCTGGCTACACAGGCAGTGACATAACCTTTGGACTACAGCACTATAGCTGTTAGCAAAAGCCATGGCTGGCTGCAGAAAGCCTGCACGTCACCTCACAGACAGTCTGCTGTTGTGAGGTGGATAGGGTTTGGCCACCCGTGCCCATGATGCACTGCACATGCAAATCACCAATCCACAGATGCACACAGGATGGGGACTGCAACCTGACAGCTCCAGGCCTGGTATGGGGATGTGCCCGTGTGCACCCACACATCAACTCGGCCTGGTAGGGTGTACTGAGTGGGTGTTGTACTGGCACAGAGTAGCTATACACCGTCACATTGTGCGGGTACTGTGCTCACCCTAAGGGTGCGATGAGGCACCCAGGACCAGGTCCACAACACCCTCCACGGCAAATTTAGGCCATGGCAGAGCTCCAATGCACTATTACTCTGTGAGATAGGTTTTTTCTGTAGAAACAACTTGGATATCTCTGTCGGTCTGAGTCTGGGGAACCTCTTATGGATACCTAGGTGGGTTAGTTACCACCATTTGTCCCCCTCCTCCCCCCCGTTTGCAACACAGGGTCTCCTCTCTAAATGCTACCTCCCTGCAATGGTGGCAGCAGAGTAGACCATCAACCCCAGTCCTACTGTGAAAGAGACACCCTACAGGCCAGTCATGGCAGCTGTATACACATCCATAACACAATATCTGACAGACATTAGGCCTGTATGTGCTCGGTTGCACCCCACCACTATCTGATATTGTCCTGCAGCAAGCCATCAGCCACTGCAAGGCGCTCCATCAGGACACAGACCAGCTGCGGACAATCTGCTAGTTCGTCCTGTTAGACATGCACATCCCTGACATAATATCTGACAGACAGTATGCCTTGATATGCTACGTTGGGCCCCACCACTATCTGATATTCTCCCACAGCACTCCATCAGGACACAAACCAACTGAGGACAGTCTGCTAGTTGGTCCTGTTGGAAATGCATGCACCCAGAACTAGGATGGCCGTGCACAACAGCAGATAGGTCAGTGACTGGGCCCCAAAACACAACCCATATATATCACATGACAGAGATACTATCTATCACTATGGGGGTGCCTAGCCATGCTGTCGTCACTGCACAGTCAGGGTGTTGTACAACCCCAGCAGCACATACAGAGGCCACCCTGTCTGTGTGGGTGGTGGCCAGCCACTACAGTGTCCCAGCCAGTGCCCTCTGCCCTGTGCAGATGCATCCTGGCCATCCCACCCTGTCTGATCTATACCCATGGTACCTTGCTGCTCATTATGCACATTGGCAGGCCAATACTGGCAACAGTGCTGGCAGTGTGGGCTGTGGAAGGTGTTTGCAGCCAACACACACTGTATAGACAGACACACACTCACACACGTATGCCAGCATTGTGCTACTATAGAGGCGTTTGTCAACATTGGCCACCACACCAGTCCTGGGCACAGTACAGGCATGGATATGGTACGCAATACCGTTGGGTGTCACTCCCCAGGGTGGTAAACACTGTCTGAGACCAGACCTGATGCACCCACTGCAGACAACAGAATGATTGTCATGATGGAGCTCACAGAGCATAATTTGCGTAACGTAGGGTTATCTATCTGCCAGTACTCATAGCAAGCATTTGACAGCTGTGTACCGTATACCCTGGTGTAGGGTGACATTGCTAAGGAATGCACATGCTAGTATTGTGAGATGCACGCAGGGCCCAATGTCCTGCCTCTCCAGGAGGCATTGGCCAATGTGGCCTGTGGGTGTGGGTGTGGGTGTGTCTGCCCCTGTTGGTTGCTGCTTTACAGCAGAGGTTCCCAGATGTAGGCCAGGATTACAACACACTGTTCTGGTTTTTCCTGCTGTCCCTCATGAATATGCATGTGCTACATCTAAATGCCATGGCGGTGGTGCAGGGATATGACACACAAACATTTCTATGCGTGGCAGCATGGAACAGGAATGGTGTGTGGTCCGCCAGGACTGCATTTGTGAGACTCTGCTGTAGGTCGTGCCCCTGGTCATGGTGTCCGTGATCAGTGGGGTGAAAGATAGGCGTATGACCAATGCATATGTCCCCAGCAATAAAGGATTATCCTTACTATCACATTTTCGTTGTGGAAACAATATGTGGGCAGGATTGGCAGGGCTTTGAACCTGTGACCTTCTATTCTTGCACACACTGTCTGTGTGCAGTGCACCCCTGTGCTGCCACAGATTGGCTGGATTTTCTGGGATGTCCATGACTGTACATCCGACAGGGCCTATCTGTTGCAGTGGACGGTGCCAGCCTGCACATGGCTAGGCCACTGTCTTCTGTGGCTATCAGGCACTGCCCCCTTCACCACCTGTACCCTTCCGGCAACATGCTGCCATGTGCTTATCTTGGAAAAGCTGATGACATGTGTGCGTTGTAGCACTCCAGGAATGCATTTTGGAGACTCTGCTCTAGGTAATGGCCATTGTTATGGTGTGTGTGCAGTGTTGGGTACAAAATGTGTGTGTGCACCATTCTTATATTCTCTGCAATAAATGTATGTCTTTACTCTCTCTGTTTAGCAGTGGGTAAAATATGGGGACTGGGTTGGCAGGAGCCCCAGATGGGATTTGAAACTGTGACCCTCAGAAACTAGAGGTACTGGCTTTGTCCACTGCACCACACTGTGGCCACAGAGACAATGCAGTCCCTGTGGATGGCAGACCTGACCAACAGAGTCAACATGCCTGCTATGCACATTTGTGATGTGGGGTCTTTCACCTTGTCTGGTGACAAGGGTGCAAATAACTCCCCCAACTGACCTCGACAAAGGGGGAATGAATGTAACCAAGCAGAGCAACAGTGATGTTTATGGACAACCATAACAGACACTCCCAGGACAGCTGAGACACACGGAAGTGAATTTTGGTCAGGTCTCCGCTCCATAGCCCCTTCCACAGCTCCTGTCCTTCTACTGGGGCTTTCCTGGGTGTGTTTTTAGTTTTTGCCTATCAATAGTATCAGTGTTCCCCAGCTGTATTAGTATTTTGTTCTGATGTTGCTCAGAGAGCAAACAGTGCTTCATGTAGGAATGTCTATCTACCTTTACTCCTAGCAAACATTGGAGGGCTGTGTACCGTGTACCCAGGTATAGGGTGGCATTGCTAAGGTATGCAGGTGCTGGTAATGGGAGATGCATGCAGGGCCCAATGTCCTGCCTCTCCAGGGGGCATTGGCCAATGGGGCATGTGGGTGTGGGTGTGGGTGTGTCTGCCCCTCTTGGCTGCTGCTTTACAGCAGGGGTTCCCAACCCCAGTCCTGGTATGCCACACACTATTCGTATTTTAGTGCTGTCCCTCATTAATATGTATGAGCTACATCTACATGCCATGGGGGTGTTTCATAGATATGCAGCACTGGCATTTGTATTAGGGGCAGCATGGAACCAGAATGGTGTGTGGCCCTCCAGGACTGCATTTGGGAGACTACTCTGGGTAATGCACCAGTTCATGGTGTCTGTGCTCAGGGGGGTAAAATAGAGGGGTATTACCAATGCGTAGCATATGTCCTCACTACCACGGTGTGGGTGTGTGATAAATATGTGGAGAGGATTGTCGGTTACTCCAGCTGGGCATTGAACCGGTGACGTTCTGTTCTTGCATACACTGTCTGTGTACACTGCACCACCGTGTTGCCATGGATAGGCTGTATTCCCTGGGCAGACCATGACTGTACATCCCACAGGGCCTGTTTGTTGCAGTGGACAGTGTCAGCCTGCACATGGCTAGGCCACTGTCTTCTGTGGCTAGCACCCACTACCCCCTCCACCACCTGTCCTCGTCCGCCAACATGCTGGCATGTCCTTCTCTCAGGGACAGCATATGACCTGCTTGCGTTGTGGCACTCCGGGACTGCATTTGTGGGACTGGGCTGTAGGTACGGCTCATTGTTATGGGGGGTGTGCAGTGTAGGGCAAAATGTGGGTGTTTGCACTATGCTTATGTTCCCTGCAATACAGGAGTGTCTGTGCTATCTCTGCTTGGTGGTGGGTAAAATATAGGGACTGGGCTGGCAGGTGCCCCAGCTTGGATTTGAACCTCTGCCCTTTGGTCCTAGAGGTACTGGCTCTGTCTGCTGCACCACACTGTGGCCACGGAGACTGTGCAGTCCCTGGAGATAGTTAACCTTGCAGGATGGGGTCTCAACCCCTGCTCTGCACATTTTGACTGTGGGCTCATTCACCCTGTCTGGTGACACACGTGCAAATAAACCCCGCAATTGACCACAAGAGAGGGGGATGACATATAACCATGCTGGGCAACAGTGATATTAATGGCCAACCATATAAAACACTCCCAGGACAACTCCAAACAACGGACATGTTTTTTGGAAAGGTCTCCGCTCCGTTGACCCTTCCGACATTCATTTCCTGTTTCTGGAACCTTCCTGGGTGTATTTGTTATATTTGCCCATGGCTATCACTGTTCCCCAGCTGACTTACTGTTTTTAATATTTTTGTGCTGGTCATTTTCTAGTTTTAATAGCACTTTTGTGCTGTGCACATGTATCACACTGCTCACGTTTTACAGGTTTCACCGGTTTTGCTCTACATTGCTGACGGAAATGTTTCTCTTCCCTTTAAATGCCCTCTACCGCGAGTGTTTCACTCGCGCTATTTTTTACTTGTAAATTCGGCCCCGCAACTGTGCGAGGGGCCTCTCCCCTCCCCTTCCCCGCCCATTAACTCCGTCTCTCCGCCCCTCGGGGGCCTTCCTCCGCCCTCAGTTAGCCTTTCCACGCCTCTATCGGACATTTGCGGGCCCGTACTTGTGCGGGGCCCGTTAGTGTGTCGCGCACATGCACGGGGCTTCATCGCACATGTCTGGGGCGTTTAAGAGCGTTTAAGAGCGTTTAGGTGCCGCGTTTCCGTGCGCTATTGTGCGGCGCGCACCTTTGCGGTTTTTAGTAAACATCCCCCTAAGTGATTCATGTGCATTTTAGCACATGATAACAATTAGCATGGGACCATGGTAAATGTTACCATGCTGTAAAGACTGTTACTATGCACTAGTTCCCACGGTAACTGCACATTGCACAATGGGGCGGAAATGAGCAGGTTAGTAGTGGAGAATGGGCATGGAGAGCGCAAAGTAGCCTGGGAGGGGATAGAATCATTAGATGCTTCAAGAAATTCTGACAAATTCAAAGACCCCATGACCTCTCCTGCACCCTGGGCAACTTCAGGCAGACTCTCCCCGCCACCCCACAATCAAAAGGAAACATAATAACAATTTATAATCACAATTTGTTCCGGATTAAAAACACCTAGGGGCATGTTTACTAAAAACCGCTAATTTGCGCGCCGCAAAATAGCACACTAAAAGCGGTACTTAAGAGCGCTTAAACGCCCCGCAAACGTGCGATGAAACCCCGCACACTTGCGCGTCACAGTAATGGGTGCCGCACAAGTACGGGCCCGCAAATGTCCGATAGAGGCGTGGAAAGGCTAACGGAGGGCGGAGGAAGGCCCCGGAGGGGCGGAGAGAAGGGGTTAATGGGCGGGGAAGGGGAGGGGAGAGGCACCCTGCACATTATCGGTGCTGAATTTCCCAAAAAAAATAGCGCGAGTGAATCACTCGCGGTAGAATGCATTTAAAGGGAAGAGAAACCATTTCCGTCAGCAATGTACAGCAAAACCGGGGAAACCTGAAAAACGTGAGCAGTGTGATACATGTGCACAGCCCAAAAGTGGAAATAAAAATAGAAAAGGGCCACAACAAAACTTGTAAAAATAGTAATTCAGCTGGGGAACAGTTATAGTAATGGGAAAAACCAACAAACACACCCAGGAAAGCTCCAGCAAAAAGAAATGTTTTTTGGAAAGGTGTACGGAGCGGAGACTCTTCCAAAAACATTTCCTTTTTGTTGGAGCTTTCCTGGGAGTGTCTTCTATGGCTGCCCATTAATATCACTGTTGCCCAGCGTGGTGATATTGTGTCCCCCATTTGCCGTGGTCATTTCCGGGGTTTATGTGCACGTTTGTCACCAGACAGGGTGCATGTGCCCACAGTAAAAATGCGTAGAGCAGGGTTTGTGACTCCATCCTGCCAGGTTTACTACCTCCAGGGGCTGCACTGTTTCTGTGGCCATAGTGTGGTGCAGCAGACAGAGTCATTACCTCTAGGACTAGAGGGCCAGAGGTTCAAATCCCAGCTGGGGCACTTGCTAGCCCAGTCCCTATATTATACCAACCACTAAACAAAGATAGTGCAGACACCCCTGTATTGCAGGGAACATAAGCATGGGGGAAACATCCATATTTTACCCAATACCGCACACACACCACAACAATGGGCATTACCTACAGCCAAGTCCCCCAAATGCAGTCCCATACTGCCACATTGCAATCAGGTCATCTGCTTTTTCTGAGAGAAGCTCATGCCAGCATGTTGGCGGACCAGTACATGTGGTGCAGGGGGCAGTGGCTGCTAGCCACAGAAGACAGAGGCCTAGCCATGTGCAGGCTGGCACAGTCCACTGCAACAGACAGGCCCTGCCGGATCCACAGGCATGGATGTTCCAGGGAATCCAGCTAATCAGTGGCTACACGGTGGTGCATTGCACACAGACAGCACATGCAAGAACAGAAGGTCACAGGTTCAAAGCCCAGCTGGGGCTACCACCAATCCTGCCCTCATATTTTTCCCACAACTACACAGTGATAGTAAGGACAAACCTTTCGTGGCGAGGACATATGCAATGGTACTACATCTATCTTTTACCCCACTGAGCACAGACACCATGTACAGGGGCAGTACCTAGAGCAGAATCTCCCAAATGCAGTCCTGGTGGGCCACACACCAGTCAGGTTCCATGCTGCCACTCATACAAATGCCTGTGCTGTATATCTATGCACCACCCCCATGGCATGTAGATGTAGCTCATGCATATTCATGAGGAACAGCAGGAAAACCCGAACAGTGTGATGGAAACCTGGACTGGAGTTGGGAATCTCTGCCGTAAAGCAGCAGCCAACAGGGCCAGACACACCCACACACACACCCACAGGCCCCATTGGCCAATGTCTCCTGAAGAGGCAGAACATTAGACCCTGCGTGCATCTCCCAATACTAGCACCTGCATACCTTAGCAATGTCACTCTACACCTGAGGTATACGGTACACAGCTCTGAGACGCTTGCTAGGAGTACTGGCAGATAGATATCCATACGTTACGCACATACTGCTAGTTGACCCCATCCGAACAATCTGTTCGGTGTTTGCAGTGCGTGCTCCAGCCCTTGCCTCTGACGGTGTTTACCACCCTGGGGAGTGACCCCCAGCAGTACTGCGTAGCATATCCATGCCTTGCCGTGCCCAGCACCGGTTTGGTGGGCAAGGCTAATTACCTCCTCAATAGTAGCACCATGATGGCATAGGTGTGGACTTGTGTGTCTGTCTATACAGTGGGTGTTGGCTGCAAGCCCCTTCCACAGCCCACACTGCCAACACTGTTGCCAGTATTGGCCTGCCAATGTGCATAATGAGTAGCAAGGGACCATGGGTATATCTCAGACAGAGTGGACTGACCAGGATGCAGCTGCACAGGGCATAGGGCACTGGCAGGGGCATGGTAGTGCCCGGCCAACACCTACACAGACAGGGTGACCTCTGTATGTGCTGCTGGGAGATCACTCTCACCCTGAGTGTGCAGTGACGGCAGCATGGCTAGGCACCCCCATAGTGCTATATTGTGATTCTCCTATGTGATATGTATGGGTGTCCTGTGGGGCCTCTTCATGGACTTATCTGCCTGTGTGTGCTGCCACCCCAGTTGTGGGTGCATGCATGTCCATCAGGACCAGCCAGCAGACTGTTCACAGCTGGTATGTGTTGTGATGGAGTGCCTTGCAGGGTGCAGTGGCTGATGGCTTGCTGCAGGTGAATATCAGAGAGTGGTGGGGTGCATCTGTGAATATCCAGGCCTAATGTCTGTCTGATATTGTGTTATGGATGTGTGTGGAGCTTCTTAGACTGCCCTGTAGGGTGTCTGTTCCCTAGCAGGACTGGGGTTGAAGGTCCACTGTACTGCCATCAGTGCAGTGGAGGGTGGGGTGGGGTATCTGTTGAGGAGAAGCCCTGTTTTATCCACCTGGGGGTCCATGGGGGGGGGGGGGGGTGGCCCACTAACTGAGCCAGACAGAGATCTCCAAAATGTTTATGCAGCACCTACCTATTCCACAGGTTATTGCTACTTTGGAGCTCTGACATGGCTGCATTCAGCCATGGCTGGTGTTGTGGACCTGGTCCTGGGCGCAACATCTCACACTCACACTCAGGGTGAGCACAGTAACCGCACAATGTGATGGTGTTTAGCTACTCTTTGCCGTTTGTCCACCCACTCAGGACACCCTACCAGGCCGAGGTGTTGTGTGGGTGCACACGGACACTTCCCCCTACCAGGCCGGGGAGCTTTAGGGGTGCATTTCCCATCCTGTGTTCAATCATGGACAGCTGATTTGCATGTACAGTGCATCATGGGTACGGGTGGTTCACAACAGCAGACTGTCAGTGAGGTGACGTACAGGCTATCTGCAGCCAGCCAGGGACTCCTTACAGCTATAGAGCTGTAGCCCAATGGTTACGTCACTGCCTGTATAGCCAGATGTCATGGGTTCATACCCACAGTGGGGTTCTGTGATAGGGGTGTCCAAAGAGTTATTTTGATTTACTGTACATATGTTGCTGCCAGCAATGACACCCTCAGCGTACTGTACCCATAAGGTGCCTCTGAGGGTGCTTTATGGGGCGCCCTATAGGGCACGTTACGGTTGCCAGCCATATAGGGTGCACTATACATTATCCTGTGTTGCAACATACATGCTGCCCTATAGGGGACATTCTAGGGTGCCTTGGCGGACGGTGCACTGTAACATGTGCCTTATGGGCCGCCTTATATTAATATGCTGTGAGAGTGCGTTTGCTAGTATTTATCACAAAATAAAATTAAAAAGCCTCCTACAGCACTCCACAACATATAACATACTGCCTCAGCTAGCCTTTTTCACTGACCATTAGGAGGGATTGAACCCCTGGTCCCTGCACCATTGCGCAGCGTCTTCACCATTGTGCTGTGGCTTTGGTCCTGTGTTTAAGCAGCAGTGCGCAGCCTTGTAGCCATCGGTGCGCCATCTTGTGGCGCACAAAATTAACAGCACGCCGCCTTATGCCGCCCAACATGGGCATGCCCCTTAAAATATTGCCTCAGCCAGCTGTCTTCAATGGGCACTGTGGGGAATTGAACCCATGATGCCTGCATGAGTGGTCAGTGTCTTAACCATTGTGCTATGGCTCCATTCCTGTTATTTGCACATCAGCGCCCCACTTATCCCACCCACTATTGGGCTGCCCCCTCACACATCAGCGCGCCGCCTTCTGCCCACCGGCTCGCCGCCTTCTGTTGCCCAATTTTATCAGCGCGCTGCCATCTGCTGCCCAAAATGAACAGTGCGCCGCCTCATGCCGTATAAAAAAAGAGTGCGCTGCCTTCTGCCGCCCATAATCAATATGCCTCCTACACCACTTTTGCCCATAAAAGTTGATGCCTCAGCTGGTCTTTTTTGTTGAGCACAATGGGGGTTTGAACCCATGGCCCCTGCACCATAGGTCAGTGTCTTCACTGTTGTACTAAGGCTCTGTTGTTTGATTGTGCAGCATCGCCCCACTTAGCCTTGTCACGCGCTAATGTGGGCCCCGCACATTAGCGCGACGCACACACGTATGGTCGGGTTTTTTTCTTTTTTCTGCCTGAACCGCCCACTCCTTATATGGCACACGCACACTAACGGGGACCCGCACAGCAACGGAGTTTAGTAAACATACCCCCTAGTATTTCCTTAAAATATTTTCTAAGGAACTCAACTGGAGATAGATAGTGAGTCTTTCGAAAATTTTAAAAGTGCAAGTTGCGAGAACGAGCGCTACTTTCCAAAAGCTCTAACTGCTAGTGTACAATATTTATTTTATTTATTTATTTATTTATTTATTTAGTAAACACTTGTATACCGCTGCTTCCTACGATCAGCAGCGGTTTACTTTACAGAATCATAATGTATTGTACGGTACATTGAGATTTCAGTTTTACATTTTGATTAGTCAATGATTACGTAACACGGGACAAGCATTTGGATACGATACATATTTGATTAAAGCACACAGATCAAGGTATACATTTGATTTCAGTAGATTGGGGGAGGGCCCCATATATACAATTTGTACAGAATTAGTTGCCAAGGTGTACAGACTATACATGGTTATATACAATTTGTACGGAATTAGTTGCCAAGGTGTACAAGTTATACATGACTATATACTATTAGATTATATGCTGCCAAGTGCGGCAGAGGAGATCTGGTTGAGGTAGGGTATCGCAGTTAGATCAAGTTGTAGTGGGTTTGAAACAGATAGGTTTTCAGTTTTCGTCTAAATTCGTTCAGGTTGTTTGTGAGCCTTAATTCATGCGGTAGTTGGTTCCATTGGATTGGCGCTGAGTATGTGAACGCCCTATTGCTTGTTTCGGCCTTGACAGATCTTATGCTGGTCGGGATACATAGGGTGTTGAGATTCATAGTTCTCCTGCTCCTGTTGCTAGGTTGAATAGTGATTAGGTTATTGAGGTAGGATGGTGCGATGCCATTGATGAGTTTAAATGTTGTGATGAGTAGTTTGTAGATGATGCGGCGGCCACTGGGAGCCAGTGCAGATCCATTAGAACTGGGGTTATGTGGTCGGTGACTTTCTTTTCCATGATGACTCTTGCAGCCACGTTCTGAGCCATTTGCAGGATGCTTTGTGTGCTCTTTGGAAGCCCTTGTAGAATGGCATTGCTGTAATACAGGTGGGGAATGATTAGTGCTTGAGCAACAGACCTAAAGTCGGATTTCTCGAGGATATTGCGGAGTGGTTGAAGGATTTTGCGTTTGTAAAAGATGGCTCGGTTAACTGTTCTGAGGTGTTTGTCCATCTTGAGGTTGCTGTCAAGTAGGACTCCTAGATACTTTATTACAGGCTTTGTATCGTATATGTTTTTGTTTAGTGTGACTGTGGTGGGCGGGATGAAATTGGCTTTCTTGGACATGAACATGACCTCTGTTTTTTTTGTGATTTATTGACATGTTGTTTTGCTGAAGCCATGATTGGAGCATGTCAAGGCATTCTTCTAGTGGACTGAAGTTAGGCTGTGTTATGTCGAGCTGTGTGTATAACATCACATCGTCGGCATATATGTGGTAATTTATGTTGTATTTCTGGAAAATACTGCATACCGGCTTTATATACAAATTGAACAGTAGGGATGAGAGGGCAGACCCTTGAGGGATCCATTGGGTTTGGGGGAAAGCATCAGCTCTGTCGTTGTTGAATTGCACTTGTTGCATCCTATTGGATATGTATGATGTGAACCATTTCAGGGGGGTCCCTGTTATACCTAGCGAGGCCAGGCGGTCCAAAAGGGTGGTGTGATGTACTGTATCGAATGCCGCTGAGATATCGATGAATATGAGTATGAACATGGAGTTTTTGTTCTCGAGGCCCCTAAGTAGATTGTCAAGGAGTGCCAGTAGTAGTGTTTCCACTCCGTGATTCTGATGGAATCCGTATTGATGTTCATCTAGGGCTTTTATCTCGTCCATGTGGTCCTGGAGTTGGTGCTGGACCGCTTTTTCAATCATCTTTGCTAGGAAAGCTATGCTTGAGATTGGGCGATATGATGCAGGGTCACTTTTGTTGAGCGACTTGTTTTTTAATATGGGTCTAATAATTGATTTCTTGAGATGAGACGGCATGATTCCTTGTTTCGGAGACTGATTGACAATGTGCGCGATGGGTTTTGCGTTGTCTTTCTTGGTTGCTTTCATCCAAGCGGCTGGGCATGGGTCGTGGGGGGAGGTAGTGGTGTTTAAGTTGGTTAAGATGTTTAAGATTTGTTGCTCACCTAATTGCTGGAAGGTGTTCCATTCTGTTTCTGGGTCTGCTTGAGGGGCAGTTGTGGTTTCTCGAGTGGTGAGAGCTAGTGGCATGCCTTTGGTCATGCTTGTGGGAAGTTTCGGATTTAGCTTTTTGGCATAGTGGTCGGCAAGCGTCTGGGCCTTTATATCGTCTGCAGAGATGGAGTTTTGTGAAGATTTGGTCAGAGATTTTACGAGTTCAAAAAGTTCTCTGGGTCTGTTGAGCGCTTTGTTGAGTAGATTAGTGTGGTGTGTCTTTTTAGCGAGGTTTACCTCATTCTTGTATCTTGCAAGGAGTGTTAGGTATAGTTGCTTGCCTTCTTCGGTTTGCTTTTTCCTCCATTTCCTTTCGAGTTTGCGTAGTTCTCTCTTCATTTTAGATAGCGTGGGAGAGTACCATGGTTCGGTTCCTGTCTTTGTTACAGCGTTTGTGTTCTTCCATGTTGGACTTGCAGCTGCTTCGATCCCTGAGTTCCATTGGTCTACCAGCTTGTCTAGGTCTGTGGTGGTGTACTCAAAATGTGTAGATATAGAAGTTACCAAAGCTTCGCTATTGAATTTTTGGAATTTCCTCTGTTGATGTGTTTTTGGGTCGGCTTGAGGCTTTACCTTTTGTGGAGGTAGGTGGATTTCAATTTCGACTAGGAAATGGTCGGACCATGGGACTGGGGTTACTCGAGGTTTGGTGTATTTATTTTTTATTTAGCTGTATTTATATCCCGCTTTTCACAGGGTCAAAGTGGTCAATTGGGGGATACATTTAACACGAGGGGATATGAGAAACATATGCTAATACTTTCAGGGAACATGGGCAATGGAGGGTTAAGTGGCTTGCCCAAGACCACAAGGCATGCCTACAGGGCTAGAAATCCCAGTCCCTCCAGCCTGAGATTGCTGTCCCCAGGTGGGACTTGAACCCCCGGCCCTCTGGCCTGAAGTACCTTGTCCTAACCACAATAGTAAAATCTCTAATATAAGAAGTAGACACATTTTGTAGAGTTACAACTTGAGTAGACAATTTATCCACATAAGAATGAGCCCTTCACAGATGCAGTTGCTGCGCAGATAACGCCTCAAGCAGAAATCTGTTCCCAAATACCCCATAATAAATCATTGTTCTGTGTGACCACTTTTGAAATATCCACAAGGGTGACAACATCCGCAGACAGTGCACTTAAGATCTCTGGCTGTGAGAAAACAATGGGTTTAGGAATAACTGACAGGGAGAGAGACAAACCCGCCTCCCCACTAGGGGCCAAACCAACTTCCTCAAAATAGCTGGGGAAGTCCAAGATGGCCTCCAATAGTGGCGTGGACTATACGCTAGGTTGGGGTAGTGGTGACCTAGATATGGAGTTTAAAGAAACTCCGGAGAGTAGTGAGGAGCCAGTATCCTCCACTGGAGAAGGCTGAGTCTTAATAGTAGCAAAATGTCTATCCATTGGACCCTGGATCTTTCCTGGTCCTTCCATTTTGGAGCCACTTCCTTTGTTCTTATGCTTGTCCCTAAGCACACCAGACAGCATACAGATGATGCAAGAGTACCTTTCCGTTGACCAAAGTCCTCAGAAGTCCAACAAACTGCAAAGAAGGGGCACCAAAGGGGACATATCCCTTGGGTCACGTGTCCCTTTGGACTACGCACTCCCAGGCTAGGGTTGCCAACTGGCCGGTTTTCAGCCGGCCTGGCCGGTTTTTCCACGGCCAGGCCGGCTGCCGGCGCAGAGGCAAAACCGGCCCTTTAAAAGCCGGTTTTTTTGCTCTGGCCGCAAGATCGGGAGCGGCCTGAGCAAAAAAACCGGCTTTTTTTCTCCGCTTCAGAGGGAGCCGGGGAAGCCCGCGCGAGGCCCCGGCTCCCTCTGAACAGCCACCAGCGTGAAGAGCCTTTACCTTCACGCTGGCGGCTGTTCCTGTGAAGCCGCGAATGCTGGGAAAGGTTAAAGGTTGCCCTTTAACCTTTCCCAGCATTCGCGGCTTCACAGGAACAGACGCCAGCGTGAAGGTAAAGGCTCTTCACGCTGGTGGCTGTTCAGAAGGAGCCGGGGCCTCGCGCGGGCTTCCCCGGCTCCCTCTGAAGCCTCAGACAGCCGCGATGCTGGTCGGGGGGGGGGGGCAAGGACTGCATGGGCGGTGATGGGGGGACCTGGACTGGAAAAGGGCTAAGGGGGGGGGGGACTTGGACTGGAAAAGGGCTAAGGGGTGGGGGGACTTGGACTGGAAAAGGGCTAAGGGGGGGGACTTGGACTGGAAAAGGGCTAAAGGGGGGGGACTTGGACTGGAAAAGGGCTAAGGGGGGGACATGGACTGGAAAAGGGCTAAAGGGGGGGACATGGACTGGAAAAGGGCTAAGGGGGGGGGACTTGGACTGGAAAAGGGCTAAAGGGGGGGACTTGGACTGGAAAAGGGCTAAGGGGGGGGACTTGGACTGGAAAAGGGCTAAAGGGGGGGACTTGGACTGGAAAAGGGCTAAGGGGGGGGACTTGGACTGGAAATAGGCTGTGATGGGGGGGGGACCTGGACTGTAAAAGGGGTATGGGGGGGGACAAGGACTGGAAATGGGTTGTTATGGGGGTGGAGTGGCCTGGACCAGAAAAGGGCTATGGGGGGGGGGGGAACTTGGACTGGAAATAGGCTGTGATGGGGGGGGGACCTGGACTGTAAAAGGGTTATGGGGGGGGGACATGGACTGGAAAAGGTTTGTGATGGGGGTGGAGGGGACCTGGACTGGAAAAGGGCTATGGGGGGGGGGGAACTTGGACTGGAAATGGGCTATGGTGGAGGAAGGGGGATCTTGGACTGGAAATAGGCTGTGATTAGGGGGGCTAGGACTGCAAATGGGCTGTGATGGTGCGGGGGGACTCGGACTGCAAATGGGCTGTGATGGTGCGGGGGACTCGGACTGCAAATGGGCTGTGATGGTGCGGGGGGACTCGGACTGCAAAGGGGATGTGAGGGGGGGGGGGCCTAGGACTGGAAATAGGCTGTGATGGGGGACTTGGACTGGAAATGGGCTGTGATTGGGGGGGGGGAGCTAGGACTGGAAATGGCCTGTGATGTGAGGGCTAGCACTGGAAATGGGCTGATGAAGAGCTGGAATAGGACTGGAAATGGGCTGATGTGGGGCATGGGAGAATGGGACTAGAAGGGAGTGGATGCTGGGTGGGTCTAGAACTATAAGGGAATTGATTTGGGGGGAGGACTAGAATGGATGGGGAATGAGAATGGAGAGGGGAAAAAATATTTTGTGTGGAAGAAAAGTCTATGATGGGCCGGTATTGGGAGAGTAAGAGGGGCTTGAGAATGGAAGGGTGAAATTTAAACGGATGATAAAGGAATAAGGAAAGAATTGGGGGAAAGAGCAAAAGGGAAACAATCAGTATGTTAAAGCAGAAATAGAGAGAGAATGGAAAACATCTGAAAGAGAAGAAAGGACAAATGGATAGCTCACAGAAGACACGAAGAAACCAGAAGAAAGTGACTGGAGCAATTGCAACTGAAAAATAAAACGCCCAAACAGAAGGTAGAAAAATACTTTTTATTTTGAATTTATTAACTGGAATATGTCTGGTCTGGGAAGTGTGTATTGCTAACATCTTTGCGTTTTTGTTTAGTGCAAGAGGAAATTACTTTATAGTTTTATTTCTCCAGTGTTGTACATTTCATGTTTGGATTTTGGGGTTCCCAGTTTAATTATTATCTGACCAAGGAAGTTAGCCTACACGTATCCTCGGTAATTTTTGTGGGTGGGGCTGGGGGCGGGGCAGGGGTGGGACTAGGGGCGGAGAATGGGTGGAGCATGGCGAGCCACAGGTGTCGGGTTTTTCTCGGTGAAAAAGTTGGCAACCCTATCCCAGGCCTGCAGCTGCAGGGGAACGCTGCTGCTTTAATCCAGTCCTCAAGGGCACTCCCAGATAATGCTGGGAAAGGAGTGGTCTCACGCCTCACACAATCAGCACACTGGGCCCCTATTGCAGCAAAAACACCACAGGAACTCTCTGAACTCCGGTATGCTCAGGACTGCCTCCAACACTGCTTCAAATGCCGCTGCTTTAATCCAGTCCCAGAGGGCAATCCAGATGATGTCAGGAAAGGGGCAGTCTCACCTCCAGCACACTCCTTCACACAATCAACCCACCGGGCCCCTATTGCAACAAAACCACCATGGGAACTCTCTGAACTCCGATAGGCTCAGGACTACCTCCCGGCTCAGGACTGCCTCCCACATGCGGAGATTTAAAGCCCACTGTGTTGCTGAAGTGTCCGCTAATTTAAAAAATCGGGGGGGGGGGGGGGTGGTCAAGGGTCACCATGCCACCCATTGGGACCTGCTGCCCACAGGCAAGTGATCCCGCATGGGGGCACTTTTAAGGCCTGTTGCTGTGCTTCTGCTGTATTGAGGGATCGTCATGCTGCCCCCTCTCCCAGGTGAGATGATGGAGGGGGCGGCAGTGTAGTGCAGCATGGGACAGCACAGTAGGCCTGCCTAGGGTGGCAAAAGCCCTTGGGCCAGCCCTGTATCCAAAGAATGCCAGCACCGACCACACTACATAGATGTTCAGTGCCGACTGCAATCCAGATTCTGGTACTGAATATTTACATTTTCTTTAGTTGCTGCAACCAGCAGTTAAAAAAAAGCTGACTGCAATAGCTAAATATCGACTCATAAGTTTTCAGCTGAAAATTCACCTACATTTAAGAGCTTTAAATGTTATGCATCCTAAATTTAGGCCTGCCATTCATTTGCTTAGATTTATAAGCCTAATTTAGGGTGCCTAATATTGAGCTAAGTACCTAACTTTTTTCCCTGCCCTACATTCTCCCTAGTTGCTATCCGCTTTTTATGCTTCTAACTTTAGGGGGTTTCGTGGATACTAGGAGCATAAATTTAGGGATTTGGGCTTACTAAATTTGCAAAGAGGCCAATTTAGGGGTCTAACTTTCAAAGTTAGGGGCCTAAACCCTTTGAATATGGAGCATAAGCATGTTAGCTGCATAAAATTCTAGCATCGCAGATGCATGTGCTACATACTAGCAATCCCGTTTTAAACGTATCAGTCTCTATATAAAATGAAACAATTATTCATGTAGTTTATGGTTCTGGCCCGGATATGTGGCCTTGGAGAAAGAAACAGGATAAACACACTGCTGGGGGAAGTGAGAATTAAAGCTGAATTCTAGCCAAAGGGAATAAATGTTTTCTAACCTTTTTGAAGTCTTGGAGGATGCATTTCATAAAACAGAATATAAACAAAAGAGTAGTGTAGTTCTGTTGTAAGCAATAATTATGTCCTGGTTGCTATTCACCTAGTTCTGGATTATGAAACAGTAATGGCCACAAATTATTTCTCATTTGTAGTGAATAAAAGTATTAAAAACCTATGTTAAAAATAATGGGGCCGATATTCAGCCAGGACGGCCACTGTCTAAAAGTTAAACTCTATAAAGTTAACCTGTGTTATTTATATACACATTCTACACATCGAACAGAAAAAAAACCTCACACCACAAGCAATGTCTGACTACTTCCAAACCCTATTCTCAGCACACCTTAATAATACAAGCTAACATATAACAGCAGCAACCAGAACCACACATCAGAGCACATGGACCACACCAGAATATCTAGAGAAAGTTATCATAAGCGTTAACACAACCACCTCACCACTCAACCCCTGTCCAGTTAGCTGGATCAAGGCAACCAAACAAGAACTCATTCAATAAATGCTAAAAATCATTCAACCTTCACTAACTCAGGGATATATACCACCTGAACTCAAACCAGACTTTATCTGCCCCATTCGGAAGGGGACATCCAATGACCTAAACCAGCCATCATCTTATAGACCCATAGCTAGCCTTCCATTTCTAACCAAGGTATTGGAGAAAATTGTATGCCGACAGCTCCAAGACTACATAGATACAAATCACCCACTGGACCACTAGACCACCAACTATATGGCTTCAGAGCAAAACATGGAGTAGAAACCCTCATGATTAGCCTACTTGACACCTTATTAGAGGCACCGACAAACCCAAATCTGGTTTTATTTTCATATTTCTGGATATTAATGCAGCATTGCACTCTGTCCCACATCATCTCATAATACAATGACTACAACCTATTGGTTTATCAAACACCACCCTTTCCTGGTTCAAATTCTACCTGACAGACCGTAAACTGCAAGTCAAAATAGACCAAACAACTCATCCTCATAAACGCAAACCCAAGGAGTCCCCCAAGGTTCAACCCTGTCAGTATTACTATTCAACCTATTCCTGCAACCAATAAGCAGCATAATGAACTCCTGCAACATTCTTTACCACATCTATGCAGATGATGTAATGATTTACACACCTATTAACACAACAAGTATCAACATCATACCCATTACAAGCTGCTTTTCTAAACTCCGAAATTGGCTCATGAGTCAGAACCTAAAAATAAATCTCAAGAAGACCAAAGCCATGTTCATCACTAGGGACACTACTTTCAAACCACCATCTGTAATATCCATCAACGGAACACATACACAAGTGAAGCAAAGTATACGATACCTTGGAGATACTCTGGACCAACTCCTTACCTTCAAAACACATATGTGAAACATAACACAGAGCATATACTTCAAACTCAAAACAATCAAGAACCTCAAGCCACTCCTATTAGAACATGATTTCTGCTCTGTCCTCCAAGAAACTATATTCTCCCACCTCGATTACTGTAATATCATCTTCCAAGGCATCCCAAACTCAACCATCCACCCTGTCCAACTTGCACTTAACACTGCTGCTAGAATCCTCCTCAATGCAAAAAGATCAGAGCACATCACTCCTCTCCTCAACAGCTACATTGGCTCCCCATAATAGAACATAAAAAATTCAAAGCCATAATATTCAAAATCTCCAATGACTCTGCACCACCACATCTACAAACCCTGATCAAGATCACACCTGACAACAGAGGATGATGACCTAACTCAAGAAACACACTACAGACCCTGCCAATCTTCACAAGATCCAGGGCCACCACATCCAAGAGAGCAGTCTCTCTCTACGCACTACTTCTATGTAACTGTATTCCAGAAACTTCAAGAACAACAACTGATGCTGACTCATTCAGAAAAACCCTTAACAACTATATTTTCAGTGAATGTTACCCTCAAACATAACTCTCATCTGCTCCCTTTCCTCCCCAACCCCCCCTTCTAAACACCTCTAGCTCCACCGCCTCACATCCACGTATATAATACTGTACATAGTTCCCTCCTCCTTTTTAATATTTCAAAGTTAACCCAAGTTGACTGTCCCGTTCATTGTAATTGTCCTGTTTCATTGTAAACTGCTTTGACCGACGGATAAAGCAGTATAAAAAAAAGCTGTTAAATAAATAAAATGCAGATTGTTTTTTTTAGTGCCAACAAGTCAGTGTTGACTCATAGTGACCCAGCTACCTCTGGGTTTTCTTGGCAATGAATCACCAGAAGAAGATTGCCAGCCTTTTTCTTCTGAGACAATGGAGGGTAAAGTGACTTGCCTAAGGTCACAAGGAGTGCTAGTGGGAATTGAACCCATGATTTTCTGGGTATTAGGCAATTGCTCTAACCACTAGGCTACTCCTCCACTCTTAGTGAGTTAAGTGGCCTGATGTCATCTGTATCATTTTTGACTGGCCATAAAGAACTTATGCACGTGCTATCTGCCGGTGAATGCATAACTCACTTTTAATTTCAGGCCAAATGGAGAAGTGGTGGACAGAGATATAACAGAAGACATACGCAGTATTGCCATGAAAGAAGAACTGCTGCTAATAGGTGATTTCAATATGCCAGAAGTTGACTGGCACATCCCTGCTGCAAAGTTAACTAGAAGTAAGGAGATCCTAGATTCTCTACAGGGAGAACTATTCAGGCAATTGGTAACAGAACCCACACGTGAAGGGGCCATACTGGACTTGGTGCTTACCAATGGGGAAAGTGTTTCTAAGGATAGTGGGAGATCATTTTGCATCCAGTATTTACCAGATGGTGTGGTTCAGTACTGGGACCAGGACTGATAAAATCCATTCAAAAGTGAGGATCTAAGACTTTAGGAAAACTAAATTTGCCAAATGGGACAATACCTCAAGGAGTCGTTAGTGAGACAGGAAAAGCTGGGGGTTGTAGAAAAGCAATGGGTAAAACTAAAAGGGGATGCTTTAAGGGCAACAAACCTTTCTGTTAGGTAAATAAATATAAAAGAAAAAGGAGGCCCCATGGTTCTCAAATGAAGTAGCTGATAAGGTGAAGAAAAAGAGGGTGACCTTTATAAAATACAAGAGATCACAAAGAGAAAGACAAGCATCTATATTTAGAAAAACTTAGAGAAGCTAGCAAAGTAGTAAGGAAAGCAAAGATACCAAAAGAAGAAGAAATAGCCAATGCAATAAAATGGGGGAATACGACATTTTTCAGATATGTTAGTGAGAGGAGGAAGGGCAAAAGTGGTATTGTCAGACTCAAAGGTAAAGGTGAGAAATATGTAGAAGCTGATGAGGATAAAGCAGAATTGCTTAACAAATATTCACAGATGAAGGACTAGGAGCAGGACCTCAGAAAATAGGAACAGAAGTGATGCAGATCTTGAATGATTTTTAGAAGACTGTTTTCATGAGGAACTAACTAAATTAAAAGAAGACAAACCGGATTGAGTTTCTTATAAGTAGAAAGAATATAATAAATCTGCAGGAAATCAATATTATCAGAAATACCCAGGACTTCCTTAAAATATTTAGCCAGCAAAATCCTATGAGATAACAACGGAGACTGGGGAAAATTCAGGAAACGCAAGTTGGAAACGCGCATGGAGTTTTCCAGGCACTCCAACTTAGAATGGATCAAAAGAGAATCTTTAATACCAGCCACACTAGAGGAATAAATTGGAAGAACCTGGGACTCTAATGCACTAACAGCAGTGTCAAGAACAGTAACTTTAGCATCTAATTGCTGCAGAGAAGAAACAGTTTCCTGAGAAAATGTAGAAAAAGAAAGAAAAGAAGAAGACATCTTAGAATCAATGCCTTTTAACACTGCCCAAATATCTTTTAAGGTAATTTCGGTTTCTGGGGAAGGGGAGGAAAGTTCCGAAGAGCTTCCCTTCCCAACCGACAAAATCGGCTTCGGGAAAGTAATCAAAGGCATTGTTCTCGCCGATGAGGAAGCATTCACAGGACAATCATGGAAAGAACCAGGAATAGGAGGCAAGGGGGGGGGGGGGATCTGCCATCGGAGCTGAGAGATACCAATTCCGGGGAAGATTGTGCTATCGGGAGGGGAACAAAGTGTTTATCCAGAGGCCCGACTGGTTTAGCTTCTCCAGCCGAGACCTCCGGCACTTTGCCCCCTACCTTGGCTTTCCGTTTCCCCATGTTTAAAGGAAACCAAACATTAAGCGAAAAATCACACAGTAATAGGAAACAAACCTGAATAAAGCAGTGAAAACAGAAGCCAGCACCGCCGCTGCACCTCAGAAACGCCGCAGTGATGCCAAAGGGGCGCCAAAGGGGCGGAGCTAGCCCCTTTGGACACGCCCCTTCGGAACACGCTCCGCGTATAGAGAGCGAGATTTATACAACAATCTAAAAAAAGAAAGACCTCGGTCAGGCTGTCCCGGCTGTGCCTGTGATGGAATAGGGAGGAAAAGCAGCAGTCCACCACACCTCCGCAGCAACGGCAGCCCCCAGACGGGTAAGCAGCTCCACACACCTCCTTCAGGAGCAGCGAATCCACTGGTAGGCTCCTGGCTCAGCGTTTAAATCCCCTAAGGGAAGACCTCGGTCAGGCTGTCCCGGCTGTGCCTGTGATGGAATAGGGAGGAAAAGCAGCTGTCCACCACACCTCCGCAGCACGGCAGCCCCCAGACGGGTAAGCAGCTCCACACACCTCCTTCAGGAGCAGCGAATCCGGTTGATGGGGAACTCGATGAGATCGCTTCTCCCATGACAAATTTGACTGCCTTTTTGGCAGACTCCCAGGACATAATTAATGTTAGGGCTACTTTGTTGGTCACGTTCTCCTCTGTTGATATTAAACAACGTATATTGAGGGCCTTTTTTAAGACTAAAACTGTGAAATTTTGTGGTCAGTCAGTTAATATTTTTCCTGATGTTTCTTGTAGCACCCAGATGCGCCGGAGGCAGTTTTTAGATCTTAAGTCCTGGGTTTTGGCATTGGGTGCTATGTTTTTCTTGAGGTTTCCATGTAAATGTATCCTTAGTTATGAGGGCACTTCATATACTTTTGTTGAAGTATCCCATTTAGAAACTTTCTTATCTGGAAAAGGGGTTTAAGTGGGTGTGTGGGGTCACAGCCTCCATATTGTGGATAGTTTGTATTCTGTTTTCTTAATTGTCTTTCCTTCCTGTTTAGCAGCGGGGTTCCGTAATGTGGACTAATTCAAGGTGTATATTGCTTATTGTAATATTGATTTTCTTTGTATTTATTTTTATGGGATTGACCTGTACTTATTTTGGTTGTTGTATATGACTAAAACTCAAATTAAAAAAAAAAAAGAAGACAAACGATGGGACCAGATGGGATACATCTGAGAATATTGAAGGAACTTAGGGACATTCTTGCAGCTCCACTGCCTGATCTTTTCAATGCTTCTTTGGAGTCAGGAGTGGTCCCAGTTTTATGTGCTAGATTGAAGTGTCATCAAATTCCTCCATGCACATTCAAAGTAGTGGCAGTTTTACTTTGAATGTGCATGGAGGAATTTGATGACGCTTCAATCTAGCACTTGAAACTGAGTCATTGGGGGACTCAAAACGTGCACGTCACATATCTTTCCTCTTGGATTCAACTTCCATCTTACTGTACTTTGTTTATATAAGATAAGTACTTTTATGATTTTATTGAGTTTGAACCATATCTGATTAAATGGACATGCCCAGCTTTCGAGGATGAGCAAATCACTCTCCTCCTGATGGGATGCCCGACAAAAATTAATAAGTTTTGAGAATGATGCGCACATGGTGATTTTTTCATTTTGATTATTATATGAATAGGCCTAGCTATTTATTAATGCATGTTAATAGCATGCAGAGAAAAGGCCTGGTAATCCAGGTGGCAAGTGCTGTGCACTGCTATGCACAAGGTCTCTGATTTGATCCGACGAGTCTGATCTTCCACTCTCTGGCTCTGCTGGACCTGAGGAAATGTTGGAAGCAGTGTTCAAACTCCCCTCCCCCCCTGGAATCATGATCATCGCTCAAAGGTGATAACTAGTGGTCATGGGTCATCACGCATTGCATAGCTTCTGGTCCAGGACCCTCAGTGAATGAGTAGACTAGGTATTTTGGGGGGAGGAGCACAGGATATAAAATAGGGAAAAATTCTTGGGTAGTTGCAAATGAAGGCTTATGACACCAGATCCTTGGCTCTGATTGATCTAGAAGTACACAGGAGCAGGAGGAAATTACATGAGACCATAGGCAGAAGAATGGGGTGGATCATATTAGTCATGACCCCACCAATATTTTATTCAACACAGCATTAGCAAATAGAGAGCTTTGGGAAAGGGCTGGAGATTGGTTTCTTTGGCTCCTCCAACCAAAAAGATGTTCCGCTGCTCCTGCATGAGACCCAGTGGTTACTAAGTGCCCTACCAGATACAGGTACTTTTTTTATACTGATCAGACAGGGGGTACCACTTTATCTGGCCTCTGTATGAATGTTATATGATTCTAGGAATTTTCTAGCTGGATTCCCTATAAAGAAAAATCAGGGGAGGAGCTAGGTGGCTACAAAATGTATATAGGATAGTGCTTTAGAGGGAACAGTGTCTTTCTTTCTTTTCTTTCTGCCAAGATGACAGCTGGGAGGCTGTGCTCTCCTATTAGCGGGGTTGGGTGCTGAAGAAGGCCCATTCTACCCAAAAAGAGAAGAAACTTAGGGGCTTGTTTACAAAGCCGCGGTAGCGGTTCGCGATTGTTATCGGAGCCGCTGCCCCAATGCGGACGCGGCTCCGATAACGATCACGAATCGCTACTGCGGCTTTGTAAACAAGCCCCTTAGGTGCTGTTCTAGCTCCAGACAGCCCGGGTAAGTGGAAGCTTGTGAAAGAGGTGCTGCTTTTGGTGCAAGCAGACAGCCTGAGGCAGTGGTAAGAGCCAAGAGACCTCAGGAGAAGCGTGGAGAGAGTTGAAGAAGGAAAAGCTCTTCAGAGAGGAAACTGAGGATACCTTTAATTGTCTGGAGACCCATCCCGGGAAGATATTGCACTGAAGGGCTGTAAATAAACTGTGACTACTGCGATAAGGGAAAAACTGCAAGAGTTTTGAGGTGCATGTAGAGTGTCTAGGAGATAGGAGAAGAGGAACACCCTCTAGCTTTCTTGAGAGGAGTGAAACCTTCATTTTGGAAGGCAGGAGGAGAAAGCTGGACCCTTAAACCAGGGAGAAGACAGTGCCAGAGAGAAGCACCCAGAGGGAGAACACCACCCCAAAAATATAATGAAATCCCCAAACATCAAGAACTCTTATTTCTTTTCTGTTGTGAGTTATACGTTTCCTGGAAAACTGTGATGTACTAGATGAGCTGTACCTATGATTTGTTTCACCCAGTACATTTCTTTTTTTTAACCAACCTCCTTTAAGGTATGGTTACTGAGTGGAAGTGCATGAGGGAGGGAGCTCTTATGAAAGAGCCTTCAGTATTCATAAGTCCCAGGTAAGGATAGGATTTGCACCCAGGGAAGCAAGAGACTGGAGAAAGGAGACCCACAGCTCCATATAGGGCCTTGAAGGGTAACTCTTCTCCTACCCAAACAAATAAAAATTTTCAATAGCCCTAAGAAGTACCACCTTCCGGCATAACCTGGAAAAGAGACGGCTGAGGGGAGATATGATAGAAGTCTATAAATTAATGAACGGAGTGGAACGGGTAAACGTAGATCGATTGGTTACCTTATCAGAATATAGAAAGACTAGGGGACATGCAATGAAGCTACAGGGTAAACTATTTAAGACTAATAAAAGAAAATATTTTTTCACTCAATGTGCAGTCAAACTCTGGAATTTGTTACCGGAGGATGTAGTAAAGGCTGTTAGTGTAGCTGGGTTTAAAAAAGGTTTGGACAAGTTCCTGGAGGAAAGGTCCATAAACCATTATTAAGAAGGGACCCAGGATATCAATGCTTGAACCAATACCAGCATTGTGGAACCTGTGTCCCTTGGGGAAACTGCTAGGTACATATGACCTAGATTGGCCACTGTTGGAAACAGAATACTGGGCTTGATGGACCTTGGTCTGACTCAGTATGGCATATCTTATGTTCTTATGTAGGTCTTGCTATATCCGGGTGTGAGGGGTAAAACCAGAAACCGAGGCACTGCTGCTGCTGTAGGAATAAAGGAAATCATGCAAGCTGCTACTGGCAAAACCTGGGATGGAGTCATTGAGTCCATGCCGGTGGAACTCACAAGATGCAGATGTGGCTAGATGGCTCTCAGCAGCTATGGGATGAGTTTCTGATTCCCTGAGACTAAAACAACCAAGGGGATTTCCAAAAAAATACAGGAGTTGGATCACAGCAGTGAAAAAAAGGTTATTTGCCTGTACATCTAAGAAAGGCTTCTCTGGGGACAGATCCAGTCACTGCAGAGCTGAGCTGCAGCCTGCCTGAGAGCAAGGGCAGATGCATAGGGACATCCAAAGAGAAATTCTCTGCAGGCACCAGAGGTAACCAACAGAGATTTTACTCAGTGATTGGGAGAAATGTAGGAGCTGAAATGAGAAACCAGAGCAGTTCTGGGGAAGAGGGAATTCAAACTATGTAGGGCACTAGGTTTTGATGGCATTCCCATTGAAGTATTACAGCAGTCGGATACAGATGTTGCCGTACTTACAAGGCTCTGCCAGAAAATTTGGAAGACAGCATCAGGGCCAACTGACTGTAAAAGATCTGTGTTTATACCGATACTGAAGAAAGGTGATTTGAATGACTGTGGAAATTATTGTATAATCGCTCTGATCCCACATGCCAACAAGATTCTACTCAAGGTCATTCAGCAAAGACTACAAACACACCTGGAATAAGAACTGCCTGATGTGCAAGCAGGGTTCAGGAAAGGGAGAGGAACGAGAGACATTATCGTGGATGTGAGATGAATCCTTGAAAAGACAAAAGAATACCAAAAGGGTATCTATATATATTTTACTGGCTTTTGACTGTGTAAAACATGAGAAACTCTGGGCCGCATTAAGAAGCATGGGTATACCAGAACACCTAGTAGTTCTCTTGCACAAACTTTACATTGATCAAGAAGCAACAGTTCAAATGGAACAAGGAGAGACAGAATGGTTTAAAATCATCAAAGGTGTACGACAAGGCATCATACCTTTCCCCTTCCCGTTTAATTTATATGCAGAGCAAATTATCAGAGAAGTAGGACTGTATGAAGACAACCAAGGTGTGAAGATTGGTGGAAGACTCATCAACAAACTTCACTATGCTGATGATACCACAATACTGGCTGAAAATGAAGATAATCTGAAACTTTTGCTTCTCAAGATCAAGAAACACAGCCTTAAAATGGGCCTGTATGTTGAAGTAAAGAAGACAAAGATCCTGACAACTGGCAAAAACAAAGTTCATTGTTGATGGAGAAGAAATTGAAATAGTGGACAACTTTAACTGCTTGGATCAATCAATAATTAAACAACAAGCAGTCAAGAAATCCGACAATGTATCGCTCTTAGCAGAATGGCTATGAAGGACCTAGACAAGATTCTCAAGAGCAGAGATGTCTCTCTCCATACAAAGATATGACTTGTCCAAGCCATGGTATTTTCAATAATTTCTTATGGATGTGAAAGTTAGACAGTGAAAGAGATAGGAAGAAAATTGATGCCTTTGAATTATGGTGCTGGCGAAGAATACTGTGTATACCATGGATGCCCGAAGAACAAACCAGTTAGTACTAGACAACATCAAACCTAAGCTTTCTTTAGAAGCTCAGATGACAAGACTTCAACTTTCATACTTTGGACACATCATGTGTAGAAAAAGATCATTAGAGAAAGACATCATGCTTGTCAAGGCTGAATGCCAACGCAAAAGAGGAAAGCCGGCAATGAGATTTATTTATTTATTTATTTATTTATTTAACAATTCTTATATACCGCACTATTTGTTATCAGTGCGGTTTACAATTAACAAAGAATACTCAGATCAGAGAAGACTGATTGAGTTTACATTATAACTGGATGATGGATCGATACAGTAACAGCAGTTATGGATGCTACTCTATCAACAATGAGCCGCCTGACTGAAGACCGAATACAGTTTAGAACAGCTATTTAGAGGGTCTCCATGAGTCGACACCGACTTGACAGCACTTAACAACAACAACAACAACAGGTCTCTGAAAAGATGTTTTTTGTTATCAAAGTACTCCTAGAGCCAGCATGGTTATGAAACTTTCCTACCCCAAGTTAAAGATTTATTTCCCTTGAAGTGCTTCAGATTTATGTTCCTCATAGAAAACTAGACTTTATTGCCCACATTTAACTGAGGTTGTGGCCTGTGGTGTTTGTCTCTAAACGTTTTTTAGTTTTCATACATGCCTTCAATAGTAGCTCAAGGCTAGATTACATTCAGGTACAGTAGCAATTTTCCTTTCCCTAGAGGACTTATGTATCTGAGGCAATGAAGATTTAAATGCACAAGATCACAAGAAGTATTAGTGGGATTTGAACACTGGTTTCCTTAGCTCTCAACATGATGTTTTAACTACCTACTCCCAAACTTCTCTTATTGTGCCACAGCTCTCTCCAGGCTAAGGTTCACCTACTTCCAAAAGTCTTGGAGATGCTGGATCAAGGCATGGCTGCCAGAACTTCCATGGTTGGAATAGAATAGGGAAGACAGACAGGATGTTGGCCATACATGACAAAGGGGTATGTTTACTAAACTGCGTTAGTGCAAATCACATTAGGAGCCGCGTTAGTGAAAGGAAAGCCAAAAAAGGACATGGGCGGGACATCGTAACGACTAACGCGCGTTCCAAAAACTAACGAGCGTTACAGGGTGCCGTGGCGCGTTAATCATATGAAGGCGTACAGACACAAATCATTGAAACAGAGCTGTAGCACAATGGTTAGTGTACTCACCACTGTTACAGGCAGCATGGGTTTGAGTCCCCAGTGTGCCTAATGCAGAATGCTGTCCCAGACAGCACCCTGTACATTACATAGGGAATGAGGAGGCATGTTTTTCTTTACGTTCAGTAGTTGTTAGTGAAACAAACTCTCGCAGTGCGCATAGCCATGTACGTTGGTACGTGCGTGGCTGCATGCGTTGTTACGGGCGTAGCCCTGTGCGTTGGTACGTGCGTACAATCATGCGTGGGTACGTGTGTTTTTACCAGCGTGGGCACCTTATGGTACAGACACTTTAGGGTGTCTTGCACTTATGCAGTATGCTAACAGATGTACGTGTGATGGCCTATGGTTTATCAGAGCCTGAGAGCAGGCGCTGGATCTTCCCAGGGTTGGATTGTGCCAGTCACACCCATGATGCACTGCACATGAAAATCAGCTGTCCACAGATACACACCATGGGGAATGCACCCCCACAGCACCTCGGCCTGGTAGGGGGAAGTGACCATGTGCACCCCCACAGCACCTCGGCCTGGTAGGGGGTACTGACCGTGTGTTGTACTGGCACAGAGTAGCTACACACCGTCACATTGTGCTGGTACTGTGCTCACCCTGAGGGTGCAGTGAGACACCCAGCACCAGGTCCACAGCACCGTCCATGGCAGCGTTAATGTGTGAGATAGGTAGTTTCTGCACAAACACCTTGCAGTCAGGTGTAGCCCCCATGGACCACTAGGTGGCCCATGTACCCCCCCCAAGTGCCAAGGGTGGCAAACAGGGTCTCCTAACAATAGATCCACCTTCTACCTCCCTGCAAAGGTGGCAGTAGAGAGGAACATCAACCCCAGTTCTGGTGAGGAAGACACCCCACAGGGCAGGCACCACAGCTCTGTACGCAGACAGACATCAGGCCTGGATATGGTAAGCTGCACCCCACCACTATCTGATATACTCCTGCAGCAAGCCATCAGCCACTGCACCCTGCAAGCAACTCCATCAAGACACATACCAGCTGCAAACAGTCTGCTAGTTAGTCCATAATGCATGTGCCCAGTGGATATGCATGCACCCAGAACTGGGATGTCAGCATACACAACAAGCAAATAAATCAGTGACTGGGCCCCAAAAAAACCACCATATCTATCACATGAGAGAAATAATATATAGCACTATGGGGGTGCCTAGCCATGCTGTGGTCACTGCACAGTCAGGGTGAGAGTGATCTCTCAGCAGGACATACTGAGGTCACCCTGTCTGTGTAGGTGGTGGCCTGGCACTAAAATGTGCCTGTCACTGCCCTATGCCCTGTGCAGATGCACCCTGGCCAGGCCACCCTGTCCGGCCTATACCCATGGTACCTTGCTCCTCATTATGCACATTGGCAGCTCAATACTGGCAACATTGCTGGCAGTGTGGGCTGTGGAAGGTGTTTGCATCCACCACACACTGGATAGACAGACAGACACCCCCACACCTATGCCAGCATTGTGCAACTATAGAGGTGTTCAGCAGCCATACCCACCACACCAGTCCTGGGCACAGTTCAGGCATGGATACTGTACGCAAGACTGTTGGGGGTCACTCCCCATGGTGGTACGCACTGTCAGAGACCAGACCTGCAGCACACACCACAGACAGCAGAATGATTGTTATGGTGGAGCTCACTGAGCAAACTGTGCTTAATGTAGGAATTGATATCTGCCAGTTATCACAGGAAACGTTTGATAGCTGTGTACCATATACCCAGGTGTAGGGTGGCATTGCTAAGGTATGCAAATGCTAGTATTGGGAGATACAGGCAGGGCCCAATGTCCTGCTTCTCCAGGAGGCATTGGCCAATGGGGCCTGTGGGTGTGTCTGGCCCTGTTGGCTGCTGCTTTACGGCAGAGTTCCCCAACTCCAGTCCTGTTCGGGTTTTCATGCTGTCCCTCATAAATATGCATGAGCTACATCTGCATACCATGGGGGTGGTGCATACATATGCAGCACAGACATCTTTATTAGAGGCAGCATGGAACCTGAATGGTGTGGGACCCTCCAGGACTGCAATTGCGAGACTCTGCTCTGGGTAATGCGCCTGTTTCTGATGTCTGTGTTTGGTGTGGTATAATATAGGCGTATTAACCATGCGTATGTTCTCTGCAATAAAGGGGTGTCTTTACTATCACTGTTTAGTGGTGGGTAAAACTATGAGGACTGGGTTGGCAGGAGCCCCAGCTGGGATTTGAACCTGTGACCCTCTGGCAGGGCCGGATTTACCTTGAGTGAGGCCCTACGCCAACAAAAATTGTGGGCCCCCAGCAGGGGCGGCCCAAGGGGGGTGCGGGGCCTCATTTGCATAAGGGGCCTCATTTGCATAAATATTTGCATAATGTTACCATATACTAACTTTTAGTAAACGTGCCTCTTAATGAGTGTATGGATAAAGAAAGACTAAAAAATTTCTACATTACTATAATCCAGTGCCAACTGCCAGACACATTAGGAACTACTACAAACACTGCCCATTTAGAACCCATAGCAAACCCGCCATATCCTAACAGCACTACCAGGACTCACAAAGCACCATACTCTACCAATCAAAAGGCAACACTACAAATATTAAACCAATACATTTCAGAGAACAGCAATACATGACCTACTGGGGAAAGAGAACAAGTGGCAATGTCAAATAAGAATTATATAAAGAGAACACCTCAGCTCAGTTACACATGCAGAACATAGACCATCACCAAACAAGTAATCACAATTTAGAAACAGGAAGACAATAATTAAACTGGGAATCCCAAAAGCCAAACTTGGAATGTACAACACTGTAGAAATAAAACTATACATTAATTTGCTCTTGTACTAAACAAAGCGCAGACGTTAATGATGCACATTTACCAGAGCTGACATATTCCAATTAATAAATTCAAAATAAAGAGATATTTTTCTACCTTTTGTGCATTTTTTTCAGCTGCAATTGCTCCAGCCACTTTCTTCTGGTTTCTTCGTGTCTTCTGCTAACTCTCCATCGTCTGCTGTCCATTTGTCCTTTCTTCTCTCCTAGTTTTTTCCATTCTCTCTCTACATCTGCTTTAACATACTAATCTTTCTCCTTTTGCTCTTTCCTCATTCCTATTTCATCCACTCAAATTTTACCCCTCCATCCTCAATCCCCACTTACTCTCCCAATACCTGGCCAATTGTAGATTTTTTATCCCTCCCACACAAAATATTTTTCCCTTCTCCATTTTACTCTTCCAGCCCCATCCCATTCTAATCCTCCCCCAACATCAGCTCCCTTCTAGTTCCAGCCTCACCCAGCATCCATTCCCTTCTAGTCCCTGCATCAGCCCATTTCCAGTCCTAGCCACCCATCAGCCCATTTCCAGTCCTAGCAACCCCCCAACCCAATACCAGTCCTAGCCCCCCATCAACCCACTTACAGTCCTAACCCCCCATCACCCCATTTTCAGTTTAAGCCCCCCTATAACCCATTACCAGTCCTAACCCCCCATCAGCCCACTTCCAGTCCTAACCCCATCAACCCATTTCCAGTCAGCCCCCCATAGCCCATTGCCAGTCCTAACCCCCCCATCAGCCCACAGCCCATTACCAGTCCTAACCCCATCAGCCCACCTCCAGTCTTAACCCCCCCAGCCCATTTCCAGTCCTAGCCCCCCCATAGCCCATTAGCAGACAGCCCCCATCAGCCCACAGCCCATTACCAGTCTTAACCCCCCCAAAGCCCATTACCAGTTCTAAACCCTCCCAACAGCCCATTACCAGTCCTAACCCCATCAGCCCACCTCCAGTCTTAAGCCCCCCGCCCCTTTCCAGTCCTACCCCCCCAATAGCCAATTACCAGACAGCCCCCATCAGCCCACAGCCCATTACCAGTCTTAACCCCCCCCCAAAGCCCATTACCAGTTCTAACCCCCCAACAGCCCACAGCCTATTACTAGTCCTAACCTCATCAGCCCACCTCCAGCCTTAATCCCCCAACCCATTTCCAGTCCCAGCCCCAGCCCCCCCAATAGCCCATTACCAGTCCTACCCCCCTCCCCCGTCGGCCTAAAGTAAAATTTAATAAAAAAAACAACCTGCTGGCTGCCGCCGCGGGGCCCCCTCTGCTGCCGCGGCAGCATGGACTGACCCACGGGGGCCCCCTCTGCAATGTCGGTCTGTCGGTCGGTCGGTCCCTCCCTCCGTACAGGCTGTGAGAGGCGCGAAGGCAGACTGTCTCCCTCGCGTCTCTGTTAAGCCCGCAGGGGCTGATGGGAAATTTCCCATCAGCCCCTGCGGGCTTAACAGAGACGCGAGAGAGACAGTCTGCCTTCGCGTCTCTCACAGCCTGCACGGAGGGAGGGAGGGAGGCACGGAGGGAGGGATCGAGCTTACAGAGGGGGCCCCCGCGGGTCAGTCCATGCTGCCGCGGCAGCAGAGGGGGCCCCGCGGCGGCAGCCAGCAGGTTTTTTTTTTAATTTTATTTTTAAAAAAAGCCTAACTTGTTCATTTTTGTGGGCCCTTGCCAGCTGTGGGCCCTACGCCATGCCGTACATGGCGTATAGGTAAATCCGGCCCTGCCCTCTGGTCTTACAGGCACTGGCTGTGTCTGTTGCACCACACTGTAGCCACAGAGATGGTGCAGTCCCTGGAGTTAGTTAAAGCGGCCTGACGAGTCAGAAACCCTGCTCTGCACAGGTATACTGTGGGCTCATTTACCTTGTATGGAGACAAAGGTGCACATAAACCTCAAAACAGACCTCAAAAAAAGGGGCAAACACCCATAACAAAGCTGGGCAACAATGATATCATTGGGTAACATTACACACCACTCCCAGGAAAGCTCCATCACAATGAAATGATCTTTGAAAGGGTCTACGGAGCGTAGACCCTTCCAAACATCATTTCTTTCTTTGGTGCTTTCCATGGAGTGTTGTTCATTGTTGCCCATTGCTATCACTGTTGCCCAGCTGAATTGTGTTTTTTACAATGTTTCTTGTGGTCATTCTTAAGGTTTTATGTGAACTTTTGGTCTTTGCACATGTATCACACTGTTCACGTTTTGTAGGTTTCCCCGGTTTTGCTGTACATTGCTGACGGAAATGGTTTCTCTTCCCTTTAATATGCCTTTAACGACAGGTTTTCATTCGCGTTGGAATTGAACTCAGAAATTCAGCGCGTTAGTATGAGGGGAGCCTCTCCCCGCCCACTCTCCGCCCATTGACCCCTTCTCTCCGCCCACTCTCCACCTTCTGCGCTGTTTTAACGCTCCGCGGAGGTTTACGATCGTTAACTGCGGTTAACGCGCATAAAGTACGTTTAACGATCGTTAGCACGTCAGAACGCGCGTTCGGACGTGCTAACGATCGTTAAACGTACTTTACGCGCGTTAATCACGATTACCGCACTTTAGTAAACATCCCCCAAAGAATGGAGAAACATTATTAGACTCATTCACAAGGTTGTTGTAGGAAGACTCAGCCTAGGGAAGTAGATCCATCCAATCATACCTGGGAACCAATACAAAGCCTTGAAGGAATTGCTCCAACTCTTGATTAAATCTGTCAATCCACAAATCTGAAGATGATATCCAGAGGAGAACTGGAGAGTGATTCCCAAATTTTTACAAAAGGCCCTTTAGAGTCTGGTGATAAATTGCAAACCATGATCAAATACAGCAGAGGGTGGCATCCCATGTAGTCATACAATTTCCTTGGTAAATATGATTGCCAGTTCGGGAACAGGCAAAAACTTAGCAAAAAGAGCAAAATGTGCTATCCAAGAAAACCGATTGACTACCAGGATCATTGTACAGGTATTTGAAGGCAGAAGATTGGTTATGAAGTCCATGAAGAGATAGGACCAAGATTTAACTGGCACAGCAATTGGCTGCAGGAGGCCACACGGGGGGGTTTTAAGTGCTGCTGCAGATTTGGTGAGACGAGGGGGCAGTGGAAGAAAGGAGGGAGTTAAAAAAATATAGGAACAGGGAGGATGTGAGGAGGCTGTAGGGGAGATACTGCCACTTCTGAAGGTAAGATTGGGACAGAAGACCAGGACTGGGAACAGGGATAGTAGGCAAGATAAAAGATTGCAGTAGACCATATGTTTGACACCCCTGCCCTAAATTTTGGTTGCGCTTGGTATGGGAAAATTTCAAGCAAAAGTAATTACATGGATGGAACCAAGCTTTAGAATCTGGTCTTTACAATAAAACTGCTCTCGCTCCAATTTCGGATGCATTCACTCCTTGGGTAAATGACTTGGATTGGTTTGGATGGTGTAGCACAGGTGCAGAGGCAAAGGGGTATGTTTACTAAACTGCGCTCAAGTGCACGACGCACAATAGCGTGCGCTAAGGTACCTTAGCACACACTAATGATGCATTTTTGTGCCCCATACATGTGCGCGGCGCGCTGATGTGCGATAAAGGCGTGGAAAGGCTCTCAGAGGGCGGAGGAAGGCTCCCCAGGGACGGAGAGACGGGGTCAATGGGTGGAGAGTGGGAGGGGAGAGGCTCCCCGCACACGAGCGGGGCTGAAATTCAAGCAAAAAAATACAGCGAGTGAAAACCTCGCGGTAGAGCCGATTTAAAGGGAAGAGAAACCATTTCTGTCAGCAATGTACAGCAAAACCAGGGAAACCTACAAAAAGTGAGCAGTGTGATACACGTACACGGAACAAAAGGGCAAATAAACATTAAAAATGACCCCAACAAAATATAAAAAAATCATAAGCAAGCTGGGCAATAGTGATAGTAATGGAAAACATCAAAAAACACTCCCAAGAAAGCCCCAAAAAATAAATATGAATTTTTGAAGGGTCTATGCTCCATCCCCATACAAGGTGAATGATCCCACAGTGAAATAGCACTGATCAGGGTTACGTCCTCCATTGGACAGGTTTCCTATGGCATGCCCATGTTCCACAGCAGCAGGGCGGGCATGTCGGAATGGGCAACTGGACAGATGCTGGGAAAGGGGATACAGAGAGCTGCAGGCGGCACATGCTGTGGTGCAGCTGGGGCACAGTGCGGACTAAGCAGATGCCTAGGTGGCACCTAGGAATGCTGAAACTGTACAGCAGCCAGACAGCAACTGATGAGGGCCCAACATGGGCATGAGCATGTCTATCACAGTGTCACAGGGGATAGTACCCAGCAGGTACCTCCAAGGGCACAGAACAGTGGCAGGCGGTGATTGGGGGACGTGCAGACAGATATGCAGGCACCCCTACCCCAGAACCCGCACCATAGGCAGCCGCCTACCCGCATACAGGATAGCCTGAGACTGCGTACCACCAGCACCACCAGCAGAAGGGCATGTCAGCATGGTGGTACAGGGGTACTGGAGGTGGAGGGGGGCAGTGGCAGCTGCCCAGAGCAGACCATGGCCTAGCCCTGTGTAGGTGGGTGCAATGCACTGCAACAGACAGGCCCTGCCGGACAAACAGTCATGGTATCATCAGGGAATGCACTGTCTCTGTGGTAACACGGTGGTGCAGTGCACACAACCAGTGTGTTTGGAGACAGAAAGTCACAGGTCCCAGCCCCAGCTGGGGCTCCTGCCAATCCAGTCCCCATATTTTACCCACAACTATATCGTGATAGTAAAGACGAACCTTTATTGCAGAGAACATAAGCATGGCTCAAACACCTCTATTTTACTCTACAGAGCACAGACACCAGAAACGTGCACATTACCTAGAGCAGATTCCCCCAAATGCAGTCCTGGAGGGCCACAAATCCTTCAGGGTTTATGCTGTCTCCAATCTAAGGATGGAGCGGTACTGGTGGTGGAGGTGGCAGCAGCTGGTGGCAACAGCAGACCATGGCCTAGCCCTGTCCAGGTGGGTGCCGTGCACTGCAACAAACAGGCCCTGTCGGATGTACAGTCATGGACTCCCCAGGGAATGCAGCATATCTGTGGCAACACAGTGGTGCAGTGCACACAGTGTGTGCAAGAACAAAAGGTCACAGGTTCAAAGCCCAGCTGGGGCTACTGCCAATCCAGTCCACATATTTTTCCCACAACTAAACCGTGATAGTAAGGACAAACCTTTATTGCAGAGAACATACGCATGGTTAATACGCCTATATTTTACCCCACCAGGAACAGACACCATAAACAGCCGCATTACCTAGAGCAGAGTCTCCCAAAATTCAGTCCTGGAGGGCCAAACACCATTCAGGTTCCATGCTGCCTCTAATAAAGATGCCTGTGCTGCATATCTATGCACCAGCCCCATGGTATGCAGATGTATCTCATGCATATTCATGAGGGACAGCATGAAAACCCGAACAGTGTTTGGCACACCAGGACTGGAGTTGGGAACCTCTGCCGTAAAGCAGCAGCCAACAGGGGCAGACACACCCACACCCACAGGCCCCATTGGCCAATGCCTCCTGGAGAGGCAGGACATTGGGCCCTGCGTGCATCTCCCAATACTAGCACTTGCATACCTTAGCAATGCCACCCGACACCTGGGTATACGGTACACAGCTATCAAAACTTTGCTATGATTACTGGCAGATAGCAATTCCTACGTTAAGCACAGTTTGCTGATTGAGCTCCATCATAACAACCTTTCTGATGTCTGTGGTGTGTGCTTCAGGTCTGGTCTCTGACAGTGTTTACCACCCTGGGGAGTGACCCCCAACAGTATTGCGTACCATATCGATGCCTGTACTGTGCCCAGGACTGATGTGGTGGCCAGGGCTGCTAAACTCCTCTATAGTAGCACAATGCTGGCAAAGGTGTGGGTGTGTGTGTCTGTCTATCCCAGTGGTTCTTAACCAGTCATCCTTGAACCCCTAGGCCAGTCGGGTGTTCAGGATAGCCCTAATGAATATGCATGAGCTATATATGCATTAGAAATATCCTGCCAACCTGACTGGTTTGTGGCCCTCTATGGCTGGATTTGGAGACCCCTGCCTTACACCTCTGTCATTTAAGATTGTGAGTGGGCAAGGTGCAGATGTCCTAGACATCAAAAGGGTAGATAGAATGTGTCACATGCCTCCTCAATTCTCACCACCACCAAAAAGTTGTCTAATAGACAATATTTTGGTGGTGGTGAGAAGCAAAGAGGCATGTGACAAATTCTATCTAACCTTTTTGATGTCTTGGAGATCTGCACCTTGCCCACTCACATTCTTAAATGACAGAGATGTAAGGCAGGGGTCTCCGAATCCAGCCCTACAGGGTCACAAACCAGTCAGGTTGGCAGGATATCTCTAATGCATATATATCTCATGCATATTCATTAGGGCTATCCTGAACACCCGACTGGCCTAGGGGTTCAAGGAGGACTGGTTAAGAATCACTGGTCTATCCAGTGTGTGATGGCTGCAAACACCCTCCACAGCCCACACTGCCAGCACTGTTGCCAGTATTGGCCTGCCAATGTGCATAATGAGGAGCAAGGTACCATGGGTATAGCCCGGACAGGGTGGCCTGGCCAAGATGCATCTGCACAGGGCATAGGGCACTGGCTGGGACATTTTAGTGCCCGGCCACCACCTACACAGACAGGGTGGCCTCAGCATGTCCTGCTGGGAGATCACTCTCACCCTGACTGTGCAGTGACCACAGCATGGCTAAGCACCCCCATAGTACTATATAGGGTGATATTTATGGGTTTTCTTTTGGGGCCCAGTCACTGACTTTTCTGCTTGTTGTGTATGCTGACATCCCAGTTCTGGGTGCATGCATTTCCACCAGGAACATGCACTATGGACTAGTTAGCAGACTGTTTGCAGCTGGTATGTGTCTTAATGGAGTGCCTTGCAGGGTGCAGTGGCTGAAGGCTTGCTGCAGGAGAATATCAGATAGTGGTGGGGTGCAGTTTAGTATATCCAGGCCTAATGTCTGTCTGCTATTGGGTTATGGATGTGTACAGAGCTGCATTGACTGTCCTGTAGGGTGTCTGTTTCCCAGCAGGACTGGTGTTGATGGTCCCCTCTACTGCCACCATTGCAGGGAGGTAGAATGTGGATCTGTTGATGGGAGAGCCTGTTTGCCACCCTCAGCCCTGGAGAAGGAGGGTGGTGGTACATAATTATCCTGGGGGCTACACCTGACTGAGACAGGACAGATATATCCAAGGTGTTTCTGCAGAAAACCAACTACTGCACACATTAGCACTGCTGGGGACCTGCAGCATGGCCTATTTCTGCCATGGAAGGTGCTGTGAATCTAGTGCTGGGCGCCCCACCGCACACTCAGGGTGAGCACAGTACCTGCACAATGTGACAGTGTGTAGCTACTCTGTACCAGTAACACACACGGTCAGTACCCCCTACCAGGCCGAGGTGCTGTGGGGGTGCATACCCCATCTTGTGTTTATCTGTGGACAGCTGATTTGCATGTGCAGTGCATCATGGGTACGGGTGTGCTAACCCTATCCTGGTGACCACAGCAGACTGTCTGTGTGGTGACGTGCACTCCCTCTGCAGCCAGCCAGGGGTTTGCTAATGACTATAGAGATGTAGCCCAATGGTTACTTCACTGCCTGTGGAGCCAGAGGTTGTTGGTTCAAACCCACAGTGGGGTTATTTGATAGGGCTGCCCAAAGCATTATCTCTTTTTCATGTACATTATTGCTGCCAGCAAAAACACTCTCAGCGTACTGTACCCATAAGGTGCCTCTGAGGGCACTTTATAGGGCGCCCTATAGGGCACCTTATGGTTACCGTCCATATGAGGTGCACTATACGTTATCCTGTGGAGCAACTTATAGGGTGCCCTATAGGGGACATTTTAGGGTGCCGTGGCAGACAGTGCACTTTATAATGTGCCCTATGTAGTGCCTTATGTGGTGCCTTATGCGGCACCTTCAATTACGGCACGTGAGGGCGTGTTTGCTGGCAGCAATTAATAAAATACAAATAAAGTGCTGCAGGAAACAATATGTACATTGCAAAGCTGATGCCTCAGCCAGCCTTACATATTAGGCACACTGGGGAGCAAACTCATGACCCCTGAATCAGCAGTCAGTGCCTTAACCATTGTGCTACACTGCTGTTCCTCCTTGCATGTCAGCACACCTACTTCAGATTTCCATGCGTTTAAATGCACAGTGCTGCCATCAAACACAGTGCTATGACCTTGCTGTGCCTCATAGGGCACCCTATATGGCGCCCTATAGGCCACCCTTTCAGCAACATTGTAGGGTGCCGTGGCGGACAGTGCACTTTAAAATGTGCCCTCTGGGGTACCCTATGAGGCGCCTTATGCAGCACCTTATGTTACAATACTTTGAGGGTGTGTTTGCTGGCAGCACTAATTAAAATAAAAATAAAATGCCCCCCTACAGCAATATTACCTATAACAGGTAATGCCTCAGTCAGCCTTCTTCATTAGGCACAGTGGGGGATTGAATCCATGACTCCTGCATCATTGGTCAGTGTCTTAACCATTGTGCTACACTGTTGCTCCTCCTTGCATGTCAGTGCACCTACTTATGATTTTCATTCCTTAAACTGCACAGTGCTGCCATCAAAAACAGTGCTGTGACCTTGCGGTCCCTCATACGGCACCCTATAAAGCGCCCTATAAGCAACATTTTAGGGTGCCTTGGCGGACAGTGCACTTTAAAATGTGCCTTATGGGGCGCCTTATGTTAACACACTTTGAGAGTGCCTTTGCTAGTAGAGATAATTAAAATAAAAATAAAATGCCTCCTAAAGCAATCTTCCCCATAATAGGTAATGCCTCAGCCAGCCTTCTTCATTGGGCACAGTGGGGGATTGAACCCATGATCCCTGTACCATTGGTCAGTATCTTAACCATTGTACTGTGGCTCTGTTCCTGTGCTTGCACATCAGCACGCCACTTATGCTTCCCGCGCAACTTTCTCATGCGCTAATGTGCGGGGCGCACATGAGCGTAGCGCACATTAGCACATGATTAATCCCAGTTTTGTTTTTTTCTGACTGAAACGCCCACTCCTTATATGGCATCCGCACACTAGCGCGGCGCGCACCCTAACGGGGTTTTAGTAAACATACCCCAAAGAGTTGTTTCAGTTTTTCAAAGGACTACTGAGTTTTTGGATTCCAAGAGTTCTTATGGGTCTATTTTTGAGTCAGAGCTGTAAAATGACCCACTACCTTGGAGCACTGAAGAGCCTGCAAGATCCATAGGAAAAAGTCACTCGAGCACCAAAGCAACTTTGCTGGGATCCATCTCAAACTTTTTATCCAAGATTATGTATCCTAGAAAACAGATTTGCCTTTGTTTCAAAACATATTTCGCAGTTTTAGCAAAGAGTTGATGGTGACATAGATGGGAAAGAACCTCCCAAACATGCTGCCTGTGGGTCATTATGTCAGGAGAGAAAACCAAGACATCATCAAGCTAGACTACCACATACTACGAAAAAAGATCCTTGAAAAAATTATTGACAAAATCTAGTAAGACGACCAGAACATTACAGAAGCCAGACATCATCATGATATACTTATAATGGGCATTCCTTGTATTGAAGGCAATCTTTCACTCATTGACCTGTTTGATCTGGGTAAGGGTGTAGGCCCCACAGATATCCAATTTGGAGAATATGTTGGCACCTCAGAGTCTGTCAAAAAATTCACAGATCAATAGCAGGAAGTATCTATCCTCAAAAGTAATCTTATTAAGGCCTCAATAATTGATGGGGGCCTGAAGGACTCATCTTGCTTGTGTATAAAAAAGAATCAGAGTTGCCAAGTTACCCAGTTCCATGAGTGAGATTTTAAGCCAGTCCTGGATGCCTCACAATCTCATTTTGATCTATTAGGGGACCTGCTGTACTGATTCCAAATGGGTAAAATCAGGAACTGCAAATACTATACTGCATTGCAATGCAAATTTAAAACCAGAACTGGCTTAAAATCTCACTCCTGGAACTGGGTATCCTAGCAACTCTGAAGAATCTTGGCCCAGCCAGGAATTTAGAAGGGCAGACAAAGCTCCATGCTAGGTTCCCCTGGATGTAATCTGACATGGATTTAGGGGTATGTTTACTAAACTGCGCAATTGTGCGGGGCGCACTTGAGCGTGCGCTAAGGTACCTTAGCGCACGCTAATAGTGTGTTTTTGGGCCCCGCACACGTGCGCGTCACACTAATGGGCCCGCTCATGTGCGCGGCCCGCTACTGTGCGATAGAGGCGTGGAAAGGCTCCCGGAGGGCAGAGGAAGGCTCCCGAGGGGCGGAGGGACGGGGTCAATGGGTGGAGAGTGGGAGGGGAGAGGCTCCCCACACAGGAGCGGGGCTGAAATTCCATCTAAAAAATACCGCGAGTGAAAACCTCGCGTTAGAGCCGATTTAAAGGGAAGAGAAACCATTTCCGTCAGCAATGTCAGCAAAACCGGGGAAACCTGCAAAACGTGAGCAGTGTGATACATGTGCACAGAACAAAAATAGCAAATAAAACATGAAAATGACCACAACAAAATTCTACAAAATTATAATCCAGCTGGCCAATAGTGATATCAATGGGCAACATTAAAAAACACTCCCAGGAAAGCTCCAGAAAAAAGAAATGAGTTTTGGAAGGGTCCACGCTCAGTAGAACCCTTCCAAAAATCATTTCTTTTTTTTGGAGCTTTCCTGGGATTGGTTTTTAATGTTTCCCATTGATATCACTATTGTCCAGCTTGGTTATGCTTTTTTCCCCTTTTTTCGAGGTCATTTTCGAGGTTTATTTGCCCTTTTGTCACCATACAAGGTGAATGAGCCCACAGTCAAATTGTGCAGAGCAGGGTTTCTGACACGTTCGGCCAGGTTTCCTATCTCCAGGGACTATACTGTCTCTGTGGCCATAGTGTGGTGCAGCGGACACAGCCAGTGCCTATAGGACCAGAGGGTCACAGGTTCAAATCCCAGCTGGGACTCCTACCAACCCCATCCCCATATTTTACCCACCACTAAACAGAGATAGTAAAGACACTCCTTTATTGCAGAGAACATAAGCATGGATCAAAAACCTATATTTTACCCTACACCGCACACACACCATAACAATGGGCATTACCTACAGCCAAGTCCCCCAAATTCAGTCCTGGAGTGCCACAACTCAATCAGGGCATATGCTTTTCCAAGATAAGGACATGTCTGCATGTTGGCAGAAGGGTACAGGTGGTGGAGGGGGCAGTGGCTGCAAGCCACAGCAGACAGTGGCCTAGCCTGTGCAGGCTGGCACCGTCCACCGCAACAGACAGGCTCTGTCGGATGAAAAGTCATGGACTCCCCAGGGAACACAGAGCATCTGTGGCAACACAGTGGTGCAGTGCACACAGACAGTGTGTGCAAGAACAGAAGATCACAGGTTCAAAGCCCAGCTGGGGCTACTACCAATCCAGTCCACATATTTTACCCACAACTAAACCGTGATAGTAAGGACAAACCTTTATTGCTGAGAACATACGCATGGTTAATACGCCTATATTTTACCACACCAAACACAGACACCATAAACAGGCGCATTACCTAGAGCAGAGTCTCCCAAATGCAGTCCTGGAGGGCCCCACACCATTCAGGTTCCATGCTGCCTCTAATAAAGATGCCTGTGCTGCATATCTATGCACCACCCCCATGGTATGCAGATGTAGCTCATGCATATTTATGAGGGACAGCATGAAAACCCGAACAGTGTTTGGAACACCAGGACTGGAGTTGGGAAACTCTGCCGTAAAGCAGCAGCCAACAGGGCCAGACACACACACACACACACCCACAGGCCCCATTGGCCAATGCCTCCTGGAAAGGCAGGACATTGGGCCCTGCGTGCATCTCCCAATACTAGCACTTGCATACCTTAGCAATGCCACCCGACACCTGGGTATACGGTACACACCTATCAAACGTTCCCTATGATTACTGGCAGATAGCAAGTCCTACATTAAGCACAGTTTTCTCTTTGAGCTCCATCATAACAATCTTTCTGATGTCTGCAGTGTGTGCTTCAGGTCTGGTCTCTGACAGTGTTTACCATCCTGGGGAGTGACCCCCAACAGTATTGTGTACCATATCCATGCCTGTACTGTGCCCAGGACTGGTGTGGTGGGCAAGGCTGATATACTCCTCTATAGTAGCACAATGCAGGCATAGGTGTGGGAGTGTGTGTCTGTATATACAGTGTGTGGTGGCTGCAAACAACTTCCACAGCCCACACTGCCAGCACTGTTGCCAGTATTGGTCTGCCAATGTGCATAATGAGGAGCAAGGTAACATGGGTATAGCCTGGACAGGGTGGGCTGGCCAGGATGCATCTGCACAGGGCATAGGGCGCTGGCTGGGACATTGTAGTGCCCGGCCACCACCTACACAGACAGGGTGACCTCTGTTTGTCCTGCTGGGGAATCACTCTCACCCTGACTGTTCAGTGATGACAGCATGGCTAGGCACCCCCATAATGCTATATGGTGTTTCTCTCATGTGGTATAGTCACTGATTTATCTGCTTGTTGTGTATGTTGACATCCCAGTTCTTCACTGGGAACCATTGTGCTGTGGTTCTGGTCCTGTGCTTGTACATCAGCGTGCTGCCTTATGCCTCCCAATATTAGAAAGCCTCCTAAAACATTAGCGCGCCGCCTTATGCCCATCAGCGTGCCGCCTTATGCATATGCCTCCTAAAATAACACCTCAGCCAGCCATCTTCATTGGACACTGTGGGGGATTGAGCCCCTGATCCCTGCACTATTGGTAAGTGCCTTAACCATTGTGCTGTGGCTTTGCTCTTTTGCTTGCACATCAGCGCGCCACTTATGCCTCCCGCGCAGCTTTCTCATGCGCTAATGTGCGGGGCGCACATGGGCGCCGCGCACCTTAGCGCATATGTAAATTCCGGATTTTCTTTTTTAGCAAGAAACGCCCACTCCTTATATGGCACCCGCACACTAGCGCGGCCCGCACATTACCGGGGTTTTAGTAAACATACCCCTTAGTTTCAGGTTCAGATAATGGATAGATTTGACCCCAATGTGGCATTGTCTCAAGCAGTAGTTCCATGGCACAATCATGTTTGTGATTTTTGGGAGAGCTTTGGCTTACTTCTTGCTGAAAACATTGGCAAATTAGTGGTAGTCTGCTAGAAGATCTGGAGGCATCTTAAGAGTGGAGACTATAAGGACAGAGTCCATGCATTTGAGATCAGGAAGCCAGAAAAAAGGTAGGAAGAAGACCAGGGATTATGTTCTTGAAGCCAAGGTGACTCCAATAAGGACAGTACAGGATAGTACATCAATGACTCATTATGAAATTGTCTCCAAGTGCTAGGTAAACAATGTTAGGTTCAAATCCAGGGTCTGTCGTCGATGGCCATGATGGAAACTGGCAATGGGTTCAGCTTCAGTGGAATTCCTCCCAAATCACTTTTCCCATATATGGCCTCTGCATCACAGTTTAGTACATGCTCAGTAGTGTTTTCTTTGTTATCTCAGAAGTAGCCATGTAGCCATTTTAAGCACATGGCTTGAAACAAAGTATACAGACCCAAGAATCTGATTTACGGCTTAACTATCCCTATCCTCAGTCCCCCATTTTTGCTCAAGCCCTCCCTAGAGGGCTCTGACCAATCATCATCCAAGGAGGGTAACATGCTCAGATTCTATATGATTGATATGATTGGATAATTTTCCCTGTAAAATGGGAGCCTCAGTCACTAGACAAGACCTGAGGCATACCCAACACTGGAATGTACTGTGCAAGTAATTTCTTGGCCACTGTAGCCGCATCTGCCCTTTTACATGGATAAGCCTCCATCCACTCCAAAAACATGCACACCAGCACCAAACAGTACTCAAACCCCTGAGCTCCTGGCATGGTAATGAAATCCATTTGAAGTTCCAAAAATGGGCCCACTGAGCGAAGCAAACTTTGTGGAGTTACCTTACATCTTTTCCTTGGATTGTGACTCTGACATATAGCCCATGTATCTAGCAAAGTATCAACATATTTTGGGAACAAGGGATTGTATCAGCTGGTGATAAACCTTTGTACCATTGCTCTCTTTCCTTCATCAGTGACACCATGGTAGAATTATGCTAAATGAGGCAGGAGGACATCCAGGAGTAGTGTATTATCCTGTGGACCTCCTCTCCAAATGTTATCTTACCCCTTTTGCACCCAGAATCCTCCCAAGTCTGTAGTTCCTGCTGAGAGGCACATCTTGAAAAATAGCAAGTTCCTCCAGTGATGGAACCTGAAAGAGGAAAGCACCATTGGAAGCATTTGCTAGACAAGGGACACGTGCCAAAGCCTTAACTACAGCATCTGCCCTGGCATTGCCCCTTGCTTCTGTAGTATCTGGAACATTATGTGCTTGACATTTCAACATAGCTAATTGGGCAGGTAACAAAACAGCTGGCAGGAGATCAGGAAGCATTACAAATAGGCTTAGTTGCAGAAATAAGAAATCCCCTTGTTTTCCATATCATCTCGAAATCCCAGACCACACCATACCCATAATGTAAGTCAGTATACACATTTACAGTACAGTCTTCGGTAAGAATACATGCATGTGTTAGTGCTACCAGTTCGGCTACTTGGGCACTATGCACCCCTGGTAGAAACCCTGATTCCACAACATCAAATTCAGTACAGACTGCATATCCCACACATAAAATACCTTGGTCATCTCTGAGACAAGAGCCATCAACAAAAAGAATATAATCGGGGTTAGTTAGGGAATAGAACTCAGATCTTCTCGAGGCTTGGTCTCCATTTCAACAGTTGATAAACAATCATGCAGAGGCAGAGAATCCGGTTCTCCCTTAGTAGGACCAGGGAGAAGAGTAGCTGGATTTAACACAGAACAGTGGTGAATTACAATTTGGGGGTCTGTGAGCAAATGAAACTCATAGTTCAACAGTCTGGATGTTGAAAGTACCTGGGCTTTGACTCAATTAATAAGGAGCTCCACAGAGTGAGAAACTTAAAGATGTAATAAATGTCTTAATACAAGAGGGTCAGACAATTTTAAGAGGTTGGCGGCCGCTACAACACTACAAAGACATCCTGGTAGGCCACAGGCAACAGCATCGAGCTTGGAACTGAGGTAGGCAACTGGCTTCTTACCTGTTAAAGTGTCCTGGACTAGAATCCCTGATGCCACACCTCCTCTTTCACGACAAAAGAGAGAGAAGGAATAACCAGCTAAGGCTAATACAGGCGCACTGATGAGGGCCTGTTTAAGGGCCCAAAAAGCAGTTTGAGCTCTTTTTCCCAGGGTAAAGGATCTTCTGGGACTGCAGATTCCAAAAGGTCAGTGAGAGGTTTGCTGAGAAAAGCAAAGATCAAGATCCAATAGCGACAATAATTGCAGCGGCCCAGGAATCGCCCAAGCTGCTTCTTAGTGAGGGGGCGAGAAAAAGCTGACATCACCTGGACTCTGGATGGGAGTAGAGCCCGACCCCCTTTAAAGACTTGATACCCTAAAAAGGTAACTCTCTTAAGACAACACTAAAGCTTGTTGCAGTTTACCTTGAGCCCCACCTGGTAGAGGAAGCAAAGTAAGGCAACTGTGTCTGTGTGCCCTGCATTGGGACCATGTGAACAAATCAAAAGGTCATCAACGTACTGTAAGAGAACAGAATTACAGGGGAAGGTAAATAGAAACACAGAAACACGACGAAAGAAAAAGAGCACATAGCCTATCTAGTCTGTCCTTCCATATCAACTACTACAACAGTCCCTTTTTTTCCTTTAAAGATCCTCTCTGTTTGTCCCATGCTTCTTTGAATTCAGATACCGTCCTCATCTCTACCACCTCCACTGGGAGACTATTCCATGGATCCACCACTCTTTCCGTAAAGAAATATTTCCACATATCACTCCTGAATCTATCCCCTTTCACCCTCATCCCATGTCTCCTCGTAGCAGAGCTTGCTTTCAATCGAAAGAGGCTCTCCTCCTGTGCATTTATGCCACAGAGGTATTTAAATTCCCTCAATCATATCACCTCTATCCCGCCTTTCCTCTAAGGTGTACATATTAAGATTCTTAAGTCTGTCCTCATATGCTTTATAATAAAGACCACTAACCATTTTTTAGTAGCCTCTCTCTGTACCAACTCCAGCCTGTTTATATCCTTTTGAAAGTGCGGTCTCCAGAATTGCACACAATACTCCAAATGAGGTCGCACCAAAGACTTAAACAGAGGCACTATCACCTCCTGTTGGCCATTCCTTTCGCTATGCATTCTTCTAGCTTTTGCCGTCGCCTTTTTTACCTGTTTAGCTACTTTAAGATCATCAGACACAATCACGCCTAGGTCCTTCTCTTCTTTAGTGGACAAAAGTACTTCACCCCCTATACTATATTGTTCCCTTGGATTGTTGCAGCCCAAATGCATGACCTTGCATTTTTAACATTAAACAAGTCTTTAACACCAGTGAAAAATAAGATGGACTTTCGGTATACCCCTGTGATAAAGTTGTCCAGGTGTACTGGCACTTCCTATAGATGAAAGCAAAATATTGCTGGCTTTCATCCACTAAAGGCACAAAGAAAAAGGCACTACTAAGATCTATGACAATGAAAAAGTCTACAGTGGGGGGGGGGGGGGGGCACACCACTCCAAATAGTATTGGGATTTGCCACCACAGAATGAGTTGAAATCACAGCTCTATTTAGGGACTGGAGGTCTTGCACAAATCTCCAGGTCTTATCTTTCTTTATGTGGAAGATTGGAGTAATATATGGTAAGTTCATAGGATAGATAACACCTTGTTCAAGTAAGGAGGTAACAACAGGAAAAATACTTTCTTCTGCTTCCGGAGATATAGGGTACTGGGCCTGACATTGGGGTGACTTACTAGCATTCAGTGTAATACGCACAGGCTCAATATGCAGATAAGTTACCTCGGTGTCATGATCCACCCATAAATCAGGTGGTATATGAGTAGCAGCTATATGGGCCTCCTGTTTTTCAGCAGTAAACCAAGCAGCCTCTTTTAATTCTTTCAGAGGGGTTTCTACCACCTCCATCACCTCTTGGAAGAATTGGCGTATCAGAGGTGGATCATCAGGATCAAGTAGACAGAGATAAACTCCTTCTGGAGAAAAGATAACATGACATCCTAGGGCAGATAGGAAATCTTGCCCAAGGAAATTGACAGGCAATGTAGGGCTTATTAGGAGGGGATGTGAGGTAGTAGTCTCCCCAACAGTAATAGGGAGTGGCTTTGTAAAGCAATGAGCCAATCCTCCTACCCTTCTGCTTGCAACACCTCGGATGTTTAAGCCACCCCTTCACCACTGGAACCTGTATAGCATATTTGGTTGCCCCCATGTCCACAATAAATGTAATTTCTTTGTCCAATACCTTGCACTTCACATGCATTAATCAAAGGAATCAAAATATTGGTACTCACAGTAGACTCTTTTCCAATGGCTAGTCATTGCTCCTCCGTGCCATCTTCATGCATGCCTGCATAGTTAGTGGCAACGCTTGCATTTACCTGTACAGTTTGTAGAAGTCCGTGCAGGAACTGAAAACACTCCGATTTCCAGTGTTCTAGGGCTTCACGTCCATTACAGTTGTCTGAGCGAACTTGGCCTCTTTCCCTTACCTTAGGCCTGTCCTTTGCTATGCCCCCATGCATGGAAACCTGTAGGCTGGTAAGAATGAATTTGCAAATTAAGCAATTGTTCCTCTCTGTATTGTTTCCTAAGCTTTTGCATGTCATTCAGATGCGGTACCCGCTTCTCGCAATGTCTCGCTATTATAGTAAGGAGCTCTTCAGGCTCTATAAAGCCATTCAGGTTTTCAGGCTGTCCCTAATGAATATTGTGAGAGCCAGAGGGGAAAGAATTAGCATAATAATACAAGAAAAAAATCATTGAAATGTCTGAATGCTGGAATTGTACTGAGGAGCATACGTGCAGCTTTGATAGGTATGTGATATCATATGGAATATGTGAAAACACACTTATCAGTAAATGGTAGACAGGGAGAGGGTAAAAGGCAATCATGCGATATAAACATGCCAGCTTAGCATGAAGAAGAACATATGGCCCCCCAGTATAGTTGTCAGAACATGGGAAGTTAAAGAGATATATTTCTTGGGAACTAAGGGGTGGAAGAGAACCAAACAAGAGAACCAAGCAAGAAAACCAGGTAAAGAAATGAGAGGGGGGCAGAGGTCAGATAACAATATAAATCTGACAAGGCTCAGACTGATAATTGCAGACATGGGCCCAAGAAAAGGTCAACGGAGAGGGGTACAGACATGAGTCGAACAACATCACACAAGTGGGGCCTCAGACAGCTGGAACAAGAATGATCTAATTAGAGAAGAATGCCCCAATAGTAAGAATTGTTCCTTTCCTGCGCAGTGGAGGCTGCGTGGGGTATGGATTCCCTGGGTTCTCCCCAGTATCTCTTTTTGTCGAGTGAGAGTTTTGTGTGAATGGCAGTATCTATTGTGTGTGTATATGTCTATTATTTCCCTTATGTCCAGGAAAGCCTGTCACACTTGCTATTGAGTCAGAGATAAGACAGAAGTCACACAGGCAGGACCAGACATTCTGAATGGTAATTGTTTAGAAATCTGCATCTAAGATAAGAAAGAATTGTTCTGTATAAGGTGAGATTTTGTTGCGAATTGTAGGTCCTCTCTGTGATGTTTCTTTTGTTGGGAAGTGATACGTCCTCCCTGAGTGGTTTCCCCTCTGGACAGAGGAAGGTGTCAGCTTGGGAACTGGTCTGGCCAACAGTCCAGCTAACCCTGGTTCCTGAGCTTTTGCATGTCATTCAGATGTGGTACCCGCTTCTCGCAATGTCTCGCTATTATAGTAAGGAGCTCTTCAGGCTCTATAAAACCATTCAGGTTTTCAGGCTGCCCCTAATGAATATGCATGAGATATATTTGCATGCACTGCCCCCATTGTATTTGAATTTATCTCATGCATATTCATTAGGGACAGCCTGAAGACCTGAATGGTTTGGTGCCCTCCAGGACTGGAGTTGGAGATCCCTGTCCTAGGGAATGCGGTTTAGAATCCAAGCCAAACACTCAATTCCACTTGGAGTGTCTGTAGCAACACCACAGAAACCATGACAATAACCATAGTCTAAATCTAGTATTCCGCTGAAGGCATCATCCTACTATATCCAGCTGTTATATGTATCACATCTCAGGTACACTTCCAGTTAGAATTTAGGTATACAAGTTACAAAATATTAATCTGTTTCCTAACAAATTTTCTCAGAGGAAATTCACATTCATTTCACAGAACCAGTGAAATTGTATGTGCAGACTTAAGGAAGAAATCCTTTCACAAAAACCGTCAAGTAATAGGCATGCTTACTAAGCTGTCTTACCTGTTATTGTGGCAGATAGAGAGAGCTATTGGGCCATGTTAACAGAGAGCACAGCGATTTTCTGCACTACCTGCAGAAACTGTGTTAACTGCTAGAGTGGGTGGGATATGGGTGGAGAGTGGTCATGGCTGCAATATATGGTTACTACGGGCAACAACAGCACGTGGTAACCATCAAACGTGCAGATAACACCACCTCAATGGGTGGCATCATGTGCATCCACGGTGTTGCCAGGCAGCAGTCTCAGCATTTTTAATGCAGTATCTGATGGGAAAATGCTCTGCATGCTCTGAACAGATAGTGCACAGCTTTTGTAACTAACGCAGTGCTATTTGCCCAAAAACGCCATGTTAGCTGCAAAAGCCTAACACGGTTTAGTAAACATACCCCAGAGTTCTTAAAATTTGAATTAGTTTAATTTTTTTAAAAATCCTATCAAAAAAAAGCAAGCACAAAAGTGCAATAAATATAGATAATTTGTTAGTTCCATTTAAAAATACATGAGACAATTCTTTAAAACAAGATCAGGAATTTCATTGTGGTAGGCTATGGTCTAGCATGACCTGCTACTATGAAAGGCCTGTAAGTTAGGCCTGGATCCTAACTCCCATTATAGCTAGAAAAGAACCAAAAATCTGTGGAACATGAGAAAACTGTTTTAAAATGCTTAATAAGAAGTTTTTATGAATTCATAAGTCTTCTATTATTCTCTTGTGTGTAAAAGAACAGAAATGTTTCAGTATATGCATTCCTGAAGCCAAGGTTAACCTTGCAGTAGAGAAGTAACGAAATCAAGAACTGCACCATTGTTAGAGCAATCCTAAGGGAGGGGGCCAGTTGCTAGGCTCCGGAGGGATTTCTAATTGGACAGGTGCAGGGAATGTAAGACCAATGAGAAGTTTGCAGTATCAAGTTAGAACCAATAGAAAGCTTTCATGTATCAAACTGAAAAAGGGGTATAAATGGTTATGTCTCTGTACAAACCTTCGCTCAGTACCTTTTGAAGCTTTGACTGACTGGGCCTGTGCACAATAAACTGGCTTGGACACTGTAAGTTGACTCCTGGACTTATTCATTGATTGCACTTTGCTACAGCAACCTTATGCTCTACAAAGTGCAGTTTAACTTATTCTTAACACTTTCTCTTTTGTTCACAGCTAAAATTATTTTTTTCCACAACAGCTTCATGGGTGACAGATAAGTACAGATCAGGATTCTGTAACTTCAGTTTAATAATTTACTTATAGAGCTATTTTTTCCTTTAGCGATGTTTTTTTTTAAATTCTCTCTCATTCTTTTTCTGCAGGAGAATTCTTAAGAGTGTCTTAAGTAATTTGCTTTAACTGGGTAGCAGTCTAGTGCGTAGGACTAGTGCTATCAAGCTCTGTTACTTACCTTTTTCTTTCTCTTCTTTCTTTACACGTGGAAATTATGCCATTGGGTGCCATAAGAAGGTTTTCACTCCAGGAACAGGATCTCTCCTCCAATATACCTTCTACGCTGCCTCAAATTAAGTTACAAAAAAATGAACCCATCTCCGTACATTGTGCGTACGAATCAAAGCTGTGTGTTTCTAAATCCAGAGCTTGGTTTGACTGGTGTGTTTCACTGTCCCAAAAAAAAAAGGGTATCCCTACCTAGAATACCACCCAGGTTTTCTTTTTTTTTTCTTTTTTTAACAGCAAAATCAGCCGGAGTCAGGATAAGTTCCTGATGCTCATGAGCCCTGAGTCAGCTAGGTTCCAAAATACAGATGTTGCCAGTACTTGATGAAACACTGCCGGGCACAATCTTCCACCCACCTTTCACTCAATTTGTTTACTCGGATTGCTTTATCTTTCTCAAATGCCATGCACAGCTCAACAATCTGTTGTACAATCGGCTTTCTCAGAGAGCTCAAAGCTAGGATCAGAAGACAGCTCTTCTAAAATTAACAGAACCAGATATAATTTCTCTCTCTCTTTGTTTTGTTCTTTTTTTCTTCTGGCGTTATTCAAAGTTATTTCAAAGGCTTCTTGTTTCAAAGACAGCACCTTTGTAGCTGATGAAACTGCCAGAGGCCCCCGTCACATAACCTCCATCTGCTCAGACAGCAATCAAACGGCTTCAGTTCACTTATAAGTCCTTCAAAATTCCCTAACTAGTGTTTTAATTCTGCTCGTCAACAAATTCCTTAGGCAAATATCTAATAATCCCATGCAGAGTTACGCAGACATCACAGGCACACTGTTTTTTCCCTTTAAGTGCTCTGCCACTTTAAAAAAATTCAATCTCTTCACTCATACTATCATCAGCACTCAAACTACATAATTTCCCAGCTAATATTTCCCCAAAAAATATTCCTATGGGAACCCAATCTCAGGAGCCTCTTAAACACAGCCTTACTCACCAGTTCATCCCTCCCAACTGCTCTAATGGTTTAGCTGTTGTAATGACACGGTTTCTTTTTCCTCAGGAACCAGCAGCACGATGTCCCCTAGTTTCAGCAAGTTTGTTACATTAGCTTTACCCCCTTCTGGATATGTCTGTGCCTACCTGCACGCATCCATTCACTCTTCACTCTCACTCCCCTTGCTGTAAATTCCCCTCAGACTCCTTTTATCTTTGTTCAGTTTGCTCCCACTGCTGAGCACTATGGTAATTTCCTGCAGCCAGGTCCCTAATAATGTATAATGCCAGCCCCAGTACTTAAGATTCATCATCCAAACCTGCCCCGGAGTTTAAATCGGCCACTTTAGGGCTTGCAGCACTTAGCATTGCTTTTGCCTGCCTCGTGCCTTCCACTGGGAGCATTCCACCACTTGCACCATAGTCTAGCCATCGCTCCCCCCCCCCCCCCCGAGTCTTTTCAAGCATGCATGTTTGACAAACACCCATACACCATGTATCTGGGATTACAACTCCAAAAACTTTAATTTTCAGGTCCAACAGCTCTGCAGCCCAGTGGGGAACCCATCACCACATGCCTGATCCTGCTTCAGTTGTCAGTCACTGCCCTCATCTTTCACAGCCAGCCCTTCTGGGTTTGTGGTGATCCCAGGAAGCATGGCACTCTCAGCCCCGCCAATACAGTCCAACCCCCAGAATATGCCTGCAAATGAGGAACTGTAGAACACCCCTCGCTCCAGCAGCCTGATGCTGCCCACTGCAGTCTGACGGAAGTAAAAATAATTTTAAAAAATATAGTTTTCTTTTTTCTTTTACCTTATTACAAGAGTAACCATACAGTTTATACCTGGAGATCAGTGCTGACTGTTTAGAGATGAAGATGCTATATGGTGAACTCTGCAAAGAGTGACAGAAAATTTGAAAAATTTCTGAGAAAAGTTATTATACCTTAAATATCAAGTGGATGAACAGCTGTTTCAACCTGTACCTTATGATCAGGAGCCATTGGTGATGAAAGAAGAAATCGAAGCAACATTGAAAGCATTGTCCAAGAACAAAATATCGGACATTGATGGCATTCCCATTGAAGTATTACAGCAATCATTACAATACTTACAAGGCTCTGCCAGGAATTTGGAAGACAACATCATGGCTATCTGACTGGAAAAGGTGTTCATACCAATACTGAAGAAAGATGCTCCGACTGTGGAAATTATTGCACAATCGCTCTGATCCCACATCCCAGCCAGATTCTACTGAAGATCATCCAGCAGAGACTACAACCATGCCTGGAACGAGAACTGTTTGAAGTGCAAGCAGGGTTCAAGAAAGGGCAAGGAACGAGACATCATCACGGACGTGAGATGGATCCTGGAAAAAACAAAGAATATCAAAAGGATATCTATATGTGTTTTACTGACTATAGCAAGGCCTTTGATTGTGTAAATCATGAAAAACTGGGCCACATTAAGAAGCGTGGGTATACCAGAACACCTAATAGTTTTCATGCACAACCTTTACATTAATCAAGAAGCAACAGTTTGAACAGAACAAGGAGAAACAGAAGGGACATGAATAGACACATGAATGGTTAAGGGGGGGTGGGTGAACTGAAACCGAAAGATGAGAGCTTGATAGTTGCAGCCCAGGACAGTGGATTATGGAGATGGCTTACAGTGATTATTGAAAAAAACTGGAAGAACAGTTGTATGATTCTGTAAGAAAGAGCTGGAAACAGTGACTCGCCTCATAGCTGGCTGTGAAGTTCTGATGGCAGAAAATTTCTATATAGAAAGATGCAATAAAGTAGCATTCATTGGCAACTCTGTAAACATTACAACATCACTGTGCCCTTAAAATCATTGGGATCATGAACTTAGAAGAATTACAGAGAATGAAGAGGTTATGATCACCTGGGATACTCTCATTCCGAATAATTAAAAGCTGGATGCGAGAAAGCCGGATATAGTGGTAAAGGATAAGAAAACCAGAACAGCATTGATAACCCACCGATCCTTCAAAAGTAATAAGATGTAGATAGACCCTGCTTGAAAAAGGTAATAGTGTAAATACAATGTAGATAGTTTCCCCAGTTGTTTCCATGTTGATTTCCCTGTTTATTGTAAAGTTTACAACTCAGAATGCCTGTGTTGTATAGTTGACGTTGAATGTAAACCGCACTGATCTGAAAAGCGCGGTATAGAAGAACTGTTAAATAAATAAATAAATAAATAATAGAGGTGTCAAGTACCAAGAAATGCAGTCAGAGACCAAGAAAATGTGGCAGAAAGATATTAAGTTATTTTCCATTTTGTTGGGTGCCACAGGCTTAACTAAGAGGAATTTCCAAGCATACCTTGATAAATTACCCATACATGTAACATCTTATGAACTCCAGTGAGAGGCTCTCTTTGGCATGATGCAAGTACTATGCCGAACATTAGCAGTAAATTTGAGAGACTGAGATCATACTCCATATACCCTGCCTTACATGTGAGCTTCATGACACTCATTGTATGCACAAAACTAACCCATTTAGAGAAACTGCCCCAAAAGAAACAGAATGGTTTAAAATAGAGCAAAGATTTTTATTTTATTTTATTTATTTAACACTTATTTATATACCGCATCTTCCAGCGATCAGTTGCGGTGTACATTTAACAACAATTAACAATGCAGATCTTGTTTTACATAGAACAGTTATAACTTTTTACAATGAACATCTTAACTTGAACAACAAAGTGTATGTAAAAACTATGCGGAATAGTTCAATAAATCAACTAACACAGATTGTGTAACAATTTAAACTGAAGTACTGTTTCTAACTCAATTTTAACTATATACAAGTGGGGTATTGATGCATTGGAATGGAATGATTATTCATTTAAGTTGTACGTATTATTGTAATAGGGAGTATAATCTTGATTTTAGACAGGTTCTTGTTTAGCCTTTATCTAAGTTGATTGGAGATGTAAGACAAGGCTGCATACTTTCCACATATCTGTTTAATTCATATGCTTAACAAATCATCAGAGAAACAGGACTATATGTAGATAACTGAGATGTGAAGATTGGTGGTAGAGTTATCAACAACCTTCACTATGCTGACAACACCATGTTACTGGCTGAAAGCGAAGACGATCTGAAATATCTGCTTATCAATATCAAGGAACATAGTCTTAAAATGGGCCTTCACCTTAATATGGAGAAGACGAAGATCCTGACAACTGGCAAAATCAATAATTTCATCCCTGTTGGATCAATAATCAATAAAGAAACAACATGCAGTCAAGAATGGCTATGAAGGACTTAGACAAGATTCTCAAATGCGAAGACTTATCACTCTGCATACAAAGATTCGACTTGTCCAAGGTATGGTATTTTCTATAACATCATATGGATGCAAAGATTGGACAGTACAGAAGAAATTCAAGAAGAAAATTGATGTTTTCGATTTATGGTGCTGGCAAAAAATACTATATATACCATGGACTGCCTGAAGTTCAAATCAGTAGGTATTAGAGGAGATCAAACCTAAGCTTTCCTTAGAAGTTCAAATGACCAGACTTTGACTTTCATACTTTGGACACATCATGCAAAGCAAAAGATCATTAGAGAAAGACATCACGCTTGGAAAGGTTAAAGTTCAACGCAAAAAAGGAAGATCAGCAATGTGATATATCAATACAATAACAGCAGCTATGGATTCCACTCTATCAACAATTGGCCGCCTGACTGAAGATCGAACGCTATTTAGGACAACTATCCATAGAGTCGCCATGAGTCAATATCGATTCGATGGCACTTTAATACAAACACACTTGCTCTATCACTCCACTTTTACCCTTTTCTCAGATGTTGCTATTAAGTATAAAAATTTGAGCAGTCTGCAAATTTTTCTGCTCTAGTATGTGGTTGGAGTGCTAAAAGAGAAACCATTGTATGATTAAGAAAAGCTTTTCATTTCTCGCTGATAGCTGAATAATCAGAGATATTTATAAAAGTTCTCCAAGCCATAGAGAAATTCTGGCTGCAGAATACAACTTTGAAATATTGAACTCTGAAGTGATTATTCACTAAGTGAATAGATAGGAATTCTTCTATGAGAGCCTTGCCAAAGAGGCACATTTAAATTGGAACTGTTTGGAGTGGCACTTAATAGCCCTTTGGAAGTGGTACATAGTGCCAGATTGACTGTTGTGAATGAAAGTTGCTGAGATCTCTGTAGACAGGGAAGATTAATTAGACTATATTTTTTGAATAATTAGAGACAGTTTAGGCTATTGAGGCTAAATCTACTAAAAACGGTTTACAGTAAACAAAAATAATTTATTAAGTGCATAGATAGGGTTTTCCCTTATTGCTTTCTTTTTTTTTTTTTTTAATTCTTTATTTAGCAGTTTCCAAACATAACAATCATAACGTAACAATCGATAATGTACATACAAACAGAATTGGCTGAGACAATCAGGTTGACAACAATTTTCATTTACCCGAAGCATCTAAGGGAAAAAAAAAAGGGGGGGGGGGGGGAGGTCCGCGAATGCCATATCTCCTTAAAATCAGGTTCCACTATGCAAAATAGAGCCTATTCCATTCTGAGGGAGTCCCACTTTTTCAGAAGGTTACCGAAGGCAGGGTTCTGCTTCACATATGCTATTTCACATGAACGGTGATAACAAACCAAGTTCCACCAGTATTCCACGTTTTAAAGTACTGAAAGACTTCCAGTGGCTCAAGATGGCCTTCAATGCCAGACTCAGCATTAAATCGAAAAGAGTATGGTGCTGCTTTGCTAGGTCTGGAACGCCCGCCAGGGATTTATAAATGACAATCTTGAATGTTAATGGCGAGCTCATCCGAAACAACCGCAGTAGTCGCTGCCATACCCCTTGCCAATAAATTGTCAGCTGTGGGCAGTAGTACAGCATGTGCGCCAATGTCCCCACGTCGGAACCGCATGACCAGCATTGATCATCTTCCTGCGCTTGCCACTTGACGATCTTCACCGGGGTCAAATACGCACGATGCGCAAGGAAATACAACATCTGTGTGAGAAAGGCAGCTCTCGATATCGGTATCTGGGGCCCCCAAAAGAGAGTCCACATTTCCGAGGTCGTAAGGGGCCCTACCTCAGTTTCCCACACCAGTTGAGCTCCTTTGGGACTGCAGCCATCAGCTTTCCAGAGGAAATCCACAAACTTCGATATTAGCTTTGTTCCCAGCCTGAGTTCCTGTACCCGAAGGTAGAGTGGCTGTCCACTATCGAGAAGCAGGGGTGTCACTCCAGCTTTACTCAAACAATGGCGCAGCTGACCCCACTGAAAGAAGCATCTGTGTGGAAGTTGGAACTCCTGTTGCAGTTCCGGGAAAGATTTATATCTCTGCCCACAAATCAGCTGGCCCAAGTGGAAAATACCATGCCGTATCCAAGTGGTCCATGCAATACAGTTCCCTCCTATTTTGAAGCGCGAATTGAGCCAGATTGGAGTAGCGTCTGTTAAGGTCTGCTCATCCTCCAGTAGCGGTGCAACAAGAATAAAAGCTTGCTGGGTGGCTTTTAGGATCTCATTTTCTGTCTGGACATGTGTCACTGCAGCCCCTATGCGCTGCCGCAGTGGGAGCGGTTCACTCGCTGCATCCTCAACTAGCAGCCAACTGGGGGCTCCGTGGATCTTCGACTCCTCCGCCCACCAGGAGCCCTGCTTTGACAGGGCCGCTACGTGATACCAGTAGAAATCTGGAAAGTGCACCCCACCCTGCTTTTTAGGAAGCTTCAGTTTCCATGCCGCAATACGTGGTGTTTTCTTCTCCCATAGGAAGGTCAGCAGCTTTCTCTCTAAATCAACATAGAATTTCCTGTCAAAAAGCACCGGGATCATACTTAAGATATAAGTTATCTTGGGGACAATAACCATTTTAATAGTCTCTAATCTACCCCACCAGGTTAAGTTCAATGGCGTCCATTTATGCACATATTCTTGAAGTACCTCATTGCAGCGGTCTACGTTAAGGGAGACCGTGTCAGGCAAGGTGACGCCATAGGTGACCCCCAAGTATTTGAAGGATGTTTTTTCAACCTGGAACGGGTGTCGCTGAAGGTCATCTTCCGAGACTGCGGACGTGAGTGGTATACTTATAGTCTTATCCAAATTCAGCTTATAGCCCGAGATGCTAGAGTACTCCTCTATAGTCTTCAAGGTAGCATCCACTGAATTGATGTCTAGGAACAGCATCAGATCGTCAGCGTAAGCCGATACCTTACAGTGGTACCCTTCCAACTGTATTCCAGATATATTTGGCAGCTGCCGAATTTTAAGAATCAAAGGCTCCAAGGCTAAGTTAAACAGCAGGGGGGGAAGGGGACATCCCTGCCTGGTTCCCCTTGTAAGTTGGAACTCTTGTGAAATAGCACTATTCGCCGCCACCCGGGCTACCGGCTTGGTATACAACAGCTGGACACTCTTCAGGAAGCTGTCAGGCACCCCCATCCAGCGCATAGCTTGAAATAAGTAGGAAAGTTCGACCCTATCAAATGCCTTTTCTGCGTCTAGCGCAAGGCCCACTATTGGTCGATCCTTCTGCTGTGCCTTCCGAAGAACATGGGCCAGCAGATGCCCATTATCTACAGTGGATCTCCCGGGCATGAATCCACATTGGTCTGGATGGATTAGTGTCCCCATAACATGGGACAGCCGATTGGCCAGGATCTTAGCATAGATTTTATAGTCGGCATTTAACAGCGATATAGGTCTGTAGTTCTCCACCTTCTGAGGGTCTCTCCCCGGTTTAGGGTGTATGACTATCGTCGCAGCCGCCAGAGCCCCAACTGCTGGGCATTCATCCTTTACCCCGCTATAGTAGAGCATTAACTCTGGCATCAGCTGCTCTGAAAAGGCCTCATAAAATTCCACTGGCAGCCCATCAGGGCCGCTAGCTTTGCCTTTGGCCAGTTGTTTGAGAGCGGTGCGAATCTCCTTGCCCGTGATAGTTGCTGCGAGGAAATGTTGCTGCTGGCCCGTGAGCTTGGGACCGTCTATGGAGGAGACAAAGTTTAGAAAAACTGACTCGTCACATTTAACTTCAGATTGGTAGAGCTTGGAGTAGAATGCTTCACAAAGCGCTAGGATCTCATCATCCGTCACCTTTAGCGCACCGGCGGCGTCTTTCAGCCCTGCTATCCGGGTTGCCGCACGCCTAGATTTTAATGTGTTCGCAAGAAAAGAGCTCGCCCGGTTGCTGTCATGATAGTATCGCCCCTGCTGAGCTTCAAGGAACTCGCTGACTTCATTATGCAAGAGAGTGTTATATTGGAACCTTAGCTTCTGCAGTCGAAGGAGGACTGTCGGGTCAGCCCATTTGGCCAGGAGTCTTTCGCCCGCCCGAATTTCCACATCGAGCTCCGTCCGTCTCTTAACGTCAGCCTTGTGCCTGTGGATCTTGTATGCAGTCATGTGCCCATGGATATTAGCTTTAAAGGCCTCCCACCAGGCCCACGTTGAGGTATCCCCATAATGATTGACAGCAAAGTATTCTGTGATAGCTTTCTTTATGGAATTGCGAAAATCCTCCTCTGCCAACCAGTGTTTCTCAAAAAACCAGCGCACCTGGGATTTCTTAGCAGAGCCCACAATAAGGTCCAGGAGAACCGCTGAGCGGTCCGATACTGTTCTGGGTAGCATATTAGTGCCCGCTATCTTAGGCAACAATGTCTTAGAAGTGAGAAAGTAGTCAATTCGGGTTTGCGAATTATGAGGCAGGGAGTAGAAGGAAAATTCTTTGCCACTGGGAAAAAAGAGTCTCCAGGGATCTAGCAGACCCAGCAATTCCATCATATTCAACAATTTACTAGAAGATTGAGGCTTGTGCTGTGTCTTATAGGGGGTTCTGTCAAGTAGCGGGTCTTGTATGAGGTTGAAATCTCCCCCTAGAATAATATGCGAGGACCCGAGTAACCTGGATGAAGAATTGCGGATCGTCAGTATTGGGACCGTATATCGTCATAAAAGTAAGGACTTCACCTCTAAGTCGTGCTATTATCTTGGCCCACCGGCCAGCAGGGTCAATTTTGGTCTCTTGAACTTCAAAAGGGAGGGTTTTCTTAAACAGTACAATGACCCCTCCCTTCTTTTTGAGGGCGGGTGCTGATAAAATATTCTGATAGATCCCATCCGCCACTTTGTAAGACTCGGCAAGGGAGAGGTGGGTCTCCTGCAAATATATGACGTCCGCTTTTTGATGTTTACAGTAGGTTAGGATTTTCTTCCTCTTGACAGGATTGGAAATACCTTGAACATTTAGGGACAGTACCCTCAGTTGGCAATCAGCCATATTTTGCACTAGAAAGACACAGGAGAATGGCATTCGCGGTCAACTGCCCCAGGAATAGAAAAACAAAGCTTCTGAAATCTAAATATATACAACCCAACTGAACTGTGCCATTAACTACTATAACTTGCATAGCGAAGCCCCAACCGCCCACCTTGGCCCAACCATCCCCCTCCCCATAAATCAAACCTACATTCTGTGAGCATTACCAAGGTAATAGGGCCCCAACCCACACATGGAAAAGAAGCCCGTTTTACATGCATAACAACTAAGGCTAAGCAGTGGCATATTATGTTAAGTCAAAGAATGATATCCAATCAAGTCTACGTTTATATGTTGAGAGGGAGCAGGACATTTACAGTCTTGCCCTCTCTTCTTGCCCACTTCCTACCGTGAAAGTAGGGAACATGACAATGCAGTCGGCAATCCCAAAGTCTATTTATCTTTCAAGACCCCACCTCCATCTGAACCCGCTCTTGCAGAAATGCTCGGAGCGCAGGGCCATCCAAGAAGGTCTTGGTACTATTATCAAGGGTCACCCGCATGATCGCGGGGTAGAAGAGTCCAAAACGTGCTTGCAATTGCTGCAGCATAGGCCTGCAGGCCAAAGGTTCCTTCCGACGCTGAGCCGTTTGTTTGCTGAGGTCCGGGAAGAAGGCGATCCTCTGTCCCTCGATTTGTAAGTTTTGCCGACGCTTCGCCGCCTGCATAATCTGAAGTACGTGCTGGTACCGGAGTACTTTTACCACAAACGGACGTGGCCGCTGGGTATGGGAAGACGGATGCGACGGGACTCGGTGGGCTCTTTCCAGTTCCAGGGGTCGTTCAAAGGTAGTTTCCAAGAGCTCCGGTATTAATTTCTCAAGGTAACTGATAGGGTCCGAGCCTTCCCGGCCTTCTGGGATTCCCGTAATGCGCACATTGCTTCTCCTGGCCCGATTAGACTGATCTTCGATTTGCGTTTCAAGAGCCGTTACTCTTTTCGCCAGCGGGCCTATCTGTGCTATAACAGTAGATTGCCTGTCCACCTCGGCCTCAATATCATCTAGGCGCTTAGCCATGTCCCCTAAGCGTTCTTTGACCTCTTGCAGGTCTTCTTGCACTTGCGCTAGTGTCCCAGAGTTAGTAGTGATAATTTCTTTAACTGCGCGTAGTTCTTGTAATATTTCCCTTACCCCTTCAATTGGTACCTTTTCAGACGCCATTTTTTGAGGGGAAGGAAGATCCTGCTTAGCCCGCTTATTTGCTTGACCTGACGTCTGCGGGAAGTCTAATCTAGCCGGTTTCAGGGCGGACATCTCTCAGTGAGCCCCAACAGAGAAAGGCAGCAGTTATAAGGGTCCCCCGTCACCTTAATAAGCTCCGGATTCTGCAATGTCGAAGGGAGCCTCAAGTTAAGCGGCCATCTTCCACCGCGGCAGACTCCGCCCCCTCTCCCTTATTGCTTTCTTTAAGTTAGGCTAATAGGTAATCATATCCAAGAAGAGTGGAAGAAAAGGACCAGAGGAGAGCAAGGACCAGGACAAACCATCATACACCACAGCTGGCCAGAGGTCTTATTTTCTCTAATATAGATTTTTTGACCTTTCAAAAAGAGGTTATTAGTTTTCCTAAGACAGAATTAATTTTGACAAATTTTTTTTAAAAAGGAAAAACCTTTAATTCCTAATTTAAAGAAACTTTATTTTGGACTTAGGGAGGAGATAGAAGAACACATAGGGGCCCTTTTACTAAAGCACACTAAGCAGTTATAGTGGGTTACAGCACACGCTAACGCGGTGCTGTGACTTGTGGAAACCGTAAGCGCAGGACCAGCACAGTTAGCGCAACTTGATTTCTGCACTAACTGTGCTGCTGCATGTTGTGGTGTTAAGGGACGAGTTAAGGGCACAGCAGAGGTGGGGTGAGCACCTTGCAGCCATTGAGCCCCGCGCTGTGAGGCATTCTACTAGTGCGGGTACACTTATCAACTTCTTCATAGATGGAAGTTAAGTGCACCCATGCTATGTTCATGCTGCATTAGGGCAGGGTAAACCATGTTAACTGCTGGGAACATGTTTTTCACGCCTCTGACAGTTAACATGGTAGTGTTGCACCTAACGTGCTATGGTTTTGAGCAGCATTACGGGCACATTAGGTGCAACACCATGGCGTCCTTTAGTAAAAGGGCTCCACATACTTACCTTGGTAATCCTGGAAAGTGGCTCGAACTGTCCAAAGTTCCTGGAAAATACAACAAACCTAAAGCATCAATATCTCCAAGAAAAACTGCTTGAATAACAAAGTAATTTATATACTGATTACAAGGAAATACTTATCTGACATTGCTTATTTGACATAGTTTTGAAAAAACCTTTTAGGATTCCTTTTACCAATGGCAAATTTCAGCTCTTTACAAAGGTTCTCAATAGGATTGAGATCAGTACTCATTGCTGGCCAGTTTAAAACAGTCTATTTGTTCCTTTTTAACCATTATTTTGTACTTTTGGATGTTTGTTTTGTGTCATTGTCCTGCTGGAGGACCCATAATATTTAAAACCCAGATCTAGCTTTCTGGCACTAGGTAGTACATTTCACTCCAAAATACCTTGGTAGTCCTCTGACTTCATGAGCCCTTTAATATGTTCCAGGCCTCCAGTTCCTGAGGCAGCTAAACAGTCCTTCAACATTATGGAGCCTCCACCATATTTAAATGTAGGAAGGGTGTTTTTTCCTTATAAGCTTCATTTCTTTGCCTGTAAATGTATCGCTGGTCTGCATTGCCAAAGAGCTCAAGTTTGGTTTCATCTGTCCACATAAAAGAAACCAGGAGAAGGAGGCCTTCCGCAAGAGAGTAAACTGAACCAGCGGAGGGCAGAAATCACGTCCAAACACTATATGAAATCAATAAAGCTTTCTTGATTTCATATAGTGTTTGGCAGTGTTCTCTGCCCTCCGCTAGTTCTTTCAGTTCAACTGTCCACATAACATTATCCCAGAAGGATTGTGATTTCTCAAGGTGGGTTTGGGCAAAGATCAGGCATGTCTTTGAGCAGTAGGGTCCTCCTTGGCCTTCGCCTATAAAATCCTTCTTTGTTTAGTGCACAGCATATGGTATGGGTTGAAACCATCACTCCAGATTGCTTCAGGTCAGCCTTAAGCTCTTTGGATGTTATTCATGATGTTTTTCCAACAATTCACACTAACCTTCAAAGACTTCTTGATTAATTTCCTCCACTGGAGGTCAGCAATCTCGGGCCAGAGGAACTGGGGTTTCTAGTTCCATAGGCGCTCCTCGCGGACTTGGGGAAGCCACTTAACCCTCTGTTGCTTCAGGTACAAAAAATAGATTGTGAGCCCTTCGGGGACAAGAGAAAATATACACTGTACCTGAATGTACATTGCTTTGACCTGGTGAAAAGCGGCATATAAGCATTGCTAAATAAATTAATTTTCCTCTTCCCATGATGTCCTGGGAGGTTCTTGACAGTTCCATGAGCAGAAAACATCTTAATATCATTGCAAACTGTAAACACATGAATCCCATGGTCTTTGGAGATGGTCTTGTACCCCTCAGAAGTTTGATGTTTGGTGATAATTTATTTATTTATTTAGCTGCATTTATATCCCGCTTTTCACCGGGTCAAAGCGGTTGGGGGATACATTTAACACAAGGGGATATGAGACACATACACTATACTTACAGGGAACATGGGCAATGGAGGGTTAAGTGGCTTGCCCAAGACCACAAGGAGCACCTGTGGGACTAGAAACCCCAGTCCTTCCGGCCCAAGGTTGCTGTCCTCTAGTGGGATTTGAACCACTGACCTTCCGGCCTGTAGTACCTTGCCCCAACCACTAGGCCACTCCTCCTCTTTTCTGATCATTTCAGGCAGTTCTCGTCTTCACCATTGTGAAAATGTAACAGGGATTTAGAGCCATCATTCATTGGTTGATTCAAGTCATGTAAGTACTGACAATTGATCACAGGTGTGTCTGATTTTACTGCAATGGGAATGTGCTTCTGTTCAAATTGATTTGAATTATTTATAAGGGTGCCAATAATAAGGTCCTTGCAATGTCCCAGTTTTTATACTATTTCCTACTATTTCCTTTTTAATTGGTCTTCTTTTTTTTTATTCTTTTATGTGTCAGATATGTGTGCAGATATAGTGCAAAGCTATTTCACTGGCCACTTTTTTTTAGGAGATATTGGACAATAACGGGGTCATTCCAATCATGAATAGTGGGGCTGGACATCCAACATGGATGTCCAGTCCCCGCTATTCACCTATATCCAATGCCAAGAAAAGAGCTCCCTGCATGTATTCAGGAGATGTGTGGGGAGCTCTGTATGAGGGCGGAGATCTAATCTTAACCCCGGACATTCAGGGCCAATTCCAGTCGCCACCCTCTATGTCCGAGGTCGGGGAAATAGATGGGAGATTTATTCCACCTTGGAGGTGGAATAAGTCCCCCAACTGCGGTAGTCTGTGGCAGATGACCCCCCCCAGAAGGTGAGGAGTGCACAGGAGAATTCCCACAGCCTTTCCCCTGCCTCTGCAGGCCCATTTGAGGGTCAGGTAGCAGGGAAAGAAAGCCATGCTAGATCCAGGGGTGAGCATGGCTTCTGCATGGCATTCCAGTGCCATGGCGATGGGACGTCATGGCACCAGGGAATCCATGCAGGAGCCGCAGCTGCATTGTATGGGGAATGGGCTGGACATCTGAGCCCTCAGAATTGGGGCACAGCCTGCCTGTCCAGGCCCATTGCACCCAATTCTAATGTCACGGGGCTATCTAGCCTCCGCGGGATCAGAATCAGGTGCAGGACCTGCCTGTCCAGATTTTGGACATCCAGACAGGCCGGATGCACCCTGATGGGTATTGGCCTCTATGGTGTGTAATTGCAAAGGTGCCAATAAGGTTGACCACAACTGCAGGTTTCTCTGCCTGCAAGGGGCGATTCATGCAGGTGGTGAAACTGAGGTGGTGGTAGAGTTTCAGGATGACTGGAACTCTGACTGGCATTCATCGATATAGGTATCTAGGTGCAAACATAAAGATATGAATGTGTCCAGCTCTATGGGTAAAATTTGAACTAATACACACTACTGAGTGAACTATTTTCATGATATGTATTTACATATAGCAAGTGTATGAGTATATTTATTATATTTATTTAAGAGTTTCTTTTGCATTGTGTATTTTGGATAAGGATTGTAGCATAAACATAATTTAGAAATCCATGAAAGGTCTTCAGATCTCCTAAAAAACATAGGGGAGTCTGGATCTTTGATTCCTTATGAGGCAGGGCTAGCACTGCCTCGGGCAATGGGGCTGGAGGAGTAGGCTCTTCAGGCTGTGCTTGTTTGGGCTGTACAGGCCTGGTGAGACTCCTTGATTTGTTCTTGCAGCTGAGACAAATATCAATTGACTTCTCCTTGATGTTGTCCTTGGGCAGCTGGGACCATAGCCAGCTCAGTGGATCCATACTAGCTAGAAACTGATGTGATGGGTCTTATTAATAAGGTGGGCCCAGAAACAGTGAACAGACTGGCTCCACAAACATATTTTCCACTGGATCTAGCATCCTGAAGTCCAGGGATAATTGGATGTGATCTTCCACCTATAGCATCTGCCTTTCCTTCAGGTTGAGCTCTTCAGCAATCGTGGCCACCAGTTCTTAGGTGCCGGAAATTCAGAGCCTGGGGTGGAGTTCTGGATATCAAGGAAACCTAGATGGAAGACCAGAAGCAAAAGTACATGGCCACTCATTAAGACTCAGTAAAGGAGCAAGGCTGGATCCCTGCAGAAGGACTGATACTGAACTGAGGAGGCTTCCACACAATAAAATAAGGAATGCAGAAAAAATGCAGCAAGGAATCCAAAACATAAAGCAACCCTGTAGAGGTGCAGACCAAGCTCTGAAAAACAGGCCATAAAAAACTGGGTGTAAATATAAGTCCAGCAGGAACAAGATGGCTCCTGGGAGGAAATGACAACCAATGAGTGAATGGCAGACCATCCTCCACCTTGCTCATAAGAGCTTAGAGGTTCATCCCCGCAAGGTTCCCTTAGGAACTGAACCACCTGCAAACTGGCAGTGGAACCTCACAAAATCCTTTCAAAGGCATCAAACATAAATATAATTTTCTGTTGCTTCTTCCATTTGTGAAGTCTTTTTTTGATGCTTGAATATTTCTAGATTTATACCTTGGATACATCGCCTATCAGTCTCAATCACTGGCCTTCAATCTCACTCTCTGGGGCAACTCACCCTTAGCATCTCTGGCCTTTATCAGAGGCAATGGAGGATGAAAATCACTTGCCTGACTTCTCTGGTTCTCAGCCCACTGTTCTAACCACTAGGCCACTCCACATGAAGCATGTACTTGCACAGTCCCCATGCTCACTCACAACCTGTTGATGTGGTCATAACCAGAACTAGGTCCTGTGGTTTTCCCTACACTACTTCTGGAAAGGCAAAGTGGTAGAAAGAGTGAATGTGACTCTATGGAGGGTGCTGAGAAAGAAAGTAAATGGGGATCCATGATTGGGGACCACAAATGTATGTTTGCATAAGGCCCTGTTAATCTGGCCCTCCTAGGTGAACCATCAACCTTGTACTCCTCTCATATTAACTTACAGGTCCCTTGGTCCCCTTTGCCCAAGAATTTGATTAAACTCGACAATCATGATCACCCCTCCCAGAAGGATCTTGTAAAAATGCACAATTGAACATCTTAACTTTTAAATATTGAACCTCATTTCATATATCTATCTCTATTTCTATCAAGGTATAGATATAGATATAATGTCTTTTTTCTGGAGGCCACTGAGAACAGGCCATGTGCCTTCCTGAAACACACCAGCATTCTGGAGAGAGAGACAGGATATATCCTGCTCCTTTCCTCTTCTCTGGCTTCTGGACAACCCCCTCAAGTCTCTTGTGGAGATATCAACCAATCCCTTAGAATAATACCATGTCTGCCACTCCTAGAAGGAAGCATCAGACCAATGATTTAGTCTACTCTATGCTGTTCTTTTGTCTTCTATATGCTTCCCTGTGGGGAAGCACCATCTCCTAGTAAGGGGATCGCCTACACTTGGATTCCCCCAGCTGGGAGCTTCAAACGTTCCTAGTCATGGGGACTCAAATAAAATTAGAAACATGTCTCCCTTTCACACAGTGGTGGCATGTAGTTAAAGGGACCACTAACCTTGTGCCAGAGATCCTCCCCATCCCCCAAGGGGCCATTAGTCTGCTTAAGACCCCCCTCTATAGCATTGGTCCAGAGCTCAGTCAAAAAGAATCCAGGTCCCTGCTAAGCTCTATCCTCTTCCAGCAAGCCCTGTTCCTTAAAATTCCTGTGCATTCCCTGGACTTCCCTTGATTCTCTCTTCCATCAAAACATGTCATCCCAGTTCTGAAGCAAGCAGGAGTGGTTTTCACTTGCTCCAGTCCTGGTGTTACTAGCTTAAAAAAATGATACAAGCTGACTCCTAGCGGTACATTGGAACATCACAGAACACGATAGATCAAGGTCCGAGGGGTCTGGTCTCATTCTTGGGAAAACTGCACAGCAACCAAGCAACCAAGAAAAACGCACTACAACCAATGAAGAAAATGCACTACAACCAAGACTGTTATGATGCATTCTGAGTGACTAACTGCCAATTTGCCCTCCCCTTCTTTTTTATGTCTTCCAGTCTCCTCTTTCCTATCACAATTATGGCGTTCTTTTCCTTTTTCTGGCAGTTTGTTTTTTGTACTTTGTAAACCACTCTGATGTGCTCTCGTAGAGCGGTATATCAAGAATTGAAATAAAGATAAAGACTAAATGTTAGGTCTTACTCAGGATCCTCAATATATTGGAGGATGTGAGAAGATGGGAATTCCAGCAGTTAATGGCCAAGACTGCCATAGTAAACAATAACTAGGACGGAAAGCAAAAACATAATGATTGCGCAGAACCTTTCACTAAAGACTTGCTTTAAGTCAAAATATTGATTTGCTTCTAGTTAAAAGTCTTGGGTATTAATGAGACTGCACACACTGCACTCTATTTGCTTTTCTTATTTTACTCTTTCCCGTTCTCTCCCCCGATCTCCCTCTCTCTTCCTACATTTTTCATCATTCTTTTCTTCTCTCATGCTATGGCACTGAGCAATTGGATCCTTTTTCAACTCCCTACTCATTTACTTCCTCCATGCCAGATACACTGCTGTCTCTTTCTTTCCAGGTCACACTTCCCAAGAACGCTCCTCTTCTCTTGTTCTTTTCTATTCTACTATTACTGTCTCTTCTCTTCCTTTTCAGGAGCTGAGGATTGACAGGGTAAAAAGCTTCCCATAATTCTTGGCCATAAGGGTGGTACGAGCAATGCTATATAGGGCGTACAGAAAGGTTTGCACTAGAAATGTGCATAAGTCCCTATTCTAAAGGACATATGCATGTGAATGGGCACTTCTACGCATGCTTTAGCCGGTTGCTATTCTGTAAGCATGCAAGTCCCATCATGTCTGCTTTCAGGGGCGGAGCTTGGGCTGAGCATAGGCGGGACCTAAATTTACATGCCTAAGCTTAGAATAGTATAACATTCATGCATTTCTCATGAATCTAGGAATGGGCATTTACAACTGCTCTAGAGCAGGCATAACTGCCATGACCAGGTTCAAGCACTTCCATATGCTCCGATTCTATAAAGGAAAGTATACACATACACACCTGGCATGGGAGTTTATAGAATTAGCCTCATACTCTCTATATAAGTGAAACTCCTGAGCATGGCAATGACTGTTTTATGGAAATAATAGGTCTGAAGTAAACACACTTGACTAGCATTTGGAATATGCTATGTACTATGATGCTACAAGTGTATGTTTTCTGGATATTCGTGTGTATAAAAACAATGCTCCTTATATACCACCATTTATAAAAAAATGAAGTCAAAGCAGAAACCTAAAACTGAGTTTTCCTATATGGCAATTGCTCAGATTACATCGCATTTTTTCCACTAGAAAGGATTTTCAGATCAATCAAGAGAATTAATATGACATTTCATAACAGGAGATATCCTTCTTTTGTTATTCATAGAGCCTATCTACAAGCTCCTTTTGCTAACAGAGAATTATTATTGGTTGATAAATCTAGAGAGAGCATGGAGTGACAAATTTGTTTTGGACTTTTATAACCTAGCTCCTGCCATTGCAAGCATTCTAAAAGCAATGACAAGGATTTTAAAGGTAACTGTTATGAAGCAATCAGCAAGGGAGTGACCCTTTCCAATTTCTGACACCCCACAGTGGTTTTAGCACCAGTACTGTGCACTTATTGTAGCTGATAGTTGAGATGAGTAAGAACCACGGCCCAAATAACCGTTCTTAAGTCTAGTAGACAAAGAAATGCATACAGTTGTCTAAGAAGCCGCACATAAATGTATGATGTTTATAAATGTATGATGTTTGGCCAATGAGTTGATCTGGTCTTCAAGCATAAACAGGAGTTATTTTATTTATTTATTTATTTATTTGCAAAACTTTTATATATTGCTACTTCCCAAGATCAGTGGCGGTTTACATCAAACAATGTCAAAAAAGTACATGGATTTCAATGGGGCCGCGGCTCCGATAACGATCGCGAACCGCTACCGCGGCTTTGTAAACAAGCCCTAAGACTGTAGACTTTCTGGTGAAGGAGTAAGTTAACATCACAACTCTGACCTGTGACAGAGAATACTTAATAAAAGGAGTATAGCCTTTATAAACAAGCCACAAATATAATAAAGTTAACCAAATAAACCTTTATGTCTACTCTGAACTCTGGTAGGCAGGTTCATTTATTTATTTTTATTTAACAGGTTTTATACACTGCTTTATCATTTCAGTTAAAGTGGTTTGCATTGTAACTTAAACTTGGTAATATATATTAAACAGGGACATTAGTAATGGATTTTTCTGAGGCAACAGAGGGTTAACTGACTTGCTCAAGGCCACATGCTGGTGGGATATGAACACTGATTTCTTAGGGGTATGTTTACTAAATGGAACTAACATCGCAGCTGCGATGTTATCGCATGATACGTGACGTTATCGCGCGATAATGGCGCATTACCATGCGAGAACATCACGTATCGCACGATAACGTCTCCGGTGGCGTTAAGGTGCGCAGAGGGTGGAGTAAGGCTCCCCAGTGGGCAGAGTAAGGCTCCCCAGGGGTGGAGATAAGGGGTCAATGGGCGGAAAGTGGGCGGGGAGAGGCTCCATGCACACTAATGCCGTGAAATGAAGGTCTGAAAATTAGCGTCAGTGAAAACCTCGCGCTAGAGGCACATTTGCAGGAGAGAGAAACCATTTCAGTCAGCAATGTGCAGCAAAGCCAGGGAGACCAAGAAAAGTGATAGTAGTGATACATGTGCAGCAGCAGCATAGTGGCCAAGTACAAAGGGCACGACGGCGAGTCTGCAAATGGGGTACAGAGGGCTGAAGGCGGGACATGCAGTGGGGCAGCTGGGGCACAGGGTGGACTAGGCAGATGCCTAGGTGGCACATAGGAACACAGAAACTGCAAATCAGAAAGCCAGCAACTGATCAAGGTCAAACATGCCCACGAGTGTGTGTCCCACAGTGTCCCAGGGGACATCACCCAGCAGGTACCCCAAAGGGCACATAATAGTGACAGGCGGTGCCGGGGGGAAGCGCGGATGTCTATGTAGGCACCCCTACCCCAGATCCCATACCATAGGCTGCCACTTACTGGCACACTGGATGGCCTGGGACTGCACACCACCAGCACCACCGACATAAGGGCATGTCAGCATGGTGGCGGAGGGGTGCTGGTGGTGGAGGGGGCAGTGGCATCTGCCCACAACACACCAAGGCCAAGCCCTGTTGAGGTGGGTGCCATGCACTGCAACAGACAAGGTCTGTCTGACTGATAAGAAATGTAGTCTTTCCAACATTCCCCCAGATAGTCCCTTGGGGAAAGATGCTAAAAACATTGGAAAGATAATAAGACCACTAAGATAAGAAGACGATGATGTATGCAGGGTGAAATTTTTTAAGGAAACCTTCTTATTCTGATCAGATAGGCTGCTATATATGAAGGACTAATAGATGCCTAGGCATGAAGCACTTGTAAGCTTTGATTTGTCTTCTGTTTAAATTAAGAACCTCTGTAATATGTTTTTAGTTAGTATTTTCTGCAAGGTTAGCAAATGACCTTTGTCCTACCTTCACAATAAACAAGCTAACACTGACGAACAGTCATGGTATCCCCAGGGAATGATGTGCCTCTGTGACAACAGTTTGGTGCAGTACACACAGCCAATATATTCAGGGGCAGAATGCCACAGGTTCAAGTCCCAGCTGTGGCCCCTGCAGACCAGGTCCCCACATTTTACCCAGTACTGAACCATATAATAAAGATGGAATCTTTATTGCTGATAAAAGAAACACGCCATAAACACCTATACTGTACCCTACAGAGCACATACACCATAAACATGTGCAATCCCTAGAGCAGAGTTTCCCAACTCCAGTCCTGGAGGGCCAAACACCATTCAGGTGTCAGGATGTCCCTAATAAATATGCATGAGATGTATTTACATGCACTGCCCCCATTGTATGCAAATGTATCCATGCATATTCATTAGGGACAGCATGAAAACTTGAACCATGTTTGGCCCACCAGGACCGGAGTTGGGAACCTCTACCCTAGAGCAGCAGCCAACAGGGGCACAAACACCCACACCCACAGGCTCCACTATCCAGCGGCTCATGGAGAGTCAGGCTGGTGGGCCCTGCGCGGAGCAGCATCTACCAATACTAGCACCTGCATACCTTAGCAATGCTGTCTTAAACGTGGAAACACGTTCCACATATATCAAAAGGTTGCTATGAATAATGTCAGATAACAAATCCTAAGTTAAACACAATTTGTTGACAGAGATACATCATAGCAACCTTTCTGATATCTGTGGAGTGTGTTTCAGGTTTTGTTTCTGACACTGTTTAACACCCCGGGGAGTGACCCCAACAGTATTGAGTACCATAGCAATGCCTGCACTGTGCCCAGAACTGGTGTGGCGGCCAGGGCTGCCAACTACCTCTATATTTGCAAAATGCTGAAATAGATGTGGGAGTGTGCATATGTCTATCCAGTGTTATGTGGCTGCCTACACCTTACTGAGCCCACAATGCTTGCACTGTTTCCAGTGTTAGCCTGCCAATGTGCATAATGAGGAACATGGTACTGTGAGTATGGCACGGACACGGCGGCCTGAGCAGGATGCATCTGCACAGGGCATAGGGCAATGGCTAGGATATTGTAGTGCCCGACCACCACCTGCATGGACAGAGTGGCCACAGCATGTCATGCTGGGAGGTCACTCTCACCCTGACTGAGCAGTGACCACGGCATGGCTAGGTTCCCCCATAGTGCTCTACAGTATTTTTCTCAAGTGATATCTATGGGTTCCCTTTTCTGGGGCCCAATTACTGACATGCCTGCTTGGTGTGTGTGCCCACATCCCATTTTTGGGTGCACACAGTTCCTCCAGGAACATGCACTATGTACTAGCTAGCAGGCTGTCTGCAGTTAGCAGGTGTATGGCTGGAACACCTTGCAGGGTGCAGTGGGTGGAGACTGACTGTGCCCTCTGTTGGTCAATGTCAGATAGGGGTGGGGGGCAGCTGAGCTTTTCCAGGCCTACTGCCCTATGTGATGTGTACAGATTGGCATTGACTGTGCTGTAGGGTGCCTATTCCCCAACAGGACTGGGGTTGATGGTCCCCTCTACTGACACCATTGCAGAGATGTAGAATGTGGATCTGTTGGTGGGGGTTCCTATCCCCCAACCTGACCCACAGAGGGTGGGTTGGATGGTGCTACATAATCCACTTTGGGGTCCAAACACCACCCTTCACGTATAACATATGACCATGGCACCCACACAGGCTATGCACTATTCTGGGTGCATCATAGCCCACAAGGACTAGACATGACTGGGAAATACAGATAGACACAGGTGTATCCTAGGTGTGTCTGCAGGTACTACCCATCACACACTGGCACTGATGGGGTCCTGCAGCACAGCCTATCTCAGCCAAGCCAGGTGCTGCAGACCTGGTGCTGGGCACCACACCTCGCCCTTAGGGCGAGCACAGGGACCACACAATGTCACGGTCTGTAGCTACTCTGTACCAGTAACACACGCAGTCAGTTCCCCCTACCAGGCCGGGGTGTTATAGAGGCGCATACCCCATCTTGTGATCATATGTAGGCTGCTGATCTGCATGTGCAGTGCATCATGGGTACGGGTGGGTTTATCCTATCTTAGTAACCACAGCAGACAGCTTGTTTGGTGACCTGCAGTCTTTCTGTAGCCAGCCAGTGGTGCATTAGATTCTATAGAGGTGTAGCCCACTGGTTACATCAATAACTGCAGAGGCAGAGGTCATGGATTTGATCCCACAGTGGTATTATTTAATAAGGCAGTCTGAGGCATTTCCTTTTAATTTAAATCAGTGCTGCCAGCAAAAACACCCTCACAGTGCCGTAGCCTAAGGTGTCTCATAAGGCACCCTATAAAGCACCCTATAAGGCACATTATAAGGTGCCTTGGCAGACAGGGCACTTTATAATGTACCCTATGGAGTGCCTTATAGGACGCCTTATGCGGCATCTTAGGTTAGGGCACTGTGAGGGTGTTTTTGCTGGCAGCACTGATTTAAATTAAAAAAAGGAAATGCCTCAGACAGCACTGATTTAAATTAAAAGGAAACACCTCAGACAGTCTTCTTACATAACACCATTGCAGAATCAAGCACATGACCTCTGCCTCTGCAGTCATTGCAGTAACCAGTGGGCTACATCTTTAGTGCTGCTAGCAGTGCGCTGGCACAAACTTAGAGTTAACGTGCGTTAAAGTGCCACGGCGCCCACTATCACGCAATACAGATTCTTGCTACCTTGCCACCGGAACGCCCACTCCTTATATGGCATTCTTCACATTAACGCTGCAACTAGCGCCGGTAACATTAAGATGGTTTAGTAAACATACCCCTTAGTTCCCAAACTAGTGCTTTAGCCATTAGGATACTCTTCCCTCCCAGGAATATTCTGTACCACAGTTCTTGAGAGGAGCTGAGCTGTGAACACTTTTGGACTTGAAAGCACTTACAATCAAAACAGGAATCAAAAAATGTTTTCAGTACAAAAGGTTTCCCTGTGGTCGTTTTTCTGACCAAAATAAAGCAGAAATTTAGAAAATGCTCCAGCCAGGAAACTCCTCATGTTAATGGAGACAGGAAAACTCTGTATGTAGGAAGTATTTTAAAACATGTTCTTACAATGGTCCATATCCTCAAGATATTTACTTTTGGTCATTTAGCATCAGTGCCATTAATGAACACAAGATGCAGACTAGCTTGATGTTTGTTGTCTCTTGATCAGAGCATTCTATGGTGGAATTAGAGATATTATCCTTACACCAATTCCTAAGGGAAAATCCTTAGATTTGTCTACCCAAGAACTACAGACCTATAGCAAACTCATCTATTTTAACTAAGATTTTAGAAGTAATTTTTTGAATGAGTTTGATTTTTAGAATGCTTTGTAGTCAAGCTTTAGAACTCATTTTAATGCAGAAACAGGATTTTTTGAGAAGGGTAAACAGATAATTTTGATGCAATTAGATTTAACGGCAGCGTTTTGATTTATTGGATCACAATCTTCTTTTATTAAGGATTATGTTTACTAAAAGGCGTTAGGCTGTCCAGCTAATGTCGGGCGTTAGGGCAAATAGCACCACATTAGCTGCAAAAGCCATGTGTTATACGTTGGGGATGTGCGCAGCATTTCCTCAGCAGATAACGCAGTGAAAATGCTAAGATCATGGTGCGGCAGCATTGCAGATGCAGCTAATGCCAGCCATTGAGGTGATGTTAGCTGCACCTGTGATGTCTGCAAAATGTGTGGTTACCATGTGCTGTCGACCCTCATGGTAACTGCTCGTAGCAGGCATGCCCACACCTCACCCACACACAATTTGCAGATAGCGCAGAAAATTCCCTGCACTAGCTGCACTTGGCCTGCATTAGTTATTATTGTGGTGCACTTTTCCTGTGTTATCACCACGTTAATAGCTAGTAAACATGCCCTTAAGATTCAGAGAGATGGGGGTGGCAGGGTTGATACTAAACTGGTTTTAGGGCTTTTTGTCACGCATCATACAGGGGAGGAAGAATGATTTCCTCTCAAGTCCTTGGCGTACTACCTGTGGAGTTGGAACCCTTTATCTCCCATCTTCTTTAACCTTTTCTTAAACTCTTTTGGGAGTATTGTTGAAGAGATGGCTTTTCCAATTTATCCATATATAGATAATATTCTAATTTTAATGCTGGTACAGTCTAATTTCTCACCTGCATATGATTTGTTAAACAAGTCTTTTATGAAAAGCGAAAATTGGATGAGCCATCACAGGCTATGAGGGTCATTTTAAATCACTTAAAAACAATTTGGATGTCCGCAAATATGCATGCAGATGACAAAATCATGGAGACGTCCCCAGAGCAATTATAGAAACGGGTTTTTAAAAACCCATCCACTGTAGGGATGTCTAAGTAGTCAAGGGGTGTGATGGAGCATATTCAGGGTGGAACTACAGGAATAGATGTTCCAATTGATCTTAGAACCCTCAGGGATATCTGCACCCACGTCCAAATTTAGACCTGCTCCAGCCATGAATAGGTATTGGAAAAGTGCTTGCTTCAGCATTAAAACTTCTGAAGTGTGTAGAGAAGTTGGGACTTCATTATTCTCACTACTCTCTACATTCACAATTATATGGTGTGTGTGTGTTTGTGAAGCTTATTGTGGGTTAATACCATCATTGCATGTCTTGCAGACGTCCCTAGTATTGAATACTATGCCAGGGACGTCTATGTAGGCATTCCTGCAGACGTCCATACAAAGCATGTCCACGTTTGTGAAACTGTGCCCAAACTAGGACATGCTTGTGGTTTTTAGGGATGTTCTGGCTTGGACGTCCCAGATTGCACCGGGACATCCTTTGTAAAATGTGCCTTCATGTCTTAATGTTAAGAAGACGAATCTGTTGTGACTAGGAACAACATTAGCGGAGAGTGTTCTTAAGGATTCGCCAATATTATCTGGCCAAAAAATTCCCTTTGTATCATCTTTGAAAATTTTATGGGTAATATTGGACACTTGTCTTATTATACAATTGCAAATTTCTTATGTCATTAGAAAGATCTATTGTAAATGAAGACAGCTCTGACAAATTTGTTTGTTTACATTTGAATATTTTCAGATTCTAGTGCAAGGGCCTATATTTCCACACCTGGATTATTGTAATGTTATTTACTTGGGTGAATGCAATTGTTACAAAGCAGGACTGCTCAATTGATTTCACAATCTCATATAACTGATAGAGTAACTCCATTGCTATCTAACTTGCATTAGTTGCCAGTACAAGCGAGGGGTTTTGGCACTGCATTATATAGTACCACAGGCCCTGCGCTAAAACACCCATGCTCAGACATGCCAAGTCACACGCATTAGGCATGTCACACATGTATTTGGCCCTACTCACGTGCTCACATGCCTTTGCCTCTTTTTCTCATGCATTTTTCCGCTGCCATGCTTCTTAGTCTTTAAAAGTGTTTTCTGCCATTATTCAGCTCCCTCCCCGTCGCCGCCGCTGCTATTTGTCAGGACCTGTGATAGCAGCAATAAAACACAGAAGAACACCGGAACCTGCAAGTCATAGCGCTGCCAGACCCGCCCCTTCCAATGTAAACTTCCTGTTTCTAAGGGGTGGGACCGGCAGAGCCATCAGCAGCACTATGAACTTTCAGATTCCGGTGTTCTTTTGTGTTTTATTGCTTGTAACACAGGTCCTGACAAGCGGCAGTGGACATGGGCACTTTGGCAGGGGGGACAGGGGAAGAAGGAGCTGAACAGTGCATCACTGTGGAAGAGGAAAGGCTGGATCAAAGGGGAGGGGATGTAGATATGGAAGAGGGTAAAAGCGATAGAGGGGTTATTCGGGCTCAGCCTGGGGGGTGAGAAAGAATACAGACACAAAGAAGGTGATGCTGGACCTAAGTAGAGGTGCTAAATGAAGAAAACACCTTGATCTGGCCACAATACCACGGCTCTTTTGGTCTCTGGTCCCTCAAGCAGTGAGAAACAGGCAGAGAGTAATACAGAACACAATCACACACAAAGTGCTACTTTCTTTGAGCTCAGAAGGAAAACCACAGACGGTCTATGGACACGCATAGTTCCACGTCTGCCGAATTCAAATTCTTCCTCCTGAAAAGCTCCTTTTTATTAAAGAAAAAGGGGACGTAACAGTCATTTATTATAAACGTGGAATAACACAAGGTGTCGCCAAAGTTCTTTTTACAGAGTAAGATCTGATTACAGTGTATTAGATGAAATTTACTTGATTATGACAAAATTATTTATAATTGCAAAGTTGCAAAAATTATGTTGTGTCAGCATTGCCTGTACAATGAACTATAGTTGCGCAGTTCATAGCCTATGTTTACTCTTTATGCTTGCGTTAACAATGTTCCAATCTATTTTAAAGACGGTTACACAGAACTCCTGATCATGACATCCTATTCTATTTAAGAGGAAGTAGGTGAAAAGCCAAACTTCTAAACACATTCTGCATCAAGAAATTCATCCATCTTCAATTACATATTGGGGATTCTGGTATCCCTTTTATCTGTCCATTTCTACAGTCCTCCCTGTGATTCTATAAAGAATCATTACAAAAGAACAGTAGCTGAAACATGTCCAAATCCAGAATAAATCTTCTACAGTAGGCTTCATTTTGGAGATGTTCCTTCAAAGTCCTAGGCACATCTGGTCCATAGGTGAGCTCCATCTTGTTCGTTGGAAGAAATCGTTATACAAAATCATGCGACATTGTTTACCTTTGCTTAGCCTCAGTAAAAATGTGTACAGAGAGCAAGACTTTACCAATTATTCTTGTAAGCACTACTTCTTCTAGCAGTGGCCAACTGATTCTCATAGATCTAGCAATAATTCAGAGATTAGTTCCTCATATCATGACACCAGTCATGACTCCAGATTCTTCAGCAGCACCTTTTCACACCATGGGCTGTGCCATGCACATCTTAGATAGAGCTTTTTCAGTGACCGTCCACCCAGGCTTCACTGCTGCGCATACATGAGTAGTTCCGCTGGAATCGCTGATCTTTATCAGGAGTCTCCATATCCAGTAGCATTTCATTCAGTCGTTTTCCTCTTCAGCCCATAGGATTCAGTGCATACAATATATAATTTGTAAAAACCCAACTCTCCACTACAGCATTTCTCTTGATGCCATACAATTGCAAACAAGCACAATTATTCATCCCTAATGACAGTCTTAAATTGTTGAACAGAATTATATTATCTATTGTTAATTACAATACATCTATAGCTAGCACTAAATTATTACATAGCTAGCCTGCAACATACTTATTATTTTCATCCACATTCCTAAGCTTATTCTGTCTACTTGCCAAATTAAATGTTAGCATGTGGCCTGATTGACACATTTCTTTTTCCTGTCAGGAACACAATTGTACATATTCATATCACTAATTATATTTGTGATGTATTCTCCAGCTATAGCAATATACCAGATACCGTCAATCTGGTTATTCAAGGGGTAACAAACATTAAAATATAACTAGCAGTTTATGACAAATAAACTCATTTCAATTGTTTGTCAACAATTATTAGGAAGACTGTCTTATCTTAGGTGATGGTTCAACTCACATTAGTTTAAACATTATCAGTAATATACCCTTTTCCTTTTTATGTTATTTTTTTAATATTACTTTCCCCACTAATCACAACAGTTCACATTGCAACTAAAACTTGGTACAGCACATAAAACAGGAACGTTGATAACTTGGAATTTTTCTTTGTAAGGCAATGAGGGGTTAAGTGACTTGTCCAAGGTCACAAGGAGTGCTAGTACTCCAGTCATTAGACTACTTCTCTATTCCATTTTAATTTACATAGACATCTAAGCTCGCAAAGGAAGGAACATTTATATAAGGGTGTATACATTCATAAACTATAAAAACTTTTTTAACACCAAATTTGAACCAACTAGAAAGTCAATTACCACTTCTTAATAGCTTAATAGTTCTATCTTTGTTACACTGTTTTCAGAACAAAACAGCATAGCAGTAAAGTATCAGCACATAGAGCTCCTCATGCAAGAAGCCTGAGCAACAATTATTGATGATCAAATGACCTCTGTCCTATCATTTTATGGCGTTCCTTTCCTTTTAGCAGTCGTTGATTTTATGATTGTACACCGCCCTGATGCTTCGGCCTGGGCGGTATATCAAGTGTTTTAATAAAGATAAAGATAAAGATAAGAGCTCTAGAAAGAGCAAACACTTCAGCTGGTTGAGCACTAGCAAATAACAAGCAGCCGACTCTGCACAGATTCAACTCTTATAATTGCATCAGTTTTCCTTATTCATTGCGCAAAGCAGAACCATCAGTACATAGTGAGGTCAAACAGTAATAATCTAGGGTCACAAAAATCTGAAAAATAGCCCAGTGGCTTAAGTCCAGTGGGAAATTTTTGAGCGAGAACACAAACAGCAGCAATAGAAGAGTTAGCATACACACTTCAAATTAACAACATCAATTCTGCAGAGGTCTTTCCATAATAACTAAAACATGTACGACATGAGAATTTAAGATCACTCCTCCAATCGACTCCTGCAGATTAGTTTAAAAGAGACTAGGAAAAACATCAGCATTTTTTCTTCAGACATTGTTACTCATACACTATCATAGTTGTAATTTTCAACTAGTCCACTATCACAAAGGAAAAATAAAACATTATACATATATTCACCAATTTGTTTTCCAGTTAAGTTACTAACTTCTCTTTCCTTTAAACAACTTAATTTTTTTAACCTTTGTCACATCACATAATTTATCAAATATCTAAATACATCAAAGCATTGAAGATCTTCCCATTCATTCACATCAATTATAACTAAAAATACAATTTGGAGAATATATCATCAATCATTTTTTCCAAAATATCCAGAGACATAAGAAGCCCCGAGGAGTAATGTTTCTAATAATATTTTTCAGCTTGTGCATTATTACACATAAAATGGAATCAGTAGATAAATTCTCATAGTCCAAAATAAGTTCATATCCATGACCTAGAAAACAAAACTTATTTACTATACATACACAAGTAAACGAAATAGTTAATCATATTTGGAGTTTTTTTTAACTTCCCCAATAAGGCTTATGGTTAGTCTAACAAAAGAAAATCTTACCACAGTTGCTCAAGACTTTCTTCCTGCTAATACTGCAGTCATGCCAAGCTGTTATCTGTGCCGGAAACCTCCAAATTATTACTGCAGTAAATAACAAAACTTATACTGCACAGCACACTTCCCTAACCACTAAATCAGAGAAAACAAACTTCACACTACAATTATGACATGAAAATCAGTCCTTCAAAACTTTATTTGATTAATTCTATTTTTTTTCATAGAGCAATGACTTAAGTTTTTCCCTGTAAGTTTCAGTTTTTCTATATTTACACTATCCATCCTAAACACTTGATTTTTAAATTTTTCAAAACACAGAGTCAGTGGCTTGCTGCACTTTTTAGCAGCCTCAAACTGCCACCAACTATACATGACCCATTCATGACTGGTATGAGATTTGCTTAAATCTTCAAAAGCCATTTCATACTGTAACCTCAATTCGCCCTACTGAAATGTTCCACCAATGGGAAACTGCAAATTGGGATTACTGGCAGTCAATGAATGCCACTTGACCACATATTCTAAGGCATTGTTACCAAACTTGCACCTCATTTCATAATTAGGGCTTCCATTCTCTTGCTCTATCTCACCCCACTTATCAAACTGAGATCTCTAATTAACCTTACCGGCTTTACATCACAATCACAATATACACACCGATATCTGTCAATTCTTTAGTATACTCACTCACGGCAACCACTGCCTGTGTCTTGGAGACTTGTCTGCTGTTTCCAACTCCTGAAGAAACACAGAGATCCGAGAACGGCACCAACTGAAGAAAACCCCGTGATCTGGCCATAATACCACTGCTCTTTTGGTCTCTGGTCCCTCAAGCAGTGAGAAACAGGCAGAGAGTAATACAGAACACAATCACACACAAAGTGCTACTTTCTTTGAGCTCAGAGGGAAAACCACAGACGGTCTATGGACACGCATAGTTCCACGTCTGCTGAATTCAAATTCTTCCTCCTGAAAAGCTCCTTTTTATTAAAGAAAAAGGAGAAGTAACAGTCATTTATTATAAATGTGGAATAACACAAGGTGTCGCCAAAGTTCTTTTTACAGAGTAAGATCTGATTACAGTGTGTTAGATGAAATTTACTTGATTATGACAAAATTATTTATAATTGCAAAGTTGCAAAAATTATGTTGTGTCAGCATTGCCTGTACAATGAACTATAGTTGCGCAGTTCATAGCCTATGTTTACTCTTTATGCTTGCGTTAACAATGTTCCAATCTATTTTAAAGACGGTTACACAGAACTCCTGATCATGACATCCTATTCTATTTAAGAGGAAGTAGGTGAAAAGCCAAACTTCTAAACACATTCTGCATCAAGAAATTCATCCATCTTCAATTACATATTGGGGATTCTGGTATCCCCTTTATCTGTCCATTTCTACACTGAACAGAGCAGAAATAGGGTGACAGGGAAGATTTTGGATATGGGTGAACAGGGAGACGGGGGGGGGGAATGGATGTTGAACATGGATGGGGGAATAAGGTAACAGGGAGATTGTCACATGTGTGGCTGGAGGAATAGGGACACAAAAGGAAGATGCTGGACATAGGAGACAGAGGGAAAGCTATATACGTGAGAGCAATAGGATGATGGGGCAGATGCTGGATGCAGGGGGCAATATGAACAAAGAGGGGAGTAGTTAGAAAGAGAAAGAGGCATGAGGAAACATAGGTTGATGCTGGAAATGCCGGAGGTAGAGTAGGAATATAGATGGAAGATGCTGGACATAGGAGGGGAGATCAGGACACAGAGGGAGGATGTGGGCATGGGGGGAATAGGAAGACAGATGGGAGATGCTAGACAGAGACGGGAGAAAGAGAAGAAATGCTTTATTAAGGGGTGGCAGAGAGAGGAGTTGATGAAAGAAGGAGGAGAGAGACGAGATGCTGGAATGAGAGATGGGGGGGAGGGGGCAGGGTGAGAAAAAGAGATGGAAAACTTACATAGATGCATTAAAAAGAAGAAGTTTGAAGACGGGATTGTAAAAAGGAATGAAAACCAAGTAGATAGAGAGAGAAAAAAATAAATGGAAGAAAGCTAAAAGGAAAAGATCAATGTCAGAGATTGATATAGAGGAGGAAATGAAGAATACAGGATGAAAAAGAAGTGGATAAATGGACTGGAGACCCTGGAGAGCAAGTTAAGAGGAAAGCAAATTCCAGAGACTGAGATCCACATAAGTAAAAAAAATAAGGCCAGACAACAAAAGTAGAAAAATATATATATTTTTTTAATTTAATGAATGGAATATGTCATTTTTTGGAATTTATATCAATTGCCATTTTAATATTTGGCACAGTGGATGTGTTTTTCTATAGTGTTGCAATGCATGCAGAGTCTGGCTTATTGGAGTTTCAGTTTAATTTTTGTCTACATATTTCAATTGTCAGTTTGTGGTAATTTGTTCAGTACTTGATGAGGGTCTCTCTGTGTTTAGAATGTGTGACTAAGGCCAAGTATTCTGTTAGCAATGAGTCTCTGCAGTAATCGGCTTGTTTAATTTTCCCAATAAATGCTACTAATGAATTCAGTACTGCTTTTTCCTAATTAGTTCTTCATTGGTGCTGTTATGGAATAGTAGATGTGTTCTATCCAGCCCGACTTTCGTAGGGTTTTTGTCTTATTTCACAATACTCCTGGTACTGGAGAAAGTTTACGTTAGTATTATTGAAAGGCTTTTTTTTTTTTGGCATGGTGAATTCCACAGGGCAATGTCCTAGTTCTGTTCTGGAGGGAGAAAGTGAAAATTATAAGTTAAATTAAAATCATATAAAAATGAATTACATTTTGTGGTGGTCCTTTCATTTGCAAAGCAATACAACATGTACATCTTTCCAAATTTATACTGTGAATGCACTGTGAGAAAAACCTCACTCATTGCAGTGGTAAATATCACTCTTTGGGAAGGGCCACCCTTGACATCTCTGTGTGTTACCCTGGAAGTATGCACCTGGGTGGCACCTGGGTGGGGCATGGGCGTTCCTGCCCTGGGGTCACTAGCACAGGCCTTGAAAACCCACACTGCCTGTGCTTGCTGGGGAGCAACTACCACCAACACAATGAATTACAGTAGTTGCTCCCTGTGGCGATAGTAATATGACAAGCTGCACTAAGTACAGGGGGACAACTTTCCCTGACCCCCCTGCATCTAGCTCAGTGCCCCATGGTAGTAATGCGGCCCAAACTTGTGTTACTAGCATAGGGCTTAGTAAACATGCCCCTATGTTTTGTATTTAAAATTTTGAATGAATTAGCATCTCAGCTCATAGTCAACCTTGTACTATATCCAGCGAATAAGAGAATTTGGTGATCTAGTTCTAATTGGTCTTTGTTTTATCTTTCTGTCAAAAATGTCCGTTCTAAGCATTTTTTTCATTAAATTATTTTCCATATAATGCTGGGTATGAGTGGAATCAGTTGCCTGTAAATATTTAGAAGTCTTATTGGATCAAAGATTCTCCATGCACGAATAGGCATTTGAAGAATGTTCCTTTTGTCAAGCAAACATCTGGAGGGTGTGGTGAAGGATGTACATTTATATACCTTTTATGTTACAATTTGACAATGAACGCTGATGGGGAATGTGAGCTTATATTTTCATTTTGCCATGCTGCTTGATGTCCTCGCATGCAACCTTCCATGAGATGGATGTCCTTGCCATACTTTCATAGTAATTACGTCTATATGGATGTTTACATTGGGGTCATCTGCTGCTGTTATTGTATTGATCCATCTCACTGCCGGCCTTCCTCTACCTTGCCAAGCGTTATATCTTTCTCTAATGATCTCTCTTTTCGCATGATATGTCCAAAGTATGAAGGTTGAAGTCTTGTCATCTAAGCTTCTAAGGAAAGCTTAGGTTTGATCTCCTCTAGTACTGACTGGTTTGTTCTTCGGGCAGTCCATGATATACACAGTATTCGTTACCAGCACCATAATTCAAAGGCATCAATTTTCTTCCTGTCTATCTTTTTCACTGTCCAACTATCACATCCTTATGATATTACTGAAAATATGGCTTGGACAAGTTGAATCTTTGTAAGAAGAGAGACATCTCTGCTTTTGAAAATCTTGTCTAGGTCCTTCATAGCCATTCTGCCAAGAGCAATGTGTCATCAGATTTCTTGACTACGTGTCCTTTTTTTATTGATTGTTGATCCAAGTAAGTTAAAGTTGTCAACTATTTCAATTTCTTCTCCATCAATGATGAACTTATTGATTTTGCCAGTTGTCTGGATCTTTGTCTTCTTAATGTTAAGGTGCAGGCCCATTTTAAGACTACATTCCTTGATCTTGAGAAGCAAATGTTTCAGAACGTCTTCACTTTCAGCCAGTAATATTATGTTATGCTATGTTATGATTTATTAGATATACCGTATATCTATAAACGATGTGGTTAACAATAATAAATAATACACATTAAAATAAATTAAAATAAAAAGAACACCAAAGTAAATAGGAAGATAACATATAGGGGTATGTTTACTAAACCGCGCTAATGTCACCCACGGTAGTTCTTGCAGTAATGGTACAGATGCCCATATAAAGGCGTGGACGGTGCATCATATGACTAGCAGTGCTAGGTAACGCGCGTAACAATGCGCCTTTGGGTAACGCGTGTCACAAGGCACTATATAGGGCACATCACAAGGCACCTTAACAGGAGGCTCCTCACAAGGTACGTTGTCATGCGCCCTACAAGGTGCCCTAAACTAAGGCGCCATGAAGCCACCCCCAGAAGGCCCCGTATAAGGTGCCGTTCAAGGTGCCCCATAAAGCACCTTAGGTTAAGGCAAATGAAAAGCAGGACATGGGGTAGCAGCCTGCACATGAACACCGGATACTACACAGCTGACAGATGCAGATAGATGGACAGAAGGATGGTTGGCGACTGTGATGAGAGTAATATGTGCAGTCAGATCTGCAGAGATATGACTGTTACAGGAATGACAAATACCTGTGTAGGAAAGACATAAAAGGAGAACAAAGAGGGAGCGAACCCATGACCACTGGCCTGAAAATCACTGCACAAACCAGTAGGCCACACCACCACTGTGAGGTCCACAGCAATGGCTGCATACAAGAACACTGCAGGGCACCACACAAAACGCCTGCCGTGTGCCAGGAGAGGGCAACCCAAACAGTCACCATGATGCAATGCACATGCACAACAGGCGTCCACAGCTCATATCACAGTCTGTAAGTGGGACGAGAGCCACATAGAAACACATGCACACACACCATGAGATGCAATGCTGTGTAAACAGCATGCAAAAGAGCATGAGAGCGATACACGAAGGGTGTCAGGGGCTGGCTGAAGGGACAGCTATGTGGATGGCCCATGGACCAGGGCAACGGAACAAAAAAGGAGCATGTGAGAATCCAACCTGCACAGTGATGTGGCACAGACCAGCCAACAACAGTAGTACCAATCCACCAAGCTGACTGTTCACATGGACACTACAAAGATATAGCCATATGTAACACACAATATGCGACAGATAGGCTGCAGAGAGGGCACACTGTGGCGCACAGCACAGAGATGGAAGGGTGTGTGGAGAGGTGACGAGACTGCAGCCATTGCAAGGGCAGGTTAGCAGAACACAGGAAAGGAAAATGAATGGAACAAGTGGGAATCAAACTGGCAACCTACGGACTGCCAATGGGCATCTGTGACCACTATCCCAAACAACCCCAACCAGCACAATGCAAACAAGTTACCACAAAAGGCACACACTGGATCACAGTGCTGAAACGGATGGCCCCTCTGCTCCACTGCGAACTGCAGACATCGCGCCCCTCACCCTGATGCACCTTATGCCTGGAATAAATTCCTGGGGTCTGTGTGCCAGGCACCCTCTCAAACACACATCCAATCCATGCTGAAAACTCACCTACCTGCTGCTGCCTGTGGACTCTAACTACCCTGATCCCCCTCCTCCTTCGTCTCTCCTACCCCTGCTCCCACATTCTCTCACTTTTCCTGACTAGAATGTGGGAGCAGGGGCAGGAGAGCATGGTGTCTGTCTGACATGTCTGTGCAGCGCTGTGTACAAGGGGCAGTGCCAGATATAAGTACTGAGTTATCTATGTAATTAACCAGTTGTCTATCCCGCCTTATCCATCAATTAAAGTGGTGGCCAATGGAGGGCCACGTGGCGTGCCCAAGGCCACAAGGAATGCCAATAAGACTAGAAACCCCAGTTCCACAGGCCTGACATTGCTGTCCCCAGGTGGGATGTGAACCCACGGCCCTCTGGCCTGAGGTACCTTGTCCTAACCAACAGGCCATGTCTCCCACTGTGCAGGTGCAGTAGGTGTGGTAGTAATGAAATTAGTGAGATATTACTTTGTGATGTAACTATACCCATACACGGTACACCGTAACAATACCTGTACACCTTCCCCCTCCCCAGCAACCCCACACCCGGATGGTGTATCCCAAGGATCTGGCATGGATCCCTCATTACCCCTCCATACACAGTCCCCTGGTGTGCCCATCACCACCCATGGCTGGCTGTACCAGCTAGATACTGATGGCTCACAGAGCCACCTCCTCACACCTGAACCCTCCCTGGCTAACCAAACTCTGATCCACGCCTGGCGTGACGACATTGCTGCCTGGATGTCTCACCACAGCCTGAAAGTGAACATGGCCACGACCGTACCTCCCATCCATCATTGTAACACCTCCCTACCCCCCCCTCTGTTGTCGGTGTCTGTGGATAACTCTGTACCTCCCCCAGTGTCTCCAGGCCGCAATCTGGGGCCATCCCTGACCCCTCACCCCCGTTCACGACACACATCCATCTGATAGCTAACAGCTGCCCCCTTTCTCTACAACAGCAGTGACATCCACCCCCTCCTCCCTGAACACACCACCAATATGCCCATGCACTCCCCAATTGCATTCCATCAGTATCTCAGTAGTCTGCCCCCTGCAGGTCTCACCTGGACACACCTCATTCCCCGTCAATGTGTGCAACAATTTGCTGTGCATCCAATCCTGCACCAGGCCAGTCATGGCCACACTACCCCCCTTGTCAGGTCACGTCAAAGCCTCCCTATCCTTTATCGCATCCATGTCAAACATTCCCTGCTGAGCTCCAAATGCAGAGACTCTGTGGCTCCCCACCACCTCTCATCTCCCATCTCCCCGTACAACCCCCCCTGAAAACACTGGTCCCCAGCAGACACCCTCCACCTGTGCAGTACACCCCTACTGCTAACTCCATACCCCGCCCCTCTCACCATGATGCCCCGTACGCCATGAACAAACTACCGCTGTCCATACACCAGGCACCGTCTCCAACCCCCCACAAATCCAGGATGAAACCACATGTCCTCGCTGCAGCCATGGAAGCATGATTCCCCTGAACCCCCCCCCCCCCCCGTCCCCAGCGGTATCCCTCCCACCCCATCTGTGTCCGTGCTGACTAGATTGTAAGCTCTGATGCGCAGAACATGTCTCCCACCTGTCTGCACAGCACCGCATATGCCATGTAGCACTATACAAATGCTCAGTAGTAGTAGTACATGTCTGCACCATCACGGACACAGAACACACAGCTGACAGGGGGCACATTTCAGGCAGGCACACCAGGCTGACAACACACACACAAGGCAATAAGGTATGAAGGGAAGACACAGAGATGTAATGTCATGCTGCCACACAGTGAAGTGCATACGCAGTGCACAGGCAAATGCACAAACATGTCAATGATGTCATGTCCTAATGGCCCAGCACCACCACTCAGCTCAGACCTAATGTGTGGGTATCCGTGGGTCATACAGCAGTGTAGATGCCTCTAGAATAGCATGTGATATGCTGAGAAAGACCAGACGTCAGGGAGTCATGTAAATAAACACCTTTAATGCACACATGACATCAAAAACAGTGACATAATGCAACATGAGGACATGGTATGAGGTACGAGAGTCACATGTGGGCAAAAAGCAAAGAAGACAGGATCTCACTGATATACAGAGGTAGCACTATGCGGAAGGCCCACTGCAGTGGCTGCCATGGAAACAGGAGCAGTCATAATATGGCAATGTACAAGGACTGCACAAATGAAGCCTGGAAATAGACACACCCGCCACCACAGTGCAAAGGTACTGGCGCAATGTGAGTGGCGCAATGTCATGTCAGAAAGAGGACTGTGCACACATGCAAAGATAAGCCTGCAAATCAATGTACATTGCCACATCTGTCCAGTAAACACACACAATAACATGTACGTAGAGGTACAAAGAGACGTCCACAACAGTGCATGTACCCGCACAAATCCCACCCCGGCACATGCACTAGTGTAAGAGACGAGTCAGGCAGATGCGCATGCACTGTGTATGTTGAAACACGACAGAGTGCTGCCCCATATCCACTGTAATACCCCCTGCGATGGTCAAACAGAAATCAGAGATGGTGGCACGCATCACAGTGTTCTGGAGGCAAATAGTGTTTCATGTACAAGTGTAAGTTAGCCAAACAAATAAGCAGGACCTACAGAATGTATCTCCTGTGCCACATACGTAGCTGCATGTACCTGTGCAGCCAAATATTTATTTATTTATTTATTTGACATGTTTTGTATACCTAAAACCGTCACTCTGTATATACAACTCGAAAGTACAAATGTATCACTTGTGCTGATTTGTTTATGTGAAAACTTTTAACTTTTTAATTTTTAATAATTTTTAATAATTAAACCCCATATAAAGCAGCTATTAGGTCTCAGACTCCATGGGCAAACAGAACCCAGTCTAAATCATTTGACTGGTCATAGCCCTTTCACATAAACAAATCAGCACAAGTGATACATTTGTACTTTCGAGTTGTATATACAGAGTGACGGTTTTAGATTGACAAAGTTATTGCTCTGTGAAAAGCTCGACCAACATTATGTTTTGTATACCGCCTTTTCCTTCAATCAAAGCGGTTCACAACATACTACAAAGGTCATACATAGGCAGGGAGGACATGCACCACCTTATCATTACATCAAAGTGGTTGGAAGTGAGACTACATAGCACAGGGAATGACAATACATACATTACAATACAATTAACTAACATAGTCATACCTTCAAACAGATTTACCAACTATATAGCAAGGAACAGATGTTTCTTTTGCCTCACACGGTCCAACGCCTAAGGGCCACATCAAAGGGCCCTCTGGCGAGGCCCTCAGGCGCGGGCCCGCAAGGCGCGGGCGCGCCCCCGCAGTGACAGTTTAAAAGTTCTTTCCTCGCGATCCACTTAGCAGGGGGAGGGAGCATTTACAAACAGCTGTTCTTGATGACTTCTGCTCTCCTGCTACTGTGCACGCCCCTGCAGTGACAGTTTAAAAGTTCTTTCCTCGCGATCCACTTAGCAGGGGGAGGGAGCATTTACAAATATTGGTGCAATGACTGCGATGCGAGCCCCACACATTGGACACACACAGCTACACAATGTCAGATGGATGTACAACATACAGCACGCATGTGAGTTCCTGCTGTAGATGTACAGACAAGTGTCCACAGTGCAAATGCCACCTGTGACCCCACAAGTATAGCTATGACCATCCCAGATTACATGGCTGTAATCTTTCACCGCTCTCTACTGTTGGTTATGCTCCATTTGGTCCTGGGTTTATTTCACAGAGACAGTAGGGTAAGTAGCACAATAAGACAACCAAAACTGGTGTGGCTTTGAAAAAGGGTTTTATATAGAAATAGCTTATTAAGCAGGTACAGAACAGATGTACAAAGCTGTTATAGAGCTGCTTCAGTGTACTTCAATGAATCTGTGTGTCTGGGTGTCTGTCTGTGTGTGAGAGAGAGAGAGAGGGAGAGAGAGAGAGAAAGAAGGGTGGGGGGGGGGGGGTAAGGTGTGTCCGATGAAAATAAGAAGAGAGCAGAAAGGAGGGTGGGGGTAAGGTGTGTCCGATGAAAATAGGAAGAGAGATATTTTTGTCCTCTGTATTTTATAGTGAAATTCTTCAGCACCTCCCTCTGTCATAATTTGGTTTGTTTGAGGTCTGCTATCACTTGATTAGCAAGGAGGGGCTGTTTAAACTATGCTCATTAAGTCTGGAGACTGACATCACCAGAGTGTCAAAGCTGCTTGCAATCCAAGGTCTGGGAAAAGCCATGACACCTATGCTAGGCATAATGTCATGCTGATGTATGCTGATATCTCCCACACCTTTTTTATTTTTATTTATTATTTGTGCCTGGAAATGGTGGAAGCAAACCTGTGGTACCTGTCCCAGCTGCAATTACATGATAGTAGGCAGCTTGTCTAATACCTCCTGTATTAAATACCTTGCTATGTCCAGCAGGTCCCCTGTCCTGCACAGTACTGTCTCTAGTGTTCTAGAGATAAACAAGTCCCATTATGAGTCCAAACCTCGTGTCTTAGGTAGGGCAGCCACTACTGGGGGGGGGGGGGGAACCCAATATACTACCTCAGTGCCCGTCTTAGAGAGAATGAACAGTGCATAAGGGCTGCAGGAATTTCTGAGGAGGTTAAAGCCGAAAGGTACCAGGATGCTATGAGTGAGGGTAGGAAGCAATACTAGACTGCAGCTGACTCTGGTATTCCATGTAGTAGGAAATGCCAAATTAGCCAAATTAGCAGGCCAAATGAGCCTGGATGTAGAGATAGATGCTGGAGAAATTAAGTGTAACTACCTTAAAATGTTGTGGTGTTCTGTAGGACATGCGCTGCAAGGAGATGTACATTTGTTTCATTTTACAACATAGGAAAATTATGATAATGCATAGCAATATTTGTACAGCAGTTAAAATAATAATAGGGTGGATAAAAACATTAAAAACATGATCAGCAGTAGGTGAGTAACCAAATAACAATTCCCACACAGACACATGAGCATCTTGTAGCAAGTGTCCAACAGTTTGTTGAATGTGTCCATTCTCATAAGTGATGGTGTGATTCACTTCAGTGGATGTTGTTTTAAGGTGATCAATATAGGCATGAATTCTGTAAAGTTGAGCAGTTTATGTAGTGTCTCTTCTCCCATGCCAAGTGGTAATGGATGCACAGCATATGAGATAAAATCTGGAATGCCCATAGAGTCATTGGTAACCAGCGGTGTGGAATAAGTTGTCCCGTTAATGGTGATGGAGACCAGTGGTGTATGACTGCACCAGGTATTGTTTAGTAAATAGTTTGAACTGTACAACAAAGTGTTCTTAGGAAGGCGGATGTCATGCATTCTGGGAGCAACTGAAAAAGAAACATTCTGGGGAAAGAACAGATGAAAACAAAAGTGTCCAGCTCCAAGGTAATACAAACTGTGTGAGGTAGTCAGTGAATATGAGAGCTTAACAGTCAGGGAGCAAGAGGAGGGATTGTTCCAGCAGGAGGTGTCAGCCTCTTTAAATTGGTGAGGTTGACACTTGAACTGAAATGTAGTCTGCTCACACAAACTGGGGTCCATTGGCTTGAATGAAGTCCAGGTATCGTCCAGTGGCTGCACCCAGGTGAGATGGTCCACAGGATACATAAGCATATTATCAAACGGCACACCAATATTAACAACAGGATAAACAACTGTGTGTTGTCCTGACCATGGGATCAAAGTACAGATAGAGCAGCCTTGTGGTGAACAAATGGGAACACTAACTGTCCACCAATCAAGGTGAGCTATAGCAAATTCAGGTATTTTGGTACTAGCCATATGGACGAGAGATGGTGGCCAGTGTCCTAACTTAGCAGTGATCAGAATTTCCTTTAGTATAGTAATAAACTCGATCTGTACTTGATCACAGGCAAGAGCCCAGGAAATATTCTTTCCAAATCTATATTCTGCATGTACTAAGGTAGCAATTTTCTGTTCTATAATGGGAGATATAAGAGCAAAGGTATCTACAACTACATTGGACAGTTTAGAGGAAGCTTCATTAATAATATGTTGTGAGGTAAAACCATCAGCAGCATGCTGAGCAGTGGATCCCATTTTATTACATAAATGTATAAAGTTTTATAACATAAATGTACAAAGTTTCCCAAAGTTTTTGTCATGGTTAATTTCCCTGTTATATGTAAACTCATGCCGGCCTATTGCTGTTCGTGAGTAGTTTTGTACACTGTAAACCGCGCTGATGATAAAAAGTGCGGTATAAAAGAACTGTTAAATAAATAAATAAATTACGGAGCACCTCTATATCAATTATATTAAGGGCACCCAGTGCAGTCCCTGTGCCACCTAAAATTGTATCAATTAATTCACGCTTGTGTCGAAATTGCTTGGCTCGGGGTGTTACTGACTGCATATCAAACCAAGTATTGAGTATTTGTATGTGGTTGGCAACAAACTGAGAGCAATTTGGATATTTGTGAGTAACTAGAAACAATTTGGGAAATAGATGCCAAGTAAGAAAATGGTATTCCACATCATATAAAACATTGTGTGGTGCATCATATTTAATCTGAAATGGATGTCCTTCCTGAAATGGGTGGATATCAGAAAGGTAGAGTACAGGAGGAACAGAAGTGGTGGGAGGGGTGGGATGAGGGGTGGTAGGTAAACAAGATACATCCAAAAGGAATGAAGTCTCAGTGATGTGCTGTTGATCACTCAGAACCCATGTATAAGTTATTTTCCAGGTACCTCTGTCCTGACAGGAAATATTGTACAAAATCAAGCCAGGAGGACCCAGAAAGTAATGTTCTGGAGGTGCCCTCAATTCTTGTGTCCTTTCTAGAGAAGTGGAAACTGATGGCGCCCACTGTACTTGAGTGATGTTTAATGAATAGAACAGTGGCTTGTCCTGTACGGAACAGAAACTCAGGATGACCAGATCCTTTCCTTCCGGGAAAGGTGGGGGTATTTCTTGATAGCGATATACCCCACCTGTGGAGTTAGCCCAGCCAATCGTGCATATTCGGATGATAGTTCCTGTAATGAGACTTGGGTAGAAGAGAGCAGATACAAGAACAAAAGGAAACCGAGACATAATAAAAGCTAACTTGTTTCACTCTACTAGGGAGTAAAACTAGTGCTCCCCACTTATACTATGCAACAACAGAAATAATGTTTACTACTTATTTACATAACTATTAGACACATGTCCAGTATATAGGACACATCAACTATACAGCAGAAGTAAATAGTTACCATCCTCAAGCGACTTGTTTAGAAAGCAGCTGTGCGTGCTGTCTTCAGAAAGCAGTTGTCCGTGCTGTCTTCAGAAAGCAACTGTCCGTGCTGTCTTCAGAAAGCAACTGTCCGTGCTGTCTTCAGAAAGCAGCTGTCCGTGCTGTCTTCAGAAAGCAGCTGTCCGTGCTGTCTTCAGGTGGTATCTGAAAACAAAGACTGATAAAACACGTATTACCCATATGATTTCAACTGGGTGATGTGTTTCCAATATTGCTGGTTGTCGGGCATTAGGATCTGGTATAGGCTTGGGCCTAAGGTATCAGTAACTAAGTACGATCCCTCCCACTTTGCAGTTCCAAAGGGAAGGTTTGGTCTAGGTCTCAGGTTCATCACTTTATTCCCAACCATGAGAGGCCTTAAATCGGAACCTTTTGCATGTACCTTCTGCAAATAATCTCTAGCTTTTTCTGTGTTAGCTAGCACAGTGGTCTGAATTTCTTTTAGATGTTCTTGCAGGGATTTCATCCACTCATTGGTGAAAATTACGGTCTGGTCCTGTGGAAGAAAAGGATGCAGCATATTTTCCCACCGTGGCATTGGCCTTCCCATTAAGGCTTCATAGGGTGCAAAACCTGTGGATTTACAGACATTAGCTCTGATATGCATAAGGACTAAAGGGAGCACCAGATCCCAATTTTTCCCACTCAGATTAAGGATAGGGCTGAGGTGGGCTGATTCATTCTTTCTACCTGCCCTGCTGCCTGTGGATGGTACGGAATGTGGAGTTGCTGTTCTATGCCTAGAAAATCAAACAATTCCTTGATGAGCTGAGAAACAAATGCAGGACCATTATCAGAATCAATAGTCTTAGGAATGCCCCAGTGTGTAAAAAATTGCATAGTTAGGATTTCTGCAGTGGTTCGAGCAGTTTGATCTGGGACAGGGAATGCTTCTACCCAATGAGAAAAGGAATCAACAACAGTGAGTAAAAATCTATTTTTCCTAGCTGTTAATGGAAGAGGGCCCACATAATCTATTTGCAATCTCTCAAATGGGCCACGAGGAGGTGCTCTCATTAACTGTCCCCTTCTCTTTTCAGGTTGCCTCCCAAATGAAGCACAGATTACACAGGAGGAAACATGATCCTATATATCGTGTTTCATTTCTGACCACCATACCAACCTATTAAGGATAGTCTGCATTTCTTCTGCTTTAGGGTGTCCCATAGGGCCTGTACCATGAACCCAATGCATCCACTCTTTACCTCGAGCTCTGGAGATAGCTATAACCAAGCCTTCCTCTCTTTTTACACATAGAATGTCTTTCTCTATAGTGAGTGTGAGAAAGGGTGTGTGCTGAAATAGGTTATCTGGGGCGTCCTGCACAAGCTTCCTCAAATTGGAAAGTTCAGGGTCCTTTGTCTGCAGTGCTATGAAGTAATCTGGTGGTATTATCTGATCATAATCTGTGGAACGTGTAGCAATAGCAACCATGCATGTCTGCTCATACCAGGGCCATATGAGGCCTATATGGCATGCTTCCTTGGCTAGTGAGTCTGCTAATGTGTTTCCTTTCACTAAAGGGCCTTTCTTCCTATGTGCCTTTACTTTAATTAAAGGTACTCTCTGAAACTTCTCACTCAATTCTTGTGCCATAGTCCACAGTGATGAATTTTCCACTGTGGACTCATCTGTAGATTTAAATTTATTTGCCAGCCACCAGGGTAAACAGGGCAATGGCACTTTTAAAGACATAATCAGAATCTAAAATGATTTGTATCTCTGGGTGTGAATCCTGATATTGTTTGTCGCACCCCCTAGTGGCCAGGCGGTAGCCTAGTGGTAGGAGACGGAACTTATTTATTTTTATGTCCCTTGTTTAGCCTCTATGCAAAGTAGTTGTGAACAGTAATTCAGCCGAGAGGTTTTCTTTTTCAAGGCACACAGGATTTTTATTTATTTATTCTCCAGGCAAGATGAACTTGGCAGTTCAAAAAATATCATAACATAAAAATTGGTGGATATTTTCTCCAGTGAAACAAAAACAGAAACTTGCTTCTTCATTCAGCTTGTATACAATGCTAGGCAATCAGTGTATCTTCAGGTAGAAAATAGCCAGTACTATTTAAGCCAAACAGCTTCCAGGTTGGTTACAAACTTTACATTCTTCCAATTAGTTAAACCAATGGTACTTTTTACTGCAGCTATTCTTCTTCCCTTCACAAACGTTTCTTAGAGGCTGAGTTAACAACTCTGGCATTCACTTGTAACATAGTCTTTTAACAAGTCTGAAACAAACCACGGAGCTCAGCAGCTCATTAGCATAATCTTCTCAGCACAGCTCAACTGAAATCCAAGCCTCTAGGTTTCTTCACTTTTTAAAACCTTATGGCTTGTTAGTTTGGGCATAGACTAAAGAACAATCCATCTCCTGATCTGAAGGTAAATCTTACAACACAGATTCTCCCAAATCCATACTTTCCCCTTCAGAATCAGAGGGTAAATGGTCAGACTTTGGGTCAGAAGTAACAGGCTTTAATCTTTCTAAAACATTTAAAACTTTCTGCCAAATTGCTTCTTCTCTCTGCTGGGGACTCTTGAGGGAATTAGGAGACTTCTTATCTCTCAGGGAACTAGGAGAAGCTTTTAAAGTGCTCACCTTGCTGTGGGGAAACCAACTCTCCTCAGAGTTTAGTGCCACGGGCTCAATTTCCATACACTCAGGTGAAGACAACTCTCGGCCATTTCCATAGCTTACTTCCTCTCTCTCATAAGCTTTCCCTCTCACAGGATTACTTCCATACCTCTTGCAGGACTCCTTGGGCTCTTGCCTTACTCTGCAAACAGGCCTTGCCTCGTGTTCCTCCTGTTGCTGCCTCCTGGGCTGCCTAGGCTCCAAGTGCCAGCAATGCTTGCCACTTGCAATGCCTTCTCGGCTTGCCTCGTCACTTCCAGCTTCTCCTGTGGCTCTGCTCCTGTCTCCCAGGCTCCTCCTGTCTCCCAGGCTCCTCCTGTTTCTAATTTCCTCCACTTTATATTGGTGAATCTCCCTTTCCTTTCCTAGCTCCACCCCCAGCTGTTCCTCATTATCAATGCTGGTTGCCATAGAGCTAGGGCGTGTCTTTCTACTACTGACTCTGTGCAGGGAGTTTTTTTCTAATTCTAAAGTTTTAACCCCTGACGTCCTGGAGCTAACTGCATTTTTAGGGGAAAATGCCTGTTTTTTCCCTCTTCCTTTATACTCTCCGCTAGCTTTGCCACCACAGACCCCCCCCCCCCCTTAAAATATTCCGGGCTGGCAGACAACTGTCGGCACAGCACGGAATCCTCAAACTTGGGTGCTGACCTGCGGGGCAGTTACTCTGAGTAGGTTTTGTAACGGCCAATCAGGCTAACGCTACCCGCTCATGTCCCATGGACAATACTTCAATATGGAAGGTCCGCTGCCTTCCCTTCCTGGTCCCTACGATATAGGAGACTGGTCCTACCTGTTTGATAACACTAAATGGACCTTGCCACTTGGTCTCAAACTTTGGGCTAGGCTCTTCCATCATTATGACGACCTTGTCCCCGATTTCTAATTGGCGAGGTCGGGTCTGCCCGGTGGTAATACTCTCTTCTGCCCTCTGGATGGCCCGCTGTAAGCGACCGTTCAGGTTCGTTAAAAAGTCTTGAACCTCTACTTTCCTAGGGGCTAGTATACCTCTCTGTTCCCTTACAGACGACCGAGGATATGTTACCTCCTCGTGCCAAGGCTGCAATAAATTTATGTGAAAAACTCGCCATTTTCCCTTTTTACTCTTGATTAAGTATAATAACGGAGCTACCTGTTTTATGACCTTACAAGGTCCCTTCCAAGTGTTCCTGAACTCAGGGTTCTTTCTAACCTCTGTTACAGAAACCGTTTGGCCTACCTCTAACTGAGGTCTAGTGCGCCAGTCATAACCATTCTTCGGCCAGGTTTGACTGGGCTTTTCATTTCTCTTGACTCCCTGGAATCCCTGCCCTAACTTTACTGGGACCCGTGGTCGGTGCCAAGATACTTCATCCCCCATCCTAGAAATGGGCCTTTTCCTGCGGTCAGCGAGCTGAGGGCCTAGGTCCACGTCTATTCTATCTTCACACGTGGCCGCAAGCCCTTTTAATTCGGCTCGGCCAGAGGGACCGAATCCCCACGACCCTCTCCGAGAGGTGCTCACTTCCGGTTTCTTCCCCACTAGGGGAGCCACTAATGGGTTAGGCTTTGCCTGGGTCTTACTAGAGGGGACGGGTAACTTACTCTTCTCTTTACTGCCTAAGGGTACTTCCTCCTTACTAGGCCTAGCTTGTCTGTCCAACCCCTCATTCCCTGCAGCCTGTTCAGTCACCCGTTTGGGTATTTTAGCACTCGGGGTAGTCCTACAGACTTTCAAAACAAACCTAGGTTTATTGTCTGGGGACTCCTTCTTGGGTACTCTCCCTTCTGGTTTCTTCCCAAACAATGGAGCTAACACTGAGTTAAGTTCTATCCAGGTTTTTCTAGGGGCACGGGATACCTTATTCCCTTCCTTACTGGGTGTATGGTTCTCTTCTGGCTCCTTAGTTTCTCCTAATAAACCTTCTTCCAGGCCACGTCTGAATTGCGGCCAGTCTTTCCCTAACACCAAGGAATGGGGAAGCTTAGGGACTATGGCAACAACCACTTCTTTTTCTAGCACTAAGCCCTTCACCTTCACCTTACTTAGGGGGTATGTCGATGCGGCACCATGCACACATCTAATCTTAATGCTCTGGTCAGTTGGTCTTGGGGTCTGACCTCTGTGAGCCTGTATATCAGTCCATAGCTTTTTCGAAATCATGGACTGATCAGCCCCCGAGTCTAACAGAGCCTCTATGGGGATGCCCTCCACCTCTACATCGAGCAAGAATCCTCCCCCATTTCCCTTGCCATGGGTGGACACAAGTGCTGTCGTGGTCTGGCAATTACGACTAAAATGCCCCACTTCCCCACAAGTGAAACATTTGCCTGGAGCAAATACTGGTTTTCTCTTAGGCCTAAGTTCTCTGATTTCCCCCAGCATGGTGTTCCCTGTCTTTTCTGAGACTCCCTTCTTTTGACCTTCAGCAACACCCACCTGCGCCTGGCTGACCAACCTGGCTTCCAGGAAGCGTTCCGCCAGCGAGGTTGCTTCCTTGGTGTTCTTGCAGTCTTGGAGTATCAGGAAAGACTTTAATTCCACGGGAACAGCCTCCACAAATTGTTCCAGAATTATGCCATCTAGGAGAGAATCAAGACTTTTATCCTGTGGTTCTAACCACTTCCAGACTAACCCTTTTATTCGTTGGCATAAGGCGCGTGGTGTTTCTCCCGGTTTTAATTTGCACGCCCTCAAATGGCGCCAATAAACCATGGGAGTAAGACCCATTCTATCTCTTATTGCCTTTTTGACCTCTTCATAAGAGGAGGCCAGATCGCTGGGCATTGCGCGATATGCCGCCAGTGCTTCACCAGTGAGTGAGGCAGCTAAGCGGACTGCCCATTGATCTTGGGGCCATCCACTTAGGTGGGCCACTCTTTCGAAAACTTCGATATAGTCATCTATATCATCGTCCTTTGTCAGAGGACCAAATGAAAATATTCCCCTTCCAGGTAACCCCAGTCCTTGTGAGGCTCCTAAGGAACCTGTCATTGTCCTCAGTGCATCAGAAGTATTCTTTTGTTCCCCCAACCAGTTACTCATCATCTTGAGTAGCAGTTGCTGCTGGTCCCTCACCATGGCGACGACACGTTCCTGGGCTTGAGCCGCCAATTCTTGCTGCTCCCGGAATCGTTCAGCCATCCAGCTGAGCAGTTGCGCTTGCTCCATATCCGCGACGCTGCTGGAAAACAAACAAACAAAAGAAAACACACCAAGTGCGGCTCTCTCACTCGCACCCTGTTCCCTTAGAACTTCTGCTTAGGAACCACTGTACCCCACCCTGGCAGGCAATCCAGATCAACCCTCTTAGCTACTGGTTACCTGGTAGCAAGGTTGACTCAGGCTCAGCAAATAGGGATCCTCTGGAACATACAATCTGGCCCTTCCCTCTGCCGGTGGTCCGGTTCCTGTAGTTCCCTCTGGTATCACTCCACACACTGCTTATGTCAGGATATGCTTGAAGAAAAAAAATCCAAGAACTACGCCAATGTCGCGCCCCCTAGTGGCCAGGCGGTAGCCTAGTGGTAGGAGACGGAACTTATTTATTTTTATGTCCCTTGTTTAGCCTCTATGCAAAGTAGTTGTGAACAGTAATTCAGCCGAGAGGTTTTGTTTTTCAAGGCACACAGGATTTTTATATATTTATTCTCCAGGCAAGATGAACTTGGCAGTTCAAAAAATATCATAACATAAAAATTGGTGGATATTTTCTCCAGTGAAACAAAAACAGAAACTTGCTTCTTCATTCAGCTTGTATGCAATGCTAGGCAATCAGTGTATCTTCAGGTAGAAAATAGCCAGTACTATTTAAGCCAAACAGCTTCCAGGTTGGTTACAAACTTTACATTCTTCCAGTTAGTTAAACCAATGGTACTTTTTACAGCAGCTATTCTTCTTCCCTTCACAAACGTTTCTAAGAGGCTGAGTTAACAACTCTGGCATTCACTTGTAACACAGTCTTTTAACAAGTCTGAAACAAACCACGGAGCTCAGCAGCTCATTAGCATAATCTTCTCAGCACAGCTCAACTGAAATCCAAGCCTCTAGGTTTCTTCACTTTTTAAAATCTTATGGCTTGTCAGTTTGGGCATAGACTAAAGAACAATCCATCTCCTGATCTGAAGGTAAATCTTCCAACACAGATTCTCCCAAATCCATACTTTCCCCTTCAGAATCAGAGGGTAAATGGCCAGACTTTGGGTCAGAAGTAACAGGCTTTAATCTTTCTAAAACCTTTAAAACTTTCTGCCAAATTGCTTCTTCTCTCTGCTGGGGACTCTTGAGGGAATTAGGAGACTTCTTATCTCTCAGGGAACTAGGAGAAGCTTTTAAAGTGCTCACCTTGCTGTGGGGAAACCAACTCTCCTCAGAGTTTAGTGCCACGGGCTCAATTTCCATACACTCAGGTGGAGACAACTCTCGGCCATTTCCATAGCTTACTTCCTCTCTCTCATAAGCTTTCCCTCTCACAGGATTACTTCCATACCTCTTGCAGGACTCCTTGGGCTCTTGCCTTACTCTGCAAACAGGCCTTGCCTCGTGTTCCTCCTGTTGCTGCCTCCTGGGCTGCCTAGGCTCCACGTGCCAGCAATGCTTGCCACTTGCAATGCCTTCTCGGCTTGCCTCATCACTTCCTGCTTCTCCTGTGGCTCTGCTCCTGTCTCCCAGGCTCCTCCTGTCTGCCAGGCTCCTCCTGTTTCTAATTTCCTCCACCTTATATTGGTGAATCTCCCTTTCCTTTCCTAGCTCCACCCCCAGCTGTTCCTCATTATCAATGCTGGTTGCGATAGTGCTAGGGCGTGTCTTTCTACTATTGACTCTGTGCAGGGAGTTTTTTTCTAACTCTAAAGTTTTAACCCCTGACGTCCTGGAGCTAACTGCATTTTTAGGGGAAAATGCCTGTTTTTTCCCTCTTCCTTTATACTCTCCGCTAGCTTCGCCACCACATGTTGCATACAAGCTACAAAAGCAGCCAGCTCACAGTACTGTGCTGACGCTGACCCACAGGAATACTGTCTCTGCAGTACCACTTGGTTATTTGGGTCCAATTGTACAATTGCAAAACCTGCTAGTCGCCTGCCTCCTTCACATTGGCTACTACCATCAATATATACTGTAGTAAGAAAAGGTGAAATTTTGTCTAGTCCCAGTTCCCTAAAGATCATGTGATTGGGGGCACTGGGTGAGGACTGACAGTCATGAGGTTGCCCCTCCAGCAAGATTCCAGCCACTTGCACGTTAGGTTCTTTCAGCAATTCAAACTTTACATTCTGTGCCTGCAAGATGAGAGTCCACTGGACTATTCTCTCAGTCCTAATCTTGCTACATGTTAACTTTCCCTCTACAATGAATTTGAGTGGGGTGTGGTGACTGCATATGTATGTGGTTTGAGCACCAATGATGTATGTAAATTTTTGCATAGCAGCATAGGAAGCACAGTTTCCCATTTTGAGTTCAGGAGAAGTGAGAACTCTGGAACAGAAGGCAATAGGGCGATCTACTCCTCCTAGGCGTTGTGATAGAGCTGCACCTATACTGTTCTCTCCAACTACAGGGTACAGGAAAAAATGTTGTGTGTGATCTGGGTGTGCAAGAACAGGAGCAGAAGTCAAAATGTGCTTTAATTTAGTTACAGCTTCTGTATGTTCTTCCTCCCAAACATAACCTTTACTTTTTAGCAGGGAGTAAAGTGGAGCTGCCACTTCAGCATAATTATGCATGAAGTCACGACAGAAACCTGTGAGCCCTAGAAATGACTGGAGTGATTTCTGATCTGTAGGAAGTGGAAGTTTCTATATCAGCTCTATCCTCTGAGAATCTACAGATTTGCCATCCTGGCCAATTGTAACCCCTAAAAAGGACACCTGTGATTTACACAGTTGAGCCTTGGCAGGATTAACTTTAAGACCAGCTTGTAAGAGGGCTTTTAAAACTTCTCTTACATGATTCCAGTGTACAGCTTCATTCTCAGACTGAATCAGAATGTCATCTACATACTGAATTATATTATCTCTGCAAGACAATAGTGACAGGGCTTCCTGCATGTATTTATGGAAGATCGATGGTGAATCTTTATAGCCCTGTGGAAGCACAGTCCATGCATATTGTTTATTCAGCCACTGAAAGGCTGTTTTGTACTGGCATTCAAGGGCCAGGGGCAGACTCCAAAACCATATCATTGGATATGTCTAAAACAGAGAAAAATGTACATTTGGGGTTCAGTTTAGAGATCATTTCAGGGTATGAGGCTACTACGGGCACTACAGATTTTGAAACTTGATTCAGGGCACGGAAGTCCATAGTGAGCCTGAAGGAACCCCCCGGTTTAACTATTGGCCAGGCTGGTGAATTGCATGTTGAAGAAGTAGGTCTAATTAGACCCCTCTCCTCCAGTATCTTCACAATTTTAGTCACTGGTTCTATAGCCTGATGAGGTACTGGGTATTGTTTCTGTGGTGGAGGATCCTCGCCTTCCAATAGTATTTCTGTGTGCATTTTCCCACAATCTAACTTGTCTTGTGCCCAGACTGGAATATCAGCCACCTCTGAGGGAATTACACACAGATCATACTGCTGAGCTGCCTTGGTGCACTGAGTTGCTAACTGCATAGGAATGACTTCATGCACTAAAGTTTTAGAAGCACTTGAAGTTCCTGTATACTGCCACAATCTAAGATTAGCCATATCCACCACCAGATTTAACTGGTTGAAAACTTCAATTCCAATTATTTCTTTTGGTGTGTTCACTATAGTGGAGGCAGTGGTTTCCAACATTTCCTTGTTTTGTTCACTGTGCACAGGGATACCCCATTTAACTGGGATAGCCACACATTTGGAAGCTGTATCATTAATTCCTTGAATTTCATAAATTTCCATATTTTTCTGATCTGCAGTGGGAGAAGCTCTGTTTGTAAAACTAATTCCAGCCCCTGTGTCAATCAAAGCTAGTTTATCCTGACCCCCTATTCTGCTGATAACATTGGGGCATCCACAAGAGTCCAGTATCAAGGATGTTACAAGCCTTAAACTGTATTCCGGGCCTGTATCTGTTTCATCATCCAGAGGCTCTGGAATCGAATCCTCTGCTGAGAGAACGGAGGCAGGCTGGGCTATGAAGGCTAGAGACATTTTGTTATCTGAACCCAGAAGGTCAGGACACCCCTATGCACTAGCCTTGTGTTTGTCCTGAGCTGCTTGTATGTCCTGTTTTAATTTATCTATTTCTACCTGCAGTATGTGTTTGTCCTGTTCCCATTTAATTTTCTCCTTTTCTAATCCATCTCTCTGTGCATTGAGCTCCTGAAAAGGAATGTAACCTGAGGAATTTCTAAAAGTACCTCTGCCTTTTCCTCTCCAAGGTGTGTGTCCTCTATATCCTTTGTCTGTGTTTTTGTGTATTGAGAGGATCCCTCAGCTTGCCACTTCCGTGCTTCTGATACTGTTATGACCTGCGAGGGCTGGGTCTTCCAAACAGACCCAATTCTGAGCATTAAAGTATCAAAAGGGGTTGCTTTAGGGTCTTCAGAAAATAACAGAAGGTATTTTGTAATCTCAGGGGATAGCAATTCTAATAAAAATGCCTTATGTGTACTCTCCCCATAATCTTCTGCATTGGGCCAGGACTCCTGCTCATTAAGAACTGCTTTTAAAATCCAGGCTCTATATGCAAACTGTTCCAGTGTATCATTTGGTAGAGGTGAAATAATTTTAAATACTTGCATTGGGGAGCAGTGAAATAGTTTCTCAATACCCCTTTTAACCAACTGGTATGGGTGAGTGAGACAGCCAACTTTATAATAGTGTGGCCCCAGAGCCAGATGCATAAGTCTATCAAAGTCCGATTGTTTTCTTCTGTATTTCCCTAGACCCCAGTGAATCAGAATATCAGTGGCCCATTTGCACCATTCATTAACATTAAAAGGCATAGGGCCCGCTTTCTCAACTATCCTTTCCATGTCCCTATCTTTTAATGAGTCCTGCAGCATCACTTTAACTGGTGCTCTGAGTTCGGTACTGGGTGCCAGGTCTGAGTCATCTGAATTATCCTCCTGACACAGGTCCTGGTTATTGCTCTGTTCTGGCTGAGATAAACTATTAGGATTTTCTTCTGTGCTGTTTTCCTCTCTATTTTTCCCATTCCTAAGCTCAGCTATAGATACTTCTGTATTCTTTTGTTTATAGGGTGTATCATAGGCAGGGGGGCTGAGGGTGAAATAGTGCAGAGCTTATATTTCTTTTGTCTTTCAGAGGCCAATTCATCCTTAACGTGCCTCAATTCAAGTTTAAGTGCTTCTAATTGCTCACTAACAGTTATAAAGGAATTTGTGGCTTGTATCACCTGAGCCCTTTGCATGGAAATGCAAATCTGTGCCTCCTCCAGGTCTTTGGTTAATTGTGTACACTGAGAATTCAGTTCAGTATTGTCCTGTTTCATGCTAATGAGCCCCTTGCACATACCTTGAATAAAAAGGCATTTTCTTTTATTTGTTTTCTTTTTGAATTCTTGATAATGGTTTAACATTTGTCTTTGAATATTATACCATGATGCCTCAGGGAATTCCCTTTCAAAGGGATCACCTTTTCTCTTACAGTATGTCAATACTATTTCTTTAAGTTCTTTAAAATTAAAGGCTTCCATATTTGAGACTGCAGAAAGACTGTAGTTGATACAGGGGCCTAGCTTATTATGTTTTTATTTGGTTTTATGCGACTATCTCAAATATGCAACCTTGGAAGGAGGAATGCTCACTTTTATGAAGAAGTGAGACTTAGAATTATAGTTGGAATGGCATAAATTGTATGGGTGTTCAGTAAAGAGTACTGGCATAAAGACCACACCTTAAAATTATACCTGAATAAAAAGTGCTTACCACCTTTTAACAGGGTGGAAGTTTAGGGTGAAATTTTAGTAAGAAGGGTGTTAGGAGATTAACAGAATTGTCAGTTACTGTATCAGTTGCAGCAAACTTTAAGCCTGCCCTCACCAAGATACATACTGACAGGAGACTGAGAAACAAAAAGCAAAAGGACAGGAGGTAATATTGTTACCAGAAAAGATGTATATTGTATTCAATGAGGGACTGTTTACCTGTGTACCACTTCCAAACTAAATCTGGACTTTTCTTAGCAGCTCAAATACTAGAGAAAAATCTGTGCCTTGTAGCAAACCGTAACTACATACAAATAATAAAATTGCAAGCCACTCTATGTAATGTCCCTAGGTGTAGGTAATATAAAAATTCAGGATTATTACAGAGTCTTTTGACAATAAAAATCTCACCTTGTCTAACCCACAAAACAAAGCTATCACTGGAACTTTTCACTAAATAGTGTGTCATCCAGCCTGTAACCAAAGTTGTCAATTGTAAATGGTCACAAGGGCTTTTGATTTTCCTGTGGCACCCTGTCTGAAATCCACTTTAATGTTTAAAACAAAATTGCTACTTACCCAACTGGAGATCTGCTGCGAAGTCTGAGACGGGCCCCCATAAAATGTAATCTTCTGAAATATAATCTTTTTCCGCTGCCGCTCCACTTTTGGCTACTCTCCGTTTGGTCCTGGGTTCATTTCACAGAGACAGTAGGGTAAGTGGCTTGGAAAAAGGGTTTTATATAGAAATAGGCTTATTAAGCAGGTACAGAACAGATGTACAAAGCTGTTATAGAGCTGCTTCAGTGTACTTCAATGAATCTGTGTGTCTGGGTGTCTGTTTGTGTGAGAGAGAGAGGGAGAGAGAGAAAGAAAGAAGGGGGGAGTAAGGTGTGTCCGATGAAAATAGGAAGAGAGCATAAAGGAGGGTGGGGGGCAAGGTGTGTCCAATGAAAATAGGAAGAGAGCAGAAAGGAGGGTGGTGGGGGGGTAAGGTGTGTCTGATGAAAATAGGAAGAGAGAGAGATATTTTTATCCTCTGTATTTTATAGTGAAATTCTTCAGCACCTCCCTCTGTCATAATTTGGTTTGTTTGAGGTCTGCTATCACTTGATTAGCAAGGAGGGGCTGTTTAAACTATGCTCATTAAGTCTGGAGACTGACAGCACCAGGGGGTCAGAGCTAATCTCATCAGGTAAATTACGCTCATTAAGTCTGGAGACTGACATCACCAGAGTGTCAAAGCTGCTTGCAATCCAAGGTCTGGGAAAAGCCATGACACCTATGCTAGGCATAATGTCATGCTGATGTATGCTGACAATGGCCATGCAAAGTCACGAGTGACGTCTCAATGTTCCACAGCAATGCAAAGGTGATGTGTCTCTGCTGCGATAAACGCAACACCAAGAGAGAGCACGGCAGCAATGATGTGTCTGTCCCCCCAGTGATGCTCAAAGTATCAGGCCAACAATGATGTCCAACATAGGCATGTGTCCAACTCACATAGGTCCATCTCCCACTGACACCATCACTCACGGACCATTGCATGGAGGTGTCCTGTCCACCCACAGTTGGGCAATGGGGACTCCAGATGCAGCGTAGTAAATGTGCTGTGTGTGTTGGCTGCGCCCTGTGTTAAAATGAGTAGAGAAACGGTAAAGGTATGCTACACACACCATCAGGTCACAATGCAGACAGTGACACCACAATATGTACATAATGAATCCCCAGAAATGAAAACATGACACGACCACAACACACAGCACAGTGCATGTTGACCACAGCAGGAGATGGCACTACAGACCAGGTTGCCATCTCGACCTGGTCATGTCTATGCCCATGTCACACAGCGATCCTAGAGGTCCACAGCATGTCCAGCACTGGTGGTGCACAGAGATCCCACAGAAAGGCACGATGATACAATCAGGCCAAAAGAAACATCTACACGTGGATGTCAGGCAAAAAAGATCTAAGGTGCAACCTACCGTCAGTGTGCAGCAGGTGTCTGATGGGGACTGTCTGAGCTAGGCAAAGGGCACAAGGGGTCACAGTAGAGGCAGAGGATGTCAATGAAATGCATCCAATCACCACATCGTCATGTTCAGCCGTCAGTGGCACATGTCCAAGGTATGGTGAGATGCATGTAACTGAAATGTTGATGCTTAGTGTCCTGTCAGCAAACATGAGACAAGTCAGGCAACAATATATGACACATGCGTAGACACATGCGCACAATATACACAAGGGCAACAGCAGAAGGTCACAGATAGAGGAGTGATCACCACTGCACAGGAGTCCAGACACATCCCTGCCCCAGACAATGCCAGAGGGCATCAGAAGGTACCGTCACCTAGACACGCCCCAAAGACACAGAGACATACACAGTGAGACAAGGTGAGCATGCCGCAAGTAGCATTTGGCATGTCTGTGCACAATCAGCGACCAGTGGAGACAATCATTACAGTCCATGCAATGATACACTGATGTTGTGTAATGCCACAATGCCAGGGAAGGCTGTACATGCTATCCACCAACCCCACACCCTGTGCCTGGAGACACACACAGCCCGGTCACGTGTGCCCCAAATACAGCGTGTAAACACCAGAAATGTGCACAGGCCAATGGCCATATGCGTGTCAACCGGAATATATGGGGGATGGAGCCGCAGGCCAAACAGGTGTACAACAACATAGGTGCAGTGGAGAGGGAAATACAGACATGTATAATGCTGCACTGCCCCCACAGTACATTTACCTTTATGTCCACCCACCCCAGTCACCTGCAGGCCTGAATGACATACACACAGCTTCCACATGCATGCACCACAGCACCGGGCAGGATCTGCAGCCTATCATGGGGAGTCAAAAACACAAGTGACATATATATATGTCATGATAGTGCCGTGAAACACATAGGGAAGCACATAGATGGAGACACATATGCAAATCCCCACATATGCAGAACTTACAGGAGAACAGCTCCTCGATCAGATGTTGCCTGACTGCCATCTTTTCACGTGTGTCACCACGGCCATGTACAGGAGGGCACACATTATCCTCCTCCAGATCCTCATTCATTTTGACTGGGACATTGTGCCTGAGAGCAATGTTGTGCAGGATGCAACAGGCCAGAATGATACGTGCCACTGTCATGGGTCCGTATTGTAAGGCACTGCCGGTCCTATCCAGACACCTGAAGCGACTCTTCAGAATGCCAAAGGTGCGCTCAATGACTGAATGGCTGGAGGCCCCTCCTGCCCCAGCTGCCAGACATGATCCCCTCATCTCTGCTGGTCTGCCCTGCCTGACACCTGCCAACCCCCTGACGGGACAGCACCTAGTTCCGCGCTCTGTCATGGGGTCCCTGTGTTCACCCACATGCCTCGTCCATCTGGCTGGGGTGGTGGTGTCAGGCCCGGCAACCCCCCACATGCCAGGCCGGCCCCCCCTTCCGACCTGGTCCCGCCACCTCCCCCATTGGCTGGTCCGTTGATCCATGGTCCCCCTCTGCCCCCTCCCCTGCTAGCTGGCCACTGTCGGGTACATCCTTGTTTCCCTGTTCTCGGTTGGGTGTATGGCTCTGAACTGTCCTCAGTAGCCCCCCACCCTATGCAACGCTACCTCTGTGTGTGTACCTGTTGCTGCACCCCTACTGCTATGCTGTCCCCAGGGGGTACCCCATGAATCTGTTCGTGGTCTTCTTGTTTCACCCTCTGTACACAGTCCCTTGGTGCACTACCCCTGCCCATGTGTGCAGTGGCGGTCTGTGCATCTCGCAGGAATATTCTTGGCATAGGGCCATGCATGGGAGGTGGTAGCACACTGTCTGCGCCCCTGTCTGCGGTTTTGAGGGCTGCCAGCCTGTGAATGGGTGGGTGGGGTACCTAGACCTGGCTGTGGGCCTTTGCAGGGCCCTGCTGGGATTGGCAGGTGCCCTGGGATGGCAATGCATGGTGACCGTTGGTGTGTCAGGGCCACATGGTGTGGGGCTGGGGACATGGCGTGGGGAGGGGGTGTGTGGGTGGGATGGTGTAACATTTTTGTTTATTTTAGGGCATGTGTTTATGAGCATAAGACAGACAGTGGTGACGTTTGGCCGCGGATGGAGGTTTGGTGAAGTATATGGGTTCTTTTTTCATGTTTTGGAGTAATTTCTTGCATTAAAAACAATTTTTTGCTTTTTAGGTATATGTTGTGGATTCTCTCGGGACCTGGTAGAGGGTATCACTCATATCAAGTTCATTGCTGCTTCGTTGGGGAGATCTTCAGTGGAGTTGTTACAATTTGGTTTTATTATGACATAAGCCACAGTCGGTTCCGATACGTGTTGCTGGAACAGAGATAAGACTAATAAGGAGGATGCTAGAGATGACAAAAGTTGTTCTGATATTCAAAGGGTTGTATGTATTTTTCTTAAGAGTTTTTTGTGATTAATTAGAGTATGGTTGTTGTATGTTGTTTTTATCAAATTTTTTGGAGTCTATTTTTTGTAGTTTTGTTCTGTGAGTGGGGGGTTGTTTATACGTAAATGATTGTGAAATATTTAATACTTGTTAAGAAAATTGGTATGTTAGGCAGATGCTGCTTATGAAGTATTATAATACACTATTTTTCTGCTGTGTATGAACAATAACAGTCTCTGATGTACATTTATTTATGAAATATTCTTTTTATGTTTAATAAATATTTAATTTACATATTTGATGGATCTGTATTGATTTTTGAGTTTAGTGAATATTTATTTATAATAGGAATTTTATATATTTGATATTTCTTAGTTATGGTGAGTTATTAGTGATTGCATTGTGTTTTTGATATTTGGATTGTATTTGCAATTGATGGTTCTTTGTTTATATACATAAGATCTATGCAACAGAACAGCAGTAACAGATACCACTGTTACCCACATGTGTGCCGAGACACCCAGATGAGCAATGAGCCACACATGGTAGACAAAACGACGTTTAGAATCACACAGAGGTACGTGACCATGTCCCCGGTGATGGTGACAAGGTGTGATAGTATACAAAGCCCCATACAAGGCAGCGCTCCACAACCACAACGCAAGGAAAGGCATGCAGAGGATACAGGTGACAATGGGACCCCAGATATCATACACTGTACGCGCATGTGAGATATGGTAAATACCCACCCAGCAGGACACAGTCCCCATATTGTCCGGCCTCAAATTGGCTGAACAGTGCCGAGTGCTGCAGGATATAGGAGTCATGGGCGGACCCTGGGAACCGTGGCACCACATTCAGAATATGCATATTTACATCACAAACATCCTGCACATTCAGGGAATGGTAGTGTTTGCGGTTGCGGAACACAACCTCCCTGTCGTGTGGCGGGATCAGGGCAACATGTGTGCAATCAATAGCTCCCATCACGTGTGGTATCCCTGCAATCCACTGGAATGCCTGGCCCAGGGCTCCCCATTGTTGCCTATTGTTAGGAATCGCAATGTAATTCCCAACCCGGCTGACCATGGCCCGCAGTACCTGGTGGAGACAGCGTGAGAAGGTTGGACTGCTCATCCCGCCCACTGCGGCCACCGAGGATTGGAAACAGCCAGAGGCAAAGAAATGTAGGGCAGCCAGGAGCTTGGCCAATCCTGGTAAGCATGTGACCGGGCAGTCCGGGGCTCGAGGTCAGGTCGTAGATCCTCATAGAGCTCCCTAATAGCCCCTGTGTCCAGATGGTAGAGGGAGATGACCTGGGCCTGTAGAGGAGTGGCAGGCGGGGCTGTGCTGGCATCACCTACGCCTGTGGAGCCCCCACAACTGCAGGTCTGAGTTGCAGCGTGACTGCACCCATGCACCCATGCCCAGTGCCACAGCCCCAGGGACACCATTTCCCCCATCAGGCAACCGCAGCTCCGCCATCTCCAACAATGCCACCACCGTACAACCCGCATTCCCGATCTAAGCCATGCTAGACATGAGATGGAGCACAGGTAGATGTCAAATAGGGCATGGGGTGTGGCAAATAATCAGAGCAAACCTAACACACCGGGGGATGCTGGGACACATACCAGCAACAGCATGAGAGAATGCCCAGAACATATGGAAGTGTAACGCCATAGTGCACGCAGAAATGCGCATTCCCCAAAATGCATGTCCCGTGATTGGCTCCGCTGAATGAAGGTAGGAGGAGCATGCGGCATGTCCCCGCGCCCTAGCATCGCACAAACGTATGGCATGATGCACTGTGTGCAGCACCCAGACAAGTTGCTGACCACAGAACGTAAGGCGCGTTCCAACGCGTGCAGGCGGGGCGTCCACACATACATCTAATGCAGACTAGCGCGTGGGGACACGCCACGTGACCCACCTAGGCACGCCGGAATGCGCCATATGTAACAGACAGCACCAAAAGCAATGATAAATACCAGAATGTGTGTGCACGCTCCACGAAAAACACTGAAGGATAAACCGCACGTGACTGCAACGGTGCACACCAATAGCAGCGCTGAGGATAGATCTGAATGTGGAGAGCGGAGGGGAAGGGCGTAGCGCATCTAGGAATGCGCCTTATGCACACACTTCGCAGGACGCAATACATCATGCATAAGGCGCATACCTGCGCACGGGATGGGAGCAGTGCCCATGTGGGGCAGACGAGGTGTCCCCACGCACTGGCATCACAGATATGCGTGTGGAGGCACCGCGTGCCCCCCCACCTGTGATCCGCGGGGAGGTGGCGGGACCAGGTTGGAAGGGGGGGTCGGCCTGGCATGCAGGGGGGTGCCGGGCCTGACACCACCACCCCAGCCAGATGGACAAGGCATGTGGGTGAACACAGGGACCCCATGACAAAGTGCGGAACTAGGTGCTGTCCCATCAGGGGGTCGGCAGGTATCAGGCAGTGCACAGCAGGGCAGAACAGCAGAGATAGAAACATAGAAACATGATGACAGAAAAAGACCACATGGCCTATCTAGTCTGTCCTTCCATAACAACAACTACAACAGTCCACTTTTTACCTTTAGAGATCCTCTGTGTTGGTCCCATGCTTTTTTGAATTCAGTTACTGTCCTCATCTCTACCACCTCCACTGGGAGACTATTCCATGGATCCACTACTCTTTCTGTAAAGAAATATTTCTGCATATCACTCCTGAATCTATCTACCTTCACCCTCATCCCATGTCCCCTCGTAGCAGAACTTGCTTTCAATTGAAAGAGGCTCTCTCCCTGAACATTTATACCACGGAAGTATTTAAACATCTCAATCATATCACCTCTATCCCGCCTTTCCTCTAAGGTGTACATATTAAGATCCTTAAGTCTGTCCTCATATGCTTTATAATGAAGCCCATTAATCATTTTAGTAGCAACCCTCTGCACCGACTCCATCCTGTTCACATCCTTTTGAAGGAGCGGTCTCCAGAATTGCACACCATACTCCAAATGAGGTCGCACCAAAGACTTATACAGAGACATTATCACCTCCTTTTTTCTGCTAGCCATTCCTCTCCGTATGCACCCAAGCATCCTTCTAGCTTTTGCCGTCACCTTTTCTACCTGTTTAGCTACTTTAAGATCACCAGACACAACCACGCCTAGGTCCCGCTCTTCTTTAGTGGACAAAAGTACTTCACCTCCTATACTGTATTGCTCCCTTGCATTGCTGCAGCCAAATTCATGACTTACATTTTTTAACATTAAATCCCAGCTGCAAAATTCTAGACCATTCTTCAAGCTTAGCTAGATCCCTCCTCATGTTATCTACACCTTCCTGGGTGTCTACTCTATTGCAGATTTTGGTATCATCTGCAAAGAGGCAAACCTTACCCGACAGCCCTTCCGCTATATCACTAACAAAGATGTTAAAAAGAATTGGACCAAGGACAGATCCCTGGGGCACACCACTGGTAACATCCTTCTCCTCAGAGTGAGCTCCATTTACTTGTACTCTTTGTCGCCTCCCACCCAACCAATTTCTAACCCAAGCAGTAACTTTAGGGTCCATCCCTAGGGTGCTCAGTTTGTTTATAAGTCGCCTGTGAGGAACAGTGTCAAAGGCTTTACTGAAATCTAAATACACCACATCTAGAGCTCTCCCTCGGTCCAACTCCCTGGTCACCCAGTCAAAGAAATCAATCATATTTGTCTGACAAGACCTGCCTCTGGTGAATCCATGCTGCCTCGGATCCTGTAGTCCGCTGGACTCCAGAAACCTCACTATTTTCTCTTTCAGCAGCGTTTCCAATAATTTACTCACCACCGAAATTAAACTAACCGGCCTGTAGTTTTCAACCACATCCTTACTTCCGCTTTTGTGTAAAGGCACCACATGAGCCTCTCTCCAGTCCTTTGGCACCACTCCCGACTCCAACGAGGCATTGAAAAGGTCAGTCAGTGGAGTTGCTAGAACGTCCCCAAGTTCCCTCAGTATTCTAGGGTGTATCCCATCCGGTCCCATTGCTTTGTCTACTTTAAGTTAAGCTAGTTTCTCACGAACACAGTCTTCTGAAAATTGTTCTTGAGGTGTCCCTCGCTTCTGTTCTTATTTGTGGGTGTTTTCTGAGGTCCTGCTCCTGGTTCTTCATCTGCGACCACAGAACAAAAATATTTGTTAAGCAATTCCACTTTATCCTTATCAGCTTCTACATATTCCCCCCCTGCACCCTTGAGTCTGACAATACCACTTTTGCCCTTCCTCTTCTCACTAATATATCTGAAAAATGTCTTATCCCCCCATTTTATTGCATTGGCTATTTCCTCCTCCTTTTGAATCTTTGCCTTCTTGACTACTTTGCTAGCTTCTCTACGTTTTTCCAAATACAGATGCCTGTCTTCCTCTCTCTGTGATCTCTTGTATTTCATGAAGGCCTCCCTCTTTTTCTTCACTTTTTCAGCTACTTCCTTCGAAAACCAAAGCGGTCTCCTGTTCTTTTTGCCTTTATTTACCATTTTAACAAAAAGGTTGGTTGCCCTTAAAATACCCCCTTTCAGTTTTGCCCACTGTTTTTCTACATCCCCCAGCTGTTCCCATTCCACTAACGACTCCCTGAGGTATTGGCCCATCTTCGCAAAGTTAGTCTTCCTAAAGTCTAAGATCCTCACCTTGGAATGGATTCTAACAGCCCTAGTCCTAATACTGAACCACACCATCTGGTGATCACTTGATGCAAAATGATCTCCCACTACAACATCAGAAACACTTTCACCATTGGTAAGCACCAAGTCCAGTATGGCCCCTTCACGTGTGGGGTCTGTTACCAATTGCCTGAATAGTTCTCCCTGTAGAGAATCCAGGATCTCCTTACTTCTAGATGATACTGCAGCAGGAATGTGCCAATCAACATCTGGCATATTGAAATCTCCTATCAGTAGCACTTCCCCTTTCCTAGCAATGCTGCGTATGTCTTCAATTAACTCTCTGTCCACCTCTTCCTCTTGTGAGGGAGGTCTGTATATCACACCAATGCAAATAGATTTCTCTTTCCCTCTTTCTAGTTTAACCCACAATGCCTCCTCTCTCCCTTTTAAGCTCTGTAATTCCAAAGCTTTAATAGTAGTTTTTACATATAGTGCCACTCCTCCTCCCCTTCTTCCTACCCTGTCCTTTCTGAATAAAGTATAGCCAGGTATAGTTACATCCCAGTCATGGTTTTCTGTGAACCATGTTTCTGTAACTGCCACTAAATCCAAGTCAGCCACTCCCACCAAAGCTTCAACTTCAGGGATCTTATTTCCCATGCTACGGGCATTAATACACACTGCTTTCCATATGTTACCCCTGTTAACCATTTCCATAAAGGTATTTAATGTATCACCTACCTGGGGGCTTTCACTTACCTGGGGGCTTTCTTCACCCATCCCCAACGAATCTAGTTTAAAGCCCTCTTCAGTAGATTAGCCAGTCTACTACCGAAGATGCGTTGACCTTTCTTGGACAGATGGATGCCATCTCTGCTCTGCAACCCTTGGAACAGCATCCCATGGTCTAGGAAACCAAAACGCTCTTGATGACACCATCCACGCAGCCATGCATTCATCTCCAGGATGCGAACCTCTCTGCCTTGGCCTTTACCCTCAACAGGGAGGATTGAAGAGAACACTACCTGTGCACCTAACTGCTTCACCCTCTGTCCCGGAGCCATGAAGTCACTTTTGATACATTCCGAGGTATACCTGGCAGTGTCATTTGTTCCAACATGGATTAGCAACATTGGGTAATAGTCAGTGGGCTTGATGAGTCTCGGCAAACTCTCCGTAACATCTTGGATTTTGGCACCAGGCAGACAGCATACCTCTCTGGACATCAAGTCTGGTCGGCAAATGGACATAAGAACATAAGAACATAAGATATGCCATACTGGGTCAGACCAAGGTCCATCAAGCCTAGTATTCTGTTTCCAACAGTGGCCAATCTAGGTCATATGTACCTAGCAGTTTCCCCAAGGGACACAGGTTCCACAATGCTTGTATTGGTTCAAGCATTGATATCCTGGGTCCCTTCTTAATAATGGTTTATGGACCTTTCCTCCAGGAACTTGTCCAAACCTTTTTTAAACCCAGCTACACTAACAGCCTTTACTACATCCTCCGGTAACAAATTCCAGAGTTTGATTACACGTTGAGTGAAAAAATATTTTCTTTTATTAGTCTTAAATAGTTTACCCTGTAGCTTCATTGCATGTCCCCTAGTCTTTCTATATTCTGATACGGTAAACAATTGATCTACGCTTACCCGTTCCACTCCGTTCATTAATTTATAGACTGCTATCATATCTCCCCTCAGCAGTCTCTTTTCCAGGTTAAAGAGCCCTAACCTTTTTAGCCTTTCTTCATAGGAGTATCCTTCCATCCCCTTTACCATTTTGGTGGCTCTTCTCTGAACCTTTTCTAAAATCGCTATATCCTTTTTAAGATACGGCGACCAGAATTGCACACAATATTCAAGGTGCGGTCTCACCATGGAACGATATAGAGGCATTATAATATCTTTTGTTTTATTTTCCATTCCTTTCCTTATCATACCTAGCATTCTATTTGCTCTCTTGGCCGCAGCTGCACACTGGGCCGAGGGTTTTAACATGGTATCCACAATGACGCCTAAATCTTTTTCCTGGGTGGTGGTTCCTAATGTGGAACCTTGCTTCGTGTAACCATAGTTTGGATTGTTCTTCCCTAGGTGCATAACCTTGCACTTGTCCACATTAAATTTCATCTGCCATTTGGATGCCCAGTCTTCCAATTTATCAAGATCCTCTTGCAATTTTCCACAATCCTCTTGGGTTTTAACAACTTTAAATAGTTTTGTGTCATCTGCAAATTTGATAACCTCACTCGTTATTCCACTTTCCAGGTCATTTATGAATATGTCAAAAAGCAGCGGACCCAGCACAGATCCCTGGGGTACACCACTATTCACCTTTCTCCATTGGGAAAATTGGCTATTTAGCCCTACCTTCTGCTTTCTATCTTTTAACCAGTTCCTGATCCACAATAGTACACTGCCTCCTATCCCATGACTCTTTAGTTTTGCCAAAAGTCTCTCATGAGGGACTTTGTCAAAGGCTTTCTGAAAGTCCAGATACACAATATCAACCGACTCACCTTTGTCCACCTGATTATTCACTCCTTCAAAAAAACATAACAGATTAGTAAGACAAGATCTTCCTTGTCTAAAGCCATGTTGGCTGTCTCCCATTAGGTCATGACTATCTACATGCTGAGTAATTTTATTCTTTATGATGGTTTCTACCATTTTTCCTGGTACTGATGTCAGGCTCACCGGTCTGTAGTTTCCCGGATCACCCCTGGAACCCTTTTTAAAAATTGACGCCTCAGTACCCCTCAGAAGAGAGTCTCCAACCACCACTACCCTTCGTTTCCTTCTGGTCACTGATTCTGCAACTTTGGGGTACTTGAACTCTGGTTCTTCCCTTTCCAGGGATGCTTTCACCTCCTCCACTTCCAGGGCTGCATAATGGTTCTTCAGTTCAAGGGCTGGAGAAGTTGGATTGGTGATTTTGCAGGCCCTGGTGACTTGTGTCCAACCATCGACATTCTGTTGGCACCCATCTTCTCCTGTGCTGGAGAGCTTGGTTGCTGCAAGAAGCATCTCATCAATGTACTTCTCACTGTCTTGAATGCTCCTCAGCCTCGCCACCTCCTCTCTGAGTTCCTCCATTTGTTTCCTCAGAGCTTCAGCATGCAGGCACCCTGCACATGGAACTGGCATTAGGACCTCTCTCTGGACCGAGGCAGAAGCTGTAACGGGGGCAACAGCTTTAGCAATATGATTTTTCCCAGCCATTGTTCTGTTCGTGGAGCTTAGGTATCTGTTAAAGCAAAAGAGAGAGATCTACCAAGTACCAGCTGGTTTCGCAGCTGATCTTTCAGAGAAAAAACAGTTAAATCTCTTTAATTATATTCAAAATGTGCTGGTCCAATTCTCTGTGATTTGTTAAAGGGGGAGGTGCCCTATAAAGCAAGACTGCTCACTAGGGGTGGGTGGGAGTCGGGGTGGGTAGGGAGGGAACTAACACCTGATTAGGTGTTAGCAGTTTCTAAACCTGAGGAGGTTACTGGAGTTCAGCAACCTACTGTGCTCAAGGAAAGTTCCCCTAAAGCAGCAAAAAGAAAGTAACCTTGCTTTAAAAAATATACAAAAAACCCTTTTAAGAGCTACCAGTCAGAGAGCTAGCAATGTAATATAATAAAACAAACAAACCCTCAAATCCTTACTGTTTGTTTGATCTGTGGAGCCCTGGTTAGGAAAGCCTCGAAAGGGCAGGGCACTGGAGCCTTTTATGCAGGCTTCAACTGCACTCAGGAAACAGGCCCACTAACTCCTGATTAGGTGTTAGCAGTTTCTAAACCTGAGGAGGTTACTGGAGTTCAGCAACATACTGTGCTCAAGGAATGTTCCCCTAAAGCAGCAAAAAGAAAGTAACCTTGCTTTAAAAAATATACAAAAAACCCTTTTAAGAGCTCCCAGTCAGAGAGCTAGCAATGTAATATAATAAAACAAACAAACCCTCAAATCCTTACTGTTTGTTTGATCTGTGGAGCCCTGTTTAGGAAAGCCTCAAAAGGGCAGGGCACTGGAGCCTTTTATGCAGGCTTCAACTGCACTCAGGAAACAGGCCCACTAACTCCTGATTTTGTGTTAGCAGTTTCTAAACCTGAGGAGGTTACTGGAGTTCAGCAACCTACTGTGCTCAAGGAAAGTTCCCCTAAAGCAGCAAAAAGAAAGTAACCTTGCTTTAAAAAATATACAAAAAAACCTTTTAAGAGCTCCCAGTCAGAGAGCTAGCAATGTAATATAATAAAACAAACAAACAAACCCTCAAATCCTTACTGTTTGTTGATCTGTGGAGCCCTGGTTAGGAAAGCGATGGGAGGATCATGTCCAGAAACTGGGGCAGGAGGGGCAGAGTGTTTACCCCACATGGCACTGGAAAGCATGTGGGTCATGGGGCAGGTGGGGGCCATGGACGCGCATCAGGCGCGTTGCATGCCGATACCCCCCCAGGGAGTGAGAGCGGTCCGTGTGGGTAGGTGCTGGGGGTGACTGCACCAGCTGAAAGAGGGTGCAGGGGGGGGGGTGGCGGGCAGAGAGGGGATGGAACAGCGGAAGCAGGGCATGGTTGCCATAGATCGAGGCGAGGGGACCAACACAGAGGCAGTGAGTGGGGCGGCACAGGCACTGCTGAAAGTGCAGGGGACAGAATGGAGGTGGATGTGGCGATGGTGAACGGGGGTGGGCACTGTGCAGTGTTAGGGTGCAGGGGCAGGGGGTGACAGGTCCGTGGTAGCAGCGTTGGGCGACAATGTGATATGGGACATAGTGCAGGGGTGGTGAAGACAGCAAGGCCACAAGGGTCAGTAAGTGGGGGAGGCAGAGGTGGACCACACCTGTGTGTGCCATAGGCGCTGGGTGCAGGGATGCAGGTGGCAATGGGGAGGCATGCGGTGGGTGGCTGCGTGTGGTGGCATTGGGGGGGCATGGCTATGATAGCATCAGATACCAGACACAGGAGGCACCAATAGACAAGGGGTGGCATGGGTGGGGAGCATAGGGACCCCAACACAGACGGGTGCGGCACATACCCACACATGCGCCCGCTCCGTGCAGCTACCCACAGCCCACTGCCAGTCGCACTGCCAGGGCCCCACCCCACCCTGGGCCATACACCCATGTATGCATATCCCCGCCACCACAGGCTACAGCGGCACAGCACCCCAGCCCCACCCCAACAGTCATGCCTGGCCATGTGGGGTATTCCCAGCCACACACACATGCAGGCACCGGTGACCTGCCGCAGGCACCTGGGACATGGACATCGGACGGTACGACACACATCCCTGCACCAGTAACGTCCCTGGCCACATGTACACAGCCTGGGTTCCCGCACACTGTCCGAGGTGCCCTGCATCTCACATGGTCCATAGGTATAGGATGTGACAGGGGTAGCCAGCCACGCCTCATCTGAGCTGTGCACCCTGCTCCCCCACAGGTGACATACATGCCATGGAGGAGGAGGAGGAAGGGGCAGAGCTCCCAGACCCTGGGCCGTGGCCCCTGGCCGATGTGGGGCCTGAAGCGGGGGCAACAGGAGGGGCAACTGCGGCACAGGCGGAGGTGGGGGGACCAGCACCACCTCTGGCGGGCGACAGTGGGCCGAGCCAGGGGCCAGCCGAATACAGCACACCATCAGCCACTGCAGCCACCGGGGTGCAGAGCCTGCTGCACCGGGACATGCCACGCAGGACGTGCGGTCTGCCCTGGTGGAGATAATAGGGGAGATGTGGGTGCACTCGGAAGCAGCGCATGGCAATGCACAAGATGAGTGTCCTACAGTGTGTATATCATGTGGTATGTGTACAGGTGGCAGGTGCAAACCATGTCTCATGGCGCACAACATGTCTCCCCACAGACATACAGCTGGCAATGTGTGCAGTCCTGCGTGTGCAGCACCGGCAGCGGCACGGGTGCATTGCATGCAGCACGTGGTGCAGCGCCAGGGGCTGGTGGTGCAGGGGATCCTCGTTGAGATGAGGGGCCTTGCCACATCAGCACGGGCCATAGCTGCCAGTGTGGAGAGTATGGTGGCTGCCCGGGGGACCCCCTCGGAATATTAAGGACAGCCAGCAGCAGCAGCAGCTGTGGCACCCGCACCATGGGGTGGGAGGGGCCACACACAGTGCGGCAGGCCATGTGGAAAATAAATGGCCACGCATGCGGCACTGCATGAGGTCATATGTCCTGTGTTTATTCTGACAGCCCCATGTACGCCCTGCCCTACCCGTGGCCACCCTGGACACCGACCCCATGCCATCCCCTTGGGCAATCTGTGTCTCCCCCCCAGCTGGGATTATCATGGATCCCGGCATCAGCCATGCCACCCCCACCCACAGTACCAGTTTCTCTAAAACGTTTGAAACAAAGGTTAAATTTGATATAGCCCGATAATTTTTTGGATCCAAGGGATTTCCATGAGGGTCTTTGATAATTGATCTTACTATTGCCTTTTTCCATATAGAGGGTACCACCCCTAACCGTAGGCTATTATTGAGAAGTTCAAGTAAAACAGGCAAGAGTCTACTACTACTACTACTCAGCATTTGTATAGCGCTACCAGTCGTACGCAGCGCTGCACAAACATGTAAGAGATAATTCCTGCTCATCAGAGCTTACAATCTAGTCAAGACAAAACACAAAACACAGAAGGTGTAGGCAAGGGTAAAACAAGACACAGAAGGTGTAGGCAGGGGTAAGACAGGGAGAGAGAAGGAGATCAGGTGAGTCAAGATCCAAAAGCAGCAGCGAAGAGGTGAGCTTTCAACCTGGATTTGAAGAGGGTCAGAGAAGGTGACTGGCGTACAGACACAGGTAGTTTGTTCCAGGCGTAAGGTGCAGCAAGGTGAAAGGAGCGAAGTCTGGAGTTAGCAGTAGGAGAGAAGGGCATAGATAGAAGCAGTTTGCTAGAAGAGTGGAGTTCCCGAGAGGGGTTATAAGGAGAGATAATAGATGAAAAGTACTGAGGAGCCGCAGAGTGAATGCATTTATAGGTCAGCAGGAGAAGTTTGAACTGGATGCGGAAACGGATGGGGAGTCAATGAAGTGACTTGAGGAGAGGAGTGATATGGGCATGACGAGGATGGCGGAAGATAGCTGCGCAGCAGAGTGTTGAACAGATTGAAGGGGAGAGAGATGATTCAAATGGAGACCAGCAAGGAGTAGGTTACAGTAGTCAAGATGGGAGGTGATTAAGGAGTGCATAAGCGTATTAGTAGTGGGTTCAGAAAGGAAGGGGCGGATTTTTCTAATGTTATAGAGAAAGAAACAGCAGGTCTTATCTACAAGATGGATGTGTGTGGAGAAAGAGAGAGAGGAGTCAAAGACAACCCCCAGATTGAGGGCCGAGGAAACAGGAAGGAGTACAGAGTTAGTCCTAAGGATTCCACCTGTATCCAGGACGAATGAATTGAGTCCAAAAGAAATGTGGTTTTTTGAATGCCTTGCAGCAGTCGGAATAGATCTGATCTAATAATAGTAGTAAAGTTCTACCGACGGCCACCGCCAAATAAATTGGGCATCTGATAAATTCTGGGATCCAAGTTGATCTACCACTGCAAAAAGAGCACAACTTGAATTGGGGGAAGCCTCAATCATTTCGGAACAATACTTCTTTTTACCTGAGTAATCTAAGTATGATAATAAGCATAAGTACTTTGGAAATGGTATAATGCCAAAGACCTATCCTTAAGCCATTTCCTTTACGCAGCCCTAGTTTGACTTCTGATCAGGCGGAGACCTTCATGGAACCATTTAAAAGAACGGTGTACAGGTTGCGTATGCTCTCTGTAAGAAGCCACAGCATCCAGTGCTGAACGCAATATAGTGTCTCATGAAATAGTCTAGGCATCGATCGAAAGTGTAAAGAAGTCAGCTGGAAATAGAGTATCCGCTGATGGAAAAACTGCCTGGGAATTGGCAATAATACATCTTGACATAAATACTACTTTATTCGTCAAAGACCATGAGCCATGAACATTGCCCACTAAGGACGCATTAAAGCACAGAAGCACACATGGTCAGTCCAAGGAAAAAAGGAAATAGTAGGAGCATAAACTTGTACTGCAGAACCCTGCAGTGTTATTAAAAGGTCTAAGATATGTCCTGCTAGATGAGTAGGAGTGTGAACATGCTGTAACAAATTGTGATCTGATAAAAATGTACTAAAAATTCTATCATTAAACGTTACAGAACCATCACAATGAATATTAAAATCTCCAAGTATAAGGAGGTTAGAATATAATAATATAGTAGCTAAAATCAGTTGCTGAATGGAATCCCACTATAGTGCTGGAAGCGCAGGGGGACAATAAAGTACTAACAGATGCAAAGTGGACAAAGCACCAAATTTGAGCAAGAGAGATTCCACATTTGAGCAGCGGTTATGGGCCATTTCAGAGATATCAATGGCGGATGTGGTATCATCAGCATAGCGAAGGTTGTGGATGAGGCCTCCACCAATTTTCACACCTCGGTTGTCTTCATACAGTCCTGCTGTTCTGATGATTTGTTCTGCATATAATTTAAAGAGGTAGGTGGAAAGAATCCAGCTTTGTCATACACCTTTGCTGATTTTAAACCATTCTGTTTCTCCTAGTTCCATTTGAACTGTTGCTTCTTGATCAATGTAAAGGTTGTGCAAGAGAACTAGCAGGTGTTCTGGTATACTCATGCTTCTTAATGTGATGAAAAATGAAGTCAAAGCAGCACTGAAAGCCTTATCAAAGAACAAAGCACTGGGCATTAATGGCATTCCCACTGAAGTACTACAGCAATTGGATGAAACTGATACCATACTTACAAGGCTCTGCCAGGAAATTTGGAAGACAAATACATGGCCAACTGACTGTAAAAGATCTGTGTTTATACCAATATTGAAGAAAGGTGATCCAACTGACTGTGGAAATTATTGCACAATTGCTCTGATCCCACATGCCAGCAAGATTCTACAAGATCAGTCAACAGAGATTACAACTATACCTGGAACGAGAACTGTCTGAAGTGCAAGCAGGGTTCAGGAAAGGGTGAGGAACGAGAGACATCATCGTGAATACCAAAAGGATACCTATATGTGTTTTATTGACTACAGCAAGGCTTTTGACTGCATAAACCATGGGAAACTCTGGGCCACATTAAGAAGAATAGGTATACCAGAACACTAATTTCCATATCTCACAGCAAAGTTATGACTACAGTGACTTGATTTTTAACTAAATATTACAAATTTTCTATAACAACTTTCCAGGAGATATATGAGACCTACCCAGAAGCTTACAGTCGCAACCTCCTCAGCTTAGCCATTTATAAAATAATGTAATTTAATTTAATATCAATTCTTATATTCCTCTGTTATACCATTGAATTTAAAGTAGATTACATACAGAAATTTACATTACAGCAATCAATTGAACACATTACAATAAAACAATTAAAATACAGTAATAAAATCAAAGCATCTGACAAAAAATAATTAATTCATTCTAAAACATAACATTTCTGAAACAAATAAGTTATCAAAGCTCACCAAAATGTCATATAGTTAGAGATAGATGTGGCATTTTAAAAAGTACAATCTGTGACGTCCAAGAGCCAAAACTGGGGGTGATTGTATCAGATGATCTTACTTCATAAAGTGGCAAAACAGGTAGAAAAAGTGACAACAAAAGCCAAAAGGATATCTAGGTGCATAGGGCGAGGAGTGGCCAGCAGGAAAAAAGAGGTGATAATGCCTTTGTATAATTAATCTCTAGTGAGGTTTCATTTTATACAATTTTGGAGACCGCATCTTTGAAAAGATATAAACAGGATGGGGTTGTGTCCAGAGGGCAGCTACTAGAATTATCGGTGGTCTTCATCATATAGCATATGGGGAAAGAAGATCTCAGTATGCTTACTTTGGAGGAACGGCAGGAGAGGGGAGACACGATAGAGAAATTTAAATACCTCTGTGGTATAAATGCACTGGAGGTGGGCCTCTTTCTTCTTTTTTCAATATTTAAAAACTTTACTTAATAATAATGCAGCAAAACACAATAAAGTCCTCGTCAAGAGGGAAACCAACAATCCACATCAAATTAATACCCAGTACAAGCATTGTGGAACCTGTGTCTTTTGGGGAGACTGCTAGGTATGTATGACCTAGATTGGCCACTGTTGGAAATAGGATACTGGGCTTGATGGACCTTGGTCTGACCCAGAATGGCATATCTTATGTTCTTATGTTCACGGACACCCACAGAGATAAGAGAAAAACTACAATATCCACATTTACAGTCAGGAAGCAGCAATAATTAATATTATGGGGTATGTTTACTAAACCACGTTGTTAACGCACGTTAGGGGTACCTAACGCACCTTAACGTCTCCGTCCATGGTAAAGCCCGCAGAGGGCGGAGAGAGGGCAGAGATAAGGGGTCAATGGGTGGGGAGTGAGCAGGGAGAAGCTTCCGTGGCACTAACGCGGGGTACTGAAGGGCTGAACATTACCGGGAATGAAAACCTGTCGCTAGCTGCACATTTGCAGGAGGGTGAAACCATTTCAACGTCAGCAATGTACAACACAGGCAGGCAGCCCAAGAACCGTGATAGTAGTGCTCCATATGCAGCAACAGCATAGTGCCCAAGTATGAAGGGCCACTATAGCGATGGTGCAAATAGGGCATAGGGGACTGCAGGCGGGACATGTAGTGGGGGCAGGTGGGGCAAAGGGTGGACTAGGCTGTCGCCTAGGTGGCACATAGGAACTGGACAGTAGCAAGACAGCAGCTGACCAAGGCCAAACACAATCCACCTACAGCTATCTGGTCCACCCTAGCCAATAGTTGCTAGGGCACTGACCTGTCATCCCCCCAGGCATCCCCCCATGTGGTAGGGACATAATATTGGTAGGCGGTGTTGGGGGGATGTGAGGATGTCCATGTATGCCTCCCCACCCAGAACCCGCTACCTAGGCGACCGCCTACCTGCACAGTGGATGGCCTGGGACTGTGCACTACCAATACCAACAGCATATGCCCAGGCATCATGGCAAGGGGGCATGTGCTGGTGCTGGAGGGGGCAGTGGCACCTGCCTGCAGCACACCCAGGCAGTGCCCTTTACCAGTACGTGGTGTGCAGTACAACAGAAAAGGTCTGGTTGAGGAGACATACAGGTAGCCCCAGGGACAGCCATGCATCTGTGGCAACAGTGTGGTGCAGTACACACAGCCAGTGTGTCCCAGAGCAGAGGGTCACAGGTTCAGGTCCTAGCTGTGGCTCCTGCAGAGCACATCCCTATATTTTTCCCCACAATGCAGATACAACAGCAACATGTGCACTCCCCAAAGCAGCGGCCAACAGGGGTGCAAACACCCCCTCGCACAGGCTCCACTATCCAAAGCTCCATGGAGAGTCAGGCCGTTGGCTCCAGCACGGAGCTGCAGTTATCACAAGAGCACTATTACTACCCCCTCCACAGTATGGCAGTGTCGGCACTGTGATCATGACCAGTGTGGAGGGCAGTGTTACCAATCACCCCTATTTTTGCACAATGCTGCAGTAGGTATATGTGTGTGTGTGTGTGTGTGTGTGTGTGTGTGTGTCTATCCATTGTTTCGTGGCTGCCTTCAGCTCTCTGGGCCCACAATTTCCCACTTTTACCAGCGTTGGCCTGCGAATGTGCATAATGAGGAGCAAGGTATTGTGGGTATGGCCCGAGCAGAGCGGACTGGGCAGGATGCATCTGCAGAGGGCGTAGGGCAATGGCTGGGACACTGTAGTGCCCAACCACCACCTGCATGGACAAGGTGGCCACATTATGTCATGCTGTTAGGACACTCTTACACTGACCGAACAGTGACCATGGCATGGCTAGGTTCCCACATAGTACTACATGGCACCTGTTTCAGTTGATGTATGTGTGTCCTCTTTTCTGTGGGGGGTCTGTGCCATACAACCCAGGTCTGGGTGCGCACAATTCTATTGTCAACGTGTAGGACAGAGTGGTTAGCGGTGTGCCTGTGGTTAGTTCGTGCATGGCTGGGACACCTGGTGTGGTGCAGCAGGTACAGGCTGCCTGCGCCTGCTGCTGGTGAATGTCAGAACATGGCTGGGGTACAGCTGTAGTCCTAGAACTGGTGGGGGCACAAGGGAGGGGTAATGGACAGGTGGTCTACTGTAGTGTGAAGTATTGTAGCGTACATGTGTTGCCGTGCACAATAGTGTGCGTGTCATAATCTGACCACATATGATAAGGCGCCTAGTCATATCTTATAATACACATTCTTGTGTGCGTAAGACGCCCTGCTATGCGTGTTCTCCACAATGCGTGTAGGATGCACTACTGCGTGATGATCTAGCAGACACGATGGCCACTTGGTGGAACATATTTGCGTTGTGGTTGTTTGGGATAGTGGTTGCAGACGTGCGTAGAGCCAACATAGGTTGTGGGTTTGGGTCCCACAGGTTCCTTTTCCTTTCTTTTCGCTTGTTCTGCTCTCCTTACCATACATTGGCTCCAGCTTTGTCCCTTCTCCACACACCCTTCCCTCTCCTCACTGTACACTGCGGTGTCCTCTCCATGCAGCCTATCCATCACATGCTAGCTGTTACATATGCTCCCTTTCTTTGGGCTGTCTGGGTGAGCAGGTGGCTCAGTGGTTTGGTATTGGTGTCAGTGAGGTGTGTTTGGGCTCTTCAGTCTACTGGTTCTATTCCCTCTTACTCCTTTTTGGATCCCCTGCCCATATTGCCCTTATACGCACACCATCCACACAGCTGGCCCTTCAGACTGATCCCTGATGCCCTTTCTGTTATATTTGTTTACTCCTCTGCATGCTGTTTCACTGCACACCATTTCATGGTGTGTGTGCCTGTGTTACTTGTGGCTCACGTCCCCATTCCAGACTGCGTAATCAGCTGCCTGTGGTCTATGGCCTTACACCTATGGCTCCTTTTCTCATGTGGCACCATGTCTGCACAACCCTCAGCATGTCTTCTACTGTCAGCGCGCCTTAGATTGCAACCCCTTCGGACGTGCTGCTGCTTCCTGTCCGCTATGGTGTTCACGTGCGGTGGGTCCATGACGCACTGTATTGCGCACTGTACCACGCGTTAGCACCTTGTAACATGCGTTAACTGACACGGCTTGCTTTAACGATGCACCGCCCACTCCTTTATATGGGCATTCATACCATTACCGCGGAACTTAACGTGGGTAACATTACCGTGGTTTAGTACACATACCCCTATATGATAGTGATCAGTCTGATTCCTTCCCGGAAAGAAAAGTCTCAAGATGGACAGGGTCAAAGAAAACAAATTAATCAGTTTGATAGTTTACAAGACACTTGCATGGATATTTTAGAAAAAATGTAGCTCCTAGAGCCAAACCCCAGGGTTTCAAGGTCAGAAACAACTTTTTATGCTTTTGAGTGATTTTACTAACATCAAGGAAAACATCGGACTGCCACAGAAATCAGCACTCTTTTTGGAAAAATACAATCTTAATATCAAATTTTTATCAGAAAGAGAGAGAAAAGAGGCAATTAACATGGCTCGATTAGAAATAACATCAGTCAAAGACTAAGAATGTTGAGATGTCCAGGATCTCAGACTAAGAAAGTTGAGTCAAATCAACCTCGGGAGAAGCCTCAGACTTCGCCCCCCCCCCCCCCCCGGGAACATAATAGACACTCGCAAACTTAATAGCATCCACATCTTCAGTCAAAAAAATCTCTTTAAAAAACTTTTGCAATAATATCATGGGGGATAGGTAATGTGCACAAGGAAAATTAACAAAGCGTAAATTCTTTGTCCGCACTGCATTCTCCAGTGATTCCAATTGGTGATGCATCACCATACTATCACAAATAGAAGAGGAGAGAGCAGCTTGGGCAACAGCAGCCTGACCCTCCAATTTACCGCTAGAATTTCTACAATTCGAAATACAAGCATCTTAATCAGAAAGTTTTGCAACCACATCTGTAGAGAACTGTGATATCTGAGAGAGAAATGAGTTGCATATGTTACTACCTCACAGATATCACACAAAGAGATATTCTTAGGCACAACAAATTTCTCTACAGGAGCAACAAAAGACAAGGGAACCAGCATCCTCATAGCTACACCAGAAACAAGTTGACTGTCCTCCTGAGGGATATTCTGCCAGGGGCGGAAGAGACGTCGCACCCTCGTGAACATAAACTCCTGAGGGGGCAACAGTCTCAGACAAGTCCTCCTGACTGAGCAAGGTAAAACCCAATATTGGAGAAGAGATATCCGAGCCAGTATTCACAATTTCAGTCACTAACTTAGGACCGGCTGGAGAGGCACCAGATACAGGTAACTGAAGATGATGATCCATGGATCTGATGACTTTTACGGTCTTAGCCGAAGCCACCGGCAAAGACCTCTTCTTCCGTTTTCCCATGTACTTCCATAAATACAAGTTCCTCCACATTCCAAAAGGGCTCCAAAGGGGCAGATGGTGCCCCTTTGGACATGCCCCTTCAGGCACATGCCCATGGCCTCGTGCCTGTGGCTACTTTTCACAGTGCAGCTGAGATTTAAAACAGCCAGGGAAGCTGACATCAGTAGAGCTCCTTCTCTGTCTGCAGCTCTCAGGGATCCAAAGCAAATGGCAAACAAAGTGTAGCAGGAAAAAGGCAACCCTGATGTTCTGTGGCGTGGCTGAGATTTAAAACAGCCGGAGAAGCTGACGTCAGTAGACCTCCTCCTCTACCTGTGGCTTTGAGGGACCCGAAGCAAATGACAGACAAAGTGTAGTAGGAACAAGGCAACTCTCGGAGGTGGGCCTCTTTCAATTGAAAGTAAGCTCTGGAACAAGGGGTCATAGGATGAAGGTAAAGGATTACTCCTGAGTCCATCCGCTAAGGAAATAATTGCACTTGTCCTCTCTGCTGCCTCAAGAGATCTTTCTTTGTATTGTGCTGATATTGTGAACATCGTATTTATGTTATATGAATGTTCTACCATGCTGCCTACTATGGTACCTCAATTGTATATTGCTGATATTGTATATGAATGTTCTACTGTGCTGACACTCTTTCATATAATTACTATTCCTAGGCTTTAATTTTCCTTTCTCCAAGTCTACCATATTGTTCTAACTGGGTATTTTGCTGAGATTTGGACATTTTAGTATTGTTACACTGTTTATGTCGAGCTATGCTTTTTGTATGCCACTTGGGGTAAATTTCTTCATAAGGACATTTATTAAATCTTAATAAATAAATACATAAGATGCTCTCTTATCACAAACACATCCATCCACCCATGAGCAACTGCAAAACATACTTTATACGTGCAGGTGATGGATCATAAAATATGCTTGAAGTTTGGATTTGGATTATGCTTTTTCTAAGATGGCTGAAGGTGAGTTACATTTAGTATTTTCCTGTCCCCAGAAGGCTTATAGTCTAAGCTTGTACTTGAGGCAGCGGGGTTAAGTGACTTGTCCAAGATCACAAGGAGCAGCAGTGGGATTTGAACCTGATTCTCATGTCACTTCTCTAACTAGTAAGCTGCAATTGCACGCTTGCCTATATATGGCCAATATTAATTGTTTTTGATGGGCTGTAAAATTTAAAATGTAAATGTGGGTATATGGGGGATTTTTTTGATATACATTTAATAATAATAATAATAATAATAGATTGATGCTGAGAGGACATGTTTCTTGGAGCTCCTGGGATCCCTTGATTTGAAACCTAATACATTTGCCGGCTGGTCTGTGCAGCCTGGGACTTGACCTTACTCTTTCTCTTACACATGGAGACTATGCTCACCTGTGATCGCTCGGTGCCAGATCTGAAGCTTGGCTTGGGCCACCAGGACCTTCGGGCAGCGGCACTGGAGGGCAGCTCTCCTGCTTTATATGATAGTGGCAGTGCATTCGCAGTACTCTGGATTTTCAGACTGCTATTTTAGTGGTGCTGATAGATGATGCAACTAGCTGGACTGTGCTAGTATGTATCCGAACTGATCATAAACGTTGAGGATCAAACATTTAGTTGCTGTTATCTGGGACAGGTTGTTGTTCCTAGCTTGGGTTTCTGAAGACAGGTCCATGCAGAATGCATTGGCTGTGGTGGGTGGCTTCATTACCACTATGAGAGACAAGACTGCTGTCACTGGTCTCACACTTGTCTCCTTCTTATTTCAGTTGTAATGGGGCTGGTTTAAAAGGTTTATTTTGATTAAGTGAATGTGGCATGCAGGTACACTGTGCTTGTCGAGGGTGTGTGTGTTGGATTCTACAAACAGATGAGCTGTGGGGCAGTGGAAGGAAGGAGTTTAAAGGCTGAGAGTGGAATAGTCAAATGTATTTCATTCTTTTTAGGAAAAGGGGAATCTGCCTTGTGTCCTTTGCTGCAAAGCTTTAGGCTGGAAAGGGTTTCTGAAACGAGTAAATGCTTGCAGGGGGTAGGGGGAATGTTTTCAAGGTGAGGAAAACGGGAAGGCCAACACATCTGGTGTGACCTGTATGAAAGTGAGGTGTGTGTGTGAGGGTAGATTTGGCCAAGTGTTGTGTGGAGAAGGACTTACTGGAGGGAGGGAATAAATGTTGGAGTTGGTGTGGCAACACTGGGAACTTGACAGGGCAATGTAGTAGATGGATTTGGATGGCTGGTTTTGTGATCAAGGGGAGGGGGAGGGGATTCTAGGCTGGGTGGACCTCCTTGTGTTATCAAACATGAGTTGATAAGTTAAGTCGCCTATGTTTGCAAACGACACAGAGTGAGCTGTGGCTGGTTTCTTGGAACATTTGTGGGATTACTTTCCCTACTACACATTATAAGATTCTTAGAGTCGCAAAGATGAGGGAGCTGACATCGCGCTGTTACAAGAGACACATATGAAAGATAATGTGTATGGCAAATAAAAGTGGTGGTAGATTAGGGAAAACATATGAGGTCTCTGGAGGAAAACAGGCTAGATGGCCATTCATATACACAAAAGAGTCAATTTTATATTTATTCACATTCTCTTATATACCGCGCTATTCTGCATCAGTGTGGTTTACATTGAACAAACTGAAATTACATTGAACAGGGCATTATAACTTGGAGATAACTATTTTACAGGGAACATGGGCTATGGAGGGTTAATTGGCTTGCCCAAGACCACAAGGAGCACCTGTGGGACTAGAAACCCCAGTCCTTCTGGCCCAAGGTTGCTGTCCTCTAGTGGGATTTGAACCCCTGACCTTCCGGCCTGAAGTACCTTGCCCCAACCACTAGGCCACTCCTCCACTCCCTACTATTTGAAAACTCTGCCCAGATCCCAGGAGTCACTATGTTCTGGTGCAGGGTAAACTAGCCTTCTTGGGAAGTTTTTTTTTGCTCAAATGTCTAAGAGCCTTCTTTCTATGTGGAGTTGATCCACAGTATTGGAGTCATGGATCTGCTCATGGTTATAATAGCAGGAGATTCCGATTGTGCCCTGGATGCCCAATCAAATAGATCATCAGGAGTCTACAGTGCTGATGCCCAACAATGGCGTAAACTTTCAGGATTGTGTGAAGGGTACAATTTGATCGATGAATGGTGTGTATTGTACTTGTTGGAATGAGACTATATGCATTTTTCTTGAACCCATACAACCTGGTCCTGGATTGACTACTTCCTGATTTCAGTAGATTTTTGACTAGTGTCAGCCAGGTGATGATCGGGCAAATTAAGCTTTCTGATCAAACCATGGTGACCATGGAGTTGTATACAAGTAGGTATAGGGAGGCAGGCAGACTGTGGCAGTAGCAAAAGATGGTAATTTTAAAAGCTTTTGTGCTCCCAATGGGAGTTTTTTTGCTGATATGAATTCAGGGCAAAAAGGTAACTTGACCCTCTACTGGGAGACCAAGGTGTTTTTGTGTGGTGTCATCATCAACTACTTGATTGTGCAGAGGGAAAATGCCAGCAAGTGGAGGCATAGCCTAATGATTAGTAGCAGTAGGTTAGTAACCAAGAAACCACAGTTCAATTCCTACTAGCATTCCTCGTGTCCTTGGGCAAGTCACTTAAACCTCTATTGCCTCAGAAGACAGGTATGGCAATCTACTGCCAGGAAAACCCAGGAGCTGCTGGGTTGCCAGGAGCCAGTTGAAGGCACACATTGCAAAATGCCAGGAGCAGGCTTCTTTTGCTAGAGAGACAATTAGGTAAATCGAGGAAAATGTATGCAGATTACTCAGTGGCCTCTTGGGTGGTGTACTTAGCCATGAAGACAGAAATTAATTTAGCTTTTCACACCTGTGCAAAGAAATCTTTAAGGTACCCTAAATATATATGATCATGATTTGGTGATAAGCTTGGGAAACTTTTGTCATCTTTGATTAAAAATTGCTGGGTGGTAACTAAGAAAACCAGTTGGGGAGGAGTTAAGATGGCGACGCTCAGGCTTAGTGTGTAGGCTGCTTAAAATTATAGGGAGGAAGCGGAATGTTAAAGGTGGGGTGAAGCCCTTGTTGCCCCACCCTTACCTCTTTGCTGTTGCTTGCTTTTGTTTTGGGTCCTTTGGACCGATTTCTAGTTCAGCCTCCATGGTGTCCTCCGAGTGCGGGGGAAGGTGTCCTGGCTGCGGAGCGTTTGGAGCCGGAGAGCTCAATATATGCTTTGGGCTGGTTAGCATACTCCCCTGAAGCACAGAGGTCATCGAAGATTCCCTGCACAAGTTTATTGCTCACCGCTGGTCAGCAATAGGCCTCCGCCTCGACGAGGAGTGGTTTGACCAATATAGAAGGGCTGGACCTCGGTTCAAGTAGTGCGGTGGCCCCGCATACCCCAGTAGAGCAGCAGCAGCAACATCAGGGTGCAGTGGCTTTGGCATCTCCGGTTGGGAGTGTCATGGCGCAAGGCAGGCAGTGCCTATGGAAATAGAGGAAAATGTCCAGGGCAGTTTTAAAACCGGCAGTGCAAAGCACATGGCTAGGGATTGCTACGGGCAACCAACCAAAACACGAGCACCGGCTGTAGGAAAACGCCCAGGAAAAGCATTACATCATAGCTCATCAGAGAGGCAGGAACAGCTGCAGGGATTTGAGCTAACAAGGGACTCAAGAAATGACGCACTTAAAATAAGATCAGTCTTGAGCAAAGCAGATGTAGTTCCAGTTTCAGAGTCAGATGCAGACGCAGTTTCTGATCAAGCAGGCAGAAACACAGACACAGGAGAAAGACACACGGAAAGGACCCGTGGGAAAGGAAAGAACAGAGCTTGTGAGAGCCAGGACATATACCTGAGAGCTTCTGACGTGGATTCCATCTGCACCTCAGAGGAGTTTGTACCAGAAGAATTACCCGAGGTTAGTGCTGGAAAGTCAGGCTGCACTGAACTAGAGTCCAGCTGGGGACCGAGAGGGATTCCATTCAACAAACCACGAGGAGCTGGGAGAGGGAAATACCACGAGAGCAGGTACCTGGGGAGCAAAAGCTCTTATCCTAAAGATATTTCTCAGCTAAGAGAAAGACGTCCTGTGAGGGGAAGTGAAAGAGAGAAAAGTTTCAACTTCCCGGTTGCAAAGCGTTCAGGCAGAGCTCAGCCTGGGGAAAGACATATTACCTGTAATAGAGGGGCACTGGATTTTACTCACCATAGTCCTGAGGTGTATGGCCCTATAAGGGGAAAATCCACAGTGCACGGTAAGCTGCCTTTCTGCATTGATAGAGGGGAGAGAAGTCCAGCTATATAGAAGTAAAGAGGAGAGATTCCTAAACGCTAATACACCATACAGCCCTAACAAAGATAATAGCCAGGAAGTTCATAAAGACATGGAATGTGACTTCTGTGCAGAGAATGCAGATGATTGTAAAATGGACTGTACATTGGTGTTTTCCGACAGTGTGACCTCTTTTTGTTAAAGCCTAAGAAAGCCTGCTAAGGAGAAATCTGTGTAGGAGCACAGATTTCACGTAATAGCTTTTTGTGAAAGAAAAAGCCTGTTTTTCCCACTTTTGTTTCTTTAACGCTGACAAGAAGCATTTTCTTTGTATTTTGTAGTCCCCCATTTGTGTTATGCCAGTATGATGGTTTAATTTCCTTTGTATCCTGTTTGCAAGAATTCTCCCGGGAAGGGAAATAAATACCTCTTTATAAGCCTAGCTGCTCGCGCCACAACTACACTCTTTATTTGAAAAGCTAGTGGGACTTCACCTCCCAGGGGGCACTACGTTGTCCCTGCTACCAAGAGAAGAGAGCCACACCAAAATCCCAGGCCTTCCGCCTCTGGGGTAGTAGGTGCGTGACAAGTGGCGACGTTTTCGGATTTCTTGCGCAAGGATTAAAAGGAGCACAAAGGACTACAGTCGGCTGGAAAAGGAAAACTGTTGTCCAAAAGGAGAGAACTGTCGGAAGATTTCTGCTGCCAGGTGCTGGACCCGGAGAAAACTTTCTCACAAGCTGACCCCTGCATGAAGGCTCAGGTAAAAAGTACCTAGTCAGACGTGGGGAGGATAAAGTGAGAAAGGGGGCGCTGGTGGGCAGAGAAAGGGCGGTGGAAAGAGAAAAAAAAAAAGTTGCGGTATCGCACTTGGTTTTTGTTTTGTTTCTATCTCTTATAGGTACATCAAGGCTGAGGATGGAGCCACAGGATGTAGCCCATTGGATGAAGACGCAGTGGGATAAGCAAGTCGAGCTTATCCACTACCTTCAGGGGCAAACCACGCGGACCATACAGGAGCAACAGCGACCCTTGATAGAAACCATGGACGCGCTTTTAAAGAAGCCGCTAGACGCCACATCGGACGTCCCCATGGCATTCCAAGGGGCAGGACTGAGGTCGTATGCTGCCTTTTCCTTAGGACAATTACAACCACAGGACAATTTGGACGATTACCTCGACGCTTTTGAGCGTATAGCTATCACCCTGAAATGGCTGGAGGAGCAATGGGCCACCAGGTTTGCCCTTTCGCTCACAGGCGAGGCCCTTTCAGCGTATAAAGCTATGCCAGCAGAGTTAGCTTCCAGCTATATAGAAGTAAAGAAAGCTGTGAAGGATAGATTGGGGCTCACGCCTTTGCATTATCAAAGGATGTTCAGGGAGGCAGTAATTAAGCTTCAAGAGACCACTAAGGCCCTAGCACAGCGCTTAAAAAGTGTAGCAAAGAAATGGTTGCTGGCAGAGGGAGGTACACTGGAAACAGTCCTAGATAAAATTGTGCTGGAACAATTTATGCAGGCTGTTCCCAGCGGTCTTAAAACTTTTCTGACGCTCCAGCACTGCCAAACCTCGGAGGAAGCAGCCACTCTTTCCGAGCGGTACTTCGCTGCAGAGAGGACTGACACCTCAGGGCAAGGTATCTGGTTGGCTGCTGGTAGGAGAGCTAAGGGCAGAAAAGAAAAATATATGCATGATAAAATGTATAAACCTGAAATGTTTAATGTCAATGTCTCTGATGGTAATGTCTTATCTATACCCAAAGGAAAATGTTTTAGGTGTGGAAAAAGTGGACATTTTAAGAGATCCTGCACAGAACGAACAGTCCTGGTGACAGGGACAGAGGAAACAGAACAGGACGAATTCCTGATCCAAGTACAAGTGGAAAGTATTCACACACTGGCTCTACTTGACTCGGGGGCTGACCAGAGCATGATTTCAAAGAGGCTCTGGGAAGCCATTGAGGGGCACCGCCAGTCGCCCCCGAGTCAAGCAGAGGGACAAGTTCGTGTCAGGTGCGTGCACGGCGCAGCCTCGCACTATCCCCTACACAATATAAAGGTAAACGCGTTAGGAACTCAGCAAAACATGTTAGTAGCTATAGTTCCGAAGCTACCAAGGGAGGTTGTCCTGGGGCGGGACTGGCCACCATTTTTTCAGAAAATGGACGGGAAGCTTAATAAACCTGGCCTAACGTCCAACCAACACCAGGTAGGGACACAGCAGGTAGAAATAGAAGCTTTGGCCGCTAAACTCCCGAGTCCCCTGTTTGGCAAGTCACAGAAGGTTAGGGCACGGCCACAGGTTCCCAAGAAGGGGGCGCCCTTAGGGAAATCTAAATTCGTGCTCCAGTTTTGTAAGATGACAAACCTAGCCAAAAGCCCACAGAGAGCCACACCAGGAGCAGCGGGCTACGACTTGTTTAGTGCTGAGGAAGCCATAGTTGAAAAAGGGGGGAAGGCCTTAGTTGATACAGGCATCCAAGTGAAAATCCCAGAGGGTTGCTATGGCCGTATTGCTCCAAGGTCAGGTCTTGCAGTGAAGTTCTTTTTAGATATTGGGGCCGGGGTAATAGATCCCAATTATAGAGGATGCATCAAGGTCTTGGTCTTCAACTTCGGTAAGACCGACTTTAAAATTCAAGTAGGCGATCGCATCGCTCAACTCATATGCGAGCGAGTGGGTTTTCCCATAATAGAGGAGGTGTCCTCGTTACCATCGACCACTAGGGGAGAAAAGGGATTCGGGTCCACGGGCCAGACTGAAGTGAAAATTATGACGGCCCTAGCTGAGGAACCTAAAGAGGAAGATCTTGGTCCTCAAATCACAGATTTGAAGGACAAGGCAAAACCTAGGTTAGGGGAAGGGCTTTCTTTACAACAACAGCAAGAATTGGCCCAAGTCCTGGACAGGTTCTCAGACGTCCTAACTACGAAACCCGGGGAAACTCACGTAGTGGCCCATGAAATTATTACCGCGCCAGGGCGAATAATTCGGCAGCGCCCTTACCGCATGCCCGAGGCTAAAAAGAAAGAAATAGTAGAACAGGTAAGGGAGATGGTTAAACTAGGCGTCATAGAGGAGTCACGCAGCCCATGGTGCTGGTGCCCAAACCAGACGGGTCTATCAGATTCTGTATAGATTTTCGCCGAGTGAATGAAATTTCACAATTCGATGCTTACCCAATGCCCCGGATTGACGATCTGTTAGATCGCTTGGGGCAGGCGAGATATTTAACCACCCTTGACCTCACAAAAGGGTATTGGCAAGTACCCTTAACGAAAGAGTCCAAGCAAAAAACAGCATTTAGTACGCCTATAGGCCTCTTTCAATTCCGGCGCATGCCATTCGGCTTACATGGCGCCGCGGCCACCTGCCAGTGATTGGTGAACCAGGTCCTGAGACCCCACCATGATTACACGCTGGCTTATATGGACGACGTTATTATTTACAGCGCGACATGGACCCAACACCTTGCGAGAATAGAGGCCGTACTTAGGGCACTTCGCAAGGCTGGCTTAACGTTGAATCTGGCCAAGTGTTTATTCGCCACGGAAGAAGCTAAGTACTTGTGTCACATGGTTGGGAAGGGGGTAGTAAGGCCCCTAGCCTGTAAACTTGAGAGCGTCAGGAACTTCCCACGTCCGGGCACAAAAAAGCAGGTGCGAAGTTTTCTTGGATTGATAGGATACTATCGCAGGTTTATACCTCGCTTTGCCGAGGAAAGTAACATATTTACCGAAATGCTGCGAAAAAACGCACCTAATACAATAAAGTGGTCCCCGGAGGCTGAAGAAGCCTTTACTGTCCTGAAGGAGACACTCTGCAGGGCACCCGTCCTAAGGGGGATAGATTTTAACCTTCCCTTTATAGTCCAGACGGACGCGTCCGAAACAGGGTTAGAGGCGGTAATGGCTCAAAACTTTGAGGGGGTAGAGCACCCCGTAACATATTTAAGCAGAAAGCTTAACAAAGCGGAACGAAATTACTCCACGATAGAAAAGGAGTGCCTGGCGATTAAATGGGCAGTGGAGGCATTGCGCTTATATTTAACTGGCAGGCAGTTCCTTTTGGTCACAGACCACGCCCCTTTGACATGGCTGCATCAGATGAGAAATAGCAATCTTCGTCTGACCCGGTGGCACCTAGCGCTCCAACCTTTTAGCTTTCTAGTGAAGCATAGGGCTGGGCGGTTGCATGGGAATGCGGATGCGCTGTCACGTATTCCGGGCTGTCAGGAAAAATCTGCAGCCCGTAATATTTTAAGGGGGGGGGGATCTGTCATGGCGCAAGGCAGGCAGTGCCTATGGAAATAGAGGAAAATGTCCAGGGAAGTTTTAAAACCGGCAGTGCAAAGCACATGGCTAGGGGTTGCTAAGGGCAACCAACCAAAACACGAGCACCGGCTGTAGGAAAATGCCCAGGAAAAGCATTACATCATAGCTCATCAGAGAGGCAGGAACAGCTGCAGGGATTTGAACTAACAAGGGACTCAAGAAATGACGCACTTAAAATAAGGTCAGTCTTGAGCAAAGCAGATGTAGTTCCAGTTTCAGAGTCAGATGCAGACGCAGTTTCTGATTAAGCAGGCAGAAACACAGACACAGGAGAAAGACACACGGAAAGGACCCATGGGAAAGGAAAGAACAGAGCTTGTGAGAGCCAGGACATATACCTGAGAGCTTCTGACGTGGATTCCATCTGCACCTCAGAGGAGTTTGTACCAGAGGAATTACCCGAGGTTAGTGCTGGAAAGTCAGGCTGCACTGAACTAGAGTCCAGCTGGGGACCGAGAGGGATTTCATTCAACAAACCACGAGGAGCTGGGAGAGGGAAATACCACGAGAGCAGGTACCTGGGGAGCAAAAGCTCTTATCCTAAAGATATTTCTCAGCTAAGAGAAAGACATCCTGTGAGGAGAAGTGAAAGAGAGAAAAGTTTCAACTTCCCGGTTGCAAAGCGTTCAGGCAGAGCTCAGCCTGGGGAAAGACATATTACCTGTAATAGAGGGGCACTGGATTTTACTCACCATAGTCCTGAGGTGTATGGCCCTATAAGGGGAAAACCCACAGTGCACGGTAAGCTGCCTTTCTGCATTGATAGAGGGGAGAGAAGTCTTGGCCAGGAAGAGGAGAGATTCCTAAACGCTAATATACCATACAGCCCTAACAAAGATAATAGCCAGGAAGTTCATGAAGACATGGAATGTGACTTCTGTGCAGAGAATGCAGATGATTGTAAAATGGACTGTACATTGGTGTTTTCCGACAGTGTGACCTCTTTTTGTTAAAGCCTAAGAAAGCCTGCTAAGGAGAAATCTGTGTAGGAGCACAGATTTCACGTAATAGCTTTTTGTGAAAGAAAAAGCCTGTTTTTTCCCACTTTTGTTTCTTTAACGCTGACAAGAAGCATTTTCTTTGTATTTTGTAGTCCCCCATTTGTGTTATGCCAGTATGATGGTTTAATTTCCTTTGTATCCTGTTTGCAAGAATTCTCCCGGGAAGGGAAATAAATACCTCTTTATAAGCCTAGCTGCTCGCTCCACAACTACACTCTTTATTTGAAAAGCTAGTGGGACTTCACCTCCCAGGGGGCACTACGTTGTCCCTGCTACCAAGAGAAGAGGGCCACACCGAAACCCCAGGCCTTCCGCTTCCGGGGTAGTAGGTGCGTGACAGGAGTTTGATGGCAAGAGGTGCTGCCAGGAGCAGTGACGGGACAGATGGTCTTCGGATGGAGGGAGGTCTTACAGCTGCTGTTGGTCCGGTAACTTTTGCTTTGATGTGTCCAACGAACTTTACGCTTGAATCTATTTGGATAGCGATTATGTCATTGGGAGAGACATTGATTTCTCAGTTTTCAGCTCTCTCTGCAACGGTCCATCAAAATTTTGGAGCATTTGAACTAAATGCTAATAAGATTTCTGCTATACAAGTTGACTGTGCTAATATGCAAACAAGAATTAATGCATTGGAATCACAATTGGAAGAGTGTTTGAAGAGTGCATCTACTTTGACTATACAGCTTGAGAAATTGGAGAACTTATCTCGTGCTTACAATCTACAATTGACTAACTTTCCCCGGGCTTGTTCTGTCCCTGTTTGTGACATGTTTAAAATGTATTTGTTGGGGGGAGCGTCAACTCTGCAGCCTGGTTCCCACGGAGGGTGAGAGTGCCGGTTTTGAGATCCTCCGACCTGTGTGGGGCAGCCCAGCTGACGTCATCTTCGGGTCCTGATAAAAGACCTTTGCAGTGTGCTTCATTTGGGAGCGTCTACTCTGCAGCCCAGTTCCCGCGGAGGGTGAGAGTGCTGGTTTTGAGATCCTCCGATCTGTGTGGGGCAGCCCAGCTGACGTCATCTTCGGGCCCTGATAAAAGATCTGCTGCCTTACTACGGCGCTCTGCCGTCGGCGCTCTTGTTGGGCGTTTCCTAAGGGGCATGTCCAAAGGGGCATTGCACGCCCCTTGTTTTCCCCTTAGGAGCACGGTAGGAGCAGGACCGGTTACAGAGTGGTAATGTCTGGCGGGAAAAGAAAGAAGAAACTCTCGGTGGACATATCTCAAGTGAGATCTATCGAAAAACATGTGATTTCTACACCGCGGTCAATTAACTCAGGTACCGAGGGAGCGAGTTTGAGCTCAGTGGAGCGAACTCCTCCACTTCCCCCAGGGGTTTTGGAGATATCTAATGAGCCTCAGACCAGTGTGAGTCTTCAAGGGGTCAGTGAGCTTCCCAAGGTGGTGTCATGGAAGGAGCCCGCTGTTCCCTCTAAGGACTGTCATGTATCCACAATTTCTCTTCTGGATGTATGGCAAGTTGTCTCTCGAACTGAACGTATTCTTGCTGAGAATGTTCCCTTGCTTTGTCAATTTACTAAGGATGTAGTTGTTAAGTTTCAAACTTTAGATTCTCAGGTTGGGGCCTTGAGTTCCGTGGTGATGAATATGGATACTCAAGTTAAATCTTTTACAGAATTTCAATCGGCTAATGCGAAGGATAGCTTTATATTACACCAGAAACTTGAGAATCTGGAGAATTTGTCATGGTGCAAGAATTTAAGGGTACTTAATTTTCCTATTTGTCCTATGTTGTCCCCCTTGATTTTGTTTAGGAAGTACCTTAAGGACACTCTTCTTCTTCCACAGGCTGACTCTTTTTCTGTTACAAAATGCTACTATCTGTCTTCTAAAATTGTGTCTGGCATGGTGGATGAGGAAGGGGATGTCCTTTCGGCTCCTAGTAATTTCAATCTGACTGCTTTCTTAGAAGATACGCAAGATGATATTTCTACCAGGGCTACTTTATTAGTGACCTTGACCTCTGAGGAGGATAAGGTTGCTATTCTTAAAGCTTATTTTAAGAAAAAAGAAATAAAGTTTTGTGGAGACAGAGTGTCTATTTTTCCCGTGTCGCAGTCCACACAGTTGCGTATAAAAGCTTTCCTTGTGCTTAAAGCTAGAATTCTTGCTCTAGGGGCGACTTTCTTTTTGAGATATCCTTGTAAATGTTGTGTTACTTTAGGGTATGATAAATTTGTATTTTTGTCTTCCTCAGAATTGGAAAAATGGATTCTTGAAAAGGAAAAGGCATATGGATTCCCTAGTCTTTATTGATTTCTTTTATGTGTTTCAGCTGGGGAAAGGGAGTAGTCTCAACAGGCTGTCAGGTTGGCTAGGGATTTTCCCTTTGGTTATTAATCCCTTGCTTTGTTTTCCTTAATTGAATATACTTCTTTATATATAGGTTATACGTTTCCCCGAGACATGGGCTGATGTACTTTTGTTTGCTTTACAATATTATGTGAGTATTTTTTGTATTTCTTTATACTGTAAAGTTACTGTACAATTGAAAAATTCTCATTAATAAATCATTTAAAAAAAATTATTTGTTGGAAATTTGGGAATATCTATGACGTCTCATCCTCCCGTGGTGAAGTTGTTTTATCTTCTACCCGGGAGATAGTGCACCTAATGTTATTGTGGGGACTCAACAAGTTGATAGTTTGGACATTTCAGCAGTCCTGGAAAGTTCACAGTATGAAGCTGTTACACCTTCTACACTGATAGTCAATTTTGCACTTCTGTCAGATAGAGAATGGATGCTTAGGGGTATGTTTACTAAACGGCGCTTACGGCGCAGCTGTGATGTTATCGCACATTAATGGCGCATTACCGTGCGAGAACGTCAAGTATCGCGCGATAATGTCTCCGGCAGCGTTAAGTTGAGCAGAGGGTGGAATAAGGCTCCACAGAGGGCGGAGTAAGGCTCCCCAGGGGCGGAGATAAGGGGTCAAAGGGCGGAGAGTGGGTGGGGAGAGGCCCCATGCGCACTAACGCTGTGAACTGAAGGTCTGAAAAATCATGCCAGTGAAAACCTCACGCTAGAGGCACATTTGCAGGGGAGAGAGACCATTTCAGTCAGCAATGTGCAGCAAAGGCAGGAAAACCAAGAAAAGTGATAGTAGTGATAAATGTGCAGCAACATGATAGTGCCCAAGTACGAGAGGGCACTACGGTGAGGCTGCAGGGGGCTGCAGGTGGGACATGCAGTGTGGCAGCTGGGGCACAGGGTGGGCTAGGCAGATACCTAGGTGACACATAGGAATGTAGAAGCGGAAAACCAGCAAGACAGCAACTGACCAAGGGCAAACATGGCCACGAGTGTGTGTCCCACAATGTCCCAGGGGACAGTACCCAGCAAGTACCCCAAAGAGCACATAACATTGGCAGGTGGTGCCGGGGGGAAGCGTGGATGTCAATGCAGGCATCCCTATCCCATATCACGCACCATAGACAGCCGCCTACTGGCACACTGGATGGCCTGGGACTGCGCACCACTAGCAGATGGGCATGTCAGCATGGTGGCGGAGGTGTGCTGGTGGCGGAGGGGGCATTGACATCTGCCCACAGCAGACCACGGCCAAGCCCCATTTAGGTGGGTGCCGTGCACTGCAACAGACAAGGTCTGTCTAATGAACAGTCATGGTATCCCCAGGGAATGATCTGCCCCTGTGGCAACAGTTTGGTGCAGTACACACAGCCAGTGTGTACAGGGGCAGAAGATCACAGGTTCAAGTCCCAGCTGTGGCTCCTGCAAACCATGTCCCTATATTTTACCCAGTACTAAACCATGGTAAGAAAGAGAGAACCTTTATTGCAGATAAAATAAACATGCCATAAACGCCTATATTTTACCCTACAGAGTACAGATACCATAAACATGTGCAAACCCTAGAGCAGAGTTTCCCAACTGCAGTCCTGGAGGGCCAAACACCATTCAGATTTCATGCTGTCCCTAAAAAATATGCCTGTGCTGCATTTGTATGCACCGCTCCCATTGTATGCAAATGTATCTCATGCATATTCATTAGGGACAGCATGAAAACCTGAACCGTGTTTGGCCCACCAGGACCGGAGTTGGGAACCTCTGCCCTAGAGCAACGGCCAACAGGGACACAGACACTCACACCCACAGGCTCCACTATCCAAAGCCTCATGGAGAGTCAGCTTGTTGGGCCCTGCGTGGAGCAGCATCTCCCAATACTAGCACCTGCATACCTTAGCAATGCTGTCCTAAACTTGGGAACACGTTCCACATATATCAAAAGGTTGCTATGATTAATGTCAGATAACAAATCCTAAGTTAAACACAATTTGTTGACAGAGATTCATCATAGCAACCTTTCTGATATCTGTGGAGTGTGTTTCAGTTTTTGCTTCTGACAGTGTTTGCCACCCCGGGGAGTGACCCCAACAGTATTGCATACCATAGAAATGCCTGCACTGTGCCGAGGACTGGTGTGGCGGCCAGGGCTGCCAAAAACCTCTCTATTTGCACAATGCTGGCATAGGTGTGAGAGTGTGTGTATGTCTATCCAGTGTTTTGTGGCTGCCTACACCTTACTGAGCCCACACTGCTTGCACTGTTTCCAGTGTTAGCCTGCCAATGTGCATAATGAGGAGCAAGGTACTGTGGGTTTTGCCCCGACAGGGTGGCCTGGGCAGGATGCATCTGCACAGGGCATAGGGCAATGGCTGGGACATTGTAGTGCCCAACCACCACCTGCACGGACAGGGTGACCACAGAATGTCATGCGGAGGGGGGGGTCACTCTCACCCTGACTGTGCAGTGGCCATGGCATGGCTAGGTTCCCACATAGTGCTCTATAGTGTTTTTTTTTTATTGACATCTATGGGTTTCCTTTTCTGGGGCCCAATCACTGACATACCTGGTGTGTGTGTGCGTGTGTGCTCACATCCCATTTGTGGGTGCACACAGTTCCTCCAGGGACATGCACTATATGCTAGCTAGCAGACTGTCTGCAGTTAGCATGTGTATGGCTGGAATACCTTGCAGAGTGCAGTGGGTGGAGACAGACTGTGCCCTCTGCTGGTGAATGTCAGATAGAGATGGGGGCCTACTGCCTGTCTGTCAGTGCCCGCTGTGATGTGTATAGATCTGTATTGACTGCCCTGTAGGGTGCCTATTCCCCAGCAAGACTGGGGTTGATAGTCCCCTCTACTGCCACCATTGCAGAGATGTAGATTGTGGATCTGTTGGTGGGAGATCCTGTTCCCCCCCCTACCCTGACCCACAGAGGGCGGGTTGGGTGGTGCTACATAATCCACTTTTGGGGCCAACCACTGCCCTTCTCTTATAACATGTAACCATGGCAACCACACAGGACATGCACTATTCTGGGTGCATTATAGTCCACAAGGGCTAGACGTGACTGGGAAATACAGATGGACACAGGTGTATCCTAAGTGTGTCTGCAAGGACGACCTATCACATACTGCCACTGATGGGAACCTGCAGCACAGCCTATCTCACCCAAGCCAGGGGCTGCGGACCTGGTGCTCGGCGCCCCACCTCAGCCTCAGGGTGAGCACAGGAACCGCACAATGTCATGGTCTGTAGTTACTCTGTGCCTGTAACACACACGGTCATTTCCCCCTACCAGGCCAAGGTGCTATAGAGGCGCATACCCAACCTTTTGAGCAGTTGTAGGCTGCTGATCTGCATGTGCAGTGCATCATGGGTATGGGTGGGTTTACCCTATCCTGGTAACCACAGCAGACAGTTTGTGTGGTGACCTGCAGTCTTTCTGTAGCCAGCCAGTGCGGTGTTAGACATTATAGAGATGTAGCCTTGCCGGACAGTGCACTTTGTAATGTGCCCTGTGGAGTGCCTTATAGGGCGCCTTATGCGGCACCTTAGATTACGGCACTGTGAGGGTGTTTTTGCTGGCAGCACTGATTTAAATTAAAAAAAGGAAATGCCTCAGACAGCACTGATTTAAATTAAAAGGAAATGCCTCAGACAGCCTGCTTACATAACACCACTGTGGAATCAAACCCATGACCTCTGCCTCCACAATCATTGCAGTAACCAGTGGGCTACATCTTTATTGCTGCTAACACAGCGCTGCTATGAACTTAGGGTTAGCGTGCATTAACATGCCACGGCGCCCACTATCACGCGATATAGATTCTTGCTACCTTGCCGCCGGAGCGCCCACTCCTTATATGGCATTCTTCACATTATCACTGCAACTAGCACCGGTAACATTAAGACGGTTTAGTAAACATACCCCTTATGTTTAAAGGGTTATTTGTTCGTATATATCCAGGTTTGTCTAGGGATACGCAGCCGAGGTGTAGGGACTTTCTTCTATTACATCTTTTGGTCCAGCAGCTGGGGGCGCTCTTTTTTTTTTAAACATCCATGTAAATGTTTGGTAAAATATCGGTCTGTTTCATATATTTTCTTTGAGCCCTCCCAGTACTGGACTTCATAAATGCTCGTCGTCTTGAAGCTGCAATTGATTCTCCAGCAGAAGGTTTGTATTAATAAATGAGTCACAGACCATTGCTTGTTTTCCATCTATAACTTGCATGGTGGTGTAATTTTTTTTCTTTCTTTTCTAACCTCCTTTCCGCCCTTGCCATTTTATGGGCTTGTTGAGCAATTGCAGTGTATTAGTTATTACTGGGGAAATTTTTCTTTTTTGTATTTGCTAGTGGTTGCTTATTTTATCTTCCGTAATTGTAAATAAAACTTCTTGATTATAACGGAATAAGTTTTATAAATATAAAATAAAATAGATAAAATGCTGGGTAATTAGGGCTGTCCGGAATGCCCAGAGTTGAATCCAAACTGAGGCATCTTGAATGAGGGAGGTATTCCAGAAGCTTTTAGAAAATGCTGTACAGGGAGGAACATAATATATCAGGTCAAATTCAACAATATTTGGTGGCGGTCATCTTGCCTCGGGTTACTCCAGAGCAGCCCTAGAAATCCAGCAGGTGATTAAAGGAATGCACTTCTATAGGCCTCGGGCCAGAAGATTTCAGTATCAAATTTTACAAAATTATGCAAGCTAAAGTTTGTGTCACTCTAAGGGGTATATTTACTAAGCTGAGGTAGCGGTTTCTGTGCGATATTGGAGCTGCGGCCCCATTGAATTCAATGTGGCGGCGGCTTTGATATCGCATGGAAACCGCTACCGCTGCTTAGTAAACATACCCCTAAGTGAACTATACTGGCATCTACTCCAAGGCTTTCCCTATTATAATAATGAAGTTCACATAACCCTAATCCTGCTCTTCCCAGACTCATATCAGCCGATTTCATTATTAAATGTGGACTAGAAAATATTAGCTAAGGTTCTGGATGAGCAATTGGCCCCATTGATCCATAACTCTCAAATGGGGTTTATCCTTGGATGCCATTCAGTGTTGAACTTTTGAAAAATTTTAGCTTCAGTGAGCCTGTAGCTCTAAAAGTGGTGAGCCTTCTTTGTTAGTCAGTATCGATGCCAAAGGTAGTTTGGAACTATATGCACTTGGTAGTGGAGCATTTTGGTTTCAAGGGCTCTTTTTTGGAGGCTGTATGCCTGTTGTATTTGGCCCCCCCTGGGGGTTGGTGCTGGTTAATGGTACTCTGACGTGTCGCTTTGCACTTCATTGGGTAAACTGGCAAGGATGTCTCTGTCCCTCTTACTGTTTGTCCTTTTCTTGGAGCTCTTACTTTGTTGTACAAAAGCTAATTCAGGGGATATGATTAGGTGACCTAGATTTTAAGGTCTTGGCTTTTGCTGATGATGTCTTGGTACATCTTTCAAAATTAGAGGATTCATTACTTTGTTTAATAGAGAATTCCAGACTGCTGGTGCAATTTCTGGTTCTAAATTGAATTTGGATGTCGGTTGCCCTTCCAATGCTGCATTGTGTGCAAGACCATTGGATAGCAGTGTTTCCACTGTGATGAGCAGAGGGATCCTTCTGATATTTGGGGGTACCCTAACAACTGTTTTGGAGCAGTTATATAGCCAAAATGTACTGGCATTGGTGTGTGATACTGAGCTCCGGTTAACTCAGTAGAAGGACTTACTGCTGGAGCTGAGTGGCTGAATTGCCCTATATAAAATGGTACTATTCCCCCTTTGGCTTTACTTACTCCAGATATTGCCATTGCTGCAATCCAGGTGGGACCTAAAGAAGCTAGATTGAGTGCTTAGTGTTTTTTTGTGGAAGGGGAAACAGATATTTCTCTCTCTTGGGAAGCTGAAAGAATCCTGGTGGTGAGGGGGAATGAGCATCTCAGACTTAGAATGCTATAATTTGGCATGCTTGTTGCACCATTTAAAGGACTCAAAATGAGTGATTATAATCCATGTATGAATACCGGTTGGTGGCTCCCCTTGCACTGAGGTACGTGCTTCCTACATAGTTGGGGAGGGGCAATACCACAGGAGCTGCATCGTGACCTGATTCAAGAGGTGCAGAAAGAGTGGAAGCAGACTTGTGTTTGCCTTAATCATTCTTTGGAAAAGTCAGTGAACCTGCCATTGCAGAGATCCGTGAATTGATATCTGTGGAACAGGTGGTTAGTGAGGATGGTGTCTTACTTTATTATGCCCAGTGGATGCAGAATTTTCGCCTGGATAGCTGTGGCGTATTTCCATATTTTCAGGTCCGGAGTTCTGTTAAGGGCTTGGGGAGTGAACAGTTCAGTAGTGACTTCTGTTCTGACTTGGACAATTTTTTTCTTTCTGATTCTGTGGGTTCTGAGAGTCTCTCAGTTACAAACGGCCTGCGCAGCCTTGCTGCCTTCATCAGACGTGCAATGTAAGATGCTTCGTTGGGCGTTTTTCTCTCCCAGTCAGGCATAAAGGGCAGGCTGTGTTGCCTCGCCAGATTTTTTGAAATATGGTGAACAAAGTGCGACCTTAGGATGCATGTTTTGGAAATGCCCCAGGTCATGTGTTGTAAAAGGGGGTGTTGTACGTTGGAAAGAGTGGTGGGATACCAATTCCCATTGTGATGAAGGTGGTCTTATTTGATAGTCTGTTTGGTTTGGGCATTCTGGATACTAGTAAGAAACTCCTGCTGAGAAAGGCATGGCTTGTAGGAAAGAAAGTAATATTGCAGTCATGGGTTTCTGTGTCCTCTTACTGGCAATGGCGGGGGGGGGGGGGGGGGATGTTATGCATCAACTCCTGCAGATGGATCACCTCTGGGCATCAGAGAATTAACAGTGCCGATCTTTTGTTTTGTTTTGCAAGTATGAGGGAATTACTTAAATGTTGTCTCGTGTGCTTGAAGTTGCATTTTGAGTGTTAATTAGGGGAATGAGGAAGGGAATGACCGAACAGCCCCGGGTAGATTGGAAAGCTTTGGTCCCGGGAAAGGGGAGAGAAATGGGTGGGACAGGTGGGGTCTCTTTTTTTTTCCTTTCTTTTCTCGGGGGGGGGGGGGGGACATGTCTGAGTTGTAGGACTTACTGGGAGGGTGTGGGGAGTTCACTGTGTGGGAATTCCATTTGTTCTGGAATTCTTGCATTTCTGATTACGCCTTTGCAGAGGAATGCTGGGAGTTTAGGGATGGGTCTCAGAGTCAAACTGATCTTTTTTTGAGTATTTGTTCAATTTTGCTTGTGTTTCCCTTGCATCTATTGAGGGGGGCAGAGATAGTTTGGAAAGGTAGTGGGAAAGTAATGATGGCAAAAGGGCCTTTAGATTTTGGAGACTTGCAACTTAATATTGGCAGGTGGGGAAGAAAAAATATATATAACTCTAAATTTATGTGGCACTGTTAAATGTTTTATGATGTTTTGTTTGCAACTTCACTGGTTGTATACTTTAGCAAAGTTTCTTGGACTTGAATAATAATAATCATTATCGTCATCATCTAATCAATTACAAGCAGAGCAATTTCAAGTGCTTCAGGGAGTGTTTGAAAGGTAGGATGAGATGAAAATGGATACCCTTCCTTTCAGTAAATGAGAGAGTAAAACAACCTGCTTCCTTTCCCCACTCAAACTAATTCAATGTTAATTTTTTGGACCACTTTCTTCCAGAACAGTGCCACTGTATTCCTTGTGGGCCATCTAGTGGAGATAAGAAACACAGACAAGATGAATAACCATTAAAGAAAATGAAAGGGTGTTGAAAAATACATTTTTCATTTTATTTTCCCAAACATGGCAGTGCTGGGCTTGTATGAGCAGTAGTCCAGAGAACACCAAGTCCACTCCTTGAGTACCACAATCATATTTTCATGACATCCAACTTTAGTTTGAATAACCAGAATCTGAACATTGTCATATGTACATGTCTGAAATTAAATCCTGACCCATGTCTGACCCATCTCAAAAGTGTTCACATCCTAATACCTAATATATTTTTCTTGTGGTCTGTATTTCCTTCGGCTCCTTTAGATCTTCAGCTTAACTGGAACCAGCTTCTACCTGGATCGTAGCGGCCTCAAGTTCCAGCTCCCTGCAGGCATGCCCACTTACACACATGGCTGAAGGGGATCCTGACCCAGACCCCCCCCCCATCTGGAGCTGCCATAACCCGGTCAGCGGCAAGGAAGTGAGCCAGCACCAATCAGGACCCTAGAGTGAGGAGGTAAGCTCCTCCCACTCCAGCACATCACCTATCTGTGCCCTTAAGTTCCAGCTCCCTGCAGGCTCCCCCGCGCCTAGCAAGCCCACACCAAAGAGCCCTTGGAGTGGCCCACAGCAGGAAACACCAGGCAACCAACACCTATTAAATCACCAACATCAGCTCCACAGAAGGTGAGTCTCTAGAATGGCCAGTCTCTACCTGCTCCCCTCAACATATTGGAGCTTCGGCCCTCTCATCCTTTCCACTACCGGAAATTTTGACCAGCTTTCAGGAATCTCACAACATCTTCAGAGCAGGAGTGGAGGAGTGGCCTAGTGGTTGGGGCAAGGTACTTCAGGCCAGAAGGTCGGGGGTTCAAATCCCACTAGAGGACAGCAACCTTGGGCCGGAAGGACTGGGGTTTCTAGTCCCACAGGTGCTCCTTGTGGTCTTGGGCAAGCCACTTAACCCTCCATAGCCCATGTTCCCTGTAAAATAGTTATCTCCAAGTTATAATGCCCTGTTCAATGTAATTTCAGTTTGTTCAATGTAAACCGCACTGATGCAGAATAGCGCGGTATATAAGAGAATGTAAATAAATAAATTAATTAAAACCTCCTAGATGATATACAACCCGATCATGCACTGACTTACATTGCTGCTCCTTCACCCAGATACTTCAGCAACTCAGAATGCCTCCATTCCAGTCCTACACAATATAAGACACCCAACACCGTGCTTTAGATTGCACAAACCTCTGGATAGACCTCCACACAGACTCACGGAGATCACCTCCACCTGGCAACAAAAAAGCACTCACAAGCAGAAACACCTCTACTCACCAATCAGATGCTCTTTAATTAACGTCCGCTCAGCCCATAATAAAATAAACACTACAGTCAACTATATCCACGAGAATAACATAGACTTGATGTGTATCACGGAATCCTGGCTTTCCACAGCAGACAACGTACTTCTCAATCAACTCACTCACCCTCAGCACAGAATATTCAACTGGACAGGAAAAAGAGGAGGAGGGGTCCTAATCAATGCGACTGACAAACTCAACCTCTCATTAACCACATATCACTCCTCAGAAACTTTGGACATCCTTACACTCTGAAACAGAGAATTCTCTATCTGCCTAACCTACAGAGCTCCAACTTCTTGAACCGATAACCTATCAAACCTCCTAGAGGAAGCATGTACACATATTGCACTGAACAAACCCTTCATCCTGCTTGAAAACCTAAATCTCACATCCACTTCCCCTAAACATGCTCTCTCCTTCCTAAATGCCATGGAAGCCTTGCAACTATACCAACTCATCAACGAACCCACTCACGTAAAAGGATCTACTCTAGACCTTATCTTTGCCCCCTAACTACCTTCCATACTCCCAACTGCCCATTTACATTTCACCAGTCCCTTGGTCTGACCATGCAATGATCTCCATCATGCTACCAATAGGATCCCAAAACCTCATAACCCCACTGCAACAACCCTGTAAATGCCGGTTCAAAACATTTAACAAACAATTATTTTTAGATGCGGTGACCCCACACCTGGATCTCTGCACCCATGATCTAGAAAGTATGGTACAAGTCTGGAATAACACTTTGGCCAAAGTTGCAACCAGCACTCCACAAAAATCCACCTACACTACTCCCATCCAAATGCAAGCTCCATGATAATCCCATGAGGTCAGACAACTAAAACGCAAGTTCAGACAAATTGAAAGGAATTGGAGAAGAACAAACGACGAATCTCTCAAAGAGGAATACACGACCAAGCAAAAGGACTACACTAATCTCATAAACAAACGCAAAAAAGAATTTTACTGCAACACACTAATGAAATCCCTCAATCAACCAAGAGATCTCTTCTCAATCATTTTCCCCCTCATAAAAGATGCCACTGACCCCCACTGAAATGAAGTCAACTAATAACAAACCTAGTCCAAACCCACAAGCTATTGCAGATTACCTCTACAACAAACACTCCCCATCAATAATCCCCAAGAACGCTCACAGTCCAACAATCATTCCAACCCATGCCAACCACTGGGAAACATTCAGACTAATATCTAAACAAAAACTTGCCAACACCATAAGAGATATCAACACCACTACATCACCTCTAGATCCATGACCTGTATCATGGATAAAAACATTGAGAGCTGAATTTGCAACACTAATATACAAAATCGTACATACCTCACTGTCACAAGGATACTTACCACCTGCCCTAAAACAAGCCTCAGTAAGATCTATACTAATAAAACCATCTCTTGACTAATCTTCCCTGAGCTCCTACAGACCTATAGCAAGCATCTCAGTTATAGCAAAGATAACAGCACCACGCCAGCACCAAGACCACACAGACACTCGCTCGCCTCTGGATACCCAATAACATGGATTCTGACCCTATCATGGAGCAGGCAACACAAGGAGAGCAACCTCTCGCAGTAGCTGAGAGAACCACACAAAGAGCGGAAGGTGATGGGTGGTCACTAATGCTTTATTAATTTAAAAACGCCCCAACGCATTTCGGCAGAGCCTTCGTCAGGGGGCTGAGAACTGCAAAGCAACAAATAAATATATGAAAACAAATTACATGATAATGCATAATTATATAAATAATGATAAAATAATAAGTTAATAAAACATATGAATAATAATAAATATAGAAAATTATTCAATATACATCAAAAAGATAAGAACATAAATAAATATAAATCATATAAACACAACCAAGGACTAAAAGTTAAGGGCTACACATAAAAGATAAAAATTACAAAGGATGATATATTACTTACAGGTAAAAATGATCAACACTCTTTATAGATTGCACAGCACCCAATAAGACCGTATTTGTAAGATAAACGCTGAAATTATATTGTAAACGACAGTATTAATAAAAAATGTGAAACAAAAAAAAAATAAAAACATTATATGAAAACAAAATACACTAACAACAATAAACTAAAAACAAAGCAGCGGGAAACCAAGACCAGGAAAGAAAAAGGACCAAACTAAGAAGTAAAATAATGATTATAATTTTTTGATTATAATTTTTTAAGTTAAAAATAAGCACGAGTAACAATAAATAAATTATGAATTAAATTAAAATGTTAAAAATAAATTAATAAAGCATTAGTGACCACCCATCACCTTCCGCTCTTTGTGTTGTCCTATCATGGAGCAGACACTCTCCTCACATCCCTCTTTGACACCTAATCAAAGGAACAGAAAAGGCACAACAAGGATTTATAATGGTCTTCCTTGATATAACTGCAGCTTTCGACTCGATTCACCATCACTCTAAACGAGACTCAAGGAAAAAGGACTCTACAATATTACGCTAAATTGGTTCACATCCTATCTATCTGACCGACAACAATAAGTTAGAGTTGGGCATATCTATCAAACCTCTTTAACCTACGACAAGGCATCCCCCAGGGCTCCGCACTATCCACTATCCAACATATATATCCAACCCATATGTGACCCTCTCAGGAAATTCAGAGTCCATTATCACATATATGCCGGCGACATTTTGTTTTACTCCCCCTTCAACATATAAGCCACTGACTACTCAGTCGTCTCAGTCTGTTTCTCAGTCATCACTGAATGCCTCGCTCAGATAAACCTGACAGTAAACAACAGTAAAATAGAAGTGCTCCTCGCAACAAGAGACCCCTCTTTCATACCTCCATCTACGATAAAATTACATCACACAGAGATCTCAGTGAAAAGTGAAATCAAATACCTAGGTATAACATTGGACTAAAACCTCAATATGTCATCCCACATAAAGAAAGCAGTAAACACAGCTTACTCAAAATGAAATCAGTCCAAAACCTACGTCCACTATTGGAGCACAAAGACTTCAGAACAATATTTCAAGCCATCACCGCACCACTCTTAGATTATGGCAACATTGTCTACCAAGGCCTACCAAAACAGCCTCCGTACCCACTGCAATGGCGCAAAACATTGCTGCCAGAATAATCAATGGAACTAATTGATCTCAATACATCACTCCGATCCTCAAAAACCTTCACTGGCTACCAATAGCAGTAAAACATAAAGTAATCACCACGATATTCAAGATTCTCCACAACCAATCAGCCCCCTGCCTCGAGACCCTGATCAACAGAACACCTAAAACTAAATCACAAAGAAGTATAAACCAGAATCTACTAACAATCCCCCCGCTTAAGACCAAATGTTCACAGCATACCAACAACAGAGCCTTCACACTCTTTGCCCCTACAATATGGAACTCTCTACTGGAACCCATTAGATCAGCTCAAACCTTACAAGATCTCAGAAAGAAACTAAAGACTCACCTCTTCTTAGAACATTATGGAACTGACACAATCACCTAACACTAAAGCTCCTTGGACACCATCAACCAAACATACCCAAAGAAGGTTCCCTCCCCCACTTTTACTCCCAGTTACTTGTACCCCTCCTAAGTTTTAAGTCTTATGTAACCCCTGACTTTAATTGACTGAGTCAGCTCTTTATTATTCCTCTATTGTTCCCTTTATTGTAAACCTCTTTGATTAAATAAATAAATAAAATTCTCAACTATCCCTGGGTGAGGAGGGTGAATTTCCACTTTTAATCATCTTTCCACTAGCCCAGTCACAATTCTTGGCCAGAGGTTGTTAGTAGATATTTCTCTTAAGTGATAACTGGGATTCCCACTACCTGCATCCTCTGTTGCATTCTTCCCTAGTGCTGGCTAGTTCAGGAATGAAACCAAGATCCAGAGCCGGTTCAAACACTAGGCAGAACTAGGCAATTGCCTAAGATGTCAGCTTCCGAGGGGCAGCAAAGAACAGCTGCAATAAATGCAAAACAATAGATCCTGACAGCAACACAAACTCAGGGAGCCATTAGCACATTCTTTTACCTGTAGGGAGCGTGGGCACACATACATACAAAGCAAAGTTTACTATTTAAAAGTATGATGTTCAATTATGTTTTTTCACAGGATTATTGTTGGCAGGGGTGGTGCTGGGTTTAAGGCGTAAGGCTGAAGGTTCGCCTAGGGTGCCCAATACTCCCGCACATGCTCTGTCCAGATCTCTTGCATAGCAGCATGCAGCACCAGCACTGAGCCGTCACATTGACTCTCTAGTACTTGATTTAAAGGAAATAATTGTCCAAAGCTTCACATTCGTGCTGCACACTCAAGATTGTACCAAGCTAGAAATGCGTCCCATGCCACTAACAAATCTGGCGCCCCCCTCTGCCCCAGCCACGTGCAGTAACTCACTTTTTTTGAGCTTCCTGGAAGCCCAGTGATGATACCAGTGCCCTTTCTGTGCTTGTGCCCTGTGAGGCTGCACCACTCACACAGCCCTTGGTACGGCCTTGTGCTCCCTGTCAGTCAGCACATTGCTTCTCTCTCCGTTGCTGACTTCTCTTTCCTTCCGTCATAGTGATTTTGTTTATGTAAAAATATTTTTTCTGTCTAGTTCCCTCCCTGGTTTATGCTTATGAGGTTTGATCAGTGAGAACTGAGTCACTGCAGTGTACTGTGCCATGCCCTGAGCTAAGTGATGACTCATGGTAACAGGACGTTTCTGTTCCCCATCAGTCCTCTGCATGTCATGGAGTGTTAAACTACATGCATTTCAAGCAGATCACTAATATACTTGATTATTCTAATTCAATTTCCTAATTTGTGTGTACTTTAATATTATTTTTCCATAGCTACAATAGGCCCGATATTCAGCAGTGGTGGTTAGCTTTGCTAAAGAGGATATCTTCTGTTGCTCAACTTTAGACCCGGATATGCAATGCCGGGGCCATATCTGGGCCTTGGCATTAAAGATCCAGATTGCCTGGATTGCGATAAAGCTTTCTGGGCAGTAGTGATATTCAGCCGCTGCCCGGTTAGCTTTTGCAGCAAAAATTAGGCCATCCTTAAACAATGCATCTTGCATACACAACTCAGCTGTCAGGGCTAGCAGGAAGTTTGGGTTGAGCTGTGCTGAGCATGATCCTCCCTGTCTGTAGGAGGAGCTGTGTTCCCTTCCCTTATGTTTATTTTGTGGGATAGGTGTGCCCTCTTGTTTCTTGTCTTGTCTTCCTTAAATGCCTGTCTGATTGGGCCTGGTAAGGACCAGCAAAAAGACCAGGAGCTTATCTGCCCTGCTTATATGCCTTCGAAAATTCCCTGGTTGTCCCTTACGTGCCCTGATGCTATACAGTTAGCATTGAGGCGTGTCGGGGGCATTCCGGGATGGTGCGGAGGCGGGCCATGGCGCTACCCATGTAGCACCAATTTCTGATGCTACACAGTTAGCGCTCTGCGCCTTAAAGATAGGCATGAGAATGCTAATCATGTAGCATTGAAAATCAGTGCTACACAGATAGCTCCTGCGGTCTCCTAGCTGTGCGGCGATACCCAGATTTTTGATGTCAGGGCTGCATATGACCCTGGCATGGAAAATCTGTGTTAGGCGGGAGGGGAGTGGGCAATGTGCCGGCGCGGCACATAGCACCACCCAGATCAAAATCAGGCCCAATACAGCTATCAGAACATTTTTTAGATTTTCATAAACAAACCCCCCATACCTCCCTCCCCCCCCCCCCCATACCAGGCAACTGGACTAACCAAAATAACAAGGTACAAGAATATAGTGGTACAAAGTGGCAACACCCCAGGTCCATACATTCAACACTACCCCTCTCACCCACTCTCCCCAAAAGACACCTTTCCCCCTTCTCCCATCCCGCCACCTCTCTCTCCCCAAAGCACCACACATACTCACATGCATTCATTCTCCCCCTGTAGCAGCAGAGCGCAGACAAACCAATAATACCAGGAGTCTGTTCAGAAGGTCCAAATCATTTATTTGTGCACAAGTCTCAAGCAGAATCAAATTCAAAATGGCTGAGCAATGGTTTCTAGCAAAACAACAACTTTTATAGCCTTCTTCTCCATTCTGGACATAGGCAAACTTCTCATTGGTCCCAGTAACCCCTTCTATCCCATCTATTGGTCCTGGTACCATTACGTAGCTATCCAATGGGGACCTTGGTCTGGGCTCAGCACCTGGTTGCCCCCCTTACAGTCCCCATTACAATGGACAGTTCTTAGACTCTTGATACATCTCTTCTCCAAGGTCACTAGCTAGCTGGAATATGTGGGAAAGCAGGGCACTGTAACCTTTCTTACAGCAAGTTAATTAATTCCATAGAAGCTTCTCACATCCTTATCAATACCAATTAGAGCTGTTTTCTGTCTTTTCTAAGTTTCGTTTCTGCTTAGCTATGTTCAGTTAAGCTGAGTTAAGTTTCAATTCTATGGAAGCAGTATTGGGGGGGGTTTCACTCCTCTGGCCTAACCACAAGCTTCATTTACAGGTCAAGCTGCTTAGGCCTGTCTGTTTAGTTCAGGCTTTCAGGTATCTTATAGACAGTTTTCTTGTAAATCTACTTATCTTTTTCTAAGGCCTGTCTGTTTAGTTCAGGCAGCATGGATCATAGGCCTTCGCCTACCACATTCCCCCCTTTGATTATTCTCACCCGCAAGTGAGAAAGGGTGAGAATCAAATCACATAATACTAGGTAAAGGTATCACTCTGTGGGATAGGGTAGTAGTTTCACATAGCTAGTATCTTTGTAGCTGCCTTACGCTCTACAGTGTTATTAATAACTGAAGTTATCATTCACAAGCAAAGTGGCAAGAAACAAGGGAGCAACAAGCAGATAGTCAGAGTCCATAGTTTGGCAAGAGTGGGAAAAAAGAACTAAAGGAGTAGAAGGTTCAGGAGCATTTATGCCGGACCACCAAGATGTCTTCTTTGTTGTGCTGTTGTAAAACTTCTGATTTAGACAGTCCAGCTGTCCAATCTTCATAGCAAATTGTGGTCCGGTGCGAACAAAACACAAACTGTCAACAATGGGGTGGGCCAATACCCACTCACTAGTAGTATTATGTAAATCAGTCTGATTGTAGGGGATGGAATAATTCAGTTCTTGAGCCTCCCAAGGCCACTGATCTCCCATCTTGGTTCCTCCACAAAGAAACAGTCATAAATGTGGAGACTAGATGCTACTGCTTCGGCAAGTTCAAGAAACAAGTTCTGGGAGGCATGAAGAACCTTCAGCCCAGTTCGCGTGGTACTTATACAGGCTGCACAGGGTGGTAAAGCAAAAGTCATTTCAAAGCACCCCAAGGCTGCTGCCAGAATAAAGCAATAATAAGAATTCATAATGGGCATAGTCTCTGGAAAATTGGTGGAACTGTCGGCATCCACAACAGATAACAAATGTAGAGTTGATTGTAGATCCTCAAGCTTCTGCCGTACGTAGACCTACCAGCTTTGTGGCAGGAGTAGGGCTGTAGATTCCAAAGTATCACTGTCCTCTGGGATGTCTCAGGTTCTTAAAATATCATAGTACAGTCTCTCAGGCTATTATTGCCTTGAGGAGATCAGAGCATTTGAACACAGTCTCTTAGAAGACTCAATTTCTTAACACAACACAGTCTATTTCTGATGATTGCAGTTTTCTCCAGATGCGAGGCTTACCTTCAGATAAACAGACAGTCTTGAAATAGTGCAGTTTCCGAGGGACCAATAAGTCTTAGGTCCGTGGCTGTGGTCGTAGGGTGAGGCGCAATGGAGTCTCAGGATGCTGTACAGTAGTCCAGTGATCAGGTTCAGAAATAGTTGCTGGCTTTACTCGACTATGATGGATCCAAAGTTCGAATTCTGCGACTTTCACTGCAGTTGGAGTTGACAGGATGACAACATAGGGTCCCTTCCAATGCAGGGCTAACGGTATCCTTCTCCACTCTTTGATCCACACCGAGACTCCAGGCTTGAAAGGATGCAGGGGTTCAGGCAAATTGATGGGTAATCGATTTTTGTACCCAGGTATGAAGACTCTGCAAAACAGAACTTAAAACCAATAGTTCATGCCTAATAATTTCAGATCCTATCTGTCTCACATCTCCTTTTATTCCCTATAAATAGGCTACAGATTCTGAGAATCTCAAAAAGGGGGAACTCCTAAAGACTTAGCAGGGGCTAAGTATATCCTAGAAAGGGTTATAGGAAGAACCTGGGGCCACTTCAGGTAAACCTATTGGCAAAGTTTGGACAACTGAGATTTCAAGGTTCTATTCATACATTCTACTTTTCCTAAAGTTTTGAAAGCTGTAGGTAGTATGCACCTGATAATGTCAATATCTCGGGGCCATACTTAATGGACTTGCTGCCTAAGGTTATCCACCCTCATTATTTGTACAGGGTCCCATGTGCATGCAAGATTGTAAGGGCATACTTGAAATCTGGGTACACATTTAGACAGAGCCCTTTTCCTATTGTTAGTGCTCTAGTGAGGGCTATCAGTTCAGCTTTCTGTGGTCAAGTTTCTGGGGCCAGGGCTGAGGACTCAACTACCAAATCAGGGGTCAGCAGCACAACAATGTCTATTGATGATGAAACTGCCTTCAGCCACAAAGAAGGTCTGTTCAGGGTTCTCCAGAGGGACATCAGTCAAATCCAGGCGGGTTGAGAATACAGTGTTCATAATTTCTAAACAGTCATGATCAGAGGATCAAGACCAACTGATAACAACATAGCAGGATTCAAAGCTTGACTGACCTTCAGTTGTATTTGGGGGTTTTCACGCAACATACTCTGATACTTCAACATTCGTAGATTTGTTAGCTAGTAGTTTCCTTTGTGTTTCATATTGGTTAGAACAGAGTGTGGTACAGTAACTGGAAGATTCTGTCTCAAAGTGATCTTGTTAGTTTTGCTCACTAGGAAGGCTGTAGCTGTAACAGCTTCTCAAATAAGGTCCAAGGGATTGAGTCAACACTCCTAGAACATTTCCTTGTGACTCATGAACATAGAGACTGAAAGGTTTTCTGGACATCTGGTAGGCCCAGAATTGGTGACAACATCAGAGTGGTTTTCAAAGATCAAAAGGCTGCATCCTGTTCAAGTCCCCATTCCAATGGAGACTTTTCCATTCCTTTGGTAGCTTGATACAATGGTTTTGCTAGCAGCGCAAAATTGGGGATCCATATACAACATACTCTGTGGCACCCCAGAAGGCTCTCACTTGCCTCCTGGTGGTTGGAGCAGGAATACTGCATACAGCTTCTTTGCATTCTGGTCCCAGGCGTCGAATTCCGCTGGACAACGGGAATCCTAGGTAGTTAACTGGTTTGACATAATTGCGCCTTGGCTCTTGAGACTTTGTATCCAGCCTCATTAAAAAGGTGCAAGAGTTCACTGGTGGCCTGTAGACATTCACTTTCTGAGTTGGTGGTTATGAGCAAGTTGTCCACATATTGAAGTAGAATTCTTTCTCCTGGAATTACTGGATAACTTGTCAAATCTTTTGCTGAGTGAGGCGAGTTCTTGAATCCTTGAGGTAATCTTGTCCAGGTGAGTTGGCCCCGCCTTCCTGTAGTGGGGTCTTGGGCTAAGTGTATGCAGAAAAACATCTTTTAAATCCAGAATGGTGAAATGTGTGTAGCTTCAGCAGAGATCAGTCCTAAGAGTGTGTAGGGATTTGGCACAACTGGATGTATGGTTTCAACTGCTTCATTCACTCTCCTTAGATCTTGCACTGGGCAGTAGTCCCCTGTCCCAGGCTTCTGCACTGGCAGGAGAGGTGTGTTCCATGGTGACTGACAAACTTTGAGTAGGCCATACTCCAGTAGCCTTAACAAGTGGCGATGGATGCTTTCAATTGCTGCTCTTGGGAGTGGATATTGCTTGACATGTACTGGCTGTGCACTAGGCTTGAGATTCACAATTATTGGAGCTATGTGTTTGGCTAGGCCTGGTGGATTGCCTTCTGCCCATACTCCAGGAGCGGCATCAATGCTTTTCAAAATAGGTTCAAAATAGGTATCAATAATTGGCTCAGTACTATAATATCTCCATTCTTCTTCTCGAGGAACAGTAAGCACCATTAGTCCAGCAGGTTTTGTCTGGGAATTCACTGTCATTTGCATTTCTCCTTTCTCAGTAAAGGATATTTGGGCCTGCAGCTTGGCTAGCATATCTCGTCCCAGCAATGGCACTGGGCACTCTGGCATGTAAAGGAATTGGTGCGTTATTTGCTGTCCTCCTAAATTACATATGTGGTTTTGAAGAAATGGCTTTGTGGCTTTTGCGCCAGTTGCTCCCACAATGGTGACTGCTCTTGTAGAAAAAGGAGCTATTTGTTTATCTACTACAGAATGTTCTGCTCCAGTATCAACCATAAAGTCCATAAATTGGTCTCCTATTTGTATACTGACCATAGGCTCCTGGAGACTGATGCGAATTCGGAGCCCGGTCTGCCCTAATCTGCTTCATCCAAGTCATAGGGTGTGGCGGCTGCCACTCCCTGGATGGCCTCCGTGCGTTCTTGTTGAAAATATTCTCGATTGGTTCCTCTGCGGTTCTGGGGTCGGCCTCTCTCTCTTTCCCTCCAAGGGGCGTGTTCCCCTTCATCCTGAGAGGCCTCTTCGAGTCGCGGGCATGCACTTCTCCAATGTCCTTCTTCTCTGCAATAAGCGCATTGGTTTGCGCCTAATGGGGGCCGGTCATTTCCTCGGCCGTGCCCTCTTTCTCTGCTCCTTCGATTAGGGACACCTCCCCTTTTCTGTTCCACTATGGCCGCAGCCAAAAAATCCGCTTTCTTCTTCATCCGTCGATCACTTTCTTTCTGTCTTTCATTATCACGATTCACATACACTTTATGAGCGACTTCCAGTAACTGTGTTGCATTCATGCCCGCAAACCCTTCCAGTTTCTGTAATTTCTGTTTTATCTCTCTGGGACTGACTGACAAAAATGCAAATTCTCCTGGGCTGCTGGATTGCATGGGGTATATAGTGAGGCTGAATAATACTGTCTGAATAATACTGTTCATTTGTTCAATTAAATCCTAAAGCTTTCAGTTCAGTAAATCAGTGGCAGAGGGAGAGGCACCTAAACAAGTCTGGTCAGCTGACTGGCTGGCAAACTACTTGGGAATCTACAGGGAGGAGTCCCCCCCCCCTGCCCTAGGCCCACACTGTTTCTCCTAGCAACGCTCTATCCGGGAGGGTTTGTTTTTTTTTAACTTCTCTGCTGTGGGCACATTAGTTCACGCCTACCGGGGGGTGACATCATCGGTGGACTGGGCCCCCTCCCCCCCCCTTAAGCACTCTGAACGCATAGGGCAGGCAGAAAACATAAGCTTAGATTAAGCACAGACATACAATTTAGATACAGTTCTTAAAATATAAAACTATTATTTTGCAACATGTTATAACATCTATTAACTGGAATGAAATTACTTAGCATGGAAACTAACTGCCAGCCGTAGTCTGCATGTCTCTGCAAAAGAAATTATTATTTTATTTTTATTAAATCTTACAGTTCAGAAAGCAGATATTCAAGAGACATGAAACGGATACTTTTCCATCGCGTTGGTGGATATCTAGAATGCATATACACCCTCTTTTTAACAATAAATATGTCTTCTATCAGGTGCTTGCCACCGTATATCAGGAAATAACGTCTTGAAATTTAAAAGACTTTTTAAAAAAAAAAACAAAGTACCCCCTTTTCCTCTGGACACGGACACACAAAATTCAAATACAGAAAAACAAATGAATTTATCTTGAATTGTAAAGGTCTTCATTAGTCACTAGTACAGAGTTTAACAATTCAAAGTAATTACCTTAAATCTTACAGTATGGGGAAGCACGCATTCAAATGACTTATACTTATTCATAAAAACACTCCGCAAGATAAACTCTTTTTTTTTTTTTTTTTAAACTTTCAGATTTCAAAGATAAAATCCTAACACAATTTCTTATTCAATCAGAATTTAAACCATTCATTCTCAGGTTGCAATCCGGTACACTTCCAACCCAGAATGCTGCACCGTCCCCCAAGGTTCTCAACCTCTAAGGGTAAAAGGAAAAACACTTTATTTGCTCTCTCTTGTCCGTGTCAGTTAGTTTTTGGAACGACAGATATACTTCAAAAAACAAAAGAACTCCTGAGTCACTGTAGTTATCACAGCTGTAAAGTAATAACTAGAAAACTAATTATAAATTCATCTCCTATCACACTTTGATTGAATGAATCCTTTATTTTAAACAAGCAAGAGATTTTTCATTCGGGAGTCATTTTTTTTCCCTTCTAGCAAGCTGTGTGAGAGCCACACCCCTTTGCTCACTGGAAATGAAATGAAACAACTTAGTTTCACAGACGCACAGAGACATGCTAGCAAGAATCATTTAAATCAGTGTCAAGTCGTGATCTAATAATTACTTTGTAGGTCAAAGTAAAAAAAAAACCAAAAACAGTTTGCTTAGTTTCTCTATCATTTCTGAAAGGTAACAATAATATAACAGGAGCAGTTGACGTAAAAATACAGACAGAGCAGAGAATATAACTAAAAGCAGTTTACGGAGCTCCGATGAGGTTAATACGACCTTCAAAACTAAAATTCTGACTAAATATTCCTATCGAATGGTATATAATACATGACCATAGTAGAAAGAACATCCCTATTAAAACGAAGTGAATAAAAAACAGGTATAATTGTCCTAAAATAAGCTCCAATTAGCCCAGCAGCAGAACGTTGAAAACATGCCTTCATAGGGTTAAAAAGCACCTCTGCACAGACACGCCCCTTGTCAGTCTCACGCTGTACTGTAGGAAAAGCTCTGACTGAGTGAGACATGTTCTTGATTTTTCAGTGAGTCAAGCGGTAAATTATCATACATTACCCAACAGAATATAATCTTACATTAAACAAAGACACATAGGGGCATGTTTACTAAACGGGGCACTTTTGCGGGGCGCACCTGAGCGCCCTAAAATGATGCAGTTAAGTGCTCTTAAGCACCCCGTACGCGTGCGCGGCACATTAACGGGTCCCGCACGCGTGCGCCGCAAACACGCACGTTTGCGGGGCGCTCATGTGCGATAGAGGCGTGGAAAGGCGAAATGAGGGCGGAGGAAGGCCCCCGAGGGGCGGAGAGATGGGGTCAATGGGTGGAATGTGGGAGGGGAGAGACCCTCCGCACAGGAGCGTGCCCGAATTTACAAGAAAAAATACCGCCAGTGAAACACACGCGTTAGAGGTGATTTAAAGGGAAGAGAGAAACCATTTCCGTCAGCAATGTACAGCAACATCGTGGAAACCCAAAAAACGTGAGCAGTGTGAAACATGTGCACAGAACAAACTCGCAAATGTAACATGAAAATAACCACAACCAAGTATGCGAAAATCATAAGTCTGCTGGGAAACACTGCTATTAATGGGCAACAATAATAAACACTCCCAGGAAAGCTCCAAAGAATTGAAATGAATATTGGAAGGGTCCATGGTCCGTGGACACATTCAAAAGCACTGCAATGTAATGGAACTGTCCTGGGAGTGCATATCAGGTCATCCAGTGATATCACTGATGCACTGTTCGGTTTATTTCTGTGACTGCACCTATTTGGAAGGCATATTTGTGTGTGTCCTGCACCCCTGTCCCCATACAAAGAAAACGTGGCCACAGTAAACCTATGCAGAGCAGGGTGTCAGGCTTGTGCAGCCAGGTTTCCTATCTCCAGATACTGCACAGTCTCTGTGGGCACAGTGTGGTGCAGCGGACACAGCCAGTGACTGTATGACGAGAGGTTCACAGGTTCAAATCACAGCTGAGGTTCTGGCAACCCAGTACCCATATTTTTAACCACCACTAAACAGTGAGAGTTCACACACTGCTGTACTGCAGAGAACATAAGCATGGGCTCAACACCTACATTTTACCCCACACCGCACACAAACCAGAGCAATGGCCATTATGTACAGGCGAGTCCCTCAAATTCCGTCCTGGAGTGCCACAACGCAATCAGGTTATATGGGTTTGCCAGATAAGGACTGCAAGCCACAGCAGACAGTGCCGTAGGCGTGTGTAGCCTGGCACCGTACACAACAACAGACAGGCACTGTCAGATGTAAAGTCATGGACTTCCCTCGGAATGCAGAATATATGTTTAGAAACAGTGGTGCAGTGTACACAGACAGTGTGTGCAACAACAGAAGGTCACAGGTTCAAATCCTGTCTGTGGCTCCTTGCAACTAGTGCACATAAGTGTACCCTGAAAAAACCAGGCATTAAAGACTGATACTTTTCTGCTGAGAACCCAAGATATTTTGGCATATGTTTATGTTATCATCAACAGTACCCACCACATAAACATGTGCAGCACCTACAGCAGAGTCAAACAAAAGCAGTCCTGGAGTGCCCCACATCATTAAAGGGTAATGCAGACTCCAATATAAGGCCATGTGAACATGTTGACGGCAGGGGAACTGGTGACACCTGTCCACATCACACCATGGCCTATCTGTTTTTAGGTGGGTGCTGTGTAGTGCAACAGACAGGGTTAGTCTGACAAACAGACATGGATGTACCTGGAAATGCACTGTCTCTGTGTCAAGAAGGTGGTGCAAAGCACACAGGCACTGCCTGCAGGAGGTGAAGGTCACAAGTTCAAATCACGTGTGTCAGGTCTGCCGAACCAATCCCCGCAATTGTCACATCCCCTAATTTTTCTCAAAAAACAAACCACCTGTAGTGGGAAAAGTGAAAACAGGGACAGTACATGTATATTGTCTCTCAAGGTGGACATATAAGAGAGAAATGTGCATCACATAGATCAGATTTCCTCAAATGCAGTCCTGGAGGGCCACAATTTATTCACATGTTATGATGTCTTAAATAAAGATGTCTCTGTTCATCTGCATGTGCCGGTCCATGGTATGCAGATATATCTCATGCATATATCTGACGCACATTTGTGAAAATGTAGCAGTGTCTGTTACAACAGGACTGGAGTTGGGGACCTGTGCCAGAGATTACCGATCAACAGGAGGCGAAATGACCAGACACACAGGCTTCAGGACCCAAAGCCAATTGGACAGTCATGATAGTGTGCGTTGCGTCCATATCATAAAACTAGTATGTGCGCACTGTAGCACTGTCACCATAAACCTTGAAATACACCACACATATAGCAACATGTTGATCTGATCAGTGGCAGATATCAATGTCTACGTACACCACAATATGGTTATTGAGTGGTATCACACCAATATGTCTGATGTATGTGGAGTGTGTCTCAGGTCTGTTGTTTGACGATGTTCCCCACCATGGGGTGTGACAGTAGCACTATTTCATAGCCTAGCCATGCATGCACTGTGTCCACGACTGCTGATTTGGCATAGACTGGAAACAACTATCTATAGTAGCACAGTGATGGCATAGCTGTGGGATTGTGTGGCTGTACATCCAGTGTGTGATGTATGCAACACCTTACTCAGCGCACAATGTTTGTACTGTGTGCAGTGTTAGCTTGCCATTGTGCATAATGAGGTGCTAGGTATTGTGGTCATACCCCCGACAGGCTGGTCTCGGCAGGATGCATGAGGACAGAACGTAGGGCAATGTAAGTGAAATTGCAGTGTGTGGTCATCAGTAGCATGGACAAGGTAGCCCAAGCATGTCCTCCTGGAAGGTCAGTCTCACCCTGACTGAGTAGTTACCATAGCATGGCTAGGTCAGCTGTAGTGGCAACAACATCTTTTGCAAGTGATATCTATGGGTTGCCTTTTGGAGCCCAATCACGAACGTAACTGCTCGGTGAGTGTGCAGACGTCCCAGTTTGGGTTGCACACATTGTCACCAGTAGTATGCAGTATGGATAAGCTATCAGACTGCTTGCACCTAGTATGTGTAAGGGTGCCACACTTTGAAGGGTGTAGCAGCTGCAGCTTATCTGTGTTTGCTGCTGGACAATGTCAGATAGTGGTGGTGGGCTGCTGAGCATGTCCAGGCATGCCATCTGTCTGCTGTCACCTTATTGATGGTCACATAAATGCATGCCCCATGCTGTAAGTTGTATTTTCCTCTGCTGGACAGAGGTTATCACTTCCCACCAGCAGCACCATTGCAGTGATGAGTCTGAATGTTACGTTTGGGTGTTGTCACATAATCCGTCTGTCTAACACACTTCTCCCCCTCCCATAACTAATGTGGCGATGACAATGGCCACCACACAGGATATGACTGATGTGGTTGCAGCAAATTGCTTAAAGGGCTACACATCACAGGGAAATAACAGATGCACAGAAGTGTAAGTGTATGTGCATCAACAAGTGCTACTCATCAGACACTGCGACTGATGTGGACTCACACCATAGGCTATCTTAGCTGAGCCAGGTGCTGTGGTCATGGTTCTGGGTCTCCCCTCTCACATTCAGGGTGAGCACAGGAGCCGCACAATGTGATGTCCAAGACTAACTCTGTGTCATTAACCTACACGCTCATTAATCATGTACATACGTAGGTGTTTCAGTGGCTGCATAAACCATAGTGCTTATATTTGTAGACTGCTTATTTACATGTGCAGTGCATCATGGGTATGTGTGATTGAAGTCTATCGTGGTAAAGAAAGCAAACAGGTCATGTGTTGGCCCATACTCAAACTGTAGCCAGCCAGGGGTGTGTTAGCAGCTATGGCAGTGGTTCTGAAGCAGTCCTCCGTGAAAGTCTAGCCATGACATGTGTTTATGTTAGTACAAATGAAGATGCATGAGATATATATGCATTACAGATGTCTTGCCAAACGGAGTGGAGTGTGGCCCTCCAGGGCTGGCCATCAACAACCCTGACAAACATCTCTGTCATTAACGTTTGTAAGTGGGCAAGGTGCTGATGTGCAAGACATCAAAATGTTCACATAAACTGTGTAACATGCTTCTCTGCCTCTCACCACCACCAACATCTTATAGATTATAGAACTGCATGGTGGGCATGAGAATGAGGAAGTATGTCACAGTGAGTATATATGCTTTTCATGTCACTGACATCTGCACTTTGTACAGTCACACACCTAAATGACAGAGGTGTAAGACAGGGGTCTAAAAATACAGACCTGTAGGGCCACAAATCTGTGAGGTTGCCAGGGTAGCTCTGATGCCTATAGATCTCATGCATATTAATTAGGGCTATACTGATCAGCAGACTGGCCTAGGGGTTCAAGGAGGAGTGTCTCTCATACACAGAGCTATGGAGGTTTCGCCCCCTGTGATGTCACAACGTGTACAGACATAGGTAATGCCCCTGATTCTACAGTGGTCTAATCTAATATGGCTCTCTGAGGCCTCTTCCCTTTGTAATGTCATTTGGTGGTGCCACCAACAACACCCTCAATGCTGTAGCATGAAGGTCCCTCAAAAGTACCTTACAAGGTTCGTTTATTTGAACATTAGAAGGTGCTGTTGTGGACACTGCACCTCATATTGTCCTCTCTGAAGTGACTCATAGGGTACCTGATGTGCCACACTAGGTTATTGCAATGTCACAGTGTGTTTCTGCAAAAAACAAATCCAAAACGCAAAGGCCACAAAAACCACTGTTGATAGTAGATAGTAATGTGCCAGCAAGTTATATAGATTAGGCTGATGGTGTGAAGGCAAACACGACGTCTGTAACATAGGTAGGTATGACAGTGAATGTGTCGCACACCCCAGCCACTCACTCTGTATGTCAGCACATCCACCTAACATCTACATCCATGTCCATCGCATGGCAATCTCAATAAGCTCAATATGTGTGCTATGCAACCTAATGTGGATGTAGCATGTGCAGATGGAAACCCCCCCCCCCCATGCCATCACATACATAATGTATGGGTTGACATTGAGATGGAGTAGTGAATATCATCTATTGCGACACATATCCCCATATCACCAGGGTGCCTGATAGGCCAATCTGATGGTCCCTCAAAACACCTTGTTGAAGTAGCAGTTGTAGTGGCAGTCAGTGCAATGTGAAAGGCGTAGCACATCACATCAAACAAATGCCTAAGAACCAGTGTGCAAGTGATGATAAGTTCAAGTCCCAAATGTGTCAACACCATGAGGTCATGAAATAGTTATGTGTTTTATATAAGAGACACACAGCACTGTATATTGCAGTTGTTGTGCGCATGTGCGCAACTCGTTCCGCAAAACAATGTGCGGGGCGAAGTTGAACGTCATATGTGTATAAATTGCGCCAGTTGCGGGACGCTGTGGGACGAAATATTTATAAAACATGCAGCAGATGCGGAGCGCAATGAGACGTGTTACGTCGCCAAGGTGCGCCAATCTCTGGGGCGCAGTTGGACGTCATACGTCGCTAAACTGCGCCACTTGCGGGGCACAGTTGCACGTAAAACATTGGAAATGTGTGGCATTTGCGGGGCGCATGCGCGTCAATGACGCTGCGTGCAATCAGGTGATAATATCTCAAAATGGCGTCCAGAACAAGAAAGCCTGCATTCACTCCTCGGGAGCTCCGCACCCTGTCTCGCCTGATTGCCACAAGGCAGGAGAAGCTGTTCCCCGGGCAAAACAGGTACAGGGACAGCAGAAAGGTCCGCAGGGCCTGGGAACGGCTACAGAGACGCTTCAATAGAGAAGCTGACTTCCCAAGGGAGGTAAGTGGATGGGGACAGGTCATTAGAAATAGACATATATATCTAGAGGCTGTGTGCATTGCAGATCCTCATGCTGTTGGGGTCAGGTATTGTGTGTCAGTAATGTGCTGCAGCTGAACATACATCCCATATTGTCTTTGTATAATATGTGACAGGTTTGACCTGTACCCAGGTGGTGATGGATATGGTCACACAGGTCATGATGCTAGCCCTATTACCTGGCATTTGCTGCTGTGGACGTGCCAACACATACTGTAAGAAAGCAAACCAATAGATCAGCTTAATTATATCCAAATCACATCATATGAATATGGTGAAATGTGTAGCTGCAGAAAATAACCTTTCCGTCCACAGAAAGGGTATGTGAAGCAAAGCATTAATGGTATGTCAATCACCCAGGTGATCTGGTTGTTTTTGCCAATGTTGTGCAATATGCCCCCCTATCCCCAGTGGTCCTGAGAGCTCACCACAGTGGTCTATCAGTCACCCTGGAGATACGGTTGTGTGTGCTCAAGCACTGTAATACATACACCCTATCACCAGGGGACTAGAGAGGCCATCACACTGGCTCACCTGTCATCATGGTGATATTGGTCTGTGTGCTGTCAAAGTACAAAACAATATCCCTATCCCCAGGGGTGCTGTAAGATCATCACAGTGGCCTGTCATGTATCCTGGCGATATGGTTAAGTGTGCTGAAACAGTTCATTACATCTACCCTATTTCCAGGGGTCCTGAAAGGCCATCCCAGTGGCCTTTCATGTATCCTGGAGCTATGGTTCTGTGTGCTCAAACAGTTCATTACATCTTCCCTAGTTCCAGGAGTCCTGAAAGGCCATCCCAGTGGCCTTTCATGTATCCTGGAGCTATGGTGATGTGTGCTCAAACAGTTTAAAATATCTCCCCTAGTTCCAGGAGTCCTGAAAGGCCATCCCAGTGGCCTTTCATGTATCCTGGAGATATGGTTCTGTGTGCTGAAACAGTTTAAAACATCACCCCTAGTTCCAGGAGTCCTGAAAGGCCATCCCAGTGGCCTTTCATGTATCCTGGAGCTATGGTTCTGTGTGCTCAAACAGTTCATTACATCTTCCCTAGTTCCAGGAGTCCTGAAAGGCCATCCCAGTGGCCTTTCATGTATCCTGGAGCTATGGTGATGTGTGCTCAAACAGTTTAAAATATCTCCCCTAGTTCCAGGAGTCCTGAAAGGCCATCCCAGTGGCCTTTCATGTATCCTGGAGATATGGTTCTGTGTGCTGAAACAGTTTAAAACATCACCCCTAGTTCCAGGAGTCCTGAAAGGCCATCCCAGTGGCCTTTCATGTATCCTGGAGCTATGGTTCTGTGTGCTCAAACAGTTTAAAATATCTCCCCTAGTTCCAGGAGTCCTGAAAGGCCATCCCAGTGGCCTTTCATGTATCCTGGAGCTATGGTTCTGTGTGCTCAAACAGTTTAAAATATCTCCCCTAGTTCCAGGAGTCCTGAAAGGCCATCCCAGTGGCCTTTCATGTATCCTGGAGCTATGGTTCTGTGTGCTGAAACAGTTTAAAACATCACCCCTAGTTCCAGGAGTCCTGAAAGGCCATCCCAGTGGCCTTTCATGTATCCTGGAGCTATGGTGATGTGTGCTCAAACAGTTTAAAATATCTCCCCTAGTTCCAGGAGTCCTGAAAGGCCATCCCAGTGGCCTTTCATGTATCCTGGAGCTATGGTTCTGTGTGCTGAAACAGTTTAAAACATCACCCCTAGTTCCAGGAGTCCTGAAAGGCCATCCCAGTGGCCTTTCATGTATCCTGGAGCTATGGTGATGTGTGCTCAAACAGTTTAAAATATCTCCCCTAGTTCCAGGAGTCCTGAAAGGCCATCCCAGTGGCCTTTCATGTATCCTGGAGCTATGGTTCTGTGTGCTCAAACAGTTTAAAATATCTCCCCTAGTTCCAGGAGTCCTGAAAGGCCATCCCAGTGGCCTTTCATGTATCCTGGAGCTATGGTGATGTGTGCTCAAACAGTTTAAAATATCTCCCCTAGTTCCAGGAGTCCTGAAAGGCCATCCCAGTGGCCTTTCATGTATCCTGGAGCTATGGTTCTGTGTGCTGAAACAGTTTAAAACATCTCCCCTAGTTCCAGGAGTCCTGAAAGGCCATCCCAGTGGCCTTTCATGTATCCTGGAGCTATGGTGATGTGTGCTCAAACAGTTTAAAATATCTCCCCTAGTTCCAGGAGTCCTGAAAGGCCATCCCAGTGGCCTTTCATGTATCCTGGAGCTATGGTGATGTGTGCTCAAACAGTTTAAAATATCTCCCCTAGTTCCAGGAGTCCTGAAAGGCCATCCCAGTGGCCTTTCATGTATCCTGGAGCTATGGTTCTGTGTGCTGAAAAAGTTCATTACATCTACCCTATTTCCAGGAGCCCTCAAAGGCCATCCCAGTGGCCTTTCACTCATCCTGGAGATATGGTTGTGTGTGCATAAAGAGTGTAAGAGATCCTCCCTTTCCCCAGGAGTTATGTGAGGCCATCACAGTCGGCTATCACGTACCCTGTTGATATGGTTGTGTGTGAATAAAGAGTTTAATAGAGCATCCCTTTCCCCAGGAGTTAAGTGAGGCCATCACAGTGGTCTATCACGCACCCTGGTGATATGGTTGTGTGTGCCTAACCAGTTCAATACATTCTCCCTATCTCCAGGAGTCCTATGACCTGTGTAAGGTCACTTGTCTATGATCCCACTGCAATGGGATATGCAGCTGATGATGTGTGGCACAACACGCAACCCCCATGGGGCCGTACGCCACATTGCATTGGTGGGTATAGCAGTCACATGTTGGGGTAGTTTATGACAGGTAAGTTGCACCTCTCACATAGTCTGTGAGGTCACTATCTCATCACACATGTCTGTGATGTATCACGATGAAAAGCTATGTGCACATGTTGATGTGTGTATAGGTACAACATCCCCATGACCTAGGCAAAGATATTCCCAAAGGCCGTAACAGAGCCATAGTCCCCTCACTTTATGCATAGTTAGGTTACCCATCCTCACACCTCCTACAAATCCATTACCTTGTAGCAGGTGAACAGAACTGATGTTGTAGGAAAGCTACAGTCACCTCTTGTGGTTGGACACCACAGACACAAGCAGCCACATGAGCACAGGTGGCAATTGCGTAGTGTGTTTGTTTGGTGTCTGTCCATGGTTTATCAAAATACACCTGCTGTCATCATACAGGTCATAGGTCATAGTGCCATTTCCACAAGATATAGGCCAGCCGACATGGGCACGGTAAGCTCAGATAAGGGCACCTGCAGTTGTTGTATGTTTGTTTAGGCTGCTCTACCAAACATACCCCATACATACTACACCCCAACCTGACTCTCACACAGGATGGCCAGCCAACATGGGTGGAGGTACAGACCCTCCACAGCACATGATCAGTTTTGTAACCCTTTCCTGCCCTCCTCATCCCACTGTTTCCCACATGTGTGACTTAGCCATGTTGTTAGCTGCTGATAGCATAGTTCATTGCCTGTAACAGGTGGTCGCCAGACACAGCAGGATGCACAAATTAACAAACATCCCTGTCCCCCTTGGGTTCTGTCGCATTCAACAACTGCTCCAATGTATCCCTTCACCCGCTCCTGGTGTGCAAAACATACACAACAAGAGATGCAAATATTGGACAGCAAGTAGCATCACGCAAGCACCATGGCATGGCTCCAGAGACTGACATATGTGACGATGACCAACATTGGTGAGTAGGCTCAGTTGGTAATGGTGTTGTCCACATGTGATAACACATTCCATGTGCCCATGATGATCCCCTGTGACAGGTGTTGAACTATGCTATACATGAAACACACATCAGTGTAGCTGAAGTGTCCAGACCCAGGACACACTGTTCTATGTTTCTGTTGCCCACCCACCAGACGTAAGTGCTCACTCATGCTCCCACCCATATTTTCTCACACACACAGGTCGAGGATCTGAGAAAGAAAGGGAGGGAGCTGCGCCTGCACCATGGCGCATACCTTGAGCGCGTGAGGAATGCTGAATCATCACATGGTGATGGTGCGTATTGATGACATGGCTGCCCACCATCAGAGGTCACAGTGGCCCATCAGTGTGCATGGTACCTGCATGGGTACATGTGATGTGTCACACACATCTACGTGTGCTGATGACTGTCATCTTCCACAGATCATGATGACAGTGACGAAGACCCCCGTACCTCTGCCTATGCCCTCCGAAGGCCCACCTCCCGCGCTGCCGTGGAGGTGGTAGTCCTGGACACCAGTGGGGAGGAGGCAGAGGGTCCTGCAGACGACACAGCGGAGGGGGTCATGGGGGATGCTGGGACGGAAGGTGTGGGTGCCAGGGTCACAAGGGGGGGTGAGGGCGCAGGTGATGTGGGTGGGGGGGAGGTGGTGGGGGGTGTTGGGGAGGAGTCAGGGGGGGAAGAGTGGCCACAGGGTGTCTGGGAGAGTGACATAGAGGACAGTGCAGCACAGGGCACTGTTGGCTCCCGCCATCAAGGGCAGGTGGCTCCAACATCCAGGGCCCCACACACAGTGCATGCAGATGCCACCACACAAACACCAGGAACAATGTGTGTGTGGTGGCAGATGTGTTGTACATCTGTGTGAGGCTCTGGATGCACTGGAGCAGCGGGTGCACCGGTTGGTGCACCTGCAGGAATGGATGGCGGGAGCCATGGAGAGGGTGGTTGCTGACATTGAGCATCTGCCATGTCAGCAGCCACCCCCTGAAGGGCGTCACAGGCATCATTGATGGTGCCTGTGACGTCCACACATGTGCCCTGTGCTGCCCTGTCCGCCATCACGGGGCAGGCTGAGGGAGGGTGGGGTCATGTGGGGGTTCGGGGTTAGTGTGTGGGAGTGTGGTTATTGCGGGTGTGTGTGTGCGGGGGTGGGGAGGGTTTGATTTGGTGGGTGGGTGATGGCATTTTCCCCCTACCCTAGATATGTATATAGTTTTAGTTTTGTGTGTACATATTAAAGTATTTTTTCTGAACCCTGTAATGGTCACGTGTCTCACGTAGCATATGCCTATAGATGCCAGCATGTCATATGTGTGCAGCCACATACATTCCTGACGGGTAAACATGCGTGTGATACCTCAATTGGCACCACATGCAGTGTGTCGGGAAACTCATGTGTGTAGGTGTGTGATAGCAGGGTGCTGCATTACATGTTACCATGTAGTGGCTGCCCCACAGACGTACTTGCCACAGGGATGCATATACATGACCCACATGTTCTCACATATATGAGCCGGCAAAATATGCGGCTCACAAATGTCTGCCTCTGTAACATGCATCCCTATGGTGGGTTGGGGTGCATGTGACCACTTATATAGGTGAGGGCACAGGTCACACATATGGCACCAATGTGTCCTGTATGACGGGTTGCAGATGGTGATGTGTATGGAACATAAACAGGCCATTTATAACACAGTACCCCTGTGTCCACATCAAGGGTGGTGGACCGTGGTTCTGTAGAGCCGCAGGGCAGTCAGGTGTTGGAAATATTCCTAATGAGTGTGGCAGAGATATATATGAATTGGAGATATCCTGTCAGCGTGACTGAAGTTTCGGCCCTCCAGGGCTCGCTTTTGAGAGACCTGGATTACACCTCTGCCATTTTGGAATGTGAGTGGGCAAGGCGCAGATGTCCCCGACATCACACATGTTACCTAGAGTGTGTCATATTCCTCCTCACCTCTCCCCACCACCAACATATTGCCATTGCCACCACCCGTTACTGCTGGTGAGAAACAGGGAGCAATGTTACGCATTCCAAATAACCATCCGATGTCTGTGACATCTGCACCCAGCCCAAAATAAATCGTACATGACAGAGGTGTAAGGCAGCGCTCTCAAAATCCAGTCTTGGAGGGACACAAACCAGTAAGGTGGTCATGATAATTGTAATGGTGAGATATATATCGCCAGCATATACATTAGGGATATGCTCAGAACCTGACTGGTCTGCGGCTCCACAGTATCACGGTTCCACACCCATGTCGTACATGGATGTCTGTGCACACTGTGCCGCTGCAGCGCAGAGGCTGTGGTGACACATTGTGCTAGTGAAACATCACATATGTGTGGATCATGGAAATAGTATATGTGTGTGGCAAAGTAGCTTATGCAGTGGACATGGTTGCAGATCCTATGGTCCTCCCACCCCCCTCTCAGAGATACACATGGGACCAAATGGACACTCTTTGGAAAGAGACAATGTATCTATTTTTGGACAGCTGTTTATTATCACAGCAATTCTCTCATATAAAACTATTGTTACAAACATGTGTGTAAGACATATCAAAGATCCCCCCAAGCCAATTACATAACACACACACAACATACTAATCACATATGTCTACTTTCACATATAACCCAAACCAAGCCGCAATAACAGAATATACTATGTACATAGTTGCTAAAACTGAACAGTGCAACAGAGAGAAACCTTTGGTTTCGTGCTGTACATTTCTATATTATCATAGGTTACTGACGGCGTGGTCGGCCACGCCTGCCACGTCGGGCCCCTCTCCCTGGCAAGGCTATATCCTCCTCCGGATACATTGGTGGTGCAGGTGCAGCTCGGATCAGAACATCACGTATGCCCTCAAGGGCCTCACACATGCGAGTTAGTGGCATGGCTACGACCCCCTCATGTAATGTCCGTAGCGCAGCACAAACATCCCTGGTGTTCCGCTCCACAGCACAGCGAATCCGCTCCAGAACACGTCGATTGGCTGTGAATGGGACACAGGGTGGTCAATGAACTACCTCTCCACGAAAACACCTTCATAAAGCAACATGTCATACACATACCACACTAATGCTAATGTGATAGTGCTGAGTCATATGGGAACATGGTTAGGGGTATAACACATATATCGCAGTGTACTACAACTAATAGAAACACAGAGAACACTATACAGGAAGAGGATGTGGGAGGACAACACAACAGTCATACAATAGCTTCTGCATACACACCCACATACTACTGACGTGGCAACAGAATTGGGCAAGGACAGTCATCTCATATCCATTATTTAGGTCAGGTGCAGCATGCAGCAGCCATAAACACCTCAGATGGCCAGAAGCATTGTTGTACCGAGGTGTGTTTGGGAATGTCTGCACAGGTCATGTATGGGTCCAGGGTTTTGCTATATGTGGCATAGAGATGCACATGAGCTGTTGGGGCATGTTACGACAGGAACTGTGTGTTATGTGTTTATGGAATTTGCTATTCTCCATGAGATGTTTGTACTGGATGTAGCCTCATGGGATGCCATATATTTGTGTAAGACTGTGTGACGGCAAATCAGGTTTGGCCTGCCCTAATGATTGTTTTATGACATGACAATGTATGGTCTGATGGGTTACATTGTCAGTATGAGGGCTGGATGTGGGGATGTACACATTATCCGCATGTGCTGGTCCTTGGAATTGCCTGGTGCAAGGACTACACTGATATGTATGCTTGGTGGTGTACAAAATGTACGTGAGCTGATGTTGGGGAATGACTAGAATGTGATGGTGCTGACAGACGTTAATCCCGTGAAGCATTTACGTGTTTTGTGGGAGTGGGTGATACCTTATGAACATAGCTGCTTATGTGAGTGTAGTTGAGGATAGACATTGGCATGCTGACTACGTCATTGATAGTGTGGGATGTCAGAGACCTACTACACGGAATAAATGGTTATGTTAAAGCAAATGTGACAATGTAGAGTGGATAAAACAGTACAATAGAGCTGTCTGGACACATAAACATCAGACTATGGTGAGTGAGCAGAACTCTTGCACAGGCATTGTGAACGTGGATGCAGCAATTAGGACATGGAAAACAGTCATAACAACTAGACAACATATGTTTTCCCCTTTCTCATTTGACATAGCATATGGATCCTTACAGGCTGAGCTTCAGTATGTTTATTTTGTACCCTGCTGTAAGGGATAATGTATGTATGACAGTACAGATTGGTCAGATATCTCTATCTACCCACTGGCCAGTACCTATACAGTGTTGTGTCAAATTCCCTAGTTGCCTTTTGTGTCTCCAATAACACATTTCGACTAGGTAATGTATTTCTTTGGTTGCTTGCTCTATGATGATGTATCTGGTTATTTTGTAAAGGAGATGAGGTCTTCAGTTTATGTTATTTCTCATTGGGCTTGACAATTGCTATCATACACCAGTATGTTATGTGAGGTCTTTGTGTAATGCTCTAATGTTTGCATTCGGAAAGGAGGGGTGGGGTGATGTGCCAAGTCTGGTAATGTTGTGTGGATACGTGGTGTATGATATGGTCTCAACATGGCAAGCTTATGTTGTAGTTAGTCATATGTGTTTAGGTTTATCTTGCAGCACAGTAATTGTTCACGGATTTGGTCCTTGTTTAACCATTTGTTGAGAAATAGACATGCGTCATACTCATTACTGTATGGTTGCATACAACACATATTGCAGGTATGACACGTATGATACTGGGGACCATCACACGGTATGGGGACATAGGCCCACAATTTAACTGGGACACACATGCTCACAGCCTATGCAATCTGTTGAGGGATTGTTGGCCTTACAGTAAGGGGACATGGTGTTTTCCTTTTCTGTCTGGATTACAGTCTATGTTATGTCTTTCTGTACAGAGGAAATTGAGGAATGTTCTCTCCAAACAAGCCATCAGGTTCATACTGTACGTTTGAGACCCCTCTGTAGATCCGTATCTATGGTTGACCTGACATATTTTCGCACCTCTCTCCATATGCTATGTAATTTGACACCTGCAGATGCAGACTGTGGGGAATGCGTTCTTTGTGCTGTTACATCACAGAGGAGGGTTGCATTGCTATATATATGGTATGTTTGTTTCTTCAACTATTATTTAGATGTCATGCTGTGGTTTACCAGACATCTGGGTGTCTGCAATGAGGTAGACTGTTGCAAGGGCAAGTGTTGATCTTTCTCATGACAACAACATGGTGGCCCTTATACAACATTCCTTTTAGGCCTGCATCTGTGGGTGTCAACTGACCTTCGGTGATTCTGTTTTGCGTCATAGTAACACCATATATTATACCCCACACCATTCTTTCAAGAAACAATATCCCACCAACATGAGCCATACATGTGATATATGTGGTGGTTATGTTGCAACATTCACCACACAAACACCAACTAGTGACTATTGGTGTTTATTTTGGAATTATGACTGTCGTATGTCACCCACCTTCAGCATCGCGATGTGCAGATACGCCATGGGACCTTAACTCCGCCATCATCGCCTGAGGGTCAGGGCTCTCGGTGTATACTTGCAGCCTGGGTCCGTCGATGTTCTCCCTTGATGCTGCCCCTAGTGGTGATATACTGGGTACAGGTGGCTCTATGGGCTCATCAACAGCACTTGTGCTGCCCCCTGAGACAGCAGGTTCATCCTCCAACACACTCATTGGCACTGTGATGTCAAAGTCACCCTCTTCCTCCACCTCCTCCTCCTCCTCCTCCTCCTCCTCCTCCTCCTCTTCCTCTCCCATTTTACTGTAGTCACCTGCATATTGAACAATAACAAGGAAAACACATATGTTTCAACATAATCATATCTATATATGTGTGGCACAGACACCACAGAGATGATGGGGTGGGTATGTGCGTGTGTGCTGCGTACCCGACCCATGACACCCTCCCATACATGTTTGTCTACGTCATTCAGCTGTTTCTGGGGCACATGTGTGTCGTGTGGCCATGCACATGTTGCATATTTTCCATGTGTATATTTGGAGTGCCATGCCACATGTGTCCCCCATCACATCCCTCCCCCTATCTGTACAACATATGTCCACACATGTGTGAGAATACATCACCCTTACACTTGTTTGGACCATACATTGCCTGTTTATGTTTAATTATGCATTTGAAATATTGTCTCTAGACATACTATATGCTCATTGTTGGATATGTTTGGCTGTGACCCATTGTGCCGTGGATCCCATGTAGCCAGCACCTGTGGCCCACTGAGAAGCACATGTAGCACTGTGCAAATAGTATGTCACACACACGTTACCTGATTAGTGTGCCACAAAATCATATGGTGCTTTGCAATCACAGATGTGCAGGTTGGATAGGAATTGTTGTGTGTAGTTTTGGAAACAGATGGGGAGGTTGCTGTTTTCGAGGGACACATATGTAATATTGTGACAGGGCATGGCAACAACACAGTTTGTGCATGGCCATAACACACACATGTGACACCACTTTTTAAACATGGTGTGGATTGGGTCACAGGTATGGGAGTGTCTGTGCAGCTGAATGATGTGTACTGAAGGGACATTGTGAACCTGGCAATTACTATACATACCTGCGTCAGGATGTGCCGTGTCAAGGGCCTCCGGCAGTCCACGGAGATAGATGTGGCCCAAACGTGTTGCCAGCTCTTGTTCCAATGGTGTGAGTGATGGGATAAAAGGGCCCCCACCACCTGTGCCATGCGCATGTTGTCTTTCAGCCACCATGTGCTGGCGCACCCCTCTTTTTATATCCGAGTACCTCTTTTTGAGGCTTTCAACATCCCTTGTGGGGCCCCCTGCCTCTGCAATTGCAGCACGCACCTCCTCCCATACTGCCATTCGGGTGGCCACTGTTGTGCGACTGCTGAGCCTGCCAAATAAGAGGTCATAGTTTTCAATTACATGCGAGAGTAGGATATAGTTCTCTCTATCACTGAAGCGTAGAGCTCTTTTTCGCTGTGGACCAGGCACAGGTACCCTTTTTCTCTTCCCAGTTTGGACATATTGTGCAGGCTGTGGCCCAAAAGATGGTCCTGCATGTCCCTCCCTAGGATGTGCAGTCTGTAGCGTCGGTGTATCACCCACCACAGGTTGGGACACATCCTCCACACCCTCACCCTCACCCTCACCGTCTCTCTCCCTCTCTCTCTCTCCATCTCTGTATGTTTTAAATGCTCCTTTCAACAGAACAGCACTCACTTAAACAAAACAGAACAATACACAGCATGCAATACAGACTTACAGAATGTTACAGTACAGGACACAGTAAAGGACACATTAACAAAGGGAACAGAAATATTATCTTAGCACAAGGTGAGGAATCTACTCTGCTCCTGACTATCTTACACTGCCTCTCTCCGCTGCCGTACTCCCTGGACTGACTCTCTCCCTCCTTCCTCTGGACTACTCCCACCACAGCCTCTCTACCTATAGATTTTGTTATCCCTCACTGTGCTTCTTTCCTGTGCAGTAGTCCCACCACTGTCTCTGTTTCAGACTTTATCTATGACACCCTCTCTCTCTAACTGTGACTCCTTTCTCAACCCTCAACGTGATGCACGTGTGCAGGCCTATTTATAGTGTATTGCCATGTGTCTTCCATTGCACATGCGCAATTGGGCGGGCGTGACGCTCGTGCGTTGGGCGCGTGCTCGCCAACGCATGGGTGGCCGTACGCGGACAAACGCACATGCGCCCTGAGACACTGTACTGCGCATGTGTCGCAGTACGCATGCGCACTACAACGACTACCGCATGGGTGTCTGTGTTTTGTGCGCATGTTCACGCCGGCGCACATACGTGTGGGCACGCACTGACCGACGCCCATGCGTAGAGTGGCGCACGCGTGCCACCAACGGGCATCGCATGCGATCAACTGCGCATGCGCAGTGTGCGCAAACCACACACCCCAGAATAACATATATTACCATCACAACATTACCCACGTTGAGGGTTGTAGAGGAAGAGCAGGAGGAGTGTGGTTGGTGTGGAGAAGAACGAACGTCTATGCAGTTGTACTAGCGGATTGTATTGGTGTTTGTATTGCTTATTATATTGTGTTGTGTGTGTATTGTCAGTTGTTGTTTTTACTTTTGGATACTGTATAGTGTGTTTTGTGTGTTTGTTAGAGTTTGTGTGGTTGTTAGAGTGTGTTTCGGTAGTGGGACGGGAGGAGTTTATGGCAGCAATATATGCTTATGCATGTGTCCTGAGTGGTGGGCAGATGCTGCGGTTGCCGGACAGGGGAGATGGTGTCCACGGGGCTGCAGCACAGGGCATGGGTGTAGTCCCGCAGCAACTCAGACCTGCAGCTGTGGAGGTGGTCCAGCCATGTGCTGTGCGTTCACGGCACAGACGGCGTGCCGAGGTGCAGGCTCGGCAGCCACGCCTCTACAGGCCCAGGGCACAGCTCCAGGGCATGCGTGAGGACCAGGTCATCTCCCTGTACCGACTGAGCACAAGGGCTATTAGGGAGCTTTATGAGGATTTAAGACCTGACCTCGAGCCCCTGACTGATCGGTCCCATGCAATACCAGGTTTAGTCAAGCTCCTTGCTGCTTTACATTTTTTTGCCTCTGGCTGTTTCCAGTCATCTGTGGCTGCAGTGGGTGGCATGAGCCGCCCATCCTTCTCACGATGTCTCCACCACGTACTGCGTGCCATGGTCAGCCGGGTGGGGAATTACATAGCCATTCCCCACACTAGGCAACAATGGGGGACCCTGAACCAGGCCTTTGAGACATTAGCAGGGATACCACACGTGATGGGAGCTATTGATTGCACACATGTTGCCCTGGTCCCGCCTAGAGACAGGGAGGTGGCGTTTCGCAACCGCAAACACTACCATTCCCTGAATGTTCAGGTTGTATGTGATGCTAATCTGCATATTCTGAATGTGGTCCCTAGGTTTCCAGGGTCCACCCATGACTCCTATATCCTGCATCACTCGGCAATCTTCACACAATTTGAGGGCGGACGTTATGGGGACTGTATTTTGCTGGGTGAGTATGTCATGTGTCGTAATGTATGTATGTGTTTGTAACTTTCTTTATGTCTACTCACATAGCTAGCAAACTCGTTTAAAACCATAAACTTAGATCAACATATGAGCAATGTTTGTTTGGGGACTGTTGTATCTTTAGATTATTACAGGGTATAGACGTACACATACAGCAGCTACAAACAAACATAGACCATCAGACTCCTAGCATTATATGATCCAGACATTCACATGGTGTGCAGGTGACAACACCCCTGTGCATGTGGCTAGGCTGTTGCACAATCCCTCATAGTGTGTGGTAATATCAACTGCACACATTCTGAGGGGGGGGGGTTTGGCCCTCATATGCACGTATCATGATGGGTCATTGCCAAATAATGCTTGTATGTCATTTAACCTTGTGATAATTGCTCATCCATACAGGTAACCCTTCTCATGTGTGTGTGGGTTCACACACTCACTCTGGACTGTTGTTGCTACCCAGGAGCCAGTATATAATATGAGGGGTTTTTTTGGGAATATCTGATGTATGCTTTTGCCCTTTCCAGCTAGCAGCACTCGTGTGGATATGTATGGTCACGCATTTGGCCTATGTCACAGCAGGGGTGTAACGAAGTATATTTGGTGCTAGTACCTTGGCCTACTGTAGATGATCATGATTTAGCCACATATTGGCCAGTGATCCTCATGTAGTTTAACATATTGGAAAGGGGATGCCTGAAGCTGTGGGCTATGTGTGTGCATACAGAGTTGTATTGTTTTCAGCTACACATGACGGTAATGTACCGATGTGTATCTCTATGAGGTTAAGACATGAGTAGTACAGTGTGCAGGTTTGCAGACCCCACCTTCAGTGGGATGTTCCCAGGATAGACACAGTGCACAGGATTGGTATTTAAACAATTTATGTTTAGCAATATACAGCATAAGGACACAGAGTATGAGATCTAGATATGTTGCCCGTACAGGACAGGATGCATCTAGGTGATATGGTTCACATTATCACCAGCCTCCATGGCATACATGTTCTGTTTTTTTCCCACCCTCTCATGGCAGCATATTTTACCTAGGTTACTGTTCAGACATACAATATGAACATGTGACACGTGAATCGTTACTATCGTCTCTCATTGGCAGGGGTGCCAATGTGGACAGTCAATGCATTACAATACCCATGTCGCGCACACACACACACAATATGTTACAGTATAGATGGAACTGTTGGGGTATTTCCCATGAGTGTACTTACTTTCTAGGCTATGTGTTCCTTTTCTAACAGCATATGTGTTTTTTACAGCTCATTAATTGTTCGGTTATATGTTGATGTCAGGATTTGTTTTGTGTAGGGTTACTACATCTTAACATATGTCAGTTATGTTGAATATTGACACGCACATTTCTTTTTATTTCCAAGGTGATGCAGGATATGGGTGTCGCCCCTGGCTGCTGACCCCTGTACGTCAGCCACGGACACGTGCAGAGCGGAGGTATAATGAGGCCCATGCCTCCAGCCGCTCAGTCATCGAGCGTACCTTTGGCGTGTTGAAAAGTCGCTTCAGGTGTCTGGATAGGTCAGGCGGGGCCTTACAGTATAAGCCAAGGACTGTTGCAGAGATAATCATAGCCTGTTGCATCCTGCACAACATTGCTCTCAGGCACAATATCCCTGCAGAGATTAATGAGGATCTGGAGCAAGATCCAATGTGCCCCCCTGTACGTGCCAGTGGTGACACACAGGATGGCACAGCAGTCAGACGGAGGTTGATTGGAGAGATCTTCTCATGTGCGTATTACCTACCCACACAGCTTTTTAATCCTATGTGTGTTATGTTTACAGCAGTTACAGTTTATGTCAGGATATGATTTGTATGTGACACCACATTAGTATTTTAGTGCTAATTCACAACTCACATATAGGCATGTGTGAGGCACAAACAATGTGGCCAGTACACAACAGCATTTGGTGCCAGATGATGTGGGTGGTTGCTCATACGGCTGTGTGTGATTTTTAAGGTTAAAATTACAGTTAGTGGCTGCCTGTGTTAGCACCTGTTGTTGTTGTTGAGCACAAATGATGTTTTGTGATGATATGGGTGGATAACAGTGTTAGCCATATGGTGAGATGTTCACAGTGTGAGACCAGTCCACGTTTGGGGACATTAGTCCAGTGGGTTGAATTTATATGTTTCACCTTTGGGGTGTACATTTGGTTCTTACACTCCTGTCAGCTGGCTATGTGTTGCTTTGTTATTATGGCCGTATCAGGACATACATATCACAGGACAGATGCTTAGTAGTAGTTTCTGCGGATATTAGGGTATCTATGTGTAGGGTGTTAATGTCACCCTACAGTGTGTCGGAATGTATACTGCACCAGAAAGCCATGACATGGACATGTTATAGGATGGGGATCTGAGCATTGTCCAGCCAGAGAGGTAGTATTGCCACATTTACATGTAGGCGAATTGACCTTAGGTACAGTGCTACATATGTACACAGATACAGAGGATAACCTACCCCATATCAGCGAGGGGTGCGTTACAGTGGGCAGGATGAGCACAGAATGTGTTGGTGGCTTATGGTTGTGCAGAATTCTCAGGGAGTACATGGCATATCTTGCTGATAAATTCTCAACATATGCCATCATGCCTCAGCTACAGGCTGGGTATGTGAGCAGTGTAGGATAGTACAGTCCACATTACATAGATTGCATAGATAGTCGGACAGGGAAGGGGAGGATTATGTTGGCAAGGAAAACCAGACATATGTGAGAGTTGTTTCTCTGAGGTACACATATTGGCTATCCATGCGTTGACATTCTCAATGACACACAGTGTGATGGCATGCAGCCATCATGGTTTGCGTAAAAAATATACATGCCATTGGTGTTTTAATGACATGACGCACACATTGACAGCTATCTGTGGAGATCATCAGCAAATAGCTGTCACTATGATTCAAGGTATGACATCTACACACCAGGATATGTATTTGTTCCCTGCATACATGAGACACTCGTGCATATTCCATATGTGTTTCCAGAATTGTAAGCGACTTTGCATTCAACATTGACACACCCCTACACAAAGATAGGGGGCATTGTTGCCAATATAGTGGATCTGTGTGACTCGTCTGTACTTTGTGATGAGGTGCAAACATGGTGGTTTCTGACATGTCTGTTGATCTTTCTGTACAACAACACAGAGGTACGATGGGGACAGGATTGATTATGGACACCTGAGGATAGCCTCCTACAACTCTGTGCTGCCTCTCACATGTGAGAGATCTATACATTGTGATAGGGAGCAGTCAGACATTAGGTGATGGTGTGGGGTATGAGAGTTGTGGACAGGAAGGTGCAGTGTGTGATACTCTTGTAGAACATGACATGTTTGTTACTGTTGTGTTTCCCAATGCACAGGACATAGTTTATTCAGATGCTGTTGATGTGTTGGATTGGCATGTGACTGAACATCACCCAATATGCTTTGCGTTGGGGTAGGTGGATGTACAGGGAGATTGTGTGTGCCTGGGGTCATGTGGAAAACATATCTTCATTGCTCCATCATATTGGGCAGATGGTGTGTTGTTTTGTGTTTCACTTCAGGCTCCATCACCCATCCCTTGCTGTTGTCACACATATCCCCATGTGTTTGTGTTCAGCATGTCCTGTGCCACACTGTATATGTGACAGTTACAGCATATCTGCATGTGTGTGTATTTAAGGTTTGTATTTGGTTTGCCTGCACTTGCTCCCTACCCCACCATTGTACATTAAGCCAACAACAGGGTATTATTGCCGGTTCACGGGGCCTTTATATGTCTAAAGGTCCACTTGGACACATACAGGCCATGTGTTGCAGCTGGACTGCAGAAATATGCATACTTTGTGTGTGGGTGATTACAGGTTGCCTGTGTGATGAGACACTCTTCAGGCATAGTACATTATCATGTACTGTGAGGGGACTGTGCACCTGGGGGGCAGTTGTGACTGTGGTATGTGTTCCGTAGTGCTGTTTACCTTATGCGTATTATCAACATGTGTTGTGTGGTGTGCGACAAAATGTGTCTTGTGTTCTGAGTCACCACTGATGTTCACCTTTATTTATTTTCAGATATGACCATAATGTGGACATGCATCAGCAGCGGCTTGACCTTTTGTTTGTACACGGACTGCTGAGATTCTCTGCCTTCACTGTCACCTCTTATTGCTGTGTAGTGGTTCATGGGATTGCTGACATACACCTGATGCACACACAAGGTAAGTTGCACATTTGTTAATTGCAGATTTGTATCTATGTTTACCTGTTGATGAATCATAATTGTCTTATATGCATATAATGTTTCCTCTATGTGCACATAAACAGATGCATGTCGTGTGTAGCTGTGACACACCTGTGTGACACGAGCATGGACATGACCATACCCATGTTTTACCCATGTGTGTGTTTCGGATTAATGATGTCATGACCAATGTTTTGTTGAGTAATGTACTGTGTGGTTTCACATACCTTTCTTGTGCATTTGCAAAGGTGTAACGGTGTGCATTGTGTGGTGTTTTTCATAGGTGGCTCACAAGAACATACGTATCCTCTCATGACACAGGGCTGAGTACATACCGGACACATCTATTACAGTGCATCTGGTGTCACCATCACCCACCTTTTGAAGAAACAACACCATAGACATTTTACACCAGAAAGTGCCCCATTGGATGTTTTACCTCTGCGAGTGAGACATATGACTGCGATGGACAGTATTACTATTAAGCTACTTAATTCTCCATTACAGAGGTGTTCTCTGCACTGTTTGTGTGATGTTTCTGCAGGGAGTCCTGCTCATTGTTGAGAACACACATGAACTTTCAAAGACAGTGGAATGTTGACATGTCACGCTTGACTATTCCTAGCCATATTTGGTGGAACACTATTAACCTCACCTGTTGGATGCACATAGTATTGTTACTTTTGGCAGTGTTCCCCCCCCGTGTGCAGCAGCAAATGACATGGATAGTGCAGCTGATCCATTCGAACACAGTTTTAGTATTGTTACGTTTTGGCCCTGGGTGTGACATGCCACCCAGGATACCCTCATCTTTTTCTTCCTAATCAAGCATACACCCATGTTTGCGCCATACAGCCAACGATGGAGCACTCCTATTGTGTATGTCCACCTGCTTTCCACATGCACATGCTACAAGTGTAACCTCAACAATGATTTTGGACACACGACCATCTTTAATTAATGTGGTCAATGTGACAAGGGTGTTTACGTGCATGTGTGGCATCACTGTCTCATGTTGCACTGTGGATGGTGCTTTTGCATATGACGGACTATGTTTGTGAGACAAAACATGTGGACCTCAGACTTCTTTGTGGCTCCGTATAGGATGTTTGGCCCTCATTTCCTTGTTCAGATGCTGCTTATTGTGTTTGTTGGATGTGCAGACGTGACAGTCTGCATGTATGTCAACACCTTGCATTTCCCATGTGCACAGTCCAGGCTATGCCCTGTGGTAGAGGACACTCACATTGCGACATGATGTTTGCAGTGTGGCAATGTGGGTCACCGTTGCACTTCGTCAATTGTGCATTCCATGTATTATGTTATATGTGGCCAAACACTGTCTACTCTGAAAAGGTTGCAGGGCCACCTCCTTCATGGTGGTATATGTATAGGTTTGGGAAGGTAGTTGAGTTTGTATTTTGTTTGTGTTCATGTGCCTGTCCTACCTGTTGCATATACTCATTGTGATTTTGAGGAGAGTTTGTGTCTACATTGTTGCAGCTTTGATTCCTAGCTCAGACATTATGTGAGACCACACACATTACTTTCCCAGCGTGATTTTCACAATAAAACATTTTCTCAACATAGGCTTTTTTGGTTTGGTTGTCTCCTGTGTTGCAAGATGGATATGGTTTGAGGGACACATGATGTGTGTTGTGTCCTCAATATGCAGCGCCAACTCTCTACATGCACTCATATGTGCATTACACCTTTGCAGCATGCAGAATCAGGTAGGGGCTGGGGGTCTGCTGCCCAGTGCATTGTATGCAGTGGCTGCACATTATATCTCATGCTCTTCATTTGTGGTGGTTGAATTAACTTTTCTGTGTGAGTTAGATTTATGCCCTATTAGAGGGGTTTCAATATTCCATCAGAGATGCACTCACCTTCATATTATGATGGCACTGACTACACTATGTTGTGATGTGTATACCAAATAAAGATATTTATTCCACATACATGTGGCTCTTTTGGTGATTGAGCAGGGTGATACAAAGGCACACATTGCATTGCCTGTTTCTCAGTCCTGCGTCTTTGTGACCCAGGGACACGGGAGATGCATTGTTTATTTTGTCCATATCATGGAATGAGGATTAACTGGTCTTGTTCCACGGTAATGAGGGGTTACATGACTTGACCTAGGCCACATGGGGTGCTAGTGGGAAGTTGATCAGTGTTTGCTTGGGTCCAAGGCCATTTTGTTAACAGTAGGTGAGTAGGCCTTCTCTCGTTGAATCACACTAACACTTGTCTGGGGCCATTTGCCAACAATGTACATGTGCCAACCTGGTGCTCGCCTCCTTGTACAGTGACAGCTGTGTATCTGGCAAGACACATGTAACATCACTGGGTATTCACGGTTGGCCACACAGTGTGCTAGTATGCTTGGCTCAGGTGCTCAGTGTGTTACTGCTTGTACTCAGTGTACTGTGTGTCTGGGAGTGGTACAGTCATGTGTTTCTACTCTGTATGTTTGTGTTTTTGAGTAGCACATGTGCTATATCCTTTTGTTTTCTAAAATCTGCCGACTGTACCATGAGGTAACACGCAGGTGCCTCACCTCTACATACAGCCCTTCCTCTTCCCTCTCCACTGTACGTCCAAGGTGCACTCCTGTGGGCTGCTTAGCCATCACATATTATTATCGTTTCAGAGGGTTGTCCCACTTTAGGGTGCTTACCTGTCAACACATCAGGGGGGTTTGGTTTCTCTGGTGATTCAGGTGTTGTGGGTTACACATGATTACATGTGGAACTTTCTCATGTCCTGATCCAAATTATTAACATATTCCACATAACCGTCCTCTGTTGCCCTTGGGGTTATATTTGGCCCCGCTTTTGAATGCTGTCTCCCACTGCAGCAAATTTCATTGTGTGTGCACCTGTGCACCACATCACAAATACAGACTGCAAATTGTATGAGTAACTAGCAGCTCTGCATGTGCATTGCATCAGGCTTACTTTGTGGTGTTTGCTTGTCCTGACAGTCAGCAGGCGGTTTGTGTAATGGACTGCACTCTTTCTTTCTGCAGTCTTTTGCTAAGGAGCTCACATTGTTGGT